>CM016620.1:99200530-100468291 GCA_005393395.2 Gossypium australe
TGAATGCCGAATGTTAGAAAGCTTCAAAACCTTTCTTTCCTTTGTATTTTCGGTGGAGATTGCATGAATGAATGTTCCATTTTCATGCTTTATTTTATTAACAATCATATTATTAACCTTATTACCAAATTATCCTTATAGTAAAAACATATATAACATATAAATCAAGGTCTTTTTTTACCTTAACCGTCCACTTACAAGATAATGGCTTAATTGCCACATAAAATCCTCATACATATAAAGACATGACAATTAAGTACCTTTTTATGTAGCATGCTAATTTGTATATCAATGCAATTTAGTCATTTGCTCAAATTAAACACACAGATGGACGAATTAACTTACAAAACTTTAGCACATGCATATTCACACATCATAGTCACAGAAAATAATATTAAAATATTATACAAACTCGGATTTGTGGTTCCGAAACCACTGTTCCGACTAGGGTATAAACCGGACTGTTACAATTCTCCCCCTTAGGGATTGTCGTCCCCGAAAATCTTACCGTTAAACAGATTCGGATATTGCTGTCTCATTGAATCTTCAGGCTCCCACGCAGCCTCTTCTATTCCATGTCGATTCCATAGTACTTTCACTAACGAAATTTTCTTGTTTCTCAACTCTTTCAATTCACGAGCTAAGATATGGATCGGTTCCTCTTTATATGTCATATCTGATCGGATTTCAATTTCAGATGGGGCAATCACATGTGACGGATCGGATCGATATCTACGGAGCATCGAAACATGAAATACATTGTGTATCTTTTCTATCTCAGAGGACAACCTTAATCTATATGCAACAGGCCCAACTCGTTCAATGATCTCAAACGATTCGATGAACCTCGGACTTAATTTGCCTTTACATCCGAATCGGAGTACATTTTTCCACGGAGAAGCTTTCAAAAATACTTTGTCGCCGATCTCAAATTCTATATCTTTTCGTTTCAAGTTTGCATAAGACTTCTGATGATCAGATGCTGCTTTCAAATAATCTCGGATTAGTTTCACTTTCTGTTCTAAATCTTTTATCAAATCAACCCCATGTAGCTTATTTTCACTGAGCTCAGTCCAATACAGAGGTGCACGACATTTACTTCCGTACAAAGCTTCATAAGGTGCCATTTTGATACTTGACTGAAAACTGTTATTGTATGCAAATTCAATCAATGGCAGATACTGTTCCCACGTGCCGTTAAACTCAAGTATACAACATCTTAACATATCTTCGAGAATCTGAATGATCCGCTCGGATTGACCATCTGTTTGCGGATGAAAAGCTGTACTGAAATGCAGTTTCGTGCCTAAAGCTTCTTGTAATTTCTTTCAGAACCTTGATGTAAACCTCGAATCCCTATCTGACACAATGGATAGTGGCACCCCGTGCAATCTTACAATCTCAGAAATATAAAGCTCAGCTAATCTATCAAGTGAATAGTCAGATCTTACTAAAATAAAATGGGTAGATTTTGTCAATCGGTCAACTATGACCCAAATCGTATCTTTCTTTCTCGGAGTCTGAGGCAAACTAGAAACAAAATCCATTGTCACTCTATCCATTTCCAATCAGGAATCAGAATTGGCTATAGCAAACCAGACAGAACTTGATGTTCGGCTTTCACTTGTTAACAGATTAAGCATTTCGAAACAAAGTCAGAAATGTCTCGTTTCATACCAGACCACCAATAGTGTTGCTTCAGATCATGGTACATCTTTGTACTTCCCTGATGAACAGATAGACGACTGTTATGTGCTTCGCTTAAAATCAGCTGAATCAACTTCGGATTTCTCTGAACACAGATACGACCTCAGAAACTCAAGCAATCATCAACAACCTGAAATTCAGATTCAGAATTTGAATCACACAGAACTCGTTTCGCTAATAACTCATTATCAGATTTCTGAGCATCACATATCTGCTGTATAAACAATGGTTTCGCTTTTAACTCAGCCAACACAGAACTATCATCAGACAAATTTAACTGAGCATTCAAAGCACGTAGTGCAAACAATGATTTTCTACTCAATGCATTAGCAACAACGTCCGCTTTACCCGGATGTTAATCTATCACGAGCTCATAATCTTTTAACAGCTCTAACCTTCTTCTTTGACGCAGGTTCAAATCTTTCTGAGTCATCAGATATTTCAGACTTTTATGATCTAAAAACACATGACATTTCTCACCGTACAGATAATGGTGCCAAATCTTAAGTGCAAACACAATCGCAGCTAGCTCAAGGTCGTGTGTTGGATAATTCTTTTCATGAGGCTTCAATTGTCTTGAGGCATAAGCTACAACTTTGCCTTCCTGCATCAAAACACATCCCAAACCATTTAACGAAGCATCACTGTATATAACAAATTCTTTACCCGATTCTGGTTGTACTAACACTACAGCTTCTGTTAACAGAGTTTTCAACTGATCAAAACTTTTCTGGCATTTATCCGACCATTCAAATCTAACATCTTTCTGAAGTAATCTAGTCAGCAGAGTAGCTATCACTGAAAATCCTTTTACAAATCGACGATAATAACCAGCTAAACCTAGAAAACTTCGGACTTCAGATACATTTCTCAGAGGTTTCCAATTCAGAATAACGGAAATCTTACTCAGATCCACTCGGATTCCAAAAACTGACACAATATGTCCCAGAAAACTAACCTCGTGTAACCAGAATTCACATTTGCTAAATTTCGCGTACAATTGTTTTTCTCTCAAAGTTTACAACACAATTTTCAAATGTTCAGCATGCTCATTTTCATCACGTGAATAAATCAAGATGTCATCTATGAACACCACAACAAATCGATCTAGGTACGGTCTGAAAATTTTGTTCATTAGATCCATAAAAAACAGCAGGAGCATTAGTTAGTCCAAATGGCATAACTAAAAACTCATAATGCCCGTACCTCGTTCTGAAAGTAGTCTTCGGAATGCCTGAATCTTTAACTCTCAACTGGTAGTATCCCGATCTCAGATCAATCTTAGAAAATACGGTATCTCCTTTTAACTGATCAAATAAATCGTCTATTCGGGGCAACGGATATTTATTCTTTATTGTCACCTTATTCAACTGACGGTAATCGATACACATCCTCATCGTGCCATCTTTCTTTTTCACAAATAGAACAAGAGCACCTCAAGGCGAGAAACTCAGTCTAGCAAACCCTCTATCTGTCAATTCTTGTAACTGTGACTTTAACTCTTTCAACTTTGTTGGTGCCATTCTATACGGAGCTATCGATATAGGTGTAGTACCAGGCAATAAATCAATACTAAATTCGACTTCACGAATCAAAGGTAAACCCGGTAACTCTTCAGGGAACACATCAGAATACTCAGAAACAATAGACACTGATTCAACTTTCTTCTCAGACACTTTTGAATCAATCACATAAGTGAAATATGCCTCATAACCCTTTTTCACATAACTTTGAGCTTTCAAAACAGATATCACAGCAGGCAATCCATTCAAATCATTAGACTCAACTCGTACTGTCTTATCATTCAGACATCTCAAATTAATAGTCTTTCTTTTACAATTTACAACAGCATCATGCAAAGTTAACCAGTCCATACCCAGAATGATATTGAACTCATCAAATGGCAAAAGCATCAGATCAGCAGGGAAACAGTGATCTTGAAATATTAACGGACAGTTCTTGCATACTTTGTCAACCAGGACACTTTTTCCTAAGGGGTTCGATACTTTTATAACAAACTCAGTAGACTCTACAGGCAAAGTCTTACTGAATACTAAACTCATGCATACATACGAATGCGTAGAACCAGGGTCTATCAATGCAATCACAGAAGTATCATAAAGTATAAAAGTACCCGTTATAACATCCAGTGATGAAGCTTCTTCCCGAGCTCGAATAGCATATGCTCTGGCAGGCGCTTGGGCTTCAAATCTTGCAATAGTATCTCTCGTAGTTCTCTGACTACCACTAACGTTTCTTACATTCTTCGAAGGTCTTCCTCTCACAGGTGCATTATCCGATCTCAGATTCTGAACAGTTTCTGGCTCAACCAACTCAGGGCAATTACGGATAAAATGATCAAGTGATCCACATCTGAAGGAAGCTTTGTCATTTAATCTACATCTTCCAAGATGCCTTTTCCCACAATGTTTACATTCAGGTCTCTTGAATCGAACATTACCAACGCTGGCAACTGAAGTTACTGGAGTTTTCGAACTCATTTACGATCTAGCTCGATTTTTGTTTTAATGTCCCACATTATCTCTTGAACGAATTTGATCATCTCTGAATCTTTTCGGAGCAGACTGAAATGATTTACTCTGAAATCTCTTTCTCATATCTCGAGCTTCAGACTCAGCTTTTCTTTTATCTTTCCTCAGTGCCTCAGCTTTACACACTCGATCAACGAGTACAACAAACTCTTTAATTTCTAAGATCCCAGCTGGCAAACGGATATCTTCATTAAGACCATCTTTGAATCTTTTACACATTATAGCGTCAGAAGATACACATTCCCGAGCATACTGACTCAGTCTCGAACTCTCGTTCATATTCCAAAACAGTCATTTGGCCCTATTTTAGTTCCAGAAATTCTTTTCTTTTCTGATCGACGAATCTCTCATTGATATATTTCTTCCGAAACTCACTCTGAAAGAAGACCCATGTAACTCGTTCTTTCGGAACAACAGAAATCAAAGTTTTCCACCATTGATAAGCTGCATCTCGAAGTGATGATACAACCCACTTTATACATTCTTCCAGAGTCAAAGACATCTCATCAAATACCCAGATCGTGTTTTCTAACCAGAACTCAGCTTTTTCAGCATCATCATCATTAGTAGCTCAAAACTCTTCAGCCCCATGCTTGCGGATCTTGTCAACCGGAGGCTTATTCCACGGATTCAGATTTGTAGTCAGAGGTATATCAGATGTCTGAGGGGGATTAACCGGGGGCAGGGGTTGAGAAACAGTCGGGTTATTCTTTACGAATTGAGTGAACCACTCACTCATCATCTGAAAGAAAGCTTGTTTAGCTTCTCCCTCTTGACCGCTCGAAGCCGGTCTCGAATCACAGGGCGCTGTCCCTTGCGCGGGAGCAGGCGCATTACTCTCTACGTTGACAATTACGGCTCTTTCTGGATCCATTACTGTACAGAAATCACATTTTATACGTCAGGATTCATCACACTATCACGATTCAGATATATGGCATGTATAGCTAGACTCTGACACGCTACGTTAGTCCGAGAATCGGCTAAACCGTAGCTCTGATACGAACCAAATGTAACACCCCTAACCCATATCCGTCGCCGGACTAGGATTAAAGGCGTTACCGAACAGATCAGAAACGTTTATAGAAATGTCATACAATTGAATATTAACCTCAACCATTATGTCCTCTTAGTAGGTCATCGAAACCTAAAACATGCTATAAACCGGGTCAGGACTAAACCTGAACACATACAAAATTTCATGGAAATTTAAAACTTTTCTAAGTTTCATGGGTTACACGCCCGTGTGGGCTGGCCGTGTGCCTCCTATGGCTGCTAGACACACCTGTGTGTCCTCACCGTGGTCGAAACTGACTTTTTTTCCATAGCCACTAAGCACTCCCGTGTACTCTGGCCGTGGTCGATCTTGTCAAAAATCACACGGCTACTAGGCACGTCCGTGTGCCAAGGTCGTGTACTCTTATGCCAGCTACTGACTTAGCCCCACGGTCACTAGGCACGCCCATGTGCCACAATCGTGTGACATTATAGGCCATTTTCAAGGCCAAAATGCCACCCACTTGGGTCTTACCTACAAGCAATATTTACCAACATATTTCATACATACTAGACAACCAAAATAACCATTCAATCTAAACATTCAATATCCATTTCAACCATGCCAACTTTGAAGACCAAAACATATGTATATCAAGTATAATTCATCCAAATGCTTACCCAAAAACTTTACCAATTCATGTGCTTCAACCATTCCAAAATATACTTCATATATCACATTCATTTAAACATAATACCAACATATAACTAGCCAAATCACATGGCTAAATTCATTTCATTTACAAATACAAAAAACTAGCCTATACATGCCATATCTAGCAAAATATATATCCAAAATGTACCATAAACAAGTTGAATAGTGTGATGAAGATCCTTGACGGTCTCGAGCCTTCAGAAGCTTTGACGACCTCTAAAACAGAGAAAACGCACACACGGAGTAAGCTTTCCAAAAGCTTAGTAAGTCATAATACAAACAAACTTAGCATAGAAGGCATATATACTCATAAATACTTGGCACATCTAAATCACTTAGCAAATTATCACATATATACTTTGGTCCATGTACTTGGCCATATTTGCCACATTCAACAATTCAAAAGTCTCATATATACCAAGCTCTTTCATGCTAACTATCACATCTCATATCGTTATCCAAATATACATAATCATCATAGTAAGATCACATAGGAACTTACCTTATATATACACTTAGTGTATGAATCAACGTACCTGAAATGGATTCACTACTTACATGGCCATTTCGTTTCATAGACTTGCCCGTTGAATCGTAAGGAATCTAGTAGGATACTTAGAAAGCTCGGAATAGTCGTACAATGCCAACGTCCCAAACGAGGTCTTACATGTAATCGGATATCGATGCCACTGTCCCAGACAAGGTCTTACACGAATCAATACAATGTCGATGTCCCAGACATAGTCTTACACGTAAAGGTCATATCGATGCCAACGTCCCAGACGTGGTCTTACATGTAACGCTCATATCGATGCCTAGATCCCAGATGGGGTCTTACACGAAATCTCAAATCAACGCCAACATCCCAGACGTGGTCTTACATGATAAAAACAGAACAAATACCTATGTCATGACATAGCTAATCCTATCTATTCCTAGGTTCGTACGGGACTTCTCAGATATTATCACTAAGTAATCCTTATCTCAAAATTCATGAACAGATCATATCATAAGTATTCATCGATAACAATAGTCATAAGAATACACATAATTCAATACGAATACATTTATTTGCATAATGACTTACCTCGGATTCGATTTAACAGAAACGAAAACGGCTACTCGGTTACTTTCGCTTTCCCGCGATCTAAGTCCGTTTTCCTCGGTTCTTGATCTATACATATTCAGAATTAACTCTTTTATTCACTAACTTATTCAATTAAATCCAATGACACACATTTAGGGCTATTTACAAATCAACCCTCATATTTGCACAATTTATCAATTTAGTCTATTTTTCTCAAAACATCAAATTCATAAAATCATTACATACTCATGCTTATCCGAATGTTCATACATCGCATACAAGCCTATATTTTTCATCAAATTTGTAATTTAGTCCCTCAAATTGCTATTTTCTCAATTTAGCCCTAATTAGCTAAATTCATCAAAAATTCAAGAACAAATTATGTTCATCTAGCTCAAAACTTTCATTTAACAACTAAATTCATTACAAAGCTCAACATAACATCAATGGCATATCACGCAAACATCATCAATACACAAAATTGAGACATGGGCTTGATAGTAGACTAAGAAACAATCTCAAAAACATAAAAATCATCAAAATCCAAAGCTAAAACTTACCTTAATTTTGCTTAATGAATGCCGAATGTTAGAAAGCTTCAAAACCTTTCTTTCCTTTGTATTTTCGGTGGAGAATGCATGAATGAATGTTCCATTTTCATGCTTTATTTTATTAACAATCATATTATTAACCTTATTACCAAATTATCCTTATAGTAAAAACATATATAACATATAAATCAAGGTCTTTTTTTACCTTAACCGTCCACTTACAAGCTAATGGCTTGACTACCACATAAAATCCTCATACTTTAAAGACATGACAATTAAGTACCTTTTCATGTAGCATGCTAGTTTGTATATCAATGCAATTCAGTCCTTTGCTCAAATTAAACATACAGATGGACGAATTAACTTACGAAACTTTAGCGCATGCATATTCACACATCATAGTCACAGAAAATAATATTAAAATATTATACAGACTCAGATTTGTGGTCCCGAAACCACTGTTCCGACTAGAGTATAAACCGGACTGTTACATTACCATCGGGGGTGAATTTCCATATTGGCTCATCCTCGCCTTCAAACATGGGGCCTTCATCTTTCCACTTCTCATCTGTTATGCTTAGGATTTCTTATCTGATCTCCTCTTTGTGTCTTTTCGAAGCATTTTTCTCGTCTCTCACTCAGTTTTTCCTTCACCATTGTATTACTTTTTTAGTCATTTCCTTTCCACTTATGGTACTTGTTAGAAGTTAGCTTACATGCAGCCCTTAGGATCGAGCCATGCAGTTAGCAGCTGAAGCACATGCAATTGTTATTTTGCTATTTTGATGATGTTTTGTTGCTTAGTTGCAATTGAACTAAGTTTGTAATGAATTTGTTGTAATTTGGTGCTGACAAATTTGACAAATTAGCTTAACCAAGTGTTCAAGCAATGTTTTATAAGTTTTAAGACATTGTTAATGGAGCTAGGTGTGTTTAGGTGACGCTTTCTTCATTTTGACAAGTTAATTACTTGTTATATGTAATGTTTTGTTCCTTTTCTGATATGATGAAAAAATCATTCAAAAATTTTTCTTATTATTTTTTGGTTTAAGTTAAGCAATATGTTCTTGTTCTTCTAGCTCAATTTTCTTGTTTGTCCAACAAATCACTATTGCTTAAAGCTTAAGACTTTGCTGTAATTGCTTAGTCTTGATTCTCAACTCCAACAATTGGTATCGAGAGCTAATTTCTTTAGAGGACCTTTCTCTTTTCTAGTCTCAAAAACAATGTCTTCATTAGGTTTCTTTCCAGCACCACCACCAATATTCAATGGTGAAGGCTACCACATTTGGGTAATGAAAATGAAAACCTACCTGCAAGTATTTGACTTGTAAGAAGTTGTCAATGTTGATGTTGAACCACCACCCTTGAGAGCTAACCCTACGGTAGCTCATATCAGGCAGCACTCTGATGATAGAGCCAAAAGGTACAAGGCAATGTCATGCATCCAAAAAAGTGTGTTAGACTTGATTTTTACAAGGATCATGGCCTGTAAGACTCGAAAACAGGCTTGGCACAAGTTTAAAGAAGAGTTTCAAGGCACTGAAAAAACAAGACAGCAACAACTTTTAAACTTAAGAAGGGATTTTGAAAACCTGAAGATGAAGGAGCCAGAGACAGTTAAACAATATTCAGACAGGATCATGGCTTTTATGAACAACATCAGACTGCTTGGGGACCAATTCAATAAAGCCAGAATAGTGGAAAAGATTATTTCAACCTTACCTGAGAGATATGAAGCTAAAATCTCTTCCATGGAAAATTCAAAAGATTTGTCAAGCATCTCTTTGACTGAGCTAATCAATGCCCTCTATGCTCAGGAACAAAAAAAAGCTAGCAGACAGGAGGAGCATCAAGAAAGTGCCTTTCAAGCCAAGAGCAGATTAACCTCGAGCCCCCCTGGCTATAAAGGGAAAACTTGGTCAGACAAGCCTAGAAGAGATAGACCAAGAACAAGACATCCACCTTGCTCATATTGTAGAAAGGTCAACCATCCAGAAGCAAACTGCTAGTACATACCTAATGTGCAATGCAATGTTTGCAAATAGATGGACCATGTTGAGAATGTGTGCAAGAACAAAAGCCAACAGAAACAACATTAATCTCAGCAGCCTAAAACAAAAGCTCAAGTGGCAGAAAAGAGTTATGGTCAGGAAGAACAAGTATTTGTTGTCTCCTGCTCAGCTACCAAAAGAAAAACCACAAAAGGGTGGCTGATTGACAGTGGTTGCACAAACCACATGACACCTGATGCTGCTATTTCTAAGAGCATTGATAAAAGCTTCAACACAAGAGTAAATGTGGGCAATGGACTTTACATTAAAGCAGAAGGCAAGGGAGATGTGCTGATTGACACTCCTTCAGGTACCGAACTTGTTTCTAATGTTCTATTAGTACCTGAAATTGATAGAAATCTGCTAAGTATTGCTCAGTTTCTTAAAAAGGGATACTCTATTGTACTCAAATGCAAAGAATTCCTGATTAGTGATCCAAGTGGATCCAAGCTCATGTCAGTAACCATCACTGGTAGAAGCTTTGTTGTTGATTAGAACAAGAACTCAGTTAGTGCTAACACAATTACATTAGATGAATCCAAACTGTGGCACAAAAGGTTGGGCCATGTCAACTATAAGTCTCTACTTCAATTGTCTGAAGAAGACTTGGTTGAAAGTTTCATAAAAATAGTTGAAAAATAGGATGTTTGTGAAGTGTGTCAGCTAGGAAAGCAAGCTAGACTACTATTTCCTGCTAATAAAGCCTGGAAGGCTTCTAAAAAATTGCATTTGGTCCATGCTGAAAACTTGGTGACAAAGCAAACTGAAGTTGATCAAAATAATTCTGAGATGGACATTGATCATGAGCCTGTTAGGGGAACCAGACCACTAAGTGAAATATATGAGAGGGCAGATGTGGCTACTGTTGAACCAACCTGTTTTGAAGAAGCTCAAGCTTAGAAAAGCTGGAGGTAAAGCATGTTTGATGAAATGAACATGATTCATAAAAACTAGACCTGGGAGTTAGTTGCAAGACCAGTTCACAAGAAGGTCATAGGAGTAAAATGGGTGTTTCGAGCCAAGCACAATGCTGATAGAACTTTGAACAAGCTTAAGGCAAGGTTAGTAGTGAAAGGGTTTAGTCAGAAATATGGGATTGACTACCTTGAAACATTTGCACCAGTAGCAAGGCTTGATACAATCAGACTACTGGCTGCATTGGTTGCTCAAATGCATTGGAAAATACATCAACTTGATGTAAAATCTACCTTCCTCAATATGGCTTTCTTGATGAGGAGATATATGTTGAACAGCCAGAGGGTTTTAAAGTTATTGGTGAATAAGACAAAGTTTACAAGCTGAGAAAAGCCTTGTATGGCTTAAAACAGGCACTATGGGCCAGGTATGACAGAATTGACACCTACCTAGCAAGCTTGGGGTTCGAGAGAAGCATTAGCAAGACAACATTGTATGTGAAGAAGGAAGGTGATGAAACATTGCTCATAGTCTCATTGTATATGGATGACTTGATGGTGACAGGAGGAAACAATACTATGCTGACTAATTTTAAAGGGAAGATAGAGAGCATGTTTGAAATGTCAGATTTAGGTGAAATGTCCTATTTTCTTGGCATGGAAGTGTCTTAGACTCAGTAAGGAATTTTCTTAAGACAGAAGGCATTTGCCTTGAAAATTCTAAACAAATTTTCCATGTAAAATTTTAAGGCAACTAGCACTCCAGTTGCTGTTGGAGAAAAATTGTCAAGCCAAGGTGATTTTGAGAAAGTGAGTGAATCACCCTATAGGAGCCTAGTGGGATGTTTACTCTACTTAATAGTCACAAGGCCAGACATAATGTTTGCAATCAGTTTCCTATCCAGGTTCATGTATTGCTACAACAGAACTATTTTCGAGCTGCAAAGAGAGTACTGAGGTACATTAAGGAAACTATTCTTTGGAGTTATGTTCACCAAAGTTGACATCATGAAACTTCTTGGTTTTGCTGACAGTGACTAGGCATGATCGATAGATGACATGAAAAGCACCTCAGGGTATCTGTTTACCCTTGGTTCAGCTTTTTTTGTTGGAGCTCAAAGAAACAGTCTATTGTAGCTCAATCAACAGTTGAAGCAGAATATGTAGTAGCTGCAGGAGCTGTTAACCAAGCAATTTGGTTAAGGAAGATCATGGCAGACTTGAATTTACACCAAATAAAATCAACAGTGATCAAAAGTGATAATCAGTATGTTGTTGCAATTGCAAAGAACCCAGTGTTTCATGGGAAAACAAAGCATTTTAAGATCAAATTTCATTTTGCTAAAGAAATGGAACAATCTCAAGAAATCAATCTGGTTCATTGCAGTTCAGAAGACCAATTGGCTGATATATTGAAAAAGGCTCTTGGTGTGACAAGGTTCAAGAATTTGAAATCTAGATTGGGTGTTTGCAGCATGGAAGCCAATGAGGAGTGTTAGAAGTTGGCTTACATGCAACCCCTGGGATCGAGCCATGTAGTTAGCAGCTGAAGCACATGCAGCTGTCATTTTTCTATTTTAATGATGTTTTGTTGCTTAGTTACAATTGAACTAAGTTTGTAATGAATTTGTTGTAATTTGGTACTGATAGATTTGATAAATTAGCTTAACCAAATGTGCAAGCAATGTTTTATAAGTTTCAAGACATTGTTAGTGGAGTTAGGTGTGTTTAGGTGACACTTTATTCATTTTGACAAGTTAATTACTTGTTATATGTAATGTTTTGTTCCTTTTCTGATATGATGAAAAAATCATTGAAAAAATTTTCTCCTTATTTTCTAGTTTAAGTTAAGCAATCTCTTCTTGTTCTTCTAGCTTAATTTTCTTGTTTGTTCAGCAAGTCACTATAGCTTAAAGCTTCAGACTTCGCTATAATTGCTTAGTTTTGATTCTCAACTCCAACAATACTCTTCCACACCCAAGAATTACCTGGTTTCGTTATTGCAAAAAGTTGTCATTGCGACAATATTTTTTAACCAGTGTTTCTTGGATAAGCCAATTTTGTTTGTTTATGATTTTCCATGATTCCACATTTTCTGATGTTAAGCCCACCTCGAGATTTATCACCTCACATCCTATCCCAGTTGAGATAGTGAATTCTCCTCTTCTCATTGTCTTCTCCCCACCAGGATTGTCATACTATACTGTCCATCATTTCACATATATTCTTCTGTGCTTGATAGCGAGACATTTGATACAAATGAAGACTTGTCAATGTTGATTTTATTAACATTAGTTTTCCTCCTTGACCTAGCGTTTTGGCTTTCCATTGCGCAAGCTTTGACTTAAATTTACTATTCTCAACACAAAGATAATGATTTGAACTCACTCAACTCTTCCAATAGAAAAAAATAAATAAATTGATAGAACTAAGGTATCATTTATCCTCATTTTATGGTATATGAACATTAATCTTTTAAGTATGTAATTGTCCCTCCCAAAAATGTCATTTCTAATGTTCAAACTCGAGTTCTCTTCTTGAAAGTTCAATGTAACTTACAACTACACTCAACATTTGTTAGTAAAGTTTACACCTTGCAACATGTTTTGGGTATTATAAATTGACATGTCATTTGACACAAATTGAAATTAGTGAAAGTACTTATGAAGTCCCATTATTATAGGTATTGGATTAAATTAGACCTTATACTATTAAATGGATTAATTTAATCTCTATACTACTAAAACAAATTAGTAAGGTCAAATTGTGATGCATCGTTGAAAGCACCAAAAATATCCTATTCCCTGTAAAATAATAAAAATAACAGTAAAGGGGAAGTAGGGTCGAATCCTCAGGGACCGGATTGTACGAATGGTCGTTCTTGAAATCCTGGACAATTTCTTGACCAAGAAAACTTGCATTCCTGGAAAAATAAAAATAACAGAATTAAAAGTTTTGATTTGGAAACGAAAATAAAATAAAAACAGAATTGAGAAGTCGAATTGGAATTGCGAAAATTAAAAATAGGAAATAGAGTTGAGATAAAGAAATTCTTATGGGGAGATTCCAGCCTCCAGTTGCCTCGATCCGCCTTGGGTTCAATCCTTGGCTTTTAGATGATCCTTCTCAGCCCGAATAAGCCAGTTATAGTGGAAGAGGACGCCTACGACCACCAGCTCCAAGGATTTAGACTTCAATTTGGTGGAACATGACTCTAGCCAACAATCGCTCTTTTGGGATTATCTATGCTAGATCAACATTTCTCAATGGCGAATCCCATGCCATTTTGTCTCTTGGGCTCGCCAACCTCTAACGCAGTAAGCTAACGAACCGGTTGTGCAACCTTCTCAAAATATACAAAGCGGCCGTTCCTTGCACACGTTGAAAAGATCACTTCTTAAGGGACATGTACGGAAGCTTCAGCCCCGTAATGCGGAGAAACGATGAATACCCTGTTGAGAAGGCTAAGTACGGATTCTAAACCTCAAGAACCCTTTTTGGGGATTTTCAGCAACCTTTGGCTAGATGGGTTTAGTGGCTCATGGTTGTGGTGGAAAAGAAAATAAATATATGATAAGAATGGAGATTTTATTAAAAAGAAATATGGAAAGAACAAAGGACTTTTGGGGAGAGAGTTTACAGAAAAAGATGAAGCCCCAATATGTGTCACTCCATCCCCTATTTATAGTACTAAGATAGATAGACTAGTCCTACTTAAATTCCTAAAGATAATTACAAATAATCAAAGATAAATAAAATAAATCCTAAATTAAATAATCCTTAATAATTATCTTAATATTAATTATTATAATATAATCAAAATAGAGTCTAATAGAATAAAAACTCTTCTTTTTGCATTTCAACCCTTGTGTCCTCCATGCTTGCACTTTTGACACCAACTTTTCCCTGTGTCGCACATTGGCCCATTTTATCTCTAAATTCACGCTTTTGGCCCTTAATTTCGCTTTCGCCTCCAATTTAGTCCCTACAAGATAAAAGACCATAAATAGCCCAAATTAGTAGAATCATATTCAAAATAAATATGCAATTAGCACATAAAAATATGACGTTCTTGAGTATTACCAAATTCCCCCTACTTAGCCCATACTTGCCCTCAAGTATGGTTCCTATCCACTGTGAAAATTAGATCCTGAAAGAAATTCTACTCCAAAGTTTTATAAAAATTAGTCAAAAATGCATATGAAAAATAAAGAGAACTTCTAAGCTTGCTTTGAGTAAAACATAAAAAGTATTCTAATTAACACACACAAAAATTAAAATCGTCTTGAATTATTTCATGCTATTTAGGTAAATTACCAATCCTACCAAGACACTCTATTTGTTTTCTCATTTAGTCCCCAACTGCAATTTTATTAGTACTATTTTTTTCTTTTCTCTTTTTTTTTTCTTTTTCTTTTTTTTCTTTTTATTTTTTATTTTTTTTACTTAGGAATATATTAAACCTTTTGACGCGAAGAGAGATGACAACCCAAGCACCCCACCCCGGTTACTCAGCCCAACATACTCCTAAAAATTATTTATTTTCGATTAGCGGGGTTTTACCCATCACGTCACACAACCTTTCGACGCGAAGTAGAATGACAACCCAAGCACCCTACCCCGGTTACTCAGTCAGTCACGTTCTGAGCCGCACTCATAACCTTGGTTAGCGAAGTTTTACCTATCACGTCACACAACCTTTTGACGCGAAGTAGAATGACAACCCAAGCACCCTACCCCGGTTACTCAGTCAGTTACGTTCTAAGCTGCACTCATAACCTTGGAAACATTTATTAAACAAAATTTACACGAAATTTTAATTTTAAGAGGACCTAAGAAAATAATCAAGTGTCGAAAATAAGTTTTAGTAACCACCTAAAAGACATGAACATAATTTAGGCATGCAAATGTATTAAGTGTCCACTTGATATTAAACTTGATCAATTTTACGAAAAGCAAGATAGAGTTAACTTATTAATCATAATTATTTTTAGCCTAATAAAAATAAAACAGTGAAGATAAAATCAAACAGACAGAATCATAACTAACTTAGTAGGTAACAATCATGCATGTAGGTCAAATAGTGGCAAGTCATGGTCAAATTCTTGGGCATGAAAAGTGACAGAAAATTCTTAAAAAATAAAAATAAAAAAATGGACAAAATGGAGCCTCAAGCAGCAAACACAAATCACATCAGAAGACGACAGTAATACGAAGAGTACCTCCCCCTACTTAAAACACATTGTCCTCAATGTGGACACAAAAGAAATAAATAGGTAGAAAAGTTTAGAAAAACTCCCCGTGTATCTACTGTCGATTGCGGAGGATGGCAATGAGTTCAGTTAGTTGCTGGCCAAAAGTGTCAAGTCGAGCCTCAATGCGCTCCGTTTTACCTAAGTAAAGAAGAGGAATTTATTAATATTTAAATAAAAGAAATTAAAAAGAAAAGAAAAGAAAATAATAAATAATAAATAATAATAAATAATGAAAATAAATAATAAAAGAAAAATAAATATTGGGTTGCCTCCGAACAAGTGCTTGTTTAACGTCATTAGCTCGACGACTTAAATAGTTCTACGGTGGCTCCAAATAAATCTTTTTAATCGTGTGAGCTTGGAAATTCTCATTTTTTATCACATCAACCATATTTGGGTTTAATCGTCCTTACGCCTCTTCCATTGGTTTCATATTTTCCTCCAAGAGGTTGATCCCTTTTCAGTCGGCAATGGTCTCATCATTCTCCAAAAATGTGAATTTGAGATGCTCGAGAAGTGGTTTTAATTTCGGATCTGATGCCTGCACAACAGAAGGTAGAAGTTTAGTATCCATATGAGCTAATAATTTATTAACAGATTCAAAATCATCAAACATCATTTTAGATTTATCTCCATAAATTGACTCAAAATTTTCTTCCACTAAAGAGTCAATTATGTCGACACAATTTACGCTCAAGATTTTGTTGGGATGGCTAATGGCGTCGTAGACATTAAACTTCACGACCTCCCCATCAAACTCCATCGTGAGAGTTCCACTTCGAACGTCAATTTTAGTACTAGCCGTACTAAGGAAGGGTCGTCCTAACAAGAGATCTGAAGATCTGGGAGTACTATCCTCTTCCATTTTTATCACATAAAAATCTGCAGGGAAAATAAGTTCATTAACTTTTACCAACACGTCTTCGAGGACTCCTTCGGGATGCACAACAGACCTGTCTGCTAATTGAATGATAACAATTGTTTTTGTCAATAAACCTGCGTTAAGTGATTCATAAATAGAATATGGCATTACATTTATGGAGGCTCCTAGATCACACATAGCCTTTTTAATTCCCAAATGACCTATTTTGCATGGTATTGCAAACATGCCCCTATCCTTACATTTTGCTAGCATTTTCTGCTGTAACACTGCGGATACATTTTCACCCACATTCACCATTTCATTACCTGTTAATTTCCATTTGTTGGTGCAAAGCTCTTTAAGAAATTTAGCATACCTCGGTATTTGCTTGATGGCATCCAACAGCAGAATGTTGATCTCGACATTCCTAAATGTTTCGAGGATTTCCTTGCCCTCTTTACCTCTTCGACATTGGTTGAATCGTTCTGGAAATGGAGGTTGAATTTTAGGCAGTGGAGGTTTCGTTTGGACCTGTTCATCGTTCTTGGGCTTTTCTTAGGCGATTTCTTGGCCAAGATTCCTATCAGGAATTGGTTCCAGTTCCTTTCCACTTCGCAACGTCACTGCATTCGCGTTTTGTCTTGAATTCGGTTCGGTTTGTGATGGCAACTTCCTTTGACAGTTCAATTTCTCAACTGATATGGTTAATTCTCTTATAGGCGCCTCAGTTTTCTATTGAAAATCCTTCATTTCTCTTTGGAAATTAAAAGTTTGCTGTTGAAAATCAAGGACATTAGCTGCTAATTTATTGACCATGGTTTCTAAGAAATTACCTGAATCTCGAGGCTGTTGTGGAAGCTGATTTTGGTATGGCTGGTTATACCATGGTTTGGTCCCATAACTCAAGTTAGGATGGTCCCTCCACCCTGGGTTGTAGGTATTAGCGTAGGGATCATATCGCCTCCGTGGTGGGTTAGAGAAATTTCCCACTACATCTAAATGAGCCATAGAGTCATCATACAAACTGGGGCATGCATCAATTGTGCGCTCAGGTGTAGCACATATTCCACATAACTGAGCTGGTTTAACTTTTTCTGCAACAAGAGAGCTAACAATATTAGTAAGTTTATCAAGTCTATCTTCTATGGAAGAATTACTTAGCTGGTGAACCCTTCTAGGGGGTTCAGGATTAGCTCGGAATTACTGAGAATTTGCAGCCATTGTGGAGATTAAGTCTCTTGCTTGTTGGGGAGTCATGTTGACCAACGCTCCTCCACTAGCAGCGTCTACCATATTCATCTCCATGGGTTTCAAGCCTTCATAAAAGTATTGGAGGAGAGATTGCTCCGTTATACCATGTTGTGGGTAGCTTGCACACAATTTCTTAAACTGCTCCCAATAATCGTAAAGAGTCTCTGCTTCTTTTTGCCTTATTCCCACGATCTCTCTTCTTAGCTCAGCTACTCTAGATGCTGGAAAAAACCTATTGAGAAATAAACGAGATAAATCAGCCCAAGTAGTAATGGATCCAGGAGGTAAATAAAATAACCATTCCCTAGCTAAATCTGCTAGGGAAAAAGGGAAAGCGCACAATTTAATTTGATCCTCAGTTACGCCTTGAGGTTTCATACTCAGACAAACCATATGAAACTCCTTCAAATGTTTATGGGGGTTTTCATTTTGTAACCCTCGAAAAGTTGGCAGCAACTGAATTAACCCTGACTTTAATTCAAAATCAGTATCCATAGTAGGATATGCGATGCACAATGGCGGTTGTTCTGTCGGAGCTTCGGTTAATTGCCGAATTATTTGAGCCATTGGTTGACGTGCCAAATTCGGGTTTTCGTTAACCCTAGTTTCAAGCACCTCTTCAGGTGAATCGACTTCTTACTTTCAAATGTTTGAGTAGGGTTTTCGTGAACCCTAGACTCTACTTCATCGTCGATTTTGATTTCTGGCGGTGGATTGCTTTGAGTCCCAACCACTGCTGACTGCTTTTTCCTTAGCTTTGTTTCCTTGCGATTAGCTCTCGCAGTCTTTTCAATTTCTGAGTCAAATGCAAGAGTTCCTGGAGCAGATCTGGTCATAGAAAATAAAAAACAAGATTAGTACGTTACCGATCCCCGACAACGGCGCCAAAATTTGATGCGTTGTTGAAAGCACCAAAATATCCTATTCCCTGTAAAATAATAAAAATAATAGTAAAGGGGAAGTAGGGTCGAATCCTCAGGGACTGGATTGTACGAATGCTCGTTCTTGAAACCCTGGACAATTTCTTGACCAAGAAAACTTGCGCTCCTGGAAAAATGAAAATAACAGAATTAAAAATTTTGATTTGGAAATGAAAATAAAATAAAAACAGAATTGAGAAGTCGAATTGGAATTGCGAAAATTAAAAATAGGAAATAGAGTTGAGATAAAGAAATTCTTATGGGGAGATTCCAGCCTCCAGTTGCCTCGATTCGCCTTGGGTTCAATCCTTGGCTTTTAGATGATCCTTCTCAGCTCGAATAAGCCAGTTATAGTGGAAGAGGACGCCTACGACCCCCAGCTCCAAGGATTTAGACTTCAATTTGGTGGAACCTGACTATAGCCAACAATCGCTCTTGTGGGATCATCTATGCTAGATCAACATTTCTCAATGGCGAATCCCACGCCATTTTGTCTCTTGGGCTCGCCAACCTCTGACGCAGTAAGCTAACGAACCGACTGTGTAACCGTCTCAAAATATACAAAGCGGTCGTTCCTTGCACACGTTGAAAAGATCACTTCTTAAGGGACATGGACGGAAGCGTCAGCCCCGTAATGCGGAGAAACGATGAATACCCTGTTGAGAAGGCTAAGTACGGATTCTAAACCTCAAGAACCCTTTTTGGGGATTTTCGGCAACCTTTGGCTAGATGGGTTTAGTGGCTCATGGTTGTGGTGGAAAAAAAAATATATATGATAAGAATGGAGATTTTATTAAAAAGAAATATGGAAAGAACAAAGGACTTTTGGGGAGAGATTTACAGAAAATGATGAAGCCTCAATATGTGTCACTCCATCCCCTATTTATAGTACTAAGATAGATAGACTAGTCCTACTTAAATTCCTAAAGATAATTACAAATAATCAAAGATAAATGAAATAAATCCTAAATTAAATAATCCTTAATAATTATCTTAATATTAATTATCCTAATATAATCAAAATAGAGTCTAATAGAATAAAAACTCTTCTTTTTGCATTTCAACCCTTGTGTCCTCCATGCTGCACTTTTGACACCAATTTTTCCCTGTGTCGCACATTGGCTCATTTTATCTCTAAATTCACGTTTTTGGCCCTTAGTTTCGGTTTCGCCTCCAATTTAGTCCCTACAAGATAAAAGACCATAAATAGCCCAAATTAGTAGAACCATACTCAAAATAAATATGCAATTAACACATAAAAATATGACGTTCTAGAGTATTATCAAATTGAAACAAAGTTAACATTTGCTAGTTAAAAATGACATGAAAATTATATTTTTCATCTATAGTTTAACTTTAAACAAAATATTCCACTTGCAGAATCAGAAAAAGCTTCCAAATATAACTTTGTTAAATAGTAAATAACATTTTTAAACAAAAAAATTTAAATTTGTTGAAATTTAACCTTATTTGATTTTTTCAATAGTAAGTGAACTAAATTGATCTATTTAATAGTAAATGAACTAATTTGATCCGGTCTATATAATAGAGGGACCTACTAGCTACATTCACCAATTAAGATCTATGCCGTTTGGACAGGATGTGGCCTTGATCTCCCAAAAATGGCAAATTTTTCATTTAATCCCTTTAAATTTTATGAAAATAAATGTTAGTATAATAGTAAAATTGTATTTTGCTCCCCTAATTTTATGATTCATCTATGTCCTCCCTAAAACAATTTTCTGGCTTCACTCCTAAGTTTACCAGCAAGTGGTTAGAAAAGTTGACAGTGAACTTGCTTCCTAAGTATTTGAATTGAGTTCGAATTAAGAAGATTTTACCTAAATATCGCCTGATGATTCATCCAAACAAAACTAATTTCAAAGCATAGATCAGACCAGAATACCTAATAGCCAAAGCAAATGAATTGTGAAAGAATATGATGGTAAATAGCGGCGTTCATATTAGTTACCATAAATCTATCAAATCTCTGTGATTTCATAAAGTTTCCTCGTTTCCCATTATTGAATGAGTCTTGATGGTACTTTGGAACGTGGAGGGGTCCCATCCTTCTATCCCTTTCTATGGGTTTGGGAACTTTAAAACCTTCCAATGGAAAGTAAGCAAAAAAAGACAGGACAATCTTAATCACCTTTACCATCAAAAACTGTTATTGGATTCATTGTAGCCATAGGCACATTACAAATCAAGTTTACTTAAGACTTTGTTAAGAGTCTAAAAAAAATGACAAAACAATGGTGAGCCCTTTGGGGACCTATTTGCTTCATTGCTTTTGCCTTCTAGCCTACTCACAACTTTCTAAAACATAACAACGTTGCGTACTCACGAAATACATCTTATAAAATGTTTTAATCAAAAATAAAAAAATCTCAAAATAACCAAAATAAAATTTTACAAAACCCAAGTCTCTAAAATTTATAGATATAAATATTCTTGACGACGCCAACAGCACAAGGGAGTCATGTTAAACCTTTTAGTGACATCTCAAAAACCAAGGTTCATCTCCTCTCCTAATTTGTATTATGTACCAAAAAATAATTTTTAATGATACATAAATTATTGCTAACCAGTCAGTTATTTAAAAACTAATATAAAACACACAAAAGTTAAGCACCAACACAGAAAAATAGAAATTAAAAATATTAAAGTTAATTATAAAAAAAAAGAAAAATAGAAATTAACAATATTAAAGTTAATTATAAAAAAAAGAAAAATAGAAATTAAAAAGGTTAAATGATTTTTCCCATTTTACTGAAAAATTAAAATTAATTCTAAAAAAGTAAAAATCAAATTAAAAAGAAAAAAATAAGTAACGAAAATGAAAACTTATTAGAGTTTGGTGACTATAATGAGTGTACAAAACATAAAATCAACTATGAGTGGTCAAAATGAAAACAATTTTTAATGGTAGTGCCTAAAATAATTTTTTTTTTATCCAAAATGAAAACTTATTAAAATTGATCATCTACAGTATAGTTTACATTATAATTTATATTTTAGGTTCGAATATTTTTCTGTGTAAATATCATGAATAAATTAGCCACGAATGTTTGTCTCATAAAAAAAACATAATTAAAGCACAAATGGACATTTGATTCATAAATTGTGACATAATTGGATATTTCTATTGACTTGGGACCGAGCTCCATCACTAACTTGAATTTCTTGCAGTTGTAGAGCAAATTCAAGTCTTCGAGCTACATCATCCATGGAGGGCCTTTCACAACCATTTTCACGGATACAATTTTCTGCAATTTTGGCATATGTTCTTAAACAGTTAAGTGAAATTTTACCTTTTAGAGAAGTGTCGATGCTTTCATCAATACTCTCATTCCCAATACACTTCCGTGCCCATTTGGCTAAACTGACCTGCGAATATTCTAATTTTGAATCCACTGCCGGTCTAGCGAACAACACTTCGAATAGTACCACTCCAAAAGAGTAGACATCTGATTTCTCGGTTAATTTTTGGCACCTGTTGTATTCAGGATCCATGTAGCCAAAAGTGCCCTTCACCACGGTTCTAATTGGATCATTTGTCATGCTAATTGGACTCATTTTAGGCAAGCCAAAATCAGAGACTTTAGCCACATATTTCCTCATCGAGCAAAATGTTAGTGCTCTTAACGTCCCGATGAATGACTCTATGAACTGCTCATGAATGAAGGTTGTACGGGCTCAAATTTGCTCGGGCCCAATGCCAAACCAAATAAACTAAAATCATCAAATTAAAACCAAACAAATTAAAACTATTAAAGTCCATTACAACAAAACAATCCATCAATAAAAAAAAAGTCCAGTTTTGGCCCAAATTTCAGCACAATACACGGCCCAATGTCTAACCTAGCCCAAATCACTAAGATAGGAAACCCTAGGGTTTCCCCCTTGGCGTCGCAAGCCTCCAGCGCCGCAGGCTTCCAACGCCCCACCTCCGTACACCCCACGCGCGCGTCGCCACATTAGTATTCCTTCCCACGCACGCCGTACCTCCGTACCTGCAGCAAAGGATCGACGAACAGTGCAGCAAAGAGAAAAAGAAAACAGTTGTATTTTTTATTTTATTTTTATTTTTATTTCGGCTTTAAAAGGACCGAAAGAAACCATTGTATTTTCTTCTGGAGACCTTTTTTACACACGCATATTGAATACAAAAAAGAAAAATCAGAATAAAAAGGGTGATTTTCGATTTTAATTTCTTTAAAATTTCAGATTTCATTCCATTGGATTTCGATTCGTTTTTTTTCCCTTTGCATGTGTAAGCAAAACAGAGTAGAAGGGTTTACCTTGAATCGGAGCCCGTCTTCTTCGTCGCGATCGAAGTAAGAGGGGACTTCGAGGCCGAGGTTGGGAGCCTTCATGCTCCGCTAGTCGCTGTTCATGGTGATGTTTTAGTGTCCGATCGGAGGGTTTTGGAGTCGGCCGATTAGGGGGTTAAAATAGAGTTAAGTTTTTTTTCTCTGTTTTAAAGCAACTGAAGGATTAGGGATTTAGGTTAATTTTTTGGTTTTATTAAGTTGTATGAAACGGCACCGTTTAGGGCCTGTTTCAATGGCCCTAAAACGGTGCCGTATAGGCCACGACCCGATTCAGTCTGACCCGATAGCCTCATGATCCGCGTGTTTTTGTGGTGAAGGAAAATTTCCGTAATTAGTCCTTTTGTTGGTATCTCTTTTTAATTAGATCCTTTGTACATTTTCTTTTTTTTTTTTTTAATTAATCTTTGTGATTTGTGCGCTATTCCAAATTGATCCGTGCTTAAACAATGTGCATAAGGATTTGGCTCAATTGCATCTTTAATCCTCGTTCATTTATGCATATTTTATTTAAGTCCTTGATTCTGTTTTTATTTGTTTAAAAATTATTCTTTTGATTTTGTTTTTATTTCAATTGAGTCTATTTTAATTTTATGTTTTTTTATTCCTTATAATTTATTTATTTTCTTAAATAAAGACTATTTTAACATAGTACTTGGAAATATTTTATTAATTTTACATTGTTTTAATATGATGTTTTTTTGTATAGATTTTTATTTGTCTTATTATAATTTATTTGTAAATTCTTTTTTATTTTACTTCGTTTTTAAAAATTTATATAATATTTAATTTACATACTCTTGTTAAATTATATTAAAAATTATTAAATTATATACATTTTTTATATACATATAATTTATGTTGAATTTTTTTATGTTATTAAGGATTTCCTATTATTTTATGTATGAATTTTCTTTTAAATCTATTTATGTGTATATGTATTTTTATTTCCTATTAAGTTCCTATTTTATTATATATTTTTGTTCATTTCAAAAACTTTTATATATTATTACTTTCATATATAAATTATTTATATTAGTTTTTTTTATTTCATATATATTATTCTATATATATTTTACTCTGATTTTCTCCTTATATAATATTTTATTTTAAAATCCATTTACCTCATTATTGCATGTACTAATTATTTTTTATCTTTGTATTTTAATCTATTTTAAATTTTTGTATACACTTTTATACGTATAATCTATCGTTTGCATACTAATGATTTAAAATTGTTTTTCCCTCATGTTATTCTTTTCCTTCATTGTTTAGAATTAGTTACATTTGATTTGTGTTAATTTGTTTGGTATTTCTTTTAAAATTGTCTTATAATTCACCGGTTTTGAATGTTAATGTTGGTATTTGTATAATGTATAGTGTATTGTAAGTATATGTACCTCAATTTAGTTTCTTGGTATTTTCATATGGTTATTATTCATTCGTATAATGTTATCGTCATGTATTACTATTCATGCTTGTAATTACGTTTTTATTTCTTGTTATTGCATCATGATTCAAATTCCCACTTCCGCCCGATATCGATTATCTTTTATTCCCAATCAAGCTAAACAAATAGTTTTTAGTCCATTTTATAATCGCTTAGTAAAAGCTTTCAAAATAAGGCAATGTTTCGTGTTTGGAAATCCGAAAAATTGTGCCCTAACGTACTGGGTTTCGGTTTTTCATTTGGCCAAATAATCGAATATCCTTTTGATTTTTTTTAATGTATGAGTTTTGGGAATCATGAGATAATCTTGGATCCAAGGATTTAAATTGTCGTATCCTAACGTGCTAGGTGTGATATTTTATTCCTTCGGAACAAGAAAATCTTAATATTCAACTCGAGTATTTCAAATGTTTTAAAAGAAACCATAATTCTAAATTTTTTTAAATTTTCGACATTGGGGCATCAATTAATCAACCTGGTACCAATTTTGGGCGTTGCGAGGGTGCTAATCCTTCCTCACACGTAACCGACTTCCGAACCTGTTTTTCTTGGAATTCGTAGACCAAAATTAATTTCTTTTAAAATAAAATAAAATGTTTTATAGGTGATTCGATCACACCTAAACAAAAAGGATTGGTGGCGACTCCATATTTCGTTTTAAAGTTGACCCGGTTTTTTCAAACATAAAAAAATGGTTTCGACAAATGTAATCTAACCCACAGGCTGCACCGATACAAATTTCCAATCTCTATTTCCAGGTGAAAGGAGCTTTTTCAGTGTTATAGAGATGATCACGAAGAGTTCCATTGGTCATATACTCATAGACAAGAATCTTTTCATTGTTGTCGTTGCAATAGCCGATCAGAGAGACGAGATCAACATATCGAAGCTGAAAAAGTAGTTGGATTTCTGTCCAAAACTCTCGTGCTCCTTGCTGGGTCTGTGACTTTAATCGCTTGATTGCCACTTCACATTTTATTCCCTTGATGAAGCCCTTGTAGACATTACCGAATCTGCCGCTTCCTATGACGAAAGCATCGTCGAAGTTGTTGGTTGCTGCTTGGATTTGGCCAATGTAAAACACTTGCATAGTTGGTCTGGCAATGGTGAAGCTTTTCTTCTTTCCAGAGATTTTCTTTTGTAATAAGAACGACGCTTTTTTCGCCAGAAAATCGAGGAAAGTAGAAGGGAAAGTGATACAGTTATTGTGCAGCCTAGGGAAACTCCAATGACGACCTTCATTGACAGCTTTTTGCCCTTCTTTGGTTGCTTGTTCTCTGGTTTTAGTGATGCAAGGCTCGAACTCGGTTCCGGATTTGGCACTGCAAGAATACCGTCTGATTTGTTGAGTCTAAAAATCTCTGAACCGTTTAGGTTTGCATCAGCAAACTTCGAACCAACCTTTTTGCTAGGGTGTAATGCTAGCCATAGAGTTTGCTTACTTGAACCTTCACTTGGAACTATACACCGGAATGCCATTACCGCCACTCCAATAGAGTGAATATGTCATTTGATTAGCCATTTGATTGTTGATGAATATGTCAAAGACTCGTTGACCTGGCTCTGTAACTTCTAATAGAGTCTCACAGAAATGGAGCCTAAGGAGGTAGATGAAGCCACCATCAATATAGAAGTTCCATGTCAGATTGTAGTTCCTATTGATATTTGGTTCTGGACCCATTGTTCTTCACGTGGTGTAGACAACAGCCGGAGCTGTATATCCCCAGGTTTCTTTGGTGTACTTGATCGTAACATTAAATAGAGAAGGAACAGTTCCCAATGCACCTCCAAAGTTATAAGGCGAATCGTCACACCACGTTCGAAACATTCCGGTATCATTGACGTTAGCCACGGTTGCTCCGCCAACGTTTAGACGATACACAGTTTCGAAAGCAGTAGCATCAGGAATGTCAAAGGGAATTTTACTATTTACGAAAGATACAGAATCATCTTGGTGTTTTACATACATGTTCTTCGGCACGGAAACAACTTCAATACCGTTTACAAAAGCCAAAGAGTTTGGCGATGGCGAAAAGGTAATACTCAGCTTCTCGGTTTCGAAACATGGTACCATAAACTCTTTACTCAACGAGGCTGGCTGACCATCTACAGCAGAAAGTGATAAATAGGCACTGAAATTATTGAGGAGAAGGTGATCGTTGGCTGTAACAGAGAAGAAAGAAGTAGCTGCATCAAAGCCAGAGTATTGGACCGGGTAGAAATAGAAACGTAGAAACTTGAGACCAACTGATATTGGAAAACTGTAAGTGAATTTATCACGAAAAATTCTAGCAGTCATGTAAGGAACTTGAGTAACAGAATGATCTGGCCAGGAGGCTGTGGAGTGGATACAACTGAAGCGCTCTCAGAATTAAAGGTAGATGTAGAACCCAAATTTTGTCCGGGCCTATTGGACCAAGCCCATTAAAGGAAAAACCCAATAAAAAAATATAATAAACAGTCCTGAAAGTCCATTACAAGCCCGAAAACCCCTACAAACTAAATCAAACCCAAAACATTTACATTTGACCCATTTTTCAGCCTAAACCCTAGCCCAAAATAACGGAGGCCCAATGGCCCAAGACCCTAAACCTAAATCAGGAAAACCTAACCTCCCCTAACCCTAGCGCCGCGCGCGTGGAAGCACGCGCGCCACCTTTGCACGTCGTCCCGTCCCCTGGTACACCGCACGTTAGCCTCCACTACCGCAACCCACTCAGCCATCAACGCTGTGCCCACGTGCTCGCAACGACAACCTCCGCACGCCTCTGTCAGTGCCCAGACCTGCAGAAAAAGACAAGGAACAGCGATGCCACAACGCAAAACGACTTGTACTTATTTATTTATTTTTTACATACTATTTTCGGCTATAAAAGCCAACGAAGAACAATGTATCAGGGGGCCTTTTTTTGGGATTCAATTAATATAAGCGAAACATTTCCAAAAATACAATCGACAGCAAACCTTGAGAAGCAGAAATCAATCCATAACCAGTGACCGAAGCGGGCACGAAACGAGACCCGAAGGTTTATTTTTCATTTTATATATATTTTTTACTTTCGAAATCATTTACATCAATCCATTTTTTAAAAAATACATATATATAATATATAAAAGAACAATAATAAAAAGGGAAGAAAACTCACCTGTTGGGGGGGTTTTCGGCCACCGCGTGCTGTGGCCGGCGACGGCGGCTGGAGGCGTTCGCGCGGCATTGAGTGCTAAGGGGTCGAAACCCTAGCAGAGGAAAGGGGGAACTTCCCCTTCTTTTTTTTATGCGCAGCAGAAATGAAGAAAAAAGGAAGAAAATTTGCTTTTATAGGGCACCCCGAACGGCGTCGTTTTGGGCTTGAGTCCCATAACCAAAACGACGTCGTATTTAGCCAATGACCCGCGCGCTGACCCGACCCGATCTGAGGTCCGCGTGTTTTTGAGCGGAAGGGGTAATTACCCTTCTGGTCCCTCCTCCCTTGTTGTAATTTCGCAATCAGGTTTTCCATTTTCTTTAATTTCCCCTCTAATTTCAATCTGCTTTCATTTTGGTCCCGAATTAAGCGCAGCGTTTTAAGAACACGGGGAAATTTCCTTTTGCTCCTTTCAGTTTTCGCGCACGTCGCAAATAAGCCCTTCTTCTCTCATTTTACTTCTAATTAACCCCCAAATCCCATTTTTAAATGCAATTTGATCCCACTTTAGTTATTTTATAATCCTCTCAGTCTTTTATTATATTATTATTATATTTTAATATTTATTTATTGTTATTACTATATTATTTCGTACATATCTTGTATTATAATTAGTATTGTTTCTATATTATTATTATTTATTATTATTATATTATTATCACTATTACTATATTTACATTTATATCATATGTATTGTGTGCTATTATTACTATTATTATTATTATTATTATTATTAGTAGTATTATTATTTACTATTACTATTACTACTATTTTTTTTTAAGTCATTATTCCTATTATTATTGTTACATTTACTACTATTACTATTATTTTAGTATTATTACTATAGTTATATTATTTATTTTGTACATATATTGTATATTATTATTGCTATACTTATTATATTTTTTTCGTATGTATGTTATACCATCGCATATTATTATATTATTATCAGTATTACTATTACTATTACTATATTGTTATATCGTACACATTTTGCATCACTTTTGTCTTTTATTGTCATCATTATTATTGTTATTATTTTATTTTCCTTTCTTCTTGTAAAGCTATTATATCGCTTATTATTCTTTCGTTATCTGTTTATTATCCCTTTTAGCATATTAGCTTTACTCATTGTATTTCTATTTTTTTTATTATTATCGTTGTACTTAACATATGTGTTTTGTATGCTTGCTAGCATTGTACCTCATTTCTTGCATTTTGTTACAAATTCGTGCTCCATTTTATCCAATACAAAATTGATTTCTCTCGTAAAGGCAACATTTCGTATTTAGGAATTCGGGAAAATCGTGCCTTAACTTACTAGGTTTCGATTTTTCTCGTTTAACCTAAATAGCGAAATATCTTTTAAAATAAAAGGTTTTTGAATAAAAATGAAAGCTTATTTTCGAAAATCCGATATGTTGCGTCCTAACTTACTGGATGTGGCATTCCGTTATTTCGAGATAAGATTTTCTAAACGAGGTAATATTCATCTTGGATTCGAAGGTTTAAATTATCGTGTCCTAAAGTAATGGATGTGATATTTTATCTCTTCGGAACAAGGAAAGTTTGATATTTAATTCGAGGAAATTTGAATATTTTTAAAAGGGATCATATTTTTAAAAAAAAAAAACCATTTTCTTTAAATTTCCAACTTTCAACATTGGGACAGCAATTAATCAATTCGGTACCAATTTTGGGCGTGACGAGGGTGCTAACCCTTCCTCGCACGTAACCGACTCCCGAACCCGTTTTCTCAAATTTCGTGGACCAAAAACACTGTTTTAATAAATCAAAATGTTTTATTAAAACAAAGGTGATCCGATCACACCCAAATAAAGATCGGTGGCGACTCCCGTTTTTATTTTCAAAACCCAAGTCCGATTCCCACCTTTCAAAAAAGGATGGTTTCGACAGCTTGGCGACTCCACTGGGGACACTTAGAGAGTCAGGCCATAAAATTGATTACTTCTTGTCCTTTTGTCAAAATTTGGAAAATCGTTTTCAAAAATCATTCTTCTCTTAATTTAAAGTAAAAAGCTTATCCTCGAGAGTACAAAGTGCTGTGCCCTAACTTACTGGGTGTAACATCTCGATACCTTGAGGTAAGAATTTTCAAGATAACAATGACCCGAATTGTGTCCTATCTTACTCTCGAGAATTCGGCGTGCTGTGTCCTAACTTACTGGATATGGCATCTCGATCCTTCGAGATGAGAAGGCCTTTTATTCCAATTCGTTTGAGTGTTTAAAATCAATAAAAATGACTATTTTTGTTCGATTTCTATTTTCAACTTTGTGGGTGCCAAGGTTGCAATAATGTTGATATTTCTGCATTCATATTTGCATGGCCATTGTGGTCACACCTTTAAGTGGGAGCGAGAAGCTATGCTTTCGTGAGGTTTTCACCTCCGCATGGGCTAGTGGACTGCTTTCGGAATACATCCGTACCTATGTCTTCGTGAAGTTTTCACTTTCGCATGGCCATAGGGAAATGTATTCCCCTGAATCGAACTCGGTCTATATGAGCCAAAAATGGGTGAGGATCGAGGAATCTGCTGATTCGGGTACCTCGAACTTTAGAACTCAACCACATGTAAAGAGCCTAAGAACCCACGCCAAGCTAAACTATGTCAAACCTTAGTAGTTACCCATATAGGTGTTTGATTATTTCACTCGTTTTGTATTCCAGGGTACTAACTTTTTATGTTTTATTCTCTTTGTGCATATCATTTCATATTTTAAGAGGCATCGATTCACGGTCAGTTTCTGAGTTAGAAAGCTGGTTATGGAAAGCGAATTCCTTGATAAAGTGGAAGACAATGCGACTGTCCGCGCGTGGTCAGAGCAATGCCAAATCGAAAAAGGGGATAACTTAGTCAAGGGGCATGTGTCGGAACTACGGGATTTCACCAATATCAGTGTCACACAGAACGAGCTCCAAGAGTTGAAAGAAATTTGGACTCAGTGGGATAACGAGACGAAGCAGCAGTTCTATGGTACTTACGGTGACCTGCCCTACCTGCTTGACGTCAAAATAGATAAACACCTATTCCGAGCAATGGCCCAGTTTTGGAATGCTGCTTATAGTTGTTTCTCCTTTGGGAAGGTGGATCTAGTTCCCACAGTAGAGGAATACACGACCCTGTTACGTTGCCCAAGAATTCAAGTTGACAAAGCCTATTCCAAAACAGTTAACGGCCCAACCTTCGTGAAGAAATTGACGAATATCACCGGAATGAGCGAACAATTGGTCTTAGCTAGAATGCAAAAGAAAGGCGAAAGTAAATGCATATCTTGGACATGTTTGAGAGACTTGATCTTGGCGCATCCCGACGCAAAGAAAAAGATTGATGTTTTTGCCCTGTGTGTTTACGGTATGATAATCTTCCCAAAAGCTTTGAGACACATCGACGAAGCAGTTATTGATCTATTCAGCCGATTAGACAAAGGGGTCACACCTGTTCCTGCCATCTTAGCTGAAACGTTCAGGTCATTGAATGCGTGTAGAAGAATGGGTGAAGGCAGGTTTATTGGATGCGCGCAGCTATTATTGGCTTGGTTCCATAGTCACTTCTGGAAAGTAGAGAAAGTGTCCTACCGGTTCATAACCGAGAATTACTCCCCGCTAGAGGAAATAGCAGCTACACCTAGAAGAGAGGATGTGTCCGAAGAAAGCTGGATCGCGCTCTTCCAAAACCTCCAAGAAGGTGACATCGGGTGGAAAGTTCCGTGGTTGATCACCGACCAAATCCTTTATCGTTGCGGAAGCTTCGACTGGGTTCCTCTACTAGGAATTTGGGGTGCCACTGCATATGCCCCTCTGCTGGTCCTGAGACAATATAATTCAAGACAGTTCGTGCCAACGACATATGGGTTGGCTCAATGTGAGTTTTCATACGAATGGGGGAGCTATAAGAAAAAGGTTAAAGAGATCTCTAGTGCCTGGAATCAGATTCATAGAATGAAGAGACTATCCATAGGCCCGATGACGACCTCGGAGTATAGAGAATGGAGGACTAGGAGGATCAATGACAACATCCCTGAACCAAATCCCGAGGGTGCCCAGTCAAGAGAGGAATATTTGCGAGTAGTCCCATTAGAACTGGAGATTGTGAAACAAGATTTTGAAAAGATGAGCGCGGAACTTGAAAGAAAAATAGAGAGGCTGGAAGAAGAGAAGATGCTCCTCAAGTTAGACGTAGATGGACAAAAGTCAGAAACCGAGAGGTTAAGAAAAGAAAAAGAGAAAGTAGAGGAAGACCGAGATGACCTGAAGATGGAATATAAGAAGATGCGTTTGACCATAAGAAACGCTGGATTAGGAAAAACTCCGGAGCCATGGCGACACGAGATCCAGGAGGAGAAAGCCAAAGCTAGCAGTTGGGAGAAAAAGTTCCAGGAAATGCAAACACAAAATGGGATTCTGAGGAAAGATATGGCAGAAAGCCACAAAGAAAAGAAAGGGTTAAAAGCTAAGGTGGCTGAGCTTGGACGGTCCCTACACCACTACCAAAGGCGCGATTCGAAAGACGAACTGAAGTTGAGTCTAAACAAAACCAAAGAAATGAAGGGAAAGATTGAAGGATTAGAGACAACATTACATGGCTGCGAGCTCCGAATTGAACTTTTAGAAGCAAGGGAAGGGCAATGGAAAGAGGAACTTCATCATTCCCACCAGCAAGTTAGAGATCGAGACTACCTCATGGGCGAAGCGATAGTTCAGATTCGGTAAGTGGCTGATCACCTGCAGGCCCTGGCGTCTCAAGCTGAGATCGTAAGCATGAAATACGAGCTACAGGCGGATCGTAACCAAGAGCTGACTTCTTTACTTAGAAAAATCAAAACTTTGAGTTTAAGGGCCAAGGCGTATTTGTAATCCGCTTTATGTAAAGGATCTTGCCTTCTAATAAAGTCTTCTAAAATGAAGTTGATCAGAATCGATGCCTTCTTTTTGCATTCATGCATTTGCATCGCATCACATTACATGCATTCAAGTTTATAAAAAAGAACCTAATTGTTTAAACTTATCAGACAATAAAGAGAAAAGTGAAACCTGGAAGCTGAACACCCATACGGCACGCGAGCTAAGTCTAAGAAAATGGATCAAAGATATGAGCAACTCCAAAAAGAAATGGCACAAACATAAGAACAGTTGGCCCAGATTAAGCAGGACATGACGAACAAAATGACGGAGTCCGAGAAAAACCTGATGGCTCAAATGACCCAAATGACCCAACTACTGAACGGGCTGGTGGACAAAGGAAAAGGCCCTATGGTTATTACCGGGGAAGAAAATGAAGGCACTCCTTCGGGTTTTACCCCACCACACGCACCTGTATTGCCTGAAGAATATCTTCCGAGGCCACCTGTCACGATTAGGCCCCAACAAGGTCAAAATAATATCAGACCACCCGCGAATCTCCAAGCAGGTTCCGGATCCAACCTAGGGGATAACCCTGTTAACTTGGTTGTCCCTGATTTCGATATGATAGAAAAGGAAGAGACAAGAGCCGAATCCTCAAGACAGTTAGAGGATCGTTGTAAATAGTTGGAGGTGGAGGTCAAGGCTTTGAAAAACGCCAGCCATCGCCCGGGTGTTAAGGCAAAAGAGTTGAGTTTAGTCCCAGGTCTAATACTCCCGCCAAAATTCAAGACTCCGGAGTTCGAAAAATATAATGGGACTAGTTGCCCAGAAGCTCACATAACGATGTTCTGTCGGAGGATGGCAGGGTACGCTGAGAATGATCAATTGCTGATTCACTGCTTTCAAGACAGTCTAGCCAGATCGGTGGCCAAATGGTATAACCAGCTAACCCGCGCTCAAGTTAACTCATGGGAAGATTTGGCACAAGCTTTTACAAAGCAATATGGTCACGTGACGGACATAGCGCTAGATAGAATAACATTGCAAAACATAGAAAAGAAGCCAAATGAGGACTTCAGGCAGTACGCCCAGAGGTGGAGAGAAGTAGCTACACAAGTCCAACCACCCCTCTCAGAGAAAGAAACCGTTAAGCTATTTATCAGTACTTTGAGGGCCCCGTTTATCACCCACATGGTGGGGAGCACAACTCAAAGCTTCACAGATATAGTCCTGGCGGGGGAGATGATTGAAAATGCCATAAGAGGTGGAAGGATCGAAGCAGGTGAGGCTACAAGGAGATCCGTCCCTAGAAAAAAGGATAATGAAGTGAACAACATGAGTACGTACAGTAAAGGATACCCGAAAGCAGTTACTGTCAATTCACCAAAAGTCATGGCTGTTAAGCAGCAAGGGACGACGGGGCAAGAGCCAGGCCCAAGACCGAATTTTGAGAGGCCCCAGTTTACGCCAATCTCGATAACATACGGAGAGATGTATCGACGCCTATTCGACGCACACATTGTAGCCCCGTATTATCTAAAACCATTACAACCCCCGTTCCCCAAATGGTACAACCCGAATGCCGAATGCGAGTACCATGCAGGAATAACAGGCCACTCGATCGAAAATTGCACTGCCTTCAAAAAGGTAGTCGAAAAATTCATTAAGATGGGGATTATAGAGCTCGACGATCTGCCTGGTTCGGGGAACCCATTACCTAATCATGGGGATGGAGCGGTAAACATGATCGGGAAGGATAGAGCAAGAAAGACCAAGGAAGACATCTCGGATGTAAGGACCCCACTAATAATCGTATGGGGGGAAATGGTCAAAAGAGGGCTGATAAAGTCAAGTCTCGAAGGAAGAAGCGAAAAGCCTGGAAATTACTGCGCGTTCCACGGAGCGGAAGGGCATAAGATCCAAGACTGCACAGAATTTAGACTATTAGTGCAAGGCTTCATGGACAATAAAGAATTAGAATTTTATGAAGAAAACTCAGAGGAGGGGGACATACATGCGACAGAAGGAGAACTGACCCGCCAAAAGGCCAAGCTTCCAAAGATCATCATTTCCCGCCCGAGCAACTCAGGAAGCAAAGCTCAAGCGATACCTAAGATTATAATCAAGAAACCCGCATCCTTCCCTTATGAGGAGGACAAGAAGGTACCATGGAGCTATAATTGTAACGTGGCAACGCCCGGGGTAGGAGGTTCAACCAGCACGGAAAATGAAAACCAAAAGGAAGGGTTCCACACACGAAGCGGAAAACGTTATGACCCAACAGGCGTCAGAATAAACCTGGCAAAATCAAAAGCTATGACAGTCGAGCCGGAGGAAGAACCTAGCACCCTCATCAATGTACCCGTAAGAGAGGAAGAGGCGAAAGAATTCTTGAAGTTCTTAAAGCACAGTGAGTACAGCGTGGTGGAGCAACTGCATAAGCAACCGGCCCGCATCTCGGTGCTAGCTTTACTATTGAGCTCGGAAGTACATCGCAAAGCATTGATGAAAGTACTGAACGAGACTTACGTTACCAAAGATATATCCGTCAGTAAACTTGACCGATTAATTGGTAACATAAGTGCTGATAACTTTATCTCCTTCAGCGACGATGAGATTCCATCTGGAGGCATGGGATCAACCAAGGCCCTGCATATAACTACTCATTGTAAGGGATCCATCCTACCTAGCGTGTTAATTGACAATGGGTCGGCCTTGAATGTCTTACCATTGTCGACCTTGAAAAGGTTGCCAATAGACAGTTCTCACATGAAGACATGCCAAAACATATGATGGCACCGAAAGAAGAGTGATGGGAAGGATAGACATACCATTACAAATCGGGCTGAATACATATGAAGTCGATTTTCTGGTGATGGATATCAATCCCTCATACACTTGCTTATTGGGAAGACCCTGGATTCATTCGGCAGGGGCAGTACCTTCATCCCTCCATCAAAAACTAAAGCTGGTGGCAGATGGTCGATTGGTCACTATCAACGCAGAAGAAGACATCATAGCAACAGTTACCAATGACGCGCCATATGTGGAGGCAAACGAGGAGGCCGTTGAATGCTCTTTTCGGTCTTTAGAGTTCGTCAATGCGACATTCGTTCGTGAGGGGGCTAAAATTCCGGTACCCAAGATATCCAAGACCACGAGGATGGGCCTACAAATGATGATCAGTAAGGGGGCCTTACCAGGAAGAGGGCTAGGCAGATGTCTCCAGGGAGAAGTTCAAGTACCATCACCGAAAGGAAAGAGAGACCGTTTCGGCCTGGGTTTTAAGCCAAATACCAACGAGATGAGAAGGGAAATGGAGAAGAAACAGGAGAGAAGAAGAGCACGACTGAAGGGGGAAGAAACCATGTGGGAACCAATGACGTTCCCCCATATATCCCAAACCTTCGTATCTGGAGGAATAATTCACTTCGAAAGAGGGTTGCCGAATGAAGGTCCTCACATCAACGCTATAGATGAAGGAGAAACTGGACCAAGGAACCTATCGGGCATTCGTCCTTATGAACTTGGGAGCATTTTGAATAATTGGACTGCGGAGGAATTGCCTGTAGTTTTTAGAAATTCCACAGAGTAATATTCGAGAACGCGTTTGTTGTTTTAAGCCTAAGAACAATAAAATCTCTTTTGAGAAACGGGCTAATGTTCAGAAATCTTTATTTAAATGAAATGCATTTTGGTTTATTATCACAAATATTCCGTGTTTTCCTCTAAGCAAATTTCTTTTTGTTTTCTCTTTTTTGCTCATCCATAGCATGAATAATTGTCCGCAAATTCATTCTTCATACATTTTGGCACCCATCACAGGTCTCTAGATATCAACGATGTAAGCAACGACACTACAGGCTTATAGGCCCATTTTGAGCAAGACATGTGTTTGGAAGGACCTCAAGAGTTTGAAGGTGACAGAGATGGTGACTTATCCCCGGATCTGTTGAGAATGGTACAACAGGAAGAGAAACAAATCCTACCCCATGACGAGGAAGTAGAGAACGTATCCCTAGAAGAAGGAAAGATGGTGAGAATCGGAGCACGCATAACCGAGGAAACGAAACAAAATCTGGTAGAATTACTGCGGGAATTCAAAGATGTCTTTGCATGGTCATATCAAGACATGCCGGGTCTGAGTACTGATATTGTAGTGCATCGCCTCCCCATAAAGGAAGAATGTAAGCTAGTGCAGCAAAAACTACGGAGGATGAGGCCTGACGTAGTATTGAAGATAAAAGAGGAAGTGAAGAAACAGTATGATGCTGGTTTTCTACAGGTGGTCAAATACTCAGAGTGGGTGGCCAACATCGTTCCTGTCCCAAAAAAGGATGGAAAGGTTCGGATGTGTGTAGATTATAGAGACCTAAATAAAGCCAGCCCAAAAGACAATTTCTCCTTGCCCCATATTGACACGTTGGTAGATAACACGGTGGGGTACTCGTGGTTTTCTTTTATGGATGGATTTTCCGGATATAATTAGATCAAGATGCACCCTGAGGACATGGCGAAGACCACCTTCATAACGTTATGGGGCACCTTCTGTTATAAAGTAATGCCATTCGGGCTGAAGAATGCAGGGGCAACATACCAAAGGGCCATGGTAGCCTTGTTCCACGACATGATGCACAAAGAGATAGAAGTGTACGTTGACGATATGATCGCCAAGTCTCGAACGGAAAAGGAACACGTCGAAGTTTTGAAGAAATTGTTCCTAAGATTAAGGAGGTTCCAATTAAAACTCAACCCAACCAAGTGTACTTTCGGAGCTAGGTCAGGGAAACTACTGGGTTTCGTGGTCAGCGAGAAAGGGATTGAAGTTGACTCGGACAAGGTCAAAGCCATACAAGATTTGCCTCCACCACGTACTCAAAAAGAAGTTCGGGGCTTTCTTGGAAGACCAAATTACATTGCTCGGTTTATTTCACAGTTAACCGAGAAGTGCGATCCTATATTCCGTCTCCTCAAGAAACACAACCAAGGGATATGGAACGAAGAATGCCAGAGAGCTTTTGACAAGGTCAAACAATATCTGTCGACTGCCCCAGTACTATCCCTACCAAATCCAGATAGACCATTGATACTGTATCTATCAGTGTTCGATAATTCCATGGGATGCGTGCTTGGACAACACGATGAGTCAGGGAGGAAAGAAAAGGCGATATACTATCTCAGCAAAAAGTTCACCGAATGTGAAATGAGATATTCGTCGATCGAAAAACTATGTTGCGCCTTGATCTGGGCAACCCGAAGACTAAGGCAGTATATGTTATACCATACAACCTGGTTAATTTCAAAGCTTGACCCGTTGAAATATATGATGGAGTCGACTGCTCTGAACGGGAGGATGGCAAGGTGGCAAATTTTGCTATCTGAATTCGACATAGTCTACGTAAATCAAAAGGCTATAAAAGGGAGTGTAATAGTAGAATTTCTGGCTAGCAGAGCCTCAGAAGATTACGAGCCCTTGAGCTTTGAATTCCCCAATGAAGAGCTGATGTATGTGGCAAATACTAAAGAAATACCATGGAAATTGAACTTTGATGGGGCGTCTAATGCTGTGGGAAACGAAATTGGGGCAATCTTGGTGTCTCCTAATGGTGATCATCATCCACTCACATGCAGATTGGATTTTGATTGTACAAATAATATGGCAGAATATGAAGCTTGCATCATGGGAATTCGAGCAGCCATAGAGCAGAAGATCAGGGTGTTAGAAGTATATGGAGATTCTGCACTAGTGATTTATCAGCTCAAGAATGAATGGGAGACCCGAGATCCTAAACTAATCAAATATCGGAAGATAGTTTTGGAATTGATTGAGGAGTTTGATGACGTCACTTTTTATTATCTCCCACGTGATGAAAACCAAATGGCAGATGCCTTAGCAACTCTGGCTTCTATGATCAAAGTAAACAGGCCAGAAGATATGAGACCCATCCAGATGAGTATTCTCGAAGCCCCGGCTTATTGTTGTAATCTGGAAGATGAGGAAAGAGATGATCGCCCTTGGTATCAAAATGTGTTGCAATATATAAAAAACGGCGAATACCCAGAGTATGCGACGGAGAATGAGAAAAGGACGCTCAGAAGATTGGCCTCTGACTATGTCTTAGATGGCAACATCCTGTACAAAAAAGGAAAGGATCAAGTACTACTTAGGTGTGTGGATGCCGTTGAGGCTAAGCAGATCTTGGAGGAAGTCCACGAGGGTATTTGTGGAACGCATGCTAATGGTTTTACAATGGCCAGACAGATTATGAGGTTCGGTTATTATTGGTCCACCATGGAAGGAGATTGCATCAAATATGCCAGGAAATGCCATAAATGTCAAATTTACGGAGATAAAATTCATGTACCCCCATCACCCTTACACGTGATGACGTCCCCATGGCCCTTTTCCATGTGGGGCATGGATGTTATCGGGCCAATCTGACTGAAGGCTTCTAACGGGCATCGATTCATCTTCGTGGTCATTGATTACTTTACCAAGTGGGTGGAGGCTGCCTCATACGCCAATGTCACAAAATCGGCAGTCAGTAAATTCTTGAAAAAGGAGATCATATGTCGTTATGGAATGCCTGAGAGAATTATATCCGACAACGCATTGAACCTGAACAACAGCACTATAGCTGATGTTTGCAGCCAATTCGGTATCAAACACCACAACTCATCCCCATACCGCCCAAAAATGAACGGTGCAGTGGAAGCAGCTAATAAAAATATCAAGAAGATAATAGGGAAGATGACTGAGACTTATAAGGATTGGCATGAGAAATTACCATTTGCACTCTACGCTTACCGAACGTCGGTCAGAACCTCTACTGGGGCAACACCTTTCTCGTTAGTTTATGGGATGGAAGCAGTCCTACCTATCGAAGTGGAAATACCTTCTCTTCGGGTTTTGTCGGAAATAAAACTGGATGAAGCTGAATGGATCCGGGCTCAATACGATCAGCTGAACTTAATCGAAGAAAAGAGGCTAAGGGCTATCCGCCATGGTCAGATGTACCAAAAACGAATGATGCGAGCTTATGATAAAAGGATTCGCCCGAGAGAGTTTAAAGAAGGAGATCTTGTGCTAAAAAAGATCCTTCCCATACAAAAGGACTTCAGGGGAAAATGGATGCCGAACTGGGAAGGACCATATGTGGTAAAAGAAGCTTTCTCTGGAGGTGCATTGATTCTGATTGAAATGGATGGGAAAAGCCTGCCCAATCCCGTAAACTCGGATTCGGTCAAGAAATACTATGCTTAGAGACCAAGGTGAAAACCCGCAAAGGGCGCTTTGGGTCTCAAAAAAAAAAAGGGAAAGCCAAGATGAAAACTCACAAAAAGGCGCCGCGGATTCGAATGATCTTACTACACCGGAATAGACAAGAAGTGAAGTCGGGGGCATCAGCAAAATGCTTTGAGTCATCTAAACACATGCTAAAGCCCAAGATAGTCTTCATAAAGTTTGTATGGAGAAGCCCAATCAATGATATCCAGGGCACCTGACCTTTGTTGTCTTTGACATTTTTATTCGACAATTTTCCTTGTATTCGACTTTCTTTCAAAATCAATTCATTTCCACATGTTGCATTAAAATAATGAGTGCTGAACTAATAACTTCACAAAAGAAGTTCCATACATTACTTTGGAAATTTCTGAATAAAACAGGAAACCAAAATAGGACAGTTGTTCAAAATCCCCCGAACACGTGACAGGACTGAACTCTTTGAGCGGTTCAGCAATTGTGATTGAAATATATCTTTGGGGTCATTTAGGGGATGGTATGGCAAGCCAACTGTGAATCGAGCGATGAACAAAAAGGTTGTAATTCCCAAAGGGGTGACGATCTGTTACATGACTTACAGCTCGCGAGCCCTAATATTACTATAAAGGTCAAGTGCTCAAGAAAATGATACTTCGAGATAAATAAACGATAACGCCTTGAAAAGAAATCAAACTCATAACATACTTGCATCATAGCATGTCTAAATAGGAGCATCTGACTCACCTAGATCATGACATCCTAACCATTTAGCATAAGCATGCGCCCATTCTACATGCCATATCCTCGAGAAGGGCAGTGTAGTAGAGTGGTCGAAGACAACAGGTCTGGCATTCCTGGCACGCAGGAGCAGATCAAAGACAACAAGTCTGGCATTCCTGGCACGCAGGAGCAGATCGAAGATAACAAGTCTGGCATTCCTGGCACGCAGGAGCAGATCGAAGATAACAAGTCTAGCATCCCTGGCATGCAGGAGCAGATTGAAGATAACGAGTCTAGCATCCCTGGCATGCAGGAGCAGATCAAAGACAACAAGCCTGGCATTCCTGGCACGCAGGAGCAGATTGAAGACAACAAGTCTGGCATTCCTGGCACGCAGGAGCAGATTGAAGATAACAAGTCTGGCATTCCTGGCACGCAGGAGCAGATTGAAGATAACAAGTCTGGCATTCCTGGCACGCAGGAGCAGATTGAAGATAACGGGTCTAGCATTCCTGGCATGCAGGAGCAGATCAAAAATAACAAGTCTGGCATTCCTAGCACGCAGGAGCAGATTGAAGATAGCAGGTCTGGCATTCTTGGCAGGCAGGAGCAGATCGAAGATAACAAACCCCATATCCTTTCCCCTCAAGCCTACAATAAAGATTAAATCCTTATTTTTGGAAACCTCGAACAAAGAAGATTGAGTAGGGGCAAATTGCGGCTACAATCCCCATCTCTCGTAAGCAGCAGTATAACGGACCAGAGCAAAAGTTACAGTGAAGTTTGAAGCTGTTTGAAGAAGACTCGGATCAAGAAGTCAAGGCTTGGTTAAGCCCGGGCAAAATTGGTCCTTTTATTGTCTTTGCTCTATTCTCGTTTCACGACAATGAACAAAGAGGGGCAGCTGTAGAACCCAAATTTTGTCCGGGCCTATTGGACCAAGCCCATTAAAGGAAAAACCCAATAAAAAAATATAATAAACAGTCCTGAAAGTCCATTACAAGCCCGAAAACCCCTACAAACTAAATCAAACCCAAAACGTTTACATTTGACCCATTTTTCAGCCTAAACCCTAGCCCAAATAACGGAGGCCCAATGGCCCAAGACCCTAAACCTAAATCAGGAAAACCTAACCTCCCCTAACCCTAGCGCCGCGCGCGTGGAAGCACGCGCGCCACCTTCGCACGTCGTCCCGTCCCCTGGTACACCGCACGTTAGCCTCCACTACCGTAACCCACTCAGCCATCAACGCTGTGCCCACGTGCTCGCAACGACAACCTCCGCACGCCTCTGTCAGTGCCCAGACCTGCAGAAAAAGACAAGGAACAGCGATGCCACAACGCAAAACGACTTGTACTTATTTATTTATTTTTTACATACTGTTTTCGGCTATAAAAGCCAACGAAGAACAATGTATCAGGGGGCCTTTTTTTGGGATTCAATTAATATAAGCGAAACATTTCCAAAAATACAATCGACAGCAAACCTTGAGAAGCAGAAATCAATCCATAACCAGTTACCGAAGCGGGCACGAAACGAGACCCGAAGGTTTATTTTTCATTTTATATATATATTTTACTTTCGAAATCATTTACATCAATCCATTTTTTAAAAAATACATATATATATATATAAAAGAACAATAATAAAAAGGGAAGAAAACTCACCTGTTGGGGGGGTTTTCGGCCACCGCGTGCGGTGGCCGGCGACGGCGGCTGGAGGCGTTCGCGCGGCATTGAGTGCTAAGGGGTCGAAACCCTAGCAGAGGAAAGGGGGAACTTCCCCTTCTTTTTTTTTATGCGCAGCAGAAATGAAGAAAAAAGGAAGAAAATTTGCTTTTATAGGGCACCCCGAACGGCGTCGTTTTGGGCTTGAGTCCCATAACCAAAACGACGTCGTATTTAGCCAATGACCCGCGCGCTGACCCGACCCGATCTGAGGTCCGCGTGTTTTTGAGCGGAAGGGGTAATTACCCTTCTGGTCCCTCCTCCCTTGTTGTAATTTCGCAATCAGGTTTTCCATTTTCTTTAATTTCCCCTCTAATTTCAATCTGCTTTCATTTTGGTCCCGAATTAAGCGCAGCGTTTTAAGAACACGGGGAAATTTCCTTTTGCTCCTTTCAGTTTTCGCGCACGTCGCAAATAAGCCCTTCTTCTCTCATTTTACTTCTAATTAACCCCCAAATCCCATTTTTAAATGCAATTTGATCCCACTTTAGTTATTTTATAATCCTCTCAGTCTTTTCTTATATTATTATTATATTTTAATATTTATTTATTGTTATTACTATATTATTTCGTACATATCTTGTATTATAATTAGTATTGTTTCTATATTATTATTATTATCATTATTATTATTATATTATTATCACTATTACTATATTTACATTTATATATCATATGTATTGTGTGCTATTATTACTATTATTATTATTATTATTATTAGTAGTATTATTATATTTACTATTACTATTACTACTATTTTTTTTTAAGTCATTATTCCTATTATTATTGTTACATTTACTACTATTACTATTATTTTAGTATTATTACTATAGTTATATTATTTATTTTGTACATATATTGTATATTATTATTGCTATACTTATTATATTTTTTTTCGTATGTATGTTATACCATCGCATATTATTATATTATTATCAGTATTACTATTACTATTATTACTATATTGTTATGTCGTACACATTTTGCATCACTTTTGTCTTTTATTGTCATCATTATTATTGTTATTATTTTATTTTCCTTTCTTCTTGTAAAGCTATTATATCGCTTATTATTCTTTCGTTATCTGTTTATTATCCCTTTTAGCATATTAGCTTTACTCATTGTATTTCTATTTTTTTTATTATTATTGCTGTACTTAACATATGTGTTTTGTATGCTTGCTAGCATTGTACCTCATTTCTTGCATTTTGTTACAAATTCGTGCTCCATTTTATCCAATACAAAATTGATTTCTCTCGTAAAGACAACATTTCGTATTTAGGAATTCGGGAAAATCGTGCCTTAACTTACTAAGTTTCGATTTTTCTCGTTTAACCTAAATAGTGAAATATCTTTTAAAATAAAAGGTTTTTGAATAAAAATGAAAGCTTATTTTCGAAAATCCGATATGTTGCGTCCTAACTTACTGGATGTGGCATTCCGTTATTTCGAGATAAGTTTTCTAAACGAGGTAATATTCATCTTGGATTCGAAGGTTTAAATTATCGTGTCCTAAAGTAATGGATGTGATATTTTATCTCTTCGGAACAAGGAAAGTTTGATATTTAATTCGAGGAAATTTGAATATTTTTAAAAGGGATCATATTTTTTAAAAAAAAAAACCCATTTTCTTTAAATTTCCAACTTTCGACATTGGGACAGCAATTAATCAATTCGGTACCAATTTTGGGCGTGACGAGGGTGCTAACCCTTCCTCGCACGTAACCGACTCCCGAACCCGTTTTCTCAAATTTCGTGGACCAAAAACACTGTTTTAATAAATCAAAACGTTTTATTAAAACAAAGGTGATCCGATCACACCCAAATAAAGATCGGTGGCGACTCCCGTTTTTATTTTCAAAACCCAAGTCTGATTCCCACCTTTTCAAAAAAGGATGGTTTCGACAGTAGAAAATTTGGATCGTTCATCAGTGACCCACTTTCGGCCATCTTCTGATACTGTATTTGATGGTAAAGGTGCACCACAGTCGAGGAGAATATAATCAGTTGGTGTATAGGCTGGTGAATCTTCACCCATGGCCATAGTATGGAGAATCAACAGGTAAATAAAACGGATCATTGCATGGGACTGAATCGATTTCCTTTTTTGGGTACTTGATTTAATGGTTGTAGGAGAACTCTACACTTGTAAGCAATTACAGAGCTGGTGAGGCCAAGAAAATTTGATTAAATTTTTGTTTTGATAGTATTATTTATATTTATTTTATTGTTTATGTTTACAGTGTTCACTGTAATTGACTTCTTTGGTCATTGCATTAATTTAGTTTCAATTTTTATTTTCATAACAATAAATAAGTCTATTGACGTAAGACGTTTGATTTGCGAAACTTAAGAAAAGGATAGTCTTTATATTTACTCAAATTATTCTAATTTTGTTAATCATAAATTACTTTTCATATTCATTTTTTTAACCATTGAAATTTTTGGTCATAGTTCAAAGTTTTAACATTGATTTAAAATAGAATTTATAAATTTACGTTTATAAAAATTAATTATTTTAGATTTCGTAATAGTCTCTCAATAATATTTACTTGATAACTTTTAAAATAAAAACTATAATGTAATTGACTTTCAAGTTTACGAGTTGAAAATGAACTAGGGACTGAGATTTTAGATAAAAAAATTTCAAATTAAAATTAAGTTATAATTATATCAATAATTCTAATTAGAATTAATCATTACAAACATTTAGTTAATAACTAATTTAACTACTAATTAGATAAATTAATTTATCTTTTTATAATAGATATCTTTATATTGATAGTCAGATTACATTTTGACTTTTTTATTAAAAGAATAGGCAAATTAATCTATGGGCATTAGATTAAAGAACAAGCCAATCATTCTATTAAAAACTTTATTTATTTTTATTGTTAAAAATTAGTCATTGTATGTCAATATAAGGTGCATGTGTAACGCCACGTGTCTAATTATTTAATCAGACATGCAAGTTTTAACAGTGCAAATAGATGAAATTTTTAACTGAAAAGACCAATTTATTCTTTGATATAACATACAGAGATTAATTTATCAATTTTTTAAATAAAAAAGATAAAATGTGATCTAACTCTTGATACAAAGACTTTCATAATACTTTTAGTACCTTTAATTATTTTTAATTTATATCCTTTTGAAAATCTAAGTAAGCAAAGCAAGCAAGTCCCAATCATCTTTTATCATCGAAAATCTTACCAATTTATTTTTAGATGCGATGATGTCTTTATAGAATAAAAATTGTTAAGTAGAATATTATAAATTTGTATTTCACTTTAGATACTTTTGATTTCTTAAAATAACTATTCCATTTCACCTTTATTCCATTTTAACTAATCACACGTGGAAGGTCTACTTTAACATAGTAAAATTGACCTATTACCATTTTAACTAATCAGGAATACCCTTTTGTTTCCCAAATATGACGCGTGGAAGGTCTACTTTAACAAAGTAAAATTGATGTAACACCCCAAACCCGGCCTAGACGTTATGGCCGTATCTGGCAATGTCACACAATAATGTTTTTGAAACCTTGTTGTTAGGATGAAAACATTCCATGTTATTATCTTTAGTAAACCTTTGTTAGAACTTAGGAAGTCATCTTTATTCATTTAAAACATTTGTTTTGAAACATCCCTCGTTGCAGAAGCTTTAATAAAACAATCTAGGTGATCATGCGTTTAGAAATTACTTTAACTTTTTGAAAACTGAATTTCCTACGACCAACAGGTATAAATCCATAAAGTAAAATAAATAAATAAAAACTCAAATTTAAAACCAAAGTCCCAGGGGGTCCTTAAATTACAACCCAAATAATCAATAATAATCAAATCATAAATCATAAATTGAAAACCATGAAGTCCAAAAATTACTGTGGTCACAGCTGAGTCCTCCGTTGCACCGATCCGTCTAAGTCTGGGGATTACCTGTGCACATTAAACAAAAATTGTGAGTTTACGTAAACTCAGTGTGTAATCCCGCAGAAACAAACAAACAATCAGTATTCATAGTGTACAGTTAAACAGTCTTAGGCCTAAGCCCTTTCTAGTATCAATGACAGTTTGGGCCTTAGCCCATCTCAGTATAGTGTCAAAATGCAGTAGGGCCTTAGCCCATCACAATATCAGTAGCAGTAACAGTTATGCAGTAGCAAAATCCTACCCAACCAGCCTCTACACACCATCTCCGCCCAACCCTACACTCCATGTGGGGATATAATCAACCCACCCATCCCTACACTCCAAGTAGTACCGAATGCGGCACAAGACAGTAGTTTGCAGCTGAGCTGCCAGTAAATTAGGCTTAAAGCCTTTCAGTACACTTCCTCCGAATAACAACCCCCAACCCAATGCAATGCAACATACAATCGATGACATGCTATTATGCAATTTCAGTACATATATTCAGTTCAGATATTAACATGCCCAGTACAGATATCATTCAGTCAATTTCACATATTTAGGGGTCTAAGTAGCGCTTACCGACCCTACAGTAGGTTCACAGTTGACTTGGGCGACCCGTGCAAACTTAAAAACATTTCGGTAAAAATGGGCCCACACGCCCATGTGATCTGCCTGTGTGGGCCCACACGCTCGTGTGGCCCACTCGGCCCAAATTGGCCTTGGCCGTGTGGTCCATTTTTAAAGTAACCCATGCGAGCTCAATACTCATATATGTTTTCACTATTCACTTATATGTTCATTCAAAGCTGTCTACTTGAGTCATTATCACTAAATTATTTATATCTTGAGCTACAAAATTTCAAATTAAGATCTACTTGATGTTTTTGAAACTAAACTCAAATACCTTTCTACAATAAAATTTTCAGAATTTATAGTTTATCAAATAAGTACAGTAAAATCTTTAAAGCTATCCCTATTCTGCTGTTTGACAGCTTCATCCTTTCCTTACTAAAAATTATTTATCTCTTAGTACGGAATTTAGATGATGTTTCCATTTGTTTCTATTGAAAATAGACTCATCAAGGATTTAAACATATAAATTTAAGCCCCTAATTATTTTTTTACAATTTTTAATGATTTTCTTAAGTAAGAACAGGGGAACCCGAAATATTCTGACCTTGTCTCACAAAATTTATTAAATCTCATGATTTACAATTACATTGCTTACACTGTTTCTTCCATGAAAAACTAGACTCAATAAAATTTAATTTCATATTTTATTCAACCTCTAAATCAATTTCCATTATTTTTGATGATTTTTCAAATTTAGACTACTGCTGCTGTCCAAAACTATTTTAGTGCAAAATGTTGATTTCCAAGTTTATAGCACCATTATTTCCTTTCTCTACAAATTTTCACATCATTTTCTCTTATTTCTCTTATTTCTCGACAACAAGCAATTTCAACTTTTCACCGAATCCCGTTTTCTGCATTTCAGGTACACACCTGGTGTCGTTTCTGATGCGTATGCACTCCTAAGCCTCCAGAACCTAAAAATTGACCAACATATCTCCAGATTAATCACTTAATTCGTTTTTAATCAAAAAAATTTGGAAGGAACTCAACTAAAAACCTAGCAAAACCCTTACCTCGCTTGAGTAACCACGACTTCACACAATCACATCGTCGATTCAAAACCACCAGCCCCTTGATTAACTCCTAAACACCAAAAAGGAATCCCCCATTTAGAGATTAACCAAGAACGATTAACAATAGACAAAATCGTTACTTACCGAACACGCGCAACTAACGATGAACAACCGAATCAATTGGGAAAAAAAGAGAGAAAGAAACGGAAGGGGAAAAAATAATGGAAATTTCGGCAACAACTAGGGGAAAGAATCGACAGAGGAGGGAAAAGAAGAAGAAGAAAAAAACGTCAGAAAAAGTTTGGGGAATTGGAGAGAAAATCGAAACTCTATTCTCTCTTTTTTGCAACAAAAAGATAATCATATTATTTTCTGATAACCTCTTCCCAATTATCTCCTAAAATCACTCTCTATTAACCCACTAAAACACAACTACTCAGAATTTTGCCACAACACAACTCTTACCGAATTTGGAGCAAAAATATTGTCTTCACGCCATCACAGAGAATTGAACACTATACCTCCAACACTCCAACACTCCACTTAACCACCAGACCAGCAGGCTATTCTAATATAAACTTACCAACAATTAAACTTAAGCCCTTTGCACAAGGTTAAGGCTTTATTATAAAAATACCAAAATTTGCCCAAGTAAGGCTTGAACTTGGGACCTCTCACACACACCCAGAACACATAACCACTGAAACAGATAGACATTGTGTGTCACACATACAGGAAATAAAAAATTAAAATTTTGGGGCGTTACAATTGACCTATTAAAAGTGGAATTAGGGTCGTCAAAACTTTTTTTTTGTTAAAATCAAATTTTTATTTTTTTAAATAAAAATAGAGTCACCACCAACCTTTTTTATTTAGGTGTGATTGGGTCACCTTGAAATTCAATCATTTTAATAAAAAGGTTAAATTTATTAAAACGATGATTTTTGTTCTACAAACTCGGGAAATGAGTTCGAGAGTCGGTTACTCATGAGGAAAAATTAGCACCCTCATAACGCCCAAAATTGGTACCTAGTTGACTACTTGATGTCTTAACACCGAGACTTGTGAATTTGATGAAAATTTACAGTACGATCCCTTTTTTTTGCATGATGTTATTTTATTAAAATGTTGCTAATTAAATTAAATTTTATGAAAAATGTCTTCGTATTTTGAGTTAATCGAGAAGAAAATCATGCCTCGTAAGTTTGGGCACGATGTCTCGAATCCCCGAAAATAAGAAATTAAATCAAAATTTATGAAGAATGTCTTCATATTTCGAGTTCATGGGGAAGATAATTATGCCCCGTAAGTTAGGGCACGATGTCTCGAATCCATGAAAATAAGAATGCTCATTTTTTAATTATTGCCCAAATCTTATATATTTTTAATTATTATTTCTTCAAAAAAAAAAACGAGAGAAGGGACGTTCAATTATTTTGGTTCGAGGCACAATTTCTCGAATCCTCAAAATAAAGAATATTGCCTTAGTCTTTTTTTTTTATGCGCTTATGCTGAAAAACAAATGCATATGGCAATTATCTACAATGTACGATAATGGAGAAATTATGGTAAATGACATAAATAAAAAAAATGAAAATAATATAATGAGTATAGATGAAAAACAATAAAAATATTCAATTAATAATATTATCTGATAATACTAATAATGAAATAATATAAAAATGCATGATAATAATAGAATTACATTCATAAAATATTGGTTCTTTGAGCGAATTCTAACAAAATTAATATCAATTAACCACAATAATTACTTAATAATGTTAGTGATATCAATAATTAAAAATAAGGACCAAAATAAAATAATCAAAAAATTAGACGGTAAAAAATGAAAAAAAAAAGTAAAAATATGGACTTAATCAAATGAATGGAGGATTAAATTAAAATTCGAACAAAACTTAAAGCACAAATTGCAAGAAAAGAATAAAGGACTAAATTTAAAATATAACAAAACTAACAGCATAAATTATAAAGAAACAAAACTTAAAGGATTAAATTAAGATAAGATAGAAAACTTTAGGGGGTCATATGGTAATTATCCCTATCATATTGACACGTGTCACTCCTCAAGTCTTGTTCTCAAAACAAAAACAAAAAGAATCTTTTATTCCCCTTTTTTTTTTCTCTTGGCTCTCCCTAAGTCCGGCCAAGAGGTCGACGAATCTCCTCCGTGGTCGTCGGTCACTGGCGACGGAGACCGCCACCTCCGGTGGCCAAAAATTGCCAAAATTTTCCCAGGGAGTGTAACACCCCTAACCCGAATCCGTCGCCAGAACAGGGTTACGGAGCATTACCGGAGTTTATAGATCAAATAGACATAAAATGCAAACATTTCATAGCATATAGCATTCATGTCAAAAACCAATCAAAATCATACATATTGTCCCTTATAAGAGCCCTCGAGGCCCAAAATACACATTAGAAACAAATTGGGACTAAATTAGAAACTCAGAAATCTTTTGGAAACATTTAATATTTTCAACACTGCAGTGGTCACACGGCCATGTGGTCAGGCAGTGTGACTCACACGGTCAGTAGACACGCCCGTGTCTCAAGCCGTGTGGGCATTCGAAATAGGGACACACGGTCGTGTCTCAGTGTAACACCCCTAACCTGTATCCGACATCGGAACAGGGTTATGGAGCATTATCGGACTTACAGATCAAACAATCATACATTTTATTTGTATAACACATTCATTCTAGAAACCAATCAAATTCATTCATATAGTCCCTAATGATACATGCACGAATGGGGTGAAATTTATTAGATTCCAATAATCAAAACTGCCAATTTTCAGGCTTGGGAAATCAGCAGACTTGCGATGACTTTTTGGATGGGATCCTGGCATTTCTGGGTTGAGATGTTCGCATGGCATTTGAAGATCTATCTCTTATCTTCAAAACACATTTTGAATCACTCGATTTTGAATTTGGAAGCTCAAGTTATGACCGTTTTAGTAAAGACTGCGCGAGTAGAATTTCTGAACGGGATTATGACGGGAATTACAAATTTCGGGCTTTTAATTCGAGTTTAAATCATATTGAGTTTGAGTTTTAGGCTTAATTTTTATATATGAGCCCAATATTATATTTATCATCTATTATTATATTATTATTATTTTTTATAATTATTAACTAATTTAAGTTATTTAGTAGTTTTATGTTAACAAGAAAGTTTAGTATAAAACTACTTCTTGTTTAGTTTAAATTAGAGTTCTAGTATACTTAAGAGTTTTATTTAGATTTATTTAGCTAGCCTATATATAGGGCTTTGCATTGTACACAATTGAGACAATTCATTATTATTCTATTTCTCTTTTGAGTTAATAAAAAAATATTTCTGTGGGTCGAATTTTGTGCCGAAACTTTCCAGATCAAATCTAAATTATTTGAGGAGGCTCCAATTTAAATTTCATGATTTTTGAAAATCGGGAACACCTTGAACAAAGTTTGTCAAGTTGCTTCACAGTTTTTCGGGTTTTTGGGTTTCAACAATTTTCATTGACTCTTAGCTTTAAGTTTTCATTTGTTTTTACTTTTTATTTTTTCATTTATGCATTCTAACACTTTATTGTTTCTTGTGTTAGTAGGTTAAAGCATGTTGCACATTCCTTCCTCCGTGCAACAAAATTCTTTGATGTCTAGTCAATTTTGGACTCATAATGCTCTTAGGTTTGCTTTGTTAGTTTGATTCTAACACATTCTGATTGATTGATATTGACACTTTTTAAAAGACTCACAAGATTAATTCTTACCTTATTGAGAATTTGATTTTTATTTCTGAGTGCATAATAGTGAGGTTTGGTTAATTTTTCTTTTCTTGAGTGTTGTGTTCTTTTCAGGCTTTCATAATGATTCGCAGTACTATGATTGGGAAGTTAAGAAGAGATCAAGAGATTTGAAATGCTCGAGATTAGCAACGTGACACTATTCTAGACACAATAAAAAAAATTAGAACATCTAAGAGCAAAAATTGAGCGCCGGAATCGTAATTGGGGAGATAAGGTTGATCAGCCTCATCTTCGTGCAAATAATGCTCAACGTGTCTCTCGTACAAATGATGAGACTTTGGTTAATAATGATCGTAGGCAATATTTTTTAGCTAAACCAAAGTTCAACATTCCACCATTTCGAGGTAAGTATGATCCCGAAGCATATTATGAGTGGGAATTAAAAATTGACCTTATGTTTCGTTACTATAAATGCCAAGAAGAGGAAAAAGTCCAATTGGCGACCCTTGGATTTTCAGATTATGCGTTGAGTTGGTGGATTCAACTTGGAATTGATCGTCAAAAAAACCGCGAAAGGGTAATTGAAATATGGGACAAGTTGAAGCAAGTGATGCGAAAGCGTTACATTTTTTCTCATTACTATAGAGAGGTCTCAACAATACTTCAACGCCTTGTTCAAGGTAATCGATCTGTTGATGAGTACTTTAAGGAGATGGAGATGCTTATGCAAAGAGCAAATATTCAAGAGGATGAAGAAACTACCATGGTGTGATTTGTAGATGGCTTGAACGTTTCGATAGCCAATGCTCTTAATCTTCACACCTATATGGATCTTGAGGAGATGGTACACAAGGCAATTGGGATTGAGCAACAATTTCAGCAACATCAATCTCATACATTTGGAGCATCACACTATTATTGAGGTACAAGTTCTAATTCTACTTTTAAGAATCCGAAACCTCCTTATGCTACTAATAAGTTATTGCCAAAACATGCTGAGATTAAACTTTTTGAGTGGAAAAGTGGGGCTCCTACAAAGCATTTTTCTACATATTTCAAGCAGCCCATTTCTACTAATGTTTCACCAAAACAACAAAGAGCTCGTGACATTGAATGTTTTACGTGTAAAGGGCATGGGCACTATAGTGGTGATTGTGCCAACATGAGACTTTTGTTGATCAAAGAAGAGGGTGAACTTTGTAAACCGAAAAAAGATGATAATGAGAATTTCTTCCTCAAATCTATAGAGTTAGATGAGATAGAAACGTCATGTTCTCCTATTGAGATAGATTGTATTGAATTGAATATTCATAACACTTGTGAGGGGGATATGGGAAGTAAGGAAGAATCATGTGAAAAAATAGAGAGAAAAAGGATCTTGAGTGATAAAAGTCTACTTGATGGTCCAAATTTGGTGAGTGAAAATCCATATGAGTTAAAATTGGAGAGTTCTCAAGTGGAAAAAGAAAATAAAAAGCAAGAAAATACCAATACAAAAGTGAGGAGTGATTCTGTTTTAACTAACTCTAACTTAAATTTGTTTAGTGGTGTTTCTTTGTTACATGATTTCAAGGATCCATTGACGGACTCTCAATTATATTACTTTACCACGACAGAAAATTTTAATTGTGGGAAAGAGCTAAAAATTCGGGGACGGATATTTTTGAGGAAAGGGAGAATGATGCGAGTCTCAAGGCACAATTTCAGACCCATGAATGTGATGGGTTCACACTATCTCAACGCCCAACAACAATGTCAAAAGCTAAGAAAATCAAATCAGGACTCAATGAAAGACAATATTCGAAACGAGTCTTTTTAAGGAAAGGGAGAATGATACATTAATGTGTGAAAAACTAACTATGATCACAATAAAGGCAAGCGCACCTATCGTTCAATAGTATAGTTATGGTAAGACCGGTAATATCGTATCCACAAGGACCAAGAGTACTAGTAGTTACTATCTTTTTATTATCTAGCCTAAAAATTGGAGTGATTTCTTTTAAACTAAAATTTATTAAAACACTACAACAAAACAATTAGGAAAATACTTTAAGACAACTTTATGAGATAGGCAATACCTAAGGAAGAATCCACCTGGACTTCACTTATTACTTTTGATTCATACGATTTATTCACTTGACTTAATCCGTAGAAATCCCTGATTTATGTTAATATCTCTTTCAAGACTAAAAACAACTGACTCTAGATTGATTAATTGAAATCTCTTTCTAATTAAAACCCATGTTGTCGCATTAACTCGATCTATGGATTCCCTTATTAGATTTGACTCTAATCCGAAAGATTTTCGTCGCCCTATTTTTAGGGTTGCAATCAACTCCGCTTAATTGTGTTGATCTACTCTTAAACAAAGACTTTTGCTCCACTGAATAAGCACATTCGACTTGAATCAATAACCTGAATTATCAAAACAAGAATAAGAACTCACAATTAAGAATAAGAACAAGTATTTATCTTATAAATCAAATAATAATAAGATCTGTCTTAGGTTTCATCCCCTCAGGCATTTGAGAGGTTTAGTTCATACTGATAGAGGGAAATGATGGGCTCGAAACTAACTATTATTTCGACAAAGGCAAGTGCACCTATAGAACAGTAATTCGGAATATCGTATCCTCAAGGACTAAAATTACTAGCAATAACTATCTTTTTATTATCTAGCCTAATAATTAAGGGATTTATTTTTAATCTAAATTTAACTAACTAATTGACTATGAACGCGACAGAGAGTGAATTGGGAAAATACTTTTGGACAACTTATATGAGGTAGGCAATACCTAAGGAAGAATCCACCTAGACTTCACTTATTACTTTTGATTCATATGATTTATTCACTTGACTTAATCCGTAGAAATTCTTGATTTATGTTAATATCTCTTTCAAGACTAAAAACAACTGACTCTAGGTTGATTAATTGAAATCTCTTTCTAATTAAAACCCCTATTGTCGCATTAACTCGATCTATGGATTCCCTTATTAGATTTGACTCTAATCCGGTAGATTTTCGTCGCCTTGTGTTGATCTTCTCTTAAACATGGACTTTTGCTCTACTAAATAAGCACATTCGATTTTGAATCAATAACCTAAATTATCAAAACAAAGATAAGAACTCACAATTAAGAATAAGAACAAGTATTTATCTTATAAATCAAACAATAATAAGATCTGTCTTAGGTTTCATCCCCTTAGGTATTTAGGGAATTTAGTTCATACTAATAGAGGGGAACATATTAGAATGGGGAAAACAACAAAACATAAGAAAACCCAAAAAAATTTAAAGAACTTGATGGGAGATCCTCCGTCTTGATGGAGATCCTTCTCTTAAGCTGCTCCCGATGGCTGTCTTGGAGTATTTTCTGCCTTCTACTCGGCCTCTATTCAACGTCCCCCTTTAGGTTGCCCCCTAAAGTGTTTATATAGGCTTCGAGATGCCTTTCTTGGCCCACAAGTATCCTATTCTGAATAGAATTCATCCTAGTTTCGGCAAGGACACGCCCGTGTGACACGCCTGTGGTGGACTCCTTTGGCCGTGGTCAATTTTGCTCGCCACACACGACCGTGTGATCTGCCCGTGGTTGATAGTCCAGGCCGTGTGATTTCTGATGTAGGCCCATTGTTTCCCTTTTTGGCTCGTTTTTCGTTCTTTTCGATTCCTAAGCCCTCCTGAGTATAAAACATGAAATTTAAAGGATTAGGAGCATCGGATTCATTAAATCTAATGAATATTCATCCAAAATTAAGCCAAGCATGGGGTTAAAATATGTGTAAATTATGGTTTATCAGGTAACATCTTATAATAGGGAAAACACAAAACATAAGAAAACCCCAAAAACTTCTAAAGAACTTGATGGGAGATCTTCAGTCTTGATGGAGATCTTTCTCCTAAGCTGTTCCCGACGGCTGTCTTGGAGTATTTTCTGCCTTCTACTCAGCGTCCCCTTTTAGGTTGCCCCCTAGGGTGTTTATATAGGCTTTGAAATGCCTTTCTTGGCCCACAAGTAGCCTTTTCCGAATAGAATTAACCTTGGGGTCGACAGGGACACGCCTGTGTGACATGCCCGTGCGTGATGGCTTAGGCCATGCTCATTTCTGCTTGCCTCACACGGCCGTGTGGTCTACCCGTAGACGATAGTCTAGGCCGTGTTTGATCCTGCTCATAACACACGGCCGTGTCTAATGGTCCAGGCCGTGTTGATTTCCTGGATAGGCCCATTTTTCTCATTTTTGGCCCGTTTCTCGTTCTTTTCGTCTCCCTAAGCTCTCCTGAGTATAAAACATGAAATTAAGGGATTAGGAGCATCAAATTCATCAAATCCAATGGAAAATCATCCAAAATTAAGCCAAGCATGGGGTTAAAATATGTGTAAATTATGGTTTATCATACATGCACGAATGGGGTGAAAATTATTAGATTCCAATCATCAAAACTGTCAATTTTCAGGCTTGGGAAATCAGCAGACTTGCGATGAATTTTTGGATGGGATCCTAGCATTTCTAGGTTGAGATGTCCGCATGGCATTTAAAGATCTATCTCTTAACTTTGAAACACATTTTGAATCACTCAATTTTGAGTTCGGGAGCTCAAGTTATGACTGTTTTAGTGAAGACTGTGCAAGCAGAATTTCTGAACTGGATTATGGCAGGAATTACGAATTTCAGGCTTTTAATTCGAGTTTAAATCATATTGGGTTTTAGTTTTAGGCTTAATTTTTATTATATATGAGCACAATATTTTATTTATCATCTCTTATTATTTTATTATTATTTTATTCTGAATTTTTTATAATTATTAAGTATTTAAGCTATTTAGGAGTTTTATGTTAACAAGAAAGTTTAGTTTAAAACTACTTCTTGTTTAGTTTAAATTAGAGTTCTAGTATACTTAAGAGTTTTATTTAGATTTATTTAGCTAGCCTATATAAAGGCCTTTGCATTATACACAATTGAGACAATTCATTATTATTCTATTTCTCTTTTGAGTTAATAAATTCTCTCTGGGTTTTCTTTTCAAGAATTTCTCTTGAGTTTCCTTTAGAAGAGTTTTAACAATCTTTTAGATTGTGGGGATCATCTTCAAACTTTTTCTTGCCAAAGTTTCTATCTTGGAAGGGAAATTAGATCCGCTTGAAAGGGGTTGTGGATTCGTCGTGTTTCCAAGGCTTCTTAGGACTTCTACATGCTACATTTTATCTTTCCATTTATCTTCTATGTTCGCTTCCTTAATCTTTGATTTATTATTTTATTTTAGTTATTTATTTTAATGTTTTATCTTACTTGGATTCAATTTCATTGCAGGTTGTGTCAAAATCCAAGTTTCTTTCTGAATGTCTAGAGCCTTAAGTCAAATCCGTGACTTTGACAATCTTTACAATCCGATTTTGCGTTTATCTTTCTCATCCTTTATCACCTAATGCGAGCCCTCGAGGCCCAAAATAGACATTAAAAATAGTTTGAGACTAAATTGAGTACTCAAAAAACATTTAGGAAAACATGGAAAATTTTCAAAGGTGCAAGGGACACACGCCCATGTGGCCAGGCTGTGTGTTTCACACGGCCAAGAGACACGCCTGTGTCTCAGGCTGTGTGGGTATTCAAAATGGGCCATATGCCCGTGTCCTTGCCTGTATCCTAGCCTGTGTTCAAACTAGTGAGCATTCTGACTTGGGTCACACAGCCAGACCACACGCCCGTGTGTCAGGCCATGTACCCTTCGAAATGTCTTGGCACACCCGTGTGATAGGCCGTGTGAAAACTGAATGGTATACTGACTTGTGCCACATGGCCAAGCCATACGCCTGTGTGCTAGGCCGTGTGAAGCTACTGACTTGTTTTTTTATAAAAGTTTCAGGGGACACACGGCCGTCTCACCTGGCCGTGTGTCACACACGGCTTAGGCACACGCCCATGTCTCTACCCGTGTAGACAAAAATAGGTCATTTTCTAAGCCATATTTCTTACCCAAATTGGCACCAACCCAAACAAGGCAATTTGCATATAACAATGACATAAATAGGCATTCAAAACCAACTAATATCAAGTTTATAACATGTTGTAACATCACACACAATTATGATACTCATAGGCACGTCAATAGGCCATTTATATCATGCCAAATATGTCTCCAAAATCTACCTAAATGATCAAACACATCAAACACATATATGCATCTTTGTGCCTAATACTTAGCATGTATGTCACTCATTAATCTCAACTATTTGGTACCCAGAATACCAATTCACAAACAAGGCATTCCCATGGCAACCATTACACCACATACAATAAGGCTATTTACATATTTACATAACAAAAAGCATGTCCACAATACAAGCCATGTCCACAATACAAGCCAATTCAAACGGCTAAAATAGAAAAAGACATATAGGCTACCATTAGCCAAAATGACCTATACATGCCATTTAACCAAAATATATAGTCAAAAGTACCAAAATAGCGTTTGATAGTGTGATGAGATCTCTGAAAACTTCCAATCTGAACGAGCTTCTGATTCACTATATAACACAGAAAAATAACACAGAGTAAGCATTTAATCTTAGTAAATTCGTATAACACAGAATTTTTTGTGATAAATTCACTTACAGTTTTTCAGTATCAGTTGGTCTCAAGTTTCTACGTTTCTATTTCTACCCGGTCCAATACTCTGGCTTTGACGCAACTAATTCTTTCTTCTCTATTACAGCCAACAATCACCTTCTCCTCAATAATTTCAGTGCCTATTTAACAGTTTCTGCTATAGATGGTCAGCAAGCCTCGTTGAGTAAAGAGTTTATGGTACCATGTTTCGAAACCGAGAAGTTGAGTGTTACCTTTTCCCCATCGCTAAACTCTTTGGCTTTTGTAAATGGTATTGAAATTGTTTCCATGCCGAAGAACATGTACGTAAAACACCAAGATGATTTTGTATCTTTCATAAATAGTAAAATTCCCTTTGACATTCCTGATGCTACTGCTTTTGAAATTGTGTATCGTCTAAATGTTGGCAGAGCAACTGTGGCTAACGTCAATGATACCGGAATGTTTCGAATATGGTGTGATGATTCGTCTTATACCTTTGGAGGTGCATTGGGAACTGTTCCTTCTTGATTTAATGTTACGATCAAGTACACCAAAGAAACCCTAGGATATACAACTCCAGTTGTTATCTACACCATGTCAAGATCAATGGGTCCGGAACCAAATATCAATATGAACTACGATCTGACATGGAACTTCTATATTGATGGTGGCTTCAACTACCTTCCTAGGCTCTATTTCTGCAAGACTCAATTAGAAGTTACAGAGACATGTCAATAAGTGATGGGGGAAGACAGGAAATGGGAGAGGGAGGGGGTTTGGGGGGTGTGGTGGGGCAAAGAAGAGGGGGTTGAGGATATGGCGGTGCAAAGGAAAGGAAAAAGGAAGGGGGAAAGGAGAAGAGAGGGAGAAGGTTGTGGTGCAAGGGAAGAGGAAAGGAAAAAGAATAAGAGATGGGGGGTCGACGGTGCGGCGGCCGGAAGTGGGAAAGGGTGAAGGAGTTGCGGCGGCTAGGGTTTGGACAGTTTTAGGAAAAAATGACGAATAAGGAAGAAAGGGTTGGGGGTTTAATAGGTGACACGATCGTGTAACAGCCCGTGTTGGGCCACATGGCCGTGTCACACGCCTGTGTGAAAAATATTTAGCCCGTGTTCGTCGCAAAATTCTTAAGTTCAATCTTCACACGGCCATGTCGCACGGTCATGTGCGATGTCCTTTGCTTCTCCCATGCCTGTGTGAAATTACACATGCTCGTCTAACCTCACACATGGCCGCGTGTATTGCCTATGGAGCCCCCTGACTTGTTTTAAATTTTAAAATTTGAAAAATTAGGCTCCAGTTTTCGCACGGCCTTGGACACACCCGTGCGTCTAGGCCGTGTGGTCCACACGGGCGTGCGACACTCTATTCAGGTTGTGTCTCTGTCATTTTTTTTTGGGGAATTTTAAGCTCCAGGATCCACACGGCTAGGGACACGCCCGTGTGTCCAGGCCATGTGGGGTTTAAAAATGATGTGTCTAAAGCTAGCTATGATCACAATAAAGGCAAGCACACCTATCGTTCAATAGTATATTTATGGTAAGACCGGTAATATCGTATCCACAAGGACCAAGGGTACTAGTAATTACTATCTTTTTATTATTTAGCCTAAGAATTGGAGTGATTTCTTTTAAATTAAAACTAATTAAACACGACAAAGAAAGAATTAGGAAAATACTTTTAGGCAACTTATATGATAAAGGCAATACCTAAGGAAGAATCCACCTAGACTTCACTTATTACTTTTGATTCATATGATTTATTCACTTGAATTAATTCGTAGAAATCCTTGATTTATGTTAATATCTCTTTCAAGACTAAAAAAAACTGAATTTAGGTTGATTAATTGAAATCTCTTTCTAATTAAAACCCCTTATTGCCGCATTAACTCGATCTATGGATTCCCTTATTAGATTTGACTCTAATCCGGTAGATTTTCGTCGCCCTATTTCTAGGGTTGCAATCAACTCCGCTTAATTGTGTTTATCTACTCTTAAACAGGGACTTCTGCTCCATTGAGTAAGCACACTCGACTTGAATCAATAACCTGAATTATCAAAGCAAGAATAAGAACTCACAATTAAGAATAAGAACAAGTATTTATCTTATAAATCAAATAATAATAAAATCCGTCTTAGGTTTCATCCCCTTAGGTATTTAGGGGATTTAGTTCATAATGATAGAGGGAAACATATTAAAATAGGGAAAACAACAAAACATAAGAAAACCCAAAAACTTCTAAAGAACTTGATGGGAGAACTTCAGTCTTGATGGAGATCATTCTCCTAAGCTACTCCCGACGGCTGTCTTCGGGTATTTTCTGCCTTCTACTCGGCGTCCCCTTTTAGGTTTCCCCCTAAGGTGTTTATATAGTCTTTGAGATGCCTTTCTTGGCCCACAAGTAGCCTTTTCTGAATAGAATTAACCTTGGGGTCGATAGGGACACGCCCGTGTGACACGCCCGTGCGCGATGGCTTGGGCCGTGCTCAATTCTGCTCGCCTCACACGGCCGTGTCCAATGGTCCAGGCCGTGTTGATTTCCTAGATAGGCCCATTTTTCTTCTTTTTGGCCTATTTCTCGTTCTTTTCCAATCCCTAAGCTCTCCTGAGTATAATACATGAAATTAAGGGATTAGAAGCATCGAATTCATCAAATCCAATGGAAAATCATCCAAAATTAAGCCAAGCATGGGGTTAAAATATGTATAAATTATGGTTTATCAAAAAACACCATTTTTTTTTAATGTTGAAAAATTTCATAAAATATAATTAGTTGATTGGGCATGTTAATGCTCGGGTTGCCTCTCGAGAAGCGCTTATTTAGAGTCTAAGCGCAACTTACCAAGTTTTCACTTGGTTACTGTTGTTCACGTAGTCGAGACTCCTCTTTCTCGCTATCAAATTAATTATCAACATACGGTTAGAGTCGAGTAGTATTTACCTTAAAAGTACTGAAATTAGAATGAGTTACCTCGACTGTTCCGTATGAGAAGACATTGAGTACCATAAAAGGGGTCGCTCCGTTTGCATTAAGCTCTGAAGTGGTTATTCGAGGGTCAGTTTCGTCTAACAGTACCTGGTCCCCAATTTTGAAGTGGTTCGTTCCACCTTTAAGGTCGTCATAGAGTTGCTTCAGTTTTTCTTTGTATATTCTCAATTTCTCCTTGCCATGTGTCCTCCATTTGTCTAGTTCATCGATCTGAAGCCTTCGCTCCTCATGAGTCGTTATGTGTTTGTCACATCGGATAGAATGTGGCTCCATTACTTTCTTCCTAGGGATTTCCTATAAAGAAGTTTGAGCCACAACGTTACTCACATTAATAAAACTCATAAAATCATCTCGATTGTAACACCCCAAACCCAGCCTAGACGTTATGACTGAATCTGGCATGCCACATAGAAGGGTTAGTAAAAACTAGTGCGTTCGGTAAGAAACTTCGTATTCTTTTGAACTCAGAACTATGTTGTTTGTGAAAAATTCAGATTTTTGTTTATAAGATTTTGAGAAAAACGTTGTTGTTGTTGATGTTATTATTACTATCATTAATTCCAAGAACTTGTTTTTAGAATGAATTCAGATTCAATGAATTTCGGAAATGTGATACTTTGAAAATAATTTGAGAAGTTTAAGAGAACCCAGAGTTTTATCACGTATAGTTTGCAAACTGTTCGTTAATCATTTTGGAAAACAATTATTAATGTTTTAGGAAAACCCCGTTTTGAACATTTAACAGTAGATAATAACCGAATTAAAAATCAAAACCAAAATTAAAATCCCAGAGGCCTTATTACAAAACATAAACCCAAATCAAAGTAAAATTTATAGTAAAGTAATACGAAATTTACTAATGTTGCGATGTATGGCCACCACAGAGTTCGCCTCGGCTCCAAATCCTCAATGCTGGGGATCACCTGCAAGATTAAGTAGAGGGGGTGAGTTACGAGAACTCAGTGTGTAATCCCTCAAACGGTCACGAACTGGGCCTGAGCCCACAGAAGTAGACTTGGCCTTAGCCCATACAGAAGCATACTGGCCTGAGGCCCATACAGAAACAAACTGGGCCTTAGCCCTATTAGCATGGGAAAACAGATAATGCATACAATGCAACCCAGCCCAGCCTAGTAATCCATCCGCTACACACCACCCGTACCAGCCCAACACACCTGTGGGGATTTCTACAATCAACCTTCCATCCGCTACACACCTCAATGGCAGTCACGCTGCTCATCGCCGAAATTGTGGCAAAGCCACCAGATTAACAGAATATACGTGGCATAGCCACCAGACTAAATGTGACAGAGTCACCAAAATATGTGGCAGAGCCACCGAATTACAATTCCTCGATCATCAATATCCCAATCCCATGCATTATATCATGACATAATAATTTAGTGCATCCATGAACGTACCAATATAGCAGATAAACAGAATACACAGTCATGCCAAATCTTCCCAGAAGGGTATAATCGTAAATTTACTCACCTGGGCCATTTCCAAACTCATCCACTAGGGGTATTTCAGTAGCTTACCCAGTAAGGGTATTCCGGCTTTAGTCCGACACACAGGATAATACATAACAAATGAGTAAAGGTGTGAGATTACACACCTGGTTACGTAGAGTACTAAATAATCACTAGCGCCTTCACCTATACAAAACATAACACACAATTAACACATTCCACACTAGTATTACCACGAGGGTACAACGGTCATTTGTCGTTTAGGGGTAAAACAGTAATTACACACTAAGGGTATTTTGGTAATTTTACAATCTGAGGGTATTTCGATAATTTTGCAATCAAGGGTATTTCGATAATTTTACAAATCAAAGGTATTTCGGTAATTTCGCAAATCAAGGGTATTTCGATAATTTCGCAAACCAGGGGTATTTCAATAATTTCGATAATTCTGTAAACCAAGGGTATTTCGGTAATTTTGTAAACCAAGAGTATTCCGGTAATTTTGTAAACTGAGGTATTCTAAGCAGAGATAACGATGCGAATGGGCCTATGGCCCATTCTCGGCCCAAATGGGTCCACACGCTCGTGTGGCCCGTTTAGCCCAAATCTAGCCACATATATGAGGTTCACATAGTCTAATCCAACATCTACTACACAATCATACAACTTATTCATATGGGCCCACTTGGCCCATCGAGGCCCAAACAGCCTAACCCACAAGAATACTCATGATGGCCTCAACTATCATGTCGAAGCCCCCACACGTGCGCTCGTACGCTCGTGTGGCTTCCATCGTCGTGTGACCGACATTTTGGCATTTGCCACTCTACAGCTAGAGTAGGGCGAAATACACACCTGATAGGAATCTGGAGTTGATCCGCGCTACGAATGCTCCTATGCCCAAACGCCCACCAAGGTATGCTTCCTCTCGTTATAGACAGCTCTATATATAGCCAGCTTCTCACCTTCCCTCTTGCTAGCTTTCCGATGTGGGATCCCTCATTCAGTAGAGTTTAAATCCAACACAAACTCTGGCCGTCCAATCCGCAAAATAAATACTCCCTTGCTTGTCATGAGATTCGAACCCAGGCTCCCCTGTAGCATAATCCACGCCGCTAGCCACTTTACCAACTAGCTCCTTGTTGTCTTAAAACATGCGCAACTAAATATAAGTCTATGGCCAAAGTCTAAGTTCCATTTAAAAAGAAAATCAAAATGCAAGCACCAAGACTTGAACTTTGGACCCCTTGCTTTCTTTTTGTGGCGTCATTCCCTTGTCCCTCATGTGGCGCCCTTTGCCATTAGACCACAACTACTTTTGTGTCATTTTTCTCCACATTTTATTCTTAAAGCCTACCTACTAACTCTTAGGGTTTTATTCACCTAAAACAATAATTTTCCTAAAGCCCAAGTTTGATCCCGAGACTTCATAGAAGCCTCCTAACCTTCCAAAATCGCTCACCTAACAGGTCCAACTTGCATTATTGCCGTTCTCAAGTTCTCAAAAATTTTAAACGCTCCCAAACCCAAGGCCCAATGGGCCCAATTCTATTAGGCCCAAATTCGGGTCGTTACATCGATCACTAGATATCCTAACAAAATCACAAGCTTGGAGTTTAATCGTGTCATCACCTACACGAAGTTTCAATTCACCTGTGCCAACATCAATGATAGTTCTAGCAGTTGCTAAAAAGGGTCGTCCTAAGATTAAAGGTGCGTCACTGTCCTCTTCCATGTCTAGAACAACAAAGTCAACTGGGAATATAAATTTATCAATTTTTACAAGCACGTCCTCAACAATTCCCCTAGGAAATCTTATAGTTTTATCTGCTAGTTGAATGCTCATCCTAGTTTGTTTAGGTTTCCCCAGACCTAGTTGCTTAAACATTTTATAGGGCATGACGTTAATACTTGCCCCTAAATCAGCCAAGGCATTATTAACATCTAAACTACCAATTAAACAAGAAAGATTAAAACTCCCTGAATCCTTTAATTTGTTGAGTAGTTTATTCTGTAAAATGGCTGAACAGACTGCATTTAGCTCTATGTGCGACGCGTCATCTAACTTTCGTTTGTTTGATAACAGCTCCTTTAAAAATTTAACTGAGTTGGGCATCTGCGAAAGAGTTCCAATAAACGGTAAGTTAATATGTAACTTTTTAAGAGTTTAAGAAATTTACCAAATTGCTCATTGGTATGGTCTTTCTTCGTCGCGTTAGGATATGGCACACGAGGTATATATTCCTTACCAACCGAATCTTGCTTATTTTGGCTTACATCAACCTTACCATTGCTTACCATAGGTTCTTGCCTTAGTTCTGGTTTAGGTTCTACTAACCCTTCTTCATTGTGCACAGTGACGGCATGGAGTTGCTCCCTTGGGTTAGGTTCGATGTTACTCGGCAAGCTACCTTGTGCTCATTCTGAGATCAACTTGGCAAGCTGACCTATTTGGTTCTCGAGCCCTTGAATTGACGCTTGCTGATTTTTTAAGTGTTGTTTCGGTGTTTTGAAAATGGGTTTCTGACACCGAAATGAATTTTGTTAGCATCTCTTCAAGGTTCGGCTTCTTCTCCTGTTGGTAGGGTTGTTGTCTTTGATTTCCCTAACCACCCCATAAGAAATTGGGATGGTTCCTCCAACCTGCATTGCAAGTGTTACTATAGAGATTATTCTGAGGTCTAGAATTGTTACCCATATAGTGAACTTGTTCATTCTCTGTGCTCGGGTTGTAAGATGGATATTCTGTGGTGTTCATCTCTCCTCCATTTGTGTCACATTGCATCATCAGATATACCTGCGTAGAAACACATAAACCATCAATATTTTTATTTAAGAGCTCTACCTTGTTCGGTAACATGGTGACCGCGTCAAGGTTGAAGACACCAGCGGCTTTTGTCGTTTTTATTCTCATGACTTGCCACTGCTAGTTATTCAGTGGCATCTCCTCTATAAACTCATAAGCCACTTCAGGTGTTTTGTTATTTAGAGTCTCGCCAGCTGCTACATCGATCAGTTCTCTAGTTGAGGGGTTCAAACTGTTGTAGAAGGTTTGAACCTGTAGCCATAAAGGTAGCCCATGGTGAAGGCACTTTCTCAATAAGTCCTAATACCTCTCTCATGCATCGTAAAGAGTTTCTAAATCCATCTGCACAAAAGAAGAGATATCATTCCTCAACTTTGTGGTTTTAGCCAGCGGAAAATATTTTAATAAGAATTTCTCGGTCATCTGTTCCCAAGTAGTGATGGAACCTCATGGTAACGAGTTTAACCACTGTTTAGCTTTATTTCTTAAGGAAAAAAGGAAATAACCGAAGGTGAATGGCATCATCAGAAACACCATTAATTTTGAAAGTGTCGCAGAATTCTAAAAAGTTAGCCAAATGAGTATTTGGGTCCTCATCCTGCAAACCATCAAACTAAACAAACTGTTGAATCATTTGAATAGTGTTAGGTTTCAGTTCAAAATTATTTGTAGCAATAGCAGGTCTAACAATACTCGATTTAGCCCCAGTTAAATTGGGCTTAGCATAATCGTACATAGTACGAGGAGCAGGATTTCGATTCACCGGATTCGCGGCAACCACAGGAGGTAGCGGATTATTGTCAGCCATCTCTTTGGTAATATAGATATCGTCCTCTTGCTCTTCCTTTATATACTATAGACTTCACCTTATTTCTCTATGGTTTTTACGACCTGTAATTTCAATCTCACTGTCAAAAAGCAATGGTCCTGACGGGTTCCTTCAAGTCATAAACTACAAAAAATTCCTACCAGAAGTAAAGAAAAGAAAAATTAGTAAATTAAAATAAAAACACAAATAAATTGCAAAAAATAAAAATGGCTAAAGTAATAAAAATTAAGCGTTCCTAATATCTTATTCCCCGGCAGCAACGCCAAAAACTTGATGGTCTTAAAACTAACTAATATTTAGACAAAGGTAAGCGCACCAATCGAACAGTAGTATAGCTATGATGAGTCCGGAATATCGTATCCACAAGGACTAAAATTACTAGTAATAACTATCTTTTTATTATTTAGACTAATAATTAAGGGGATTTGTTTTAATAAAAAATTTAACTAACTAATTTACTATGAACGCGACAGAGAGTGAAGAAAGTAATCGAATAAACCAATGAATAAAAACAACACCCAAGGAAGAATCCACCTAGACTTTACTTATTATTCTGACTCTGAATTAAACGATTTATTCACTTGTCTTGATCCGTAGAAATCCCTAAATTATGTTAATATCTCTTTTGAGACTAAGAACAACTGACTCTAGGTTGATTAATTGAAATCTCTTTCTAATTAAAACCCCTATCGTCGCACTAACTCGATTTATGGATTCCCTTATTAGATTTGACTCTAATCTGGCAGATTTATGTCATCCTATTTTTAGGGTTGTAATCAACTCCGCTTAATTATGCTAGATCTACTCTTAAACAGGGACTGTAACATCCGAGATTTGGGGGTCTTGCATTTTAACTCATATCTATGTGGTAGTATGCTCTATATGCTGTTTGTATGAGTTTGGGGGCTTCGGGAAACCTTGGGGTTATGTGGGAGCCTTGCTGAAAATTTCTAGGTTGAAGCCTTTAGGGGAGAGCTAGGGGAGCTAGGCCTTAAAGGATTTAAAGTGGTGAGTAGTGGCACAAGAAGTGAGGTGGTGGAGTGGCAAGGGACGCTACTTAAGGTGTAGGGGAGTTTGCGTCACAAGGAGTTCCAAGGGGGAGGAAGTTCGAGTAGCAGGGACAACATTTTGGGTTGCTTTTTGCGTCAAGAAGGGAGTAGGTAGTGGATTCAGCTATGGCACTTAGAGGGTGGAAGTTTGAATGGGTCACACATTTTGAATGAGTGGTGGGGAGTAAGGTGGGAAGTTTGAATCATTCAAATATGTTTGAATGAGTGGAGGGGAGGAAAATTAGGAGAAAGTTAAGGAATTTGGGAGGGGATAGTGTTGTTGGCCGAATGTGGTATGGTGGAAGGGGGTTTCAGTTTTGTGTAGTGGGGTGTGTGTGCCGAAATTTCCTTAGAGCATAGGAGCTCCTTTCGGTTCTTTTTGTGCGTGCATCTTTTTGATTTTCTCTTTTCTTTAGTTCCCTGTCGAAAGTGTCAGCAAATAGCCATTTGTTCTTTTTGTTCTTTTGGTATCTTGCAGAATTCTTCTAGCTTTCTCTTACCTATCTTTTGTTTTCTCTTAACTTCAAGATCTGAATCTCCTACCAAGCTTCACTCAATTTCTTTTCTCCATCTACACTTGTTTGCCTTTCAAGCCGTCTCTCCCTATATTCTTCTCTTGGTGGCCGAATAACCCATCTTCCTTTGAGATCATAGCCGAACCATATCATCCTCTCATTCTCTTCTCTTTTCATTTTTGTTAATCTTAGGACTTTCACATCAAAAAGCCAAATCTTTCTCTTCATTATCCCCTTTAGCCGAAATCTAATAAACCACAACTCCTTCTTCTTCTTTTCTTTCACCAATTGTTCATCATCAAAGCTGAATAATCTTTCTATACCTTGGCCGAATCTTCTTGTGCCGAATATCTCTTGAAGTGGTGACTCTTTTTGATTGTCGATTGGTGGAGGGGTGTCATCGTTCATCTTTTGCAATCTCTCTCAATCGACTTCTAATATTGTGGTAATGAGTTTCTCTTTATTTGAATCTTGTTCTTTTCTTTTTGGTTTGTCGAAACCAAAGGCTTAACCTTGTTCTCATGTGTGGCCGAATCTATGAAGGAGTGATTTCGGGATCTCTGTTGGGCTAGCATTAAGGAGATTGAGGATCTTTTCGGGATTCAATCAATTAAGGTAAGAAGGGTGTACTTTTGGTGCGGCCAAAGGCCATTTCTTTTTGTCCATAAGTGTTAGAGCCGAATCAAACATTGATCCATGTAGGGATTTCGATAGCCTTCAAGTGCAAGTGAGAGCCTTCGGGATTTGGGTCGACTTTGGTAAGGTTATTCGATTAGGATGTTATTTAGTCTCAATTAGATCGGATTTAACATTTAACCGGGTTTTCTAATTAAGTTGTTGTTCGATGGATGCGAGTACCAGCCAAGGAGAGAAAGGGGTTGGACACGTAGTCCCTACCCCTAAGTTCAAGAAGCGGTCGGTTTCTGCGGTGCGGGATTGGCCACCGGGGTGTGGGCCAGCATCGGAGCAGGATTGTAGGCAAATAGCAGTAGTGTCATTTAGTGACAGTGTCGACATAGAGGGTGTGGCGTTACGAGTTATCAGGTGTGCAATTAACACACTGCTTATTTATTTGCTTTAGTTAAAAATATATGTGTTATGAGTGGTAACCAAAACAGTGACAGTAGTGGTGATATTACCTAAATTGGGTAATTCGGTAACCAGGTTAGTATACTACCTATGTTACGATTGTGGTTATAAATTGTGGATTCATGTAAGCATGTTATATGTGCCTATGTGGTATGACCAAGTATTATATAGCCATATCATTATATTCTGCTGCATGTGCATGGGGGAAATCGAGATATATTAAATAAGTGGAAGTGTGTACATTTATGTACGTGGATTGGTGGTGGCCTCGTGCCTCATCGTGGATTGGTGGTGGCCTCGTGCCTCATCGTGGATTGGTGGTGGCTTCGTGCCTCATTGTGGATTGATGATAACCTTGAGTCTCATCGTGGATTAATGATGGCCTCGAGCCTCATTGTACATTTATGTACGTGGATTGATGATGACCTTGAGTCACATCGTGGATATTGTGATTTAATCACGTGGATCAGTGGCTAGACCACTAAGTGGACTTTGAGCAGTGTACTGCCAAAGAGGTGTGTAGCGGATGGAGGGTCGATTTAGTAATCCCCTGGTGTATGGTGGAAGGACATACAGGTGGTGTGTAGCGGTTGGATACTAGGTTGGGATGGGTTAACATTTTTGCATCATTATGCGTGGTATGTGGATTTATGTGGATTTGGGCCAAGCCTATTTGTGGAATCATGTGGTTTAATTGCACACTGAGTCTGGTGACTCACCTTGTTTTTCAAACATCCCAGGTAATCCATAATTCGCTGGACCGGGCTGGAGCGGATCGAGGTGGCCATGCTGAAGTTGTTTTTATCACTATATTTATTTTTGCACTTTTCATTACTTTTTGGGGTAATTTCTATTGTAATAAGGCCGCTCTAAATATTTTGGGATTTTCATTATGGTTTAAAACAAGATCTATTAGCGGATTGTTAATTAAGAATGACTTTGAAACACTTGCAATTTAAGAATCGAATTGAGGTTTTCAAATTCGGATCACTCACAAACAACTTGTTTTTCTCAAATTTTCATACAAATAACGACTTGAACTGTACCTAAATTTGGAAGTTTTTATTTACCGACAAAACTACTACTTTCTGAAGCAAACCCCTTATAGGTTAAATAATGGTTTCTGAAACAAAACACGTGTTTTCACCTTCAAAACAGAATCCTTTTCAACATTATTCCCAGTAGCATTCTGAATTCAGCCGTGGTGTTTTGGGTCGGGTTTGGGGTGTTACAATTTGGTATTAGAGCCCAGATTTTAAACTCGGCCTATGGGTTTTGAGGCCCAAAATGTTTTCAAAACTGGAATTTAAAGTTAACTGAAAAGAATTTTTCGTGGAATGGATTTATGAAGGCATGGCACTCGAATCTCCGGCCCAGGTCTGCCAGGTAAGTCTTCTGACTGTTTGAGTGGAAATGGATATTTTGTTGTGGATACTGTTGTGGATGTTAGAATGTAGGATATTCTCTCTAGAGACCGAAACTTTTAGGGATGTGTGCTCTTTACGAAAGAATAACTTGAAATTCTATATCATAAAACTACTTTTTTAATCAACAAGTGGAAAGAAGTTAATGCATAAAATTTCTTAAAATAGATTAAAACGCGTCAATAGACATGAGTTCTAGCGGACGTGGTCGTAATGCACGTGGGCGTGGTAGAGGCAGAATGGCTATATCGGAGCCAGTTGGGTCTGGTCATGGGTCAGGGAATGAGCCGCCGCCGCCAGCTGTGGAGGCTGAATTTCAAGATCAGACGGGTGGAGATGACGCAGTGTCTCAGGCTATGCTGCGGGTTTTGGAGAGAGTTACGTGAGCAAATATGGGTACTGGGGCCCGGAAGTCCGTGTCTGAACGACTCCGAGCGAATGGAGCTGAGATATTTAGGGGTGTCTCTGGGGTAACTCCGAATGTGGCGGAGTATTGGTTAGAGGCAGTCGAGAGGATCATGGATGACTTGGACTGCACTGCTGAGGAAAAGCAGAAGGGTGCTATTTCGTTGCTTCAGGATGAGGCCTACCAGTGGTGCTCACTGTCAAAGAGGGCAATCCGGTGGACCGAGTGGATTGGGGTTTCTTTAAAATGAAGTTTGAGGGAAAGTACGTCGGGGCTAGTTACGTGGACGCACAGAGGAAGGCGTTCCTGAACTTAGTGTAAGGGGGTAAGTCGGTAGCGGAATATGAGGCAGAATTCTTGTGACTGAGCCGGTACGCTAGAGGGATGGTTGCAACTGACTATGAGCGCTGTGTGAGATTTGAGGATGGGCTGCGAGATGAGCTGCGGGTGTTGATAGCTCCTCAACGGGAGAGGGACTTTGCTACTTTGGTGGAGAAAGCTAGGATAGCAGAGGAAGTTAAGCGAACTCAGAGGCAGAATAGGGATAAGGATAGAGGCCAGAATAAGAGGAGTTATGGATCATTGGGGTCTTCAGTGGGTTTTCAGAAAAAGCCTAGGGTTGAGGGTCCTGTTCACGTTTCTATGCCAGCTGCTCGAAATCAGGTCCGTCCGTGTGCTCAGTGTGGGAGGACTCATGTGGGAGAGTGCTTGGGAAGGAGTAAGGAGTGTTACAGGTGTGGGTCGAAAGATCATTTGGTGAAGAACTGTCCTCAGGACTTGGATAGGGCTCGGACTGTAGGTCAGGGGTATGTGCAGCCAGGAAGGGGTGGTCAACAGGTGTCGAGGGGTCGTGGTCCGAACCAAGGAGGGAATGGTTTTGGTAAAGGTCGTGGAGCACCGGGCAGAGGTGCTGGGAGCTCAGATGCTAGACAGCCTGGGTTGGTTTACGCAGCCAGACGTCGTGAGGAGGGGGATGCACCAGACGTTATCACGGGTACATTTTTCATCCTTGGGTTACCCTTTACTGCTTTGATTGATGTTGGGTCGACTCACTCTTACATTGCTAGTATGGTGTCTGGAACCTTGGATGTGAACTCTGAAAATGTCTCTAGGAAGATAACTGTACTTAGTCCTTTAGGGCAATCAGTAGTGGTAGATAAACTCTTTAGAGACGTGCCTTTAGAGGTTCAGGGGGTAATATTCCCGGCTGACTTGATGGAGCTGCCGTTCGGAGAATTTGACCTGATCCTAGGTATGGATTGGTTAGTAAGGTATCGTGCGAACTTAGATTGTGCTGCTAAGCGCATGTCGTTGAAGACTCCCGAGGACAATGAGGTTTTGGTGATAGGTGAAAAGAGGGACTACCTGTCTAATGTAGTGTCCGCTCTTAAGGCGGAGAAGATGGTGAAGAAGGGGTGCTTGGCTTTCTTAGTGGTTGTTAGTGCTTTGGATGCAAGGAAGCAGCTGTGGGGGAGGTTAGAACGGTGAAAGAGTTTGTGGATGTTTTTTCGGAAGAACTTCCATGGTTGCCTCCGGATCGGGAAGTGGAGTTTGGAATCAACTTGCTGCCAGGTACAGCGTCAGTGTCCATTGCTCCTTACAGGATGGCTCCGAAGGAGTTGGTTGAGCTAAAAGCCCAGATCCAGGAGTTGTTAGATCGCAGTTTCACCCGACCCAGTGTGTTTCTATGGGGAGCACCGGTGTTGTTCGTAAAGAAGAAGGACGGATCTATGCGTATGTGCATAAATTACCGTCAGTTGAATAAACTGACGATCAAGAACAAGTACCCGCTGCCGAGGATAGATGACTTGTTTGATCAGCTTAAAGGGGCTGCAGTGTTTTCAAAGATAGATTTGAGGTCGGGGTATCATCAACTTAAGGTGAAAGAAGCGGATATTCACAAGACGACTTTCCGGACTTGATACGGGCACTATGAATTCCTGGTAATGCCGTTCGGGTTGACGAACGCACCAGCTGCGTTCATGGATATGATGAATCGGGTTTTCCAACCCTATTTGGACCAGTTCATCGTGGTATTCATAGACGACATTCTGGTGTATTCCAAGTCTGAGGAGAAGCATGACGCGCATCTTCGGGTGGTGTTGCAGATTTTAAGGGAAAAGAAGTTCTATGCCAAGTTTAGCAAGTGCGAATTTTGGTTAAGAGAAGTTGCTTTTCTAGGTCATGTAGTATCTGCAGAAGGGATAAGAGTGGATCCTCGAAAGATCGAGGCAGTGCTGGATTGGAAACCACCTAAATCGGTGGCGAAGATTCGCAGTTTCTTGGGGTTAGCCGGTTACTACAGAAGATTTGTCGAGGGATTTTCTTCGATAGCGGCACCTTTGACTAAGTTGCTGAGAAAGGAGGTACCTTTTGTGTGGATGGACAAGCAGTAGGAGAGTTTCGAGTAGCTGAAGAGGGTTTTGACAGAGGCTCTGGTTTTATTTTAGCCTGAGGCGGGGAAAGATTTTATGGTGTATTGTGATGCTTCTCATACGGGATTAGGTTGTGTGCTGATGCAGGAAGGGAAAGTTGTTGCCTATGCGTCTCGGCAGTTAAGACCCCATGAAGTTACCTATCCGACGCATGATCTGGAGTTGGCTACAGTGGTTTTCGCTTTGAAGGTGTGGAGGCACTATCTGTACGGGGAGAAGTCGGTGATCTACACGGACCATAAGAGTTTTAAAGTATTTGCTGACTCAGAAGGAGCTGAATTTGAGACAGCGTAGGTGGGTGGAGCTATTAAAGGATTATGACTGCTCGATTGAGTGTCACCCGGGGAAAGTGAATGTGGTGGCATATGCGCTAAGCCGGAAAGTAGTATCGGATCTGAGGGCGATGTTCGCTCATCTTAGTCTATATGACAATGGGAGCTTGTTAGCAGAGTTGCAGGTGAAGCCAACATGGATAGTGAGGTAAAAGAGAAACAGTTGTTGGATGATGATCTGAGTGCTAGACTTATGCAAGTACAGAATGGGGGATTAGAGGACTACAGTGTGAACAGCGATAGAGTTTTGTGTTTCCGGGGAAGGGTTTGTATGCCGAAGGATGTGGAGTTGAGGCAGAGGATTCTTCGAGAATCGCATAGTAGCCCTTATGTTATGCACCCTGGAGGGAGTAAGTTGTATAGGGACCTTCGAGATCGGTTTTGGTGGCCTGGATTGAAGCGGGAAGTTACGGAATTTGTGGGGAAGTGCTTGACGTGTCAGTAGGTCAAAGCTGAACACCAAGTACCTTCAGGGTTGTTGCAACCAGTGAAGATTCCGCAGTGGAAGTGGGAGAGGATCACAATGGATTTCGTTAGTGGGCTTCCTCTTATGCCTACTAAGAAAGATTCGGTGTGGGTGATCGTGGATCGGTTGACAAAATCCGCTTATTTCATACCTGTTCGTGTTGATTACTCTCTGCAGAGGTTGGCAAAGCTATATGTGGCAGAAATTGTGAGACTGTATGGGGTGCCAGTATCGATCATATCAGATAGGGATCCCAGATTTACGTCGAGGTTTTGGAGAGCGTTGCATCAGGCATTGGGCACCAGGTTGGACTTTAGCACAGCATTTCATCCGCAGACGGATGGCCAGTCTGAAAGGGTAATTCAGATATTGGAAGATATGTTGAGGGAATGTGTTATCGATTTTAGAGGTAGTTGGGAGGAATTCTTGCCTTTAGCAGAATTCGCTTACAACAACATTTATCAAGCTAGTATTCTGATGGCGCCGTATGAAGCATTGTATGGGCGGAAGTGTCGGACTCCTACTTGTTGGACAGAACTGGGGGAACATCATGTGTTGGGTCCAGAGATAGTGGCAGAATCAGAAGAGAAGGTTAATTCGAGCAAGGTTGAAGGAGGCATCTGACAGACAGAAGTCGTATGCAGATCTTAAGCGGAAGGAGATAGAATTTGCAGTGGGTGATCGGGTGTTTCTGAAAGTTTTGCCGTGGAAGAAGGTGATGAGTTTTGGTCGTAAGGGTAAGCTGAGTCCCAGGTTTATAGGGCCTTATCGGGTTTTGAAGCGAGTTGGACCAGTGGCGTATCAGTTAGACTTGCCTTCAGAATTGAAGCAGATGCATGATGTGTTTCACGTGTCAATGTTACGACGTTATAGATCGGATCCGTCTCACGTGGTGCCAGTTGAGGAAGTTGAGTTAAGGTCAGACTTGTCTTATGAGGAAAAGCCAATTCAGATTTTGGAGCGAGATGTGAAGGTGCTTCGGAAGAAGTCTGTTCCTCTAGTCAAGGTGTTATGGCGGAACCATGGTTCAGAAGAAGCTTCATAGGAGCCAGAAGAGGCAATGCGACAGCAATACCCTCATTTGTTTTGACCAGGTAATTTTGAGGCCGAAATTATTTTTAAGGGGGTAGAACTGTAACATCCGGGATTTGAGGGTCTTGCATTTTAACTCATATCTATATGGTAGTATGCTCTATATGCTGTTTGTACGTGTTTGGGGGCTTCGGGAAACCTTGGGGTTATGTGGGAGCCTTGCTGAAAATTTCTGGGTTGAAGCCTTTAGGGGAAAGCTAGCAGAGCTAGGCCTTAAGGGATTTAAAGTGGTGAGTAGTGACACAAGAAGTGAGGTGGTGGAGTGGCAAGGGACGCTACTTAAGGTGCAGGGGAGTTTGCGTCACAAGGAGTTCCAAGGGGGAGGAAGTTCGAGTAGCAGGGACAGCATTTTGGGTTGCTTTTTACGTCAAGAAGGGAGGAGGTAGTGGATGTGGCTATGGCACTTAGAGGGTGGAAGTTTGAATGGGTCACACATTTTGAATGAGTGGTGGGGAGTAAGGTGGAAAGTTTGAATCATTCAAATGTGTTTGAATGAGTGGAGGGGAGGAAAATTAGGAGAAAGTTAAGGAATTTGGGAGGGGATAGTGTTGTTGGCCGAATGTGGTATGGTGGAAGGGGGGTTTCGGTTTTGTGTAGTGGGGTGTGTGTACCGAAATTTCCTTAGAGCATAGGAGCTCTTTTTGGTTCTTTTTGTGTGTGCATCTTTTTGATTTTCTCTTTTCTTTAGTTCCCTGTCAAAAGTGTCAGCAAATAGCCATTTGTTCTTTTTGTTCTCTTGGTATCTTGCCGAATTCTTCTAGCTTTCGCTTACCTGTCTTTTGTTTTCTCTTAACTTCAAGAGCTGAATCTCCTACCAAGCTTCACTCAATTTCTTTTCTCCATCTACACTTGTTTGCCTTTCAAGCTGTCTCTCCCTATATTCTTCTCTTGGTGGCCGAATAACCTATCTTCCTTTCAGATCATAGCCGAACCATATCATCCTCTCATTCTCTTCTCTTTTCATTTTTGTTAATCTTAGGACTTTCACATCAAAAAGCCGAATCTTTCTCTTCATTATCCCTTTAGCCAAAATCTCATAAACCACAACTCCTTCTTCTTCTTTTCTTTCACCAATTGTTCATCATCAAAGCCGAATAATCTTTCTATACCTTGGCCGAATCTTCCTGTGCCGAATATCTCTTGAAGTGGTGACTCTTTGTGATTATCGATTGGTGGAGGGGTGTCATCGTTCATCTTTTGCAATCTCTCTCAATCGACTTCTAATATTGTGGTAAGTAGTTTCTCTTTATTTGAATCTTGTTCTTTTCTTTTTGGTTTGTCGAAACCAAAGGCTTAACCTTGTTCTCATGTGTGGCCGAATCTATGAAGGAGTGATTTTGGGATCTCTGTTGGGCTAGCGTTAAGGAGATTGAGGATCTTTTCGGGATTCAATTAATTAAGGTAAGAAGGGTGTACTTTTGATGCGGCCAAAGGCCATTTCTTTTGGTCCATAAGTGTTAGAGCCGAATCTAACATTGATCCATGTAGGGATTTCGACATCCTTCAAGTGCAAGTGAGAGCCTTCGGGATTTGGGTCGACTTTGGTAAGGTTATTTGATTAGGATGTTATTTAGTCTCGATTAGATCGGATTTAACGTTTAACCGAGTTTTCTGATTTAGTTGTTGTTCGATGGATGCGAGTACCAGCGAAGGAGAGAAAGAGGTTGGACACGTAGTCCCTACCCCTAAGTTCAAGAAGCGGTCGGTTTCTGCGGTGCGGGATTGGCCACCGGGGTGTGGGTCAGCATCGGAGCAAGATCGTAGGCAAATAGCAGTAGTGTCATTTAGTGACAGTGTCGACATAGAGGGCGTGGTGTTACGAGTTATCAGGTGTGTAATTAACACACTGCTTATTTATTTGCTTTAGTTAAAAATATATGTGTTGTGAGTGGTAGCCGAAACAGTGGCTGTAGTGGTGATATTACCTAAATTGGGTAATCCGGTAACCAGGTTAGTATACTACCTATGTTACGATTGTGGTTATAAATTGTGGATTCATGTAAGCATGTTATATGTGCCTCTCTAGTATGATAATGTATTACATAGCCATATCATTATATTCTGCTGCATGTGCATGGGGGAAATCGGGATATATTGAATAAGGGGAAGTGTGTACATTTATGTACGTGGATTGGTGGTGGCCTCGTGCCTCATCGTGGATTGGTGGTGGCTTCGTGCCTCATCGTGGATTGATGATGACCTTGAGTCTCATCGTGGATTAATGATGGCCTCGAGCCTCATTGTACATTTATGTACGTGGATTGATGATGACCTTGAGTCACATCGTGGATATTGTGATTTAATCACGTGGATCAGTGGCTAGACCACTAAGTGGACTTTGAGCAGTGTACTGCCAAAGAGGTGTGTAGCGGATGGAGGGTCGATTTAGTAATCCACTGGTGTGTGGTGGGAGGATATACGGGTGGTGTGTAGCGGTTGGATACTAGGTTGGGATGGGTTAACATTTTTGCATCATTATGCGTGGTATGTGGATTTATGTGGATTTGGGCCAAGCCCATTTGTGGAATCATGTGGTTTAATTGCACACTGAGTCTGGTGACTCACCTTGTTTTTCAAACATCGCAGGTAATCCATAATTCGCTGGACCGGGCTGGAGCGGATCGAGGTGGCCATGCTGAAGTTGTTTTTATCACTATATTTATTTTTGCACTTTTCATTACTTTTTGGGGTAATTTCTATTGTAATAAGGCCGCTCTAAATATTTTGGGATTTTCATTATGGTTTAAAACTAGATCTATTAGCGGATTGTTAATTAAGAATGACTTTGAAACACTTGCAATTTAAGAATCGAATTGAGGTTTTCAAATTCAGATCACTCACAAACAACTCGTTTTTCTCAAATTTTCATACAAATAACGACTTGAACTTTACCTAAATTTGGAAGTTTTTATTTACCGACAAAACTACTACTTTCTGAAGCAAACCCCTTATAGGTTAAATAATGGTTTCTGAAACTTAACACGTGTTTTCACCTTCAAAACGGAACCCTTTTCAACATTATTCCCAGTAGCATTCTGAATTCGGCCGTGGTGTTTTGGGCCGGGTTTGAGGTGTTACAGGGACTTTTGCTCCACTGAATAAGTACATCAAACTTGAATTAATACCCTGAAAATATTAAAGCAAGAATTAAGAACACATAATTAAGAACAAGAATAAGTATTTATCATGTAATTCATACAACTAAATTATAATATCCATCATAGGTTTCATCCTCCCTAGGTATTTAGGGAGTTTAGTTCATACTCATAGAGGACAACATCTCAAAATAAAGAAAACAACAAGACATGAAAAACCCAATAAAACTTCAAAGGAAATTCGACTGGAGATCTTCAATCTTAGAGTGAATCTACTTCCGAGATGATTCCAACGGCTTCCTTCGAGTAATTTCTTTGTTCTACTCTCCGTGCTCTTTTAGGTCTTCCTCTAGTGTATTTGTAGACTTTAGAATGCTCAGAAACCCTAAAAATTAGCTTTTTCCACGTGAAAACAAAGTAAGGTGCAACAGGGACATAAGCGTATGATCAGCCGGTGTGAGAAGGCCCAGGCCGTGTGCAAATTTACATGGCTCTCGATCGACACGAGCTGGCACACGGGCGTGTGTCCAGCTTGTGTGGTACGAGCTTGGCCGTGTGGATCATTAAGATGGTCTATTTTATCTGATCTTAGCTCATTTCCCATTCTTTTCGCTTCCATATGCTCTCCTAAGTATAGAAACATGAATTTAAAGGATTAGGAGCATCGAATTCATGAAATTGTATAATAAAGCATCCAAAAACACGCTAAGCGTGGGATTAAAATGTGTTACTTTTATGGTTTATCAAATATCCCCACACTTAAGCGGTTTCTTGTCCTCAAGCAAAATCCTCAACTCACAATTAAAATTAAACTTCCTCAATTCATAATTCTCATCAATAATGTCATATCATAATTCACAAATAATCACACATTGATAATTTAACTAAAAGAGCACTAAAGATTCAAACAATACAAGTCATACATTTTTATAGTATGAAAATATTAATGGGTGAGTCAAGAAACGGTTTATTAGGCTCAAAGGGGTTCACTAAGGGTTAATTATGAAGGTAGGCTTTTAATGGAATAAGTGGGTTAAAACCTAGTTGCCTTTATCATCTCGGTGTATCAAATCAAAAGTGTGGTCTCAACATATATAATCGAAGCAAGTTCTAGGATAACAAATCAATATTGACACACTCATAACCAATAATAAGTGAGCAAGAAAAGTGTATGCTCTAAAAGGCTCAAAATCTCACAAAAATTATGGTTTTTTTTATGTCATTCTTGCAAATTTCAAATTTCAATGTAGTATTTAAATTTAGCTAACAAATTTAAATTCTGAAAATAGACTTATCATGCTTGATTCTTTAATGTCTTAAAGTTTAAACAATCAATGCACAATTACCTATGACTTAATCCAAAACATATCAATAAAAATCATAAATCAATAAAAATTTCATTCTAATAGTAAAATGAGAAAATTACTTAAGAACAAGACATAATTCAGGGATTTTCTAATAATGATATAATTAACCTCCCCACACTTAAGATGTACATTGTCCTCAATGTACCAAAACATATAATAACAATATAATGAGAATATCATAAGAGAGGGAGAGAATTGAAACTTCCTGAATTTTTGGATGAAATTTGTGAAATAGTGAAAGCGGAATTGTGGATATAGCTGAGTGAAGTGCATGATTCTGAGCAACTATTAAGAAAATAAACACAATTGTGGAAGAAGATTAAGGGATTACTCGATTAGGAACATTTATAAAAACTAAAATAGAGTTGAAAAGGTAAAAGACAAATCTTTGAAAAGATTATAATAAACATAAAAAGGAAATAGACGAAAAATAAAAATAAAAATAAAAATAAAATTAAATAAATAGACTCAAAGGTCCTCATCGTCAGGCACGTCGTGAGTCGTCGGCGACGAAGATGAAATATGGAGATGGTGGCAGATCTGCTGCAATGTGGCCTCAAGACTGTCGAACCGCTGAAAGCATTGTTGCTCAAAGTTTGTGAGACGCTCGGATATGTCTGTCAAAGTAGGAGCAAAAAAAAGAGGTGGGTGACTCAGAGGTGGAGGATGAGGTAGATCCTCGTGAGTGTGAGGAACATCATCAGTGATGTCCTCGAGATCATCCTGATCATCAGAACGAGACAATCGATACTGAGGAGGATCAAATCCACGACGCCGCTCGATCATCCTTATGTGTAACAAGCTCGAGATGCCCTGAGTGGACATCTGGCCAACAAGTGTGAGTGTGGAGGACTGCTCCGGTGGGTCGAGGAGACCGAAGTGTCGAGCAACGCGAGTCACGTAAGGGCCTAAGTAGATGGGACCCTTCCTGTGGCGGTCAGTTTGATGGCAGAAGGATAAACCGATGCAGTACACTAGATCAAATATATGGCCATGTGCCATGCTCCATAGGAAATAGGCGTCATGAGTGGTGACGATGCCAGTGCTCTCTCTCCGTCCTGTCAAAGTATGAGCTAAAAGGGTGTGAATATACCGTACAACTGGAGAGAGAGAAGTCGCCTTCGAGCGACTAGCGTCATAGTTTGTGAGGCCGCCCGTGAGGTAAGTCCAACAACGAGAGGGCTAGTGATGAATATGGCAATGGAGTTGAAAAAAGTCCTCGACACTCATGAGCTACTCTGTGGAATAGACCGAACTTTACCCTAATCAGAACGGTGGTTTCGGGACCACGAATCCGAGTCTGAAATATTTTTTAAATGACATATTCTGTGTTTATTATATGTGAATTAATGTGTGTGAAAGTTTCGTAGAAAAATTTAATCGTTTGTGTGTTTAATTTAGAAAAAGGACTTAATCGCGTAAAATGTAAAAGTTGCAAACTATAGTGAAAAGTGCTAGAATGATGATGGCTTTTTAATATGAGGCATTAAAAGGGCAATTAACCCATTTTTAAGTTAGTGGGTGGCATTTGTCATAACTAACCTTAAGTTACATATTTGTTTTATTTTTTGTTATAAGGTTAAATAAGTAATTAGTTAAATAACTTAATATATGCTAAAATGTCATAAAATAAGCCATCATCTTTTTGTTTTCTCCTTGGCCGAATGTGGGAGAAGGAAGAAAGCTTTGAATTCCATTGAAATTTCGGCAATTCTAGGCTAAAATTCAAGGTGAGTTTTCAGTCGATTTTTGTTAATTTTTACGTTTTTGAGATCGTTGCTTCGAACCGTAGCTGACCCATGTTAGAATTTTTAAAAATAAGCATGTTTGACGTCCGGCCATTGCTATGTTCTTGTGGTTTTTGATGTTTTATGATTTTATATTAAAGATATGTTAAAGATTAGTATATATTTGTATTGGAAGTTTTGGTAAAATTGAGTATTTAGGGTTAATTTGTAAAAATAAATTTTTAGAGGGGCTTATTTGCAAAATAAATGAAAGAAATGGACTTGTATAGTCCCTATATATATATTCGGCCCTTGAGTAGTATTGAGAAATTTTGTGTATTTTGTGTTTTATGCAAATAGGACTAAATTGTAAAAATGTGATTTAGTAAGGGTAAAATGGTAATTTGCCTATTTATGTGCTTAGGGACTAAATTGAGATGAAATGTACTTGAATGAGCTAAATTTTAATGTGTTTAGATCAAGAACAAAGAAAAACGGATTTGGATCGGGGAAAGACAAAGGTTATCGAATAGCAGGTTTACGCGGTCTGTCGACAGTCGAGGTAAGTTCTTAAGTAAATGTATGTTAAAGAATTAATTATGAGTATAGAATATTATAAATCTGGAAATTTAAAGTACTAAAATATGTGTTGGCCGAATATGGGGTATAATATTGTATTGAATTTATTTTGTTAAATGTGATGTGAATGAGTATGTTTGGTTGAATATGTGAAAGTAATATGTTGTATACGAGATGGTTGTGATCTTAGTACTAAGTAAATTGTGTTAAAATGTTGAAATGTTGAAATTTCGGGCTTCAAGCCTAGCAGGCCTAGTGCCGGTGATTTAATTCGGGCTTCGAGCCTAGCAAGCCTTGTGCCGGTAATTTATTTCAGGCTTGATGCCTGGCAGGCCCTCTGCCGGTGAATGTATCAGGCTTAATGCCTAGCAGGCTAAATGTCGGTGATATATTATGAGCAGAGAATTCATGAATTATTTACGAGGTGGAATGTAATTACTTCAATAAACAAAATGCTCGGGTAAGTATAAATGTTTATAGATGCAAGGAACGAGGTAAGTTATTATCTTTCCTTTCAAATTAAATAAGTTGTGAAATGGTCAAGGTTGTCAGTAATGAATTATATGATATGAGCATTTGATCTATTCATTTATGAGTATGATATGTATATTGAAATACAAGCTTGGTAATATCTTGTGATTAGGTCATTTGTACAAATGTCAAAGGTGAAAATCATCGAAGATGCTTACATATTTGTATGTCTAGTTGCATGTGATTGGGATATATTTTACATTTATTAGTTAAGGAATATGCGAATGTTAAAGGCTTTTAAGTGCTTTGGAGGGTTGTATGCCTTCGATAAGAAAATAATGGATGTTAAGTCTAAGAGATGGCAATTCGGCTATAATGGAACTATGGGTTAAATTATTGTATTTAATGTCATAGACAAATTGATATATATATATATATATATATATATATATATATAGATAGATAGATATTTGTTATGTTCGAATGTTTAATTACTGAATTGTAAATGCTTAAGACTTACTAAGATAGTGAGTTATTTGTGTGATATGTTTTCCCTTGTTTTATAGAATTTTGATTCAAGCTACGGGCTCGGAGGATCTTTGAAGAAGTCAACCACACTATCGACTTTCTTTTGGTATTGAAAAACTTAGTTTTTGAGTTGAAAAGGCATGTATAGGCTATACTAAGCTGTATTACTAATGATACTTGATCATGTATATATATTTAGCCATGCAAAGGTGGCTATCTATTTTGGTTAAACTTTGTTCATGTGTTTTGATGAAATGGCTTGCTCATGCTATGAATTATTGTTTGTATTCGGATGTGGTTTAGGTACTATTTGAAATGTGAATGGATGATACGAATGTTATGTTTTTAGTTGGAGAAAAACTTGACTTGGGTCGTTGTTGCTTAATATAGTTGATTCGGTTAAGTAATATGAGTGATACTATGATTAAAGATTGTGTATGTGTGTTAACTTGTTGGATTCGTTGTTAATGATAAGTATAAGTAGTTACAAACTATGGAAAAGTGGTAATGAATATTCGGTCAAGGCATGGTTTATATGCTTGTGTTTTTAGGTTAAGTTGGCTTTGAGACCTATGTTCATGTATGGTCAATTGTTGTACAATTAGTAATATGAATTCTGCATGAATTATGGAAGTTTAGTTGGCACATTCGGTCTTTGATCTATGCATATAACATGCAAAGTTAGGTTGTGGTTATGCATTAAGAGCTAAGGTTATGCATATTCGGATATATTCATTTATTTTAAAATGAAGTGTATTGTCTCTTAGTCCATAGATGTAAAGTGAAGTGATGTTTGCATAAAACGATTACAAAAGTAGTGGTACTAAATAGGTGTCTGTATCATAGAATAAAATAGATAAATATGCTAATAATGAGGTTAGAAATATATTGTTTGATCATTTTGTATTTGTGGATGATTATATTGAATATGTTTTAACTTAGTATATCAAGTATATATATATATATATATATACACTATACCCATGTGCTTTGTCTGTCTAAGATAAGAATTTATTTGTAACACCCCAAACCCGGTCAAAACGTTACGACTGAATCCGGTATGTCACAGGAAAGAAAGAAAAATTGTCTTTATTTGCAAAACCAGTTGTTGCTTTAAATCAAACAGAAAACGTTACATTTGTAGAAAACGGAGTTAAGTTGGGTAGATTGTTAGAATCATGTCAAAGTCTGTTTAAAAGAAATTGAATTAAACCATTTGGTAGCACATGCTTGCCATTTGCCCGATGGTAATCTTTTTGAAAATCCCGTTAAGTTGTAAAAGTTTTGGAAAACATTCATTTGATTGGTTTTCTCCATTCTAAGCATGCTTCTATGATTAACACAATTTCATAGTAATCAACGGAGTAATAATCCCGAAATAAAAAAATTTAGATGGCCTTATTACAACCAAAAACCAAATTTATAGTAAGTAAAACCAAAAGAGTAATTTAAAACAAATCCCGAAAACAAATGCAATGGCCACCTCGAGTCCGCCCCGGCTCCGCATCTGCGATCTACGAATCATCTGCAAAATGTAAAGGAAGGGGTGAGTCACCGAGACTCAGTGTGAATCCCCATCCCAAAGATAAAATCCCTTACACAGTTCCAAGAGTGAATATGCGTATCATGCAACCCAACCTAACCATCCGAAACTCCTGTGTCTACCCCGTGTGGTCACAACCATTGGTGACCGAGGTCACAAATAATATATGTATGTGGTCACAACCACTGGTGGTCAAAACCACTGGTGACCGAAGTCACAAAAAATATGTGCGGGGCCAACCCACATTGTGGTCGAAACCACTGGTGACAATCAGGTATCGATGTGTGGGGCCAACCCACTGTGGTTCCAAACCACTCGGACGAGTCACAAAGATAGATATATATATGTGGTCAAAACCACTGAGACTTAGTCACAATAATATAGAAAGCGGGGCCAACCCACTGTGTGGTCACAACCATTGGTGACAGTCTAAAATCATGCCTTCTCCCTCCTTTCAACACCCACTTTTATGTACATGCTTTTCATGGCAACATAATCATGCTTAATATTCATAAATAACATAACATGACATATACAACTTAACCGAAGCATTTAACATTAACCAAATCAGAATGGACTTACCCGGAGTCCTCGTTTATACCCACAAGGGTAACACATCGAATTTAACCGTTATTCCGGCTTTTGACAAATCACAAAATATTAACATATTAACCTACAAAGTGTGTAAGAGTTACACACCTGATTACTCACAATACAACGCTCTCTACGTCGACACAGTCGTTAACCGACACTACCGCTATCTGCCTACTGCTTTGCTCAGATGCCGGCCCACACCCAGGTGGCCAATCGCGAACAGCCGACACTGCCCTCTTTTTGAACTTCGGGGCTGGGGTCTCAGATCTAACCCCACCTAATGCTTGGCTGGCATTAGGGTCCATAACACCTTTGGTCACTACATCAGATTAATCACGAAGAATAACTATGAATAGAGATATCAACCCGAATGGATAGATCTCTTACCTAGATTAACAAATCCTGAAGATCAAGATCTAACCCACGAATCGAGCAAATCCTGAGAATCCCAATGCTTGCGTCACTCCTTTCTATATTCGGCCCAAAATTCCTACATAGGATTAATGCCTTCGGCATTTTAACATAATAAGAAAAGATTGAATCGGCAGGAACCCTTACGACAACCCTCAACACAACCGATTAGAAGTGGATGGATGACAATGATCTGCTGCTACAAAAACCGAAGAACGATTATGAGAACTAAGGGTAGTCGGCTAAAGCACTACCCACACAATTGCCAAATCCCGGCTTTTCCCCTTAAAGAAAATGACAAAGAGAAGAGAGTAGAGATGGGAGAAGATTCGGCCATTAGAGACATAGGAGAAGAAAGAAAAGAAAACAATGGAATCTTACCTGCCTATGGGTTGAGATTCGGCTATGAGAACCCAAAGGAGAGAAATGGAATTCGTCACCCCAAGAAGATTAGAAAAACACAAGAAGAGAAAGAAAATATGGCCAAGGTATTCGGCCAAAGTGCTTAGAAGAAAAGAGAGGAGAGTAGCAAGGTTTTCGGCTTATCAAAAATGAAGAAGATGGAGAGGAGAAATGGAGAATGAGGTTTCGACTCTTTAAGAAAATAGCAAGAAAATGAAACACGAATGGCAAATGGTAAGCAAGTGGGTTCGGCCAACAAAAGAAGTAAAAGAAGAAAAAAATATGAGAAGAGGTTTAGGAGAGGTTTCGATTTTGACCAAAAAGAAAAGAAGTAAAAGAAACCAATCCCCTAAGCTCAACTATAGAAATTCGGCACCCCCAAAAGCACCCCCAAAACCGAATGCTCCCCTTGCCCAAACTACCTTCAAAAATTAGGCTAAACACACTCCCTTCCCACTCCCTACTTTTCCTCATTGTTTTTCTCTTGACCACCTATTCAAACAAGTTTGAATAGCTCAAATTCCTACATTTTCTCTCTCCACCCATTCAAATGTGTTGACTCCTTCAACACATATCCATCAGAGTCCAACCTGAGCACAACTTTCCCCTGGTCTTGGTGTCAAAAATAAATGCACAAAGAGGGATTCCTGCAGCTAGAACCAAGGCCCTCTTAGCTCCCTGAGGCGTCACTTCTCCAAGCCTTAAGTAGCGCCTCCCTTGCCACTTTACCACTGGAATTCTTGTGTGAAAACACACCAGTAATTTCCCTTAACCCCTAACTCACTCAGCTCCCCTATCTTAGAAGCCCAAAACGCAAATTTTTGCTATTACCCTGGCCTACCCCTAGCTCATGCCAGGACCCTATAACACCAATGACTAGCATAACATTCACACTATCAACATGCAAACTTATAAAATGCAAAGGCCCTGTTTTAAGGATGTTACAATTCTACCCCCTTAAAAATAATTTCGGCCTCGAAATTACCTGGTCAAAAGAGTTGAGGGTATTACTGCCGCATCATATCTTTCGGCTCCCACGTGGCCTCTTCCATTCCATGATTCCGCCATAACACCTTCACGAAAGGAACTGGCTTCCTACGCAAAACTTTGACATCCCGATCCAAGATCTGCACTGGCTCCTCCTCAAAAGATATATCTGGGCTCACCTCAATCTCCTCCATTGGCACAACATGCGACGGATCTGAACGATAGCGCCTAAGCTGGAGACATGAAACACGTCGTGAATCTGACTCAATTCTGCTGGTAACTCGAGCTGATATGCTACTGGTCCCACACGCTTCAACACCTTATACGGCTCGATGAACCTAGGGCTCAGCTTGCCCTTCCGACCAAATCTCAACACCTTCTTCCACGGCGATACCTTCAAAAAGACTCTGTCACCTACCGCGAACTCTATATCCCTTCGCTTAAGATCGGCATAAGACTTCTGCCTATTCGAAGCTTCCTTTAAACGAAGTCGAATCAGCTTAACCTTATTCTCTATTTCAGCAACCAACTCTGGACCCAACAATCGACGTTCACCCAACTCTGTCCAACACGTAGGTGTGCGACACTTCTGCCCATACAGCGCTTCATACGGTGCCATCTGAATACTTGCCTGATAGCTATTCTTATACGTGAACTCTGCCAACGATTCCCACCTACCTCTGAAATCCAAAACACAACCCCTCAGCATGTCTTCTAAAATTTGGATCACCCTCTCAGACTGCCCATCTGTCTGCGGATGAAATGCCGCGCTGAAATCCGACCTTGTACCTAATGCCTGATGCAACGCTTTCCAGAACCTTGACGTGAACCTAAGATCTCTATCTGAGATAATCGACACTGGCACTCCATGCAGTCTCACGATTTCCACTACATACAACTTAGCCAACTTTTGAAGTGAGTGATCAACCCGAACCAGTATAAAATGAGCCGATTTTGTCAAGCGATCCACAATCACCCAGACCGAATCCTTTTTGCTAGGCGTAAGGAGTAGCCCACTGACAAAATCCATCGTAATCTTTTCCCATTTCCACTACGGAATCCTTATCAGCTGCAACAGACCCTAAGGTAACTGATGCTCAGCTTTGACTTGCTGACACGTCAGACACTTACTCACAAATTCCGTTACCTCACGTTTCAAACCCGGCCACCAAAACTGTTCCCTCAAACCCCGATACATTTTACTACCTCCAGGATGCATAGCGTACGGGCTGCTATGTGCCTCCTGCAGAATCTTCTACCTTAACTCCTCATCTTTAGGCATACAAACTTTCCCTTGGAAACACAAAACACCCTCACTATTCAAGCTATAACCCTCCATTCCACCATTCTGCACTTGTGAAAATCGATGACTTAAGTCTTCATCCACTAACTGTTTCTCCTTAACCTGATTTACCCATATCGGCTTCACTTGCAATTCCGCTAACAGACTTCCGTCATCGTACAGACTAAGATGGGCAAACATTGCTCTCAAGTCCGCTACCACCTTGCGACTCAACGCGTCAGCCACCACGTTAGCCTTACCCGGATGGTATTCAATCGAGCAGTCGTAGTCCTTTAACAACTCTATCCACCTTCGTTGCCTCAAATTCAACTCTTTCTGCGTAAGGAGATACTTCAAACTCTTATGGTCTGTATAGACGATCAACTTCTCCCCGTACAAGTAATGTCTCCAAATCTTCAAGGCGAACACTACTGCAGCCAACTCCAGATCATGCGTCGGGTAATTTACTTCGTGAGGTCTCAACTGCCGAGACGTATACGCCACCACTTTCCCCTCTTGCATCAGCACACAACCCAAACCAGTATGTGATGCATCACAGTAAACCGTAAACTCCTTCCCTGCCTCAGGCTGAATCAAAACCGGAGCTTCTGTCAGAATCTTCTTTAGCTTTTTGAAACTTTCTTGTTGCTTGTCTGACCATACGAACTGAACCCCTTTCCTTAGTAACTTGGTTAACGGCGCTGCAATCAAAGAAAACCCTTCTAAAAACCTTCTGTAATATCCTGCCAAACCCAGAAAACTCTAAATTTTTGCTACCGACTTAGGTGGTTTCCAATCCAATACCGCCTCAATCTTCCGAGGATCCACCCTAATCCTCTCAACTGACACCACATGACCCAAGAAAGTTACTTCTTTAAGCCAGAATTCGCACTTACTAAACTTTGCGAACAACTGCAATCTATAATACCACACGTAGATGTTCATCATGTTCCTCCTCCGTTCTCGAGTACACCAAAATGTCGTCTATAAATACCACGATGAACCAATCCAAGTACGGCTGAAACACCCGATTCATCATGTCCATGAACGCTGTCGGCGCACTGGTCAACCCAAACGGTATTACCAAGAACTCGTAGTGCCCATAACGAGTTCGGAATGCCGTCTTATGGATATCGGCCTCCTTTACCTTAAGCTGGTGATACCCCGACCTCAAATCAATCTTAGAGAAAACGGATGCTCCCTTCAGTTGATCGAACAGGTCGTCTATCCTCGACAACGGATACTTATTCTTAATCGTCAACTTATTCAGCTGACGGTAATCTATACACATCCTCATCGTTCCATCCTTCTTCTTAACAAAAAGCACAGGTGCTCCCCAAGGCGAAACACTTGGCCAGATAAAACCTCGATCCAGCAACTCCTGAATCTGTGCTTTCAGCTCCACTAATTCCTTCGGCGCCATCCTATATGGGGCAATAGACACTGGCGCAGTTCCTGGTAACAGATCTATACCAAACTCAACTTCGCGGTCGGGAGGCAGACCCGGAAGCTCTTCTGGGAACATATCGGTAAATTCCTTCACCGTTCGGACGTTTCCCATAGTTGACTCCTTAGCCTCCAAAGCACAAACATGAACCACAAATGCCTCACATCCCTTCCTCACCATTTTCTCAGCCTTCAATGCGGATACCACATAGGATAGGTAATTCCTTCTATCACCTATCATCACCACCTCTTCACCCTCAGTAGACTTCAACACCATGTGCTTCGCCGCACAGTCCAGACTTGCTTAGTACCTCACCAACTAATCCATCCCTAAGATCAAATCGAACTCCCCGAACGGCAGTTCCATCAGATCAGCCAAAAACACTACCCCTTGGAGTACTAGGGGTACATCCCTATACAGTTTGTTTACTTCTACAGAGTGACCGAGAGGGCTAATTACTGTCATCTCCCTAGAAGATACCTCATGAGCTAAGTTCAGAGTTCCCACTATACTACTAGTAACATAGGAGCGTCGAACCAACATCTATCAAAGCAATATAAGGCAGTCTAAAAATTAAGAACGTACCGATTATGACGTTCGATGCGTCGCCTTCCTCTCGACACCTCGCTACATAGACCAACCCAGGCTGTCTTGCCTCAGAATTCCTTGCACCTTTGCCCGCTGCTCCACGACCTCGACCAGAACCATTACCTTCCTTGGCCGGACCACGACCCCTCTGTGGTTGCTGGCCATCCCTCCTGAATTGTGTACGTCCTTGACCCTCAGACTGGATCCTAGCTGATATCCGCGGACAATCCCTTACCCGGTGCCCCATTGACCCACACCCGAAGCACCCTCTGTTTCCTGTCCAACACTTTCCCGAATGAGACTTCCCACATCGAGCACACCGTGGCGACCACTGAGTAGTAGCAGTAGGCTCTGCAGCTTAACTCGGCCCACCAAATCTAGCCCTTTTCTGTGAATTCCCGGTAGACCCTGATGACCCAGAACTCCTCTTATTCCAACGTCTATCCTGATTCTGTCTCACCGACTGCTTCACCCCCTCAGCTATTTTGGCCTTCTCCACCAAGACAGCAAATTCTCTTTCCCTCTGCGGGGCAATCAACATCCGCAGCTCATCTCTCAGCCCGTCCTCAAATCTGACACAGCGCTCGTGTTCCGTAGCCACGATACCCCTAGCATACCGACTCAGCCGAAGGAACTCTGCCTCATATTCCGTTACTGACTTACTCCCTTGGACCAAATTCAAGAACGCCTTACGTTGTGCATCAATATAACTGGACCCGACGTACTTCCACTGATAAGCTGCCTTAAAGAAATCCCAAGTGATGTCATCAGCTGTCGCACCATCCCGGACCGTGAGCCACCACTGATAAGATTCATCCCGGAGAAGAGACACTATCCCTTTCAACTTCTCATCAGCCGTAAAGTCCAAGTCATCCATTATACGCTCAGTCGCCTCTAGCCAGTACTCAGTTGTATTGGGAGCCACACCAGAAACCCCCCGAAATACCTCTGCTCCATTGGCTCGAAGACGTTCAGACACTGATTTTCGAGCCCCCGTACCCCCACCTGCTCCAGCTACTCTCACCAGAACCCGCAGCATCACCTGCGACACCGCGTCGTCACCACCCGTCTGATCCTGAAACTCAGCGCCCACAGTTGGCGGTGGTGGTACCTCGTTCTCTGACCCATGACCAGACCCTACCGATTCAGACACAGTCATCCTACCTCTACCCCGTCCACGTGTATTACGCCCACGTCTTCGTGTGCTCATGTCTACCGTTCACGGATTAATCTGATTTTAAAAATTTTATGCATTAGACTTTTCCACTGTTATTACAGCACAGTTTTATGAATAATTTATTATGGGGATTGTTTTCGCAAGTTCACACAATCCTATGGTCTCAGTCTCTAAAGTGAATTCCTATCACTATCATTCATATCACAATCATGAACCACAATAACAGCAGTTTAGAGAACTCACTGTGGCGGATCGGTGCCGGAGACTCAGGTGCCATGCTTTCCCCAAAATATGCTTTATCCTTAAAAATTATTTCGAAAACCCTTTATCACAAACGTTTTAGGACTCAGGCCCACAGTCGAGCTTTTGAACCTGGCTCTGATACCAAAATTGTAACACCCTAAACCCTGTCAAAATGTTACGACCGAATCCGGTATGTCACAGGAAAGAAAGAAAAATTATCTTTATTTGCAAAACCAGTTGTTGCTTTAAATCGAACAGAAAACGTTACATTTGTAGAAAATGGAGTTAAGTTGGGTAGATTGTTAGAATCATGTCAAAGTCTGTTTAAAAGAAATTGAATTAAACCATTTGGTACCACATGCTCCCCATCTCGAAGATAAAAGCCCTTACACAGTTCCAAGAGTGAATATGCGTATCATGTAACCCAACCTAACCATCCGAAACTCCTGTGTCTACCCCGTGTGGTCACAACCACTGGTGACCGAGGTCACAAATAATATATGTATGTGGTCACAACCACTGGTGGTCAAAACCACTGGTGACCGAAGTCACAAAAAATATGTGCGGGGCTAACCCACATTGTGGTCAAAACCACTGGTGACAATCCGGTATCGATGTGTGGGGCTAACTCACTGTGGTTCCAAACCACTCGGACGAGTCACAAAGATAGATATATATATATATATATGTGGTCAAAACCACTGAGACTTAGTCACAATAATATAGAAAGCGGGTCCAACCCACTGTGTGGTCACAACCACTGGTGACAGTCTAAAATCATGCCTTCCCCCTCCTTTCATCACCCACTTTTATGTACATGCTTTTCATGGCAACATAATCATGCTTAATATTCATAAATAACATAACATGACATATACAACTTAACCGAAGCATTTAACATTAACCAAATCAGAATGGACTTAGCCGGAGTCCTCGCTTATACCCACAAGGGTAACACATCGACTTTAACCGTTATTCCGGCTTTTGACAAATCACAAATTATTAACATATTAACCTACGAAGTGTGTAAGAGTTACACATCTAATTACTCGCAATACAACGCTCTCTACGTTGACACTGTCGTTAACTGGCACTATCACTATCTGCCTACTGCTTTGCTCAGACGTCGGCCCACACCCAGGTGGCCAATCTCGAACAGCCAACACTGCCCTCTTTTTGAACTTCGGGGCTGGGGTCTCAGATCTAACCCCACCTAACGCTTAGCTGGCATTAGGGTCCATAACACCTTTGGTCACTACATCAGATTAATCACGAAGAATAACTATGAATAGAGATATCAACCCGAATGGATAGATCTCTTACCTAGATTAACAAATCCTGAAGATCAAGATCTAACCTACGAACCGAGCAAATCCCGGGAATCCCAACGCTTGCATCACTCCTTCCTATAATCGGCCAAAACTTCCAACATAGGATTAATGCCTTCAGCATTTTAACATAATAAGAAAAGATTGAATCGGCAGGAACCCTTACCACAACCCTCAACGCAATCGATTAGAAGTGGATGGATGACAACGACCTGCTGCTACAAAAACTGAAGAACGATTATGAGAACTAAGGGTAGTCGGCTAAAGTACTACCCACACAATTACCAAATCTCGGCTTTTCCCCTTAAAGAAAACGACAAAGAGAAGAGAGTAGAGATGGGAGAAGATTCGGCCATTAGAGACATAGGAGAAGAAAGAAAAGAAAACAATGGAATCTTACCTGCCTATGGGTTGAGATTCGGCTATGAGAACCCAAAGGAGAGAAATGGAATTCAGCACCCCAAGAAGATTAGAAAAACACAAGAAGAGAAAGAAAATATGGCCAAGGTATTTGGCCAAAGTGCTTAGAAGAAAAGAGAGAGCGGCAAGGTTTTCGGCTTATCAAAAATGAAGAAGATGGAGAGGAGAAATGGAGAATGAGGTTTCAGCTCTTTAAGAAAATAACAAGAAAATGAAACACGAATGGCAAATTGTAAGCAAGTGGGTTCGGCCAACAAAAGAAGTAAAAGAAGAAAAAAATATGAGAAGAGGTTTAGGAGAGGTTTCGGTTTTGACCAAAAAGAAAAGAACCAAAAGAAACCAATCCCTTAAGCTCAACTATAGAAATTCGGCACCCCCAAAAGCACCCCCAAAACCGAATGCTCCCCTTGCCCAAACTACCTTCAAAAATTCGGCTAAACACACTTCCTTCCCACTCCCTACTTTTCCTCCTTGTTTTTCTCTTGACCACCTATTCAAACAAGTTTGAATAGCTCAAATTCCTACATTTTCTCTTCTCCAGCCATTCAAATGTGTTGACTCCTTCAACACATATCCATCAGAGTCCAACCTGAGCACAACTTTCCCCTGGTCTTGGTGTCAAAAATAAATGCACAAAGAGGGATTCCTGCAGCTCGAACCAAGGCCCTCTTAGCTCCCTGAGGCATCACTTCTCCAAGCCTTAAGTAGCGCCTCCCTTGCCACTTTACCACTGGAATTCTTGTGTCAAAACACACCAGTAATTTCGCTTAACCCCAAACTCACTCAACTCCCCTATCTTAGAAGCCCAAAACGCAAATTTTTGCTATTACTCTGGCCTACCCCTAGCTCATGCCAAGACCCTATAGCACCCACGACTAGCATAACATTCACACTATCAACATGCAAACATATAAAATGCAAAGGCCTTGTTTTAAGGATGTTACATAATTGATTGAAAAAGATTTGGCTATTTGGTAATGCCTGTAACCATAATCCGGCGACGGATACGGGTTAGGGGTGTTACATTTTATTGGTATCAGAGCTTACGATTTAGTCGATTCTAGGACTACCGTAGCGCTTGTGAGTCTAGTTATACATGCCTTTTTGTATATTTGATAGTGTGGTGACTTCTGACATTCCGAACTGTGTTTTATATAGTAAATGGATTCCGATCCTGACAGAGCCGTAGCTAATGATGTAGAGAGTGTAGCGCCTTATCGTGTACGCGGATCAGCGACAGTAGACTTTCGACTAGTTTCGGGTAGCCATGAGGGGGAGGGTAAACAAGCCTTCTACCAGATGATGAATGAATGGTTTACCCAGTTTGTTCAGAATAACCCGGCTGTACAACAACCTCCACCCCCGAATAATCCAACTCTGGTACCTTCAGCACCCCCGATGATAGATCCGATGAGATCTAGAATGCCTCCTGTTGATAAAATCAGAAAATATGGGGCTGAAGAATTCAAAGCAAATGATGATGATGACGTTGAGCGAGCTGAGATGTGGCTTTATAATACTATTCGGGTACTTGATGAGTTATCCTATACTTTAGAGGAATGCCTAAAGTGTGCTATATCTCTACTTTGGGAGTCTGCCTACCTGTAACACCCCAAACCCGGCCCATTCCCTATGACCGAATTTGAAATGCCACTGCGGAAAACGTTTGAAAAACTTTTGACTTAGAGTTAAAAACATAAAATTTTGTTGTCTTTACTAAAACATTGTGTAATTAAAGTTCCAAATAAAATCAAGTTGTTTAAAATAAAACATTTTCAAATAATAATATAATCGACAATCCAACTTAAAACATAATAAAAGTCCTTAAATACTTAAAATGGCCCTAATTACAATAAATAACCTTTCATAAGAAAAATGTGTAAAACAAATAAATTTATCTTCTGCATGGGCCACCTCGTATCCACTCCCAACCCGGTCCAAGCTTTATGAATCACCTGAAAGGTTTGAGAAAAAAATTGGGTGAGTCAAACAGACTCAGTGCATAGTTAATACACATGTCCCCACATATGGGCTTGGCCCACATCCACACATCAATCACATATCAGATGATAAGGCAATATATCCACATAATTTCACATATTGGGCTTGGCCCAAATCCACATTTATCCACATAAATAGTCATGCAAAATGCATAAATATGCAACATGAATCCCAACCCATCCTAGAATCCATCCGTTACTCCTACCTTAGCAGACTCCCTGCCCAAGGCCGTGGCTAATCCACCTATCAAATAATGATCCTCATATCTTACCTTGGCAGACTTGCTGCCCAAGGCCGTGGCTAAGCCACCGATCACATAGTGATCCACATATCTTACCTTGACAGACTTGCTGCCCAAGGCCGTGGCTAAGCCACCGATCACATAGTGATCCCCATATTTGTATCCACGAGGTAACTCGAGGTCATCTTCAATCTACGGTGATGCACACAGCTATCATCCGCCGAGATGGGCACCTAGCCAACACCTCCCTTGATGAAGCACATAGCCACCATCAAGCGCCAATGTAGCACAAGGCTAACATCAGACCACGTACATAAAGTACACCCTTTCCTTCGATAGTCACATCCCAAATCCCATGCATATATGTGTATCATGGCAACATATCACTTGAACAATAATGCATCACATGCCATCACATTTCATATATTCATCAATGATCATTTAATATCGTAAATCACTGACCTGAGTATTCGATCACCCACCACGGGTATTCACAATCTTAGCCCTTAATTCGGCTACCATTAACATCATATCACATATACATAAATATAACACATACACACAATCAAGAGACAGTGCGATAACTATGCACCTTGTAAACACGATGAACGATAGAATACTCAAGATTTCTGGCTTTTGCTTACAACACCGACAGCACCTACATATCACTATATGAGAAATCGCTTATCACTAAAAAGATATGGCCTTTAGCCGAATATCATTATCTCCTTACCTTGGATTATTCAAATCCCGAACGATCTCCCCCTAAACATTGACTACAGAGAAACCCCGTAACTTCCTTCAAGATTTGGCCAAAGATAATAAAAGGAATTAGATTCCTAGATTCGGCTAAAACAAAAGAAAAGAAAGAAAATAAATTTGAGAGAATTGGCACCTAAACCAAAATGACCAGAAAAAAATGATAGCCACTCAAGACAAAACTTACACCTATTGTAAATGACCAATTCGGCTAAGAAGAAAAATTTGGAGAAAAGGGAAAAGATGCACAAATTGTTAAAATTTTGGCCAACTATCACCCCCTAATCCCATACCACATTCGGCCAACTCACATGCCAACATAATCCCCCTTTTTCCTCCTCATTTCTTCCCTATCATCCCCTTAATCACTATCACAATTAAACCAACCCCCCTTAGCCCCTTATGCCGTCTAGGTTCATGGTCAAATGACCATGGAAAAACTTCCAAAACATCCCCCACTCATCAAGCCTTTTGTCCCCTAAACCTTTCATAACATCTTGATTCCCTACCTTGACTACTAACTTGCCTTTTCCCTTTGGTCTACTATCCATAAATGATAAAGTCCAAACTTATCTTAATTATAGTTGACCAAAACATGCCATACACATGCAAAAATAAAAAGTCCTCTTAATGTCATCCATGGGATTCGAACCTCTTCCCTCATACAATTACTCATGCGCCAACACCACTTTACTACTTGCTCACTTATGCTAACATTAAACACTTAAATTAACTTAAGCATCATAATCACTTGATCCACTTCACTAAATTCTCCATACTAAAAATTATTCTAAACTAATTAATTCCAAGCCTTCACAAGACTATATTAAGCACACAATAAAATCATACCTGAATTAACACAAGCAACAAGATGATACTCAAATTTTTCCTAAAGCCCAAGGCCCAATCGACCCAATCTTATTAGGCCCAATTTCGGGATGTTACACTACCATTGGTGGAAAACACTAGTATCAGTAGTTCCGAAAGAAAAAGTGACTTGGGGCTTCTTCCAGATTGAGTTCCGAAAGAAATATATCAGCCAGAGATTCATTGATCAAAAACATAAAGAATTTCTTGAACTGAAACAGGGGCGAATGACCGTGACAGAATATGAGCGGAAATTTGTCAGACTCAGCAGATATGCTAGAGAGTGTGTTTCTTCTGAAGCCATTATGTGCAGAAGATTTGAAGACGGTCTGAATGAAGACATAAAGTTACTTGTGGGCATTCTTGAGATTAAAGAGTTTGTGGTACTGGTCGAGCGAGCTTGCAAAGCTGAAGAGCTCGGAAAAGAGAAAAGAAAGGCTGAGACAGAAGCTAGAGACACTCGTAAAAGATCGTTGAGTAAAACTTTCCATTCAACATCTAAGAAGTTCAGAGATGACTTTAACCGACATAAGACTACTCCTGACCTGTCTAGACGAGACCGACCTCCAGTGAGTTCTCGAGCCACTTCGATGGCTAGTGTTGGCAATGTTCAACAGGATCGGATTGAGTGCAAGCATTATGGAAAATGACATTCTGGGAGTTGTAGATTCCATGATCGATCTTGTTTTAAATGTGGATCGTCAGATCATTTCATTCGAGAGTGTCCGATGCTAGCCGAGCAAAATACGGCTCAGAACAATAAACCGAGCAACGCGTCAGCATGGGGCAGACCACCCAGACATTCAGGTAATGTAGGTGGCAGTTAGAGAGGGATGAAGGACACTGCAGTTCAATCAGAGGCTAGAGCTCCAGCTAGAGCTTATGCTATACGAGCCAGAGAGGATGCTTCTTCCCTAGATGTCATTACCGGTACTTTCACACTTTATGATACTACTATGATTGCATTGATTGATCCTGGTTCAACTCATTCATATGTGTGTGAAACTCCAGTAATCAGTAAGACTTTACCTGTCGAGTCTACTGAGTTTGTAATTCGTGTCTCCAATCCTTTGGGTAGATGTGTACTTGTTGATAAAGTGTGTAAAACTTGCCCATTGATGATTCGGGATTCTTGCTTTCCAGCCGATTTAATGTTGTTACCCTTCGACGAGTTTGATATAATTCTGGGAATGGATTGGTTAACTTTGCATGATGTAGTGGTGAATTGCAAAAGAAAGATCATTGATTTGAGATGTCAGAATGGTGAAACCATCTGAGTTGAATCTAGTGATTTAAATGGGTTACCTACAGTAATATCCTCAATGTTAGCCCGTAAGTATGTGAGAAAAGGATGTGAAGCTTACCTGGCTTATGTACTGGATAATAAAGTGTCCGAAAAGTAGATTGAGTCCGTACCAGTTGTGTGTGAATACCCTGAGGTGTTCCGTGATGAATTACCGGGTTTGCCGCTAATATGAGAGATTGAGTTCGGCATTGAATTAGTACCGGGGACGACTCTGATTTCGATAGCTCCATATCGGATGGCACCTACTGAGTTGAAAGAGTTGAAAGCATAGTTACAAGAGTTGACAGATAGGGTTTTGCACGACCGAGTTTCTCTCCTTGGGGTGTGCCAGCTCTATTTGTGAAAAAGAACGATGGAACTATGCGAATGTGTATCGATTACCGGCAGCTGAATAAGGTGACTATAAAGAATAAATACCCGTTACCTCGGATTGATGATTTATTTGATCAGTTGAAAGGAGCTTCAGTGTTTTCAAAAATAGATTTGAGATCGGGTTACTATCAATTGCGAGTCAGAGATTCTGATGTACCAAAGATTGCATTCCGGACGAGGTACGACCACTTTGAGTTTCTGGTTATGCCTTTTGGACTTACTAATACACCCGCTGTATTTATGGATTTAATGAATGGGTTTTCAGACAGTTTTTGGATCAGTTTGTAGTAGTGTTTATTGATGATATACTGATCTACTCTAAAGATGAAACCGAACATGCTGAGCACTTGAGATTAGTGTTACAGACTTTACGAGATCAGCAGTTGTATGCAAAGTTCAGTAAGTGTGAGTTCTGGAAGAAGGAAGTCAGCTTTTTGGGTCATGTTGTTTTAGCTTCAGGTATTCGGGTTGATCCGAACAAAATATCAACTATACTTGATTGGAAACCACCAAAGAATGTCTCTGAAATTCGGAGCTTTTTGGGACTTACGGGATACTATAGACGATTCGTCAAAGGCTTTTCCATGATAGCTACACCTTTGACAAAGCTGCTACAGGAAGATGTTAAGTTCGAATGGTCAGAAAAATGTCAGAGAAGTTTTGATGAGTTGAAAGCCCTTTTGACCGAAGCTCCAGTGTTAGCTCAGCCTGAATCGGGTAAAGAATTTATTGTTTATAGTGACGCTTCTTTGAATGGTTTGGGTTGCGTTTTGATGCAGAAAGGCAAAGTCATAGCCTACGCTTCGAGACAATTGAAGCCCCACGAAAGAAATTATCCGACTCATGATTTGGAACTTGCAGCTATTGTTTTCGCTTTGAAAATATGGCGTCATTACTTGTTCTGCGAAAAATGTCATGTTTATTCAGATCACAAAAGTCTGAAGTATTTGATGACTCAAAAAGACCTGAATTTAAGACAACGCAGATGGTTGGAATTGCTGAAAGATTACGAATTGGTGATTGACTACCATCCGGGAAAAGCTAACGTTGTTGCAGATGCTTTAAGCCAAAAATCATTGTTTGCTCTTCGTGCGTTGAACGCACATATGGTTACAACTGGTTTCGGGACCACGAATCTAAGTCTGAAATATTTTTTAAATGACATATTCTGTGTTTATTATATGTGAATTAATATGTGTGAAAGTTTCGTAGAAAAATTTGATCGTTTGTGTGTTTAATTTAGAAAAAGGACTTAATCGCGTAAAATGTAAAAGTTGCAAACTATAGTGAAAAGTGCTAGAATGATGATGGCTTTTTAATATGAGGCATTAAAAGGGAAATTAACCCATTTTTAAGTTAGTGGGTGGCATTTGTCATAACTAACCTTAAGTTATATATTAGTTTTATTTTATGTTATAAGGTTAAATAAGTAATTAGTTAAATAACTTAATATATGCTAAAATGTCATAAAATAAGCCATCATCTTTTTGTTTTCTCCTTGGCCGAATGTGGGAGAAGGAAGAAAGCTTTGAATTCCTTTTTAATTTCGGCAATTCTAGGCTAAAATTCAAGGTGAGTTTTTAGTCAGTTTTTGTTAATTTTTACGTTTTTGAGATCGTTGCTTCGAACCGTAGCTGACCCATGTTAGAATTTTTTAAAATAAGCATGCTTGATGTTCGGCCATTGCTATGTTCTTGTGGTTTTTGATGTTTTATGATTTTATATTAAAGATATGTTAAAGATTAGTATATATTTGTATTGGAAGTTTTGGTGAAATTGAGTATTTAGGGTTAATTTGTAAAAATAAATTTTTAGAGGGGCTTATTTGCAAAATAAATGAAAGAAATGGACTTGTATAGTCCCTATATATGTAACACCCCAAACCCGGTCAATACGCCACGACCGAATCTGGTATGTCACTGAGGAAAATATTTGAAGAAAAACTAGTTGACGATTAAAATTTTTGTGAAAAACCTATTAAAATTCTATATTTGTAGAAAACAAGTATATAATAAGTTAAAAACTGATAATTTGTTTTTGAAATGCCGTAAGTAAAACTTTTAAAACTTAGTTAAGAAAACATTTATGTCATTTTAAGAAAACTCAAATTATTACTTTGAAAACCATTTGCATTTTCATCCACAGTCTGACGGCCAGTCTGAGCGAGTAATCCAAGGTAAGAAGATGTTGATATTCGGCCTAAGGCCATATCTTTTAGTGATAACCGATTTCTCACATAGTGATATGTAGGTTCTGTCGACGTTGTAGGCAAGAGTCGGAAATCCTAAATATTCCATCGCTCTTTGTGTTTGCAAGGTGTGTAACTTATACTAAACTTCTAATAGATTAATAGCTTTATTGATAAAAATGTGTTTATAAAGAAATATAAATGATTATGGCTTCGGGTACCATTCAATGGTACGGTGAATTGAGGTACGTTATTCCTTCGTACTATGTATGATTTTAATATGAAACATATTCGATATTTGATTATGATTTTTGGGATAATGTACAAGGCATGATATTTGTATCGTTAATAATGCTATATGCATAATATGAAATGTGTCTGATTCCGATATGATTATAGGGTATATGGCATGATAATGAAATAATATGTTATTGCATGGGCATATGGGTAATATTGAAAGGGGAAGTGTTCCGGTGGTTTTACCATATTATCCGGTGACTTCGGTCACGATATTATGAATCCGGTGACTTCGGTCACGATACTATGAATCCAGTGACTCTGTCACAATTATCTTGTGGCTATGCCACGATTATAAGGGCGATGTGCATGTTGACTGCAGCAACTGCCTTCGATGGTGTGTAGCGGATGGAGGGTCGATTTAGTAATCCCCACGGTGTGATTGGTAGGTACGGGTGGTGTGTAGCGGATGGATATCTAAGTTGGGTTCGGGATTGCATTTCATTTTATATATACATGTGATTTAATCAATTATTATTTGATTTGTTATTTTAATGGGCTTTATTGCTATGATCGATTGGACTTTTAGTGTATTGTTACACATTGAGTCTGTTGACTCACCCTTCAGTGGGATATCTTTTCAGGTGATTCGTGAGATCGCGGATAAGGAGCCGGATGAACTCGAGGAGGACATGCAATAAAATTTGGTTTTACATGAACTTCCATTTGGGTATTTTATTTTAATTTGGTTTTCATATTTTTATGGATTTGTAATAAGGCCTGTTTATTTATGTTTTGGATTATTTATATGTTTTGGATTTGATTTAAATTTGGCTTACAAATTTACATGTTTGATATAATAATTTGAGCATAAAGTTTTCTAAATTACAAAATGCGAAGGTTTTTAAAACGTTACCATCGGGTAACATAAATTATATGATAATTTTAAAATCTTAAGTATTTTCGATAACTCATACTATTTTTATAAAACTCAACCTTTCCAAATTTCTTTTAGATACAGTTTTCAACCTAATCACTTTGGTTTCTTTAAAATATTAAAAGGTTTTCTAATCTATGGATTTGCAACTAAGTTTTTAAGACTTATTTTGAGGTTTTCAAAAGTAAATTATCAGCTTTCAATTTATTATACACTTGTTTTCTACAAACAAAGTTCAACAAAGAGTTTTTCACAAAAATTTAATCGTTAACTCGTTTTTCTTCAAAACGTTTTCCTTCGTGGCATGCCGGATTCGGTCATGGCGTATTGACCGGATTTGGGGTGTTACAATATATATATTCGGCCCTTGAGTAGTATTGAGAAATTTTGTGTATTTTGTGTTTTATGCAAATAGGACTAAATTGTAAAAATATGAAATAGTAGGGGTAAAATGGTAATTTACCTGTTTATGTGCTTAGGGACTAAATTGAGATGAAATGTACTTGAATGAGCTAAATTTTAATGTGTTTAGATCAAGAACAAAGAAAAACGGATTTGGATCAGGGAAAGACAAAGGTTATCGAATAGCCGATTTACGCGGTCCATCGACAGTCGAGGTAAGTTCTTAAGTAAATGTATGTTAAAGAATTAATTATGAGTATAGAGTATTATAAATCTGGAAATTTAAAGTACTAAAATATGTGTTGGCCGAATATGGGGTATAATATTGTATTGAATTTATTTTGTTAAATGTGATGTGAATGAGTATGTTTGGTTGAATATGTGAAAGTAATATGTTGTATACGAGATGGTTGTGATCTTAGTACTAAGTAAATTGTGTTGAAATGTTGAAATGTTGAAATTTCGGGCTTCAAGCCTAGCAGGCCTAGTGCCGGTGATTTAATTCGGGCTTCGAGCCTAGCAGGCCTTGTGCCGGTGATCTATTTCAGGCTTGATGCCTAGCAGGCCCTGTGCCGGTGAATGTATCAGGCTTAATGCCTAGCAGGCTAAATGCTGGTGATGTATTATGAGCAGAGAATTCATGAATTATTTACGAGGTGGAATGTAATTACTTCAATAAACAAAATGCTCGGGTAAGTATAAATATTTATAGATGCAAGGAATGAGGTAAGTTATTATCTTTCCTTTCGAATTAAATAAGTTGTGAAAGGGTCAAGGTTGTCAGTAATGAATTATATGATATGAGCATTTGATCTATTCATTTATGAGTATGATATGTATATTGAAATACATGCTTGGTAATATCTTGTGATTAGGTCATTTGTGCAAATGTCAAAGGTGAAAATCATCAAAGATGCTTACATATTTGTATGTCTAGTTGGATGTGATTGGGATATATTTTACATTTATTAGTTAAGGAATATGCGAATGTTAAAGGCTTTTAAGTGCTTTGGAGAGTTGTATGCCTTCGATGAGAAAATAATGGATGCTAAGTCTAAGATATGGCAATTCGGCTATAATGGAACTATGGGTTAAATTATTGTATTGAATGTCATAGACAAATTGATATATATATATATATATATATATATTTGTTATGTTCGAATGTTTAATTACTGAATTGTAAATGCTTAAGACTTACTAAGCTAGTGAGCTTATTTGTGTGATATGTTTTCCCTTGTTTTATAGACTTTTGATTCAAGCTACGGGCTCGGAGGATCATTGAAGAAGTCAACCACACTATCGACTCTCTTTTGGTATTGATAAACTTAGTTTTTGAGTTGAAAAGGCATGTATAGGCTAGACTAAGTTGTATTACTAATAATACTTGATCATGTATATATATTTAGCCATGAGAAGGTGGCTATCTATTTTGGTTAAACTTTGTTCATGTGTTTTGATGAAATGGCTTGCTCATGCTATGTATCATTGTTTGTATTCGGATGTGGTTTAGGTACTATTTGAAATGTGAATGAGTGATACGAATGTTATGTTTTTAGTTTGAGAAAAACTTGACTTGGGTCATTGTTGCTTAATATAGTTGATTCGGTTAAGTAATATGAGTGATACTATGATTAAAGATTGTGTATGTATGTTAACTTGTTAGATTCGTTGTTAATGATAAGTATAAGTAGTTACAAACTATGGAAAGGTGGTAATGAATATTCGGTCAAGGCATGGTTTATATGCTTCTGTTTTTAGGTTAAGTTGGCTTTGAGACCTATGTTCATGTATGGTCAATTGTTGTACAATTAGTAATATGAATTATGCATGAATTATGGAAGTTTAGTTGGCACATTCGGTCTTTGATCTATGCATATAACATGCAAAGTTAGGTTGTGGTTATGCATTAAAAGCTAAGGTTATGCATATTCGGATATATTCATTTATTTTAAAATGAAGTGTATTGTCTCTTAGTCCATAGATGTAAAGTGAAGTGATGTTTGCATAAAACGATTACAAAAGTAGTGGTACTAAATATGTTTCTGTATCATAGAATAAAATAGATAAATATGCTAATAATGAGGTTAGAAGTATATTGTTTGATCATTTTGTATTTGTGGATGATTATATTGAATATGTTTTAACTTAGTATATCAAGTATATATATATATATACACACACACTATACCCATGTGCTTTGTCTGTCTAAGATAAGAATTAATTTATTGAAAAAGATTTGGCTATTTGGTAATGCCTGTAACCCTAATCCGGCGACGGATACGGGTTAGGGGTGTTACACTCTGTGTATGGTCCTAAAACAGCATCAAATTCTGGGACGCTCATATGACGCACTAAACCACCAAGGCGAAAAGTGATAGTGCCTGGCTCATCATGGAACGACATGATTTGCTGAAGGTGAAACATCGAGCAAAAATCCAAGGTAAGCTCCATATATGTGGGCTCGACGATACTAAATAAATGGTCCTAATGGGTTTGGATGATGAAAGCGCGAACCTCATCAGCAGGTGGACCTGCTCCAATATGGCCCAGTTAAGCATCGGCCCAAACCTAGGGGTCGTACACGAAGAAGCTGAAACAAGTCCTCCGGTGGGTCCACGAAAAATCTAAGGTAAGGATGGAAAACTTCAGCGGAGGCGCTTGAGGGGGTCGCGTCAGGACCCTTCCCCATTTTCAAAGCAAGAACGGCGACCTTAGTCTTGCCATGAGTATTTGTCATGTTGTACCTTAAAAAATGCAATCAAAACAAATGAACCAACATAAGATATGCCTGCTAAGAAAGAAGAAAAATATAAGTGAAGTTCCAAAATTGGACGAATAGAAAATAGATGTGGAAACTAAGAAATAGTATGCTATTACCAATCAAAGAGCTGATAATTAGTAAAAAATTACAAGCAGGTTACCAAGAATAAACCCAAATCAAATCAACTAAAATAATAGACATGCACCATATTATGGAATAAAATAAAAGAAGATCAACATTAATATGAAAAATGTCCAGAGTTTCAAGAAGAAACAAAGAATCAACAGTAAAGACACAATTAAAAGAAACAATATGAATAAAATACTTAACTAAAATTAATAAAACTAAATTGATAACAAGGAAATAAATAAATAAATAAATAAATAAATAATAAATAATAAAAAAATAAAAAAATAATAGAGAAAATAGAATAATGGGCAAAAAGGGAAGAAGAATGACCGACGGTGGTCAAAGGTGGTGGCTGGAGTGAGGTGCGACTGGCGGTCGACGGGCGAATGATTGGATAGTGGATGAACGGTGAAGAATGAGGGGCTAGGGGGTCGGGTTGAGTGGTGTGTGTGTTAGGGGAAAAAGTTGGTGGGGGAAGACAGGAACGGGGAGAGAGAGGTGTGGTGGGGCAAAGAAGAGGGGGTCGAGGGTATGGCGACGCAAAGGAAAGGAAAAAGGAAAGGGGAAAGGAGAAGAGAGGGAGAAGGTTGCGGTGCAAGGGAAGAGGAAAAGGAAAAGAAGAAGAGATGGGGGGTCGACGGTGCGGCGGCTAGAAGTGGGAAAGGGTGAAGGAGTTGCGGCGGCTAGGGTTTGGAGGGTTTTGGGAAAAAGAAGGAAGAAGAAGGAAGAATGGGTTGGGGGTTTAATAGGTGACACGGTCATGTAACTGCCCGTCTTGGGCCACACCGCCATGTTACACGCCCGTGTAAAAAATATTTAGCCCGTGTTCTGATCGCTGTAAAATTAGAGTTTTAAATATTTATAAAAGAATGATTGAACCTGGAGACTAACTCTGACAACGATATAAAGGCAAGTGTACCTATCGAACAGTAGTATAGCTTAGGTAAGACCGATTATCGAACCCAAAGGAACTAAAAGTATTAATACTCACTTTCTTTTTATTATTTAGTCTTAAAGTTAGAGTGAAGATTACTAAATCGACGACAGCTAAACTAAGGACACAAAGACAAGAAGGCGAATTGGAAAATAACTTTAAGGGGAAACTCAGTTGATTACGACGATACCCTCAAGAAGAATCCGCCTAGACTTCACTTATTAATTAACCCTAAATTATATAATTTCTTTTACTTAGCTTGATCCGTGAGACTCCCTAACCTATATTAAACCCTCTCTCGAGGCGAATAACGTCTAACCCTAGGTTAATTAGTGGAACTCTCGTTCGCTTATAATAACCCTCTAGGATAGCAGTAAATCGATCAATGGACTCCCATATTAGGTTTCACCCTAATCCGGCAAAATCTAGTAACCCTATCTCTAGGCGTTTGATCAACTCCGCTTAATTATGTTAGATCTTCTCTTACGCAGGGTCTATTCCTCCTCCACCTAAGCACATTAGATTTGAATGAAGCAACATAATTAAGAATAAACTAAGTAATTTATCATATAACTTAAAAATCAAATAATAAAATCCATCTAGGTTTCATCCCCTTCAGGTATCTGAGAGGTTTAGTTCATAATGAATAAACAAAACATCGCAAGAGAAAAGATAAAACAAAACATAGGAAAAATCCTAAAACCCCCTGAAGGAATCGAAGGAAAATTCCGCCGTCTTGAGTATATTTCCGGCTTCTTGGGATGGATCAACTGGCTATCCTTGTGTTATTCTCTAACTCTAACCTTCTCGGCTTGGCTCCTTGGCCTCGCTTTTGCTCCCCTTGATAGATGATACTTGGGACTTATTTATAGGCTCTTGGAACGCGATTCTTTCTCCCTAAGTATCCTTTTTCGACTAAAATTGCTCTTTCCAGCGTTAGAGGCACGGCCATGTCACACGCCCGTGTGAATCAAGACCTGACAGTGTTCGAATTTCTCTTGAGGCACGGCCGTGTGTGACTGAGTTGAGGCTGTACTCTAGGTGTTCGTCGAGGCACGGCCGTGTGGACTTTGGGCCAGGCCGTGTCGATTTCGTGTAAAGGCCCGTTTTCTCCGTTTTAGGCCCGTTTTGTGTTCTTTTCATCCTCGGGTGCTTTCCTGGGTATAAGACTTGAAAAGAAAGGATTAAAAGCACCTTTTTAAATAAAACAAGGGATAAATCATCCAAAAGCACACTAAATGTGGGTCTAAAATATGTTACTTTTACGGTTTATCAAATACCCCCACACTTAAGCTTTTGTTTATCCTCAAGCAAAATTCTCAACTTATAATTAAAACGAACTTTCCCTGATCTGTAATTCTTTATCAACAATGCCTTATCCTAATGCATAGAGAATTCATACATGGATGATTTGATTCAAAGCGTCCTAAAGATTCAAACGAGATAAGTCATAATTTTGTACCTTGAAAACATAGGTGTCTCCCCTCTTTTAAATAACTACCTTTTCAATTCAAAATTGATAAGGATCGACATCCTCACTTAGGATTCACTCAAATCACTCTTAAAGTGTTTAAGGTTCAGAAGAAGATCGCTCATAAGTCGAACTTGAAAAGTTAATCCCATAGGCTTGCCTGAAAATCAAATCTCCACCACTGTAATATGAGATGACAAACAGATCAAAAGGTCTTTGTTAGGGTTGTAACGGGGTTAGGGTACAAGGTGTGGTTACAGGCTGAAATTAGAGGGTTAGAATCGAGATTGACTTGATAAATTTCCTACTAATTTTTTTTCTAAACTTCATTAACTGAAAAGTAACGATTCTACTAAAACGAGCTTTTCCCTTGAGAATTGGAATTTGAACATGCAAGCTAATAATGAATATACTTCATTTTTTTAAAGAGCAAACTAAGTTAATAATGAAGAATTTTTACAACTGAAATACAAAACATAGTTAGGAAACTTGTTCAAAATCAAATCTCGACAAAAAAGGGTAAAAAAGAAATTGGTGGTAACAAATACAAAGGGGTTTTTCGGTTAAAGTTAGTAGGTGAGTCAATAAAAAGGGTTGTTAGGCTCAACGGGGTTCACTAAGGGTTAATTATTGAGGTAGGCTTTTTAGTGGAGTAAGTGGGTTAGAACCTAGGTGCCTTTATCATCTCGGTATATCAAATCATAGTTGTGGTCTCGGCAAGTATAATCAATGCAAGTTCTAGAATAACAAATCAATGGTGACACACTCATAATTAATAAAGTGAGCAAGAAAAAGAATATATGCTCTATAAGGCTCAAAATCTCACAAAAATTATGGGTGTTTGATGTCAACCTCGTAAATTTCAAATTTCAAGATATCATTTCGATTCAGGTAGACAACCTAAAAAATTTTAAAGTTTTTGAAAAATAGACTTTATCATGCTTGATTCTCTAGTATTCTTCAAATTTAATCATCAATGCACAATTATCAATGACTTACTCCAAAACATATCAACAAAGATCATAAATCATAGGAATTTTCATTCTAATCATAATATGAGAGACTTTACTTTTGAACAAGGCATAATTCAGGGATTTTCAAATAATGCTATAGTTAACCCCCCCACTTAAGATGTACATTGCCCTCAATGTACAAAGATGGATAATAGCAAAAAAATCATAAAAATCATAAGATGGGGAGAGAAGTGAAACTTCCTGAATTTTGGATGAAATTAAAGAAACGGGATAGGATTGGAGGTGAGCGTGGGGAAGCGTCTCAAACCGTTTGAAATTGAATCCTCGAAGTAGCCGTCCTAATTTTATTGAATCCTAAGCTAAATCTAAATATCATAAAGAATAAGAAGAAAATAATAAAGAGAATAAAATAAAATAAATGAAAAAAATAAATAATGGAAAATGAAAGACAACTAGAAAAAGGGAGAATGAGGTTTAAATAGAGATGTAGCTCGTGTTTTGGGATTTTGAATTTTGGGCGCGTTCAGGGTGCTCGGGCACGGTCAATCGGCACGCCCGTGTGAAGTTTTAAATAGCCCGTGCTTTTCACGATTTTCGAATTTTGGGCGCGTTCAGGGTTTTTGGCACGGCCGTGTTTTCATGGGCACGCCCATGTTCGATAAGTCAGTATGTTGGCACGGTGAGGTAACACGGGTGTGTTCAGCCCGTGCTTGGTAAATTAGTAACTTCACACGGTTATGAAGCACAGGCATGTTCAACCCGTGGTCGACAAGTCAGTGACCTTGCACAGGTAGCTAGCACGGGCGTGGTTCATCTCCTAGCTTCCACACAGCCACGGGCACGCCTGTGTGTAGGGCCGTGTTGCCTAGAAATCTGCTTTTTTTTGTTAGTTTATGGTTAAGTGCTAAAAGGAAAATAAAAGAGAAAAATAAAAAAAATAAAAAATAAAAAATAAAAAATAAAGAAGATAAAAAAATGTAAAAATAGGGTTAGTGCTCGGGTTGCTTCCCAAGAAGCGCTCGTTTATAGTCTTAAGCTAGACTTTACCTCTCATTCGTATGGTCATGGTGGTTTGAGGAGGTGAAAATCCTTTCTCATGCGATCCCTTTGATTATGGATATATAGTTCAAGACGAGTAATGTTTACCTCAAAAGTGTCGAATTTAGGATTGCTTACCTCAACTGTGCCGTATAGGAAGACATTAAGTACCTCAAAAGTGATTTCTTCGTTTGTCTTGAGGTCTGAATTGGTGATTCGAGGGTCTTCCTTATTCAACAATACCTGATCCTCTATTTTGATGTGATTTGTTGTTCGTATCAGCTTGTCTTGGGTCTCCTTCAGTTTCACTTTGTGCGGCTCCTGTTCCTCTCCGATTTGTGTTTCCTGCTCCTTTAGTTTGTCAACCCTAAGGCTTTGTTCCTTATGTGTCTCTTCTTTGTTGGCACGAGGTCTAAGATTTAGCTCAGCTAAGTGATTTCGTGATGCTTCCTGTAAAGAAGGTTGAACCAAATGATTATCAATAGAATTAACGCTCGTACCTTTATTACTCGATGTTCTAGCTGAGTCAAGAGCTTGAAGAGTGATTCTTTCGTTGTCTACACGAAGTGTGAGTTCACTGAATTCTTCCTCTGTATGGTCTTTCTTTATTGTATCGGGATATGGTACACGAGCTTGGTACTCTATATTTACTGGGTTTGGTAAATCATGGCTTACCTCAACCTTACCTTCACTTACCACAGTTTCTTGCCTTAGGTCAGATTCCACCAACAATTCACTGTTATGAGCTTGTACGGCTTGGGGCTCATGATTCGGCTCAGGTTTGTAGCCTTGTGGTGTTTCCTGTGGTGAAAGTTGAACAATTTGATTATCATCTGAATTTACTTTCTCACCTTATCACTTGATGTCCTGACCGAGTCAAAAGCTTGTAGACTGATTGATTCGTCACCTACACGAAGAATGAGTTCTCCTGTACCAACATCAATTTCAGTCCTGGCAGTTGCTAAAAAGGGTCTTCCTAAAATTAAGGGGATTGAATTATCCTCATCCATGTCTAAAACAACAAAATCTACTGGGAAAACAAATTTATCGATTTTGACCAAAACATTTTTGATAATGCCCCTAGGAATTCTAACAGTTTTATCAACTAATTGAATGCTCATCCTAGTTTGTCTGGGTGTCCCTAGACCTAGTTGTTTAAACATTTTATAAGGGATAACATTGATGCTTGCCCCTAAATCAGCTAAAGCATTATCAATAGATAAACTACCAATTAAACATGGAATTGTAAAACTCCCTATGTCTTTTTGCTTATGCGGTAGTCTGTTCTGTAACATTGCTGAGCATGCTGCGTTTAATTCCACGTGGTGCTCCTCGTCTAATTTGCGTTTGTTTGTCAAGAGCTGTATTAAAAATTTCCTCGAGTCTAGCATCTGAAAAAGAGCTTCAAGAAGAGGTAAGTTAATATGTAATTTCTTTAAAAGTTTAAGAAACTTACTGAAGTGTTCTTCTGAATCGTCTCTTTTCACTGCTTTGGGATAAGGTATGCAAGATTGGTACTCTCTGATTACCGGTTTTGGTTTTTCTTGTGTTACCTCTATTTTACCTTCGTCTACCTTGTTTTCTGGTATTACATTGGGTTCATCTAACCCTTTACTGTCCTAAGCGATGATGGCTTGATTTTGCTCCTTAGGGTTAATCTCCGTTTACTAGGTAGACGCCATTGCGGTCTTTCTGATGTCAGCTTTGCAAGTTGTTCGACTGCATTAGTGACTTCCTTGATTGACTTAGTAATTTCCATGATTTGGCTCTTGTTGCTTTTGATTGTTCTCTCAGTTTCTTGGATACGTTTCTCTGTGTCTGCTGAGAAATTTGCCATCATCTCTTCAAGGTGCGACTCCTCTTCTTGTTGGTGAGGTGGTTGTTGAAAGTTTGGAAGAAGTTCCGGTCTTTGGCTATTTTGATCATCCCACGAGAAATTGGGATGGTAACTCCAACCTGCGTTATAAGTGTCATTATAAAAATTATTTTGTGGTCTAGAATAGTTACCCGTATAGTGAGCTTGCTCGTTTTCCATGCCATATCCGTAGGGTGGGTACTCAGGATTCCCCACTTCTCCTAGATTCGAGTCATATTGCATTACTGAGTGTACCTGCGAGAAACTATACAAACCACCAATCTTTTTATTCATCATCACTAGCTGGTTAGATAACCTGGTGACCACGTCGAGGTTGGAGACACTGGCGGCTTTTGTTGGCGTTGTCCTCATAACTTGCCATTGATAATTATTCAGTGCCATCTTCTCTTTAAAATTATCTGCCAAAAGCAAAGTAAAGGAAAATTAGCGAAGTAGAAAAGAAAAAAATAAAAATAAAAATTAATTGCAAAAAAAAAATGGCTGAAATAATAAAAAAAGAGCTTTCTTAATATTTTAGTTCCCCGGCAACGGCACCAAAAACTTGATCGCTGTAAAATCAGAGTTTTAAATATTTATAAAAGAATGATCGAACCTGGAGACTAACTCTGACAACGATATTAAGGCAAGTGTACCTATCGAACAGTAGTATAGCTTAGGCAAGACTGGTTATCGAACCTAAAGGAACTAAAAGTATTAATACTCACTTTCTTTTTGTTATTTAGTCTTAAAGTTAGAATGAAGATTACTAAATCGACGACAGCTAAACTAAGGAAACAAAGACAAGAAGATGAATTGGAAAATAACTTTAAGGGGAAACTCAGTTGATTACGACGATACCCTCAGGAAGAATCCGCCTAGGCTTCACTTATTAATTAACCCTAAATTATATGATTTCTTTTACTTAGCTTGACCTGTGAGACTCCCTAACCTATATTAAACCCTCTCTTGAGGCGAATAATGCCTAACCCTAGGTTAATTAGTGGAACTCTCGTTCGCTTATAATAACCCCCTAGGATAGCAGTAAATCGATCAATGGACTCCCATATTAGGTTTCACCCTAATCCGACAAAATCTCGTAACCCTATCTCTAGGCACCCGATCAACTCCACTTAATTATGTTAGATCTTCTCTTAGGCAGGGTCTATTCCTCCTCCACCTAAGCACATTAGATTTGAATGAAGCAACATAATTAAGAACAAACTAAGTAATTTATCATATAACTTAAAAGTCAAATAATAAAATCCATCTAGGTTTCATGCCCTTCAGGTATCTGAGGGGTTTAGTTCATAATGAATAAACAAAACATTGCAAGAGAAAAGATAAAACAAAACAGAGGAAAAATCCTAAAACCCCTTGAAGGAATCGAAGGAAAATTCCACCGTCTTGAGTATATTTCCGGCTTCTTGGGATGGATCAACTGGCTATCCTTGTGTTATTCTCTAACTTTGACCTTCTCGGCTTGGCTCCTCGGCCTCGCTTTCGCTCCCCTTGATAGGTGATACTTGGGACTTATTTATAGGCTCTTGCAATGCGATTCTTTCTCCCTGAGTTGACTAAAATTGCTCTTTCCAGCGTCAGAGGCACGGCCATGTCACATGCTTGTGTGAATCGAGACCTGACCGTGTTCGGATTTCTCTTGAGGCATGACCGTGTGTGACTGAGTTGAGGTCGTGCTCTAGGTTTTCATCGAGGCACGGCCGTGTGGACTTTGGGCCAGGCCGTGTCGATTTCGTGTAAAGGCCCATTTTATCCATTTTAGGCCCGTTTTGTGTTCTTTTCATCCTCGGGTGCTTTCCTGGGTATAAGACATGAAAAGAAAGGATTAAAAGCACCTTTTTAAATAAAACAAGGGATAAATCATCCAAAAGCACACTAAATGTGAGTCTAAAATATGTTACTTTTACGGTTTATCATGTTTGTTGCGAAATTCTTAAGTTTTGGCTTTTCATGGCCCAGGACACGCCCGTGTGTGCAGGTCGTGTGGTTCACATGGTCGTGTTTGATGTCCTTCGCTTCTCCCACGCCCGTGTGAAATTACACACGCCCGTGTAACCTCACACATGGCCGTGTGAATTGCCCGTGGAGCCCCCTGACTTGTTTTAAAATTTAAAATTTGAAAAGGCTCCAGTTTTCACACGGCCTTGGACACGCCCGTGTGTCTAGGCGGTGTGGTCTACACGATCGTCTCGCATGCCCGTGTGGACTATATTCAGGCCATGTTTCTGTCGTTTTTTGGGGAATTTTAAGCTCCAGGATCCACACGACCAAGGACATGTTTCTGTCGTGTGGGTGACACGGCCATGTTGCCAGGCCGTGTAGCTCTCTTGTTGATTTATTTAAGATTTAAAAACTAAGTCCCAGGATCCACATGGCCAGGGACACGCCCGTGTGTCCAAGTCGTGTGGGTTTTAAAACACCATTTTTATTTAATTTTGAAAATATCATAACATATAATTAGTAATTTATGCATGTTAGTGCTCGGGTTGCCTCCCGAGAAGCGCTTGTTTAGAGTCTAAGCTTGACTTACCTTGTTTTCACTTGGTTATGGTGGTTGGCGGAGCTGAAGCTCCTCTCTATTATCTCTAAAATCCTTACCATTATAAAGTTTAAGTCGTTGAACGTTTACCTTGAATTTGCCATAAGCCGGGTGAGTTACCTCTATCGTGCCATAGGGAAAGATGGTTTGAATGACGAATGGACTTGACCATCTTGATTTCAGCTTTCTAAGGAATAATTTGAGCATTGAGTTGTATGGCAAAACTAGATCTTTGACTGCAAATTGCATAGGCTGCTTCAAATGAGCATCATGGCATCGCCATGTCGCTTCTTTGTATAATCATGAGTTCTCGTAAGCATTCGTTTGCCACTCATCTAGCTCGTTCAACTCCATCAATCTTTTCTCCCCTGCAAGTTTAATATAATAGTTTAGGAATAGTGTAGCCCAAAATGCTTTGTGCTCTAATTCAAATGGTAGATGACAACTTTTCCCGTAAACAAGTCTATATGGAGATGTTTCTATGGGATTTTTAAAAGCGGATCTATAGGCCCATAAAGTGTCATCTACTTTTAAAGCCCAATCTTTCCTATTTGATTCTACAATTTTCTCTAGAATACGCTTAAGCTCTCGGTTGGCTACTTCAACTTGTCCCCTAGTTTAAGGGTGATAAGGGGTAGCTGTTCTGTGGTGCACTCAATATTTCTTTAGGACTTTATCAAATTGAGCATTACAAAAATGAGTACCCCTATCACTAATAATTGATCTAGGTGTTCCAAATCAAGAGAAGAGTTTCTTAAGAAATCTCACTACCACTCTAGCATCATTAGTAGGTAAAGCTTGAGCTTCCACCCATTTCGACATATAATCAACCGCTACTAAGATGTATTTATTCCCAAATGATCTAGGGAATGGACCCGTAAAATCAATACCCCATACATCAAATATTTCACATGATAGCATATATGTTTGAGGCAGTTCATCACGTTTAGAGATATTACCTATTCTCTGACATCTATCACACGAAGTAACATACCTGTTAGCGTCCTTGAACAGAGTGGGCCAATAGAAACCTGGTTCCATCGTTTTATGTGCTGTCCTAGTCCCACTGTAATGTCCTCTTGTCGGTCCTGAATGGAAATGTTCTAGGATTTTATTTGCTTCCGACTTTGTAACACATCTCCGAATTACTTGATCTGCACATATACGAAAAAGAAAAGGTTCCTCCCAAAAATAGTTTTTCACTTCAGTAAAGAATCGTTTCTTTTGATGATGTGTCAACCCTTTTGTAGGATGTTAGAAGCTAAGTAATTTGCAATATCTACAAACCAAGGTACCTTGGACTCAGATATAGTTAAGAGTTTTTCCTCAGGAAATGAGACATTTATCTCACTCTCATCGAGTTCTTTGAGATTTGGATTCTCAAGCCTAGAAAGGTGGTTTGCCGTAAGATTTTCAGCACCTTTCTTATCCTGAATTTCCAAATCAAATTCCTGCAAAAGTAGAATCCATCTTATGAGTCGAGGTTTTGCATCAAATTTAGTTAAGAGATAACAAAGAGCTGAATGGTCAGTGTAAACGACAACTTTAGATAATATCAAATACTATCTAAATTTATCAAATGCAAAAACCACAGCTAGCAATTCTTTTTCTGTGGTGGTGTAATTTTCTTGTGTGGCCATCAATGTCTTGCTAGCATAATAAATCGGCTGAAAATTTCTTGTAATATCCTGAATTAGGGGTTATTTGTGATTGTATTGTTTTGCATGAGTTCAGATTGTTGTGTTGTTAAGAGAGATGTTCTAGGGCTTAGGAATAAGCCAAGGGTAGGCTCGAGCTGTAGGAAAATTTTTATTTTTAAGCTTTAGTTAAAGGGAGTTGAAGGAGCTAGGGGTTAAGAGTAATTCGTGGGGAATTTTAGCACAAGAATTGGCTTGGTAAAGTGCAAGGAGGCACCACTTAGAGCCTTGATGGTGACGCCACAAGTAGTGTAAGGGGGGCTTAGGTTCGAATCCCATGGATGGCAATAAGGATACTTTTATTTTTGCTTTTGTATGGCATGTGTTGGTAAAATTTTACTTATGGTAAAGATGGACTTTTCATTTATGGATAGTAGACTTAGGAAAAAGGCAAGTGCTTATTTAAGGTATGGAATCAAGGAGTTTTGGTAAGATAAGGGGACAAAAGGCTTGAAGTATGGAGTGTTGTTTTGGAAATTTTTCTATGGCCATTTGACCATGAATGTAGACGGTATAGTGGACTAGGGGGGTTGGCTTAATTTTTTTGAATGTGATTAGGAGGAAATAAGGAGGAAAAAGGTGGGATTTGTTATGGGAATGATTGTGGCCGGCCAAGGGATACCTTTGGTGATCATTTTGGTCATGTTGTTGGATGGGGGAGAAGCCGATTGTGCATAAGGTAGTGTTGGGCGTTTTTGTGCGTTTTTCTTTTTTGTATTTTTTGGTACCTAGCCGAATGTTCCTCTAAGTTCTTGAATTTTATTTCATTTCTTTTCTTTTCTCCTTCTCAAAGTTTTTGGCCGAACCTACTACTCTCCCATATATCTCTCTCTCTTTGTCTTTTCTATTTTTTTTACTCAAAGTCGAAAGTAACCATCTCTTCCCTTTCATATTTTTCCCAATTAAGCACAAGGTTAGCCTCCTCACATCTCATTAAAACTTGTTGTAAATTTTTAAGGCAAAGGTGGAAAGAATTACCGAATACCGAGAAGTCGTCCATAAATACCTCCGTAATATCTTCCACATGTTCATCAAAGATGGCTAGCATGCAGCGCTGAAAAGTAGCAGGAGCATTACATAATCCAAAAGGCATTCTACGATTAGCAAACATACTATATGGACTGTCGTAACCATTTTTGACAAAAACGGGAATCGACTTTTAAAACGAGGAGTCGCCACCGATCTTTGTTTAGGTGTGATCGGATCACTTTTGTTTTAATAAAACATTTTGATTTACTAAAACAGTGTTTTTAGTCTACGAAAATTTGAGAAAATGAGTTCGGGAGTCGGTTACGTGCAAGGAAGGATTAGCACCCTTTGCAACGCCCAAAATTGGTACCAAATTGATCGATATTGTCCCAATGTTAAAAATTTGAAAATATTTGGGGTCGAAAAGCTTTTTAAAGAAAAGGGGTTGTTTCAAGTAGGATTGAGTCCCAAGGTTTAACCCGTTCCAAAGGAATGAGAATGTCACGTCCAACTCGTTAGGGCATAACACATTCATACTTCGATACCGAGACCCTCTTTAGCCCCCAAGTGTATGAGAAGGATATTTGGTTATTTTAGTTGACCGAAAATAGACACCCAGCACGTTAGGATGTTATCTTCCGAGCCCCCTAAACTCCCAAATATTGCCTTTATTTTAAAAACTTTGATTGAAGGATAATTTTGTAAAAATGTGCTTTTGTTTTAAGCCGGGATATACATGGCGATGTTGTCTTTACAATATTGAACATATGCATAAAAACGATTATAATGTGCTGACATTTGAGACGAGCACTGACAAAATAGTAATGAAAATGAGACAAATAATAATTCCTATGCTAGAGCAATTACCCATCCATGCGATAAGATATAGACAAGCGCAATAAGCAATGAAGAACTATAAACAGGTTTCATGCAAGTTTAAAATAATAATAAAACATTTCGATGATATGAACAAAGTGAACGGCATGTATAATAAAAGTAATACATAATGGGTTCGAAAAAGTTATCTAGCGATATAGACTATATAAATAATAAATATGAATACTAGTAGTACTAAATAACGAGAATAAAGATAGTAATAACAATACTATTGGGGATAGTGAGGAGATAATAACAACAATCATACAAGATATATACAGTATAATACTATATAGTAATAATAGGTATAATATCAATAATAAGAAAATAAAGATATAATAAGAACAAATATAATAATAATAGTAACATGAAACATATATATATATATATATACACCACCTACTGATATGAACGTAGTAATAATAAAAGAATAATAAAAATATACGATATACTAATATAATAACGATATAACCATAGTAATAATAAATACAATAATAATAATGGTGACAATAACAAAGATAATAAGGACCAAATCGTAATCAAAACGAAGTTAAAGGGGCGAAATAGCAATAGAATAAAGTGAAATGGCGATTAGGGACTGGAGCGCAACGCGCACCACGACGAGGGGGACCAATTGAGCAAAATGCCCAAAAGGACAAAGACGCGCGGACCCAAGGGCGGATCCGGGTCGACGCGCGGGTCTCTCCTGCTGATTGAAACGGCGTCGTTGCGTTAAGGCTATTTAAGCCCAAAATTTCTGAAAAAAAAATTTTATTTACTTCCTTCCCTAAAAAAAATCTTTGCTCTCCTTTTCTCTCTGGACCTAACCCTAGCCCCCCTTTTCCCCAGCCGAAAACAACTCTTCCTCTCCCCCCGTCGCGTCAGACGTCGACGAAACCAAGAGGAAGTCGACGATGGCGGTCGACGAGGTAAACGCCCGCCCTTTTGTTTGTTTCTTGTTGTTTTTTTTTTTAATGAGATAGATAAGCAGTGATAGCGAAAAATAGAAATGGAAAATTGAGATTGACCTTCGGGGTTCGTCTGTTTCTGGTTATTGTGAACGCTTAAAAGCAATGAAGACCCCCCTTTTGCTTATCCGATTTCTGATATATGCGTGCTCGTATTTTGATTTCTTTCTTAGTATTCGTAAAACGACGAAGGAAGAATGCTTACAAAGTTTTCTTGATTGCCCAGTATTTTTCTAAAAAAACCGTTGTACACTTTTTAGTTTCTCTTATTTTTGATTCGCGATTGTTCCTGGTTTTTTTTAGCAAGGGAGCCGACCCTTTTACATTTGTTTTGAACGGCTTTATAGCCGGAAGGTTGCAACCATTTTCTTATTCTATCATTTGCTCCATGCTTCTCTATTTTTTCTCGTTTCCTGTCTCTGTTGTGCGTCTTCTTTTGCAGGTGATGGGTGGCTTGGGGCGTGCGCGAGTGCCCGGTCGAGGTCTCGGGAAGGGGCGTCCCAGGTGTGTGGGTATGGGCCGAGATGCGGGGTGCATCGGTGGTGCATGAGTGCTGGTGTGGACTGATGCGCAGAGGCCGAGGCGAGATGGGGACTGACAGAGGCATGGGTGAGGTGCTTGGAACGGCGCATGTAGGCACACAGAACGACGTGCGCATGAAGTCGACGTGCGCGTGGGGAAACGCGCAGGTCTGAAAAGACGCGCGTGGTGCCTGCTGGGAAGTGTGCGTGGCGTGCGTGGAACCGGAACGACGCGTGGGAAGCTGGAAAGAGCGGCAATTACCCCTGAAGCCTTGGGGTTTCTGGATGTTTGGCCTTTGGGCCGTTTTGGGCTGGTTAGGGTAGTTGGGCTGTGTATTTGGATGTGTTTTGGGCTTGGTATTGGTTTTGTAATCGGGTTTGAGGGTCTGGATTCATTTGGCTTGGTTTTCATTGTTTTGATTTAGGCCTGATATTTAGTTATGTAATTGGGCCCTGAATTCGTTCTGTAAACGGACTGGACTTTTATTTAATTGGTTTATTTTTTACTGGTTTATTTTGTTTTGTTTTTGGGCTCTTCATATGAGTATTGGGCCTAGGTTTGGGTTTGGTGAGTTGTGAATGGGCTTTTGGGGCTTGTATTTTTTTGGTCTGTTTAATGGCATTTTGTTTTATCCCAATTTTTGGTTTTGCAATTGGGTTCGGTTTAACCTGGTCTTTAATGTGGTTCCAAATTTGCTCTTGTAACGGACTTTCATTTGGACGTTTATTTCGGTTCTTTATGTGGGTATTGGGCCGGGCAGAAATTGGGTATTACAGCTGTCCCTCTTTGCTCATTGTCGTGGAACGAGGATAGAGCAAAGATAATAAAAGAGTCAATTTTTGCCCGGTCTTGGCCAAGCTTTGTCTTCTCGGTTCTCGTCTTCCCCAAACATCTTCAAACTCCTCTGTGACTTTGATTCGTTCCGTCTTCGCTTCCTTGAGCCATAACCCGCCGCTTCAATTCGCTTTTCTCCAATCTTGTTTGTTCTTGAACTTGCTCTAACATGAGTTCATGACATGAAGAAATTTGTAGCTTCAATCCTTCGACTGTTCCACTAGGACATTTGAGGAACTGAATCTGATCTTTTCAAGTTGCTTCCCTACCATCTTCAAGGAAACTCCGATCTTCGTTTTGCCCTTGGTTAATCTTCTTTGTCCGCTGGAACTTCCTTGTCAAATTTGCTCAATGCGACTTCAGTCTTCCTTCCGTCAGCACCTCCTCGTATGCTCCGAGGCTCAAACTACACTCTCATGAGTTTTTTTTTTTTTTGGAGACGGAAATTGAAAATAGAAATAGAAATACCTTAGCGCGTGAACCAATGCACCAACTCATCTCTCACAACATGAATTGATGTTTTGAAAAGAAAAGTAAAAACAGAAATTAAATACCTCGGCGTGTGCCGAGGCCCAACTCATTTCTCGCATTACGAGTTGATTTTTGAACGGAAATTTAAAAACAGAAATTAAATACCTCGGCTTGTCCCGAGGCCCAACTCATTTCTCGCATTACAAGTTGATTTTTGAACGGAAAAAAGACAGAAATTAAATACCTCGGCTTGTCCCGAGGCCCAACTCATTTCTCGCATTATGAGTTGATTTTTTGAACAGAAATTTAAGGACAGAATTTAAATACCTCGGCTTGTCCCGAGGCCCAACTCATTTCTCGCATTATGAGTTGATTTTTTGAACAGAAATTTAAAGACAGAATTTAAATACCTCGGCTTGTCCCGAGGCCCAACTCATTTCTCGCATTATGAGTTGATTTTTGAACAGGAATTTAAAGACAGAATTTAAATACCTCGGCTTGTCCCGAGGCCCAACTCATTTCTCGCATTATGAGTTGATTTTTTGAACAGAAATTTAAAGACAAAATTTAAATACCTCGGCTTGTCCCGAGGCCCAACTCATTTCTCGCATTATGAGTTGATTTTTGAACAGGAATTTAAAGACAGAATTTAAATACCTCGGCTTGTCCCGAGGCCCAACTCATTTCTCGCGTTATGAGTTGATTTTTGAACAGAAATTTAAAGCGTATCTGGTGGATGTCTTCTTTCTCCTTGGTTCGGTAAAGCTACAGTCATCGTCTAAACTTCTTGCTTTGATGGTGTACCTGTATATGTTATGCGTGATGTTATCATGATGTGCATGTGTTTGTCTTAAATGCTCTTATGCCTACATGATTATGCCATGCGTTCTGGGTTTGTCTGTCGTGCATCTCTTATTATGGCTTTCATGATGACTTGTGTCCACTGCTTCGATTCTTGACTTTCGCTTTAGGTTTTGTACTCGTCCCTAAGTTCCACGAGTGGTCTGTACTTCTCATATCTCAACCATTTGTCCCCTTGTCAAAATAGGTCCTTGCTTTGAGGTTCTTGTATTTACTAGGTTCTCATCTGGGTAATGCTCGATGTTTCTTTTGTTTAGAGTATGTAATTTCGCTATTTATCATTTAAATGAATCAAACACAAGATGCATGCTAATGGCCAAGTAGGTGTGAAAGAGACGCTTTAAGTTCGTATTTATTTCGAAGCAACACGGAAAGAAAATTGACAAGGAATGATTCGATAAAGAAGGCAAAAAAAAAGACAGTGGATTCAATTGTCACTAATGCTCTAGATATCCAACGCGTGAACTTCTCCATGTTCCTTCATCCTGAACCCCTTCGAGTGAAGCTCCTTGCGTAGAAGACCTTGAACTTCCGAGTCCGCTTCGAATATCGTAACCTCGCCCCTTGACTTCCCGTTCAAATCGTTCTTGCTCTTTACATGCGAATCCCCTTCGTTAGGACGCCCTTTCAGGTTTTCATCCCAATTTCGATTATCAAGACGCCCTTTTTGGGTTTTCATCCTGATTTTTTTTTCTTTTTCTCTTTTTTTTTTTTTTTAAGCGTAGTACTTCTTTACGGCATCTGAGTTCACTGGGTTCGATACCTCTTTCCCATCCATCTCTGTGAGAATCAAAGCTCCGCCAGAGAAAGCCTTCCTTACGACGTAGGGTCCTTCCCAATTCGGCGCCCATTTTCCTCGGAAGTCTTTTTGTATTGGGAGGATCTTTCTCAACACGAGCTCTCCTTCACGAAATTCCCTCGGCCGTACCTTTTTGTCATGGGCCATGATCATTCTCTTTTGGTACATCTGTCCATGACAGATTGCTTTCAAGCGCTTTTCCTCAATCAGATTCAGTTGGTCATATCGAGCTTGTACCCATTCTGATTCCTCCAGTTTTGACTCCATTAAGACTCGTAAAGAAGGGATTTCCACCTCAATGGGTAGTACAGCTTCCATTCCATATACCAGAGAGAAAGGAGTTGCCCCCGTGGAGGTCCGCACACATGTACGATATGCGTATAGAGCGAACGGGAGCTTCTCATGCCAGTCTTTATATGTCTCAGTCATCTTCCCAATAATCCTTTTGATATTCTTGTTGGCAGCTTCTACGGCTCCATTCATCTTTGGGCGATAGGGTGAGGAATTGTGATGCTTTATTTGAAACTGTTCGCACACTTCCTTCATCATCTTGTTGTTCAGATTCAAGGCATTATCTGAGATGATTTTCTCAGGTAATCCATATCGACATATAATTTCTTTTTTCAAGAACTTGCAAACTGCAGTCCTTGTCACGTTTGCAAACGAAGCGGCTTCAACCCATTTTGTGAAGTAATCTATGACCACGAAGATGAATCGATGGCCATGAAGCTTTTGGGGAAATTGGCCCTATAACATCCATGCCCCACATGGAGAAAGGCCATGGAGAGGTCATGACGTGAAGGGGCGATGGGGTTGCGTTAATTTTATCGCCGTAAATTTGGCATTTGTGACACTTTCGGGCGTAACTGATGCAGTCATTTTCCATCGTCAACCAGTAATAACCGAGTCTCATAATTTTCCTGGCCATAGTGAAACCGTTGGCATGTGTTCCACAAGTCCCTTCATGAACCTCTTCGAGCACTTTTCTGGCTTCGACATCATCCACGCATCTTAGAAGCACTTGATCCTTTCCTCTTTTATATAAGATGTCCCCATCAAGAACAAATCCTGCTGCCATTTTTCTGATTGTTCTTTTGTCGTTCTCGTTTGCTCGCTCCGGGTACCTTTGATGTTTGACATACTCCAAGATATCATGGAACCATGGTCGTCCATCCGCCTCTTTTTCAATGCTAAAACAATGCGCCGGGGCTTCATATATGCTCATCTGGAGAGGCATTATTTCTGCTTCTCGATTCGCTTTGAACATAGAAGCTAAGGTGGCCAGAGCGTCAGCCAATTGGTTCTCCTCTCGTGGGAAGTAATTAAAGGTTACTTCCTCGAATTCTTTGACTAAACCCATAACAAGATCATGATATTTGACCAACTTTGAGTCTCTCACTTCCCAATCTCCACGGATCTGGTAAATCACTAATGCCGAATCTCCTGATACCTTTAGGATTTTGATGCCTCGTTCAACAGCTGCGCGGAGCCCCATGACGCAAGCCTCGTATTCCGCTATGTTATTGGTACAGAAGAAGTTTAATCGGGCGGTGAATGGATAATGATTCCCTTCCGGTGACACCAAGACCGCTCCGATCCCATGCCCTAATGCATTTGATGCCCCGTCAAAACTCATTTTCCATGACTCTTCTTTTGACGATTCGCATTCTTTTTCTGTGATGCACATCAGATCTTCATCTGGGAAGTCAAATCTTAATGGCTCATATTCTTCCGTGGTTCGGGCTGCTAGGAAGTCGGCTATTGCGCTCCCTTTTATCGACTTTTGGCTCACATAGATGATGTCGTGCTCCGATAGCAGGATCTGCCATCGCGCCATTCTTCCCGAGAGTGCAGGTGATTCCATCATGTACTTTATTGGGTCCAATTTAGAGATTAACCATGTCGTGTGATACAACATATATTGTCTAAGCCTTCGAGCTGCCCAGACCAGAGCACAACAGAATTTTTCGATTGATGGATATTTTGCTTCATACTCTGTGAACTTTTTACTGAGGTAATAGATCGCCCTTTCTCTTCTCCCCGACTCGTCATGTTGCCCCAGTACACAACCCATTGAGCTTTCGAACACCGTCAAGTACAATATCAACGGTCTTCCGGGGGTTGGTGGTACTAGCACAGGGGGGTTAGACAAATATTGCTTTATCTTGTCGAAGGCAACTTGGCATTCCTCATTCCATTCCCCAGGATTGTGCTTTCGCAAAAGTCGGAAAATTGGGTCGCATTGGTTGGTAAGCTGAGCGATGAACCGAGCGATGTAATTTAATCTTCCTAAAAACCCTCTGACCTCCCTTTGTGTTCGCGGCGATGGTAAGTCTTGTATGGCCCTTATTTTGTCCGGATCAACCTCGATGCCTCTCTTGCTAACGATGAAGCCCAGTAATTTTCCCGAGGTCGCTCCAAATGTGCACTTAGCTGGGTTAAGCTTCAGTTGAAACTTTCTCAGTCTTTCAAATAATTTCCTGAGGTTTTCAACATGCTCTCTTTCTCCCCGAGATTTGGCAATCATATCGTCGACATAAACCTCTATCTCTTTGTGCATCATGTCGTGAAACAGCATCACCATTGCCCTTTGATATGTTGCCCCAGCGTTTTTCAAACCGAATGGCATCACCTTGTAACAGAAAGTTCCCCACATTGTCACGAACGTAGTCTTTTCCATGTCCTCAGGGGCCATCTTTATTTGGTTATAGCCCGAAAACCCATCCATAAAAGAGAATAATGAATGTTTCGCTATGTTATCCACCAATGTATCGATGTGTGGCAAGGGAAAATTATCCTTGGGGCTTGCTCGATTCAGATCGCGATAGTCCACACACATTCGCACCTTGCCGTCTTTCTTTGGCACTGGGACTATATTAGCCACCCAATCCGGGTATTTGGAGACTTGTAAGAAACCAGCGTCGAACTGTTTTTTGACCTCTTCTTTTATCTTTAGGAGCATTTCGGGTCTCATTCGTCTTAGCTTCTGCCGGATTGGCTTGCATTCTGGTTTCACCGGGAGCCTGTGGACCACTACATCCTCGCTTAATCCTGGCATATCCTGATATGACCATGCAAATACGTCTTTGTATTCCTGAAGCAAGGTGACCAAGTCGTGTCTGGTGGACTCTGAGATGGAGGTCCCAATTTTCACCTCTTGCCTCTTTTCTTCGTTTCCCAGGTTCACCGTCTCGACAGACTCTTGGTAGGGGAGTATCCGTCTATCTTCCTGTTCTATCATCCTTAACAAGTCAGGGGTTGAAACATAATCTTCAGCATTCTCGTCAGCTTCGGATTCTCCTAAACAAACAGCTTGCTCAAAGTCGATCTTAGGATCAGTAGCAGGATTGTTCACGTTGTCGCTATCTGAGCACCTGACAAGTAAAAAGGAGCTATAGAGAAATATCGAGGTATTGGAAACAAAAATGTGATTCTATGACATGAATATATATGTATAAAGACAAGCCATGAGAAGAGGGATAGATATGAGGCTAACGCGAATGAGAGACAGTGAAAAAATGCATCTTCATTGATTGTTCATTTAAAAGTTAGATAGCTGATACAAACTTTTATAACACATTCCCCTTCGACTTAGAGGAATACAGAAGGTTGTCATTGAGAATTACTCTGGAGGGGTCCTAGAAACTACAAGGAGGTCTTCAGCAATCCAATTGTCCAACACAAATCCCGGAGGACCAGGGCGTATCTTCGAAAGGCCTTTCGTTGTATTATCCGCTCCGTCGATGACGTTTATGTTGAAGTTCTGAAAATCCCTTTCAACCAATAACAGCATGTTCCGCGAATCATCTCCCTCTGTGTACATCATTCCTGCTGATGTGAAAGTTCTTGACAAGGGCGGGTACGTCATGGGCTCCCATTCTACCTCTCGTCCTGAGGTTCTTGCAATCCTTTTTCCCTGATCTTTTTGCCGTTGTTTCCTCCTTTGTCGCTCATCAGGTTTGAAACCTAAGCCGTACGGAGCCTTATGGTGTACAGGATTTAGCGCTCTAGCTATCCCTTGTTGGTATCTCCCTAAACCCTTTCCTGCTCGGGCACCTTTTCCTACTGTCAATTTGACCCCCATTCTGGTGTTTCTTGACAGCTTGGGTGTGGGAGTCCTATCTCCTTCGGCGACAAATGCAGCGTTGATGAATTCGAAGGAACGGAAGGAGCATTCTGGCACATCTTTGTTTGCCTTGATGTAGGGTGTGTCAGCAGAGAGCGATGCGACGATGTCCTCTTCACCGGCGATCGTGATCAGGCGGTTATCCGTAATAAACTTTATTTTCTGATGAAGAGATGAAGGGATAGCTCCTGCGGAGTGGATCCATGGCCTTCCTAAGAGGCAATTATATGAAGGAGCAATGTCCATGACTTGGAATTCGACATTGTATGTGCACGGGCCCACCTCTAAAGGGAGCTCAATTTTTCCCATAACTTCCCGCCGTGTTCCATCAAATGCCCTTACCGCGGAGTGACAAGGCCTCAGGTAAGACATGTCGACGGGCATCCTAGACAGTGTAGCTAGCGGCATGACATTGAGCGCGGACCCGTTGTCAATAAGCACATGCGGTATTATATATCCTTTGCACCCGGTCGTGATGTGCAATGCTTTAACAGAGCCCCTACCATTTGGTGGTATTTCGTCATCGCTGAAGGAGATGAAATTATCTGCGTTTAAATTGTTCACCCACCTATCGAGTTTTTCAATGGGCACATTGCTTGGCACATAGGCTTGGTTCAACACCTTCAGTAAAGCGTTTCGATGTGGCTCTGAGTTCAACAATAGGGATAATACTGAGATTTTTGCCGGTTGTTTATTCAGCTGCTCCACGACATTGTATTCGCTGTGCTTAATGAACTTTAAGAATTCCTGTGCTTCCTTCTCATTCACCGGCTCCTTAGTTCCTTACTCAGCTCGTATTTCAAACTTGCCCTCGGTCTCGTGTATTGGTGCCTTCCCTTTCTGACTCGTGTCAATGGCTTTCTTCTTCATCTCAACCACCTCAGGGGAATAGCACCTCCCACTGCGGGTAAAATGCCCCACCTCACTGATGTTTCCAGTTGTAGCTTCGGGTATATTGACATCGTATTTCCATGGCACTGCCTTGCTATCCTTGTACGGAAAAGGGGAAGGTACTTGAATTATCATTTTTGGTTTCCTCTCTTCTTCCTTTGTCTCGTAGTAGATTACCAAAGGCCGGTCGGCACTGTAAGGAGGTCCTGATGATTGGCCCTCAGATACACATATCTCCTTTCCACCAGTCTCTTCCATCTTATTGAAGATTTCTATCCTTTTATTGTCCATCATGCTTTGAAGCAGCTCTTTGAACTCATCGCAAGACTGGATATGGTGTCCTGGTATGCCGTGAAAGACACAGAAACTTGGACTCCTCGCGTTTTCCTCCTTGAAATTCCTATCGAGCATGCCCTTCTCAATCATTACTTCCCAAACCTTCTCCAAAGGTGTCCTTATCCTAGAGACACAGCTTCTGACTCGCCACCCATCTTCCGGTGTCACCATATTCACGTTCCCTGTGGCATGGTTAGGGAGCGGGTTTCTTGTCATATTGTTGGTGCCGTCAAACCGCAAGATGCCGGCGTCGATGAGGCCTTGCACTCTTCTCTTAAAGGCTAAACAGTTATCTGTAGAGTGTCCCTGATTCTCGGCGTGGTACATGCAATTAGCGTTGGGATCGTACCACCTTGGGAACGGGGGTTTTAATGGCGCCATGTAATGTGGTGAGATTAACTGTTTTTCTAATAGCTTCGGGCATAATTCTCCGTATGATACGGGAATGGGGGTGAACTGGGGTCTTTCAGGATTGGGTTTTACTGGTCTTTGTTCGTTTTTTGGCTGGCCTTGGGCGGGCATAGCGTTTGGAGGGAATATGGTGAATGGTCTTTGATTTTCGGTGGCGTAAACGGGGTAGGGAGGAGGTGCTTGATAGTAGGGGCTTTGTGGATAGGAATTCGGCGGTGGGCGAAACTGGGGGCGTGGTTGTGTCGGATATGGATTAGGAGCATAGTGGCCTCCGGTCCCTACCATGTGGGCTTCGGGATCCTTTTTCTTTGCAGGTGTTGGTCTTCTTGAGCTCTCAGGGCCTTCCATTCTTCCACTTTTAATGCCGTTTTCGATGAGTTCGCCAGATACTACGAGGTCGGCGAAGTCTTTCGTGGCACTTCCTACCAGTTTGTCGTAGAACGGCGCCCTCAAAGTATTGATGAAAAGGACCGTTACCTCACTTTTAGTTAGAGGGGGCTCGACCTGGACTGAGAGATCCCTCCACCTCTGAGCGTATTGCTTGAAGGTCTCTGTTGGCTTTTTTTCCAACATTTGCAGTGTCATCCGGTCGGGGGCCACATCAGAAACATGCTTATACTGTTCACAGAACGCAGTTGCCAGGTCCTTCCATGACCGGATCCTCTCTGAGCTAAGCTGATCGTACCATCGGAGGGCTGATCCGATCAAGCTATCCTGGAAACAGTGTATTAATAGCTTGTCCTCGTCCAAGTGTCCGGCCATTTTTCGACAGTACATGATGAGATGCGCTTTTGGACATCTCGTTCCCTCATACTTTTCAAAATCTGGTACTTTAAACTTTGGGGGTAGAACCAGATCGGGTACCAAACTAAGCTCTTTGGCACCTAGCGCAGAGAAGATCCCCGTACCTTCCACCGCTTTGAGCCTCTCCTCTAGACTCTTGTATTTTTCTTCAGCATCATGGTCACCCCTCTTTAACCTAGCTATTTCCATCGGATCATCCAAATCCGGAACCATCGGATTAGCCGAATTATCCCCTGCGTTTGATACGTATATACCCTCCCCCAAATGGGTAGGTGGGATGGGTTGTTGCTCCAAGCCTACTGGGTTCCCTTGAGGATATCCTCTTTGTGCTGCATGAGCGTGGGATGGCGTGGATCCTAGGGGATAGAGCGGATCTTGATTATCCCTCGAATGGGGCTCCGTAAGGTCAGGACTTTGCGCGGGTCCTTTTCCTCGGGTCATAGCTGTTAACATTTCCAACATTCTGTCCATTTGACTCTTATGCTCTCGCGATTCCTCGCGGGATCTCATCATTAGGTCCTTTGCTTCTTGCTGCGATTTGGTTAGCTGTTCTTGTAACTCTTTCTGGGTTTTTTTCCATCCTCTCGATCCTCTCATTGAGTTCGACGTCCATGGCTCTAGTTCTTAAGCGTGTTCTATAGGGATGATGTGATTCCAGGTTCGTAATGTCGTAGCTGCGGATTATGATTTTAAGTTTAGCAAACAGTTAAGGTGATATGATGCTAATGTATGTAATGCAATGCAAATGCATGGTATGAATGAACAAGGTGTCAACTCTGATTCAATTCCCCATAGAAAACTTCCTTAGATAACAAAGCTCTTTACATAAAAGAGGTTACAAAAACGGCCTTGCTCTAACACCTAAAGCTTTAATCTTGGTCAGTAGGGAAGCTAATTCTCGCCCACGATCCGACTGTGTCTCGAATTGTATGCTCAATGTGTCGGCTTGCATAGCTAGAGTTTGTAAATACTCGGCTATTTCTCGCATCCGAATTATGGCCTCTCCCATGAGGTGGTCTCTATCTTTGACTTGATTCCGGGCATGGTACAATTCCGCTTCCCTTCGTTCTTCGTTCTCTCTCGAATACCCTATATGAGTCTTACATTTCAGCAGTTCCATTTCTAACTCTCCAGTCCTCTTTTTCATTTCTTCGATTCTACTCAGACTTGCTTTTAACTCTCTCGCTGAGTTACGGCTTCGATAATGGTCGAGGGACTTTTCTAACTCTGACACCCTTGTCTTCAATTCGTTTCTTCTATTCTGGTCTTCTGATATTTGCTTTTCTAGGATCTCGTTCTGAGCTTTTATTTCTCGAAACTTCCTTTCCCATTGCTCGGCTTTAGCTCTTTCTTCTTGCAACTCTTGTCGCCATTGGCTCGAAGTCTTTCCCAGTCCAGCAGTTCTCATCGAGAGGCGCATCTTCTTGTAGTCCCCCTTTAAGCTATCCAATTCTTCTTCGGCTTTGCTCTTCCCCTTTTGTACCTTTTCCGTCTCTGATTTCTGTATCTCTACATCTAGCTTCAAAAACATCTTTTCCTCCCCCAACTGCTCGATTCTCTTTTCGAGCTCTGATCTTCGCTGTAAGAAATCTTGCTTTATAACTTCTAATTCTGTTGGTATCACTCGCAACCGTTCCTCCAAAGACTGAGCATTATCTAAGTTTGGTCCCAGGATGTTATCATTAATTCTCTTGCTTAGCCATGCTTTATATTCAGAAGTTGTCGTTTCGCCCGCAGCTAGCCTCTTCATTCGATGTGTTTGTTTCCAAGCATTTGCTGTTTCTTTGATCTTCTTCTTGTATCCCTCTCCCGTATAAGAGAACTCACTTAGGTTTAACCCATGTGTTGCCGGCACGAATTGTCTAGACTGGTATTGTCTTGCCACTAGCAATGGGGCATACCCGATGACTCCCCAAATTCCGGGTAGAGGTACCCAATTGAAGTCTCCGCATCTATAGAGTATCTCTCCAGGCATCATCCACGGAGCTCTCCACTCAACGTCTTCTCCTTGAAGGTTCTGAAAAATTGCCATCCATCCTTCTTCTGTTATGTCCTCTCTTCTTGACGTAGCAGCTTCCTCTTTTATTGGTGAATAGTCTCTGTGAAAAGGTCGACAAGAGACTTTGTCCATCTTCCAAAAATGCCCGTGAAACCATACCATCAGAAGTTGGGCGCATCCGATAAACCTTCCCTCTCCCGCTCTTCTGCAAGCATTTAACGATCTAAAAGTTTCCGCGAGAATCGCCGGGACAGGTGTGACTTGCTTACCCAATCGGTCGAACAGATCCACCACCGCCTCATCTATATGCCTCAGAGCTTTTGGGAATATGACTAAACCGTAAAGGCCGAGGGCGAAAATATCAACCTTTCTCCCCATGTCAGGGTGCGTTGAAATTAGATCCCTTAAATCCACCCAAGGAAAACATCTTCCTTCACCCTTCTGTTGAATCTTGGCTGAGATCCACTGCTCACTCATTCCCGTAACCTTCATCAACTTCTTTGCCAAAGGAGGGACATAAGCGGGCCTAATATAGACCTTATCGACTTGCATATCAGGAATACGAAGCAGAGTAGTGTACTCTTCTATTGTTGGCACCAAGTCCACCTCCCCAAAGGTGAAACAACTGTAGGCAGCATTCCAAAATTGGACCATGGCCCGGAACAAGTGTCTATCTACTTTGACATTCAACAAGTGAGATATATCACCGTAGCGGCGGTAGAACATCTGTTTGGCTTCTTCTTCCCAATGGGTCCAGATGTCCCGCAACTCTCGAAGCTCGTTTTGCGTCACGCTAACACGGGTGAAGTCCCATAGTTCTGACGTATGACTCTCGACTAAGCTATCTCCTTCCCCGGATTGCAACTTTTCTGACCATGTACGCACGGCTGCGTTGTCCTCTACTTTATCAAGAAAGTCGTTCTCCATAGCAAACTTTCTATTTCGGCAACCGAGCAGAAATTGACACCTCTATTGTATGAAATGACATGCAAATCAAAAAAAAACAACGCTAGTTAGTGCTGCATAGTCACATAAGCAAAATATCATTAAACACTTATCCGGATAACTATCTCGATACTATATCTAGGGTAGGCTCTAGGGCTTCTATATGGGGTTCGGTTCTATGGAGGGGTACCCGAACCAACAGATTCCTCGACCCTCACCCATTATAGGCTCATACGGACCGAGTTCGGTTCAGGGGGATTCATTTCCCTACGGCCATGCGGAGGTGAAACCCTCACGAAACACGTAGGTACAGATGTCTCCCGAGAGCAATCCACTAGCCCATGCGGAGGTGAAAACCTCACGAAAGCTTAGTTTCTTACTCCCACTTGAAGGTGTGACCGACGGTCATGCAATGCAATGCGAAAATATTTTACGAGACTTAACACTATGGCCCAAACAAATGCATCAGAGAGAAACATGATTTTTCAAAACATTTTTCCAACTTTTCAAACAAAGGGACAAAAATCAATCAATTTACGGCCTGACTCTCGGTCGTCCCCAGTGGAGTCGCCAAGCTGTCGTAACCATTTTTAACAAAAACGGGAATCGACTTTTAAAACGAGGAGTCGCCACCGATCTTTGTTTAGGTGTGATCGGATCACTTTTGTTTTAATAAAACATTTTGATTTACTAAAACAGTGTTTTTAGTCTACGAAAATTTGAGAAAATGAGTTCGGGAGTCGGTTACGTGCAAGGAAGGATTAGCACCCTTTGCAACGCCCAAAATTGGTACCAAATTGATCGATATTGTCCCAATGTTAAAAATTTGAAAATATTTGGGGTCGAAAAGCTTTTTAAAGAAAAGGGGTTGTTTCAAGTAGGATTGAGTCCCAAGGTTTAACCCGTTCCAAAGGAATGAGAATGTCACGTCCAACTCGTTAGGGCATAACACATTCATACTTCGATACCGAGACCCTCTTTAGCCCCCAAGTGTATGAGAAGGATATTTGGTTATTTTAGTTGACCGAAAAATAGACACCCAGCACGTTAGGATGTTATCTTCCGAGCCCCCTAAACTCCCAAATATTGCCTTTATTTTAAAAACTTTGATTGAAGGATAATTTTGTAAAAATGTGCTTTTGTTTTAAGCCGGGATATACATGGCGATGTTGTCTTTACAATATTGAACATATGCATAAAAACGATTATAATGTGCTGACATTTGAGACGAGCACTGACAAAATAGTAATGAAAATGAGACAAATAATAATTCCTATGCTAGAGCAATTACCCATCCATGCGATAAGATATAGACAAGCGCAATAAGCAATGAAGAACTATAAACAGGTTTCATGCAAGTTTAAAATAATAATAAAACATTTCGATGATATGAACAAAGTGAACGGCATGTATAATAAAAGTAATACATAATGGGTTCGAAAAAGTTATCTAGCGATATAGACTATATAAATAATAAATATGAATACTAGTAGTACTAAATAACGAGAATAAAGATAGTAATAACAATACTATTGGGGATAGTGAGGAGATAATAACAACAATCATACAAGATATATACAATATAATACTATATAGTAATAATAGGTATAATATCAATAATAAGAAAATAAAGATATAATGAGAACAAATATAATAATAATAGTAACATGAAACATATATATATATATATATATATATATACACCACCTACTGATATGAACGTAGTAATAATAAAAGAATAATAAAAATATACGATATACTAATATAATAACGATATAACCATAGTAATAATAAATACAATAATAATAATGGTGACAATAACAAAGATAATAAGGACCAAATCGTAATCAAAACGAAGTTAAAGGGGCGAAATAGCAATAGAATAAAGTGAAATGGCGATTAGGGACTGGAGCGCAACGCGCACCACGACGAGGGGGACCAATTGAGCAAAATGCCCAAAAGGACAAAGACGCGCGGACCCAAGGGCGGATCCGGGTCGACGCGCGGGTCTCTCCTGCTGATTGAAACGGCGTCGTTGCGTTAAGGCTATTTAAGCCCAAAATTTCTGAAAAAAAAATTTATTTACTTCCTTCCCTAAAAAAAATCTTTGCTCTCATTTTCTCTCTGGACCTAACCCTAGCCCCCCTTTTCCCCAGCCGAAAACAACTCTTCCTCTCCCCCCGTCGCGTCAGACGCCGACGAAACCAAGAGGAAGTCGACGATGGCGGTCGACGAGGTAAACGCCCGCCCTTTTGTTTGTTTCTTGTTGTTTTTTTTTTTAATGAGATAGATAAGAAGTGATAGCGAAAAATAGAAATGGAAAATTGAGATTGACCTTCGGGGTTCGTCTGTTTCTGGTTATTGTGAACGCTTAAAAGCAATGAAGACCCCCCCTTTTGCTTATCCGATTTCTGATATATGCGTGCTCGTATTTTGATTTCTTTCTTAGTATTCGTAAAACGACGAAGGAAGAATGCTTACAAAGTTTTCTTGATTGCCCAGTATTTTTCTAAAAAAACCGTTGTACACTTTTTAGTTTCTCTTATTTTTGATTCGCGATTGTTCCTGGTTTTTTTTTAGCAAGGGAGCCGACCCTTTTACATTTGTTTTGAACGGCTTTATAGCCGGAAGGTTGCAACCATTTTCTTATTCTATCATTTGCTCCATGCTTCTCTGTTTTTTCTCGTTTCCTGTCTCTGTTGTGCGTCTTCTTTTGCAGGTGATGGGTGGCTTGGGGCGTGCGCGAGTGCCCGGTCGAGGTCTCGGGAAGGGGCGTCCCAGGTGTGTGGGTATGGGCCGAGATGCGGGGTGCATCGGTGGTGCATGAGTGCTGGTGTGGACTGATGCGCAGAGGCCGAGGCGAGATGGGGACTGACAGAGGCATGGGTGAGGTGCTTGGAACGGCGCATGTAGGCACACAGAACGACGTGCGCGTGAAGTTGACGTGCGCGTGGGGAAACGCGCAGGTCTGAAAAGACGCGCGTGGTGCCTGCTGGGAAGTGTGCATGGCGTGCGTGGAACCGGAACGACGCGTGGGAAGCTGGAAAGAGCGGCAATTACCCCTGAAGCCTTGGGGTTTCTGGATGTTTGGCCTTTGGGCCGTTTTGGGCTGGTTAGGGTAGTTGGGCTGTGTATTTGGATGTGTTTTGGGCTTGGTATTGGTTTTGTAATCGGGTTTGAGGGTCTGGATTCATTTGGCTTGGTTTTCATTGTTTTGATTTAGGCCTGATATTTAGTTATGTAATTGGGCCCTGAATTCGTTCTGTAAACGGACTGGACTTTTATTTAATTGGTTTATTTTTTACTGGTTTATTTTGTTTTGTTTTTGGGCTCTTCATATGAGTATTGGGCCTAGGTTTGGGTTTGGTGAGTTGTGAATGGGCTTTTGGGGCTTGTATTTTTTTGGTCTGTTTAATGGCATTTTGTTTTATTCCAATTTTTGGTTTTGCAATTGGGTTCGGTTTAACCTGGTCTTTAATGTGGTTCCAAATTTGCTCTTGTAACGGACTTTCATTTGGACGTTTATTTCGGTTCTTTATGTGGGTATTGGGCCGGGCAGAAATTGGGTATTACATGGACATGTAAATGTTGACTTTTCTTGATCCTCAGGAGCTAATGAAATTTGGAAGTAGCCAAAGAGTCCGTCTAGGAAGCAATAGTACATATGCCCAGATAATCTTTCTAACATCTGATCAATGAATGGTAAGAGAAAGTGATCTTTTCTCGTGTCATCGGTCAACTTCCTATAGTCAATGCAAACTCTCCAACCTATGACTGTTCTTATTGGAATTAATTCATTCTTCTCATTGGCTACAACAGTCATGCCTCCCTTCTTTGGAACAACCTACACAGGACTCACCCAAGTACTATCAGAAATAGGATAAATAACTCCAGCATCTAAAAGTTTAATTACCTCAGCTTTAACAACTTCCTTCTTGTTTGGATTTAATCATCTTTGAGGTTGCACACATGGTTTATGTTCATCTTCCATTAAAATTTTGTGGGTGCAAAATGACAGGCTGATCCCTTTAATGTCAGAAATCTTCCAAGCTATGGCTCTTTTATGCTCCTTTAATACTTGTAGTAGCTCATATTTCTCATTGGGTCCCAAGTCTGAAGTAATAATTACTGGTAGTGTAGAATTATCTTCTAGGAATGAATACTCTAAGTGATTTGGTAACTGTTTCAATTCCAATTTTGGAGGTTCTTCAATAGAGGGTTTTTGTTTTAGTTCGTCATTTATTTCAATGCCCTCATACCTCTTTTGTATTGGGAAAGACTCATTAGAGTTTAACTCAAGTTTTATCTCCCCTATCTCAGTGGTATCGTCATCTACCTCCTCACCTTGGACAAGACATAGTTCCAACGTGTCATTATGTATGATTTCCTGAAAAGAATCTTGAATAGAATGATCAATAGAGTCAATAAAATAACATGAATCATCTTGCTCTCTAGAGTATCGCATAACATTATAAATCTTAAAAATAATTTCCTCGTCACCTACCCTAAGCACAAGTTTACCATCACCGACACCAATAACAGCCCTAGCAGTAGCTAAAAATGGATAACTTAAAATTAAAGGCACCTCAATGTCCTCATCCATGTCAAGCACAAAAAAATCAACAAGGAATATGAATTTATCAACTTTTACCAAAACATCTTCAATAATTCCCCTAGGATATTTAACAAATCTATCAGCTAATTGGATACTTATCCTAGTGGGTTTTGGTTCCCCAAGACCAAGCTGCTTGAACATTTTATAAGGCATCAAATTAATGCTGGCACCTAAATCAGCTAATGCTTTCTCAATATTTAAACTACCAATAAAATAGGGGATAGTGAAACTTCCTGGATCTTTCAATTTGGTTGGTAGCTTATTTTGGAGAATAGTTGAACATTCCTCGTTAAGTTCCACAGTTGATAGCTCTTCAAACTTCCTTTTTTTTTGTTAGAAGCTCTTTTAGGAATTTTGCGTATGTCGACATCTGTGAAATAGCTTCAACAAAAGGTAAGTTAATATGTAATTGTTTAAATAATTCAATAAACTTACCATATTGTGCGTCTAAGCGATCTTTCTTCAGCTTTGCTGGATATGGGATCAGTGGTTTATATTCTTTAAGTACCGGTGTTACATTCTCGTTTACTTCCTCACTTTTTTCCTTATCAGTTTCTTGTGGCATCTTCTTTTCCACTTCAACCAACACCTTCTCATTCCTTAGTGCAACTGCCTTCACATGTTCTTTTGGGTTAGGTTTGGTGTTACTAGGTAAACTACCTGGTTGCCTTTCAGAAACTAATTTTGCCAGCTGTCCAATTTGATTTTCAAGCCCTTGAATCGATGCTTGCTGGTTTTTCAATACTATCTTATTATTCTGAAAATGAGTCTCTAACACCGAAATAAATTCTGCTAGCATATCTTCGAGGTTCGGCTTCTTCTCTTGCTGGTAGGGTGGTTGGAAACCTGAAGGGGGTTGTGGTCTTTGATTCCCTTGACCAACCCATGAAAAATTTGGGTGGTTCCTCCATCTTGGATTATATGTGTTACTGTAAGGATTATTTGGAGGTTTAGAGTTATTACCCATATAATTCAGTTACTCATTCTCCATGCTAGGACTGTAGGGTAGATATTCTGAGGTATTCATCTCTCCTCCATTTGTGTCACATTGCATCACTGGATCTACCTGCATAGAAACACATAAACCATCAATCTTTTTATTTAAGAGCCCACGTATATGGAGCTTACCTTGGAGTTTTGCTCGACGTTTCACCTTCAGCACGTCATGTCAATCCATGATGAGCCAGGCACCATCACTTTTCGCCTTGGTGGTTTAGTGCGTCATATGATCGTCCCAGAGTTCGGTGATGCTTTGGGACTATACACAGAGGAGTTCATGAGCACCATAGACTTTCTTCATGTAACACCCCTAACCCGTATCTGTCGCCGGACCAGGGTTAAAGGCGTTACCAGACAGATCGGAACTTCTTCAGACAATTCATAAAATAAAACATCAATAATAAACATAGTGTCCCTTCTATAGGCCAACTAGACCTAAAAACAAGCTTTAAAAAGAGTCGGGACTAAATCAAAACACGTACAAAAATTCTCAGAAAATTGAAAACTTTTAAAGGTATCAGGGGTTACACGCCCGTGGGGTCAGGCCGTGTGCCTCCCACGACAGCTAGACACGCCCATGTGTCTCCCCCGTGGATGAATTTGATTAACTCTACGGCAACCAAGCACGCCCGTGTACCTTGGCCGTGGTCGAATCTGACTTAGCTCCACGGCCACCAAGCACATCCGTGTGCTAAGGCCGTGTACTCTTAATCAGCTACTGACTTAGTCCCATGGTCAATAGGCACGCCCATGTGCTACAACCGTGTGGTAAAATAGGCCATTTGCAAGGCCAATATGCCACCCACATTAGGGTCAAACCTACAAGCAAAAGACCAATTCAACTCATGCTTATGACAACCAAGAACATATCAAAATAGCCATCCAATCTCTACATTCCAATACAATTGCAATCATGCCAAATTTACAAGACTAAATCTCATGTAAACATAAGCATAATTCATCCATACATTCACCATAAACTTAACCATTTCAAATACTATCAAACCATATCAAAACATGCACCATTTATCATATTCATTTAAAGCATATAACCAACACGTAACTAGCCAAATCCCATGGTTAAGTTCACTTCATAATCATAAACACATAACTAGCCTATACATGCCATACTTAGTTATACACATTTCCAAAATATACCAAAACAAGCTTAGTGTGATGACAATCCTCAACAATTCCCGAGCCTTCAGTAGCTTTGACGATCTATAAAACAGAACAAACACACACACAGAGTAAGCTTTTAAAAGCTTAGTAAGTCAAAATACAAATAAACTTAACATGAATTGCACATAACCAAAATGATGTAATGACCATAATGGTTCTCATAACAATTTCATCTCATCCTTTCTTTAGATCATTTGCTTAATCAAACTTACCATATTCTCAACTCAAAATACCTTATATGCACATAGTTCATTTAAGCCTAATTTCACATATCATCTCATCATTTCTTTGCTCATATTCGAATTAATAAATTCATATAGATACTTACCTTTCATACACATCTTGTGTACTTATCAAGCATACCTGAATCGGATAAACATTCATGTAATCATTCATAGCTCAAAATTTTCCCGTTGAACCGTTCGGAATCTATTAGGATGTACAGAATACTCAGAATAGTCGTACAATGCCAATGTCCCAGACATGGTCTTACATGTAATCAGATGTCGATGCCACTATCCCCGACAGGGTCTTACATGAAATAATACGATGCCAATGCCCCAGACATGGTCTTACACGTAAAGATCATATCGATGCCAACGTCCCAGACGTGGTCTTACACGTAATCTTGAATCAATGCCAACGTCCCAGACGTGGTCTTACATGATAAAACAGGACAGATACCTATGTCATGACATAGCTAATCCTATCTATTCCTAGGTTCGTACGGGACTTTTCGGACATTGTCACTACGTCAATCTTATCTCAGAATTCATGTACAAATCATATCATAAGCATTCATCATTAAAACTAATCATATAAACATACACAGTTCGATACCAATACGTTTATTTGCATGATGACTTACCTCAGATTCGATTTAACTCAACGGAAACGGCTACTCGGTTACTTTTGCTTTCCTGCGATCTAAGTCCATTTTCCTCAGTTCTTGATCTATACATATTCAGAATTAACCTTTTTATTCACTAACACATTCAATTCAATCCAAGGACACACATTTAGGGCTATTTGCAAATTAACCCTCACATTTGCACAATTTATTAATTTAGTCTATTTTTCTCAAAACATCAAATACACAAAATCATAACATATTCATGTTTAGTCGAATACTCAAGTATCCCATACAAGTCCAAATATTTCATCAAATTTACAATTTAGTCCTTCAAAAATACTAAATTTACAATTTAGCCGAATTAGCTAAATTCATCAAAACTTCAAGAACAAAACATGTTCATCTAACATATAACTTCCATTTTTTCACTATCATCCAGCACAAAACACATGAGTTCATCAAAAGCTTATTTCAAAAACTTCCTCAATTCTAAAAATTATTACATGGGTTTTGTAGTAGACAAAGCAACGATTGCAAAAACATAGAAATTATTGAAAACTGACTAAAAACATACCTTGAATTTGACTTGTAAATAGCCGAATATGCAAAGCTTCAAAACTTTTCTTTTCTTTGTGATTTCAATGGATGAATGCATGAAAATAATGTCCATTTTCATGCTTAATCTTATCATAATACATTAATAAACAATTTCCAATTTTAACCTTATAATATAAAATTACAAAACACAATTTTCCAAGGTTATAATGGACTATAACCGTCCACTATCTTAGATAATAGGCAAATTGCCTCATAAGGCCCTTACAAACAAAAGCCACATCAATTTAACCACTTAATCAAATGAAAAGCCACTTTTAAATTTTATGCGATTTAATCCTTTTGTCAATTTAAGCACACGGATAGATGAATTAATTCACAGAAATTTAGCACATGCTTTAACACATATCATAAGCACAGAAAATAATATTAAAATATTATTCAGACTCAAATTTGTGGTCCCGAAACCACTGTTCTGACTAGGGTATAAACCAAACTGTTACACTTCAGCTTCATCGCCATATTCATCACTCACCCTCGCGTTGTTGGAATGATCTCACGGGTGGCCTAACGACCTATGACGCTAGTCGCTCAAAGGCGACTTCTCTCCCTCCAACTTTACTGTATATTCATGCCCTTTTAGCTCATACTTTGACAGGACAAAGAGAGAGCACCGGAGTCGTCACCACTCATGATGCCTACTTTCTATGGAGTATGGCACATGGCCATATATTTGATCTAGCGTACTTCATCGGTTTATCTTTCTGCCATCAGATTTACCGCCACAGGAAGGGCAGTCCTCTACTCTCACACTTGTTGGCCAGATGTCCCCTCAGGGCATCTCAAGCATTCTACACATGAGGATGATCGAGCGGCGCCATGGATTTGATCCTCCCCAGTACCGATTGTCTCGTTCTGATGATCAAGATGATCCTGAGGACATCACTGATGATGTTCCTCTCTCTCACGGGGATCCACCTCACCTCCACCTTCGAGTCACTGACCTCTTTCGTTTGCTTGTAACAGCCCGATTTTGACCCTAATCAATACAGTGGTTTCGGGACCACAAATCCAAATCTGAAAAATATATTATTATTTTATGTGTTAATTATGTGTGAATTTACTATTATGAAAGTTTCGTGAATTAATTTTATTGTTTGGGTGCTTAATTTGATAAAAGGGCTTAATCGCGTAAAATGAAAATATGATGGTTAAATGAGATAGTGCCTAATTGTTGTGTCTTTATAAATTGGAGGCTTTAAGTAGCAATTTGACCATAAAAAAATGAGTAGTGGCCGGTTGGTATGCATGTAATAGTAAATGAATTATCAAATTATTTTAGTATTTGAAATTTGGTGAATTTGATAACTTATAATAATAATATAATAACAAAACATAAACCAAGTGGATGAACATCTTTTTTTCTTATTCTATTTCTTCATTTTTGAAACTAGAGAAGGGAGAAAGAGTTAAGGTTTTGAAACTTTCGACCCTTGCATGTTTAATTAATGTATGTAATTGAGTTCGATTTTTGATAATTTTTACGTTTTTGAGATCGTTGCTTTGAATACTAGCTAACCGATGTTTTAATTTTTGAATTTGATGATGTATTCATGAAATGTCATTGTTGATAACTTGATGAAATTGGAGTTTAGTGATGGAAAATAAATATAGGTTGTTAGATTGTTAAGTTTAATTAAGGCATTTTTGGTAAAAATGCCTAAATAGGAGTAAATTGTGAAATTTATAAATTGAGGTGTCAAAATGTGAAATGAATGAAAGAAATGGGCTGCTAGAGACCTTAGTGAAATTCGGCCAAACTAGGGTGAAGTCAAATTTTGAATATTTTGAGTTTTATGCTATTTGGACTAAATTGTGATAAATGTAAAAATCAGGGGCAAAATGGTAATTTACCCATTTATGTGTTTTTGGACCAAATTCAATGGAATGAAATTTGAATTAGTTTATTATGAATACATTTAGATCAAGAACCAAAGAAATTAGAATTTGATCGGGGAAAAGCGAAACTAGTCGAATAGTCGAGAAACACAGTCCGTCGACATTCGAGGTAAGTTTTTAAGCAATTAAGTTGAATTGGATTTATTTATAGTGGTGTACATAAATTTAATGGAAGTATGTATATATATTATTGTTATAGCCGAATGTGAGGTATGCTTATATGCCATTGGTACACCCGAATGTGATGTTGATTATGGAGATGAAATAAGTTAATTCGTATATATGTAGTTGAGGTTTAAGTTTTATATGTGTATATATAAATGAGTAACAAGTTTGAGAAATGCACTAAGTGTGCGAATTTAAATACCGAGTACTAGGTGTGCGAAATCGGTCATTATGCACTAAGTGTGCGAATTGAATTACCGAGCACTATGTGTGTGAAATCAGTCAGTGAGCACTAAGTGTGCGAATTTAATTACCGAGCACTAAGTGTGCGAAATCGGTTAATAAGTACTAAGTGTACGAGTAAATTTTCAATTCAAAGATTGAATTTGGTAAGTTTTGATACTATGAGATGTTATTATTTGAAATCAAGTATATGTGATTAATTATGGATTGGATAGAATGTTTCTTCTTGAATGTATGGTTTGAGTGGAATAATTTGATATGGGGAAATGTTTATAAAATCATATTGATCGTTATATGAAATACCAAAAAGTGATCCTGCTATGTGGAAATGCTGTAATAGATGTATGCTTAAATAGCTTGGACTTGAATATGTGGATAATACATGAGAATGTAATTTTTATATTGGGTTCAACTTTGAATTTGAGAAATAAGTAATGTTTTGTGATTGTACAAGTAAATGGGTAGTTGATGAATCCTTGACTATAATATTTTAAAAATCATATTTAAGAGAATAATTGATAGATTTACTTAATTTGCTTACAACTTACTAAGCTGTTAAAGCTTACTTGGTGTTCTTGGTTGCTCTTATGATTTAGATTTTTCTTTGGGTGATCGTTATGTGCTTGGGGATCTTCGATGAAGCTCGTCACACTATCATCAATATTTTGGTACTTTTTGAAGTTGAATTTAATGTTTATGGCATGTATAGGCTACAATACCTTTTGAGTTCATTATGAATGATAAGTATATAAATGCCATGCGAAAATGGCTAACTTGATAAATGAGTCTATATCCTTTTGATTGTGTTTTGTGCTTGTAATGTTTGAATATGGTAGAGTGAAGTTGAATGTGGGTTGATAATTAGATTTATGTTGACATGATATGTTTCAATATGGGTGTTCAAAATTGGCTCAATTTAATGTGGTTTGGTTTGATTATTGATTTGTATTTGGGTGAAGGGTAAGCCACATAACAAGGCTAGTCATGGTTTAATTATGTGTTGAATGTGACTCATGGTATAAAATAATTCGGTTGGATTTATATGCACATGTATTGAAATCAACCTATGTTAAAATTGTCTGGATTTATGTTCAATATATAATGGGATATGAATAAATGTATGAATGCCGTGAGATGCTAAGTAGATTATTAACGGAATGTTCATTAGATTAGATTATTGGATATGTAATATTTTGTACATATTCGGCCTTATGAGTTGCTTTAATAATTTGATTATAATGTGCTTGTGTATTCAGTTATGAGACGTATTAAAATGGCTAGGTAAATGGTTTGGTTGGTTACGTGCAAGTGAGTATGATATAATTATTATTAAAATTATGTTTAGCTATGATGTAATGTGATATGATTGAAGTATGTTTGATAATGAATTAGGCATTCGATAGCCATGCAATTGAAGTTCATTCGATTCGAACTTGTATTTAAGAAATATGAGTTGTATATATGAAATGTTTTTAATATATATATATATATGAATGCCTATTCTGGGTTGTGTTTTGATTGGTAATGCCTCGTAATCCTAGTCCGGTGACGGATACGGGTTAGGGGTGTTACACTACTCCTACTTTGACAGACATATCCGAGCGTCTCACTCGCTTCGAGCAGCAGTGCTTTCAGCGGTTCGACAGTCTCGAGGCCACATTGCAGCAGATCTTCCACCATCTCCATATTTCATCTTTGGTGCTGATCGTCAAAATCAGAGCTTTAAGTTATAATGAGAATGATAGAACCTGAAAACTAACTCTGACAATGATTTTAAAGTAAGCACACTTATCGAACAGTAGTATAGTTTAGGCAAAACCGAAATATCGAATCCCAAAGGAACCAAAAGTACTAATACTAACTCTCTTTCTACTATTTAGCCTAAGAATTAAGTGAATGTTTATCTAATCTAAATTTAACTATCAACTAAACTAAAGACGCAAAGACAAAAAGAATGAATTGGGGAAAATACTGTTGGGAAAACTCAATTGATTAAGACGATACCCTTAGGAAGAATCCACCTAGACTTCACTTGTTATCTAACACTGAACCAGACAATGTATTCATTTGACTTGATCCGTAAGATTCCCTAAGTTATATTAAACCCTCTCTTGAAGTGAATAACGTCTAATCCTAGGTTGATTGATCGCTGGAATCAGAGTCTTAAAATTTATAAGGAGAATGATTGAACCTGTAAACTAACTCTGACAACGATTAAAGGCAAGTGTACCTATCGAACAGTAGTATAGCTTAGGCAAGACCGAATTGTCGAACCCGAATTTGTATATATGAAATGTTTTTAATATATATATATATATATATATGAATGCCTGTTCTGGGTTGTGTTTTGATCGATAATGCCTCGTAATCCTAGTCTGGTGACGGATATGGGTTAGGGGTGTTACATTTGATTGGTATCAGAGCTACGGTTTAGTCGATTCTCGGACTAGCGTAGCGCGTGTGAGTCTAGTTATACATGCCATAATTTTTACTGTGATAGTGTGATGACTCCTGACAATGAAATATGTTTTTTTTTCTTTCGTATAGTAAATGGATCCTGATCCCGAACGAGCTGCGGCTGATGATGTCGAGAGTGTGGCACCTGCTCCTACGCAAGGGACCGTGTCGGTTGAATCTCAACTAGCTACGAGTATCCAAGATGAGATGGCTAAGCAAGCCTTCTTTAGTATAATGAATGATTGGTTTAATCATTATATCCGGACAAATCTGGTTGTTCAACGACCCCCGAACCCTGATAATCCATCCGTAGTACTTATGGTACCTCCAATCATTAGTCCTGAGAGATTAAATAAGCCTCTTGTCGATAGAATCAGAAAATACGGAGCTCAAGAGTTTAGAACCATAGCGGATGATGATGCTGGGCAAGCTAAATTTTGGCTCGATAATACAATTTGTGTTTTCGATGAACTATCCTGTATGCCTGATGAGTGCCTGAAATGTGCTATATCTTTATTATGGGATTCTGCCTACTATTGGTGGAACACTCTAGTTTCAGTTGTTCCGAAGGAACGGGTCACTTGGGACTTCTTTCAAGCAGAGTTTTGCAAAAAGTATATTAGCCAACGATTCATCGATCAAAAACGCAAAGAATTTCTCGAGCTTAAACAAGGTCGTATGACCGTATCTGAGTATGAACGCGAGTTTGTGAGACTCAGCCGATATGGCCCGTGAGTGTGTTTCAATTCAGGCTACTATGAGTAAAAGATTTGAAGAAGGGTTGAACGAAGACATAAAATTCCTCGTTGGTATACTTGAAATAAATGAATTCGTGATACTTGTTGAACGACCTTGTAAGGCGAAGAGCTAGGAAAAAAAAAACGAAAAGCTAAGTCTGAAGCTAGAGATTTCTGTAAGAGATCAGCGGGTAAAACTTCTCAATCGACATCAAAGAAGCTCAGAAATGACAGTAGCCGATCTAAGACGAATGTCGGGTTTTCTATACGAGAGTGACCACTAGTGAGTTCACGAGCCACCTCAATAACTAGTGTTGGCAATACTCGACTGAATAAACCCGAGTGTCAACAGTGTGGTAGGCTGCATTTTGGTGAATGTTGGGCCAAGTTCAACAACCGAGTTTGCTACAAGTGTTGTTCGCAGGATCATTTCATTCGGGACTACCTGGAGTTAGTTGAGAAGGATAATGCTCAGAGTGTGAGATTGAGTGGTGCTACAGTTAGAGGTAGACCACCCCAAAATGCAGGAGGTAGAAGCAGTACTCAGAGAGGGACTTCGGATACAGCTGTTCGATCTGAGGCTCGTACGCCTGCCAGAGCTTATGCATTCCGCACCCGAGAGGAGGCTTCATCTCTAGATGTTATTACTGGTATATTTATTCTCTTTAATACTAGTGTAGTTGCTTCGATTGATCCCGGTTCAACCCATTCCTATGTGTGTGAAATGTTAGTATCCAGTAAGACTTTACCTGTTGATTCTACTGAGTTTGTGATTCGGGTTTCGAACCCCTGGGCCAGTGTGTGCTAGTTGATAAGGTGTGAAAGAATTGCCCTTTGATGATTCGAGATTCATGTTTTTCGGCTAATTTGATGTTACTACTATTTGATGAGTTTGATATCATCCTCGGTATGGATTGGTTAACCGTGCACGATGCTGTAGTGAATTGTAGACGAAAGACTATTGATCTGCGGTGCTAGAATAGTGAGAAAATTTGAATTGAGTCTACCGATTTAAATGTGTTACCAGTAGTGATATCCTCGATGTTGGCTCGGAAGCATATGAGAAAGGGTTGCGAAGCTTACTTTGCTTATGTAATTGATAGTAAAGTGACTGAAAAGAAGATTGAATCTGTATCTGTTGTATGTGAGTATCCAGATGTGTTCCCTGAAGAATTGTCGGGTTTGCACCTGTTTGGGAGGTAGAGTTTGGTACCAAATTAGTGCCAGGGACGACTCTGATGTCGATAGCTTCGACTGGATTAAAAGAATTGAAAGCTCAGTTGCAAGAGTTGACGGATAGAGGTTTTTCTCAACTGAGTTTCTCTCCTTGGGGTGCACCAGTGTTATTCGTGAAAAAGAAAGGTGGAACTTTGAGAATGTTCATCGACTACCACAGCTCAATAAAGTAACCATAAAGAATAAATACCCGTTGCCGCGTATTGATGATTTATTCTATAACGCCCCGAATTTGGGCCTATGAGAACTGGGCCTATTGGGCCTTGAGCGTAGGATCTTTTTAAAATTTTTTTGAGAATGTGAGAATGGCATTAATGCAAGTTTGATTTATTAGGTATGTGATTTTGGAAGGTTACGGGGTTTCTCTGAAGTCTCAGGTTCAAGTTAGGCCATAGGAAAAATTTTGGGTTTTGGCTCCTTAGGAGGGGTGAGCTAGTGGAAGCAAGACTTAAGTTTAATTGGGTGTATCTTGTAAGCACAAGAGGAGCTTGTGGCAAAGTGGTGTGGCATTACAAGGGAAGCATGGAGGTGGAGAGTTCGAATTCCACAGGCAACATTTGGTAGCTTTTATTTTGTGCTCAGAAAAGGAGGAAGCAGAGTTGAGATCAAACTCTGCCAGGGTGGTTGAGGACTTGGTCAAACAGTTTGAATGGGAGGTAGGGAGTAAATGGTGGAGCAAAAAGAGGAGAGAATCAAGGGATTGGTGGGGGAGGAGTTAGTGGCCGAATTTGGGATTATGGGGGATGAGAATTTCGGTCAAGTTTTGTCATTTAGAGGAGTGCATATTCGGCCTTGAGCAAGGAGAGAGTGCCGAAATTCTTTAGTGTTTTTACTTTGCATTTGTGCATTTCGAGTATTTTCTTTTTTGAGCATTCCAAGTCACCTTGTTGCATTTTCTTCTTGTCAAAACCCTTTTCTCACTCTTTTCTTCTCCAATTCTTTTCTAGTCATTTTCTCCTCTCTGTGAACCTCAGCCGAATTCACCCTATTGATTTCTTTCTCTTTTCTTCTTAGGCTTCTTCTCTACTCTTTCCTCTCGATAAGTCGGATTTCCTCTTTTCTCATTTGAATCGGTTTCTCTTTTTATTTTGCTAATAGCCGAATTCTCTACTACTCACCTATTCTCTCATTTCATCCACTTCTTTTCTCTTCTTAGATCAATGGCCACCCTACCTCTACTTTGATTCCTTTAGCCGATTGCATGGTAGCTTGAAGCTTGGTGTTTTTCTTTTTGGGTGCCGAATCTCTTCTTTCCATTCGGCTTCTCTCTGATTAAAGGTAATGTTTCTTTCCTCTTTATTCTCTTTCATCTCTTTTACTTCTCCTCAAAACCGAGGCACTCAATCTTAATTCTTTATGGTTTAGGCCGAATCCACCCACCCTCTGCCATCTCAAATCCCTCTTGTTGTGGTAAGGGTCGAATCCTCTAAGGTGCTTCTTGGTGCAGACTGCTTCATGATCTTTTCCAAGTGTTGGTAAGTTGGAGCAGAGCCGATTAGGGGTGGAAGATTCTTTTTCTCTCGTTGAGTTTGTTAGGGCCGAAAGGCTGCTTCTCTTATTACCTTGTGTAGTTTTCTAATGTGATCTTCTCAATAAGGGCACGAATCTTTGAGCAGTAGAAGGAGGACCGAATACCCTATTTAGAAGGGAGGTGTATTATCCTTGATTTTGGGCTTATGCGTTTGTGCTTAAATATATGTGAAAACATGCCTTTGTGTGTTATGAATGTGTTGTGTGAATTTTGTGGACTTTAGAAAATAGGAGAGTGCCTTAGAAATTATTAGAATTTAAATCTAAAAGAGGAAGCTAAGCAGGGTGGCCTTAAGAGAAAATGTAGGGGAAATATGACACACAAGTGGGCTTGGTTAAGTGGCTTGGAGGCGCCACTTAAGGCCTCTGGAAATGACGCCACAAGCTTGGTGCAGGTCTTGAGTTCGAGCAGCAAGGAGAGCAACATTTTGGGGCTTTTATTTTCGGCAAAAAGAGAGAGAGGTGGACGACATGGGGACTTCATTTAGATAAGGGTTATTCTTTTTAAAATTTGGCTAAAGGATGTGATAATTGTGGATTAATTCCTTTTTATTTTGTATGGGTGGATAAGAGATAAATGTTGGATTATTGTTATTAAATTAAATGAAGTGATAAGAGAAAAGAAGGGGTGAGATAGGGGGAGAAAGAGTTGGCCGGCCAAGGGAATGTTTTGGTTGGTAATTTCGGCTTTGGTAGGATAAGTGTGCTGGAAATTTGTTCTCTTCTCACTTCTCTCATTTGTGCCGAAATTTTCACCCTTTTTCTCTCTAGACATCTTCTTATTTTCTCTTTTATTTTGTTAAGCCGAAATATTCCCTGTGCTAGCCGAATCTATATTCCACCTTTACCGAAACCCTCAAGCTTTTCCTTATCATCTTTGTTGAAACCGAATCTTCCTTATCAACCTTTCCCTTCTTCTTTTCATAATCTTTCAAAAGCCGAAAGCAAGCTCTTTCTAACCCATAGTCGAATTTCTTTCTAACTATGGGAGATACTACGGAATGGATGTGTTTTCTCTGAATTAGGATAGAAGACTTGAAACTTTGAATGATCGAAAGAACTACTACTAAACTTCTTTCCATAAAACTTCTTCGCGGATAATCAGTGGAATAAGGACTAATTCATAAAATTTCTTAAATCAGATTAAACCGCAATCGTAGAAATGAGCTCTAGGGGACGTGGTCATAATGTACGAGGATGCGGTAGAGGCAGAATGACCGTGTCAGAACCCGTTAGATCGGGTCAAGGGTCTGAGAATGAGGTACCCCCACCACCACCGCCGGCTGTTGGTGTTGAGCAGCAAGATCAGACGGGGGATGATGCTATATCGCAGGCGGTGCTGCGAGTTCTGGAAATGGTGGCTGGAGCAGGTGGAAATATGGGAGCTCAGAAATCTGTACCCTAGCGACTCCGAGTCAATAGAGCTGGGGTGTTTCGTGGTGTATCCGGCGTGGCACCCAATACAGCTGAGTATTGGTTGGAGGCGACGGAACGAATTATGGATGAGCTGGATCTGACCCCTGAGGAGAAACTGAAAGGAATGGTGGCGCTGCTACGCGATGAAGCGTATCAATGGTGGTTAACAGTTCGGGATGGTGCCACAGCTGAGGATCTTACTTGGGAATATGTTAAGGTGGCGTATCAGAAGAAGTATGTTGGGACCAGATATACTGATGCGCAGAGGAAGGCATTTCTGGGGCTGGTTCAAGGGAACAAGTCCGTGGCGGAGTACGAAGCTGAATTCCTGAGGTTGAGCCGGTATGCTCGAGGAGTAGTGGCTATGGAGCATGAGCGATCTGTCCAGTTTGAGGACGGACTAAGGCATGACCTGAGGTTGTTAATCGCTCCACATCAGGAGCGGGAGTTTTTTGCATTAGTAGAGAAAGCTAAGGTAGCTGAAGGGATTAAGGACTCGGTAAGGCAGAACTCTGATCGGATTAGACAGAAGAGAGGTTTTGGGTCGTCTGGGTCATCTGGGAATGTTCAAAAGAGGCCTAGGGTTGATGGGCCGCAAGGTCAGCAAGCTATTACAGGAGGGCAGTATCGTACTTGTGATTAGTGTGGGAAGAAGCACTTAGGAGAGTGTTGGAAGAAGACAGGAGGATGTTTCAAGTGTTGGTCCAAGGACCACATGATCAAGGACTGTCCTATTAAGATAGACGGAGGCCGACCAGCAGCTCAGGGTTATAATCAGGCTGGTAGAGGTGGACAGCAGCCTCAGCGGGGCCGTGGTCCGAATGGCCGAGGTAACGGTGCTGGGAGAGGACGTGGGACACCTGGCAGAGGTGCTGGTAATACAGAGGCAAGGCAGCCGGGTCTAGTGTATGCGGTTCACTGTAGGGAGGATAGAGACGCGCCGGACGCCATAACCGGTACGTTCCTTATAGCGAACAAGCCTTATTTTGCTTTGATTGATGTGGGCTCGACCCATTCTTATATTGCATGTAGGATAGTGGAAACTCTAGGCATAGCCTCTGAACTTTCTGATAGGGAGATGACTGTAGTAAGCCTATTAGGTCAAACTGTAGTGGTGAATAAGATGTTTCGGAAAGTACCCTTAGAGATTCAAGGTGCAGTATTCCCTGCCGACGTAATGGAACTACCTTTTGGAGAATTTGATCTCATACTTGGCATGGACTGGCTGGTAGAACATCGAGTTATTTTGGATTGTGCAACTAAGCGAATGGAGTTAAGGACTCCAGAGGATGAGGAAGTAGTTATGATAGGAGAAAGAAGAAACTACTTGTCTAACATAGTTTCTGCTTTAAAGGCTGATAAGATGGTACGGAAAGGGTGCAAGGCATTCTTGGCCTTTGTTAGTGCTTTGGATACGAAGAAAGAGGGCGTTAGTGGAGTTCGAACAATAAAGGAGTTCGTGGATGTCTTTCCAGAAGAATTACCTAGAATACCCCCGGATAGAGAGGTGGAGTTCGGAATTGACTTGCTACCTGGAACAGCTCCTGTGTCAATCGCCCCGTACAGAATGGCACCCAAGGAGTTGGTTGAGCTCAAGGCTCAAATCCAAGAGTTGCTTGATCGTGGGTTTATTCGACCCAGTGTGTCGCCTTGGGGAGCACCGGTCTTGTTCGTGAAGAAGAAGGATGGAACTATGTGTATGTGCATAGACTATCGTCAGTTGAACAAGCTGACCATCAAGAACAAGTACCCTTTGCCGAGGATTGACGACTTGTTCGATCAGCTTAAGGGGGCAGCGGTTTTCTCGAAGATAGATCTAAGGTCTGGATATCATCAGCTTAAGGTGAAGGAGGTGGATATCCATAAGACGGCTTTTCGGACAAGGTATGGGCATTTTGCTTTTCGGACAACAATTTCTCGAGCTTAAACAATGTCGTATGACCGTATCTGAGTATGAACGCGAGTTTGTGAGACTCAGCCGATATGGCCCGTGAGTGTGTTTCAACTCAGGCTACTATGTGTAAAAGATTCGAAGAAGGGTTGAACGAAGACATAAAATTCCTCGTTGGTATACTTGAAATAAATGAATTCGTGGTACTTGTGGAACGACCTTGTAAGGCGAAGAGCTAAGAAAAGAAAAACGAAAAGCTAAGTCTGAAGCTAGAGATTTCCGTAAGAGATCAGCGGGTAAAACTTCTCAATCAACATCAAAGAAGCTCAGAAATGACAGTAGCCGATCTAAGACAAATGTCGGGTTTTCTATACGAGAGCGACCACCAGTGAGTTCACGAGCCACCTCAATAGCTAGTGTTGGCAATACTCGACTGAATAAACCCGAGTGTCAACAGTGTGGTAGGCTACATTTTGGTGAATGTTGGGCCAAGTTTAACAACCGAGTTTGCTACAAGTGTTGTTCGCAGGATCATTTCATTCGGGACTACCTGGAGTTAGTTGAGAAGGATAATGTTCAGAGTGTGAGATCGAGTGGTGCTGCAGTTAGAGGTAGACCACCCCAAAATGCGGGAGGTAGAAGCGGTACTCAGAGAGGGACTTCGGATATAGCTGTTCGATCTGAGGCTCGTGCGCCTGCCAGAGCTTATGCCATCCGCGCCCGAGAGGAGGCTTCATCTCTAGATGTTATTACTGGTATATTTATTCTCTTTAATACTAGTGTAGTTGCTTTGATTGATCCCGGTTCAACCCATTCCTATGTGTGTGAAATGTTAGTATCTGGTAAGACTTTACCTGTTGAGTCTACTGAGTTTGTGATTCGGGTTTCGAACCCCCTGGGCCGGTGTGTGCTAGTTGATAAGGTGTGCAAGAATTGCCCTTTGATGATTCGAGATTCATGTTTTTCGGCTGATTTGATGTTACTACCATTTGATGAGTTTGATATCATCCTCGGTATGGATTGGTTAACCGTGCACGATGCTGTAGTGAATTGTAGACGAAAGACTATTGATCTGCGGTGCTAGAATAATGAGAAAATTTGAATTGAGTCTACCGATTTAAATGGGTTACCAGTAGTGATATCCTCGATGTTGGCTCAGAAGCATATGAGAAAGGGTTGCGAAGCTTACTTTGCTTATGTAATTGATAGTAAAGTGACTGAAAAGAAGATTGAATCTGTATCTGTTGTATGTGAGTATCCAGATGTGTTCCCTGAAGAATTGCCGGGTTTGCACCTGTTTGGGAGGTAGAGTTTGGTATCAAATTAGTGCCAGGGACGACTCTGATGTCGATAGCTTCGACTGGATTAAAAGAATTGAAAGCTCAGTTGCAAGAGTTGACGAATAGAGGTTTTTCTCAACCGAGTTTCTCTCCTTGGGGTGCACCAGTGTTATTCGTGAAAAAGAAAGATGGAACTTTGAGAATGTTCATCGACTACCACAGCTCAATAAAGTAACCATAAAGAATAAATACCCGTTGCCGTGTATTGATGATTTATTCTGTAACGCCCCGAATTTGGGCCTATGAGAACTGGGCCTATTGGGCCTTAGCGTAGGATCTTTTTAAAATTTTTTTGAGAATGTGAGAATGGCATTAATGCAAGTTTGATTTATTAGGTATGTGATTTTGGAAGGTTACGGGGTTTCTCTGAAGTCCTGGGTTTAAGTTAGGCCATAGGAAAAATTTTGGGTTTTGGCTCCTTAGGAGGGGTGAGCTAGTGGAAGCAAGACTTAAGTTTAATTGGGTGTATCTTGTAAGCACAAGAGAAGCTTGTGGAAAAGTGGTGTGGCGTTACAAGGGAAGCATGTAGGTGGAGAGTTCGAATTCCACAGGAAACATTTGGTAGCTTTTATTTTGTGCTCAGAAAAGGAGGAAGCAGAGTTGAGATCAAACTCTGCCAGGGTGGTTGAAGACTTGGTCAAACAGTTTGAATGGGAGGTAGAGAGTAAATGGTGGAGCAAAAAGAGGAGAGAATCAAGGGATTGGTGGGGGAGGAGTTAGTGGCCGAATTTGGGATTATGGGGGATGAGAATTTCGGTCAAGTTTTGTCATTTAGAGGAGTGCATATTCGGCCTTGAGTAAGGAGAGAGTGCCGAAATTCTTTAGTGTTTTTACTTTGCATTTATGCATTTCGAGTATTTTCTTCTTTGAGCATTCCAAGTCACCTTGTTGCATTTTCTTCTTGTCAAAACCCTTTTCTCACTCTTTTCTTCTCCAATTCTTTTCTAGTCATTTTCTCCTCTCTGTGAACCTTAGCCGAATTCACCCTATTGATTTCTTTCTCTTTTCTTCTTAGGCTTCTTCTCTACTCTTTCCTCTCGATAAGTCAGATTTCCTCTTTTCTCATTTGAATCGGTTTCTCTTTTTATTTTGCTAATAGCCGAATTCTCTACTACTCACCTATTCTATCATTTCATCCACTTCTTTTCTCTTCTTAGATCAATGGCCACCCTACCTCTACTTTGATTCCTTTAGCCGATTGCATGGTAGCTTGAAGCTTGGTGTTTTTCTTTTTGGGTGCCGAATCTGTTCTTTCCATTCGTCTTCTCTCTGATTAAAGGTAATGTTTCTTTCCTCTTTATTCTCTTTCATCTCTTTTACTTCTCCTCAAAACCGAGGCACTCAATCTCAATTCTTTATGGTTTAGGCCGAATCCACCCACCCTTTGCCATCTCAAATCCCTCTTGTTGTGGTAACGGTCGAATCCTCTAAGGTGCTTCTTGGTGCAGACTGCTTCGTGATCTTTTCCAAGTGTTGGTAAGTTGGAGCAGAGCCGATTAGGGGTGGAAGATTCTTTTTCTCTTGTTGAGTTTGTTAGGGCCGAAAGGCCACTTCTCTTATTACCTTGTGTAGTTTTCTAATGTGATCTTCTCGATAAGGGCATGGATCTTTGAGCAGTAGAAGGAGGACCGAATACCCTCTTTAGAAGGGAGGCTATTTTTGGTAAGTTAAGCCTATAGTCATAGATGTTCACATCTTGGTATTATCGAGCAGTAAGACTAACTGAGGGCCAATGATGTTCTTAGGTGCTTTAGGGAGTAACGTGATCCATATTCCAAATCAGGTGTGTAATCTCACACCCCTCCGAATACATGCTTGGAATGTTTTGTGATACGGCTGAAAGCCGAAAAGCCAAAAAATCAGCATCTGTGACCACTTGAGCGTGCAAACGCTCGTAGTGGTAGATCGAGATACGAATAGTGACGTTAAGTCGTTGAGAGTGTGATCACTAAAATTAGAGTCTTAAAATTTATGAAGAGAATGATTAAACCTGGAAACTAACTCTGATAACGATTGAAGGCAGGTGTACCTATCGAACAGTTGTATAGCTTAGGCAAGACTGGATTATCGAACCCAAAGGAACTAAAAGTACTAATACTAACTTTCTTTATATTATTTAACCTAAAATAAGTGAAGTTGCTTTAATATAATCTAAACTAATTAATAAACCAAAGACACAAAGACAAAAAGGATGAATTGGGAAAATAACTTTAGGAAAAACTCAGTTGTTTAAGATGATACCCTCAGAAAGAATCCACCTAGACTTCACTTATTATTTAACCCTGAACCGTACTATTTATTTACTTAGCTTGATCCGTAAGACTCCCTAACGTATATTAAACCCTCTCTCGAAGCGAATAATGTCTAACCCTAGGTTAATTAACGGAAATCTCTTTCTCGAATAATAACCCCCTAGAATAGCAGTAAATCGATCTATGGACTCCCATATTAGGTTTCACCCTAATCCGGCAAAATCTCGTCACCCTATCTCTAGGCGTGCGATCAACTCCGCTTAATTATGCTAGATCTACTCTTAAGCAGGGTCTATTCCTCCTCCACCTAAGCACATCAAATTTGGATTAAGCTTGCATAATTAAGAACAAACTAATTATTTATCATATAATTTAGAAATTAATAACAAGATTCATCTAGGTTTCATCCCCTTCAGGTATCTGAAGGATTTAGTTCATAACAAATAAAGAAAACATCTCAAGAGAAAAGATAAAACAAAACATAAGAAATCCGTAAAACTCCCTGAAGGAATTGAAATAGAAATCCGCCGTCTTGAGTAGAATTCTGGCTTCTTGGGATGGATCAACTGGCTAACTTTGAGTGATTCCCACAAATCTGACCTTCTCGGCTTGGCTCCTTGGCCTAGCTAACCGCCCGTTCCGACTTCTACTGAACTACCCTCTCAAGTTGCCCCTTTGGGTGTTTATATAGACTTTGAGATGCCTTACTTGGCCCCTAAGTATCCTAATTCAAGTAGAATTCCTACTAGGGTGTTTGAATAGGCTTTGGAACGTGTTTCTTTGCCTCCAAGTATCTAAATTCGATTAAAACTCCTCTTGGTTGCGGCAGGGACACGCCCATGGCGTACGCCCGTGTGAATTGTGGCTAGGCCGTGTTCGAGCCTGTTGAATGAGGCACGGCCGTGTAGATTTTGGGACAGGTCATGTCGATTTTGTGATATGGCCTATTTACTTCGTTTTGGGCCCGTTTTCCATTCTTTTCGTCCTTGGGTGCTCTCCTGGGTATAAAACATGAAAGCAAAGGATTAAGAGCACCAAATCACATAATTCGAGGCTTAAATCATCCAAAAGCATGCTAAATATGGGCTTAAAATATGTTACTTTTACGGTTTATCAAATACCCCCACACTTAAGATTTTGCTTGTCCTCAAGCAAGATTCTCAACATACAATTAAAACAAATTTTCCATGATTCATAATTCCTATTAATAATGTTTCATCATAATTCATAGATAATTTATACATGGATGCTCTAACTCGAAGAGTCCTAAAGATTCAAACAGTCAAAGTCATACATTTGTAGCATAAAAACGTAGGTGTTTCCCATTATCTAAATAATTACCTTTGATTCAAAATTTACAAGGATTGACATCCTCACTAAAGATTCACTCAAATCACTCGAGGTGTTTAAGGTTCAAAATTAAGCTCTCAGAAGTCGAACCTGAAAAGTTAATCCCATAGGCTTGCCTGAAAATCAAATCTCCACCACTGTAATATGAGATGATACACAAATCAAAAGGTCTTTAACAGGGTTGTAACGGGGCTAGGGTTAAAGGTGTGGATAAAGGCTGAATTAGAAGGTTAGAATCGAGACTGACCTGACAAAATGCATAACTAACAAAAATTGAACTAATCCTAAATAATTACATCAATTAAAAACTAATAATATGAGCTTTTTCCTCAAGATGTGGAATTTTAACATGTAAGCTCATTTAATTTTAGAATTAATAATGAATATACTTCGTTTTTTTAAGAACATATCAAATATTACATAATAAGGAATGAATCTATTACTTAAAATAAAGATAACAGTTAGACAACACATCAAACCAAATCTCGATATAAGGGTAGTCAAAAGGAATGGTGATAACAAATACAAAGGGGTCTTGGGTTAACATTAGCTGGTAAGTCAATAAAAATGGTTGTTAGGATCAACGGGATTCACTAGGGGTTAATTATGGAGGTAGGCTATTTAGTGGAGTGAGTGGGTTAAAACCTAGGTGCCTTTATCATCTCAGTATATCAAATCATAGGTGTGGTCTCAACATGTATAATCGAGGTAAGTTCTAGAATAACAGTTCATAGTCGACACACTCATAATCAATAAAGTGAGCATGGAAAAGAATATATGCTCTAATAGGCTCAAAATCTCACAAAAATTATGGGTATTTGATGTCAACCTCGTAAATTTCAAACTTCAAGGTAACATTCAGATTCAGGTAGACAACCTAAAAAAGAATTTAATTTTTGAAAAATAGACTTATCATGCTTGATTCTCTAGTATCCTTCAAATTTAATCATGAATGCACAATTATCGATGACTTACTCTAAAACATATCATAAATCAACGGAATTTTAATTCTAATTCATAATATGAGAGACTTTACTTTCGAACAAGGCATAATTCAGGGTTTTTCAAATAATACTATAGTTAACCCCCCCACAGTTAAGATGTACATTGCCCTCAATGTACAAAGATAGATATACGATTTAATGGATAAATCAAAAGAGAAGGTGAATGAATACTTCCTGACTTTTGGATGGTGTCCCTGGAGGATGGTAGAGGTCGTGGTGTGTATGTTTGAAGGGTCGGTCTGGATGACGATCCTGTGTTAGATGAAGAAATTGGGGTGCTCGTGAAGGATTAGCCAGGGTTTATTAAGACATAATTAAAATAAACGAAATATATAACTAAAAATAAGAAAGAAAAAGGAAAGGAGACTAAGAAGGAAAACAAAAGTAAAAGAAAAGAAAAATAGACCGAAGAGTCCTTATTGTTGGATGGTTCACAAGCTGGGTGTGATTCTTAGGGCTGCTGTGGTGGTGGCGGTGGCGGAAGTGGCGTGATTCCCAAGCAGCCTAGCGAACCTGACACTAAGAAACTAAAATAAATTAAACTAAACTAAGCATAAGATTGTCAAAGGGAAGGAAATTGAAGCAAAAGAGAAAAGAAACATAAAAACTAATTTGTAACATCCTGAATTAGGGTCTTTGCATTTTATGTGTTTGTATGTGAATGTTATGTTTGACATGCTAGTTTAGGGTACTTTAGGGTCCAGGAATGAGTTAGGGGTAAGCCGGAGCTTTGGGTGAAAATTTGCTTTTTGAGCACCTTAAGGGGGAGTTAGCGGAGTTGGGCCTTAAGGGAATTGGTTGTGTTGAATGACACAAAGAAGTGCCTTAGCAAAGTAACAAGGAGGCGCCACTTAGGGAGTAAGGGGGTGAGGCCACAAGGGAGCTTGAGGGAGCAGGTACAAGTCACGGTGTTCTCATTTTGCGAACTCTTTTTAGCGTCAAGGGGGAACAGAGGTGGAGTTCGGCTGGGATGCTTAAAAGGGGGAGAGTGGATTAAGTCAAAGTTTTGAGCGGATGGTGAAGAGAAATTTTAGGAGTTTGAAACATTCAAACAGGTTTGAAACATTCAAACAGGTTTGAAAGAGTGATCAGGAGAAAGTTTAGGAGGAAAAGAAGGGATTGAAGAGGGGTGTGTTAGCCGAATTTTGAAGGTGGCTAGGTGTGGTGGAGCATTCGGTTTTTGGGGGTGTAGCTTAGGAGGGTGGCCGATTGTTGGTAGTAGCTTTAGGGGTGTTGAATATTCGGCTAGTTAGGGAGCATCTAGGGCCTTTTCCTCTCATTTCTTTTGTGCCAAAATCACACTTCTTAATTTGCATTCTTCCTTTTCTCTCAAATACCAAAACCGAGTGGCCTTCCAAGTTTCTTCTTCTTTTCCACTTTCTAGTGTTTGGCCAAAACCTGCATTGCTCTCTACTCATCCTCTTTGTTATTTCTTTTTCCAATAACATCTAAGTCAAACGCTCCTTTCTTTTTGGTTTTCTCTTCTCTCAATTCCTTTTTGGGGCCGAAACTCCCTAACTCTCTTCTCATGTCCATTTTCCTGCAAAAGCTAAATACCCCTTGCCATTCCTTCTTTCTCTTTTGCGTTTTCTCTCAATCTCCTTAGGTGCTGAAATCTATTTTCATCGATCCCCTTCTCTATTTGTTGATCTCAAAGTCGAAACCTCAAACCCCATTCCGTATTCCATAATTCTTCTGGAAGCCAAAACTCCCAATTTTTCATTTGAAGATCTTTATTTCTATTTTCGGCTTTTCTATTTGATTCTTTTCTACCTGAACCTTTGCCGAATCTTCTTTAGAGTGGTGTGGTCCCGATTCTTCCTAGAGCCTGTTGGGTTAAGGTAGGGGTCGATTTCTCCATTTTGGTTATCTCTCTTTCGGGTTTTCTTGCCAAAGCCGAATGGCTACTTGGCCTAATGTTTGGATGCTTGGCCGATTATAGGTGGAGGTGGTGTCGCATTCTTCTGATCTTCGGGATTCGTCTGGCTTGGGAATCAAGCCTAAAGCTTTGAGATTTGTCGATCTAGGTAAGGGTCTTAGCTTTAAGTGTTGATTTCTTTTTGATACGATTTCACTACTTTAATCCAGTCTAGTGCCAAGGTTTGTTCATGGACTCGAATGTCAGCCAAGCGATAGGAGGGGTTGGATCCGTAAACCCAGCCCCTAAGTTTAAGAAGCGAGCAGTGTCAGCAGTTTGAGATTGGCCACCAGGTTGTGGGCCGGCATCTGAGCAGAATCGTAGACAGATAGCAGTGGTTGCGATTAGCGATAGTATCGACGTAGAGGGTGTGATATTGCATGTTATCAAGTGTGTAACTCTCACACACTTCATATATTGTTTTGTATGTTGTTTGTATGTTTGAAAGCTGCAATGACGTATTTGGTCACTAAAGTACCCTTGTGGGTAAAAGCGAGGACTCCGGGTAAGTCTATTATGGTTGCTATCATTAAATGTGCATATTGAAACCTGAACGTGGCATGTAATTTAAATCGTTAAGCATGATCATACCATATTGTAAAACATGTACATGAAATTGGGCATAATGAGATGAGGAAGGAAGAAACGCGATCTTTCAGACTGTCACTAGTGGTTAGGTACCACAAAGTGGGTTGGCCCCACCTATCATTATTTTGTGACTAAGTCTCAGTGGTTTGGAACCACCAGTGGTTAGGTACCACATATATTTCCGTGACTCGTCCCAGTGGTTAGATACCACCGTGGGTTGGCCTCACATATTGATAAGGGATTGTCACCAGTGGTTAGGTACCACAAAGTGGGTTGGCCCCACCTACCATTATTCGTGACTTTTGTCACCAGTGGTTTGGAACCACTAGTGGTTAGGTACCACCAGTGGCTAGGTGCCACAAACTTGGGTAGACCCAGGAGTTGCGGATGGATATCTAGGTTGGTTGGGTTGCATGACATACATATTTTGCATATGAATCTGCGTGAGAGCCCTGAATTCTCGTGGATGGGGATTTACACACTGAGTCTCGGTGACTCACCCCTTCCGCTTATTTTTGCAGGTAACCCTTAGACCGCGAATATGGAGCCGAGGTGGACTCGAGGTGGCCATGCATGATATTTCGGTTTATTTTAAAAATAGTTATTTCGTATTTGTTTTACTTTAAGTAGGATTTTGGTAATGTAATAAGGCCATCTAAATATTAACTTGGATATTTATTTTGTTAATTTTCGTAAATTTTGCTTGAGCGTTAAGGCATGCCTAACAAATTATGAATCGGAGGATTTCCAAAACTTAAAGAACTTTGGGATTTCCAAAACTTTACAATCGGGTATTTACGACAAGGCAACTCAATGTTTTAAACTAAGACTCGAAATTGTTTGCAACTGCTCTCTCAATACGAACCCTGTTTTTTTTTAAAAAAAAAAACAACGATTTATTTCTAACTCAAGACGTCAACTCAGTTTTTCAAGAACATTCTCTTCCCTGTGACATGCCAGATTCGGTCGTAGTGGTTTGACCGGGTTTGGGGTGTTACAATTGTGGTATCAGAGCTTGGTTCAAAAGCTCGGCTGTGGGTATCAGGCCCAAATTATCTTTTAATAAAGGGTTTGCAAAATGGTTTTGATGAAATACATGTGTTAGGAAGCATGGCACCTGAGTCTCCGGCACCGATCTGCAACAGTAAGTCTTATAATTGCTGATTGTATGATTTAAATGTTTTGTGAGATGAATGTTAGTATTAGGGAATTCACCTTAGAGACTGAAGCCTGTAGGACTGTGTGCATTGGCGAGGACAACTACTCTGATAATATACTCATAAGACAGTTCTGTAATAAACAGTGGAAGAAAGCTAACTTATAGAATTCTTAAATCAGATTAAATCGTAAACGTTAGACATGAGCACTTGAGGACGTGGGCATAACGTACGTGGTCGTGGTAGGGGTAGGATGACTGTACCGGAACCAGTAGGGCCTGGCCATGGGTTAGAGAATGAGGTGCCGCCGCCACCAGCTGTGGGCGCAGAGTTTTAGGACCAAACGGGTGGAGACGACACGGTGTCTCAGGCGATGCTACGGGTCCTGGAGAGAGTAGCTGGAGCAGGCGTGGGTGCGAGGGCTCAGAAATCTGTGTCTGAGTGACTCCGAGCCAATGGAGCAGAAGTATTTAGAGGTGTTTCTGGGGTAGCTCCCAACACAGCTGAATACTTGTTAGAGGCGACTGAGCGCATAATGGATGATCTCGACTTCACGGCTGAGGAGAAGTTGAAAGGAATCGTGTCTCTTCTTCGGGACAAATCTTATCAGTGGTGGCTCAGGGTTAGGGATGGTACGATGGCTGAGGATATCACCTGGGATTTCTTAAAAGCGGCATATCAGAGGAAGTATGTTGGGTCCAGTTATATGGATGCGCAGCATAAGGCGTTTTTGAATCTAGTTTAGGGGAGTAAGTCGGTGTCCGAGTATGAGGCGAAATTTTTGCGGTTAAGCTGTTATGCCTGGGGTATTTTGGCCACGGATCATGAGCACTGTGTTAGGTTTGAGGACGGGCTGAGGATGAGCTATGGGTGTTGATTGCTCCACAGCGGGAGAGGGAATTTGCTGTCCTTGTGGAAAAGGCCAAGATAGCTGAGAAGGTGAAGCAGTCCGAGAAACAGAATCAGGACAGAAATAGGAATAAGAGGAGTTTTGGGCCATCAGAATCTGCTGGGAGTTTTTAGAAAAGGGCTAGATTTGGCAGGCCGAGTTAGAAAAGTATCATTCGGGAGAGTGTTGGATGGGTAACAGAGGGTGTTTCGAGTGTGGATCGATGGATCATCGGATAAGGAATTGTCTGCGGAGGCCAGTTAGGACACAGTCTGAAGGTCAAGGACGTGCACAATTCAGAAGAGATGGTCAGCCGCAGAGGGGTCGTGGTGCAGCTAGAGGAGGTAATGGTAATGGATGGGGCCGTGGAGCACCGGGTAGAGGTGCTGGGAGCACAGATGCGAGACAGCCTGGGTTGGTATATGTTGGAACGCCGGTACCCCATGGCGCAGCAGAATAAAATTAGATCCGGCGATCCAAATGTAACATCCTAAAATTGGGGTTATTTGTGATTAAATTATTTTGGTTGTGATTGGATTGCTGTGATGTTATTTGTGGTGTAATAGGACTTAATTATGGATCTTGAGTAGGCTCGGAATGGTAGAAAATTTAATTTGTAAACTTTAAAGATAGGGAGCCATAGGAGGTAGGGGTTACAAGTGTTAAAAAGGGATTGTGTGGCACTAATAAGGCCTTGGAAAAGCGGCAAAGGGATGCCACTTAAGAGCTAGGATTGACGCCACATGGGGAGCAAGGGGAGCCTATGTTCGAGTCGCGGAAGTCCCCTTTTTGCTCTTTAGTTTGGACGGCAATAGGGGAAGAGAATTTCTCTTTTTAAACTCTTTAAGATAATAAGGGATAATAAGGATATTATTAGGATTAAATTGGATTATTATTTGATTAATCTTTAATAGTTAGCCAGAGAAAATTTAGGCATTTGAATTATTCAAATTATTTTGAATTAATTCAAATGGTTGGCCAAGAGTGTTTCAAGGAGTTGTTGAATTTTGAATTCCTTGTGAAGGGGAGTGGACGGCAAGGAGGCTAGGTGATAGGGGGGAGTGCCGAATTCTCATACTTCATTTTTGATTCTCTCTTTTTGCACATAGCTGAAATTCCTCTGCTCATCTTCTACTTTCCCCTTCTCATTCTCTCAAAACCGAAACCTTCATCAACATTTTTTCTCTCCTATTTGTTTTGCTTAAACACCAAAAATCTCCTCTACTCTCTTCTTTGCCGAAACTCTATCTCCCTTCCCATTATTTTCTTTCTTCCATAATAGCCGAATATACTCCTTTGGGGTGTGCCGAATTCTTTTCTCCCTTCTTGGCTAGTGTTGGCCGAATCTCAAGCAAAGGTGCCTCTTCTATCTTTTTCTCCAATCGGTTTTAAGGTGAGTGTCCAAGGCCGAATGCCTTTTTCTTTGTTTCTCTTGTTCTTGTCGACTTCTAAAGGAGTAAGAGCCAATCTCGGCACTTGTTAGCAAGGGTGCTAATCACCTGTTTTTGAACCGATTTGTTGTAGGGTCTTCGGGATATTTGGAACAAGCGATCTAAGCCCTATTCTCTGGCAGTCGACCTTGGTAAGTAGTGGTAAGGATTTATTCTAGTGAGTTATTTATTTAGTGATTGAAAAGCCGAAGGCTATTAACATGTGATTGCCGATTTAGGGAAGCAGAAACACTTGGTGTGTGGTAGCTAGCATTCAAAGGCGTTTAGGTAAGGTTTCGGGTTCGTATAAAACCCTTTGGAATTATTTTAGTTTGGCCGAATGGCCTTGGTACTAACTTTGGGTAATGGCCGAATATAGGGCAAGGGAATCTTGTGTGGTCGATTTGGTTTCTTCAGGATTTAGAACGATCATTGGTAACAGGTGTGTACATACACACTTTATAACTATTTAATGTGCTAAAGGTTATGTGTATGCTTAATCGGGTTGTGTAGATTCGGATTTAGTACCATAATGGTATAAGCAAGGATTCAGGTAAGTCCTTGTCGTTATGACTTTCTTTATGATGCTTTTGGGAAGCATGACATATTTGGTATATGTGGTTGTGGCTAATGGTAAACTCTATGTATGTGCTAGATGAACATATTGGCATGATTACTGTTAAATGCATATCCTTGATTGGTGTGGGATAAATGAGTGGAGGGGGAAGTGATATTCGTGTCGATGGACACCAGTGGTTTGGTACCACATTTCGTGACTACGGTCACCAGAGGTTTGGCACCTCCAGAGGTTTGGCACCTCATAGCGTCTCGTCCCCGTGGCTTAGCACCACAGTGGGTTGGCCCCACAGATGACATTATGGGATTGACGCCAGCGATTTGGTATCACACGATGGGTTGGCCCCATCATTTGATTTGTGACTTTAAGTCACCAGTGGTTTGGCACCACAGTATTGATGGATATTGTGACTTTAAGTCACCAGTGGTTTGGTACCACACGGGGTAGAGAAAAGCGTTTGGATGGCTAGGTTGGGTGCATATTAAACTTGTGCATATTATATTAATTATGATTTGTGTATGATGTTACATTAAACCGGGAAAAAGGGTTACACATTGGGTCTTGATGACTCACCTTTTTCCTTTAACATTTTCAGGTGATTCGTAGCTTGCGGATAAGGAGCCGGATGGACTCGAGGTGGCCATGCAGTGGAATTTTGGTTTAAATAAACTTGAGTTATGTTCATCTTATTTTCGGTTTTTATTGTTCAAAATGTAATAAGGCCTCCTAATATTTCGTTTGATTATTTTACATGTTTTGGATGAATAGTTTTAACTGCTCAATGATTTTAAAATGATTACACAAGTTTTCTTGAACTTAACGTAAATGTTTTCTTGTGCCATCGGGTACCTTAATGAAATTTGTAACAACATGACCTAATGAAATTTTAACAACAAAGCTAAATGATGTATTCTTTATGCACCTCAATCAAATTTAAACAAGACAATACTTTATCAAAAATAAATGTTTTCTCAAAAACTAAATTGGCAAAATAAATGGTTTTCAAAACTTTTCCTCTGTGACATACCGAATTCGGCCGTAATGTTTGGGCCGGGTTTGGGGTGTTACACCAAATCATGGATCCATGTGTGAGGAACGAATCAGGGTGAAATAAAGGTTTCGAAATTACCAAAACTTCAATCTGAGTAGACAGCGATGCCTTGGCAACAAGAGTTTTGATATACTGTCGAATCAAGCCTCAACCTTTTCCGATGTCGGCCTTTACGTAATCCACCTGGTTTGACTATGAACGGAAGAAATCTCCAAAACTGTTTTGGAGGTTTATTTGCTTGACGGCTGCTCGACCTAACAAGCAATCAATTAGGGTTTTCTTGTTTTCTTTGTCTCCTTTTAGTACCTTTTTATAATGGGTGCCTTTCTCATTGGGCCTTTTATAATAGGTATCCTCTTAATTGGGCCTTTTATAATTGGTATCTCTTGAATGTATTACAAGATTAAATAAATATAATAAAATTTTTAACCGAAAATTATAATTACATTAATTATATCTGAAAATTATAATTACATTAATTATAATAAGGATTTCGGTAAACTATATTTATTTAAATTTATATATGAATCAAATTCATATATTAATAAAATTATGTTATCATTATGTGTACAACATCCTTGTACATATAATATGTTCAATATTTGATTGCCCAATTAAATTAATTCTTTAATTAATTTAATTCATGTGACAACCAAACACAATACCAACTATATTTTATTCCGTTCATTTCAACCATAGGGTGTGACCCTGTAGGTTCTTGCAACGTTAGCAGTAATACTAGAACGATTCTATTGTCACAGACAATGAGTGGCATCTAGCAATGCATCATTGCTACCTAAGTTACAAGAAGTCATGATTCGACATAACCTTTCGTGATTAACCTTTCATGCATTAATCCTTAAGTCCTTTATCTCTGTAACGGATACAAGTCATGGGATAGTCACACTTGCATAGTCCATCCCATGTTTCTTGATATCTTGAGTAGACTATGATATACAAATTGGTATGACATCTCATATCAACTTATTTGAGCATGGCCATGCATTTCTAGTCTCACTCAATCAAGTGGCCTAAGATATTACTCCTATTATGTAGGAGGGACTTATCCTTTATTGATCAACCATATCCCTCTACATAGATTGTGGTATATCCAACATCAGCCTTTATAGAACAACCTGTTACGGTGTACGTTTGACTGTATCAAAATATACAACTCACGATGCTGGGATAATAATGATCTCAAGTCTGAGGATCATGTACATATTAATCACTATGAGTAATGTTGTGACAATTACATAATAATCCAAGAAACATACTCATAGCGGGTCAATCCAATATGTTGTTCTCTAACACACATATTCATGCATTGATTTTGACACTCCATATCAGTGACAGCTCTTTATCATCAATCAACTACATGTTAGTCTTAATGCATTATTGTTGTCCTAGTCAACAATAATACTCGACTAAGGATCTTTTAAGAATAATCATATTATTCTCAGGACATTATTATAAAACAGTTTATTTATACACACAGAAAGAAAAACTGAAATAATAATGACAACGCTTTATATTAATAAACATGGTAAATTAAGTATGTTATTACAACCATCTCATGATTGATCTTTGGGCATACTCTTACAATCTCCCACTAGCACTAAGACCAATCACTCATATATCTAATACCAAGTGACTTAGTGTGACGATCATGCTTCTGTTGTGTCTGAGGCTTGGTCAGGGGATCAGCAATGTTATCATCTGATGGTACTCTGCATATCTCTACATCCCCTCGATCGATAATCTCTCGAATAAGATGGTAGCGTCTAAGTATATGTTTGGATCGCTGGTGAGATCTGGGTTCCTTAGCTTGTGCAATAGCTCCATTGTTATCACATCGGAGCTCTATAGCATCTGATATGCTAGGCACAACCCCTAGTCCAGTAATGAACTTCTTGATCCAAACCGCTTCCTTTGCTGCCTCACTGGCTGCAATATACTCAGCCTCTGTTGTAGACTCAGCTACTGTACTTTGCTTTGAACTCTTCCAGCTCACAGCACCACCATTAAGGCTAAACACAAAACCTGATTGTGATCGAAAATCATCCTTGTCGGTTTGGAAGCTGGCATCAGTGTAACCTTTTACATTTAACTCTTCCTCACCTCCATATAATAGGAACGTATCCTTAGTTCTTCTTAAGTACTTAAGGATACTCTTGACTGTGGTCCAGTGACCTTCACCGGGATCTACTTGATACCTGCTCGTCATACTTAATGCATACAAGACATCTGGACGGGTACATAACATAGCATACATGATAGATCCAATAGCGGAAGCATATGGAATTTTACTCATACGTTCTCTCTCTTGTGGAGTTGAAGGACACATTTCCTTCGAGAGTGAAATACCATGTCTCATAGGTAGGAATCCTCTTTTAGATTCTTCCATACTGAACCTTTTCAGTACTTTATCTATGTATGTACTTTGGCTTAGACCTAGTAGTCGTCTTGATCTATCTCTATAGATCTTGACTCCTAAGATATAAGTGGCTTCGCCCAAGTCCTTCATAGAAAAACAACTTCTTAACCAAGTCTTAATAGACTGCAAGGTAGGTATGTCATTTCCCATGATAAGTATGTCATCCACATATAGTACCAAGAATGTGATAGTGCTCCCACTAACTTTCTTGTAAACACATGGTTCATCTTCATTTTTGACAAAACCAAACTCTTTGATTGCATCGTTAAAACGAAGATTCCAGCTTCGAGAAGCTTGCTTTAATCCATAAATGGATCTTTGCAGCTTACATATCTTTCTAGCGTCCTTTGGATTCACAAAACCTTCAGGTTGTGTCATATACACATCCTCTTCAAGTTTCCCGTTAAGGAAAGCTGTTTTGACGTCCATCTGCCAGATTTCATAATCATGAAATGCAGCTATGGCGAGCAAGATCCTGATGGATTTAAACATAGCTACGGAAGAAAAGGTTTCATCATAGTCAACACCATGAATTTGGCGAAAACCTTTAGCGACTAATCGCCCTTTGTATGTTTGTACATTACCATCCATGTCAGTTTTCTTTTTGAAAACCCATTTGCACCCTATAGGTTTAACCCCTTCGGGTGGATCAATCAAAGGCCATACTTGGTTTTCATACATGGAATCCATCTCAGATCTCATGGCCTCAAGCCATTTCTCAGAGTCTGGGCTCGTCACCGCTTCTTGATAAGTCCTAGGCTCATCTTGATCTATAAGAAGAATGTCACCATGCGTTGTAATGAGAAATCCATATCTCTCAGGTGCACGGCGTTCTCTTAAAGATCTGCGCGGTGGTTGTGTTTCTACAGCAGTTGTTTGTTCCTCAATTTCTTGTGGAATTTTTTGTTGTTCAATCTCTGGTTCAGTGGTATCTTGTGATTCTCGAATTTCTTCAAGTTCAATCTTTCTCCCACTTCCTTTTCTAGAAGTAAATTCTCTCTCTAAGAAGACACCAGTCCGAGCAACAAACGTTTTGTTCTCAGTGGGATTAAAGAAATAATATCCTTTGGTTTCTTTTGGATACCCCACAAAAATACACCTTTCAGATCTGGGTTCAAGCTTAGTAGACGTCTGACGTTTAACATAAGCTTCACAGCCCCAAATTTTCATAAAAGACATACTAGGACGTTTCCCAGTCCACATCTCATATGGCGTCTTTTGAACCGATTTAGATGGAACACGATTTAGTGTGAAAGCAGCTGTCTCAAGTACATGTCCCCAAAAGGAAGTCAGTAGATCAGCATGACTCATCATGGATCGAACCATGTCTAACAAAGTTCGATTTCTTCTCTCAGATACTCCATTCCATTGAGGAGTACCAGGAGGAGTAAGTTGTGAGACAATCCCACATTCTTTCAAAAGATCATCAAACTCTAGGCTCAAGTACTCTCCACCTCGATCAGATCGAAGTGACTTGATAGTTTTGCCTGTTGATTTTGTACTTCATTTTTGAATTCCTTGAACTTTTCAAGGGACTCAGACTTATGGCGCATGAGATAAACATACCCATATCTACTGAAATCATCAGTGAAAGTAATGAAGTAGTGAAATCCACCTCTGGCCTGTGTATTTATTGGTCCACATACATCAGAATGTATTAGGTCCAATAAATCACTAGCTCATTCACTTTTACCAGTAAAAGGAGATTTAGTCATTTTTCCCAATAAGCAAGATTCACATACTTCAAATTGTTCAAAAACAAATGAATTCAAGAGACCATCTTTATAGAGTTTGGATATGCGTTTCTCACTTATGTGGCCCAAACGACAATGCCAGAGATAAGTTTGATTTGAGTCATTTATTTTAGATCTTTTAGTATTTATGTTGTAAATGGGATTCGTTTGATCTAAAATATAGAGGCCATTAATTAATTGTGCCGAACCATAGAAAACATTATTGAGATAAAATGAACAACAATTATTCTTAATAATTATCTCAAAACCAATTTTGTCTAAACAAGAAATTGAAATAATGTTTTTAGTCAAACTGGGCACAAAATAACAATCCTCTAAACATAAATCAAGTCCACTAGGCAAAGATAAAGTATATGTTCCCATAGCTAATGCAGCAACTTTTGCTCCATTTCCAACTCGTAGATCCACATCTCCTCTAGCCAAAGTCCTACTCCTTTGTAGTCCCTGTACAGAAGTACAAATATGAGAACCACAACCAGTATCTAATACCCAAGAAGTAGTAGTTGATAAATTAATATCAATAACATAAATACCTGAAGCAGACATTCCGCTTGCTTTAGCCTTCTTGACTTCTTCAAGATAGACAGGGCAGTTCCGTTTCCAATGTCCAGTCACACCACAATGAAAACAATTTCCTTCCTTAGACACCCCACTTTTAGGTTTCAGTGCAGCCTTTCCTTTTCCAAATTTGGGCTTACCTTTACCCTTGGGCTTTGTTTGAACTTTGGCTTTTCCCTTGCCCTTGTTATTACGGACCATCAGTATGGGCTTGGGTCCAACCTTTTTCAAGTTGCCTTCAGCAGTTCGTAACATACTGAGCAATTGTGGTAGAGTCTTGTCAATTTCATTCATATTGAAATTGAGGACAAACTGGCTGTAGCTATCCGGCAACGATTGTAAAATAACATCAGTGGCCAACTCTTGGCTCAATGGAAACCCAAGCTTAGACAGGCTTTCAATATAGCCAATCATCTTAAGGACATGAGGTCCTACTGGGCTTCCTTCAGCCAACTTATATTGGAATAGGGCCTTAGAGATATCAAACCTCTCTTGCTGTGCTTGTCCCTGATAAAGTTCTTTCAGGTGCTCGATCATATCATAAGCAACCATGTCCTCATGTTGCTTCTGAAGTTCAGGATTCATAGTGGCAAGCATAAGACATCCAACATCTATCATGTCATCGAGATACTTCCTGTAAGCATCTTTATCAGTCCTCGAGGCATTAGCGGGTGGTTCATTAGGAAGTGGTTGTTCAATGACATATAATTTCCGTTCTTGTTTAAGGACAATCCTCAAGTTACGGAACCAATCAAGAAAATTCAAACCATTCAATTTGTCCTTCTCAAGGACCGATCGCAATGAGAGTGTGCTAGTGTTTGCAGCCATAATATATCTACAACAATTAAATATGTATGTGAGTAAATTTACCAATTTTATATCAATCATTAAAAAGACTTTATTAAATGATGTTCCCACTATTTTATTTCAAAATTAATAACCCTAGTATATTAATTTCGGAAAAACTTTCTCAAAAGTATTTCTAGTAGGTTAAGGATCCATATTTCACCACCTCTTAAGTCAGCTTTGGCTTTACTCTTAAGATTATGGTTATTTAGGTAAGCAACATTTGCTAATTACATCATATGTAACTCCTAATATTTGGTGAACAACTCTTGTTCTAATCATCTTATGATTTATCCAATTTACTTGCCTCTAGGTTTCTAATCCTATTAGAGTAACCTAGTTAAGTCATTAACCAATTTTTTAACCAACGAATATCACTTGCTTATTCTTCGCGTTTAACCAAGATAAATACTAGTACTTCGCTTTGGCAGAACCTACATAGTATTGATCGAGGCCTTAACGAGGGCAAAATTGGAAGGCCATGTTGACTTAATATTTTAATAGAGGGATTTTATTAAGGTTGTTGCATCTCACCAATTATGGTCTACTTTAGCCCATTTAGTCTTCTAATCGATCTCATCAATTAATAGGGTTTATTATCACCAAGTTTTTATATATATAATAGGCATGCTTTAGACATCCATAGTATCTCATACATGAATAAATAAAGCAATAAATAAATGCAATAGTTATAGCCCATAAACTAAGGTGGTTCAACCCAAGCCAATGGGAAAACCAAAAAGAAACCTAAAGGTGTAAGCCATTTCACAAGCTATCATTCACAATCATTGTCCCACCTTCCTTCTCGTTTGGCCCACAGCAACTCTTGCAAATTACAATATGCAGAAACTCGTTTTACATACGAGGGAATAAGATGAGAAGAGAAATACAAGAGAATAGAAGTAAGGCACGACACGCAGGCCGTATTTTAAAAAAAAAATACAACCTTTTATCGAATGGGTCATTGGGCTATAACTATGCATTTCAAACACCGTGCATGTCAAAAATAGCATACATAATTCATTTTTTTTTCTTTGCTAAGGTGAATTATAAAATATCCTTTCAACCTTTTGTGGCCCATCAAGTTTATAAATTTCTTTTATTAACAAAACTTTTTGCGGGGGGTCTGAGGAGGTCGGAGGAAGCGGGCCGGAGCCCCCGCGGTATGGACCATGGGTACGGGGGCAGAGCCCCCGCGGTACGAATCACATACCCCAGTCAAATGAAACCTCACGATTTGATAACTTTTATCAATAGAATTGTGTTTTTAGAATTTTAATTCTTGAGGTTTCATATCGGAACAACCCTTGTTCCACTAGCCAGTTAACACTTACTGGAACTATAAATACCACCGTCGCATTATTACAGATTTGTTAATAGTTAATAGTAATAACATAAAATCGAATAGGCCACAACACCATGATTAACATTTAATCAATTACCGAAAGGAACAGTTATCAAGTTATGCTTAAACGATTTAAACAATCGAAAATACAATAAGATCAAAACATGCATCTCATACAATTGCATCATCCAAGTATTTAAACCCGAGTTCGTATCACACAAGTGGCTCTGATACCACTGTTGGAACGCCGGTACCCCATGGCGCAGTAGAATAAAATTAGATCCGGCGATCCAAATCATGGATCCATGTGTGAGGAACGAATCAGGGTGAAATAAAGGTTTCGAAATTACCAAAACTTCAATCTGAGTAGACAGCGACGCCTTGGCAACAAGAGTTTTGATCTACTGTCGAATCAAGCCTCAACCTTTTTCGATGTCGGCCTCTACGTAATCCACCCGGTTTGACTATGAACGGAAGAAATCTCCAAAACTGTTTTGGAGGTTTATTTGCTTGATGGCTGCTCGACCTAACAAGCAATCAATTAGGGTTTTCTTGTTTTCTTTGTCTCCTTTTAGTACCTTTTTATAATGGGTGCCTTTCTCATTGGGCCTTTTATAATAGGTATCCTCTTAATTGGGCCTTTTATAATTGGTAATGTATTACAAGATTAAATAAATATAATAAAATTTTTAACCGAAAATTATAATTACATTAATTATATTTGAAAATTATAATTACATTAATTATAATAAGGATTTCGGTAAACTATATTTATTTAAATTTATATATGAATCAAATTCATATATTAATAAAATTATGTTATCATTATGTGTACAACATCCTTGTACATATAATATGTTCAATATTTGATTGCCCAATTAAATTAATTCTTTAATTAATTTAATTCATGTGACAACCAAACACAATACCAACTATATTTTATTCCGTTCATTTCAACCATAGGGTGTGACCCTGTAGGTTCTTGCAACGTTAGCAGTAATACTAGAACGATTCTATTGTCACAGACAATGAGTGGCATCTAGCAATGTATCATTGCTACCTAAGTTACAAGAAGTCATGATTCGACATAACCTTTCGTGATTAACCTTTCATGCATTAATCCTTAAGTCCTTTATCTCTGTAACGGATACAAGTCATGGGATAGTCACACTTGCATAGTCCATCCCATGTTTCTTGATATCTTGAGTAGACTATGATATACAAATTGGTATGACATCTCATATCAACTTATTTGAGCATGGCCATGCATTTCTAGTCTCACTCAATCAAGTGGCCTAAGATATTACTCCTATTATGTATGAGGGACTTATCCTTTATTGATCAACCATATCCCTCTACATAGATTGTGGTATATCCAACATCAGCCTTTATAGAACAACCTGTTACGGTGTACGTTTGACTGTATCAAAATATACAACTCACGATGCTGGGATAATAATGATCTCAAGTCTGAGGATCATGTACATATTAATCACTATGAGTAATGTTATGACAATTACATAATAATCCAAGAAACATACTCATAGCGGGTCAATCCAATATGTTGTTCTCTAACACACATATTCATGCATTGATTTTGACACTCCATATTAATGACAACTCTTTATCATCAATCAACTACATGTTAGTCTTAATGCATTATTGTTGTTCTAGTCAACAATAATACTCGACTAAGGATCTTTTAAGAATAATCATATTATTCTCAGGACATTATTATAAAACAGTTTATTTATACACACAGAAAGAAAAACTGAAATAATAATGACAACGCTTTATATTAATAAACATGGTAAATTAAGTATATTATTACAACCATCTCATGATTGATCTTTGGGCATACTCTTACAGTATATGCAGCTAGGCGTCGAGAGGAGGGCGACGCACTGGACGTCATAACCGGTACATTCTTAATTTATGGATTGCCTTATACTGCCTTGATTGATATTGGTTCGACGCACTCTTACATTGCTAGTACTATAGTGGGAACTCTAAACTTAGCCTATGAGACTTCGTCTAGGGAGATGGCTGTAGTTAGCCCTCTAGGAGACTCTGTAGTAGTGAACAAACTGTACAAGGATGTACCCTTAGAACTTCAAGGGGTAGGGTTTCCAGCTGATCTGATGGAACTGCCATTCGGGGAGTTCGATTTGATCTTAGGTATGGACTGGCTAGTGAAATATCAAGCGAGTTTGGACTGTGCTGCCAAGCGCATGGTGTTGAGAACTGTCGAGGGTGAAGAGGTGGTGATGATAGGTGAGAGAAGGAACTACCTATCTAATGTGGTATCTGTTTTAAAGGCTGAGAAAATGGTGAGGAAGGGATGTAAGGCATTTATGGCGTATGTTTGTGCTTTCGAGGTTAAGGAATTAACTGTGGGGGATGTCTGAATGGCAAAAGAATTTTTTGATGTGTTTCCAGAAGAGCTTCTGTGATTGCCTCCAGATCGCGAGGTGGAGTTTGGTATTGACCTTCTACCCGGAACAGCGCCAGTGTCTATTGCCCCATATAGAATGGTGCCAAAGGAGTTAGTGGAGCTGAAAGCGCAGATTCAGGAATTGTTGGATCGAGGTTTTATTCTGCCGAGTGTATCGCCTTGGGGAGCACCCTTGCTTTTTGTTAAGAAGAAGGGAGGATCAATGCGAATGTGTATAGATTACCGTTAGCTGAATAAGTTAACGATTAAGAATAAGTATCCGTTGCCGAGGATAGACGACCTGTTCGACCAACTTAAGGGAGCATCAGTCTTCTCCAAGATAGATTTGAGGTCGGGGTACCACCAGCTTAAGGTCAAGGAGGCGGATATTTATAAGATGGCGTTTCGTACTCGTTATGGTCACTACGAATTCTTGGTGATGCCGTTTGGATTGACCAACGCGCCAGCAGCGTTTATGGACATGATGAATCGAGTTTTTCAACCGTATTTGGATCGGTTCGTCGTAATGTTTATAGACGACATTCTGGTGTATTTGAAGTCCGAGGAGGAGCATGATGCACTTCTTCGTGTGGTTTTGCAGATTCTGAGGGAGAAGCAATTATTCGCAAAGTTTAGTAAGTGTGAGTTCTGGTTAAAGGAAGTTGCCTTTTTGGGTCATGTGGTGTCAATTGAGGGGATTAGGGTGGACCCTCGGAAGATTGAAGCTGTGTTAGATTGGAAACCACCTAAGTCTGTGGCGGAGATTCGTAGTTTTCTGGGTTTAGCGGGGTATTAGGTAGTTTTCTTTGATTGCAGCGCCGTTAACCAAATTGTTAAGGAAAGGGGTTCCGTTTGTGTGGTCAGACAAACAACAAGAGAGTTTTGAGAAGTTAAAGAGGATTCTGGCAGAAGCTCCGGTTTTGATTCAGCCTGAAGCAGGGAAAGAGTTTACGGTTTATTGTGATGCATCGCATATAGGGTTAGGATGTGTGCTGATGCAAGAGGGGAAAGTAGTAGCGTATGCTTCTCGACAGTTGAGACCTGACGAAGTGAATTATCCGACACATGATATGGAGTTCACTGCAGTGGTTTTTGCCCTGAAAATTTGGAGACATTACTTGTATAGGGAGAAGTCTATTGTCTACACGGATCACAAGAGCTTGAAATACCTCCTTACCTAGAAGGAGTTGAATCTAAGGCAGCGAAGGTAGATCGAGTTGTTGAAGGATTATGACTGCTCGATTGAGTAGCTTGAACAGCGATGGAGTGTTATGTTTCCAGAGGAAGGTTTGCATGCCAAAAGATATGTAGCTAAGGCAGAGATTCTTCAGGAAGCACATAGCAGTCCATACGCTATGCATCCTGGAGGTAGTAAGATGTACCGGGATTTGAGGGAACAGTTTTGGTGGTCGGGCCTAAAGCGAGAGGTAACTGAATTTGTGGGTAAGTGTTTGATGCGTCAGCAGGTCAAAACTGAACATCAGTTGCCTTCGGGATTGTTACAACCAGTGAAGATTCCGTAGTGGAAGCGGGAAAGGATTACGATGGATTTTGTCAATGGGTTACCCCTCATGCCTACTAAGAAGGATTCGATTTGGGTGATTGTTGACCGTTTGACAAAGTCTGCTCATTTCATACCCGTGCGTGTGGATTACTCTCTTCAGAAGTTGGCTAGATTATATATAGCAGAGATTGTAAGGTTGCATGGGGTGCCAGTGTCGATCATTTCGGACAGAGACCCTAGATTTACGTCAAGATTATGGAAGGCGTTGCATCAGGCTTTGGGTACAAAGTTGGATTTTAGTACAGCATTTCATCCACAGTCTGATGGGCAGTCGGAGAGGGTAATTCAGATTCTGGAGGATATGTTGAGGGGCTGTGTCTTAGACTTCAGAGGCAGTTGGGAAGAATTTCTACCGTTGGCAGAGTTTGCGTATAGCAATAGCTACCAGTCGAGTATTCAGATGGCGCCGTATGAAGCGTTATATGGTCGGAAGTGTCGTACCCCTATGTGTTGGACAGAGTTGGGTGAGCGCCAATTGTTGGGTCCCGAGTTGGTTACGGAGACAGAAGATAAGGTTAAGCTAATTCGAACTCGATTGAAGGAAGCTTCGGAGAGGCAAAAGTCCTATGCTGATATTAAACGGAAAGATATAGAATTTGCAGTGGGTGACAGGGTTTTCTTAAGGGTGTCACCGTGGAAAAAGGTGCTAAGGTTTGGTCGGAAGGGCAAGTTGAGCCCCAGGTTTATCGAACCTTATCGGGTGTTGAAGCGTGTGGGACCAGTAGCTTATCAACTTGAGTTACCTTCAGAGTTGAGTCAGATCCATGACGTATTCTACGTCTCTATGATTAGACGCTATCATTTGGATCTGTCTCATGTTGTGCCAGTGGAGGAAATTGAAGTAAACCCAGACTTATCTTTTGAGGAGGAACTAGTGCAGTTCTTGGATCGGGATGTCAAAGTATTGCGTAGAAAATCAGTACCATTGGTGAAGGTATTATGGCAGAATCATGGATCAGAAGAAGCCATGTGGGAGCCGGAGGATGTTATGCTACAGCAATACCCTCAACTCTTCGGACCAGGTAATTTCGAGGCCGAAATTATTTTTAAGGGGGTAGAACAGTAATATCCTGAATTAGGGCCTTTGCATTTTATGTGCTTGTATGTGAATGTTATGTTTGACATGCTAGTTTAGGGTACTTTAGGGTCCAGGAATGAGTTAGGGGTAAGCCGGAGCTTTGGGTGAAAATTTACTTTTTGAGCACCTTAAGGGGGAGTTAGCGGAGTTGGGCCTTAAGGGAATTGGTTGTGTTGAATGACACAAAGAAGTGCCTTAGCAAAGTGGCAAGGAGGCGCCACTTAGGGAGTAAGGGGGTGACGCCACAAGGGAGCTTGAGGAAGCAGGTTCAAGTCGCGGCGTTCTCATTTTGAGAACTCTTTTTGGCGTCAAGGGGGAACAGAGGTGGAGTTCGGCTGGGATGCTTAAAAGGGGGAGAGTGGATTAAGTTAAAGTTTTGAGCGGATGGTGAAGAGAAATTTTAGGAGTTTGAAACATTCAAACAGGTTTGAATGTGTGATCAGGAGAAAGTTTAGGAGGAAAAGAAGGGATTGAAGAGGGGTGTGTTAGCCGAATTTTGAAGGTGGCTAGGTGTGGCGGAGCATTCGGTTTTTAGGAGTGTAGCTTAGGGGGTGGCCGATTGTTGGTAGTAGCTTTGGGGGTGTTGACTATTCGGCTAGTTAGGGAGCATCTAGGGCCCTTTCCTCTCATTTCTTTTGTGCCAAAATCACACTTCTTAATTTGCATTCTTCCTTTTCTCTTAAATACCAAAACCGAGTGGCCTTCCAAGTTTCTTTTTATTTTCCACTTTCTAGTGTTTGGTTGAAACCTGCATTGCTCTCTACTCATCCTCTTTGTTATTTGTTTTGCCAATAACATCTAAGCCGAACCCTCCTTTCTTTTTGGTTTTCTCTTCTCTCAATTCCTTCTTGGGGCCGAAACTCCGTAACTCTCTTCTCATGTCCAATTTCTTGCAAAAGCTGAATACCCCTTGCCATACCTTCTTTCTCTTTTGCGTTTTCTCTCAATCTCCTTAGGTGCCGAAATTTGTTTTCATCGATCCCCTTCTCTATTTGTTGATCTCAAAGTCAAAACCTCAAACCCCATTCCCTATTCCATAATTCTTCTAGAAGCCGAAACTCCCAAGTTTTCATTTGAAGATCTTTATTTCTGTTTTCAACTTTTCTATTTGATTCTCTTCTACCTGAACCATTACCGAATCTTCTCTAGACTGGTGTGGTGCCGATTCTTCCTAGAGCCTGTTAGGTTAAGGTAGGGGCCGATTTCTCCATTTTGGTTATCTCTCTTTCGGGTTTTCTTGCCAAAGTCGAATGGCTACTTGGCCTAATGTTTGGATGCTTGACCGATTATAGGTGGAGGTGGTGTTGCATTCTTCTGATCTTCGGGATTCGTATGGCTTGGGAATCAAGCCTAAAGTTTTGAGATTTGTCGATCTAGGTAAGGGACTTAGCTTTAAGTGTTGATTTCTTTTTGATACGATTTCATTGCTTTAATCCGGTCTAGTGACCAAGGTTTGTTCATGGACTCGAATGTCAGCCAAGCGATAGGAGCGGTTGGATCCGTAAACCTAGCCCCTAAGTTTAAGAAGCGAGCAGTGTCAGCAGTTCGAGATTGGCCACCAGGTTGTGGGCTGGCATCTGAGCAGAATCGTAGGCAGATAGCAGTGGTTGCGATTAGCGATAGTGTCGACGTAGAGGGTGTGATATTGCATGTTATCAGGTGTGTAACTCTTACACACTTCATATATTGTTTTGTATGTTGTTTGTATGTTTGAAAACCGCAATGACGTATTTGGTCACTAAAGTACCCTTGTGGGTAAAAGCGAGGACTCCGGGTAAGTCTATTATGGTTGCTATCGTTAAATGTGCATATTGAAACCTGAATGTGGCATGTAATTTAAATCGTTAAGCATGATCATACCATATTGTAAAACATGTACATGAAATTGGGCATAATGAGATGAGGAAGGAAGAAACGCGGTCTTTCAGACTGTCACCAGTGGTTAGGTACCACAAAGTGGGTTGGCCCCACCTATCATTATTTTGTGACTAAGTCTCAGTGGTTTGGAACCACCAGTGGTTAGGTACCACATATATTTCCGTGACTCGTCCCAGTGGTTAGGTACCACCATGGGTTGGCCCCACATATTGATAAGGGATTGTCACCAGTGGTTAGGTACCACAAAGTGGGTTGGCCCCACCTACCATTATTCGTGACTTTTGTCACCAGTGGTTTGGAACCACCAGTGGTTAGGTACCACCAGTGGCTAGGTGCCACAAACTTGGGTAGACCCAGGAGCTGCGGATGGATATCTAGGTTGGTTGGGTTGCATAACATACATATTTTGCATATGAATCTGCATGAGAGCCCTAAATCTCGTGGATGGGGATTTACACACTGAGTCTCGGTGACTCACCCCTTCCACTTATTTTTGTAGGTAACCCTTAGACCGCGGATATGGAGCCGAGGTGGACTCGAGGTGGCCATGCATGATATTTCGGTTTATTTTAAAAATAGTTATTTTGGATTTGTTTTACTTTACGTTGGATTTTGGTAATGTAATAAGGCCATTTAAATATTAACTTGGATTTATTTATTTTGTTAATTTTCGTAAATTTTGCTTGAGCGTTAAGGTATGCCTAACAAATTACGAATCGGATGATTTCCAAAACTTAAAGAACTTTGGGATTTCCAAAACTTTACAATCGGGTATTTACGACAAGGCAACTCAATGTTTTAAACTAAGACTCGAAATTGTTTGCAACTGCTCCCTCAATACGAACCCTTTTTTTTTAAAAAAAATAACGATTTATTTCTAACTCAAGACATCAACTCGGTTTTTCAAAAATGTTCTCTTCCCTGTGACATGCCAGATTCAATCGTAGTGGTTTGATTGGGTTTGGGGTGTTACATAATTGCTCTCAAAGACCCTTGGCTTGGTGTTTGGATGAAGCGGCCGGCATGAACTTATGTGTAGGGTCTCTTTTGGGGAGACTATGCTTGCCTTCTTCCACTTCTTCGGCATAGTTCTGGTGTTGCTCAAGAATCTGGACACCTTTTCTAAGGAAATAAAGAAAAAGAAGGAAGAAAGAAGATGGGGAGAAGGGGAAGGGCTGTGGGGTTTAAATAAGATCTCAAATCTAGCATGTTCCCATGCTCGTGGACCGAGGCGTGTTGATGCACACGGTCTCCTCGCTCGGCCGTGGTGAGGCTCCGTTTGTTTCTCCCACGCTCGTTAGCCATGGTCGTGTTGAGTCACATGGCCGCTTCGCACGGCCGTGTGTATAGGCGTGTTGAATCTTCATGGCCGTTTTTTAGCCAGCCACCCTCGTAGGTCATAAGTTAGTATGTTGGCACGGTTTCAAGGCACGGGCGTGTTCTGCCCGTGGTGTGCAAGTCAGTAGCTTCACATGGTCATGGGGCACGGTCGTGCCACTTTGTCGGTGCCCGTGGGGGAGTGGTTGGACCCGTGGTGTCTGAAATTAGTGTAACATCCTAAAATTGGGCCTAGTAGGATTGGGCCCAATGGGCCTTAGGCGTAGTAGCGTTTAAAATTTTTAAGAACGGTATTAATGCAAGTTAGACTTATTAGGTAAGTGATTTTGGAAGGTTAGAGGGCTTCTAGGAAGTCCCGGGATCAAATTTAGGCTTTAGGGAAATTTTGGTTTTAGGTGAAAAAAACCCTGGAAGTTGGCAGGTAGGCCTTAAGAATAAAAAGTGGAGGAAAGTGACATAAGTAGAGTGTGTGGTGTAGTGGCAAAGTGACGCCACATAAGAGATAAGGGGATGATGCCACAAGGAAGGAAAGAGGTCCAAGGTTCAAGTCTTGGCTTCTACATTTTGGTTTCTTTTTACTTGGATCTTAGAATTTGGGCCATAGTTTATATTTAGTTGCGCATGGTTTAAGACACAAGAGGAGCTTGTGGCCAAGTGGTTAGCAGCGTGGATTATGTTGCAAGGGAGCCTGGGTTCGAATCTCATGAGAAGCAAGGGAGTATTTATTTTGCGGATTGGACGGCAAGAGTTTCAGTTGAATTTAAACTCTACTTGCGAAGGGATCCCACATCGGAAAGACACAAAGTATGAAGGTGAAGAGCTAGCTATATAAAGAGCATTCCAGGAGGAGAGTGAAGATACCTTGGTGGGCGTTTGGGCACAGGAGTGGTCGCAGCGCGGTTTAGCACCAGAGTCCTATCAGGTGTGTACTTCTCTACTCTAGTTGTAGAGCGGCAAATGCCGAAGTGCCGGTCACGGCAATAGTAGCCACACGAGTGTACGAGCGCACGTGTGGGGCTTCGACGCGATAGTTGAGGCCATCAGTAGAATTCTTGTGGGTTGGGTAGCTTGGGCCACGATGGGCCAAAGTGGGCCCAATGGGCCCGTAGGCCCATATGAGTAAATTGTATGATGATATAGTATATAGTGAACTAGACTAGGTGGAACTTATATACGTGGATAGATTTGTGTTAAGTGGGCCACACGAGCGTGTGGGCCCGAATGGGCCAAAATCGGGTCTTAGGCCCAATAGTCCGGTAACGACCGGAAATGGCAGTTGAGTCGCTCGTGGCGACATTGGGCCTATGGAAAGGCCATTGCTGGTGCGAATTTACGAAAATACCCTTGGTGGGTAAATTACGAAAATACCCTTGGTAGGTAAAATTACGATTATACCCTTAGAGGTTGATTAGCTTGATTTTGTTGTTTTATGTCTATCTGATTATGATGGTAATTCATGTTATTCTTATATTTGATATGTGTTTTGCATACATGACATACTGCAAACACGAATTATTATGTTACATGGGCATATGGGTGATAATGATAAGGGGAAGTGTTCTGGTGGTTTTTACCACATTATCTGGTGACTCATGTCACATAATCTGAATCTGGTGACTAATGTCACATATTGTTATCTGGTGACTCTGTCACATTATCTGGTGGCTATGCCACGATTATAAGGGCGATGTGCAGTTGACTGCAGCGACTGCCTTCGATGGTGTGTAGCGGATGGAGGGTCGATTTAGTAATCCCCACGGTGTGATTGGCAGGTACGGGTGATGTGTAGAGGATGGTTATCTAGGTGGGTTCGGGTTCTGCATCATATCGCATTGATTATCTGATTATCTGCTATACTCTGCTAAAAGGGCTAAAGCCCAGTCTGTTCTGTACGGGCTTCGCCCAAAGTGATTTGTAATGGGCTTCGGCCCAGATTGCTTTTATGCATGTTCTTACTGATGAGGGTGTACACACTGAGTTTTCGTAAACTCACCCCAATGTTTCAGGTAATCATTAGATTGCGGATTTGGGAGCCGAGGCAGACTTGTGGTGGCCCTGCAATGTTTTCTCGTAAACTCGTTTCTTATATTTAAACTTACTTTTAATTTTGGGATTTTGTTATGTAATAAGGCCTTTGGTATTTTATTTGGTTTTAGTTTCCAATTTGGTTACTGTTTATTATTAAATGTTCGATATGGAATTTTCTTAAAATGATAATAAATCGTTTTTATTGAAAATTACTTAAGCTCGATTTTCACAACAAATACAATTTTATTCAAATTAATAACAACTTTGTAAATGGGCATTGAAATGAATTGGCTTTTATAAACAAACCACAAAATGCGGAGTTTCAAAAAGAATGCGAACTTTTTAACGAACGCACAGTTTTTTTTAGACATTCCTTTCGTGTGACATGCCAGATCCAGTCGTAACGTCTAGGCCGGGTTTGGGGTGTTACAATTAGGTAGGATTTGATTCGTACGGCCTCTACTATGTCAGTACTGAGATTCTAGTGGTCCACATGGCCACAGGCACGGCCGTGTGTAAGACCGTGTGGACTGGAATTTTGCACTTTTGTGTTAGTGTAAAACTAAATTCTCAGAAAAGAAAGAAGGAAAGAAAAGAAACTGAAATAAATTTGAAAGTAAATAGTGTTAGTGCTCGGGTTGCCTCCCGAGAAGCGCTAGTTTATAGTCTTAAGCTAGACTTTACCTGTTATTCGCACAATCATGGTGGTTATAGGAGGTGGAAATCCTTTCTCATGCGATCAATTCGGTTATGGATATAAAGTTTACGTCCAGTAGTGTTTACCTTAAAGGTGCTGATTTTAGGACTAGTTATCTCGACTGTTCCATCTGGGAAGATTTTGAGTACCTGATCTCCTATTTTAAGCTGGGTTGTCCTATCATTAAGTGCGTCGTGGAGTTGCCTCATTTTTGCTTCGTGTGTTTTTAGTTTCTCTTTGAGGTGTGTCTTCCATTCGTCTAGTTCATCGATCCACAGGCATCGTTCCTCATAAATTTCTTCTTTATCGCCACGAGGTCTAGGATCTGGCATCTGCGAAAGAGATTCAAGAAACGGCAAGTTAATATGAAATTTCTTTGAAAGTTTAAGAGACTTACTGAATTGTTCCTCTGTGTGGTCTTTCTTTATCGCATTGGGGTATGGCGCACGAGCTTGGTACTCTGTAATTATCAGGTTTGGTAAATCCTGACTTACTTCAACCTTACCACCACTCACCACAGGCTCTTGCCTTGGGTCAGATTCCACTAACCTTTCACTGTCATTTTCGGCTTGAATTTGCTCTTTTGAGTTAGTTTCAGTGTTGCTTGGCAAGCTTTCTTGTAGTTGTTTAGAGATCAGCTTCGCAAGTTGTTCAACTAACCTAGTGATTTCCCCAACTGACTTAGTAAGTTCCCCGATTTGGTTCTTGGTCTCCTCAACCGATGTTTGTTGACTTTTAAGTGTTTTCTCAGTGTCTTGGAGATGGGTATCTGTGGCTGCCATGAATTTTGTCAGCATCTTTTCAATGTTCGACTCCTCTTCCTGTTGGTGAGGTGGTTGTTCAAAATTTGGAGGAAGTTCCGGTATTTGGCTATTTTGATCATCCCACGAGAAATTGCGATGGTACCTCCAACCTGCATTATAAGTGTTACCATAAAAATTATTTTGAAGTCTAGGATAGTTATCCATATAGTGGACTTGTTCGTTCTCCATGCCATATCCGTAGGGTGGGTACTCAGGATTCGCCACGCCTCCACTTGGTTCGTACTGCATAACTGGATGTACTGGGTCGAGGTTGTAGATATCGGCTGCTTTTGTTGGTTCTGTCCTCATAAATTGCCACTGATAATTATTCAGTGCCATCTCTAAAATTATCTGCCAAAAATAAAAAAATTAGCAAAGTAAAAAAATAAAAATGAAAAATAAAAAATAATAATGAAAATAAATTGCAATAATAATAATAATGATAAAAAATGGCTAAAGTAATAAAAATAGAGTTTTCTTAATATTTTAGTTCCCCGGCAACGGCGCCAAAAACTTGATCGCTAAAATCAGAGTCTTAAAATTTATAAAGAGAATGATCAAACCTGGAAACTGACTCTGATAACGGTTGAAGGCAAGTTTACCTATCGAACAATAGTATAGCTTAGGCAAGACCAGATTATCGAACCGAAAGGAACTAAATGTACTAATGCTAACTTTCTTTTTGTTATTTAACCTAAAATAAGTGAAGTTGCTTTAATATAATCAAAACTAATTACTAAACCAAAGACACAAAGACAAAAAGGATGAATTGGGAAAATAACTTTAGGAAAAACTCAGTTGTTTAAGACGATACCCTCAGAAAGAATCCACCTAGACTTCACTTATTATTTAACCCTGAACCATACGATTTATTTACTTAGCTTGATCCGTAAGACTCCCTAACGTATATTAAACCCTCTCTCGAAGCGAATAATGTCTAACCCTAGGTTAATTAACGGAAATCTCTTTCTCGAATAATAACCCCCTAGAATAGCAGTAAATCGATCTATGGACTCCCATATTAGGTTTCACCCTAATCCAGCAAAATCTCGTCACCCTTCTCTAGGCGTGCGATCAACTTCGCATAATTATGCTAGATCTACTCTTAAGCAGAGTCTATTCCTCCTCCACCTAAGCACATCAAATTTGGATTAAGCTTGCATAATTAAGAACAAACTAAGTATTTATCATATAATTCAGAAATTAATAACAAGATTCATCTAGGTTTCATCCCTTTCAGGTATCTGAAGGATTTAGTTCAGAACAAATAATGAAAACATCTCAAGAGAAAAGATAAAACAAAACATAAGAAATCCCTAAAACTCCCTGAAGGAATTGAGGGAGAAATTCGCCATCTTTAGTAGAATTCTGGCTTCTTGGGATGGATCAACTGGCTAACTTCGAGTGATTCCCACAAATCTGACCTTCTCGGCTTGACTCATTGGCCTAGCTAACCGCCCGTTCCGGCTTCTGCCGAACTCCCCTCTCAAGTTGCCCCCTTGGGTGTTTATATAAACTTTGACAAGCCTTACTTGGCCCCTAAGTATACTAATTCAAGTAAAATTCCTACTAGGGTGTTTGAATAGGATTTGGAATGTGTTTCTTTGCCTCCAAGTATCCAAATCTGATTAAAACTCTTCTTGGCTGCGGTAGGGACATGCCCATGGCCCACGCCCGTGTGAATCGTGGCCAGGCCGTGTTCGAGCCTGTTGAATGAGGAATGGCTATTTGGATTTTGGGTCAGGATGTGTCGATTTTGTGATATGGCCCATTTACTCCATTTTGGGCCCGTTTCCATTCTTATTGTCTTTGGGTGCTCTCTTGGGTATAAAACATGAAAACAAAGGATTAAGAGCACCAAATCACATAATTCGAGGCTTAAATCATCCAAAAGCATGCCAAATGTGGGCTTCAAATATGTTAGTTTTACGGTTTATTAGAGTGTCACGAGCACTCTCGCGAAACTGATACCGTAATGGGCCTGATCGATCCGAAACGGGCCAAGTGGGCCCAATGGGCTATCCGACCCACATGAGCAAAACTGTTAGAAAACTATCAAATGATAGGTCTGAATGCAAAATCTACAAATTTAAAACCGAAACCATGCGTTTTGGGCCACACGAGCATGTGGGCCGGTTTGGGCTTAAAATGGATTTTAGGCCCAACAATTTCGTAGTGACCCAAAAAGGGTCCCGTGTCGCTCGAGGTGACAACAGGCCTTCGGAAAGGCTGTTAAATGCAAAATTACCGTTATACCCCTGATTATGGTTGGTTATTATGTATATGCTTTAATTACACTGTTATACGTATGTTGCATTGCATTTATGATATGTTGCAAGGGTGGGATTAATGATTGGAGGAAGTGTTATTCTGGTGGCTCTGCCATAATTCTGTCTAGTGGCTATGCCACGTATATTCTGTTAATCTGGTGGCTCCGCCACAAATTCTGTGATGAGCATATGAATTTCACAATCAACAAAGCTCGAAGTGTCAAAAAGAATACGAACTTTTTAAGGAATGCGTAGTTTTAAACAACCCTTCTATGTGACATGCTAGATCTGGTCATAACGTCTAGCCGGGTTTGGGGTGTTACATTTTATGGTATCAGACCCAGGTTGCAAAACTCAGCTGTGGAAAGGGTCTGAAAATGTTTTTTCAAAATTTATTAGAAATATGATTTAGAAAATATATATATTTTTATGGGAAATATGCCACCCTGAGTCTCCAGCACCGAATCCGTAAGTTCTCTTACTTTATATCTGGTTATGTGATGAAATGACTGTAGGGAGAAAACTACTAGAAATAGTGGTAGTACACTTTAGTTATAGTAACTAAGACTATAGAGACTGAAACAGTAGGAAATTCAATCTGCGAAAACAACTCTTATACCTATTTTCCATAAAATACTTATTAATAAACATTGGAATTATAGACTGATTCATAAAATTCATAATTAGATTAACTCGATTCAGTAGTGGTAGAGGCTGAGGTGCTAGGGCTAGATCCTCAGCATCGGGGCATAGGCTTAAAAGGGAGGCGCTGGCACCGCCAGTGACTGAGACAGGGTCTCATGATTGAGCCAGAGCTGATGTGCTGACTCAGCTAGTTAGGGAGGTATTGGTGGAGGTTAAGGGAATTGGTGAAAAACTTCGACTTGGGTGCATGGACTGCAAGAAGAAAAGAGATCGCGGTTCTCTAGGGTCGCAGACTCGTTCTGTGAAGCATGCTAAGGCACGTCCAAACTTTCTGGCTTGCAAATATTGCAGAAGGCGTCATCCGGGTGAATGCTGGAGAAGGTAAGGAGCATGCTTGAGATGCGGGTCTAAGGAGCATAAGGCTCAGGATTGTTCCATCACCATTAAGTCAGGTATGTTTTGGTTGGATGTGGTGTGTGAATGTAGAAAATTTTATGTATGTGTGATAAATACTTGTTTGCTTCTGTGGTTAGATATTTGGTTGGGTGAAGAGGTTTCTAGATTAGGTTAGAAGTGTATTAGTGTTATTGGAAGGAGAGTGCACAGCGGCAACGTGGTAGAGTAGCCTGTGTTAAATTATTGTTAGACAGCTGGAAATTTCGAGGACGAAATTTCTTTAAAGAGGTAGATTCGTAATTCCCCGAATTTGGGCCTAGGAGAATTGGGCCTATTGGGCCTTGAGCGTAGGAGCTTTTTAAAATTTTTTTGGGAATGTGAGAACGGCATTAATGCAAGTTTGATCTATTAGGTATGTGATTTTGGAAGGTTACGGGGTTTCTATGAAGTCTCGGGTTCAAGTTAGGCCATAGGAAAAATTTTGGGTTTTGGCTCCTTAGGGGGTGAGCTAGTGGAAGCAAGACTTAAGTTTAATTGGGTGTATCTTGTAAGCACAAGAGGAGCTTGTGGCACAGTGGTGTTGCGTCACAAAGGAAGCATGGAGGTGGAGAGTTCAAATTCCACAGGCAACATTTGGTAGCTTTTATTTTGTGCTCAGGAAAGGAGGAAGCAGAGTTGAGATCAAACTTAACAGACCGAATTTGACCCTAATCGAAACGGTGGTTTCGGGACCACAAATCCGAGTCCGAGAAATATTTAAATATTATATTTCGTGCCTATTATATGTGAAATAATGTGTGTGAAAGTTTCGTATGAAAATTTCATCCTTTGTGTGTTTAATTTAGAAAAAGGATTTAATCGCGTAAAAGGTAAAAGTTGCAAACTATAGTGAAAAGCATTAAATTGATCATGGCTTTTTAATGTGTGGTATCAAATGGGAAATTAGCCCATTTTTATGTGTAGTGGGCGGCATTTGTCTAAGCTAACCTTATGTGTATATGTTAATTATATTATATAATAAGGGCATTATTGTACATTAGTTAATATGTTATTTTAGTTAAAAGAAAACATAAAATAAAACTTTGTTATTCATCTTTTTATCACCGAAATAAGAAAGAAAGAAATGGGAGTGTGAACTTGTTCATTCGGACTTCATTCAAGCTTAAATCGAGTATGTAATTTTAGTCAATTTTTGATAATTTTTACGTTTTTGAGATCGTTGCTTAGAGTATTAGCTGACCCATGCTGAATTTTTTGTTATTAACACATGAATGATGTTCGGCCATTGATATGTTCTTGTGGTTTTTGATGTTTGATGATTTTAAATTAAAGATATGTTAAAGATTAGTATGTTTTGTATTGGAAATTTTAGTGAATTTGAGTATTTTCGGCTAAATTGCAAAAATGAAATTTTGAGGGGCCTAAAATGCAAAATAAATGGAAGAAATGGACTTGTATAGTCCCTATGAATATTCTGCCCTAAGGTACTATAGTGAAATTTTGTGTATTTTGTGTTTTGTGCAAATAGGACTAAATTGTAAAAATGTGAAACATTAGGGGTAAAATGGTAATTTCCCCATTTATATGTTTAGGGACTAGATTGAGATGAAATCTACTTGAATGAGCTAAATTTTAATGTGTTTAGATCAAGAATAAAGAAAAATAGATTTGGATCGGGGAAAGGCGAAGGTTATCGAATAGCCGGTCTACGTTGTCCGTCGACAGTTGAGGTAAGTTTTTAAGCAAATATATGCCGGAAATTATCTAGCAGGCCTAGTGCCGGTGTGTGAGATTCGGGTTAATACGTAGTAGGTTCTATACCGGTGAGTTGAAATTTCAAGCCTAGATTATGTACTAATGAAGTCATGAAATGAATCAAGTAAGCCTAGATAATTGAAAGTGATCTTGTTAATTCGGCTATAAGGTATGTACTATTCACTTATATATATGATAGATGTATATACATATGTATATGAAATGTAAATGATCAAATAGAATGATGAAAGAAATGTAATAATAGGTCGTTGATGGAATGTGGATATATATATTATGCCATGTGAAAATTGGTTGTTTGGAAGCATGAAAGTGATTAATGGTATTCATATAGGTATATTGTATATATAAATATGTGTTTATATATTCGGCACATGGAGTACTTTGGTAAACAAAAGAAAATGGATAGGTTAAGTGAGGTAAGGATATTCGGCTACAGTGAAGTTATAAGTTAAGTTATGTATAATCAATGCCGTGAATTGGTTATTTTAAATGTTAGAGTGAATGAAGGTTATAAGTTAGTTGCTTAAGACTTACTAAGCTAGTGAGCTTACTTTGTGTATGTTCCTTGTTTCATTTTATAGATATCAATCAAGCTACGAGCTTAGGGGATTATCACCGAAGTCATTCACACTATCGGCTCATGCTGGTACCTATAAGGTTTTAGACTTTTGTTCCTAAGGCATGTATAGGCTAGCTAAGTTTTGAATGATGTTAGGTTAATGTATATAAGCCATGCGAATGTGGCTAGTATTTAATGTTAATGTTGATGTTATAAATCTATCCTTGATGTGGTATGCATGTATGTTTTGGTTGGAAAAATGAATGAATATGATAGATATGTAATTGTATATTTGTGTCATGTTGAAATAGGTATGTTTGTGCATAAATGATTGATGTGAAGTCATTAGGTGTAGATTTTGCTAACCGTTGGAAATGGACATAGGTAGGGATTTATAAAGAATGACTATAGTATTGATATATGTTTATATATAACTTTCGAATATATGTTTATGTATATTAGTCTTACGAAAATGATTTGAATTGAATCATTGAAATTAGCATAGTTACTATAAATTCTTAAATCAAGTATTGAGAGTATTTGCTTTATTAATTCAGCCATGGTTTAATTATAGGTAAAATATGGATGCTATGTCTCTTAAACAATGTGGCGAACAAGTTGATTTAGGTATATGATAGGTGTGGTGTTTATGTAAATGGAAACTCATTGAAGTGATTATGTACTTGGATGGTTGATGAAATTGATGTCTGTGTTTTAATGTCTAAAATATGGTTTTTGAATTTAAGGGAAATGTGCGCACCATACATATATGATTGTATATGGCTTGTGAGATTGCTTATTTTAAATTGAATGCATGATACTACCAAACTTAGTTTGTGATTTGTAATGAACACGAAATTCTTTGAATGAGACCTTGTGTATTCGGCCTAATAGATAAGTGTGTATGTAATGTGTAATGATTTTGCATATTTTCGGCTAAGTAGTAGTAAGATTTGAGCCATATGAATTTGGTATTAATAGGAAGTTATTATAAGGTGACATTTAGATCATACTTATTTTATCCTTTTAAGACGAAAAATAAATAGAATAATTGGGGTTTATAAAATTTAAATATTCAGTATGTGTAACATCCCGAAATTGGGCCTAATAGGATTGGGCCGATTGGGCCATGGGCTTTAGGAAAAATTTGTGTGTCATCTAGTTACTTGTGTTAGCTCGGGTAGTATTGTTTGTGTGCTTAGCATAGTCTTGTGAAGGCATGTTTTTATTTAGGAAGTTAGAATAAATTCTAGTATAGTTTATTTAATGAAGTGGATTAAGTGAGCTTGACACTTAAGTTAATTTAAGTGTTAAATTAAAGCACATGAGGAGTTAGTGGCATAGTGGACAAGGCTCTTGAAAGGTTGCTTGAGGTTAGTGGTTCGAGTATCAAGGAAAGCATTTGAGGATTTTTATTTCATCATAGCATTTATGGACGGTCAACTTATGTTTATGATAGGTTGGACTTTCATCTTTTGGTAAGTTGAATATATGTTTAAGGAAAGCTTGATATTGGGGATAAGATTCTTAAGGTTAAGGAAGGTTGGGGAGACATAAGGCTAGACTTTAGGATGATGTTTTGAAAAGTATTCTTAGGCCTTTAGTGATTGTATGTGGACGGCATGGGTGTCTAGGAGGGTGGCCGAATGTGGTTAGGTGGTTTGGGGGGGAATAGTTGGTCAACTTTTCTTTTTGTGCATCTTTTTGCATTTTGTTTTTCCCTCTCCAAAAACTCTTTCTTTTGGCCGAATGTAGCTTATGCTTTTGTGCAAATTTTGCTTTTGATTTTAACCTCATTTTGTTTGAACCAAATACCATTTCCTTTCTTCATTTTATCCTTTTGAAACCGAAACAACATTTGTAATTTTGTACACTTTTCTTTTTGGCAAACAAGGAGTTGGCCGAATCTCTTAACCCCATTTTCTCTCTTATTCTTTTTCTTCCTTTTAGCCGAATCTCTCCTCTCCAAACTCCCTTTTCTTTTCTCTATTGTTGCTAAAATCGAACTCTCTCTCTCTCTCTCTCTTTCATTCTCTTTTCTATTCACATATTTTCTTCTCTCATAACCAAATTGCCGAAACTCCCTACTTCCTTTTAGTCTTTGTTTTGACCGAATATTCAAGGGTAGACTCTCTTTGGTTTTCTTCAATCGATTTTGGAAAAGAGCAAGTATTCTTGGCCGATTTTTTCTATTATTTCTTTCTCCTTTCTATATCACTTTCTTATGGACATAGGCCGAATCTTTGGGCATTGGTTTGCAAGGTTCTAATCATTCTAGGAATCGATTTCATTTAGGCTTCTCGGGACGTTGGAAGCAATCAACTAAGCCTCGTTTCTTTGTCAATCGATTTGGGTAAGTTTAGGTAAGACTTGGTATTTCGAAGTGATAACTCATTGGATTTAGTGATATGGCCGAATGGCCTTTGTTTATAATTTAAGTGTTGGCCGATTGTAGGACAAGGTGATCTAGTGCGATAGATCGGATCTCCGGAAGTTAGATTTTTGCTTTGGTGAAAGGTGTGTATCTTACACACTTTATAACTTGGTTTATATGTATGTATATGTGTGTTATTACTAATCATATTATGAAAGTGGGAAAAACGATGAGATTTGGATTTGATACCATGATGGTATGAATGAGGATTCGGGTAAGTCCGTTTTGATATGTTGTTAATACATGTGGATTGAAATCATGATCTACGATTTATGATATATTTATTATATGATTCATATCATAGTATATTGACATGATTTGTTTATCTATTGCATTGGTATGGGCAATATGAGAGGAGGGGGAAGATTGTGACTTCGGTCACCAGTGATTTGGTAACACATTTGTGTCTTCGGACACCAGAGATTTGGTATCTCCAGTGATTTGGTATCACATTTGTGTCTTCGGACACCAGAGGTTTGGCACCTCATTGCGTCTCGTCCCTGTGGTTAATACCACCGTGGGTTGGCCCCACTTTTGAGATATGGGATCGACGCCAGTGATTTGGTATCACACGTGGGTTGGCCCCACAACTTGATGAATCGTGTCTTCGGATACCAGTGGTTTGGCACCACCAGTGATTTGGTATCACATTTCGTGTCTTCGGACACCAGAGGTTTGGCACCTCATAGTGACTTGTCCCTGTGGTTAACACCACCGTGGGTTGGCCCCACTTTTGAGATATGGGATTGTCTGCCAGTGATTTGGTATCACACATGGGTTGGCCCCACAGATGGATTATTCGTGACTTCGGTCACCAGTGATTTGGTATCACATTTATTTCGTGACTTCGGTCACCAGTGGTTTGGCACCACCAGTGGTTTGGTACCACACGGGGTAGAAAAGGAGTTATGGATGGCTAGGTTGGGTACATTATGCATATATTGCTTTGTTATAATTTGTGTAAGTATGTGGTAATTACCACGGGAGAGGGAATATACACTGAGTCTTGGTGACTCACCTTCTCCCTTATCATTTCAGGTGATTCGTGAGATCGCGGATGAGGAGCCGAATGAACTCGAGGAGGCCATGCAATAAATTTCGGTTCTATGTGAACTTTGGTTTGTGAACTTTAATTTATTTAAATTTGGTTTTATATTTTATGGTTTTGTAATAAGGCCTCTCTAAATTATGGTTTGGATTATTTTTATGTTTTGAACATGTTTTAAATATGGGTTATAAATTTCTTGATTATTATAATAAATTGAGCACAAAGTTTTCTAAATTACACAACGCGATGGTTTTTAAAAACGTTGCCATCGGGTAACATAAATCATTTGATAATTTTAACAACTTAAGTGTTTTTGATAATTTAAACGATTTTCAAATATTAAGTTTCTACATTCAAATGCAAATGGTTTTCAAAGTAATAATTTGAGTTTTCTTAAAATGACATAAATGTTTTCTTAACTAAGTTTTAAAAGTTTTACTTACGGCATTTCAAAAACAAATTATCAGTTTTTAACTTATTATATACTTGTTTTCTACAAATATAGAATTTTAATAGGTTTTTCACAAAAATTTTAATCGTCAACTAGTTCTTCTTCAAATATTTTCCTCAGTGACATACCAGATTCGGTCGTGGCGTATTGACCGGGTTTGGGGTGTTACAAATTGGTATCAGAGCTAAGTTCAAAAGCTCGGCTGTGGGCCCGAGGCCCAAAATGATTTAAAGTATGGTTTTAAAATGTTTTTGTTTAAAATTATATGGTTGGAAAGGCATGGCCCCGAGTCTCCGGCACCAATCCACCCTGGTAAGTACCTCCAACTATTGATTTTGATGATATGATAATGTTGATATGACTATATAGTAGTAGGAACTACTTTAGAGACCTAAAACTATAGGTTTGGTGTACTCGCGAAACCTCTTATTAAAACTTTTCATAAAACTGTGCTTTAAAGAAAGTGGAATATTGATTAATTCATAAAACTTTTAAATCAGATAAGTCGAGACTTTAGACATGAGTACTCGAGGTCGAGGTCATGTTATGCGTGGACGTGGTCGAGGTAGGATGGCTGTGTCTGAGCCAGTGAGGTCTGGTCAAGGATCCGAGAATGAAGTACCACCAGTCCCACCACCAGCGGTTGGAGTTGAGCATCAGGATCAAACGGGGGATGACGCGGTGTCTCAGGCGATGCTGCGAGTTCTTGAGAGGGTAGCTGGAGTAGGTGGAGGCACGGGAGCTCGGAAGTCAGTACCTGAGCGACTCCGAGCCAATGGAGCCGAGGTATTTCGAGGTGTTTCGGGTGTAGCTCCTAGCTCGGCTGAATATTGGCTAGAGGCGACGGAGCGAATCATGGATGATCTAGATCTGAATGCTGAGGAGAAGCTGAAAGGGATAGTATCGCTTCTTCGGGATGAGTCATATCAGTGGTGGCTCACGGTTCGGAATGGTGCTGCGGTGGAGGATCTCACTTGGGACTTCTTTAAGGCAGCGTATTAGAAGAAGTATATCGGGTCTAGTTACGTTGATGCGCAGCGTAAGGCATTTTTGAGTTTGGTCCAAGGGAGTAAATCTGTATCAGAGTATGAGGCTGCGTTCTTAAGATTGAGCCGGTATGCTGGAGGTATTGTGGCTTCGGAGCACGAGCGATGTGTTCGATTCGAAGATGGTTTGAAGGACGAGCTGAGATTGTTGATTGCTCCACATCAGGAGCGAGAGTTTGCTGCTTTGGTTGAAAAGGCTAAGATAGCCGAAGGGATAAAGGAATCTGCAAGGCAGAGTTACGATAGGAATAAGCATAAGAGAGGTTTTGAATCATCTGGGTCGGACGAAGATTCTCAAAAAAGGGTTAGGCAGAATGGGCCGAATCAGTCTGGGAGGCCTGTTATTGCTAATCAGGGACCAGCACGGTGTAACAGATGCGGAAAATTTCATTGGGGCGAATGTTAGACCGGTGGGAAAGGATGTTTTGATTGTGGCTCGCTGGATCATCGTGTGAGGGACTATCCACGTAAGCAAGCAAGGAATCAATCTGAAGGTCAAGATCGTGCTCAGTTCAGAAAGGAGGGACCGTCACCGCAGAGAGGTCGTGATAACGGTAGAGGAGGTAATGGTTCTGGTCGAGGTCGCGGAGCATCGGGCAGAGGTGCAGGCAACACTGAGGCAAGACAGCCTGGGTTGGTGTATACAGCGAGACGTCGAGAGGAGGGCGACGCACCGGACGTCATCACCAGTATGTTCTTGATCATTGGATTTCCATATACTGCTTTGATTGATGTGGGTTGACGTATTCAAATGTCGTTAGTAGTATAGTAGTGTTATTAAGATCAGAGTGCGCAGCAAGAGCGTAGTGCAGGGAGTTAGACTGTACGTTTGATCGTTAGTAAGTAATTTCGAGGACGAAATTTTTAAGGAGGGTAGAACTGTAACATCCCGAAATTGGGCCTAATAGGATTGGGCCGATTGGGCCATGGGCTTTAGGAAAAATTTGTGTGTCATCTAGTTACTTGTGTTAGCTCGGGTAGTATTGTTTGTGTGCTTAGCATAGTCTTGTGAAGGCTTGTTTTTATTTAGGAAGTTAGAATAAATTCTAGTATAGTTTATTTAATGAAGTGGATTAAGTAAGCTTGACACTTAAGTTAATTTAAGTGTTAAATTAAAGCACATGAGGAGTTAGTGGCATAGTGGATAAGGCTCTTGAAAGGTTGATTGAGGTTAGTGGTTCGAGTATCAAGGAAAGCATTTTGAGGATTTTTATTTCATCATAGCATTTATGGACGGTCAACTTATGTTTATGATAGGTTGGACTTTCATCTTTTAGTAAGTTGAATATATGTTTAAGGAAAGCTTGATATTGGGGATAAGATTCTTAAGGTTAAGGAAGGTTGGGGAGACATAAGGCTAGACTTTAGGATGATGTTTTGAAAAGTATTCTTAGGCCTTTAGTGATTGTATGTGGACGGCATGGGTGTCTAGGAGGGTGGTCGAATGTGGTTAGGTGGTTTGGGGGGGGAATAGTTGGTCAACTTTTCTTTTTGTGCATCTTTTTGCATTTTGTTTTTCCCTCTCCAAAAACTCTTTCTTTTGGCCGAATGTAGCTTATGCTTTTGTGCAAATTTTGCTTTTGATTTTAACCTCATTTTGTTTGAACCAAATACCATTTCCTTTCTTCATTTTATCCTTTTGAAACCGAAACAACATTTGTACTTTTGTGCACTTTTCTTTTTGGCAAACAAGGAGTTGGCCGAATCTCTTAACCCCATTTTCTCTCTTATTCTTTTTCTTCCTTTTGGCCGAATCTCTCCTCTCCAAACTCCCTTTTCTTTTCTCCATTGTTGCTAAAATCGAACTCTCTCTCTTTCTCTCTTTCATTCTCTTTTCTATTCACATATTTTCTTCTCTCATAACCAAATTGCCGAAACTCCCTACTTCCTTTTAGTCTTTGTTTTGACCGAATATTCAAGGGTAGACTCTCTTTGGTTTTCTTCAATCGATTTTGGAAAAGAGTAAGTATTCTTGGCCGATTTTTTCTATTATTTCTTTCTCCTTTCTATATCACTTTCTTATGGACATAGGCCGAATCTTTGGGCATTGGTTTGCAAGGTTCTAATCATTCTAGGAATCGATTTCATTTAGGCTTTTCGGGACGTTGGAAGCAATCAACTAAGCCTCATTTCTTTGTCAATCGATTTGGGTAAGTTTAGGTAAGACTTGGTATTTCGAAGTGATAACTCATTGGATTTAGTGATATGGCCGAATGGCCTTTGTTTATAATTTAAGTGTTGGCCGATTGTAGGACAAGGTGATCTAGTGCGATAGATCGGATCTCCGGAAGTTAGATTTTTGCTTTGGTGAAAGGTGTGTATCTTACACACTTTATAACTTGGTTTATATATGTATGTATATGTGTGTTATTACTAACCATATTATGAAAGTGGGAAAAACGATGAGATTTGGATTTGATACCATGATGGTATGAATGAGGATTCGGGTAAGTCCGTTTCGATATGTTGTTAATACATGTGGATTGAAATCATGATCTACGATTTATGATATATTTATTATATGATTCATATCATAGAATATTGACATAATTTGTTTATCTATTGCATTGGTATGGGCAATATGAGAGGAGGGGGAAGATTGTGACTTCGGTCACCAGTGATTTGGTAACACATTTGTGTCTTCGGACACCAGAGATTTGGTATCTCCAGTGATTTGGTATCACATTTGTGTCTTCGGACACCAGAGGTTTGGCATCTCATTGCGTCTCGTCCCTGTGGTTAATACCACCGTGGGTTGGCCCCACTTTTGAGATATGGGATCGACGCCAGTGATTTGGTATCACACGTGGGTTGGCCCCACAACTTGATGAATCGTGTCTTCGGACACCAGTGGTTTGGCACCACCAGTGATTTGGTATCACATTTCGTGTCTTCGGACACCAGAGGTTTGGCACCTCATAGCGACTTGTCCCTGTGGTTAACACCACCGTGGGTTGGCCCCACTTTTGAGATATGGGATTGTCTGCCAGTGATTTGGTATCACACGTGGGTTGGCCCCACAAATGGATTATTCGTGACTTCGGTCACCAGTGATTTGGTATCACATTTATTTCGTGACTTCGGTCACCAGTGGTTTGGCACCACCAGTGGTTTGGTACCACACGGGGTAGAAAAGGAGTTATAGATGGCTAGGTTGGGTACATTATGCATATATTGCTTTGTTATAATTTGTGTAAGTATGTGGTAATTACCACGGGAGAAGGAATATACACTGAGTCTTGGTAACTCACCTTCTCCCTTATCATTTCAGGTGATTCGTGAGATCGCGGATGAGGAGCCGGATGAACTCGAGGAGGCCATGCAATAAATTTCGGTTCTATGTGAACTTTGGTTTGTGAACTTTAATTTATTTAAATTTGGTTTTATATTTTATGGTTTTGTAATAAGGCCTCTCTAAATTATGGTTTGGATTATTTTTATGTTTTGAACATGTTTTAAATATGGGTTATAAATTTCTTGATTATTATAATAAATTGAGCACAAAGTTTTCTAAATTACACAACGCGATGGTTTTTAAAAACGTTGCCATTGGGTAACATAAATCATTTGATAATTTTAACAACTTAAGTGTTTTCGATAATTTAAACGATTTTCAAATATTAAGTTTCTACATTCAAATGCAAATGGTTTTCAAAGTAATAATTTGAGTTTTCTTAAAATGACATAAATGTTTTCTTAACTAAGTTTTAAAAGTTTTACTTACGGCATTTCAAAAACAAATTATCAGTTTTTAACTTATTATATACTTGTTTTCTACAAATATAGAATTTTAATAGGTTTTTCACAAAAATTTTAATCGTCAACTAGTTTTTCTTCAAATATTTTCCTCAGTGACATACCAGATTCGGTCGTGGCGTATTGACCGGGTTTGGGGTGTTACAGTATGTTTTACACATATGTGACAAATTGTTATGATCGTATCTTTTTATAAGCATATTTGACCAGGACTGATTGACTGTGTAAGAATTGTAGCTTTTCTGGTAATGCCCATAACCTTAATCCGGCGACGGATACGGGTTAGGGTTGTTAGATTTTATTGGTATCAGAGCTTACGATTTAGTCGATTCTAGGACTACCGTAGCGCGTGAGATTCTAGCTATACATGCCTTAAGTTTTATAATACGATAGTGTGATGACTTCTGATATTTCAAACTATGTTTTATATAGTAAATGGATCCTGACAGAGCCGTAGTGGATGATGTAGAGAGTGTAGCACCTGATCGCGCACGCGAGTCAGCGCCAGTAGACTCTCGACCAGTTTTGGGTAGCCATGAGGGGGAGGCTAAACAAGCCTTCTACCAGATGATGAATGAATGGTTTACCCAGTTCATTCAGACTAACCCAGCTGTACAACAACCTCCACCCCTGAATAATCCAAGTCCGGTACCTTCAGTACCTCCGATGATAGATCCGATGAGATCCAGTAGGCCTCCTATTGATAAAATCAGGAAATATGGGGCCGAAGAATTCAAAGTTAATGATGATGATGATGATGCGGAGCGAGCTAAGATGTGGCTTGATAACACAATTCGGGTACTTGATGAGCTATCCTGTACTCCAGATGAATGCCTGAAGTGTGCTATATCTCTACTTCGGGACATTGCGTATCACTAGTGGAATACACTAGTATCAGTGGTTCCGAAAGAAAAAGTAACTTGGGATTTCTTTCAGATCGAGTTCCGTAAGAAATATATCAGTTAGAGATTCATTGTTCAGAAACGAAAAGAATTTTTGGAACTGAAACAGGGTCGTATGACTGTGACGGAATATGAGCGGAAGTTTGTCAGATTGAGCCGTTATGCTAGAGAGTGTATATCAACTGAAGCCATTATGTGTAAAAGATTTGAAGACGGTTTGAATGAAGACATAAAGTTGCTTGTTGGCATTCTTGAGATCAAAGAGTTCGTAGTACTTGTTGAACGAGCTTGCAAAGCTGAAGAGCTTGGGAAGGAGAAAAGAAAGGCTGAAATAAAAGCTAGAGACATTCGTAAAAGATCATCAAGTAAGACTTTCCATTCAGCGTCTAAGAAGTTGAAAGATGATTTTGGCCGACATAAAGCTACTTCAGACCTGTCTAGACGAGATCGACCTCCAGTGAGTTCCTGAGCCACTTTGATGGCTAGTGTTGGTAATGTTCAGCAGAACCGAACTGAGTGTAATCATTGTGGAAAATGGCATTCTGGGAGCTGTAGATTCCGTGACCGGTCCTGCTTTAAATGTGGATCATCAGACCATTTTATTCGAAAGTGCCCAATGCAAGTCGAGCAAAATACGGCCCAGAATATCAAACCGAGTAAAACGTCAGCGCGAGGCAGACCACCCAGACATTCTGGAAATGTTAGTGGCAGTCAGAAAGGGACTAAAAACACTGCAGTTAGATCGGAGGCTCGTGCACCAGCTAGAGCATATGCTATTCGTGCCAGAGAGGATGCTTCTTTCCCAGATGTTATCACCGGTACTTTCATTCTTTATGATACTACTGTGATTACATTGATTGATCCTGGATCGACTCATTCATATGTGTGTGAAACTTTAGTATCCAGTAAGACTCTACCTGTTGAGTCTACTGAGTTTGTGATCTGTGTATATAACCCCTTGGGTCGATATGTACTTGTGAATAAAGTGTGAATGGATTGGTTAACTTTGCATGATGCCATAGTAAATTGCAAAAGAAAGATTATTGATTTGAGATGTCAGAACGGTGAAATCATACGGGTTGAATCTAATGATCTAAACGGGTTTCCTATGGTAATATCCTTGATGTTAGCCCGAAAGTATGTGAGAAAAGGATGTAAAGCTTACTTGGCTTGTGTTGGATAATAAAGTGTCCGAAAAGCAGATTGAATCCGTGCCAGTTGTGTGTGAATACCCAGATGTGTTTCTCGAGGACTTACTGGGTTTACCGCCAGAACGAGAGATTGAGTTTGGCATTGAATTAGTACCGGGAACGGCTCTGATTTTGATAGCTCCGTATCGGATGGCACCTACTGAGTTGAAAGAGTTGAAAGCACAGTTACAAGAGTTGACAGATAGGGGCTTTGCACAACCGAGCTTCTCTCCTTGGGGTGCACCAGTTCTATTCATGAAAAAGAAAGATGGGACTATACGAATGTGTATTGACTATCGGCAGCTGAACAAGGTAACTACAAAGAATAAATACCCATTACCTCAGATCGACGATTTGTTTGACCGGTTAAAAGGGGCTTCAGTGTTTTCAAAGATAGATTTAAGATCGGGCTATTATCAGTTGCGAGTTAGAGATTTCGACGTGTCAAAGACTGCATTCCGAACGAGGTACGGGCATTTTGAGTTTCTGGTTATGCCTTTTGGACTTACTAATGCACCTGCTATTTTTATGGATTTGATGAATCGGGTTTTCAGACAATATTTGGATCGATTTGTGGTAGTGTTTATAGATGATATCCTGATCTACTCTAGGAATGAAACCGAACATGTTGAGCATTTGAGATTGGTGCTACAACCTTTGCGAGATCAACGGTTGTATGCAAAGTTTAGTAAGTGTGAATTCTGGATGAAGGAAGTCAGCTTTTTGGGTCATGTCGTATCAACATCAGGTATTCGGGTTGATCCAAACAAAATATCGGCTATACTTGATTGGAAACCACCAAAGAATGTTTCCGAAATTCGAAGCTTTATGGGACTTGTGGGATATTACAAATGATTCGTCAAAGGTTTTTCCATGATAGCCACACCTTTGACAAAACTACTACAGAAAGATGTCAAGTTCGAGTGGTCAGAAAAGTGTCAGAAAAGTTTCGATCAGCTGAAAGCCCTTTTGACTGAAGCTCCAGTGTTAGCTTAGCCTGAATCGGGTAGAGAATTTATTGTTTCTAGTGATGCTTCCTTGAATGGTTTTGGTTGCATTTTGATGTAGGAAGGCAAAGTCATAGCCTACGCTTCGAGACAATTGAAGCCTCACGAAAGAAATTATCCGACTCACGATTTAGAATTGGCAGCCATCGTTTTTGCGTTGAAAATTTGGCATCATTAGTTATTTGGTGAGAAATGTCATGTTTATTCGGATCACAAAAGTCTGAATTATTTGATGATTCAGAAAGATTTGAACTTGAGACAACGCAGATGGTTAGAACTGTTGAAGGACTATGAGTTAGTGATTGACTACCATTCGGGAAAAGCTAACGTTGTTGCAGATACCTTAAGTCGAAAATCTTTGATTGCCCTTCGTGCATTGAACGCACACATGGTTATGGCTAGTGATGGATCGATCATAGCTGAGTTGAAATCAAGACTGATGTTTATCAGCAAATTTGTGATGCAAAGAAAATTGAAAAAGATATGATTTCTAGACGGGTTCAGTGTGAAAATGATGCAGAGTCAGAGTTTCGAATTGACGCAAATGATTGTTTGAACTTCAAAGATCGAATATGTGTTCCGAGGAATGTGGATTTGATTCAGATGATTTTGAACAAGGCTCATAATAGTCAACTATCGGTACATCCAGGTAGCACGAAAATGTATAATGATTTGAAACAGTTTTATTGGTGGCCTGGCATGAAACGAGATATATCAGAATTTGTCTCAAAGTGTTTAATTTGTCAGCAAGTAAAAGCCGAGCATCAAGTGCCTTCTAGATTACTTCAGCCGATCATGATACCTGAATGGAAATGGGATAGAGTCACTATGGATTTTGTATCCGGTTTGCCTACGACACCGAGCAAGAAAGATGCAATGTGGATTATAGTGGATAGACTGATCAAATCAGCTCACTTTGTACCGGTTCGTACAGACTATTCGCTCGATAAACTTTTAGAGTTGTATGTATCTCAAATTGTGAGATTACATGGTGTGCCGAGTTCCATTGTTTTAGACAGAGACCCGAGATTCACATCGCGGTTTTGGAAGAAGTTGCATGATGCTTTGGGTACTAAACTCCACTTTAGTACAGCCTTTCATCCGCAGACAGACGGTCAGTCTGAACGAACCATTCAGATACTTGAGGACATGTTGAGATGTTGCGTCCTTGAGTTTGAAGGTACGTGGGAAAGATACTTACCTTTGATTGAATTTGCTTATAATAACAGTTTTAAATCTAGTATCAAAATGGCATCTTACGAAGCTCTATATGGCTGCAAGTGTCGTACACCGTTGTATTGGACCGAGCTCAGTGAAAATAAGATACACGGGGTTGATTTGATTAAAGAGACGGAACAGAAAGTGGCAATAATTAGAGATAGGTTGAAAGCTGCCTCGGATCGTCAAAGATCATATGCTGATTTGAAACGTAAAAACATTGAGTTTCAGGTCGGAGACCGGGTTTTCTTGAAAGTTTCTCCGTGGAAGAAAGTACTCCGACTTGGTCGGAAAGGCAAACTAAGTCCGAGATCCATCGGACCGTACGAGATCATCGAACGTATTGGGTCTGTTGCTTACATATTGAAATTGCCCTCTGAATTAGAAAAGATACACAAAGTATTTCACGTTTCGATGCTTCGTAGATATAGATCAGATCCGTCGCATGTGATCGCTCCGTCCGAGATTGAAATCCGATCCTATATGACGTACGAGGAGGAACCGATTCGTATTTTAGCCCGGGAAATGAAAGAGTTGAGAAACAAGAAAATTCCGTTAGTGAAAGTATTATGGAATCGTCACGGAGTTGAAGAGGCCACGTGGGAGCCTGAGGATTCAATGAGGCAACAACATCCTACTTTGTTTAACGGTAAGATTTTCGGGACAAAAAACCCTAAGGGGGGAGAGTTGTAACAGACCGAATTAGACCCTAATCAGAATGGTGGTTTTGGGACCACGAATCCGAGTCTGAGAAATATTTAAATATTATATTTCGTGCCTATTATATGTGAAATAATGTGTGTGAATGTTTCGTATGAAAATTTAATCGTTTGTGTGTTTAATTTAGAAAAAGGATTTAATCGCGTAAAAGGTAAAAGTTGCAAACTATAGTGAAAAGCATTAAATTGATCATGGCTTTTTAATATGGGGTATCAAATGGGAAATTAACCTATTTTTATGTGTTGTGGGTGGCATTTGTCTAAACTAACCTTATGTGTATATGTTAATTATATTATATAATAAGGGCATTATTGTACATTAGTTAATATGTTATTTTAGTTAAAAGAAAACATAAAATAAAACTTTGTTCTTCATCTTTTTATCAGCAAAATAAGAAAGAAAGAAATGGGAGTGTGAGCTTGTTCATTCGGCCTTCATTCAAGCTTAAATCGAGTATGTAATTTTAGTCGATTTTTGATAATTTTTACGTTTTTGAGATCGTTGCTTAGAGTATTAGCTGACCCATGCTGAAATTTTTGTTATTAACACATGAATGATGTTCAGCCATTGATATGTTCTTGTGGTTTTTGATGTTTGATGATTTTAAATTAAAGATATGTTAAAGATTAGTATGTTTTGTATTGGAAATTTTAGTGAATTTGAGTATTTTGGGCTAAATTGCAAAAATAAAATTTTGAGGGGGCTAAAATGCAAAATAAATGGAAGAAATGGACTTGTATAGTCCCTATGAATATTCCGCCCTAAGGTACTATAGTGAAATTTTGTATATTTTGTGTTTTGTGCAAATAGGACTAAATTGTAAAAATGTGAAACATTAGGGGTAAAATGGTAATTTCCCCATTTATATGTTTTGGGACTAAATTGAGATGAAATGTGATTGAATGAGCTAAATTTTAATGTGTTTAGATCAAGAACAAAGAAAAACAGATTTGGATCGGGGAAAGGTGAAGGTTATCGAATAGCCGGTCTACGTTGTCCGTCGACAGTTGAGGTAAGTTTTTAAGCAAATATATGCTGGAAATTATCTAGTACTTAAATAAATGTTGAAATTTGAAAATGTTGGGAATATATTTATGAAGTTGCCGAATGTGGGATTGTACAATGATGAATTGATTTTACGTCTATAATGTGTATAAGTTTAATTGAATTTGATATGTGATAGAATTATGAAAAAAAATAAGTGATACAAGTGACTGTGGCATTATGAATTGTGTATGGAATAGTTTACGATGTTGATACTCGGGCTTAAAGCCTAGCAGGCCTAGTGCCGGTGAATTATTTCGGGCTTAATGCCTACCAAGCTAAATGCCGGTGTTTAAAATTTCAGACTTTAAGTCTAGCAGGCCTAGTGCCGGTGTGTGAGATTCGGGTTAATACCTAGCAGGTTCTATACCGGTGAGTTGAAATTTCAAGCCTAGACTATGTACTAATGAAGTCATGAAATGAATCAAGTAAGCCTAGATAATTGAAAGTGATCTTGTTAATTCGGCAATAAGGTATGTTCTATTCACTTATATAAATGATATATGTATATACATATGTATATGAAATGTAAATGATCAAATAGAATGATGAAAGAAATGTAATAATAGGTGGTTGATGGAATGTGGATATATATTATGCCATGTGAAAATTGGTTGTTTGGAAGCATGAAAGTGATTAATGGTATTCATATAGGTATATTGTATATATAATATGTGTTTATATATTCGGCACATAGAGTACTTTGGTAAACAAAAGAAAATGGATAGGTTAAGTGAGGTAAGGATATTCGGCTACAGTGAAGTTATAAGTTAAGTTATGTATAATCAATGCCGTGAATTGGTTATTTTAAATGTTAGAATGAATGAAGGTTATAAGTTAGTTGCTTAAGACTTACTAAGCCAGTAAGCTTACTTTGTGTGTGTTCCTTGTTTCATTTTATAGATTTCAATCAAGCTACGAGCTCAGGGGATTATCACTGAAGTCATTCACACTATCGGCTCATGTTGGTACCTATAAGGTTTTAGACTTTTGTTCCTAAGGCATGTATAGGCTAGCTAAGTTTTGAATGATGTTAGGTTAATGTATATAAGCCATGCGAATGTGGCTAGTATTTAATGTTAATGTTGATGTTATAAATCTATCCTTGATGTGGTATGCATGTATGTTTTGGTTGGAAAAATGAATGAATATGATAGATATGTAATTGTATATTTGTGTCATGTTGAAATAGGTATGTTTGTGCATGAATGATTACTGTGAAGTCATTAGGTGTAGATTTTGCTAACCGTTGGAAATGGACATAGGTAGGGATTTATAAAGAATGAGTATAGTATTGATATATGTTTATATATAACTTTCGAATGTATGTTTATGTATATTAGTCTTACGAAAATGATTTGAATTGAATCATTGAAATTAGCATAGTTATTATAAATTCTTAAATCAAGTATTGAGAGTATTTGCTTTATTAATTCAGCCATGGTTTAATTATAGGTAAAATATGGATGCTATGTCTCTTAAACAATGTGACGAACAAGTTGATTTAGGTATATGATAGGTGTGGTGTTTATGTAAATGGAAACTCATTGAAGTGATTATGTACTTGGATGGTTGATGAAATTGTTGTCTGTGTTTTAATGTCTAAAATATGGTTTTTTGAATTTAAGAGAAATGTGCGCACCATACATATATGATTGTATATGGCTTGTGAGATTGCTTATTTTAAATTGAATGCATGATACTACCAAACTTAGTTTGTGATTTGTAACGAACACGAAATTCTTTGAATGAGACCTTGTGTATTCGGCCTAATAGATAAGTGTGTATGTAATGTGTAATGATTTTGCATATTTTCGGCTAAGTAGTAGTAAGATTTGAGCCATATGAATTTGGTATTAATAGGAAGTTATTATGAGGTGACAATTAGATCATACTTATTTTATCCTTTTAAGACGAATAATAAATAAAATAATTGGGGTTTATAAAATTTAAATATTAAGTATGTTTTACACATATGTGACTAATTGTTATGATCGTATCTTTTTATAAGCATATTTGACCAAGACTGATTGACTGTGTAAGAATTGTAGCTTTTCTGGTAATGCCCATAACCTTAATCTGGCGACAGATACGGGTTAGGGGTGTTACACAAACCCTGCCAGGGTGGTTGAAAACTTGGTCAAACATTTTGAATGGGAGGTAGAGAGTAAATGGTGGAGAAGAAAAAAGGAGAGAATCAATGGATTGGTGGGAGAGGAGTTAGTGGCTGAATTTGGGATTATGGGGGATGAGAATTTCGGTCAAGTTTTGTCATTTGGAGGAGTGCATATTCGGCCTTGAGCAAGGAGAGAGTGCCGAAATTCTTTAGTATTTTTACTTTGCATTTGTGCATTTCGAGTATTTTCTTCTTTGAGCATTCCAAGTCACATTGTTGCATTTTCTTCTTGTCAAAATCCTTTTCTCACTCTTTTCTTCTCCAGTTCTTTTCTAGTCATTTTCTCCTCTCTGTGAACCTCAGCCGAATTCACCCTATTGATTTCATTCTCTTTTCTTCTTAGGCTTCTTCTCTACTCTTTCCTCTCGATAAGCCGGATTTCCTCTTTTCTCATTTGAATCGGTTTCTCTTTTTATTTTGCTAATAGCTGAATTCTCTACTACTCACCTATTCTCTCATTTCATCCACTTCTTTTCTCTTCTTAGATCAATGGCCACCCTACCTCTACTTTTATTCCTTTAGCCGATTGCTTGGTAGCTTGAAGCTTGGTGTTTTTCTTTTTGGGTGCCAATCTCTTCTTTCCATTCGGCTTCTCTCTGATTAAAGGTAATGTTTCTTTCCTCTTTATTCTCTTTCATCTCTTTTACTTCTCTTCAAAATCGAGGCACTCAATCTCAATTCTTTATGGTTTAGGCCGAATCTACCCACCCTCTGCCATCTCAAATCCCTCTTGTTGTGGTAAGGGCCGAATCCTCTAAGGTGCTTCTTGGTGCAGACTGCTTCATGATCTTTTCCAAGTGTTGGCAAGTTGGAGCAGGGCCGATTAGGGGTGGAAGATTCTTTTTATCTCGTTGAGTTTGTTAGGGTTGAAAGGTCTCTTCTCTTATTACCTTGTGTAGTTTTCTAACGTGATCTTCTCGATAGGGGCACGAGTATTTAAGCAGTAGAAGGAGGACCAAATACCCTCTTTAGAAGGGAGGCTATTTTTGGTAAGTTAAGCCTATAGTCATAGATGTTCACATTTTAGTATTACCGAGCAGGAAGACTAACTGAGGGCCAATGATGTTCTTAGGTGCTTCAGGGAGTAACATGATCCATATTCCAAATCAGGTGTGTAATCTCACACCCCTCCGCATACATGCTTGGAATGTTCTGTGATTCGGCCGAAAGCCGAAAAGCCAGAAAACACGACATCTTGACCACTAGAGCGTGCGAACGCTCGTAGTGGTAGATCAAGATACGAATAGTGACATTAAGTTGTTGAGAGTGCCACGAGCACTATCGCGAAACCGAGGCCGTAATGGGCCTGATCAAGCCGAAATAGGCCAAGTGGGCCCAATGGGCTATCTGGCCCACATGGGCAAAACTGTTAGAAAACTATCAAATGATAGGTTCGAATGCAAAATCAGCAAATCTAAAACCGAAATCATGCTTTTTAGGCCACACGAGCGTGTGGGCCTGTTTGGGCTTAAAATGGATTTTAGGCCCAACAGTTCTGTAGTGACCCAAAAAGGGTCCCATGTCGCTCGAGGCCACAGTAGGCCTTCGAAAAGGCTGTTAAATGTAAAATTACCATTATAACCCTGATTATGGTTGGTTATTATGTATATGTTTTAATTACACTGTTATACGTATGTTGCATTGCATTTATGATATGTTGCATGGGGTGGGATTAATGATCGAAGGAAGTGTTATTCTGGTGGCTCTGCCACAATTCTGTCTGGTGGCTATGCCACGTATATTCTGTTAATCTGGTGGCTTCGCCACAAATTCTGTGATAAGCAGCTTGTCTGCCATATTGGTGTGTAGGGCTGGGTGGGTTCACTTGGTCCCCACAGGTGTGTAGGGTTGGTACGGGGGTGTGTAGCGGATGGATTATTAGGTTGGGTTGCATGCTCTGTTGCATTATTATGTCTATAGGGCTTCGGCCTAGTCTGCTGCTGTATGGGCTTCAGCCCAGTTTGCTTCTTTATGGGCTCAGGCCCAGTTAATGACCAATTAGGGGATTACTCACTGAGTTCTCGTAATTCACCCCTCTGCTTTACAAGTGCAGGTGATCCCCAGCGTTAGAGGATTTTGGGGCTGCGGAGGACTCTTTGGTGGCCATACGTTGGAGTATTTCTCATGAAATTTAGTAAATTTTGTTTTTGCTTTATTTTAATTTGGTTTTAATATTTTGTAATAAGGCCATTCGGCTTTAATTTTTTTTTCTTTTAAACTTTCATTTCAGTTATATTCAAACTTTAAATGATTAAACTTCGGGTTTTCTTAAAACGTCATTAACTGTTTTCAACATATCACATTTCGCAGATTACTAGATTTGACTTCTGCTATAAACAAAGTTTCTGCAAATAACAATGATAACGTTTTTACAAGAAAACCATAAAAGCAAATCTGAATATCACAATCAACAAAGCTCGAAGTTTCAAAAAGAATGCGAACTTTTTAATGAATGCGCAGTTTTTAAACAACCCTTTTATGTGACATGCTAGATCCGGTCATAACGTCTAGGCTGGGTTTGGGGTGTTACATATTCGATCAGCTAAAGAGAGCCTCAGTATTTTCAAAGATAGATTTAAGATCAGGCTATTATCAATTACGAGTTAGAGACTCTGATGTGCCTAAGACTGCTTTCCGAACGAGATACGGGCATTATAAGTTTTTGGTGATGCCATTCGGACTCACTAATGCCCCTGCCATTTTCATGGATTTGATGATTCGGGTATTCAAATAGTATTTGGTGGTGTTTATAGTTGACATTCTGATCTATTTGCGCGATGAAACTGAGCATGCCGACTTGTGTTACAGATTTTGCGTGATAAGCAGTTGTACGCGAAATTCAAGAAATGTGAGTTTTGGTTACGCGAAGTTAGCTTCCTGGGGCATGTTGCTTTAGCGTCAAGTATTCGGGTTGATCCGAGTAAGATTTCGGCTATACTTGATTGGTGACCCCCGCGGAATATTACTGAAGTTTAGAGTTTTCTCGATGATTGCAACTCCGATGACAAAGCTACTTTAGAAAGATGTTAGATTCGAGTGGACAGAAAGGTGCCAGAAGAGTTTCGATTAGTTGAAAACCTTATTTACTGAAGCTCCAGTGCTTGTTCAGCCAGAGTCGGGTAAAGAGTTCGTTATCTTCAACGATGCATCCTTGAATGGTTTGGGCTGTGTTCTAATGCAGGCTGTGTTCTAATGCAGGAAGGCAAAGTTGTAGCTTATGCCTCAAGACAGTTAAAACCGCAAGAAAAGAACTATCCGACTCACGATCTCGAATTGGCAGCTATAGTATTTGCTTTAAAGATATGGCATCATTATTTGTTCAGTGAAAAATGTAATGTTTATTCTGATCACAAAAGTCTCAAATATTTGATGAATAAAAAATAATTGAATTTGAGACAGCGATGATGGTTAGAGTTGCTTAAAGATTACGAACTTGTGATTGATTATCACCCGAGAAAGGCTAATATGGTTGCCGATGCCCTAAGTCGAAAATCATTGTTTACTCTACGTGAAATGAATGCATATATGACTATGACTGAAGATGGTGTGATTATAGCAGAATTGGAAGCGAGAATGTGATTTGTTCAGCAGATTTGCGAAGCTCAAAAGGTTGATGATAACTTGATTGCAAAAAGGAATCACTGTGATTCGAATGCTGACTCGAAATTTCAGGTTGATGCTGAGGGTTGTTTGCGGTTCAGAAACCGAATATGTGTACCAAAGGATCCTAAGTTGATTCGAATGCTTTGTAATGAAGCTAATAATAGTAAACTGTCTATTCACCCGGGTAGCACAAAAATGTATAATGATTTGAGACAGCATTACTGGTGGCACGGTACGAAACGAGATATTTCTGATTTCATGTCGAAATGTTTGATATGTCAGTAAGTAAAAGCTGAGCACCAGGTGCCATCTGGATTACTTCAGCCGATATTTCGTATCTGGTTTACCATTGACACCGTGTAAGAAAGACGCAATCTGGGTTGTAGTAGACAGATTGAAAAAATCGACTCACTTCATTCCGGTCCGTACAGATTTTTCACTTGATAAGCTAGCTGAGTTTTACATTTCTCAGATTGTACGATTACACGGAGTACCTATTTCTATTGTTTCGGATAGAGATCCGAGGTTTACATCGCGATTTTGGAAGAAATTACAAGATGCATTAGGTACGAAATTGCATTTTAGCACAGCCTTTCATCCACAAATAGATGGTCAGTCCAAACGAATTATTCAGATACTTGAGGATATGTTGAGATGTTGCATTCTCGAGTTTGAAGGTAAGTGGGAATGATACTTAGCTTTGATTGAATTTACGTACAATAATAGTTTTCAATCGAGTATAAAAATGGCACCTTATGAGGTTTTGTACGGTCGTAAATGTCGTACACCTTTGTATTGGACCGAGCTTAGTGAGAACAAGATATACGGGGTTGATTTGGTTAAAGAAACCGAACAGAAAGTAAAAGTGATCCGCGAAAGTTTGAAAGCACCTTCAGATCGTCAGAAATCATATACGTACTTAAAACGTAAAGATATAGAGTTTCAGATCTGTGATCAAGTGTTTTTGAAAGTCTCGTTGTGGAAGAAAATACTCAGATTTGGTCACAAAGGCAAATTGAGTCCGAGATTTATTGGACCATATGAGGTTTTGGAGCGGATTGGGTCGGTTGCATATAGATTGCAATTGCCACCTAAACTAGAAAAGATCCACAATGTTTTTCATGTTTCGATGCTCTGACGGTATACATCTGACCCTTCTCATGTGATCAGTCCATCAGAGGTTGATATACAGTCTGATTTAACTTATGAGGAAGAACCGATCCGTATCCTGGCTCGTGAAGTGAAAGAGTTGTGAAATAAGAAAATATCATTGGTAAAAGTGCTTTGGCTTAAGCACGGAATCGAGGAAGCAACTTGGGAGCTTCAGGACTCAATGGAAGAACGTTATCCAAACCTATTCATCGGTAAGATTTTCTGGGATGAAAATCCCTTAGGGGGAGAGTTGCAACAGCCAGACTTTGACCCTAATCGAAACAGTGGTTTCGGGACCACAAATCTGGATCTAAAAAATATATTACTATTTTATGTGTTAATTATGTGTGAATTTACTATTGTGAAACTTTTGTGAATTAATTTTATTGTTTGAGTGCTTAATTTGATAAAAGGGCTTAATCGCGTAAAATGAAAATTTAATGGTTAAATGAGATAGTGCCTAATTGTTGTGTCTTTATAAATTGGAGGCTTTAAGTAGCAATTTGACCATAAAAAATGAGTAGTGGCCGGTTGGTATGCATGTAATAGTAAATAAATTATCAAATTATTTTAGTATTTGAAATTTGGTGAGTTTGATAACTTATAATAATATAATAATAATAAAACATAAACCAAGTGGATGAACATCTTTTCTTTTATTCTATTTCTTCATTGCTGAAACTAGAGAAGGGAGAAAGAGTTGAGCTTTTGAGACTTTCGGCCCTTGCATGCTTAATTAAGGTATGTAATTGAGTTCGGTTTTTGATAATTTTTACGTTTTTGAGATCGTTGCTTTGAATACTATCTAACCCAAGTTTGAATTTCTGAATTTGATGATGTATTCATGAAATGCCATTGTTGATGAAATTGGTGTTTAGTGATGGAAAATTGGTCGTTGGATTTCAGAGTTTTAAATTTATATGAATGAGAATGACCGTACCTGGAAACTAACTTAGGCAAGACCGGATTGTCGAACCCAAATGAACTAAAAGTACTAATACTAACTTTCTTTTTACTATCTAGCCTAATATAAGTGAAGTTGTTATCTAATCTAAATTTAACTAACTACTAAGCTAAAGACTCAAGACAAAAAGAACGAATTGGAGAAATACTGTTAGGAAAACTCAGTTGATTACGACGATACCCTAGGAAGAATCCACCTACACTTCACTTGTTATCTAACACTGAACCAGACGATTTATTCACTTGACTTGATCTATAAGATTCCCTTAGTTATATTAAACCCTCTCTCGAAGCGAATAACGTCTAACCCTAGGTTGATTAATTGAAATCTCTTTCTAATTAAAACCCCTAGAATCGCATTAACACGATCTATGGATTCTCGTACTAGGTTTCACCCTAATTAGGCAAAATCTCGTCACCCTATCTCTAGGCGCGCGATCAACTCCGCTTAGTTATGCTAGATCTACTCTTAAGCAGGGACTTTTGCTCCTCCACCTAAGCACATCCAACTTGAATCAATATCTCGGAAATATTAACACAAGGATTAAGCACACATAATTAAGAACAAATCAAGTATTTATCATATAGTTCAGAAAACAATAACAAGATCCATCTTAGGTTTCATCCCTTTCAGGTATCTGAAGGGTTTAGTTCATAATAATAAAAGAAAACATCTCGGAAGAAAAGATAAAACAAAACATAAGAAATTCCTAAAACCCCCTAAAATTCCTAAAACAAAACATAAGAAATTCCTAAAACTCCCTAAACCTAGTCTATATGCCAAATTATGAATTTGTGAATTTAAATATGCCAAAGTCGAATGTGTTAATGTAATGTAGCAATGATATTGATAATGTGTAATGTGAATTAGTTGGTTCGGTAATAAGAATATTCGGGCTTAGGTCTAGCAAGCCTTGTGCCGGTGAACTATATCGGGCTTATTGCCTAGCAGGCTTATAGCCGGTGAATGAATATCGGACCTTTGGTCTAGCAGGTTAGTGTCGGTGTGTGATTTAGGCTTATGCCTAGCAGGTTTTATACCGGTGATTGTTAATACGAGCTTATGTTTATGAATGAAATGGTTGAGCTATGATGGCATTCGAATAAGCCAAGGTTTATTACTATAGTCTGAGTGTTTGGCTGATAGGTATGTATCGAATCAAGTTTATGATATATGTGATGCTTCTTGAATAAGCAAGTTGATAGAAATGTGTTCGTATATTCGGTACGTAAAATACATTATTAGAAATGACATTGAGTTGGTATGTTTACTTGCTTACTTGAGATTATTATATTGATATGAGAAATTATGCCTATATAGGTTTGGTCATGAGTTATATATATATATATATATATATATATAGATAATTGTATACATTCAATTATGTGAAATCACCTTATATGTACATGGAAGATATTATTCGGTTGTAGGTGGAAATACATATATCTTTGATTAGCGATCGGGGTACTTTTGATAAGTCTTACGTTTTTAGGTATGCGATGAATAATATTTTTCTAGGCATGAACATTGATATTCGGCCATGATTGTACATAGGTGTTATGTTATTTCATGAATGTTAAGAATTTTATTCTGTTTAATTTAATTGATTACCTAGTTGAAATTGTTAAGTTGCTTAAGACCTACTAAGCTAAGTTAGCTTACTCTGTATGTTTTCACTCTGTTTTATAGATTATGATCAAGCTACGGACTCGGGGAATCATCGTTGAAGTCATCCACACTATCGACTTATTTTGGTACTCTTAGAAGTTGAATTTTTAAGCATAAGGCCTGTATAGGCTAGCTTGATATTTTGAAGGATACTGTGTTAATGTTTATAGCCGTGCGAAAATGGCTTGTCTTTTCTTTATTAACCTAAGGTTATGCAAATCTTGATTATGGTAAAAGTGCAAGTTTACTTGAATAATGATTATGGATGTGTTTTTAAATCATGCTAAGCAAAACGTTGGAATATGTATGTTTGATATGTAATCACCTATATGAGTCTTTGATAGACCTTTTGAGTGTGAATAGGTGTGGTAGTTTAATAAGTTTGGATTAAGGATTCGGTGTATATTATTTTGATGTGTAATTTGGTAGCATGGATTAACCTTGTAAACTTTGTATTCGGTAATATGGGAAACTAATGGACATGTACGTGAATGGCATATTCGGTTATGAAAGTCATAGGTGCATGAGTATCAAATTCATTTTATGTGAATTAGTACTGAGATAGCCAAATGATGGGAATATGGTCTTGATAGCATTCGGCCATATGCATGATTATTATAAAATTTCAATTGGTAATATATGTATGCATGTGTTAGTAGTTTGATTGATTTTTGAGTCTATTATGTCATGCATAACATTTACTAAATTATCATTTTAGAAGTTGATCTTATTATGCATATCGAGACAAAAGAGGTTGCATTTGAGAAATTAGTATATGCTTGAATGATTTGCAAATTAGGTACGGTTGGTGCATGCATAAGTAATGAATAAGTTGTATAAATATTTGTGGCTCAATTATGCGCATGTCAACAAATTATAGTGTGCATTGGATCGATTGAGTGTTAGTTCTATTTGATTTTGGTATGAGAAATGTACATGTGATCTCATATATGTTTATTTAAATGCCATGATTATTACATAGTTGAGAACTAATTATGTGAATATATAAATATTAGGTTAAGGTGACTTAGTTTATTAAATGAATAGAACCAATCTGAAGATCGTTGCAATGACCCATTTGGAATATATATATGTGAACATTCTTATAATAGTTAGTCTATTGAATGACGTATGTTTTAAATCATCTTTTATATATGTTGTGTGGTATGCATAAATGTTCATAGTATGTTCGGATTATGTTCTTTAATGTTTATGCTGTATATGACTTAAGTGATTGATTAAAAGTTGTGATATAACTAGCAATGCCCCATAACCTTAATTCGGCGATGGATACGGGTTAGGGGTGTTACATTTGATTGGTATCAGAGCTTACGGTTTAGTCGATTCTAGGACTAACATAGCGCGTGTGAGTCTAGCTATACATGCCTTAACTTGATAATACGATAGTTTGATGACTTCTGACGTTTAAATTGTGTTTTATATAGTAAATGGATCCTGAAAGAGCAGTAACTGATGATGTAGAGAGCGTAGCGCCTGATCTCACACATGGGTCAGCGCCGGTAGACTCTCGACCTGTCTCGGGTAGCCATGAGGGGGAGGCTAAGCAAGCCTTCTACCAGATGATGAATGAATGGTTTACCCAGGTTATCTGGGCTAATCCGGCTGTACAACAACCTCCACCCCCGAATAACCCAACTCCGATACCTTCAGCACCTCCGATGATATATCCGATGAGATCTAGTAGGCCTCCCGTTGATAAAATCAGGAAATATGTGGCCGAAGAATTTAAAGCTAATGATGATGACGACGCAGAACGAGCTGAGATGTGGCTTGATAATACCATCCGGGTGCTTGATGAGCTGTCATGTACTCCAGACGAATGTTTGAAGTGTGCTATATCCTTATTACGGAACACCACATATCACTGGTGGAATACACTAGTATCAGTGGTTCCGGGGGAGAAAGTGACCTGGGAATTCTTTCAGATAGAATTCCGTAAAAAGTACATCACTCAGAGATTCATTGATCAGAAACGAAAAGAATTTCTGGAATTGAAACAGGGTCGAATGGCCATGGTTGAGTATGAACGGAAATTTGTCAGACTGAGCCGATATGCCCGTAAATGTGTGTCAACTGAAGCTATTATGTGTAAATGATTTGAAGACGGTCTGAATGAAGATATTAAATTGCTAGTCTGCATACTCGAGATTAAAGAGTTCGCAGTACTTGTCGAACAAGGTTGCAAAGCTGAAGAGCTTGGAAAAGAGAAAAGAAAAGACGAGTTCGAAGCTAGAGACATTCGGAAAAGATCATTGAGTAAGACCTTTCATTCAGTGCCAAAGAAATTTAAAGATGAATCAAGTCGACATAAGGCTACTTCAGACTTCTCTAGACGAGATCAACCTCCTGTGGGTTCCCGAGCCACTTCGATGGCTAGTGTTGGTAATGTTCAGCAGAGTCGGGCTGGGTACAAGCATTGTGGAAAATGGCATTCTGGGAGTTGTAGATTTCGTGATTGGTCCTGCTTTAAATGTGGATCGTCGGACCATTTTATTCGAGAGTGCCCGATGCTAACCGAACAAAATACGGTTCAGAATACAAGACCAAGCAACGCGTCAGCACGAGGCAGACCAGCCAGACATTCGGGGAATATAGGTGAAGTCAGAGAGGAACAAAGGACACTGCAGTTCGATCTGAGGCTCGAGCACCTGCTAGAGCATATGCTATACGTGCCAGAGAGGATGCTTCTTCCCCAGATGTTATCACCGGTACTTTCACTCTTTATGATACTACTGTGATTGCATTGATTGATCCGGGTTCGACTCATTCTTACCTGTGTGAAACATTAGTATCCAGTAAGACTCTACCTGTTGAGTCTACTGAGTTTGTACTTCGAGTATCAAACCCCTTGGGTCGGTGTGTTCTAGTCGACAAAGTGTGTAAAGGTTACCCGTTGATGATTCAGGATTCATGCTTTCCAGCTGATTTAATGTTGTTGCCTTTCGACGAGTTCGATATAATTTTGGGAATGGACTGGTTAACTTTGCACGATGCTGTTGTCAATTGCAAGAGAAAGACCATTGATTTGAGATGTCAGAGCGGTGAAATTATTCGGATCGAATCTAATGATCTGAATGGGTTACCAGCAGTAATATCTTCGATGCTAGCTCGGAAGTATATGAGGAAAGGGTATGGAGCTTACTTTGCTTACGTGCTTGATAGTAAAGTGACTGAAAAGCAGATTGAATCTGTACCAGTTGTGTGTGAATACATCGATGTGTTTCCTGAAGAACTACCGAGTTTACCACCTGTCCAAGAAATAGAGTTTGGTATTGAATTAGTACCGGGTATGACTCCAATTTTGATAGCTCCGTAACGGATGGCACCTACATAATTAAAAGAGTTAAAAGCACAGTCGCAAGAGTTAACAGACAGGGGCTTTGCACGACCGAGCTTCTCTCCCTGGGGTGCACCAGTTTTATTTGTGAAAAAAGAAAGACGGGACTATGCAAATGTGCATCGATTACCGACAACTCAACAAGGTAACTATAAAGAATAAATACCCGTTGCCATGGATTGACGACTTGTTCGATCAGTTGAAAAGGGCTTCAATGTTTTCAAAGATAGATTTGAGATCCGGCTATTATCAGTTGCGAGTCAGAGATTCCGATGTGCCAAAGACTGCTTTTTGAACGAGGTACGGTCATTATGAGTTTCTGGTTATGCCTTTTGGGCTTACTAATGCACCTGCTATTTTCATGGATATGATGAATCGGATTTTCAGACAGTATTTCGACCGATTTGTGGTAGTGTTTATAGGTGATATTCTAATCTACTCCAGAGATGAAATCGAGCATGCTGAGCATCTAAGATTGGTGCTACAAACTTTGCGAGATAAGCAGTTGTATGCGATGTAATAACCAATTTTGGCCCGGGGCCCATTAAGAAACCAGTACCAAAATAAAGAGACAACTAAGACCCACCAAATAATAAAACCGATAATAAAAAGAGTCCAGGAACAATCCAAATGCACAACCCAAACATTGCGGCCCAATTACAGAACCCGTCAGACCTATTCCAGCAAATTAAAAAACCAAAAATTAATAAAGTCCATTAAAAAACTAGTCCATGTCCATTTACAACAAAAGACCCAAGCCCAATTTACCCATTACAATAAACCCAACCGCAAACCAGCCCCAACAGGCCCAAATGCCTAGAAACCTAAGCCCATTTAGCCCAAAACGTTTCAACAACCAGGAAACCCTGGGGTCCCCTCTTCCAGCGCCGCTACCACGTCCCACATACGCGCGCCTCGCATCGTTCCAGCTTCCCACACGTGTCGGTTCCCACGCCCACGCCTCCTAACGATTGTAGCTCCCCAGACGCCTCGGCCTCCATCGATCGCACCATCGCCCATACCCTGCAAGGAAGACAAGTAGAGAAATAGAGGCAACGGAGCAGAGAAGTAGGGAACAAAATAGTTGAATAATAAATGGTGTATCTTTCGGCTATAAAGCCGTTCAAAAATCAATGTAAAGGGGATGGAATTTTTTTTTCTTTCTCTTAAAAAAAATCAGAGAAGATTACCAGCGATCAATAAAACTGCAAAAAAAAAAAAGGTTGATTTTAATCTTTCCGATCTTACTATCTGGCATACAACATAGTGATTTTATTATCCATTATTTTTTTAAAAATTTTTTACAAACAGAAGAATAATCAAAAGGAAAAGGATACAATTTTTGCGAACACTGTCATTTAGCGCACGAGAAGACAAGAAAAACAGATTCAAAAAAGAAAAATTTCTTTCAATTACACTGAATTTTTCATCGTTCACTTTCGATTACACTGACTTTTCATCGTTCTCTTTGAACCTATTTCGAACATCTGTTTTCCTTCCACATTAGAAACGTCAGTATAGATTGCAAGGGTAGGAACTTACCTCCAAGCGAACCGACGATTTGCCTTCTCCGTCGAAACCAAAAGGGGGATAGTTGTTGAGGTTAACACTCGAAGTCTGGCTTAGGAGGGGACAGGCAGTCGTGGTTAAATCAGCCACCGATCGCCGACCACAATGGCGTTGAGGCGGCCTGATTTCTTTCTCTCCTCGACGGCTAAGCAAGGATGGGATTAGGGGTTTTCTTTCAGATTTTCGTTTTGTTTAGGGGGGTAGATTAGGTTTTATTTTGTTTTAAGTTCTGTCAATGGAACGGCGCCGTTTAGGCTTATGGCAATAGCCCTTAAACGACACCGTATCAGTCGTTACCCAACAATTTGACCCGATCCAAACCCCCAGATCCGCGCATTTCTACGATTAATGGAGAATTTGCGTACCTGGTCCCTTTCATTTGCGTATTATTTTTAATTAACTCCGTTTGCACTGCTCTTATTGTTCAATTAATCCTAATAGTTTGCGCATCCTTTAAATAAGTCCAATCCAGTTTGCATGCTGCGTTTTGAGCTTCGGGGGTAATTACCATTTTAATCCCTTATTGTGTGCGTGCATTTCATTTTCGTCATCTAGCTCTCTTTTATTTTTGGCTTTCGTCCCCTAGATTCCTGTTGCCATTTTAAGTTAGTTTTTTTTTAAATTATTTCGTCATTTTGCCATTGCTTAATGTTAATAATATATTATTATTGTTTTACTATATCCAAACTACTATGTATAAACTTTATTCACTAACTAACAAATCTCTATCATTGTTATTAAATTATTTTTATGCATATGTTATTAATTTCGTATTGTTTTATACATGTATTTTCTTTTAAATCTATTTATGTATATAGATATATTTTAAATTTATCAATTAATATAATGTATTTTCCCTTAAGTTCGTATTTCATCATATGTTTTTGTTTATTTTGAAAACTCTTATATATTATTATTATCTTCATACATAAACTATTACTATTAAGTTTCATTTCCCATATTATGGATTAACAAGTTATTTGTATGTTATTTGTTTGGATTCTTCCTTGTATATATTATTTATTTGTAATCCCTTGGCATTTCAATTTTTATGTTTATGCACCTCATCATTGTACTGTATTTCAAACTTCAACATATTCAAACCTTTTTCCAAATATTTCATTACGTAAAAGTGAACATTGTACCAATTCTATGATTGCGTATTTGAAAAGCAATGCACTATTTGTGTGTTTAGAAGTACGAGAGATTACATCCTAACGTGCTGGGTGTTGACTTTTCGTTCAACTAAATAACCAAATACCATTATCATATGTTTTGACAATCAAAGATGATCTCGATGTTAGAGTATAAAGGTGTTATATCCTAACGTGTTGGGTATGATACTTTTAAACAAGATAACCTTGAGATTCAATCCCAATTTAACGAATTCTATTTTTTTAATTTTTACCCTAGCTATTTTCCAGTTTTCAACATTAGGACAACATCAATCAATTTGGTACCAACTTCGGGCGTTGCAAGGGTGCTAACCCTTCCTTGCACGTAACCGACTCCCGAACCCGTTTTCTCAGATTTTGTAGACCAAAATTATTGTTTTAATAAATCTAAATGTTTTATGAAAACAATCCATATCAAGGTGATCCAATCACACCTCGAATAAAAGATCGGTGGCGACTCCCTATTTTTAAAAGTCGATTCCTGTTTTTTTTTTTAAAAAAATGGTTACGACAGCTTGGCGACTCCGCTGGGGACCTTGAGAGTCAAGCTATAAATTGATTAATTCTTGTCCTTTTGATTGAAAGTTTGGAAAATTATTTTGAAAAATCATATTTTGACACATTTGTGTGTGCTATAATGTCGAGTTTCATGAAATACTTTGGCATTGCATTGCATGACCGTTGTGGTCACACCCTCTTAAGTGGGAGTGAGAAGCTACTCTTTCGTGAGGTCTTTACCTCCGTGCAAGATAGTGGATCACTTTCGGGATACATCTGTACCTATGTCTTCGTGAGATTTTTATCTCCGTGCAGCCATAGGGAAATGTATTCCCCTGAACTGAACTCGGTCCGTATGAGCCTATAACGGGTGAGGATCGAGGAATCTGCTGGTTCGGGTACTTTTCTTTAGAACCGAACCTCATATAGCAAGCCCTAAGAGCCCGTTGTAGGTAGAGCCATGCCAAACCTTAGTGGTTACCCGAGTAGGTGCTTCATTCCTTGTTTGCTTTAAACTGTATGTGAAATTTTGACTTATCTTGTTTTATTGAATGTCATTTTCATCACACTTGGTTTACTAACGGGCATCATATCGCATGACCGTCGTGGTCGTACCTTTAAGTGGGAGTGAGAAACTAAGCTTTCGTGAGGTTTTCACCTCCGCATGGGCTAGTGGATTGCTTCCGGGATACATTCGTACCTATGTGCTTCGTGAGGTTTTCACCTCCGCATGGCCATAGGCAAATGTATCTCCCTGAGCCAAACTCGGTCGATATGAGCCTATAATGGGTGAGGATTGAGGAGTCTGCTGGTTCAGGTACCCCTCTTTAGAACCGAACCCCACATAGAAACTCAAGAGCCTACCCTAGGTAGAATTGCACCAAACCATGGCGGTCACCTGGGTAGGTGTTCTGTGTTTGTATATTCTTCTTGCACTAACGTGGTTTCTGTTGTGATTATTTATGTACACTGGGCTACCGCGTTTTCCTCGGTCTTGATTGCATTGCATTAAAACATTAAGAGAGGTGTCGATTAATATTTGATTGCTAAATAGAGGAGTTTGTCATGAGAAAATGAATTTCTTGATAAAATGGACTATAATATGGTTGCTCAAATATAGTCCAAGTAAATAACGAGAGAAGGCGCATAGTCCATGGAAGAATACAAGACTTTGCCCGGTGATTCAAGCCAACAAGAATTATTCAAGACGCGTTACGCCTTGACTTTCTTAAAGAAACTTATGAACACCGTGGAGGATAGACGAGTGAAGAAGTACAGCCTGAACCAAGCGACAAGGAGCTAGAAGAGGCGCCTATGAAGAAAGTTCATGGGGCGTGATCATAACATCTGACACGACGAAAAAGATCGGCGTTTTCACTTGGATTATGAGGACAAAACCATATATGCAATCCATTTTATGTAAAGAGCTTCATTTTCTAGAAAAGTTCTTCTAATGGAATTGAATTCATAATCGGTACCTCTCTTTTTGCATTCATTCCATGCATTTGCATTGCATTGCATCATTAGAAATGAGGTGTCGATTCATGTTCGATTGCTGAATAGAAGAGTTTGTCATAAGGAAATGTGTTACTTGATGAAGTGGATTATAACACAGTCATCCGAACATAGTCTAGGTAACAACGAGAGAAGGGCTTGCCTGAAGATCCAAAGCCTACAAGGATTGTTTGGGAGTCGTCAGAAGATTATGAACATCGCGGAGGATAAGCGAATGACGAGGCACGACCTGGACCCAGCAACAAAGAGCTAGAAGAGACGTCTATTGATAAAGTTCAGGGGACGCAATCACAACCTCCAGGCATGAAAGAAAGGATTGGTGTTTTCACCTGGACTATGAGGACATGGCCGTATATGCAATCCGTTTTAATGTAAAGAAACGTATTTTCTAGAAAAGTTCTTCTAATGGAATCGAATTCATGATCAACACCTCTCTTTTTGCATTCATACAATGCATTCGCTTTGCATTGCATACAGCAGCATCATATCACCCTAATCATTCACAAAGGCTAAAATCGTATGATCTAAAGTTGCGACACCACGAATCTGAAATCACATCATCCTTATAGGATACGGCTAAGAGCTAGATCTATGGATGCTGAACTCAATGAAAGAATCAAAAGAATAGAAAGAATCCAAAGAGAGTTGCAAGAGCAGCAAGAAGCAAGGGATCTGATGGTAAGATCCCGAGAGGAATCGCTCGAGCAGAAGGATCAAATGGCCAAAATGATGGAGATGATGACAACTCTGGTCAAAGGAAAAGGACCCGCGCAAAGTCCTGATATTACAAAACCCTAGTCAAGAGATAATCAGGATCCGCTCTATCTCCCAAGATTCACTCCGCCCCACGCCCATGCAACGCAAAGAGGATATCCTCAAGGGGAACCGGCAGGCCTAGAGCCACGACCTGCACCACCTACTCATCTGAAGCAAGGTATATTTGTATCAAACTCCGGAGATAATTCTGCTAATCCAATAGTTCCAGATATGGATGATCCGGTAGAAATAGCCAAGCTGAGAATGAAGGAGCATGATGCCGAGGACAAGTATAGGAGTCTAGAAGAAAGACTCAAAGCGGTAGAAGGTACTGGAGTCTTCTCTGCACTAAGCGCCAAAGAGCTCAGTTTAGTGCCTGATCTGGTCCTACCTCCGAAATTCAAAGCGCCAGATTTTGAAAAATACGATGGAACGAGATGTCCAAAGGCGCATCTTATCATGTTTTGTCGGAAGATGACGGGTTATGTGAATGAAGACAAATTGTTAATACACTGTTTTCAAGATAGCTTGATCGGATCAGCCCTCCGATGGTATAATCAACTCAGCAGAGAGAGGATCCAATCATGGAAGGACCTAGCATCAGCATTTTGTGAACAGTACAAGCATATCTCTGATATGGCGCCTGATCGACTAACGCTGCAGATGATGGAAAAGAAGCCAATAGAGACTTTTAGACAATACGCTCAAAGGTGGAGGGATATCTCGACCCAAGTAGAACCCCCACTAACTAAAACTGAGATAACGGTCCTCTTTATCAACACTTTGAAAGCACCATTTTATGACAAGCTGGTGGGAAACACCACAAAAGACTTTGCCGATATTGTAATGTCTGGAGAAATGATTAAGAATGCCATAAAGAGTGGAAAAATAGATGCAAGAGAAATTGACAAAAGGTCAAGCTCGAGAAATATGGAAAATGAAGTGAACAACTTGAGCAAGCATTCCAAGTCAGTCTCTGCAGGTCAACCGAAGGCTGTGACCATTGGTCATCAGGGATCATCAAGTCAAGAATCCAATGCAAAGCATCTCCAGTTTACACCAATTCCAATGACATATGGGGAGTTGTATCAAAGCCTATTTGATGCACATATGGTGGCTCCTCACTACATGAAACCAGTGCAACACCCATACCCCAAATGGTATGATTCGAATGCTCAATGTGAATACCACGCGGGAATAACGGGTCACTCAACCGATAACTGCATTGCATCTAAGAAATTGGTGGAGAGGCTTATTAAAATAGGGGTTTTGAAGTTCAATGAGTCGACCGGAGCAATAATTTATGATAATTGAAGGAGGGGGCGAGAGAGTCTCAATTCCTTAAAGAAGTTATCAGAAGCCTAGAAATCTAGAAGTCAGAACGCCAATGACACATTCGAAAGGAAAACAGGGGCATAAAGCTTTCCGAAATCTTACACACTTGGGAGTGTTTTGAACAATAAGACCATAAAGCTTTCCGAAGACTTACACACCTGGGAGTGTCTTGAACAATAGGACTGTGGAAGAAACCTGCATTTTAAGCGAATCTGGAGTAACATTCAAAACATGCTTGTTGCTTTAAGCCTAGAGGCAACAAGAGTCCTTTCGTGAAACGGGCTTGTTTCCAGAATTGTTATTTCAATAAATGCATCTTTATTTTCACTCCTTGCATTTCATACTCTACATCGTTTCATTTTCATATCATACTCTTAATTTTCTACCTTCATGCCCACAATGGGTCCCCCAGATACCAATGACATGAGCGACGCTGTTACCAACTCTCTTTTTAACGAGATATGTGTCTAAAGGGATTGGAGGAATGTGGAGATGACAGAGGTCATAACTTATCTCCTAAATTATCAAGAATGGTAAATCCTATCTTATGAAGTGTCAGCAAACACTACAAGTGTAACATCCCAAAATTGGGCCTAGTAGGATTGGGCCTTGAGCTTTAGGAAAAAAAAATTAGAATATTATTTATTCTTGTGTTAGCTCGGGTATGAATTTTGTATGTTAGCATAGTCTTGTGAAGGCTAGATTTTAATTAGGAAGTTAGAATAAATTTTAGTATGGTTTATTTAATGAAGTAGGATTAAGTGAGCTTGACACTTAAGTTAATTAAGTGTTCATTTATAGTATAAGAGGAGTAAGTGGCAAGTTGGTTAAGGAGCTTGAAAGGTGGCTTGAGGTTAGAGGTTCGGGTAGCATGTTTAGCATTTTGGAGGTTTATTTTTGTATTCTAGCATTGATGGACGGTCAACCTATGTTTATGATAGGTTGGACTATTTCTTTTGGTAAGTTGAAATTATGATTAAGGAAAGCTTGATATTGGGGATAAGAATCTTGAAGTTAAGGAAGGTTGGGGAGACATAAGGCTAGACTTTAGTATGATGTTTTGGAAAGTTTTCCTAGGCTTTAGTGCAAGTATGTGGACGGTATGGGTGTCTAGGTGGGTGGCCGAATTTTGTTAGGTGGTTTAGGGGGGGAATATTTGGCCAATTCCTCTTTTGTGCATCTTTTTGCATTTTGCTTTTCCTCTCCAAAAACTCTTTCTTTTGGCCGAATGTTATTGTGCACTTTTGTGCAAAATATGTTTGTGTTTTAGCCTTCATTTTGTTGAACCAAAAGTACTATTCTCTTCCTTTCATTACATTGGATTTTTGTGTACTTTTCTTTTAGGCAAAATTGGTGTTGGCCGAACCTTATTTCTTCCATATTTCTCTTTTCTTTTCTTCTTTTGATTTTTTGATTAATCACATTCTCTTTTATCCTCTCTTGGCCGAATCTTTCTTTTTCTCAATACCATTTCTTTTTCATTTGTTCAAAGTTAAAAGATCCATTACCATTCTATTCCCTTTTCTTTTTCACTTCACCATAGCCGAATTTTCTACTTCCTTATTAGTTTTAGTTTGGCCGAATATTCAAGGGTAGACTCTATTTGGTTTCTTCAATCGATTTTGGAAAAGAGTAAGTATTCTTGGCCGATTTTCCTATTATTTCTTTTCTCCTCTCTATGTTATTTTCTTGTGGACAAAGGCCGAACCTATGGGCATTTGTTGCAAGGTTCTAACCATTTTAGGATTCGATTATTCTCTTAGGCTCTTTGGATTTCGGAAGCAATCGATTTAAGTCATTCCTTTATCGAATCAAAGGTTGGTAAGTCTAAGGGTAAGGATCTTTATGCTTGTTATATCGTTTTAGATGGTCTTCTAATCGATTAAGTTTTTGGGGACTCTATCGTCCGTTTATTATCTTCTTTCCGTAAATGTTGGATTTTGGAGCAATCAAGAATGGGTTCGAAGAGAGCAGTTCATAGTGTTTGGAAGAGGGGTGGTTCTGCAATACCCTCAAATTTCAAGCGAAGGGCTGTGTCGGGAGTTCGAGACTTTCCACCGGGATGTGGACCCTCTGCCGGTGATAATCGTTTATTTGAAGTCGTTTGTACCCCCGAGCCATTGTTCGTTCGTGGTTCTTCATCGAGTTATGAACCACCAATCGGAGAGAGAGCACGTATAGATGTTGTTCGAGATGCTGAGAGTGTCGATGAGCGAGAAAGTTTAGTTATCACTATTATCAGGTGTGTATCTTACACACTTTATAGCTTGGTTTATATATGTATGTATATGTGTGTTATTACTAATCACATTATGAAAGTGGGAAAAACGATGAGATTTGGATATGATACCACGATGGTATGAATGAGGATTCGGCTAAGTCTGTTTCGATATGTTGTTATTATATGTGAAGTGAAAACATGATCTATGATTTATAATATTTATTATATGATTCATATTAAAGTGTATTAACATGATTTGGTTACCTATTACATTGGTATGGGCAATATGAGAGGAGGGGGAAGATTGATATTCGTGTCGACGGACACCAGTGTTTTGGTAACACATTGTGACTACGGTCACCAGAGGTTTGGTACCTCCAGAGGTTTGGCACCTCATAGCGTCTCGTCCCTGTGGTTAACACCACTGTGGGTTGGCCCCACTTTGAGATATGGGATCGACGCCAGTGATTTGGTATCACACGATGGGTTGGCCCCATCATTCGATTTGTGTCTTCGGGCACCAGTGGTTTGGAACCACCAGTGATTTGGTATCACATTCGTGTCTTCGGACAGCAGAGGTTTGGCACCTCATAGCGACTTGTCCCTGTGGTTAATTCCACCGTGGGTTGGCCCCACTTTTGAGATATGGGATCGTCTGCCAGTGATTTGGTATCACACGATGGGTTGGCCCCATCACTTGATTTGTGACCTCGGTCACCAGTGTTTTGGTAACACAATTGTGTCTTTGGACACCGGTGGTTTGGCACCACCAGTGGTTTGGTACCACACGGGGTAGAGAAGGAGTTATGGATGGCTAGGTTGGGTGCATTATGCATATATGTACTTTGTTATAATTTTTGTAAGAATGTGGCATTTACCCGGGAGAGGGAATATGCACTGAGTCTTGGTGACTCACCTTCTCCCTTATCATTTCAGGTGATTCGTGAGATCGCGGATGTGGAGCCGGATGAAATCGAGGAGGCCATGCAATAAATTTGGGTTCTACGTGAACTTTGGTTTGAGAACTTTACTTTATTTAAATTTGGTTTTATATCTTTATGGGTTTGTAATAAGGCCTCTCAAATTATGATTTTGGATTATATTTTTGCTTTGGAATTGATTTAAAATATGGCTTATAAATTACTTGGTTAATTTAATAATTGAGCCCAATGTTTTCTAAACTTCACAACGCGATGGTTTTTAAAACGTTACCATCGGGTAACATAAATTAATTGACAATTTCAACAACTTAAGTGTTTTCGATATATTAAATGATTTACAAATATTTAGTTACTACTATCAAATGTAAATGGTTTTAAAGTAATAATTTGAGTTTTCTTAAAATGATATAAATCTTTTCTAACTTATGATTTACTTACTTATATTAAAGTTTTATGTAATTTCAAAGTAGATTTCAGTCTTAAACTTATTTTCTACAAATATAGAATTTCAAAAGGGTTTTTCACAAAATTTAAATCATGAACTCATTTTTCTTCAAAACGTTTTCCTCTGTGACATACCAGATTCGGTCTGGCGTATTGTCCGGGTTTGGGGTGTTACAAATTGGTATCAGAGCCTAGTTCAAAGCTCGGATGTGGGGGCCCAAGGCCCAAAAATGTTTTTGGTAGGCCTATGAGAAATATTTTTGGTTCTGAATAGCATGGCACCGAGTCTCCGGCACCGATCCGCCCAGGTAAGTACTTCTCATTTCTTTGTGAATTATTATTGGTAGAAGGGTAGGTATGGAACGTAGTTAGTGTGATAGGTGTTGAACATTAGGACTAGATACCCCAAACAAAGACATAAGACTTGAAAAGCCTAATTAAACCAACCTACGACCAAGTCGGCGAGTTAGGGTGTGGTAACCTTAGTGTGCATGTCTAGGATTGGATCCGGAAGAGCTTGGTATTTAAGCAGTCCTCGTGACTCACCTCCTCTTCGCGGGATTCCTACCTGGTGCGTAGCTTCGTTCACCCTAACCAAGAGGACTCGGTCATAGGCTAAACACGTTAAATAAAACTCGAAAGGGATTAACCCTGTTTTATGAAAACACTAAGTTTTAAAAATCGTTATGATATTCCTTTCAATAGCAGCAAAAATTTACTTTTGGAAAATTTTCAAAATATTCTTCAATTTACCAAAATTACCGAAATGTCCTTAGTGGCAAAATTACGAAAATACCCTTGGTTTCTAAAATTACCATATTACCCCGATTTGATTAAATTTTTATTTTGTTTATGTACGTGAAAATTTTGTATTTCAAATAATACCCTGACTTCTAAAATTTACAAAATTACCCCCGATTGACAAATTTACCAAAATACCCCTAGTTTTCAAAATTTTGTTATATCTTCAAATTGAGAATTTCTCAAGAATACTCCTCAGTTTTTAGAAATTACAAAAAGTTTTGATTTATTTAAGCTTTCAAAATTTTCCTGATTTATTACAAAAATACCCTGTAGAAAAATGACGAAAATACCCCTGGGATAGAAACGGACAGAAATGCCCGAAGAGTGAATAAGTATGAAAGGTATTAGGGAATGGATGTACTTTTCTGTGTAAACTAGGATAGAAGACTTAAAACTTTGATTGATCGAAAGAATCTCTATTAAATTCTTCATAAAATTTCTTCGCGAATAACCAAGTGAAACATGTACTAATCCATAAAAATATCCTAATCTGATTAAAGCGCGATAGCTAGAATGAGCTCTCGAGATCGTGGTCGTCATGGACATGGTAAATGTAACATCCCAAAATAGGGGTTATTTGTGATTGAATTATTTTGTTTGTGTTTAAATTTCTGTGATATTATTTGTGGAGTTATAAGACTTAATTAAGGGTCTTGAGTAAGCTCGGTTTAGTAGAATAACTTTTAGTATGGTTTATTTAATGAAGTAGGATTAAATGAGCTTGACACTTAAGTTAATTAAGTGTTCATTTAAAGCATAAGAGGAGTAAGTGGCAAAATGGTTAAGGAGCTTGAAAGGTTGCTTGAGGTTAGTGGTTCGAGTAGTATGTTTAGCATTTTAAAAGTTTATTTTTGTATGATAGCTTTAATGGCCGGTCAACCTATGATTATGATAGGTTGGACTTTCATTTTGGTAAGTTGAATTTATTCTAAAGGAAAGCATGGAATAAGGGATAAGATTCCTAAGGTTATGGTAGGATATCTTGAAATTATGGTATTAAGAGGGGACAAAAGGCTTGGTTTGTGGAAAGTGTTTTGGAAACTAATTCATGGCCAATTGACCATGAACTTGGACAACAATTTGGACTAAAGGGGGAGCCGAAATTTTGTGTTAGTTTGGCTAGGATTGAAGTCTTTTCTTTTTTGGTTATTCCTTGCATTTGGTGCAAAAGTTTGCAAAACACTCTCTCTCAAACTCTTTTCTTTTTGGCCGAATTTTACCATTTGTTAAGCCTAATACTTTTTGACCATTTGGTCATTTTATGCTCAATTTCTATTTTCTCCATCTCATTCTCTCAAAACCGAAACCTTCATCAACCTCTTGTTCTCCTATTTGTTTTGCTTAAACATCAAAAACCTCCTACACACTCTTCTTTGTCGAAACTCTATTTCTTTTCCTATTCTTTTCTTTTTGTCCTATAGCCGAATATACCTCTTTGTTGTGCCGAAAATATTCTTCTTCTATCTTGAATCACTTTGGCCGAATATTGAAGGTAGCATAGTTTTCCTCGGGACTTCTCTAGCAATCGGTTTTGGTAAGGTGATAAGGGTTTATTTCAAAGGATTATTCTTTTAAGTTTTCGTTTAAACCGAAGGTTAATAACCTTAATGATGATGGTTGATTGTAGGGAAGTGAGGCCGAATCTTTTAGGAGTGTGTTGGCTAGTGTTCGAAGGCTTTTGGGTAAGATTTTGGGTTCACAAGGAACCCTTCTCAATTATTTTGGTTTGGCCGATTAGGCCATGGCACTAATGTCCATTTTTGGCCGAATATAGGGGCAAGAATACTTGTGTGGCCGATTTGTTTATTCGGGTTATAGAACTCTTGTTGGTGCCAGGTGTGTACATACACATCTTATAACTTTTTAATATGCTAAGTGTTATATTATGCCTAATCGATTTGTGTAGATATGGATGTAATACCATCATGGTATTAACAAGAATTCGGGTAAGTCTTTGTGACTATGATATTACTATTTGATGCTTTTGGGAAGCATGACACATTTGGTATGTGTATTATTGGATATATGGCAATGATAAATTTATTAATGTTGTTAAATAAACCTATTGGCATGATTTCAGTAAAAGAATGGGTTGATGAGTGGAGGGGGCATTGATATTCGTGTCGACGGACACCAGTGTTTTGGTAACACAATTGTGTCTTTGGACACCAGTGGTTTGGTACCACACGGGGTAGAGAAAGGCGTATGGATGGTTAGGTTGGGTGCATTTTAAACTTATGCATGTTAATTGGTTATGATTTGTGTATGTTATTGCATTAAATCGGGGAAGGATTACACATTGAGTCTTGGTGACTCACCTTCTCCTTTAATTTTTTAGGTGACTCGTAGATCGCGGGTGAGGAGCCGGATGGACTCAAGGTGGCCATGCAGTGGAGACTTTTTAATAAATGAATTTTGGATTTTATCTATTTTTCTTTTGGGTTTATGTTGCTTAATTGTAATAAGGCCTCCTAGAATGATTTTATTATTGCTGCATGTTTGAATGTTTGGTTTAAACTACTTGATGATGTTAAACGGTTGCACATGTTTTGTAACATCCCAAATTTGGGGCTAATTTTGATTGCATGATTATTCTTGTGTTTGAATTATTATAGTATTAGTTATGGAATAATAAGGCTTAATTAAGGGTTTTGAGTAGGCTCGGGTTGGTAGAAAATTCATCGTTTGAACTTTAAAGGCAGGGAGCCTTAGCAAGAGGGGGTTATAAGAATAAATGTGGATATTTTGTCATAAAAATCAGCTTGGTAAAGTGGCAAAAGGAGGGCCACTTAGGAGTGCATGTGACGCCATCAAGGGGAAGGGAGAGCCTTGGTTCGAGTCACAAGAATCCCCTCTTTTTGCACTTTGTTGGACGGCACAAGGGGGAGAGATTTTCTCTCTTTAAACTCTTTTTATTATTTATCTGGATAATATGATAATAGGGACAAATAATGAGGATATTATTAGGATTAAATAGATTATTAATTAGATATTGTTGGATTTTATTTTGATTAATTCCAAGAGAAATAGTAGGCACTTGTTAATTCAAATTCTTTTTGAATTATTTCAAATCTAGTGTTGGCCGAAATTTGAACTCCTCATGAAAGGAGTGGACGGCAAGCATAGGAGGGGGGAAGCCGAATTCTTTGTTATTTTTCTTCATTATTTCGGCTAAGGCTCCATCTTTTAATTTTCTTCTCATTATTCTCTCAAAACTAAAAACCCCTTTTTCTTTTAGATCTTGGCCGAATCTCTTATACTTCACCCTCCATCTATTTCTTTTCAACCTTCAACAAAACCGAATGCACCATTGATTCTTTTCCATCTTCTTTCCCTTTTCTTGTTTTCCCTATTGGCCGAATACCCTCCTCTTCTGTGGCCGAAACTCTAAACACCTTCTTCCCTCATTATTTTTCTCTCTAGCCGAAGTACTCCACACCTTGGTGCCGAAACTCTCTTTTCCCATTGGGTGTATCTTTGGCCGAATATTAAAGCAAGGGTAAGTATGCCGAAACTCTTTTCCATGTCCCATTCTCTCTGTCGACTTGGTTAAATAGAGAAGCTGAATTATTTTAGCGACTAATCAGTGATAGAATCGGATCTATTTAGGCACTCGGGATTTTGAAGCATTCGATCCAAGCCTCAGTCCTTGTAAATCGGTTTTGGTAAGGATCTATTCTTTTTGGTATTCGATTAAGCCAAGGGCTACTAATAATGATGATGATCGATTGTAGGTAGTAAAGCAGATTTGTGAACCGGGTACCGAAGTGAGTACTTAGAGGCAAATAGGTAAGGTTTGGGTTCAATTGGTAACCCCTTTAGATTTATTTGATTTGGCCGAATAGGCCATAGTACTAATCCCATAGTTGGCCGAATATAGGTGCAAGTAGATCTAGGGTGGCCGACTCTTCTTTCGGGATTTAAAGCATCCAAGGGTGACAGGTGTGTACATACACACTTATAGCAATTAATAACTGTGCTAGATATATGTTGTATGTAAATCTAATTGATGTGGATACGGATTTAGTACCTTAATGGTACAAGCGAGGATTCCGGTAAGTCCCTGTTAATATGTGATTATTATGCTTTTGGGAAGCATGGCTTATATGATACATGTGATAAATGTATGTGATCTATTCATGACTATTTGACTATTGTGGGTTAAATGAGTGGAGGGAGCAGTGATATTGTGCCAACGGGCATCAGTGTTTTGGTAACACACCGTGACTACGGTCACCAGAGGTTTGGTACCTCCAGAGGTTTGGTACCTCATAGCGACTCGTCCCTGTGGTTAACACCACCGTGGGTTGGCCCCACTTGAGATATGGGATCGTCTGCCAGTGATTTGGTATCACACGATGGATTGGCCCCATCAATCGATTCGTGTCTACGGACACCAGTGTTTTGGTAACACATCGTGACTATATGTCACCAGTGGTTTGGCACCACCAGTGGTTTGGTACCACAGCGGGGTTGACAGTGGCGTTTGGTTGGCTAGGTTGGGGGTACATAATATTCTGCATATTAATTGTTATATGTTGTGTATGAAAATGTTTAAAATCGGGGGAAGGGTTACATACTGAGTCTTGGTGACTCACCTTCTCCTTTACATTTTTCAGGTGACACGTAGATCACGGATGTGGAGCCGGGTTGACTCGAGGTGGCCATGCAGTGGATTTAAATTAAATGAACTTTCATTTTAGTTATGATAAATTTTACTTCTGGTTTTTATTTTATTTGGGTGTAATAAGGCCTCCTGATATTTTATTTTTGTTATTTTTCATATGTCGAACACTTGTTTTAAACTATGATTATCAATATTAAATTAAAGTCACATGTTTTCCCAAATTAACACGAAAATGTTTTCATCGTGCCATCGGGCACACTCGATATTTTATAATAACTTGGTTGAATTAATTTTAAATAAATTCTAAGTAAGGTTTAACAAAACAATCAATTGAAAAGGTTTTCGGCAACTAAGAATTTTTAATTTTCCAAAAGTGTTTTCCAAAATATTTTCCACTGTAGCAAAATAGATTCGGCCATAGTGTTTGGGCCGGGTTTGGGTTGTTACAAAATTGGTATCAGAGCCCAGTTCAAAGCTCGGCTATGGGGGCCCAAGGCCCAAAAAGGTTTGGTTTTATGATTAGTAGGCCTTATTAAGGGATTTGAAATGTTTTTGGGGTTTTTTTTGAACAGCATGGCCCGAGTCTCCGGCACCGATCCGCCCAGGTAAGTACATCGAAACCTCTTTGTGAATTATATTCTGTAGAAGGGTAGGAAGTATGGAACGTAGATAAACTTATAGGAACTTGAACCCTAGGATTAGGCTACTCAAACACACAAACGAAGCATAAGACTTAAGGAACTAAACCAACCTATGACTTAGTCACTGAGCTAGGGTGTGGTAACCCCTGTACGCATGTCTAGGAGTGGATCCGGAAGAGCCTGGTATTTAAGCAGTCCTCGTGACTCACCTCCTTTTCGCAGGTATCCTACCTGGTGCGTAGCTTCGGTTCACCCTAACTCAGAGGGCTCAGTGGTGTGGCAACCTCTGTGCGCATGTCTAGAAAGGTTCAGTGGGAGCTTGGTATTTAAGCAGTCCGTGTGACTCACCTCCTCTTCACTCGAATCCTGCCTGGTGCGTAGCTTTGGTTCACCCTGACCAGGAGGGCTCGGTCATAGGCTAAACACAATGATTAAAACCCGAAAAGGGAATTAGCCATGTTTTCGAAAAAGAATGAAACAACAAACCCTAATGTTTTCAAAACTTGTGCAATAACTTTTTCAAATCCGAGAACATTATTTTTACAACGTTTTTCTCGAAAAACTTGATTGTGGAAAATTACAGAAATGCCCTTAGGGGGTAAAATTACTAAAATGCCCTCGGTTCATAAAATATCAGTTCAATGGTTTTGCTCAAAAATCTCAACTATTTTACAAACATTCGACAACTTAGCTTTGGAAATCATCAGCAAAATATTTTGGTTTTGGAAAATTACGAAAACGCCCTCAAGTTGCAAAATTACCAAAATGACCTTGACTTTTGAACTTTTTGCAAACAGCAACGTTTTAAGAAAGAAAACTCTCAAAAAGGACCCTCAGAGTTTTACAATTGTTAAAACATCTTGATGTGCAAAATTTACAAAATTACCCCTGATTGACAAAATTACCAAAATACCCCTGGTTTCCAAAATGATGCCATATCTTTAAATCTTGCCAATTTTCAAAAACATCCTCCAGTTTTGGGGAATTTCAAAGTGATTTGTTCTATTAAAATTTTACAACTTCTTCTATTACGAAAATACCCCTGTAGGGAAATGACGAAAATACCCCTGGGTTTGAAATGGGCAGAAATGTCCGAAGAGCGAATAGGTGTGGAAAGTATTAGGGGATGGATGCATGTACTCCTTTGTGTGAACTAGGATAGAAGACTGAAAACTTGTTTGCTCGAAAGAATCCCTAACTAAACTTTCTGCATAAAACTTCTTCGCGATTAATAAAGTGGAACAAATGCTAACGCATAAAAATTTTCTTAATCAGATTAAAAGCGCGGTAGATAGAATGAGTTCTAGAGGACGTGGACGCCGTGGACGCGGTAGGGGTAGGATGACGGTGTCTGAACCCGTCAGGTCGGGTCAAGGTTCTGAAAATGAGGTACCACCGCCACCACCACCTCCTACTTTTAGAGCTGAGGAGCAGGATCAGACCGGTGGTGAGGCTGTATCGCAAGCTGTTTTGCGAGTTTTGGAGATGGTGGCTGGGGCTGGTGGGAATTTGGGAGCTCGAAAATCTGTTCCCGAGCGACTCCGATCTAACGGAGCGGAGGTATTCCGGGGTGTGTCAGGAGTGGCACCCAGTGCAGCAGAATACTGGCTAGAGTCAACTGGAAGAATCATGGATGATCTTGACCTGACTGAGGAGGAAAAGCTGAAAGGGGCAGTGTCGCTTCTAAAGGATGAAGCGTATCAGTGGTGGCTTAAGGTTCGAGACGGGGCTACAGCAGATGATCTAACTTGGGAGTATTTCAAAACCACCTATCAGAAGAAGTATGTGGGTACCAGCTACACTAACGCGCAGAGAAAGGCTTTTCTGGGATTAGTGCAAGGAACTAAGTCAGTGTCGGAGTATGAGGCGGAGTTTTTAAGGCTGAGTAGGTATGCTAGAGGCATCGTGTCTACTGAGCATGAGCGCTGTGTCCGCTTTGAGGACGGACTCCGAGATGATTTGAGGTTACTGATTGCCCCGCAGCAGGTTCGTGAGTTCTCATCTCTAGTGGAAAAGGCTAAGGTAGCCGAAGGGATCAAGGAGGCTGTGAGGCAAAGTTATAGTAGGAATAATCAGAAGAGAGGATTTGGGTCAGCTGGATCAAGTGGTAGTGTTCAGAAAAAGGCTAGGCCAAGTGGGTCAAATCAGGCGGCAAGAACCACGACTACTAATCAGAGGCCGACTCAGTGTAACCGCTGTGGAAAGACTCATTGGGGAGGTTGTTGGACCGGTGATAGAGGATGTTTTGAGTGTGGGTCTTTGGAGCATCGTGTCAGAGATTGTCCCCGGAAACTAGCTAAGAATTAGCCAGAGGGGCAAAATCGTACTCAGGATAGAAATGTGGGACCACAGAGGGGTCGTGGTAATGGCAGAGGAAACAACGGTCCTAACCGAGGTTGTGGAACTCAGGGCAGAGGTTCAGGCAACACAGAGGCTAGGCAGCCTGGCTTAGTCTACGCAGTGAGGCGTCGCGAGGAGGGTGACGCACCGGATGTCATAACTGGTACGTTTCTAATTTTTGGTCTTCCTTATGTTGCATTAATTGATGTGGGTTCGACGCACTCGTACATTGCTAGTAGTGTGGTAGGAACTATGGACCTAGACTCTGAGACTACTTCTAGAAAGATGACTGTACTAAGCCCCCTAGATCACTCTGTAGTCGTAGACAAACTTTATAGAGACGTACCCCTAGAACTCCAAGGGGTAGTATTTGTGGCTGATCTGATGGAACTACCGTTTGGGGAGTTCGATTTGATCCTTGGAATGGACTGGCTGGTTAAGTATCAGGCGAATTTGGATTGCGCGGCTAAGCGCATGGTTCTTAAGACGGCTGAAGGTGATGAAGTGGTTATGATTGGTGATAGAAGGAATTACCTATCCAACGTAGTGTCTGCCTTGAAGGCTGAAAAGATGGTCAAAAAGGGTTATGAGGCGTATTTGGTTCGAATCTGTGCTTTGGAAGCTAAGGAGTCAGTAGTTGGAAAGGTCCGAACGGTTGGGGAATTTGCCGATGTGTTCCCAGAAGAGCTTCCGGGTCTGCCTCCAGATCGGGAAGTTGAATTCGGTATAGATTTGCTACCCGGAACGGCACCTGTGTCTATAGCACCATACCGAATGGCACCAAAGGAATTGGTGGAGCTAATGGCTCAAATTCAGGAGCTCTTGGATAGAGGGTTTATCCGACCCAGTATATCTCCGTGGGGAGCACCGGTGTTATTCGTCAAGAAAAAAGACGGTTCAATACGGATGTGTATCAACTACCGCCAATTGAACAAGTTAACGATCAAGAACAAGTATCCGTTGCCTCGGATTGACGACTTGTTCGATCAACTGAAGGGTGCCTCGGTGTTCTCGAAGATAGACCTTAGGTCAGGTTACCATCAACTTAAGGTGAAGGAAGTTGATGTTCACAAGACGGCATTCCGAACTCGGTATGGGCACTACGAGTTCCTCGTAATGCCATTTGGGTTGACCAATGCGCCGGCAGCGTTTATGGACTTGATGAATAGGGTGTTTCAGCAGTACTTAGACCAATTTGTCATGGTGTTCATAGACGACATATTAGTCTATTCTAAGACGGGGGAGGAGCATGACAAGCATTTACGGATAGTTCTACAAGTGTTGAGGGAGAAGCAATTATATGCCAAATTCAGCAAGTGTGAATTTTGGCTTAGGGAGGTGGCTTTCTTAGGTCACGTGGTGTCGGCTGAAGGAATTAGAGTAGACCCTCGCAAGATTGAAGCAGTATTGGATTGGAAACCACCTAGGTCGGTGGCTGAAATACGAAGTTTTCTGGGTTTAGCGGGGTACTATCGGAGATTCGTGGAAGGATTCTCTCTAATAGCAGCTAGGTTAACTAAGTTACTAAGGAAAGGTGTTCCATTTGTATGGACGGAGAAGCAGCAAGAAAGCTTTGATAAGCTAAGGAAATTTCTGACGGAAGCTCCGGTTTTGGTACAGCCTGAAGCAGGGAAGTTGTTTACCGTCTACTGTGATGCATCCCATACTGGTTTGGGCTGTGTGCTGATGCAAGAAGGAAAGGTAGTAGCCTATGCGTCCCGTCAGTTAAGACCGCATGAGGTTAACTACCCAACGCACGACTTGGAGTTAGCCGCAGTTGTCTTCGCTCTAAAGATATGGAGACACTATCTGTATGGGGAAAAGTCGATAGTCTACACGGATCACAAAAGCTTGAGGTATCTTCTGACTCAGAAGGATCTGAATCTGAGACAGCGTCGGTGGATTGAACTATTAAAGGACTACGATTGTTCAATCGAGTACCATCCGGGTAAGGCTAACGTGGTAGCTGACACGTTGAGCCGGAAGGTTGTGACGGACTTAAGAGCAATGTTCGCTCGGTTGAGTCTATATGATGATGGGAGTCTTTTGGTGGAACTTCAAGTTAAGCCAACATGGATTGAGGAGATTAAGGAAAAGCAGTTAGTGGATGAAGGCTTGAACGCTAAGAGGGTACAAGTTCAGGATGGTGGTTTGGAAGGGTACAGTCTGTCTGGTGATGGAGTGTTATGTTTTCAAGGGCGAGCATGTATGCCGAAAGATGTGGAGTTAAGGCGGAAAATTCTCCACGATGCACATAGCAGCCCATACGCTATGCATCCGGGAGGAAGCAAGATGTATGGAGATCTACGGAAACAGTTCTGGTGGCCCGGGTTGAAGCGGGAGGTAACTGAATTTGTGGGAAAGTGTCTGACGTGTCAGCAGGTTAAGGCTGAACACCAATTGCCATCAGGGCTACTTCAACCGGTAAAGATCCCTCAATGGAAATGGGAGAGGATCACTATGGATTTCGTCAGTGGGCTACCCCTTACGCCCAGCAAGAAGGACGCAGTTTGGGTAATAGTAGACCGTCTGACTAAGTCAGCTCACTTTATACCGGTAAGGGTGGATTTCTCTCTTCAGAAGCTAGCTAAGCTGTACGTGTCAGAAATAGTAAGATTGCATGGTGTGCCAGTGTCGATCATCTCGGATAGGGATCCCAGATTCACGTCAAGGTTCTAGAAAGCATTGCATCAAGCTTTGGGTACAAGATTGGATTTCAGTACAGCTTTCCATCCACAGTCTGACGGACAGTCGGAAAGGTGATACAGATCTTAGAAGACATGTTAAGAGGTTGTGTCTTGGATTTTAGTGGTAGTTGGGAGGAGTACCTACCATTAGCGGAATTCGCTTATAACAATAGTTATCAAGCGAGTATTCAGATGGCTCCATATGAAGCGCTGTATGGACGGAAATGTCGTACTCCGACGTGTTGGACGGAGTTGGGTGAGCGGCAGGTTTTGGGTCCAGAGTTGGTAACAGAAACTGAGGACAAAGTCAAGGTGATTCGATCTCGTCTTAAGGAAGCATCGGATAGACAGAAATCCTATGCTGATTTAAAACGCAAGGAAATGGAGTATGCTGTAGGAGACAACGTTTTTCTGAAGGTGTCACCTTGGAAAAAGGTGTTGAGATTTGGCCGAAAGGGGAAGCTAAGCCCAAGGTTCATCGGGCCATATACAGTTGTAAAGTGAGTAGGATCGGTAGCTTATCAGCTAGAGTTACCGGTAGAACTGAATCAGATCCATGACGTATTTCATGTATCGATGTTGAGACGGTATCGGTCAGATCCTTCGCACGTTGTGCCGGTAGATGAGATTGAGGTGAACTCGGATTTATCTTTTGAAGAAGAACCGGTTCAGATCTTGGATCGAGATGTGAAGGTTCTACGTAGAAAGTCAGTGCCCTTAGTGAAAGTGCTATGGCAGAACCATGGTACAGAGGAACCTACGTGGGAACCCGAGGATGTGATACGGCAGCAATACCCCCACCTCTTCTGATCAGGTAATTTCGAGGACGAAATTATTTTAAGGGGGTAGAACTGTAACATCCCAAATTTGGGGCTAATTGTGATTGCATGATTATTCTTGTGTTTGAATTATTATAGTATTAGTTATGGAATAATAAGGCTTAATTAAGGGTTTTGAGTAGGCTCGGGTTGGTAGAAAATTCATCGTTTGAACTTTAAAGGCAGGGAGCCTTAGCAAGAGGGGGTTATAAGAATAAATATGGATATTTTGTCATAAAAATCAGCTTGGTAAAGTGGCAAAAGGAGGGCCACTTAGGAGTGCATGTGACGCCATCAAGGGGAAGGGAGAGCCTTGGTTCGAGTCACAAGAATCCCCTCTTTTTGCACTTTGTTGGACGGCACAAGGGGGAGAGATTTTCTCTCTTTATACTCTTTTTACTATTTATCTGGATAATATGATAATAGGGATAAATAATGAGGATATTATTAGGATTAAATAGATTATTAATTAGATATTGTTGGATTTTATTTTGATTAATTCCAAGAGAAATAGTAGGCACTTGTTAATTCAAATTCTTTTTGAATTATTTCAAATCTAGTGTTGGCCGAAATTTGAACTCCTCATGAAAGGAGTGGACGGCAAGCATAGGAGGGGGGAAGCCGAATTCTTTGTTATTTTTCTTCATTATTTCGGCTAAGGCTCCATCTTTTAATTTTCTTCTCATTATTCTCTCAAAACTAAAAACCCCTTTTTCTTTTAGATCTTGGCCGAATCTCCTATACTTCACCCTCCATCTATTTCTTTTCAACCTTCAACAAAACCGAATGCACCATTGATTCTTTTCCATCTTCTTTCCCTTTTCTTGTTTTCCCTATTGGCCGAATACCCTCCTCTTCTGTGGCCGAAACTCTAAACACCTTCTTCCCTCATTATTTTTCTCTCTAGCCGAAGTACTCCACACCTTGGTGCCGAAACTCTCTTTTCCCATTGGGTGTATCTTTGGCCGAATATTAAAGCAAGGGTAAGTATGCCGAAACTCTTTTCCATGTCCCATTCTCTCTGTCGACTTGGTTAAATAGAGAAGCTGAATTATTTTAGCGACTAATCAGTGATAGAATCGGATCTATTTAGGCACTCGGGATTTTGAAGCATTCGATCCAAGCCTCAGTCCTTGCAAATCGGTTTTGGTAAGGATCTATTCTTTTTGGTATTCGATTAAGCCAAGGGCTACTAATAATGATGATGATCGATTGTAGGTAGTAAAGCAGATTTGTGAACCGGGTACCGAAGTGAGTACTTAGAGGCAAATAGGTAAGGTTTGGGTTCAATTGGTAACCCCTTTAGATTTATTTGATTTGGCCGAATAGGCCATAGTACTAATCCCATAGTTGGCCGAATATAGGTGCAAGTAGATCTAGGGTGGCCGACTCTTCTTTCGGGATTTAAAGCATCCAAGGGTGACAGGTGTGTACATACACACTTATAGCAATTAATAACTGTGCTAGATATATGTTGTATGTAAATCTAATTGATGTGGATACGGATTTAGTACCTTAATGGTACAAGCGAGGATTCCGGTAAGTCCCTGTTAATATGTGATTATTATGCTTTTGGGAAGCATGGCTTATATGATACATGTGATAAATGTATGTGATCTATTCATGACTATTTGACTATTGTGGGTTAAATGAGTGGAGGGAGCAGTGATATTGTGCCGACGGGCACCAGTGTTTTGGTAACACACCGTGACTACGGTCACCAGAGGTTTGGTACCTCCAGAGGTTTGGTACCTCATAGCGACTCGTCCCTGTGGTTAACACCACCGTGGGTTGGCCCCACTTGAGATATGGGATCGTCTGCCAGTGATTTGGTATCACACGATGGATTGGCCCCATCAATCGATTCGTGTCTACGGACACCAGTGTTTTGGTAACACATCGTGACTATATGTCACCAGTGGTTTGGCACCACTAGTGGTTTGGTACCACAGCGGGGTAAACAGTGGCGTTTGGTTGGCTAGGTTGGGGGTACATAATATTCTGCATATTAATTGTTATATGTTGTGTATGAAAATGTTTAAAATCGGGGGAAGGGTTACATACTGAGTCTTGGTGACTCACCTTCTCCTTTACATTTTTCAGGTGACACGTAGATCGCGGATGTGGAGCCGGGTTGACTCGAGGTGGCCATGCAGTGGATTTAAATTAAATGAACTTTCATTTTAGTTATGATAAATTTTACTTCCGGTTTTTATTTTATTTGGGTGTAATAAGGCCTCCTGATATTTTATTTTTGTTATTTTTCATATGTCGAACACTTGTTTTAAACTATGATTATCAATATTAAATTAAAATCACATGTTTTCCCAAATTAACACGAAAATGTTTTCATCTTGCCATCGGGCACACTCGATATTTTATAATAACTTGGTTGAATTAATTTTAAATAAATTCTAAGTAAGGTTTAACAAAACAATCAATTGAAAAGGTTTTCGGCAACTAAGAATTTTTAATTTTCCAAAAGTTTTTTCCAAAATATTTTCCACTGTAGCAAACTAGATTCGGCCATAGTGTTTGGGCCGGGTTTGGGTTGTTACATGTTTTCTCAAATTAAACGCAAAATGTTTTAAAGTACCATCGGGTACATTTGAAATTTTTAAACAACTCGACTCAACAAATATTTTTAAGTTTGGTTTTTAACAAAGAAAATTCAAATTGAAAGGCATTTCGACTAATTTAAAAATCGGTTTTAAAATGGTTTTCAAAATCTTTTCTCTGTAGCAAACCAAATTCGGTCATATTGTTTGGGCCGGGTTTGGGGTGTTACAAAATTGGTATCAGAGCCAGGTTCAAAGCTCGGCTGTGGGGGCCCAAGGCCCAAAAATGTTTTTGGTAGGCCTCTTTGAAAATATTTGGTTCTGAATAAGCATGGCACCGAGTCTCCGGCACTGATCCGCCCTGGTAAGTACCTCTAACTTTTTGTATGAATTATTTACTGTAGAAGGGTAGAAAGCATGGGACGTAGATAGTGATAAGTATTTTAAACTTTAGGACTAGTTTACCCCAACAAAATTCATAAGACTTTAATGGCCTAATTAAAATCAACCCGTGACCAAGTCGCCGAGTTAGGGTGTGGAAATCTTGGTGCGCATGTCTAGGATTGGATCCGAAAGAGCTTGGTACTTAAGCAGTCCTCGTGACTCACCTCCTCTTCGCGGGATTCCTACCTGGTGCGTAGCTTCGATTCACCCTAACCAAGAGGACTCGGTCATGGGCAAAACCCTAAATAAAACCCGAAAGGGACTAGTCATGTTTTAAGGAAAACTTCGGTTTTAAAATCACTAAATTATCTCTTTTTGATAATAGGACAAATTTATCTTCAAAAATTTTCAAATAATCCCGGTTTACCAAAATTACCAAAATGCCCCTAGTGGCAAAATTACGAAAATACCCTTGGTTTCTAAAATTTCCATATTACCCCAATTTTGATCAAATTTTTATTTTACAAAAGTACTCAAAAATGTTGTATTTCAAAATAATACCTTGACTTTGGAAATTTACAAAATTACCCCTGATTGACAAAATTACCAAAATACCCCTGGTTTTCAAAATTTTGTTATATCTTCAAATTGAGAATTTCTCAAAAATACTCCTCAATTTTAGAAATTTCAAAATATCTCGATTTATTAAATTTTTCAAATTTCTTCGGTTTATTACAAAAATACCCTATAGGAAAATGACGAAAATACCCCTGGGTTAGAAATGGACAGAAATGCCGAAGAGTGCATAGGTATGAAAGGTATAGGGAATGGATGTACTTTTCTGTGTAAACTAGGATAGAAGACTTAAAACCTTGTTTGATCGAAAGAACCTCTATTAAACTCTTTTCATAAAATTTCTTCGCGGATAATCAAGTGAAACATGTACTAATTCATAAAAAAAAATTTCCTAATCAGATTAAAGCGCGATAGTTAGAATGAGCTTTAGAGGACGTGGCCGTCGTGGACGCGGAAGGGGTAGGATGGCCGTATCGGAACCTGTCGGGTCGGGTCAAGGATCTGAGAATGAGATACCGCCACCACCAACCCCAACCTTTGGAGCTGAGGAGCAAGATCAGACGGGTGATGACGCTGTGTCACAAGTGATGCTACGGGTTCTGGAAAGGGTAGCTGGAATTGGTGGAGGTGGAGGAGCTCGAAAGTCGGTTCCTGAGAGACTTAGAGCTAATGGAGCTGAATTTTTCCGAGGTGTGTCTGGTGTAGCGCCCAATACGGCTGAGTATTGGCTAGAATCGACCAAAAGAATCATGGATGAGATAGATTTGACAAATGAGGAGAAACTGAAAGGAGCGGTGTCGCTTCTCAAGGATGAGTCCTATCGATGGTGGCTCACGGTGCGTGATGGTGCTACGGCAGATGATCTTACTTGGGAGTATTTCAAAATTTCTTATCAGAAGAAGTATGTTGGCTCAAGCTACATTGATGCTCAGAGGAAAGCTTTTCTGGGGTTAGTACAAGGAAATAAGTCTGTGTCGGAGTATGAAGCGAAATTCTTGAGGCTGAGCCGCTATGCTCAGGGAATAGTGGCATCGGAGCATGATTGTTGTGTCCGCTTTGAAGATGGACTTAGAGACGAGTTAAGGTTGCTGATTGCTCCACAGCAAGAGCGTGAGTTTGCTGTCTTGGTGGAGAAGGCCAAGGTAGCCGAAGGAGTCAAGGAGTCCGCGAGGCAAAGTTATGATAGGAGCAAGCTGAAGAGAGGCTTTGGATCGTCTGGGTCAGGTGGTAACGTTCAGAAAAGGTTTAGGCAGAGTGGGTCAAATCAGGCAGGAAGGTCCACAGCTGCTAATCAGAGACCGGCCCAGTGTAATCGTTGTGGGAAGTTCCATTGGGGAGAATGTTGGACCGGAGGGAAAGGATGTTTCGAGTGTGGTTCGTTGGATCATCGTGTGAGAGACTGTCCACGTAAGCAAGCTAGGAATCAGTCTGAAGGTCAAGGTCGTGCTCAGTTTAGAAAGGAAGGACCAGCACCGCAGAGAGGTCGAGGTAATGGTAGAGGTGGTTATGGCTCTAGTGGAGGTCGCGGAGTAGCTGGCAGAGGTATTGGCAACACGGAGTCTAGACAGCCTGGTTTGGTGTATGCTGCAAGGCGTCGTGAGGAAGGAGACGCACCGGACGTCATAACCGGTACATTTTTAATCTTTGGTGTTCCATATACTGCTTTGATAGATGTGGGTTCGACGCATTCTTACGTTGCTAGTAGCATAGTTGAGACCATGAGTTTAGTTCCTGTGACTGCTTCTAGGAGGATGACCGTACTTAGTCCTTTAGGTTACTCTGTAGAAGTAGATAAGCTATATAGAGATGTACCCCTAGAACTCCAAGGGGTAGTGTTCGTAGCTGATCTGATGGAACTGCCGTTTAAGGAGTTCGATCTGATTCTTGGAATGGATTGGTTGGTCAAGTACCAAGCAAGTTTGGATTGCGCTGCTAAGCGCATGGTTTTGAAGACGGTTGAAGGTGAAGAAGTGGTCATGGTAGGTAATAGGAGAGATTATCTATCCAACGTGGTATCTGCGTTGAAAGCTGTGAAGATGGTCAGGAAGGGCTGTGAGGCGTTCATAGTTCATGTGTGTGCTTTGGAAGCTAAGGAGTCTTCTGTGGGGAATGTTCAAACTGTAAAGGAATTTGCTGACGTATTTCCTGAAGAACTTCCGGGATTGCCTCCGGATCGTGAGGTCGAATTCAGTATAAATTTGTTACCCGAAACGGCGCCAGTGTCTATAGCTCCGTATAGGATGGCACCGAAGGAATTGATGGAATTGAAGGCTCAGATTCAGGAGTTGTTGGATCGAGGTTTCATTCGACCAAGTGTTTCACCTTGGGGAGCGCCGTTACTTTTTGTCAAGAAGAAGGATGGTGCGATGCGGATGTATATAGACTACCGCCAGTTGAATAAGCTAACAATCAAAAACAAGTATCCTTTGCCGAGGATAGATGACTTGTTTGATCAGCTTAAAGGGGCTGCGGTTTTCTCTAAGATTGATTTAAGGTCTGGATATCATCAGCTGAAGGTGAAAGAGGCTGATATCCATAAGACGGCATTTCGTACTCGGTATGGTCACTACGAGTTTCTGGTGATGCCGTTTGGATTGACTAACGCACCGGCAGCATTCATGGACATGATGAATAGGGTATTTCAGCAGTTTTTGGACCAGTTTATTGTGGTCTTTATAGACGATATTTTGGTGTATTCGAAGTCAGAGGAGGAGCATGATGCGCATTTGCGAGTAGTGTTGCAGATTTTGAGGGAAAAGCAGCTGTATGCGAAATTTAGTAAGTGTGAATTCTGGCTTAAGGAGGTGACTTTCTTGGGTCACGTTGTTTCAGCCGAAGGGATTAGAGTGGATCCTCGGAAGATTGAGGCAGTGTTGGATTGGAAGCCGCCTAAGTCTGTGGTTGAGATTCGGAGTTTTCTAGGTCTGGCGGGGTATTACCGAAGATTTGTGGAAGGATTTTCTTTGATTGCTGCACCGATGACCAAGTTGTTGAGGAAAGGAATTCCATTTGTGTGGACCGAGGAGCAACAAGAAAGTTTCGACAAATTGAAGAGAATTCTGACTGAAGCTCCGGTTTTGATTCAACCTGAGGCAGGCAAGGAATTCACGGTTTATTGCGATGCATCATATATTGGTTTGGGATGTGTGCTGATGCAAGAAGGGAAGGTAATGGCTTATGCATCTCGGCAGTTGAGACCACATGAGGCTAATTATCCGACTCATGACTTGGAGTTAACGGCTGTAGTCTTCGCTTTGAAGATATGGAGGCACTACTTGTACGGAGAGAAGTCGATAGTTTATACGGATCACAAGAGTCTTAAGTATCTTTTGACTCAGAAGGATTTGAATTTGAGACAGCGTAGATGGATTGAGCTGTTGAAGGACTACGACTGTTCGATCGAGTATCATCCTGGTAAGGCTAACGTGGTGGCAGATGCGTTAAGTCGTAAGGTTGTATCGGATTTAAGATCAATGTTTGCTCGACTTAGTCTGTTCGACGATGGGAGTCTTTTGGCAGAATTGCAAGTCAAGCCGACTTGGTTAGATCAGATTAAGGAGAAGCAGTTAGAGGATGATGGTTTGAATGATCGGAGGTTGCAAGTCCAGAATGGTGGATTAGAGGATTTTAGTCTGTCCAGTGAGGGAGTTTTGTGCTTTAAAGGGAGAGCTTGTATGCCGAAGGATGTGGAGTTGAGACAAAGGATTCTTCGGGACGCACATAGCAGCCCATATGCTATGCATCCCGGAGGTAGCAAGATGTATCGAGATTTGAGAGAGCAATTTTGGTGGCCAGGTCTGAAGCGGGAAGTAACTGAGTTCGTGGGTAAGTGTCTGACGTGTCAACAAGTTAAGGCTGAACATCAGTTGCCATCTGGTTTACTTCAGCCGGTGAAGATTCCTCAGTGGAAGTGGGAGAGGATCACTATGGACTTTGTCAGTGGATTACCTCTTACGCCTAGCAAGAAGAATTCAGTTTGGGTGATTGTGGATCGACTAACTAAGTCAGCGCATTTCATACCTGTAAGAGTAGATTATTCGCTTCAGAGGCTAGCAAAGTTATATGTGGCAGAGATAGTGAGATTGCATGGTGTGCCAGTATCGATTATCTCGGATAGGGATCCGAGGTTTACATCAAGGTTTTGGAGAGCTTTGCATCAAGCTTTGGGAACGAGATTGGACTTCAGCACAGCTTTTCATCCGCAATCCGATGGACAATCGGAGAGAGTGATTCAGATCTTAGAAGATATGCTCAGAGGTTGCGTTCTGGATTTCAGTGGCAGTTGGGAGGAGTATCTACCGTTAGCGAAATTCGCTTATAACAATAGTTATCAAGCGAGTATCCAAATGTCACCATATGAAGCACTGTATGGACGGAAGTGCCGTACTCCTACGTGTTAGACGGAGTTGGGTGAACGTCAGGTTTTGGGTCCAAAATTGGTGACTGAAACTGAGGACAAAGTTAAGGTAATTCGGGCTCGTCTCAAGGAAGCGTCGGATAGGCAGAAGTCTTACGCCGATCTCAAGCGCAAGGAAATGGAATACGAGATAGGAGATAAAGTCTTTCTGAAGGTATCGCCTTGGAAAAAGGTGTTGCGTTTTGGGCAAAAAGGGAAGTTAAGCCCAAGGTTCATCGGCCCGTATACTGTGTTGAAGTGAGTAGGACCGGTAGCTTATCAGCTCGAACTGCCAGCAGAGTTGAGTCAGATTCATGATGTCTTCCATGTGTCGATGCTTAGACGGTATCGGTCGGATCCATCGCACGTTGTGCCAGTGGCAGAGATTGAGGTTAACTCCGACTTACCTTTCGAGGAGGAACCAGTTCAGATTTTAGATCGTGATGTCAAGGTTTTGCGTAAGAAAGCAGTACCTTTAGTGAAAGTGCTATGGCGAAACCATGGTACGGAGGAAGCGACGTGGGAACCCGAGGATGTAATGCGGCAGCAATACCACCATCTCTTCTGATCAGGTAATTTCGAGGTCGAAATTATTTTTAAGGGGGGTAGAACTGTAACATCCCAAAATAGGGGTTATTTGTGATTGAATTATTTTGTTTGTGTTTAAATTTCTGTGATATTATTTGTGGAGTTATAAGACTTAATTAAGGGTCTTGAGTAAGCTCGGTTTAGTAGAATAACTTTTAGTATGGTTTATTTAATGAAGTAGGATTAAGTGAGCTTGACACTTAAGTTAATTAAGTGTTCATTTAAAGCATAAGAGGAGTAAGTGGCAAAATGGTTAAGGAGCTTGAAAGGTTGCTTGAGGTTAGTGGTTCGAGTAGTATGTTTAGCATTTTAAAAGTTTATTTTTGTATGATAGCTTTAATGGCCGGTCAACCTATGATTATGATAGGTTGGACTTTCATTTTGGTAAGTTGAATTTATTCTAAAGGAAAGCATGGAATAAGGGATAAGATTCCTAAGGTTATGGTAGGATATCTTGAAATTATGGTATTAAGAGGGGACAAAAGGCTTGGTTTGTGGAAAGTGTTTTGGAAACTAATTCATGGCCAATTGACCATGAACTTGGACGGCAATTTGGACTAAAGGGGGAGCCGAAATTTTGTGTTAGTTTGGCTATGACTGAAGTCTTTTCTTTTTGGTTATTCCTTGCATTTGGTGCAAAAGTTTGCAAAACACTCTCTCTCAAACTCTTTTCTTTTTGGCCGAATTTTACCATTTGTTAAGCCTAATACTTTTTGACCATTTGGTCATTTTATGCTCAATTTCTATTTTCTCCATCTCATTCTCTCAAAACCAAAACCTTCATCAACCTCTTGTTCTCCTATTTGTTTTGCTTAAACATCAAAATCCTCCTACACACTCTTCTTTGCCGAAACTATATTTCTTTTCCTATTCTTTTCTTTTTGTCCTATAGCCGAATATACCTCTTTGTTGTGCCGAAAATATTCTTCTTCTATCTTGAATCACTTTGGCCGAATATTGAAGGTAGCATAGTTTTCCTCGGGACTTCTCTAGCAATCGGTTTTGGTAAGGTGGTAAGGGTTTATTTCAAAGGATTATTCTTTTAAGTTTTCATTTAAACCGAAGGTTAATAACCTTAATGATGATGGTTGATTGTAGGGAAGTGAAGCCGAATCTTTTAGGAGTGTGTTGGCTAGTGTTCGAAGGCTTTTGGGTAAGATTTTGGTTTCACAAGGAACCCTTCTCAATTATTTTGGTTTGGCCGATTAGGCCATGGCACTAATGTCCATTTTTGGCCGAATATAGGGGCAAGAATACTTGTGTGGCCGATTTATTTATTCGGGTTATAGAACTCTTGTTGGTGCCAGGTGTGTACATACGGACACCAGTGTTTTGGTAACACATTGTGACTACGGTCACCAGAGGTTTGGTACCTCCAGAGGTTTGGCACCTCATAGCGTCTCGTCCCTGTGGTTAACACCACTGTGGGTTGGCCCCACTTTGAGATATGGGATCGACGCCAGTGATTTGGTATCACACGATGGGTTGGCCCCATCATTCGATTTGTGTCTTCGGGCACCAGTGGTTTGGAACCACCAGTGATTTGGTATCACATTCGTGTCTTCGGACAGCAGAGGTTTGGCACCTCATAGCGACTTGTCCCTGTGGTTAATTCCACCGTGGGTTGGCCCCACTTTTGAGATATGGGATCGTCTGCCAGTGATTTGGTATCACACGATGGGTTGGCCCCATCACTTGATTTGTGACCTCGGTCACCAGTGTTTTGGTAACACAATTGTGTCTTTGGACACCAGTGGTTTGGCACCACCAGTGGTTTGGTACCACACGGGGTAGAGAAGGAGTTATGGATGGCTAGGTTGGGTGCATTATGCATATATGTACTTTGTTATAATTTGTGTAAGAATGTGGCATTTACCCGGGAGAGGGAATATGCACTGAGTCTTGGTGACTCACCTTCTCCCTTATCATTTCAGGTGATTCGTGAGATCGCGGATGTGGAGCCGGATGAACTCGAGGAGGCCATGCAATAAATTTGGGTTCTACGTGAACTTTAGTTTGAGAACTTTACTTTATTTAAATTTGGTTTTATATTTTTATGGGTTTGTAATAAGGCCTCTCAAATTATGATTTTGGATTATATTTATGCTTTGGAATTGATTTAAAATATGGCTTATAAATTACTTGGTTAATTTAATAATTGAACACAATGTTTTCTAAACTTCACAACGCGATGGTTTTTAAAACGTTACCATCGGGTAACATAAATTAATTGACAATTTCAACAACTTAAGTGTTTTCGATATATTAAATGATTTACAAATATTTAGTTACTACTATCAAATGTAAATGATTTCAAAGTAATAATTTGAGTTTTCTTAAAATGATATAAATCTTTTCTAACTTATGATTTACTTACTTATATTAAAGTTTTATGTAATTTCAAAGTAGATTTCAGTCTTAAACTTATTTTCTACAAATATAGAATTTCAAAAGGGTTTTTCACAAAATTTAAATCATGAACTCGTTTTTCTTCAAAACGTTTTCCTCTGTGACATACCAGATTCGGTCGTGGCGTATTGACCGGGTTTGGGGTGTTACAACAAGGAAGATGAAGATGGAAGCTTATCTTACTGCAGGAACAAGGCAAGGAATCATTGAGTTATCTCCAAGAGTTCAAAGATATTTTCGTATCATTACGTTAAGACACGCCGGGACTACTAAGGCACGAGTATGCTGTTAAAGCTAAAGAAGTCACAGAAGAAGTCCATAAGGATATTTGGAGATCACATGCTGATGGTTCTACCCTGACTAAGCCAATCAAGAGGTTCGAGCTACTGGTCTACCCAGAAAGGAAAATTGCATCAAACGCCAAATCGAGGAGGACAGAACTTATGTGCCTCCTCCCTTTTTTTAAACGTGGGGCGTGGACATTATCAAGCCAATCACCTCGAAAGCTTCTGGTCCACATCGATCCATTTTTGTGGATGTCGTTCTAAGAGGGTGAGGGTCGCTTCATATGCCAATATTACAAAGTCGATAGTCCTTAGACCAAAAAGAAAAAGAAAAATATTAACAAAAAGGGCGAAAAGATCATATTTCACCGCACAATATCAAAAGTTTGCGGCCTTTTTGAAGATCAAGTGCCACGTCATAGTGCAAAAAAAAGGGGGAAACAAAACAAAGATTGTTAGGAAGATGACCTAAACTTGTGAATGTTGGCATATAGAAGTTAAGTTTACCCTTTTATACTCATTAAACATCGGCCGGGACCTCTGCTGAGGCAACGCCTTCCTCATTAGGTTTTGCATACTAAAGTCAAAATCCTTTTTTCCAGGGCACGGGCCGAGCCAAAATTGGATGAGGCGAAATGGATCCAATCCCGATGTGATCAAGTGAATTTGAAGAGAAAATGTTTAGAGCTATCTGTCACAATCGGATGATGCGAGTTCACAACAAAAAAGGATCGCCTTAGAAAATTTCATGATAGGGCTTTGAAGAAGATTCTTTCCCATGCAATAGGGACTTCAGAAGAAAGAAGATGCCAAGCTGGGAAGGACCTTAGGCAGCAAAGAAGGCTCGTTCTAGGGAAACAAGGATATTGTCTGAGATAGACGACAAGGACCTGCCCAATCCGGTGAATTCAAAAAAAAAACAAAAAAAAACAAAAAATATGAAAAACAAAAAAGAATGAGAAGAAAGAAAAAAGAAGAAAAAGGAGAGGCCAAAGTGAAAACCCGCAAAGGACGCTTTGAAACCAAAAGTGGGTTTGAGTTGAAAACCCGAAAAGGGTAGCTCAAATTTTGATAAAAATGGGGCATACAGTAGTCTTGCTACGCTTGAAGTAACAATGAAGGGGAATGTTGCGCCTTGGGGCATCGACAAAGTACTCCGGATCCCCTAAACACATATTGAGTTTAGAATGGTCCTCAAGAAGTTTGAACAAAGAAGCTCAAGCTGCGATATATGGGGCACCTAGTTTCCATTTTACCCATTTTGAGTCTATTATCTTTGTCTTTTCAAAATACACTCTAAATAAATTTGCTGCTTCATTGCATATGCTAGCTTTGATTAACTTGTTTGATTCGAGCTATACTCCCAATAAATTCCCATTCCGTCCATCATTATGGTCCTTTTTTGAGCATTTTGCATTGAAATAACGATTATTGGACTAATAATACTTTCATGAAAGGAGTTTTGCATATTACTCTGGAAACCTCTAAACAATACAGGAGTCTGAAACAGGATTATTGCTTAAGATTCACCAAGCTTAAGGGTTGGAAATATCTGAGTCCAAATTAAGGTGATTGAACAAAATGACAAGGTACTGCGTCAGTGACACAATCCTGATGGAAAATAGGCATTGTTAACCCAAGTGCAAAACCAGAATCATTCTCGAAAGGAAATGACATTCTGCATTCATGCGAGCATCACGCATATACATCTGGTTGGGTCACCTAAAGAGTGATCGTTAGAAGGAAGCTGATACAGATCCTGTACCTTTGAATAACAAGAGGGTGGGTTGAAGAAGAGACAAATCCTATGTTTTAGAGTCGCAGTGGGATGAATGGAGGATATTCAAATCCTATACCCCCAGGTCACAATGAGATGAACCCTGAAGCTACAGTGGGGCAAAAGGGTGATATACGAGAAACGTAGATTACTCCTGAGGTTTGAGGACGGGTACAAAACCTAAAAGGAGAGTCAAGAATCGAAGTAATGAACGCAGGTCGTCATGAAAGTCGTAACGAAAAAGAGATACATGGCAAACAAACCAAGGGCGCATGGCATAATCATGTGGGCATAAAAGCATTTAAGACAAACACGTGCATATCATGATAACATCACGCATGACACATACAGGTGCACCAGTAAAGCAAGAAGTTTTGACGATAACTGTACCGAATCGAGGAAAAAGAGTACATCCGAGTTCCACCAGATGACTGTTTTCAATACTTGTTTTTCAAATATCAACTCATAATACGAAAGGTGAGTTGAGCCTCAGGTCACACCCTGAGGTGTTTTTTAATTTCTGTTCAAAATATCAACTCATAATACGAGAGGTGAGTTGAGCCTCAGGTCACAAGACTGAGGTGTTTTTCAATTTTTATTTTTCAAATATCAACTCATAATACGAGGGGTGAGTTGAGCCTCAGGTCACACGCTGAGGTGTTTTTCAATTATTATTTTTCAAACATCAACTCATAATACGAGAGGTGAGTTGAGCCTCAAGTCACATGCTGAGGTGTTTTTCAATTTTTGTTTTTCAATTTCTGTTCAAATATCAACTCATAATACGAGAGGTGAGTTGAGCCTCGGGTCACACCCTGAGGTGTTTTTCAATTTTTTTTTCAAAAATTAACTCATAATACGATAGGTGAGTTGAGCCTCGGGTCACATGCCGAGGTATTTTTAATTTCTGTCTTTTGCTTTCTGTTTTTCAATTTCTATTTTTCAAAAAAAAAGAAAAAAAAAAAGAGAAAGAAAGAAAGAAAAGGTCAACTCATGTTGCGAGAATAAGAAAGCAGTTTGAAAAGTTCAGATTTCATCGAAGTCCTAGTAGAGCAATTAGTAGATCGAAGCTACAATTCTAGTTGGAGCAAGTTCAAAAAATGAACAAGATTGAGGAAAAGTGAATTGAAGCTACGAGTCATGTCTCACAAAAGCAGCGTTGGAGTGGATCAAAGCAATAGGGTTGAAGACGTTTGAGGAAGACGAGGGCCGATAAGTCAAGGCTTGGCCAAGACCGGGCAAAATTGGTTCTTCTATTTTCTTTGCTTTATTCTCGTTACACGACAATGAGCAAAGAGGGGCAGCTGTAATAACCAATTTTGGCCCGGGGCCCATTAAGAAACCAGTACCAAAATAAAGAGACAACTAAGACCACCAAATAATAAAACCGATAATAAAAAGAGTCCAGGAACAATCCAAATGCACAACCCAAACATTACGACCCAATTACAGAACCCGTCAACCCACTCCAGCAAATTAAAAAACCAAAAATTAATAAAGTCCATTAAAAAAACTAGTCCATGTCCATTTACAATAAAAGACCCAAGCCCAATTTACCCATTACAATAAACCCAACCGCAAACCAGCCCCAACAGGCCCAAATGCCTAGAAACCTAAGCCCATTTACCCCAAAACGTTTCAACAACCAGGAAACCCAGGGGTCCGCCTCCATCAATCGCACCATCGCCTATACCCTGCAAGGAAGACAAGTAGAGAAATAGAGGCAACGGAGCAGAGAAGTAGGGAACAAAATAGTTGAATAATAAAGGGTGTATCTTTCGGCTATAAAGCCGTTCAAAAATCAATGTAAAGGGGATGGAATGTTTTTTTCCTTTCTCTTAAAAAAAATCAGAGAAGATTACCAGCGATCAATAAAACTGCAAAAAGAAAAAGGTTGATTTTAATCTTTCCAATCTTACTATCTGGCATACAACATAGCGATTTTATTACCCATTGTTTTTTTAAAATGTTTTACAAACAGAAGAATAATCAAAAGGAAAAGGAGACAATTTTTGCGAACACTGTCATTTAGCACACGAGAAGACAAGAAAAACAGATTCAAAAAAGAAAAATTTCTTTCAATTACACTGAATTTTTCATCGTTCACTTTCGATTACACTGACTTTTCATCGTTCTCTTTGAATCTATTTCGAACATCTGCTTTCCTTCCATATTAGAAACGTCACTATAGATTGCAAGGGTAGGAACTTACCTCCAAGCGAACCGACGATTTGCCTTCTCCGTCGAAATCAAAAGGGGGATAGTTGTTGAGGTTAACACTCGAAGTCTGGCTTAGGAGGGGATAGGCAGTCGTGGTTAAATCGGCAACCGATTGCCGACCACAATGGCGATAAGGCGGCCTGATTTCTTTCTCTCCTCGGCGGCTGAGAAAGGATGGGGTTAGGGGTGTTCTTTCAGATTTTCGTTTTGTTTAGGGGGTAGATTAGGTTTTATTTTGTTTTAAGTTTTGTCAATGGAACGGCGCCATTTAGGATTATGGAAATAGCCCTTAAACGACGCCGTATCAGTTGTTACCCAACAATTTGACCCGATCCAAACCCCCAGATCCACGCATTTCTACGATTAATGGAGAATTTGCGTACCTGGTCCCTTTCATTTGCGTATTATTTTAATTAACTCCGTTTTGCACTGCTCTTATTGTTCAATTAATCCTAATAGTTTGCGCGTCCTTTAAATAAGTCCAATCCAGTTTGCGTGCTGCGTTTTGAGCTTCGGGGGTAATTACCATTTTAATCCCTTATTGTGTGCGCGCATTTCATTTTCGTCATCTAGCTCTCTTTTATTTTTCGCTTTCGCCCCCTAGATTCCTGTTGTCATTTTAAGTTAGTTTTTTTTTTTAAATTATTTCGTCATTTTGCCATTGCTTAATGTTAATAATATATTATTATTGTTTTACTATATCCAAACTACTATGTATAGTACTTTATTCACTAACTAACAAATCTCTATCATTGTTATTAAATTATTTTTATGCATATGTTATTAATTTCGTATTGTTTTATACATGTATTTTCTTTTAAATCTATTTATGTATATAGATATATTCTAAATTTATCAATTAATATAATGTATTTTCTCTTAAGTTCGTATTTCATCATATGTTTTTGTTTATTTTGGAAACTCTTATATATTATTATTATCTTCGTACATAAACTATTACTATTAAGTTTCATTTCCCATATTATGGATTAACAAGTTATTTGTATGTTATTTGTTTGGATTCTTCCTTGTATATATTATTTATTTGTAATCCCTTGGCATTTCAATTTTTATGTTTATGCACCTCATCATTGTACTGTATTTCAAACTTCAACATATTCAAACCTTTTTCCAAATATTTCATTACGTAAAAGTGAACATTGCGCCAATTCTATGATTGCGTATTTGAAAAGCAAGGCACTATTTGTGTGTTTAGAAGTACGAGAGATTACATCCTAACGTGCTGGGTGTTGACTTTTCGTTCAACTAAATAACCAAATACCATTATCATATGTTTTGACAATCAAAGATGATCTCGATGTTAGAGTATAAAGGTGTTATATCCTAACGTGTTGGGTATGATACTTTTAAACAAGATAACCTTGAGATTCAATCCCAATTTAACGAATTCTATTTTTTTAATTTTTACCCTAGCTATTTTCCAGTTTTCAACATTAGGACAACATCAATCAATTTGGTACCAACTTCAGGCGTTGCAAGGGTGCTAACCCTTCCTTGCATGTAACCGACTCCCGAACCCATTTTCTCAGATTTCGTAGACCAAAATTATTGTTTTAATAAATCAAAATGTTTTATGAAAACAATCCATCTCAAGGTGATCCATTCACACCTCGAATAACAGATCAGTGGCGACTCCTTATTTTTAAAAGTCGATTCTCGTTTTTTTTTAAAAAATGGTTACGACATGCGAAGTTTAGCAAATGTGAGTTCTGGTTAAGTGAAGTCAGTTTCCTAGGCCACGTTATTTTAGCATCAGGTATTCGGGTTAATCCGAATAAAATATCGGCTATACTCGATTGGAAACCCCCGAAGAATGTTTCTGAAATTCGAAGCTTTCAGGGACTTGCTGGTTATACAGACGATTTGTGAAAGGTTTTTCTATAATAGCTACCCCGTTGACAAAGCTGTTACAGAAAGACACTAAATTTGAATGGTCAGAAAAGTGTCAGAAAAGTTTCGATCAGTTGAAAGCCATTTTGACCAAAGCTCCAGTGTTAGTTCAGCCTGAATCGGGTAAAGAATTTGTTGTTTATAGTGATGCTTCTTTAAATGGTTTGGGTTGCGTTTTGATGCAGGAAGGCAAAGTCATAGCCTACGCTTCGAGACAATTAAAGCCGCATGAAAGAAATTAGCCGACACTTGATTTGGAGCTAGAAACTATTGTATTCGCATTGAAGATTTGGCGTCATTACTTGTTCGGGGAGAAATGTCATGTCTATTCAGATCACAAAAGTTTGAAGTATCTGACGACTCAGAAAGATCTGAACTTGAGGCAACGCAGATGGTTAGAGCTGTTGAAAGATTACAAGCTAGTGATTGACTACCATCCGGGGAAAGCCAATGTTGTTGCGGACACCTTAAGTCGGAAGTCATTATTTGCTCTTCATGCGTTGAATGCTCATATGGCTATGTCTGGTGATGGTTCGATAGTAGCCGAATTAAAAGTAAGATCGTTGTTTATACAACAAATTTGTGATGCTCAGAGAGTTGACAAAGATACGATGGCAAGACGAATTCAGTGTGAAAGTAATGCAGAGCCAGAGTTTCGAATTGATGAAAATGACTGTTTGAACTTCAAAGGCTGAATATGTGTTCCGAGGAACGTGAATTTGATTCAGATGTTGTTGAAAGAGGCTCATAATAGTCGATTTTCGGTACATTCGGGTAGCACGAAAATGTATAATGATTTGAAACAATTATATTGGTGGCCTGGTATGAAACGGGATATATCTGAATTTGTCTTGAAGTGCTTAATTTGTCAGCAAGTAAAAGCCGAACATCAGGTGCCTTCTGGGTTACTTCAGCCAATCATGATACCTGAATGGAAATGGGACAGAATTGCTATGGTTTTTGTATCCGGTTTGCCTACGACCCCGAGCAAGAAAGATGCAATTTGGGTTATAGTAGATAGACTAACCAAATCAGCTCACTTCATCCCAGTTCGTACAGACTATCCGCTCGATAAGCTTGCTGAGTTGTATGTATCTCAAATTGTGAGATTACATGGTGTGCCGATTTCCATTGTTTCGGACAGAGACTCGAGATTCACGTCGCGGTTTTGGAAGAAGCTGCAAGATGCTTTGGGTACCAAACTACATTTTAGCACAGCTTTCCATCCGCAGACAGACGGTCAGTCTGAACAAACTATTCAGATACTTGAGGATATGTTAAGATGTTGCGTCCTCGAGTTTGAAGGTACGTGGGAACGATACTTACCTTTGATTGAATTTTCTTACAATAATAGCTTTCAATCTAGTATCAAAATGGCACCTTACGAAGCTTTGTACGGCCACAAGTGTCGTTCACCATTGTACTGGACCGAGCTCAGTGATAACAAGATACACGGGGTTGATTTGATTAAAGAGACTGAACAGAAAGTATCAATAATTCGAGATAGTTTGAAAGTTGCATCAGATCGCCAAAAGTCAGACGCAGATTTGAAACGTAAAGACATTGAGTTTTAGGTTGGAGATCGGGTATTTTTGAAAGTGTCTCCGTGGAAGAAAATGCTTCGATTCGGTCGAAAAGGCAAATTAAGTACAAGGTTCATCGGACCGTATGAAATCATCGAACGTATCGGGCCTGTTGCTTATAGATTGAAGTTACCTTCTGAATTAGAAAAGATACACAACGTGTTTCACGTTTCGATGCTTCGTAGATATAGATCCGATCCGTCACATGTGATCGCCCCGTCTGAGATTGAAATCCAATCTAATATGACGCATGAGGAAGAACCGATCCGTATCTTAGCTCGTGAAGTGAAAGAGTTGAGAAATAAGAAAATTTCGTTAGTAAAAGTACTATGGAATCATCATGGAGTAGAAGAGGCTACGTGGGAGCCTGAGGATTCAATGAGGCAACAATATCTGACTTTGTTTCATGGTAAGATTTTTGGGACGAAAATCCCTAAGGGGGGAGAGTTGTAACAGTCCGAATTTGACCCTAATCGGAACGGTAGTTTCGGGACCACGAATCTGAGTCTGAAAAATATTTAAATATTATTTTCTGTGTTTATTATATGTGAATTATTATGTGTGAAAGTTTCGTATGAAAATTTGGTTGTTTGTGTGTTTATTTTAACAAAAGGACTTAATCGCGTAAAGTGCAAAAGTTATAAAATAAAGTGTAAGAATTAAATTATTGATGGCTTTTTAATATGAGGTCTTTAATGGGCAAATAGCCCATTTTCAATGGTAGTTGGCGGCAAAGGTCTAATATAGCCTTAAGAAATATGTTATGTTTATTATTTATTAAAGGTTAAAATAATAAACTAATAATAATGTTAATATATGATATATTATATGAAATTAGAAACCATTTTTTTTGTTCATCATCTCTCATTGCCGAAAGTTAAAAAACAAAAAGGGGGTTAAAAAGCTTTGAAACATTCGACCATCATCTAGCTCAATTCAAGGTGTGTTTTACTTCGGTTTTTGATAATTTTTACGTTTTTGAAATCGTTGCTTCGAATACTTCAGGACCCATGCTTGAATTTTCTATTTTGATGAATATTTTGAAATGTGCCATTGATGAGTTCATGAGTTTTATGATGATAGTTGATGAATTATGAAAGATATATGTTAGATTAATATGTTTTGTATTGAGATTTATGGTAATTTTGAGTAATTAGGGCTAAATCAAGAAAATAAATCTTTGAAGGGTTAAAATGCAAAATAAATGAAATTTAGGGACTTATATAGTCATGAGAAAGATTCAGCCCTAAAGGATTGAATTTAAATTATGTGTATTTTGTGTTTTGTGCAATAGGGACTAAATTGTAAAAGTTGTAAATGTTAGGGGTAAAATAGTAATTTGCCTATTTATGTGTTTTCGGACTAAATTGAGATGAAATGTGCTTGAATGAGCTTATTTTAAATATGTTTAGATCAAGAACAAAGAAAATCGAATTTGGATCGGGGAAAAGTGAAAGTTCACGAATAACCGGTCTTCGTCGTCCGTCGATAGTCGAGGTAAGTCTTTAAGCAAGATATTATCGTAAGTATCGATTTTAACCTAGTCTATATGCCGAATTATGAATTTGTGAATTTAAATATGCCAAAGCCGAATGTGTTAAAATAATGTAGCAATGATATTGATAATGTGTAATGTGAATTAGTTGGTTCGGTAATATGAATATTCGAGCATATACCTAGCAGGCCTTGTGCCGGTGAACTATATCGGGCTTATTGCCTAGCAGGCTTATAGCCGGTGAATGAATATCGGACCTTTGGTCTAGCAGGCTTAGTGTCGGTGTGTGATTCAAGCTTATGCCTAGCAGGTTTTATACCGGTGATTGTTAATACGAGCTTATATTTATGAATGAAATGGTTGAGTTATGATGGCATTCAAATAAGCCAAAGTTTATTACTATAGTCTGAGTGTTCGGCCGAAAGGTATGTATCGAATCAAGTTTATGATATATGTGATGCTTCTTGAATAAGCAAGTTGTAGAAATGTGTTCGTATATTCAGTACGTAAAATACGTGATTAGAAATGACATTGAGTTGGTATGTTTACTTGCTTACTTGAGATTATTATATTGATATGAGAAATTATGCCTATATAGGTTCGGTCATGAGTTATATATATATATATATATATATATAGATAATTGTATACATTCAATTATGTGAAATCACCTTATATGTACAAGGAAGATATTATTCGGTTGTAGGTGGAAATACATATATCTTTGATTAGCGATCGGGGTACTTTTGATAAGTCTTACATTTTTAAGTATGCGATGAATAATATTTCGCTAGGCATGAATATTGATATTCGGCCATGATTGTACATAGGTGTTATGTTATTTCATGAATGTTAAGAATTTTATTCTGTTTAATTTAATTGAATACCTAGTTGAAATTGTTAAGTTGCTTAAGACTTACTAAGCTAAATTAGCTTACTCTATATGTTTTCACTCTGTTTTATAAATTGTGATCAAGCTACGGACTCGGGGAATCATCGTTGAAGTCATCCATACTATCGACTTATTTTGGTACTCCTAGAAGTTGAATTTTTAAGCATAAGGCATGTATAGGCTAGCTTGATATTTTGAAGGATACTGTGTTAATGTTTATAGCCGTGCGAAAATGGCTTGTCTTTTCTTTATTAACCTAAGGTTATACAAATCTTGATTATGGTAAAAGTGCAAGTTTACTTGGATAATGATTATGGATGTGTTTTTAAATCATGCTAAGCAAAACGTTGGAATATGTATGTTTGATATGTAATCACCTATATGAGTCTTTGATAGACCTTTTGAGTGTGAATATGTGTGGTAGTTTAATAAGTTTGGATTAAGGATTCGGTGTATATTATTTTGATGTGTAATTTGGTAGCATGGATTAACCCTGTAAACTTTGTATTCGGTAATATGGGAAACTAATGGACATGTACTTGAATGGCGTATCCAGTTATGAAAGTCATAGGTGCATGAGTATCAAATTCATTTTATGTGAATTAGTACTGAGATAGCCAAATGATGGGAATATGGTCTTGATGGCAGTCGGCCATATGCTTGATTATTATAAAATTTCAATTGGTAATATATGTATGCATGTGTTAGTAGTTTGATTGATTTTTGAGTCTATTATGTCATGCATAACATTTACTAAATTATCATTTTAGAAGTTGATCTTATTATGCATTTCGAGACAAAAGAGGTTGCATTTGAGAAATTAGTATATGCTTGAATGATTTGCAAATTAGGTACGGTTGGTGCATGCATAAGTAACGAATAAGTTGTATAAATATTTGTGGCTCAATTATGCGCATGTCAACAAATTAAAGTGTGCATTGGATCGATTGAGTGTTAGTTCTATTTGATTTTGGTATGAGAAATGTACATGTGATCTCATATATGTTTATTTAAATGCCATGATTATTACATAGTTGAGAACTAATTATGTGAATATATAAATATTAGGTTAAGGTGACTTAGTTTATTAAATGAATAGAACAAATCTGAAGATCGTTGCAATGACCCATTTGGAATATATATATGTGAACATTCTTATAATAGTTAGTCTATTGAATGAGGTATGTTTTAAATAATCTTTTATATATGTTGTGTGGTATGCATAAATGTTCATAGTATGTTCGGATTATGTTCTTTAATGATTATGCTGTATATGACTTAAGTGATTGATTAAAAGGTGTGATATAACTAGCAATGCCCCGTAACCCTAATCCGGCGACGGATACGCGAAACACCCCAAACCCGGCCCACGAGCCTCGACCAGATCTGGTATGTTCCTCGAGAAAATATTTGAAAATCTGGTTGTTACTTAGGAAAAATTCGAATGGTTTTGAAGAAAAATTTGTTCATGTTGGGTTCAATTGAAAACTTTGTTAGTTTTGAAATCATGGGTTTATTAAAGTCTCGTTTTAAAGCTAAAAGACTTGCCGAATTTGTCTTAGGTTTTATCTTTAAATTAGAAATCATTTTCTAATAGGTGTCAAAACGTTTAGAGTTCATTCTTAAATAAAATTTACTTAGTCTTTAATTTGATAAAAATTTCGTATCATAAGAAAATAATTAACATGCATGCATAAAATAGTTCGTACTATGGCCTTATTACATCAAAACAACCCAAAATAAATTTAAAGTACTCAAATAAAATAAAATGTCTAAGTAAATAAAATTCCTTGCTGAGCATGGCCACCACTAAGCTCCTGCTGGCCCGGTCCATTACTGATCGTCACCTGAAAAATGTTCCCACAACGGGGTGAGTCAAACAGACTCAATGTGTACACAAACACTAAGTCCAAACAGATTCAGGCATAACAAATCATACACATACATATCATAATTTACAATTAATGATGCATTCCCGAACCCAAGCCTAGTTACCAACAGCTACACATCACCCGTACCAACCTGCACACCGTGGGGACTACTAAGTCAACCCTCCATCCGCTACACACCATCGAAGGCAGTCGCTGCAGTCGACGTGCTCATCGTCCTTATAAAATTCGTGGCATAGCCACCAGATAATATTTTGTGTCATGTGACACCACATTCAGATAATGTGACCGAAGTCACCACATTCATATATCGTGACAATAGTCACCACATTCACTTCCCCTTTCATAATCACCCAAATGCCCATGTCATACAAATCATGCATTATCATGCCATGTTCTCTATTCACATTCTTACAAGTTCACATATGTGGCATAACAGATCAAATTATAATCCTAGTAGGAGTAGGAAAACGTACCTGAGTACTTTGTACCATAGCATGGTACTTAGCCATATTTTTCACATTCTTAATACCACATATATATATTAAACATTGCCATAAATCCTATTAAGAGATAGTGTGGGGTACACACCTGATTTACTTAGCAAATTCACTCCAAATCCCGAAGAGTCTCGATCTACTGCTCTAGATCTTGGTTCCTATATTCGGCCAACATTTAGTATCTAATCAAAAGCCTATTCGACTATATGACCAAATCCCGAAGGATTTTTGCAACCCAAAAACTTACCTTGCCGCCGATTGACTTAAGAATCAAGTCCCGAAACTTGGTGATGCACACCCTTGCAATCGGCTAGCCACCAAAACTCCTAACTAGTTAGTTTTCGGCTTTTTAAACAAATAAGAAATAGATCTAGATATCTAAATACGGCTATAGCCGTTTGTACATAAGTGCTTACCTTGCTATTTGAAATCTCGAAAACCTTGTGTACCACTGTCGACTGCCCCTACATGTCCATAGTTAGATTCGGCTACTATGGTAACTAATATGGCCGAATATACCTTCACTTACCTTGTGATTCCAAATCCCGGAATTAGTCACTTAACCAAGGACTTGTCGAAATACCTATAGCCATAAGTTAGATTAAATTCCAACTTTGAATCACATAAGAATGGCCTATAGCCAAATGTCAAATATAACTTACCTTAAATCTTTGAAAGTCCCGAAACCTTCCTCCTTTGCTAGTCGACAGTAGCAAACAAATCCCGAAACCTCCTTTATTATTTCGGCCAAGAGACAACAAGGGGATTAGTTCCTAGATTTTGGCTAAAAGAGATTAAACATCAAGAATCAATTACTTTTACCTTAATACTACAGTCGACAGCCCCTTTGCTCAAGACCACAGAGATTCGGCTTTGGCTAGATGATGGTCACGCAAGTATCGGCTTTTGGGGTTTTAATGAACCAATCGGCTATGGTCTAAAAAGGAACCTGCTTTCGGCTTTTGGAATGTTGAGAGAAGAAGAAGAAGAAAAGGTGAAGAAGTCGGCTAGGTTGAGTTTTCGGCTTTGGCAAAAATAAAAGAGAAGAGGATGTTCACTTAGAGAATTCGGCAGAGGAAAAGAAAGAATGAAGAATAGGCACCCTTTTCCCTTTCTGCCGAAATTAGTCTACCTAGAGACCCTTATTCGGCCAACTCTCCTTATTCTGATAGCTTAAATCTCTCAATTATCATCTTATAAAAATTAATCCAACATTTATCCCCTATCTCAATTAATTATCACCATTTATCTCCAAAAATAAAAGAATTAAAGCTCCTAAAATTTAGCCTCAATGCAGTCCCTTGCTGCTCCTCTCTGCTGACGCAACATGAAAAATAAAATCCCTTATTTTGCTTCCTTGGTGATTCGAACCTTGGCCCATTTGTACATGCCTGTGGTGTCACTTGCATGGGCTTTAAGTGGCGCCTTGCAACCACTTAACCAAGCCTATTTGTGTGTCATATTTCACATATAATTTCTTTTAATGCCACCTTGCTTCAGTTCCCTCTTTTAAACTTAAAAATCTATTAATCTCTAAGGCACTTGACTGCACACTAAGGTTCACAAAATTCATACTGCACATTCACAACACACATGAGCATGCTATTTCACACATTTTAACAATAATACATAAGCCATAATTCGGGATATTACAGTTCTATCTCCCTTAAAATAATTTCGTCCTCGAAATTACCTGGCTGAAATAAGTGAGGGTATTGCTGTCGCATTGCTTCTTCTGGCTCCCACGAAGCTTCCTCCGATCCATGATTGCGCCATAACACTTTGACTAAAGGCACTGATTTCCGTCGTAACACTTTCACATCTCGTTCCAAGATCTGAATCGGCTCTTCCTCGTAGGACAAATCTGGCCTTAGCTCCACCTCTTCAATCGGTACTATGTGAGATGGATCCGATCAATAACGACGTAGCATGGAGACATGGAATACGTCATGCATCTGCTTCAATTCTGGTGGCAACTCCAACTGATATGCCACTGGTCCAACTCCCTTCAGAACCCGATAAGGTCCTATAAACCTTGGACTTAACTTCCCTTTTCGACCAAATCTCATCACCTTCTTCCAAGGCGACACTTTGAGAAACACTTGATCTCCCACATCAAATTCTATTTCCTTTCGCTTGAGATCCGCGTACGACTTCTGCCTATCAGATGCTTCCTTCAACCGTGCCCGAATTATCTCAACCTTCTCTTCAGATTCCACCACTATCTCTGGACCCAAAACTCGACGTTCCCCTAATTCCGTCCAACACGTAGGAGTGCGACACTTCCGTCTATACAGTGCTTCATATGGTGCCATCCGAATGCTAGCTTGATAGCTGTTGTTATAGGCAAACTCAGCTAAAGGCAAATATTCCTCCCAACTTCCTCCAAAATCCATCACACAGCCCCTCAACATATCCTCTAACACTTGGATTACTCGTTCAGATTGCCCGTCTGACTGTGGATGAAAAGCCGTAGTGAAATCCAACTTAGTGCCTAAAGCTTGATGTAGCGCCTTCCAAAACCGAGAAGTAAACCTTGGATCTCTATCTGAGATAATCGACACCGGCACTCCGTGCAACCTCACAATCTCCGCTACATACAACTTTGCCAACTTCTGTAACAAATAATCAACTCGCACTGGGATGAAATGCGCGGACTTAGTCAACCGATCTACTATCACCCATACCGAGTCCTTCTTAGTAGGCATAAGGGGAAACCCACTAACGAAGTCCATGGTGATTCTCTCCCACTTCCACTGCGGAATCATTATCGGTTGAAGCAATCCTGACGGAACTTGGTGTTCTATCTTAACTTGTTGACACGTCAAGCACTTGCCTACAAATTCAGTAACTTCCCTCTTAAGACCAGGCCACCAAAACTGCTCTCTTAGGTCTCGATACAACTTACTTCCTACAGGATGCATAGCATAAGGGCTACTATGCGATTCCTGAAGAATTCTCTGTCTTAGCTCCGGATCCGTAGGCATACAGACTTTACCCTTGAAGTACAATACTCCCTCATCACTAATACCATAATCCTCCAACTCCTCACTCTGTACTTGCTGTAGCTTAGCACTTAGATCATCATCATCCAACTGTCCCTCCTTCACTTCATTCAACCACGTCGGCTTAACTTGCAGCTCTGTCAGCAGACTTCCATCATCATACAAACTTAGATGTGCAAACATCACCCTCAGATCCGACACAACCTTCCGACTTAGGGCATCTGCCACTACATTTGCCTTGCCCGGATGATACTCTATCGAACAGTCATAGTCCTTCAGTAATTCCACCCACCTTCGCTGTCTTAGGTTCAACTCCTTCTGAGTCAACAGATACTTAAGGCTCTTGTGGTCTGTGTAGATTACTGGCTTTTCTCCATAAAGATAGTGCCTCCATACCTTAAGAGCAAAGACCACTGCCGCCAATTCCAAATCATGTGTTGGGTAGTTAACCTCATGTGGCCTTAGTTGCCGAGACGCATAAGCAACTACCTTCCCGTCTTGCATCAATACGCATCCCAATCCTGTATGGGAAGCGTTACAGTACACCACAAAATCCTTTCCTACCTCAGGCTGAATCAACACTGGAGCTTCAGTCAAGACCCTCTTGAGCTTCTCAAAGCTCTCTTGTTGCTTTTCTGTCCATACAAAAGGCACTTCCTTCCTTAATAACTTGGTCAACGGTGTGGCTATCGATGAAAACCCTTCCACGAACCTTCTGTAGTAGCTTGCCAATCCCAAGAAACTACGAACCTCAGCCACAGACTTAGGTGGTTTCCAATCCAACACTGCCTCAATCTTCCTAGGATCCACCCTTATTCCTTCTGTAGACACAACATGTCCTAAGAACGCAACTTCCTTAAGCCAAATTCACACTTGCTGAATTTGGCATAGAGCTTCTTCTCCCTCAACACTTGCAACACAATCCGGAGATGCTCATCATGCTCTCCCTCCGACTTGGAATACACAAGGATGTCGTCGATGAACACAACGACGAACCTATCCAAATAAGGTTGAAAAACTCGGTTCATCATATCCATGAACGCAGCTGGGGCGTTCATCAATCTAAACGGCATTACTACAAACTCAAAATGCCCATACCTTGTTCGGAAAGCCATCTTATAGATATCCACCTCCTTCACTTTAAGATGATGATATCCAGACCTTAGATCGATCTTCGAGAAAACCGCTGCTCCCTTAAGCTAATCGAACAAGTCGTCAATCCTCGATAAAGGATACTTGTTCTTGATAGTCAGCTTATTCAACTGACGATAATCTATGCACATACGCATAGTTCCATCCTTCTTCTTCACGAACAAGACCGGTGCTCCCCATGGAGACACACTGGGTCGAATAAACCCACGATCAAGCAGTTCTTGGATTTGAGCCTTAAGCTCAACCAACTCCTTTGGTGCCATTTTGTACGGAGCGATTGACACAAGAGCTGTTCCAGGCAGCAGATCAATTCCAAACTCCACCTTCCTATCTGGGGGTATTCCAGGTAATTCCTCTGGAAACACATCTTCAAAGTCCCTTACAGTTCTAACCCCACTAACTCCCCCTTCATTCGTATCCAATGCACTAACAAAGGCCAAGAATGCCTTGCATCCTTTCCGAACCATCTTAACAGCCTTTAAAGCAGAAACTACATTAGACAAGTAGTTTCTTCTTTCTCCTATCATAACTACTTCCTTATCCTCTTGGGTCCTTAACTCCATTCGCTTAGCTGCACAATCCAGTATGGCTCGATGCTCTACTAACCAGTCCATTCCAAGTATGAGATCGAACTCTCCGAAAGGTAGTTCTATTAAGTCGGCAGGAAATACTACTCCTTGAATTTCTAGAGGTACACTCCGAAAGATCTTGTTCACCACTACAGTTTGACCTAGTGGGCTTACTACAGTCATCTCCCTATCAGAAAGTTCAGATGCTATGCCTAGAGTTTCAGCTACTCTACATGCAACATAGGAATGGGTCGAGCCCACATCAATCAAAGCAAAATAAGGCTGGCCAAAAACAAGGAACGTACCGGTTATAACGTCAGGCGCGTCTCCATCCTCCCTACGGTGAACTGCATATACCAAGCCCGGCTGTCTTGCCTCTGGACTACCAGCACCTCTGCCAGGTGTTCCACGTCCTCTTCTAGCACCGTTACCTTGGCCATTCGGACCACGACCTCGCTGAGGCTGCTGTCCACCTCTACCAGCCTGATTAACATTCTAAGCTACTGGTCTATTCCCATCCGGCCTCATAGGGCAATCCTTAATCATATGGTCCTTTGACCCACACTTGAAGCATCCTCCTGTCTTCTTCCAACATTCCCCTAAGTGTTTCTTCCCACACTGATCACAAGTACGATATTGCCTTCCAGTACCAGCTTGCTGACCTCGCGGCCCATCAACTCTAGGCCTCTTCTAAACATTCCCAACTGACCCTGACGGCCCAAATCCTCTTTTCTGCTTATTCCGATCAGAGTGCTGCCTTACAGAGTCCTTAATTCCTTCCGCTATCTTAGCTTTCTCTACTAACGCAGAAAACTCCCGCTCTTGATGTGGAGCGACTAACAACCTCAGGTCATCCCTTAGTCCGTCCTCAAACCGGACACATCGCTCATGCTCCGAAGCCACTACTCCTCGAGCATACCGGCTCAACCTCAGAAATTCAGCTTCGTACTCCGCTACAGACTTGTTCCCTTGAACCAGCCCTAGAAATGCCTTCCTCTGCGCATCGGTATATCTGGTTCCAACATACTTCTTTTGATAAGCCGCCTTAACATATTCCCAAGTAAGATCCTCAGCTGTGGCACCATCCCGAACTATGAGCCACCATTGATACGCTTCATCGCGTAGCAGCGCCACCATTCCTTTCAGTTTCTCCTTAGAAGTCAGATCCAACTCATCCATGTTCGAATGATTCCCACAATTCTGACCTTTCCGGCTTGACTTCTACGCCTAGCTCGACGCCCTTTCTACGATGGTACTTAGGGGGTATTTATAGGCTCTTGGAATGCGATTCTTTCTCCCTCAGTATCCTTTTCCGACTGAAATTGTTTAAGTCCACGAAGCGGCACGGCCATGTCACACGCCCGTGTGACTCGTCTTCAGGCCGTGTTCGGATTTCTAAGTTGAGGCACGACCGTGTAAATCAGGGTGAGGCCGTGTTCTATATGCTCGTCGAGGCACGACCGTGTGCTCTTTGGGCAAGGCCGTATGGATTTCGTAATATGGCCCATTTACTCCGTTTTGGGCCTGTTTTGCGTTCTTTTCATCCTGGGGTGCTTTCCTGGTATAATACATGAAAAGAAAGGATTAAGAGTACCCTTTTACATAAATTGATGGATAAGTCATCCAAAAACAAGCTAAATGTAGAATTAAAATATGTTATAATTACGATTTATCAAATACCCCCACACTTAAGCTTTTGCTTGTCCTCAAGCAAAATTCTCAACTTACAATTAAAGCAAACTTTCCATAATTCATAATTCCTACTAACAATGTCTTATCATAATTCATAGATAATTTATACATGGATAATTCAATTCAAAGAGTCCTAAAGATTCAAACAAGATAAGTCATTCATTTGTAATTCAAAAATGCAGGTGTCTCCCTTTATCTGAATAATTACCTTTAATTTGAAATTGACAAGAGTTGACATCCTCACTATAGATTCACTCAAATCACTCAAAGTGTTTAAGGTTTAGGAAAAGAAGCACTCATACGTCGAACCTGAAAAGTTAATCCCATAGGCTTGCCTGAAAATCAAATCTCCACCACTGTAAAATGAGATGATAAACAGATCAAAAGGTCTTTGTTAGGGTTGTAACGGGGCTAGGGTTAAGGTATGGATAACGGCTAAAGTTAGAAGGTTAGAATCGAGATTGAATTGACAAGTACCTAGCTAATGAATACTGAAATAATATTTATGTCGACTGATAATAATAATCCTAACAGTACGAGCTTTTCTTTCGGAATATAAACTTTATTTGTATAAGCTCACCACTAATACTGGATATACTTCGATTTTTTTTTAGAACAAACTAAATAATAATAGGAAAGGACTTTTACAACTGAAATATAGAACATAGTTAGGCAATTGCTCAAAACCAAATCTCGACAAAAAGGGTAGTCAAAAGAATGGTGATAACAAATGCAAAGGGGTTTTGGGTTAATATTAGCTGGTTAGAAAATAAAAAGGGTTGTTAGGATCAACGGGGTTCACTAGGGGTTATTTTATGGAGGTAGGCTATTTAGTGGAGTGAGTGGGTTAAAACCTAGGTGCCTTTATCATCTCTGTATATCAAATCATGAATGTGGTCTCGACATGCATAAACGAGGCAAATTCTAGAATAACAATTCAAAGTTGACACACTCATAATCAAAAAGTGAGCACGAAAAAAGAATACATGCTATATAAGGCTCAAAATCTCACAAAAATTATGGGTGTTTTGACATCAATCTCATAAATTTCAAATTTCAACGCAATATTCAAATTTAGGTTAACAACCTAGCAAAAATTTTAATTTTTGAAAAATAGACTTATCATGCTTGATTCTCTAGTATCTTAAAATTTAATCATCAATACATAATTATCAATGACTTAATCAAAAGCATGTCAATAGCAATCATAAATTATCAGAAATTTCATCCTAATTAGTAATATGAGAAATTTACTTAAAAACAAGACTACATTTAGGGATTTGAGAATAATGAAAAAAAGTTTGACACTTTTACCCTTCCACACTTAAGATGTACATTGCCCTCAATGTACAAAGATGGATAATGACAGTTAATATGCAAAATTAAAAGAGATGGGAGAAAGTGACACTCCCTGAATTAATGGATGATTTCCTTGGATGATGGTAAAGGTCTTGTTGTCTGATGACTTGTGTAGTGGTGAATTGCTTCATAGTGATGTTTTTGAAACTGCTAAGTCATCAGTTAGAAATCGTTTGGGGGCGCAATTAGATAAATGTTAGGAATACTCGAGGGTTAGATGTTGATGATACTCATAACAAAAGTTGTCAATGTATGATAAAAATGTTCAAACTTAAGACAAATTAAAATAACGAGAGAATAAAAAATAGAAAATAAAAACTTAAAAATAAGAAAAAGAAAATCTAGATAAAAGGACTCAAAGGTCCTCATCATCGGCTGAGTCCTGCGGTGGTTCTGCTGATGAGATGTGGAGGTGCTGGCATATCTGTTGAAGGGTAGCCTCTATCCCATCAAAACGTCGAGTGTTGCCAATGAAATATTGCTCGAACTGGTCTAGGCGTGCAGAGATATCCGCCAATGAAGTCGCTTCATGGAAGGGCCGCTGGCTCGGAATCGGTACCTCCTGTGATGGTGGTGGGACATCATCAGTAATGTCCTCGGGCTCCCCTTCAGCTGAGGAGGTCACTAATCGGTATTGAGGAGGGTCGGTCCCTCGATGATGTTGAATCATCCTCATGTGTAGCATCGTTTGGATGTCTTGAGGTACCAGGTGGCTGATCAGTGTAAGTGAGGAAATCTGCTCCTTGGTGTTGAGGAGGCCAAAGTATCAAGCCAGCCTTGTGATATACGGCTCCGTTGATAAAATCACCTTCCTGTGCAGCTCTGTTTGATGTTTAATTGCACAGGCGATGAAGTATGCTAGGTCAAAGACGTGCCCTTCTGACATGCACGATAAGTAGTAGACATCGTGCTTGTTTACCATCCGATGCTCTCGCGTCGATCGGTGATGGTGTGAGTGAGGATGGCGTGAATATATCGTAGGGGTGGGAGAAGGGCAGTCGCCTTAGAGTGGCTGGGGTCGTAAATGCTCGTAGTGGGGCCTAGGCTGCGCCAGCAATTGAGTGGAGTGCAGTGGAGCTGGCGGTTTAATCCGGAGAGTGGGTTTTATTCTATAAATTTCGGTGTATAAAGTCCGAGTGCCGAGACAAATTGCGGTACGCTCAGTCGATGTACCATGCCTCCTAAACGAAATTGGATGGTACTCGAATCGTCGAACTGTGCCATCACTGTCTGCAATGTGAAGGTGGTGCAGAATTCTAGTGTGAGCTCCAAGTATGTGGGCTCAATGATTGAGAAAAACTGTTCCCACGGGTCGGTTGAGAGAAAGGCTCGAATATCAGTTGCGAGCCTGACTTGTTCTATTGCGTCCCAATCGATGCACCTACCGGTGCCTAGGGGTCTATCCTGGATTGCCTTGTAACGCTCTTCCTGAGCTGCTTGAGAAAATCGGAGGAATGGGTGTCGAGCTCGAAACAAGCACTTGCGGATGATGATCTGAGCCCTTTTCTTTTCTTGCTTGGGGCGGCTGCGGATCGTTTTGGTCGTGATGACGACATTTGTACCTGAAATTTGTGATCAAAATATAAATCAAGATCAAGTCTCCACGGTAATATAGCCAAAATATGCCACACTAAATTAAGCAAAATTTGAAAAGTTATCAGAAATTATTTGATGGCAGGAATTGTTTCAAACAAAGAAATGTATCAAAAAAATGCAAGAGTTTATTCCTAAAATGAAGTTAACCGGTAAACGACAATCAATTCATCACAATTTTTACTAAGTATTCATGACAAGGTCCTAAATATAAACCATGCTTTAATATTGAAACAAAAGTAAAAATGAAGCAAAATGACATAAAAGTTATCAAGCTTTAAGTCAAGAAATTGAAGTGATGAAGGGAACCAGGGGTTGTGGTGGTGTGAGACGATCAAGCACAGGCAGGGCACGGTGGTGCTTGTGGTGATTTCTGCAGGTGCACGGCTGTGGAGAGGGTGTGGTCTGCTACAGCACGGCGGTGGCAAGGGCGTGCAGGTGGTTTTTGTAAGGATTTTGGAGAGAATGGTAAGGAGAAGAGTTTTGGGGTGGAAGAAGATGTGGGTGCGGTTGGATTTGGGAGGAAGGCTGCTGCAATTTGATTTTAGGTTTAGGTTTTGGGAAAGTGACGGTTTGATTTTGTTATATAAGGGAGGGGCACGGGCTATCGCCACGCCCGTGCTCTGTTTTAAATTGCTCGTGTTTTTCGTGATTCGAATTTTAGGCACGTTGAGGGTTATTGGCACGATCGTGGGACAATGGGCACGCCCGTGGTTTGTAAGTCAATAGCTTCATACGGTCGTGGGGCACGGGCGTGTGCAGCCCGTGCTTGACAAGTCAGTGACCTCGCACGGTTGGAAGACACGGGCGTGTTCTGCACGTGGTGTGTAAGTCAGTAGCTTCAGAAGGTCGTGGGGCACGGGTGTGTACAGCCCGTGCTCGACAAGTCAGTAGCCTCGCATGGTTGGGTGACACAGGCGTGGACTGATATCGCAGCCCGTGTTGGGGAAAAAATTCTTCTCTGTTTGTGCACAGCTTCTGGCACGCCCATGGTTCGTCCTCTGTCTTCCGCATGGCCATGGGCACGACCGTGTGGTTGAAAACCTGCTCTTTTATTAGATTAATTTGCTATGGAGTTAGATGCTGAATAAATGAAAAATAAAATGTTAGTGAATTAGTGCTCGGGTTGCCTCCCAAGAAGCGCTTGTTTATAGTCCTAAGCTAGACTTTCCCTGTTTTCGATTCTAAAAGAAGGTTCATGGAGCAGAAGCTCCTCTCTCATATCTCCAAAATCTGCACCATTATAAATTTTAAGTCAGTGACCATTTACCTTGAATGTGCCCTTAGTGGGGTGAGTTACCTCGATTGTGCCATATGGAAAAATAGTTTTAATTATGAATGGGCCTGACCATCTTGATTTCAGTTTCCCAGGGGATAATTGGAGCCTTAAGTTGTATAGTAGGACCAAGTCCCCAACTTCAAATTGTTTTGACTTCTTTAGACGGGAATCGTGACGTTGCTTTGTTGCCTCTTTGTATAGTTTCGAGTTCTCGTAGGCCTCAGCTCTCCATTCATCTAGCTCGTTCATCTGCATCATTCTTTTCTTTCCTGCAGTTCTAAGATCAAAATTTAAAAATTTTATGGCCCAAAAAGCTTTGTGCTCTAACTCGAATGGTAGATGACAGCTTTTCCCGTATACAAGTTTGTATGGGGATGTCCCTAGAGGTGTTTTAAATGCTGTTCTATAGGCCCATAAAGCATCATCTACTTTTAATGCCCAATATTTTCTATTCGATTCAACCGTCTTTTCTAGGATGCGCTTAAGTTCTTGGTTTGCTACTTCAACTTGTCCGCTGGTTTGAGGATGATATAGGGTAGCAGTCCTGTGGTATACTCCATATTTCTTTAGTACTTTTTCAAATTGAGTATTACAAAAGTGAGTACCCCTATCACTAATGATGGCTCTAGGTGTTCCAAATCGAGAAAACAGTTTCTTGAGAAATTTAACTACTACCCTAGCATCATTGGTAGGTAAAGCTTCCGCTTCTACCCATTTTGACATGTAATCGATTGCCACTAGGATGTATTTGTTTCCAAATGAACTAGGGAATGGCCCCATAAAATCAATACCCCATACATCAAATATTTCACATGACAGCATGTATGTTTGAGGCATTTCATCACGTTTAGAAATATTACCTGTTCTTTGGCATTTATCACACGAGGTAACATACCTGTTGGCATCTTTGAATAAAGTGGGCCAATAGAAACCTGATTCGAGTATTTTGTGTGCTGTCTTAATACCACTATAGTGTCCTTCTGACGGTCCTGAATGGTAATGTTCCAAGATTTTGCTTGCTTCTGCCTTTGTAACGCATCTTCAAATTACCTGATCTGCACATATGAGGAAAAGAAAGGGATCTTCCCAAAAATAATTTTTCATATCAGCGAAGAATCGCAATATTTTTGGCAAGATGTTAGCTGATAAATAATTCACAATATTTGCAAACCATGGTACCTCAGAATGTGTTATAGAAAAAAGTCGTTCTTCGGGAAACAAATCGTTTATCTCGCTTTCATCGAGTTCTTTGGTATGTGGATTTTCAAGTATGGAGAGGTGAACTGCTACAAGATTTTCAGCTCCTTTCTTATTTTGTATTTCCAAGTCAAATTCCTGTAAGAGTAAAATTCATCGTATGAGTCTAGGTTTTGCATCGGGTTTGTTTAAAAGATAACGCAGAGATGAATGGTCCGTATAAACGACAACTTTAGACAAAATTAGGTACTGCCTAAATTTATCAAAAGCAAAAACTACAGCTAGTAATTCTTTCTCTGTGGTGGTGTAGTTTTCTTGTGCGGGTGTTAATGTTCTGCTAGCGTAGTAAATTGGCTGAAAATGTTTGTCTCTTCGTTGTCCCAAAACTACACCTACTGCAAAATCACTTGCATCACACATTAGTTCAAAGGGTAAGTTCCAATCAGGTGCAATTATAATCAGAGCATTTATAATTTATCCTTAAGAACATTAAACGCATCTAAACATTCCTGATTGATATTGAAAGGAACATCTTTTTCTAGTAATTTTGTTAATGGCTTAGCTATTTTAGAAAAATCTTTGATAAATCTTCTATAGAACCCTGTATGTCCTAAAAAACTTCTAATAGCCTTAACTGAACTAGGGGGAGTTAATTTTTCTATGGTTTCAACTTTTGCCTTGTCTACCTCAATCCCCTTACTAGAAATCTTGTGTCCTAACACAATCCCTTCTCTAACCATAAAGTGATATTTTTCCCAATTCAAAACAAGGTTTGTTTCCTCACATCTCATTAGAACTCGCTTTAAATTTTTAAGGCAAAGATGGAAAGAATTACTGAAAACCGAGAAATCATTCATAAATACCCCCATGATGCTTCCACGAGTTTATCAAAGATTGCCAACATGCAACGCTGAAAAGTAGCAGGAGCATTGCATAATCCAAAAGGCATTCTACGATAAGCAAACGTACCGTATGGGCATGTAAATGTTGTTTTCTCTTGGTCTTTAGGAGCTATGGGGATTTGGAAGTAGCCATACAGACTCTCCAACCTGTAACGTTCTTGTGGGGATCAACTCATTCTTTTTTGTTGGGCACTACCGTCATACCTCCTTTCTTTGGAACTACCTGTACAGGACTTACCCAGGTGCTGTCAGAAATAGGATAAATTATTCTTGCATCTAGAAGTTTAATTACCTCGGCTTTGACCACTTCTTTCATGTTGGGGTTTAGCTGTCTCTGGGGTTGCACACACGGCTTGTATTCTTCTTCCATTAGAATTTTGTGGGTGTAGAATGATGGGCTTATTCCTTTGATGTCAGAGATTTTTCAAGCTATAGTCCTTTTATGTTCTCTTAGAACCTGTATCAACTCCTCTTTTTCCTTGGGTTTTAGTTCTGAAGAGATAATAACCGGTAATGTAGAATTTTCCCCAAGGAATGCGTATTCCAAGCAATTGTTTCAATTCCAGATTGGGTGGCTCATCAATGGAGGTTTTCTGTTTTAATTCTTCATTGTCTTCAATGCTTTCTTCTTTCATTTGTCTAAATGAAGATGTATTCAGGTTCATCTCTTCGCCTCCATCTTCTTCCCCCTCTTCTTGAGTCAAGCACAGTTCCATCGTGTCATCATGGGTGATTTCCTGTAATGAATTTTGAACGATATGATCAGTAGTATCAACAAAATAACAAGAATCATCTTGTTCTTTAGAATATCGAATGGCATCATCAATTTGAAAAATAATTTCCTCATCGCCTATCCTTAATACAAGTTTACCGTCACCTACATCAATAACTGCTCTAGCAGTAGCTAAAAAGGGGCGCCCTAAAATTAAAGGAACATTAATGTCTTCATCCATGTCTAGCACAACAAAATCAACAGGGAAAATAAATTTGTTAATTTTCACCAAGACATTTTCGATAACTCCTCTAGGATATTTAATGGATCTATCAGCTAACTAAATACTCATTCTAGTGGGTTTTGGTTCCCCAAGATCTAGTTGTTTAAACATTTTGTAAGGCATTAAATTAATACTGTCACCTAGATCAGCTAATGTTTTCTTAATGTTCAGGTTACCAATTAAAGAAGGGATAGTAAAACTTCCTGGGTCTTTTAATTTCGTTGGTAACTTATTTTGGAGGATGGCTGAGCATTCTTCATTAAGTTCCACCGTCAACACTTCATCAAGCTTCCTCTTATTCGTCAAGAGTTCCTTTAAGAATTTTGCGTACATCGGCATCTGTGAAATAGCTTCAACAAAAGGTAAGTTAATATGTATTTGTTTAAAAAGTCCGTATCTTAGCTCGGGAAATAAAAGAGTTGAGAAATAAAAGAATTCCGTTAGTGAAGGTTCTATGGAATCGTCACGGAGTTGAAGAGGCTACGTGGGAGCCTGAGGATTCATTGAGGCAACAATATCCGACTTTGTTTAACGGTAAGATTTTCGGGGACGAAAATCCTGAAGGGGGGAGAGTTGTAACAGACCGAATTTGACCCTAACAGAACGGTGGTTTCGGGACCACGAATCCGAGTTCGAGAAATATTTTATTTTTATAATTTGAGTCTATAATATGTGAATTGACGTGTGTGAAAGTTTCGTATGAAAATTTTATCGTTTAAGTGCTTAATTTGATAAAAAGGACTTAATCGCGTAAAGCGTAAAAGTAGCATACTAAAGTGAAATGTGTTAATTTGAGCATGGCTTTATATTATGAGGTATGAAAAGGGTAAATAACCCATTTTATGAGTTAGTGGATGGTCATGGACAAGTTTGCCCTTAAGTTATATTCATTAGTTATTTTAATGATAAGGTTAAAATTGTAAACAAACTAAATAATATGTTATATGTTAAAATAACATAAAAAAAATAAGCCATCATCTTTTAGCTCTCCCATGGCCAAATGTAGAGGAAAGGAAGAAGCTTTAAACCCTTTTGATTTTCGGCATTTCTAGGCTAAAAATTCAAGGTGAGTTTTAGTTGGTTTTTGATAATTTTTACGTTTTTGTGATCGTTGCTTCGTATATTACCCGACCCATGCTTGAATTTTTGAAATTTGTATGTATATAGGATTCGGCCATTAACATGTTTAAGTGGTTTTGATATTTGATGGTTTTAGATTAAATGTATGTTAAAGAATTACAAGTTTTGTATTAGGAATTTTGGTGAAATTTAGTATTTAGGGCTAATTTGTAAAAATAAAAATTTGTAGGGACTTATTTGCAAAATAAATGGAAAATATGGACTTGTATAGCCCTATTGAATATTCGGCCCTTGAGTTAATTAGTGAAATTTTGTGTATTTTGAGTTTTATGCAAATAGGACTAAATTGCAAAATTTTGAAATAGTGGGGGCAAAATGGTAATTTGCCCATTTATGTGTTTTGGGACTAAATTGAAATGAAATGTACTTGAATGAGCTGAATTTTAATATGTTTAGATCAAGAACAAAGAAAAACGGATTTGGATCGGGGAAAGACGAAGGTTCTCGAATAGCCGATTTGCACGGTCTATCGACATCCGAGGTAAGTCCCTAAGTGTTCTAATGTTAATAAATTAATTATGAACTTAGTGAATGATGAATTGTGGAAATTTAGAGTATAAATACATGGTATAGCCGAATGTGAATGTATAGTATTGAAGTGAATATATTTTGTTTAATGCAAGTTGAATAAGTAAGTTCGGTTCGATAAGTGAAAGTAGTATAAAGAATATAAGATGTTGTGATCCCATTATTAAGCATTGTGTATTGAAATGTTAAATGTGTTGATATTCGGGCTTCGAGCCTAGCAGGCCTCGTGCCGGTGGAAATTATCGGGCTAAATGCCTAGCAGGCCTAGTGCCGGTGAAATGTATCGGGCCTTGAGCCTAGCAGGCCTTGTGCCGGTGAAGAGTTTCGGGCTTATTGCCTAGCAGGCTAAATGCCGATGATTTCTAAATACGAGCTTATGCATATAAACTGGTGGAGTTATGTTGGCAAAAAGGACAAACTTAAGATTATTCGTATGAATTAAATTACAGAGCTGTACGGGTAAGTACCTGTGAGTTGTTAAATCGAGTAAGTATATTCGTTTAATTATAAATGTATATACATATGTATATGTGTGTGATGTTGGATGAAAATGTGGTATATGATTATGTTTGCATATTCGGTTGGTTGTTTAGAAACTCATATGGATATTTCGTGCATGTTGAACTTTTGGAGTGATAAGATATAAAGTGAATGAGTATATATATATATATATATATGCTTTTGTATATGATTCCTTTTAAAACGATGTGCATACGATTTGAGTATTTGGCAAGAAATAGATAATTATCTTTTGAACTTGAGTTAATTTTAATGAGTTATTTGTTAAAGGTAGAATAATGAGAATGTCAAGTTAAAGATGTTATAGAAGTTCGATAATGTGACATCATATGTGTGATTTGTTAAAGCTCGATGTAATATCAAGTATTTGACTTGGAAAGTTTAGGTGTCAAGTTGAATTATTTTCTTTAAATTCGCTTAAGACTTACTAAGCTAGTTAGCTTACTTCGTGTGTGCTCTTTGTTCTGTTTTATAGATTTTCCATCAAGCTACTGGCATCTGAGGATCGTCGGAAAAGTCAACCACACTATCACCCTTTTTGGTACATAACCTCAGTTTTGAACCGAAGGCATGTATAGGTTAGACTAAGGTTAGATTAATGATATTCGGTCTTGTATATATATGAATAGCCTTACGAAAACGGCTATTTCTTTTGCTTAAGTTTAATTCCTATGTTCTTGATATAATGGATTGATTTGGTTATTATGGGATGTGAAATTCGGCCATGGTTTAATCATGTTTGGATGTGGCTAAATAATATGCCTATATATATAGATGTGATGCATTTTTGGAAGCATGATATATATATTGAGATGTTCTGAGTTTGTTATTATGATGTTAAAGTTGCATGGAATTGCTTACCTCCTATTCGGCTATGGTATAGACTAATACATTTATTATAAATAAATGTTGTGGATGATGACATTTTGGGTTAAGATAATGTAATAAGGTGACATTAGTTATACAAAATAGGTGTGATGTGTTCATTTATGTTTTATGACTATTAAGGAAAATGGTGTTGATGCTTAATGATTCGCGTGGGTATATATATATGTACATAGATAGTAGTTAGATAATAATTTCGTTATATGTTCGAATTAATATACTTAGTTTAGAATTATATTTGCATAATGAGATTGGTGCATTGAAGGTATGATTTTGTCCAAGGTTTATTCACGAGTTACTCATTGAATATTCATTACCAATGATAGTCTTGAGTTGATATGTGTTTTGGTATTATATTAAATGATGCATATTTAAGGTAGTAAGGGTAAGCAATATCCCGTTTAGGTAAGAATCCAACTGGTAAGTAAACATAGTATGGTTTGGTTTTAATGATTGAACCACTGTAATTAGCTTATAATATTAGTAATAGTATGACCGAACCTTTGGTGAATAAAATATAATAACTTGAAAAGTTTAGGTACATTAATAAACATATTAATTTTGGTATATGATGTATGAATAATCATATGCAATTATAAATGTGACCTTTGTTATAAGGAAATACATGCGATATATGTTCATTACATTAGATGTATGTTCGGTCAGTATGTAACTTTGATTTGCCTATATGTATGTAATTGCTACGAAAATGCGATAAATAGTTTTGTTAGCTTAATATGTATATGTATTAAAGTATTATGACTAAATATTAAGTTATGTTATATGATGTGGTGGAGATTGCATTGCTTGTATTGAATTCAATTGGATGTCTATTCGAAATTCAGTTTAGTTTGGTAATGCCTCATAACCCTAATCCGGCGACGGATACGGGTTAGGGGTGTTACATTTGATTGGTATCAGAGCTTACGGTTTAGTCGATTCTAGGACTACCGTAGAGCGTGAGAGTCTAGCTATACATGCCTTTGTTATATATTGATAGTGTGGTGACTTCTGACACTCTGAACTGTGTTTTATATAGTAAATGGACACTAATCCTGAAAGAGCCGTAGCGGATGATGTAGAGAGTGTAGCGCCTGACCGTGCACGGGAATCAGTGCCGGTAGACTCTCGACCAGTTTCGGGTAGCCACGAGGGGGAGGCTAAACAAGCCTTCTATCAGATGATGAACGAGTTGTTTACCCAGTTTATTCAGACTAACCCAGCTGTACCCCAACCTCCACCCCCGAATAATCCAACTCCGATTCCTTCAGCACCCCCGATGATAGATCCGATGAGATCTAGTAGGCCTCCAGTTGATAAAATCTGAAAATTTGGGGCCGAAGAATTCAGGGCCAATGATGATGATGATGCAGAGCGAGCCAAAATGTGGTTTGATAACACTATTCGGGTATTAGATGAGCTATCTTGTACTCCCGATGAATGCCTGAAGTGTGCTATATCTTTACTTCGGGACACTGCATATCACTGGTGGAATACACTAGTATCAGTAGTCCCGAAAGAAAAAGTGACATGGGATTTCTTCCAGAATGAATTCCGCAAGAAATATATCAGCCAGAGATTCATCGACCAGAAACGTAAAGAATTTCTTGAACTGAAACAGGGGCGAATGACCGTAACAGAATATGAACGGAAATTTGTCAGGCTCAGCAGATATGCTAGAGAGTGTGTTTCCACTGAAGCTATTATGTGCAAAAGGTTCGAAGATGGTTTGAATGAAGATTTAAAGTTGCTTGTTGGCATTCTTGAAATCAAAGAGTTTGTGACACTAGTCGAGCGAGCTTGCAAAGTTGAAGAGCTCGGGAAGGAGAAAAGAAAGGCTGAGACAGAAGCTAGAGACACTCGAAAGATATCGTCGGGTAAGAATTTCCATTCCACATCTAAAAAGTTCAGAGATGATTTCAGCCGACATAAAGCTACTTCAGATTTACCTAGACGTGATCGACCTCCAGTGGGCTCCCGAGCTACCTCGATGGCCAGTGTTGGTAACGCCCCACAGAATCAAGTTGAATGCAAGCATTGTGGGAAATGGCATTCTGAGAGTTGCAGATTCCATGATCGGTCTTGTTTTAAATGTGGATCGTCAGATCATTTTACTAGAGAATGTCCGATGTTAGTTGAGCAGAATCCAGTTCAGAACATTAAGTCGAGCAACGCGTCAGTACGAGGCAGGCCACCCAGACATTCAGGCAATGTAGGTGGTAGTCAGAGAGGAATGAAGAACACTGCAGTTCGATCTGAAGCTAGAGCTCCAGCTAGAGCTTATGCTACACGAGCCAGAGAGGATGCTTCCTCCCCCGATGTCATTACCGGTACTTTCACCCTTTATGATACTACTGTGATTGCATTGATTAATCCTAGATCGACCCAATCATATGTGTGTGAAACTCTAGTAATCAGTAAGACTCTGCCAGTTGAGTCTACTGAGTTTGTGATTCGTGTGTCCAACCCTTTGGGTAGATGCGTACTTGTTAATAAAGTGTGTAGAGGTTGCCCGTTGATGATTCGAGATTCTTGCTTCCCAGCCGATTTAATGTTGTTGCCCTTCGATGAGTTCGACATAATTTTGGGGATGGACTGGTTAACTTCACATGATGCAGTGGTGAATTGCAAAAGAAAGCTCATTGATTTGAGATGCCAGAACGGTGAGATCATCAGAATTGAATCCAGTGATTTAAGTGAGTTTCCTACAGTAATATCTTCGATGTTAGCCCAGAAGTATGTGAGAAAAGGGTGCGAAGCTTATTTGGCTTATGTACGGGATAATAAAGTGTCTGAAAAGCATATTGAATCTGTATAGGTTGTGTGTGAATACCCAGACGTGCTTCCTGAAGAACTACCGGGTTTACCACCAGTACGAAAGATTAAGTTCGGCATTGAATTAGTACCGGGAACGACTCCGATCTCGATAGCTTCGTATCGGATGGCACCTACAGAATTAAAAGAGTTGAAAGCGCAGTTGCAAGAGTTGACAGATAGGGGTTTTGCACGACCGAGCTTTTCCCCTTGGGGTGCACCAGTTCTTTTTGTGAAGAAGAAAGATGGAACGATGCGAATGTGTATTGATTATCGGCAACTGAATAAGGTAACTATAAAGAATAAGTACCCGTTACCTCGGATTGATGATTTGTTTGATCAGTTGAAAGGGGCTTCAGTATTTTCGAAGGTAGATTTGAGATCAGGTTATTATCAGTTGCGAGTCAGAGATACAGATGTGCCAAAGACTGCATTCCGGACGAGGTACGGACATTTTGAGTTTCTGGTTATGCCTTTTGGACTCACTAATGCACCTGCTGTTTTTATGGATTTAATGAATCGAGTCTTCAGACAGTTTTTGGATCGGTTTGTAGTAGTGTTTATTGATGATATACTGATCTACTCCAAAAATGAAACCGAGCATGCCGATCATTTGAGATTAGTGCTACAAACTTTGAGAGATCAACAGTTGTATGCGAAGTTTAGCAAGTGTGAGTTCTGGATGAAAGAAGTCAGCTTCTTGGGACATGTTGTTTCAGCATCAGGTATTCGAGTCGATCCGAACAAAATTTCGGCTATACTTGATTGGAAGCCACCGAAGAATGTTTTCGAGATTCGAAGTTTTCTGGGACTTGCAGGCTATTACAGACGGTTTGTGAAAGGTTTTTCTGTGATAGCTACACCTTTGACAAAGCTACTACAGAAAGACGTCAAGTTTGAGTGGTCAGAGAAGTGTCAGAAAAGTTTCGAGCAGTTGAAAGCCCTTTTGACCGAAGCTCCAGTGTTAGCTCAGCCTAAATCGGGTAAAGAATTTGTTGTGTATTCTGATGCTTCCTTAAGTGGTTTGGGTTGTGTATTGATGCAGGAAGGCAGAGTAGTAGCCTACGCACCGAGACAATTGAAGCCGCATGAAAGAAATTACCCGACGCATGATTTGGAGCTTGCAGCCATTGTGTTCGCACTGAAGATTTGGCGTCATTACTTATTTGGCGAGAAATGCCATGTTTACTCGGATCACAAAAGTCTGAAGTATTTAATGACTCAAAAAGACTTGAATTTAAGACAACGCATGTGGCTGGAATTGTTAAAAGATTACAAATTGGTAATTGACTATCATCCGGGAAAAGCTAACGTTGTTGCGGATGCGTTAAGTCGGAAATCATTGTTTGCTGTTCGTGCAATGAACGCACAGATGGCTATGTCTAGTGATGGTTTGATCATAGCCGAGTTACAAGCAAGACCGATGTTTATCCAGCAAATTTGTGATGCACAGAAAGTTGACAAAGATTTGATTGCTAGGCGAATTCAGTGTGAAAAAGATGCAGAGTCAGATTTTCAAATTGATACAAATGACTGTTTGAATTTTAAAAGCCGAATGTGTGTTCCGAAGAACTCAGATTTGATTCAGATGATTCTGAGTGAGGCTCATAGTAGTCGACTATCGATACATCCGGGTAGCACGAAAATGTATAACGATTTGAGACAGTTCTATTGGTGGCCTGGCATGAAACGGGATATATCTGAATTTGTTTCTACATGCTTAGTTTGTCAGCAAGTAAAAGCTGAGCATCAAATGCCATCCGGACTACTTCAGCCAATCATGATTCCTGAATGGAAATGGGATAGAATTACAATGGATTTTGTATCCGGTCTTCCTATGACACCGAGTAAGAAAGATGCCGTCTGGGTTATAGTTGATAGACTGACTAAATCAGCTCATTTTGTGCCAGCACGTACATACTATTCACTTGATAAACTTGTTGAATTGTATGTATCACAGATTGTAAGGTTGCATGGTGTACCGAGTTCCATTGTTTCAGACAGAGACCCAAGATTCACATCGCGGTTTTGGAAGAAGTTGCAAGATGCTTTAGGTACTAAACTTCATTTTAGTACAGCCTTCCATCCGCAGACAGACGGTCAGTCCGAGCGAACTATTTAGATACTTGAAGACATGTTGAGATGTTGCGTTCTCGAGTTTGAAGGTACGTGGGAACGATACCTACCTTTGATTGAATTTGCTTATAATAATAGCTTTCAATCTAGTATCAAAATGGCGCCTTATGAAGCCCTGTACGGGCGTAAATGTCGAACACTGTTGTACTGGACTGAGCTCAGCGAAAATAAGATACATGGGGTTGATTTGATTAAAGAGACTGAACAGAAAGTGGCCATAATCAAAGATAATTTGAAAGCTGCATTAGATCGACAAAAGTCCTATGCTGATTTGAAACGTAAAGACATTGAATTTCAAGTAGGAGATCGTGTATTCTTAAAAGTTTCTCCGTGGAAGAAAGTACTCCGATTTGGTCGAAAAGGCAAGTTGAGTCCGAGATTTATCGGACCGTATGAAATCATCGAACGTATTGGGCCTGTTGCTTATAGATTGAAATTGCCCTCTGAGTTAGAAAAGATACATGACGTATTTCACGTTTCGATGCTTCGTAAGTACAGATCAGATCCGTCTCATGTGATCACACCTTCAGACATTGAAATCCAATCTGATTTGACATATAATGAAGAACCAATCCGTATCTTAGCTCGGGAAATAAAAGAGTTGAGAAATAAAAAAATTCCGTTAGTGAAGGTTCTATGGAATCTTCACGGAGTTGAAGAGGCTACGTGGGAGCCTGAGGATTCATTGAGGCAACAATATCCGACTTTGTTTAACGGTAAGATTTTCGGGGACGAAAATCCTGAAGGGGGGAGAGTTGTAACAGACCGAATTTGACCCTAACGGAACGGTGGTTTCGGGACCACAAATCTGAGTCCGAGAAATATTTTATTTTTATAATTTGAGTCTATAATATGTGAATTGATGTGTGTGAAAGTTTCGTATGAAAATTTTATCGTTTAAGTGCTTAATTTGATAAAAAGGACTTAATCGCGTAAAGCGTAAAAGTAGCATACTAAAGTGAAATGTGTTAATTTGAGCATGGCTTTATATTATGAGGTATGAAAAGGGTAAATAACCTGTAACATCCCAAAATTGGGCCTAGGAGAATTGAGCCCAATGGGCCTTAGGCGTAGTAGCGTTTAAATTTTTGGAGAACAAGAGATCGGCTTAAATGCTAGTTAGACCTATTGGATAAGTGATTTTGAAGGTTAGAGGGCTTCTATGAAGTCCCGGGATCAAATATTGGCTTTGGGGAAATTTTGGTTTTAGGTGAAAAAAACCCTGGAAGTTGACAGATAGGCCTTAAGAATAAAATATGGAGAAAATAACACAAAAAGAGCTTGTGGTGTAGTGGCAAAGTGACGCCACATGGGAGACAAGGAAGTGACGCCACAGGGAAGGAAGGAGGTCTAAGGTTCAAGTCTTGGCTTTTGCATTTTGGTTTCTTTTTGCTTGGACCTTAGAATTTGGCCCATAGTTTATATTTAGTTGTGCATGGTTTAAGACACAAGAGGAGCTTGTGGCCAAGTGGTTAGTGGCGTGGATTATGTTGCAAGGGAGCCTGGGTTCGAATCTCGTGACAAGCAATGGAGTATTTATTTTGCGGATTGGACGGCAAGAGTTTCAGTTGAATTTAAACTCTACTGACGAAGGGATCCCACATCGGAAAGACACAAAGAATGAAGGTGAAGAGCTAGCTATATAAAGAGCATTCCAGGAGGAGAGTTAACACATCTTGGAGGGCGTTTGGGCACAAGAGTGGTCGGAGCGCGGATTAGCCCAGAGTCCTATCAGGTGTGTAACTCTCTCTACTCTAGTTGTAGAGCGGCAAATGCCGAAATGCCGGTCACACGGTATTAGTAGCCACACGAGCGTGCGAGCGCACGTGTGGGGCTTCAACGCGATAGTTGAGGCCATAAGTAGTATTCTCGTGGGTTGGGGCTACTTGGGCCTCGATGGGCCGAAGTGGGCCCATATGAGTAAATTGCATGATTGGTTAGTATATGTTGAACTAGACTAGGTGGAAGTTATATACGTGGCTAGATTCGTGCTAGGTGGGCCACACGAGCGTGTGGGCCCGGATGGGCCAAAATCAGGTTTTAGGCCCAATTGTCCGGTACGACCGGAAATGGTAGCTGAGTTGCTAGTGTTGACATTAGGCCTTCGGAAAGGCCATTGCAGGTGCAAAATTACGAAAATACCCTTAGTAGGTAAAATTACGATTATACCCTTAGAGGTTGATTAGCATGATTATGTTGTTTAGTTTTGGCCGATTGTAGGGGAAGGCTTGATCTCGCATATCTCGGGTTGTGGCTAGTGCTCGAAAAGTGTTAAGGAAGGGGGATCTAGTGCGTTAGATCTTGATCTACGGGATTTGATAGTCGCATTAGTAACCAGGTGTGTAAACTAACACACTTCTTGCTTTGTATATGTTTGATAAACTGATTGATTGGTAAAACCGAAACAGTATGGTTGAGTGATATGATACCCTATGGGGTATGCGCACGGATTTAGGTAAGTCCGTTTCATTATGAGTACTGTTATTGATACATGATGTCATGATTTATGATGTATGTGCTATGAGATACAACGTTAAACATGTTTGCATGATTTGAATACTATACATGAGTTGGTATGATGATGGGTGATATGAGAGGAGGGGGAAGTGATATTCGTGTCGACGGACACCAGTGGTTTGGTACCACATTGTGACTACGGTCACCAGAGGTTTGGCACCTCCAGAGGTTTGGCACCTCATAGCGTCTCGTCCCAGTGGCTTAGCACCACAGTGGGTTGGCCCCACAGTATACATTATGGGATTGACGCCAGTGATTTGGTATCACACGATGGGTTGGCCCCATCAATTGATTTGTGACTTCGGTCACCAGTGTTTTGGTAACACACTTTGTGTCTTTGGGACACCAGTGGTTTGGCACCACATTGACGGATATCGTGTCTTCGGACACCAGAGGTTTGGCACCTCCAGTGATTTGGCATCACATCTGTGACTATACGTCACCAGTGGTTTGGCACCACCAGTGGTTTGGTACCACACGGGGTAGAAAAAGGTGTTGTGGTTGGCTAGCTGGGTGCATATTAATTGGATGCATGACGATCATGTTTATGTTTGCATATGATATTTTGCTAATCCAGGAAAAAGGGTAGTACACTGAGTCTTGGTGACTCACCTTTTTCCTTTAACCATTTCAGGTAGTGCATAAAGCTGGACCGGGATCGGAGAAGACAAGGTGGCCCATGCCGAAGATGATGATTTAATATTTTATGCTTGATTTTGATACTAGTATTTCATTTTAAGTATTGGGTTGTAATAAAAGGCCATTTTATTATTTTAGTATTACTTTAACTATGGTTTATTTAAATTAAATTACTATGTGAAAATGATTTTAATCCTAGCAACCTATTTATGAAAAATATGTTTAATAAAGTTTTTCTAATTCAGCTAATTTATAACTTCAAAGTTTTTCATAAGGTAATAAATAAACAAGGTTTTCAAAAGTTAATTTCTTCAAGGTTTATTCAAAAGTGAAGAAGATTTTCAACCGTTTTTTTTCAGTGACATAACCAGATTCGGTCGTAGTGAATGGGCCGGGTTTGGGGATGTTACAGTTTGGTATCAGAGCCCGGTTCAAAACTCGGCTTTGAGGGTTTTGGGCCCAAAAACATTTTCAAAATGGGATTTTCAAAAATAGGGGTTTTTATGAAATATTTTTCAGGTTATTTTGGCATGGCACCTGTATCTCCGACCCGCAGTCCACCAGGTAAGTAACTCTACTTGATGAATTGATTTATATGTGAATATTATGGGCTTTTATGTGAACGTAGATTAGTGAACTAGGATCTGTTGAACCCTAGGACTAGTCTACTCAAACACATGTATAAGACTTAAGGCTACTAAACAAACCTGTGAAGTAAGTCACCGAGTTAAGGTGTGGCAACCACTGTACGCATGTCGAGGATTGGTATTCAGTAAGAGCTTGGTATTTAAGCAGTCCTAGCGACTCACCTCCTCTTTACTCGAATCCTACCTGGTGCGTAGCTACGGTTCACCTTAACCAAGAAGACTTGTTCATAGGCTAAACCAAGTATTAAAACCCGAAAGGGATTAGCCTTACTGTTTTAAAACCCTTAGTTTTAAAATTTTCAAACTTACCCCTTTGGTTTGTAAACCCTAAATCTGATTTTGAAAGACGTTTTCTCGATTTACCAAAATTTCCAAAATGCCCCTAGTGGCAAAATTACAAAAATGCCCTTGTATTGTAAAATTACGGTACTACCCTCAACTTCCGTTAAAATGATTTTACTTTGCAAAATACCAAAATCTCAAAATTTCAAAATGTTAAGATACTCTGGTATGGGGAAATTACAAAAATACCCCTGTGTTGAAAATTACTAAAATGCCCCTGACTTTCAAGATTTCCGGTTTAACTCCAATTTTAATAAAATTTCCCTACTTTGCAAAAGTATACAAAAATGTTATTTTCAAGATACCCTAATTTGAAAATTTACAAAATTACCCCTGATGAACAAAATTACCAAAATGCCCTTGGTTTCTAAATTTTCATAATTCCCTCGATTTTTACTAAAATGTTCTTACATTATGAAAATATCAAAAACTTCTGTTTTACAAATATCGAGATATCCTGATTTGGGAAATTTACGAAAATGCCCTTAACGTCCCCAATTACTGAAATAACCCCGATTTCTGAAATTTTTGCAACACATCTGGTTTGAAAAACAAATTTTTCCAAGATGACCCCTGAGATTTTGTAAACTTTGAAATATCTTTAATTTGAAAACTATTTTCAAATTGACCCTGAGTTATTACCGAAATACCCCTATAGGAAAATGTCGAAATTACCCCTGGGTTGGGAATGCTCAAGAAAGTGACATGGATGAATGAATGTGTCTTTAGAGAAGTATGTGAATGTTTGAATTAGAACAGAGAACTTGAGATGAAACTTTGATTGCTCGAAAGAACGACTTCCAGAAACTTCTGTTCATAAAATTTGCTCGTGGATAAAACAGTGGAACAAAATTTCTAATGCATAAAACTTTTAATCAGATTAAATCGCGACGCTAGATATGAGTTCTAGGGGACGTGGTTGTCGCGGACGTGGTCAAGGTGGAATGACAGCTTTATTAAGATCAGAGTGCGCAGCAAGAGCGTAGTGTGGTAGGTTAGGATGTGCGACTGTTAGTTAGTTGGAAATTTCGAGGACGAAATTTCTTTAAGGAGGGTAGATTTGTAACATCCCAAAATTGGGCCTAGGAGAATTGAGCCCAATGGGCCTTAGGCGTAGTAGCGTTTAAATTTTTGGAGAACAAGAGATCGGCTTAAATGCTAGTTAGACCTATTGGATAAGTGATTTTGGAAGGTTAGAGGGCTTCTATGAAGTCCCGGGATCAAATATTGGCTTTGGGGAAATTTTGGTTTTAGGTGAAAAAAACCCTGGAAGTTGGCAGATAGGCCTTAAGAATAAAATATGGAGAAAATAACACAAAAAGAGCTTGTGGTGTAGTGGCAAAGTGACGCCACATGGGAGACAAGGAAGTGACGCCACAGGGAAGGAAGGAGGTCCAAGGTTCAAGTCTTGGCTTTTGCATTTTGGTTTCTTTTTGCTTGGACCTTAGAATTTGGCCCATAGTTTATATTTAGTTGCGCATGGTTTAAGACACAAGAGGAGCTTGTGGCCAAGTGGTTAGTGGCGTGGATTATGTTGCAAGGGAGCTTGGGTTCGAATCTCGTGACAAGCAATGGAGTATTTATTTTGCGGATTGGACGGCAAGAGTTTCAGTTGAATTTAAACTCTACTGACGAAGGGATCCCACATCGGAAAGACACAAAGAATGAAGGTGAAGAGCTAGCTATATAAAGAGCATTCTAGGAGGAGAGTTAACACATCTTGGAGGGCGTTTGGGCACAAGAGTGGTCGGAGCGCGGATTAGCCCAGAGTCCTATCAGGTGTGTAACTCTCTCTACTCTAGTTGTAGAGCGGCAAATGTCGAAATACCGGTCACACGGCATTAGTAGCCACACGAGCGTTCGAGCACACGTGTGGGGCTTCGACGCGATAGTTGAGGCCATCAGTAGTATTCTCGTGGGTTGGGGCTACTTGGGCCTCAATGGGCCGAAGTGGGCCCAATGGGCCCGTGGGCCCATATGAATAAATTGCATGATTGGTTAGTATATGTTGAACTAGACTAGGTGGAAGTTATATACGTGGCTAGATTCGTGCTAGGTGGGCCACACGAGCGTGTGGGCCCGGATGGGCCAAAATCGAGTTTTAGGCCCAATTGTCCGGTACGACCGGAAATGGTAGCTGAGTTGCTAGTGTTGACATTAGGCCTTCGGAAAGGCCATTGCAGGTGCAAAATTACGAAAATACCCTTAGTAGGTAAAATTACGATTATACCCTTAGAGGTTGATTAGCATGATTATGTTGTTTAGTTTTGGCCGATTGTAGGGGAAGGCTTGATCTCGCATATCTCGGGTTGTGGCTAGTGCTCGAAAAGTGTTAAGGAAGGGGGATCTAGTGCGTTAGATCTTGATCTACGGGATTTGATAGTCGCATTAGTAACCAGGTGTGTAAACTAACACACTTCTTGCTTTGTATATGTTTGATAAACTGATTGATTGGTAAAACCGAAACAGTATGGTTGAGTGATATGATACCCTATGGGGTATGCGCACGGATTCAGGTAAGTCCGTTTCATTATGAGTACTGTTATTGATACATGATGTCATGATTTATGATGTATTTGCTATGAGATGCAACGTTAAACATGTTTGCATGATTTGAATACTATACATGAGTTGGAATGATGATGGGTGATATGAGAGGAGGGGGAAGTGATATTCGTGTCGACGGACACCAGTGGTTTGGTACCACATTGTGACTACGGTCACCAGAGGTTTGGCACCTCCAGAGGTTTGGCACCTCATAGCGTCTCGTCCCAGTGGCTTAGCACCACAGTGGGTTGGCCCCACAGTTTACATTATGGGATTGACGCCAGTGATTTGGTATCACACGATGGGTTGGCCCCATCAATTGATTTGTGACTTCGGTCACCAGTGTTTTGGTAACACACTTGTGTCTTTGGGACACCAGTGGTTTGGCACCACATTGACGGATATCGTGTCTTCGGACACCAGAGGTTTGGCACCTCCAGTGATTTGGCATCACATCTGTGACTATACGTCACCAGTGGTTTGGCACCACCAGTGGTTTGGTACCACACGGGGTAGAAAAAGGTGTTGTGGTTGGCTAGGCTGGGTGCATATTAATTGGATGCATGACGATCATGTTTATGTTTGCATATGATATTTTGCTAATCCGGGAAAAAGGGTAGCACACTGAGTCTTGGTGACTCACCTTTTTCCTTTAACCATTTCAGGTAGTGCATAAAGCTGGACCGGGATCGGAGAGGACAAGGTGGCCCATGCCGAAGATGATGATTTAATATTTTATGCTTGATTTTGATACTAGTATTTCATTTTAAGTATTGGGTTGTAATAAAAGGCCATTTTATTATTTTGGTATTACTTTAACTATGGTTTATTTAAATTAAATTACTATGTGAAAATGATTTTAATCCTAGCAACCTATTTATGAAGAATATGTTTAATAAAGTTTTTCTAATTCAGCTAATTTATAACTTCAAAGTTTTTCATAAGGTAATAAATAAACAAGGTTTTCAAAAGTTAATTTCTTCAAGGTTTATTCAAAAGTGAAGAAGATTTTCAACCGTTTTTTTTCCAGTGACATAACCAGATTCGGTCGTAGTGAATGGGCCGGGTTTGGGGATGTTACATAACCCATTTTATGAGTTAGTGGATGGTCATGGACAAGTTTGCCCTTAAGTTATATTAATTAGTTATTTTAATGATAAGGTTAAAATTGTAAACAAACTAAATAATATGTTATATGTTAAAATAACATAAAAAAAATAAGCCATCATCTTTTAGCTCTCCCATGGCCGAATGTAGAGGAAAGGAAGAAGCTTTAAACCCTTTTGATTTTCGACATTTCTAGGCTAAAAATTCAAGGTGAGTTTTAGTTGGTTTTTGATAATTTTTACGTTTTTGTGATCGTTGCTTCGTATATTACCCGACCCATGCTTGAATTTTTGAAATTTGTATGTATATAGGATTCAGCCATTAACATGTTTAAGTGGTTTTGATATTTGATGGTTTTAGATTAAATGTATGTTAAAGAATTACAAGTTTTGTATTAGGAATTTTGGTGAAATTTAGTATTTAGGGCTAATTTGTAAAAATAAAAATTTGTAGGGACTTATTTGCAAAATAAATGGAAAATATGGACTTGTATAGCCCTATTGAATATTCGGCCCTTGAGTTAATTAGTGAAATTTTGTGTATTTTGAGTTTTATGCAAATAGGACTAAATTGCAAAATTTTGAAATAGTGGGGCAAAATGGTAATTTGCCCATTTATGTGTTTTGGGACTAAATTGAAATGAAATGTACTTGAATGAGCTGAATTTTAATGTGTTTAGATCAAGAACAAAGAAAAACGGATTTGGATCGGGGAAAGACGAAGGTTCTCGAATAGCCGATTTGCACGGTCTATCGACATCCGAGGTAAGTCCCTAAGTGTTCTAATGTTAATAAATTAATTATGAACTTAGTGAATGATGAATTGTGGAAATTTAGAGTATAAATACATGGTATAGCCGAATGTGAATGTATAGTATTGAAGTGAATATATTTTGTTTAATGCAAGTTGAATAAGTAAGTTCGGTTCGATAAGTGAAAGTAGTATAAAGAATATAAGATGTTGTGATCCCATTATTAAGCATTGTGTATTGAAATGTTAAATGTGTTGATATTCGGGCTTCGAGCCTAGCAGGCCTCGTGCCGGTGGAAATTATCGGGCTAAATGCCTAGCAGGCCTAGTGCCGGTGAAATGTATCGGGCCTTGAGCCTAGCAGGCCTTGTGCCGGTGAAGAGTTTCGGGCTTATTGCCTAGCAGGCTAAATGCCGGTGATTTCTAAATACGAGCTTATGCATATAAACTGGTGGAGTTATGTTGGCAAAAAGGACAAACTTAAGATTATTCGTATGAATTAAATTACAGAGCTGTACGGGTAAGTACCTGTGAGTTGTTAAATCGAGTAAGTATATTCGTTTAATTATAAATGTATATACATATGTATATGTGTGTGATGTTGGATGAAAATGTGGTATATGATTATGTTTGCATATTCGGTTGGTTGTTTAGAAACTCATATGGATATTTCGTGCATGTTGAACTTTTGGAGTGATAAGATATAAAGTGAATGAGTATATATATATATATATATATATATATATATATATATGCTTTTGTATATGATTCCTTTTAAAACGATGTGCATACGATTTGAGTATTTGGCAAGAAATAGATAATTATCTTTTGAACTTGAGTTAATTTTAATGAGTTATTTGTTAAAGGTAGAATAATGAGAATGTCAAGTTAAAGATGTTATAGAAGTTCGATAATGTGACATCATATGTGTGATTTGTTAAAGCTCGATGTAATATCAAGTATTTGACTTGGAAAGTTTAGGTGTCAAGTTGAATTATTTTCTTTAAATTCGCTTAAGACTTACTAAGCTAGTTAGCTTACTTCGTGTGTGCTCTTTGTTCTGTTTTATAGATTTTCCATCAAGCTACTGGCATCTGAGGATCGTCGAAAAAGTCAACCACACTATCACCCTTTTTGGTACATAACCTTAGTTTTGAACCGAAGGCATGTATAGGTTAGACTAAGGTTAGATTAATGATATTCGGTCTTGTATATATATGAATAGCCTTGCGAAAATGGCTATTTCTTTTGCTTAAGTTTAATTCCTATGTTCTTGATATAATGGATTGATTTGGTTATTATGGGATGTGAAATTCGGCCATGGTTTAATCATGTTTGGATGTGGCTAAATAATATGCCTATATATATATATGTGATGCATTTTTGGATAAGCATGATATATATATTGAGATGTTTTGCGTTTGTTATTATGATGTTAAAGTTGCATGGAATTGCTTACCTCCTATTCGGCTATGGTATAGACTAATACATTTATTATAAATAAATGTTGTGGATGATGACATTTTGGGTTAAGATAATGTAATAAGGTGACATTAGTTATACAAAATAGGTGTGATGTGTTCATTTATGTTTTATGACTATTAAGGAAAATGGTGTTGATGCTTAATGATTCGCGTGGGTATATATATACATATGTACATAGATAGTAGTTAGATAATAATTTCGTTATATGTTCGAATTAATATACTTAGTTTAGAATTATATTTGCATAATGAGATTGTTGCATTGTAGGTATGATTTTGTCCAAGGTTTATTCACGAGTTACTCATTGAATATTCATTACCAATGATAGTCTTGAGTTGATATGTGTTTTGGTATTATATTAAATGATGCATATTTAAGGTAGTAAGGGTAAGCAATATCCCGTTTAGGTAAGAATCCAACTGGTAAGTAAAAATAGTATGGTTTGGTTTTAATGATTGAACCACTGTAATTAGCTTATAATATTAGTAATAGTATGACCGAACCTTTGGTGAATAAAATATAATAACTTGAAAAGTTTAGGTACATTAATAAACATATTAATTTTGGTATATGATGTATGAATAATCATATGCAATTATAAATGTGACCTTTGTTATAAGGAAATACATGCGATATATGTTCATTACATTAGATGTATGTTCGGTCAGTATGTAACTTTGATTTGCCTATATGTATGTAATTGCTACGAAAATGCGATAAATAGTTCTGTTAGCTTAATATGTATATGTATTAAAGTATTATGACTAAATATTAAGTTATGTTATATGATGTGGTGGAGATTCCATTGCTTGTATTGAATTCAATTGGATGTCTATTCGAAATTCAGTTTAGTTTGGTAATGCCTCATAACCCTAATCCGGCGACGGATACGGGTTAGGGGTGTTACATATGACATCATCAGAAACGCCATTTATTTTGAAGGTATCACAGAACTCTAAAAAATTAGCTATATGAGTGTTTGGGTCTTCGTCCTGCAAACCATCAAGTTGAACAAATTGTTGAATCATTTGTATTGTGTTAGGCTTTAATTCAAAATTATTTGCAGCTATAGCAGGCCTGAGGTTTAGCATAATCATACATAGTACGCGGAGCATTGTGTTCTGCCACATCTTGTGGTGGTGGATTATTCTCGTCCATCCCTTCAGTAGGATTGGATCTATTTCCGCGCTCTTCTTCTGTGTAATTTAGGGTTCGCCTAATTTCTCTACGATTCCTGCGAGCGGTTGCTTCGATATCACTATCGTATACTAGTGGTCCTTTCGGGTTCCTTCTAGTCATAAACTAGAGGTACCTGCTGAGAAAAGAAAGAAAGAAAATTTAGCAAAATCAAAATTTAACCTAAAAAAATAAAAAATAAATTGCAAAAAATAAAAATAATGGCTAAAGTAATAAAAATAAAGTTTTCTTAATATTTTAGTTCCCCGGCAACGGCGCCAAAAACTTGATCGTTAGATTGTAGAATTTTAAATTTATATGAATGAGAATGATCGAACGTGGAAACCAACTCTGACAACGATTTAAGGCAGGTGCACCTGTCGAACAGTAGTATAGCTTAGGCAAGACCGGATTGTTGAACCCAAAGGAACTAAAAGTACTAATACTAACTTTCTTTTTATTATCTAGCCTAAAATAAGTGAAGTTGTTATCTAATCTAAATTTAACTAACTACTAAGCTAAAGACTCAAGAAAAAAAGAACGAATTGGGGAAATACTGTTGGGAAAACTCAGTTGATTACGACGATACCTTAGGAAGAATCCACCTAGACTTCACTTGTTATCTAACACTGAACCAGACGATTTATTCACTTGACTTGATCCGTAAGATTCCCTAAGTTACATTAAACTCTCTCTCGAGGCGAATAACGTCTAACCCTAGGTTGATTAATTGAAATCTCTTTCTAATTAAAACCCCTAGAATCGCATTAACTCGATCTATGGTTTCCCATATTAGGTTTCACCCTAATCCGGCAAAATCTCGTCACCCTATCTCTAGGAGCGCGATCAACTCCGCTTAATTAGGCTAGATCTACTCTTAAGCAGGGACTTTTGTTCCTCCACCTAAGCACATCCAACTTGAATCAATATCCCAAAAATATTAACACAAGGATTAAGCACAAATAATTAAGAACAAATCAAGTATTTATCATATAGTTCAAAAAACAATAACAAGATTCATCTTAGGTTTCATCCCCTTCAGGTATCTAAAGGGTTTAGTTCATAATCATAAAAGAAAACATCTCAGAAGAAAAGATAAAACAAAACATAAGAAATTCCTAAAACTCCTTGAAGGAATTGAAGGAGAGATTCGCCGTCTTGAGTAGAATTCCAGCTTCTTGAGATGGATCAACTGGCTATCTTCCAATGTTCCCCACAAATCTGACCTTTTCGGCTTGGCTCCTTGGCCTAGCTCACCGCCTGTTCCGGCTTCTGCCGAACTCCCCTTCAAGTTGCCCCCCTGTTATATAGACTTTGAGATGCCTTACTTGGTCCGTAAGTATCCTAATTCATTCCTACTAAGGTGTTTGAATAGGCTTTGGAATGTGTTTCTTTGCCCTTGAGCATCCTTTTCCGAGTAGAATTACTCTTCTCTACAACAGGGACACGGGCATGGCACACGCCCGTGTGAACGGTCTTTAAGCCGTGTTCGGACTTCTTTAATGAGGCACGACCATGTGAATTGGGATCAGGCCGTGTTTTAGTTGATAATTGAGGCACGACCATGTGGTCTTGGGCCCAGGCCATGTGGATTTCGTGATATGGCCCATTTACTCTGTTTTGGGCCCGTTTTATGTTCTTTTCATCCTCGGGTGCTTTCCTGAGTATAAGACATGAAAAGAAAGGATTAAAAGCACCTTTTTACATGAATCAAGGAATAAATCATCCGAAAATATGCTAAATGTGGGATTAAAATATGTTACTTTTACGGTTTATCAAAAATAAATATAGGTTGTTAGATTGTTAAGTTTAATAAAGGCATTTTTGGTAAAAATGCCTAAATAGGAGTAAATTGTGAAATTTATAAATTGAGGTGTCAAAATGTGAAATGAATGAAAGAAATGGGCTGCTAGGGACCTTAGTGAAATTCGGCCAAACTAGGGTGAAGTCAAATTTTGAATATTTTGAGTTTTATGCTATTTGGACAAAATTGTGATAAAAAGTAAAAATCAGGGGCAAAATGGTAATTTTCCCATTTATGTGTTTTTGGATAAAATTCAAGGAATTATATTTGAATTAGTTTATTATGAATACATTTAGATCAAGAACCAAAGAAATCAGAATTTGATCAGGGAAAAGCGAAACTAGTCGAATAGTCGGGAAAAACACAGTCCGTCGACATTCAAGGTAAGTTTTTAAGCAATTAAGTTGAATTGGGTTTATTTATAGTGGTGTACATAAATTTAATGGAAGTATGTATATATATTATCGTTATAGCCGAATGTGAGGTATGCTTATATGCCATTGGTACACCCGAATGTGATGTTGATTATGGAGATGAAATAAGTTAATTCGTATATATGTAGTTGAGGTTTAAGTTTGATGTGTGTATATATAAATGAGTAAAAAGTTTGAGAAATGCACTAAGTGTGCGAATTTAAATACCGAGCACTAGGTGTGCGAAATCAGTCATTATGCACTAAGTGTGCGAATTGAATTACCGAGCACTAGGTGTGCGAAATCGGTCAGTGAGCACTAATTGTGCGAATTTAATTACCGAGCACTAAGTGTGCAAAATCAGTTAATAAGTACTAAGTGTACGAGTTAATTTTCAATTCAAAGATTGAATTTGGTAAGTTTTGATACTATGAGATGTTATTATTTGAAATCAAGTATATGTGATTAATTGTGGATTGGATAGAATGTTTTGTGGATTGGATAGAATGTTTCTTCTTGAATGTATGGTTTGAGTGGAATAATTTGATATGGGGAAATGTTTATAAAATCATATTGATCGTTATATGAAATACCAAAAAGTGATCCGGCTATGTGGAAATGTTGTAATAGATGTATGCTTGAATAGCTTGGACTTGAATATGTGGATAATACATGAGAATGTGATTTTTATATTGGATTCGACTTTGAATTTGAGAAATAAGTAATGTTTTGCGGTTGTACAAGTAAATGGGTAGTTGATGAATCCTTGACTATAATATTTTAAAAATCATAGTTAAGAGAATAATTGATAGATTTACTTAATTTGCTTACAACTTACTAAGCTGTTAAAGCTTACTTGGTGTTCTTGGTTGCTCTTGTGATTTAGATTTTTCTTTGGGTGATTGTTATGTGCTCGGGGATCGTAGGTGAAGCTCGTCACACTATCATCAATATTTTGGTACTTTTTGAAGTTGAATTTAATGTTTATGGCATGTATAGGCTATGATACCTTTTGAGTTCATTATGAATGATATGTATATAAATGCCATGCGAAAATGGCTAACTTGATAAATGAGTCTATATCCTTTTGATTGTGTTTTGTGCTTGAAATGTTTGAATATGGTAGAGTGAAGTTGAATGTGGATTGATAATTAGATTTATGTTGACATGATATGTTTCAATATGGGTGTTTGAAATTGGCTCAATTTAATGTGGTTTGGTTTGATTATTGATTTGTATTTGGGTGAAGGGTAAGCCACATAACAAGGCTAGTCATGGTTTAATTATGTGTTGAATGTGACTCATGGTATAAAATGATTCGGTTGGATTTAAATGCACATGTATTGAAATCAACCTATGTTAAAATTGTTTGGATTTATGTTCAATATACAATGGGATATGAATAAATGTATAAAGTGATAAACCGTAAAAGTAACATATTTTAATCCCATATTTAGTATGCTTTTGGATGATTTATCCCTCGATTTATATAAAAAGGTGCTTTTAATCCTTTCTTTTCATGTCTTATGCCCAGGAAAGCACCCGAGGATGAAAAGAACACAAAACGGGCCTAAAACGGAGTAAATGAGCCTTAACATGAAATTGACACGGCCTGGCCCAAAGTCTACACGGCCGTTCCTCGACGAATACCTAGAGCACGGCCTCAACTCCGTCCCACACGGTCGTGCCACGCCAATCATCTAGAACACGGCCTTCTCCCGATTTACACGGTCATGCCTTAAGAGAAATCCAAACACGGTCAGGTCTCGATCCACACGGGCGTGTGCCATGGCCGTGCCTCTGTCGCTGGAAAGAGTAATTTCAGTTGGAAAAGGATACTTAGGGAGAAAGAATCGCGTTCCAATAGCCTATATATATCCCCCAAGTACCACCTTTGAAGGGGGATCAAAAGCTAGGCCAAGGAGCCAAGCCGAGAAGGTCAGAGTTAGGGAAAAACGCGAGGGTAGCCAGTTGATCCATCCCAAGAAGTCGGAATTATACTCAAGACAGCGGAATTCTCCTTCAATTCCTTCAGGGGGTTTTAGGATTTTCTTATGTTTTGTTTTATCTTTTCTCTTGCGATGTCTTGTTTATTCATTATGAACTAAACCCCTCAGATATTTGAAGGGGATGAAACCTAGATGGATTTTATTATTTGATTTTTAAGTTATATGATAAATTACTTAGTTTGTTCTTAATTATGTTGCTTAATCCAAATCTGATGTGCTTAGGTGGAGGAGGAATAGACCCTGCTTAAGAGTAGATCTAACATAATTAGGCGGAGTTGATCGAACGCCTAGAGATAGGGTTACGAGATTTTGCCGGATTAGGGTGAAACCTAATATGGGAGTCCATTGATCGATTTACTGCTATCCTAGGGGGTTATTATAAGCGAACGAGAGTTCCACTAATTAACCTGGGGTTAGACATTATTCGCCTCGAGAGAGGGTTTAATATAGGTTAGGGAGTCTTACGGATCAAGCTAAGTAAAAGAAATCATATAACTTAGGGTTAATTAATAAGTGAAGTCTAGGAGGATTCTTCCTGAGGGTATCATCGTAATCAACTGAGTTTTCCTTCAAAGTTATTTTACTATTCGTCCTTTTTGTCTTTGTGTCCTTAGTTTAGTCTTCGTCAAAAGTAATCTTCACTCTAACTTTAAGGCTAAATAATAAAAAGAAAGTGAGTATTAATACTTTTAGTTCCTTTGGGTTCGATAACCGGTCTTGCCTAACCTATACTACTATTCGATAGGTACACTTGCCTTAATATCGTTGTCAGAGTTAGTCTCCAGGTTTGATCATTCATTTATAAATATTTAAAGCTCTGATTTGCAGCGATCAAGTTTTTGGCGCCGTTGCGGGGGAACTAAAATATTAAGAAAACTCTATTTCTATTACTTTAGCCCTAACTTTTATTTTTCGCAATTTATTTTTCTTTTCATTTCTATTTTTGTTTTTTTGTTTTTTTTTCTGTTTGCAGAAATTTTTCTGTCTTGCTTTTCCAACAGGTACCTCTAGTTTATGACTAGAAGGAACCCGAGAGGACCTTCGGTATACGATAGTGATATCGAAGCTACCGCTCGTAGGAATCGTCGAGAAACCAAGCGAGCCCTAGATTACACAGAGAGAGAGGAAGAAAACAGATCCAATCCTACTGAAGGGATGGACGAAAACAACCCACCACCACATGATATGGGGGAGAACAATGCTCCACGCACAATGTTCGATTGTACGAAACCACATTTAACAGGAGCAGAATCTAGTATTGTTAGGCCTGCTATATCTGCTAACAATTTTGAATTAAAGCCTAACACAATACAAATGATTCAACAGTTTGTTTAGTTTGATGGTTTGCAGGACGAAGATCCAAACACCCACATAGCTAACTTTTTAGAGTTCTGTGATACCTTCAAAATAAATAGCGTTTCTGATGATGCCATACGTCTTCGGTTATTCCCTTTTTCGTTAAGGAATAAAGCCAAACAGTGGTTAAACTCATTACAACGAGGGTCAATCACTACATGGGATCAGATGATCGAAAAGTTTTTAACGAAATATTTTCCACCGGCCAAAACTGCCAAATTGAGGAATGATATCTCTTCTTTTGTGCAGATGGATTTAGAAACACTATATGATGCATGGGAGAGATTCAAAGATCTCTTGAGGAGGTGTCCACACCATGGCTTGCCCTTGTGGCTACAAGTCCAAACATTCTACAACGGTGTAAACCCCTCAACAAGGCAACTTATAGATTCAGCCGCCGGTGGAACGCTGAACAACAAAACTCCAGAAGCAGCCTATTAAACAATTACCAGTGGCAAGCTTCAAGGACCAAACCGACAAAATCGGCAGGAGTTTTCAACGTCGATACCATGACCATGCTATCAACGTAGCTAGAGATGATGAATAAAAAGCTTGATAATTTGTGTTCTTCACAAGTGGAACTGTGGCGAATCCTGAGTACCCACCCTACCAACCGGAAGCAGAAAACGAACAGATGAACTATATAGGTAATAATTTCTGATCTAATGATAATCCTTATAGTAATACTTACAATCGAGGTTGGAGGAACCACCCAAAATTTTCATGGGGAGGTCAAGGCAATCACGGAAATCAAAGGCAACAACCTCCTCAAAACTTCTGAAATCAACCCTATCCACAAGAAAAGAAACCAACCCTCGAGGAACATATCCAAGAATCTGATAGAACAATCAAAAGCAACGAGAGCCGAATTGATGAAATTGCTAAGTCAGTCAAGGAAGTTAGTAATGCAGTTGAACAACTCGCAAAGCTAATGTCAGAACGACCGCAAGGACGTCTACCAAGTAACACGGAGATTAACCCTAAGGAGAAAATTCAAGCCATCATAGCTCAAGACAGCGAGGAGTTAGATAAACCCAAACCAATTCCAGAAAGTAAGGTAGACGAAGGTACAACAGAGGTAGCACAAGAAAAATCGAAACCGGTAATTAAGGAGTACAAACCTCGCATACCTTATCCCAAAGCGTTAAAAAGAGACGATTCAGAAGAATAGTTCGGTAAGTTCCTTAAACTTTTAAAGAAATTACATATTAACTTACCTCTTCTTAAAGCTCTTTTTCAAATGCCCGACTCGAGAAAATTTTTAAGACAGCTCTTGACCAACAAATGCAAAATAGATAAAGAGCATCACGTGGAACTGAATGCAACGTGTTCAGCAATGTTACAAAATAGACTGCCACAGAAACTAAAAGATCCAGGGAGTTTTACAATTCCATGTCTAATTGGTAGTCTACATATTGATAATGCGTTAGCTGATCTAGGGGCAAGCATAAACATCATGCCTTACTCACTGTTTAAACGACTAGGTCTAGGGAAGCCCAAACAAACTAGGATGAGTATTCAATTAGCTGATAAAACTATTAGAATTCCTAGGGGCATTATTGAAGACGTTCTTATCAAAATCGATAAATTTGTTTTTCCAGTAGACTTTGTTGTCTTAGACATGGATGAGGATAACTCAATCCCCTTAATTCTAGGAAGACCATTCCTAGCAACTGTCAGGACTAAAATTGATGTTGCTACAGGTGAGCTCATACTTCGTGTAGGAGATGAATCGATCAATCTCCAAGCTCTCGACTCGGCCAGGACAATAGTCGATGAAGGTCAGAAAGCCATTTCAGTTGATAAACATATTATCCAATCTTCATCACAGGAAACAACACAAAGCCTAAACCCTGAGCCGGCTCAAATAGACAAAGTAGAATTACACAAGGAACAAAACCTTAAGGTCGACAACTTCGAGAAGTAGAAGACAGAGATTAAAGTAGAGCTAGAAATAAAACCGGAGGAACCACTAGAAGAGCTCGTGGGGACATCAAATCACTTTAAAATAGGAAACCAGGTTCTGTTAGATAAAGCTGAGTCTCACATCCCCACAACAGACCTAAAGGAAAACAGAGAACTTCTTCTTAAGGTACGTGATATCTTCCCACAGGGAATAGTCGAGGTAAGCAATCCAATATTCAACACTTTCAAGGTAAACGCTTCTCGACTTCAACTTTGTCATAAAACTAAAACTGTAGACATAAGGGAAGATATTCAAACTTTTAAACCTCCTTAAAATTTTCAAATAGGAGGAAAGTCTAGCTTAAGACTATAAACGAGCGCTTCTGGGGAGGCAACCCGAGCACTAACTCTATTTCTTTTTATTTGCATTTAATTTTATTTTTCCTTTCCTTCTTTTTAAACTAACCAAAAACGCAGGTTTTCTAGGTCACACGGCCTTACACACGGCCGTGTCCGTGGCCGTGTGGACCACCGGAACTGCCACACTGACAAAGTGGAGGCCGTGCAAGTCAGTCCAACCACCCCCAATGTCACGGATCCAACCACCCTCCCCACGGGCACCGACAGGAAGGCACGGCCGTGCCTGTCAACCGTGTGAAGCTACTGACTTCCACACCACGAGCACACCATGCCTGTGCCTACAAATCGTGGGAAGCTACTGACTTATCAAACACGAGTGTAGGAATCCAAGACACGGGCGTAGGGTAACAACACATCCATACACACGACCGTGCATGGTGGCCGTGTAAATCGACACACCCTAGGACCATGACCGTGGGGAAGCACCAGATTTGAACCTCTATTTAAACCCCTCAACGCTTCCCCTTCCCTCCATCTGATTTTCATCCTTATTTTCTCACTCTCTTCCATCTCAGATTCTTCACTTACTAAGACTCTAGATCCTTGAGCAAGCCAACACCATGCCAAAGAAGTGGAAGAAGCTAAGCATAGGCTCCTTAACAAAGAACGATCAACATGAGTTAATGCCGGCAGCTTCGCCTCAACACCAAGCCAAGGATCTTTGAGACCAATTAGTTTTTATTTTTCATTTCTCTTTCCTTTCATTCTCCTTTTCTTTAATAATCTTATGTTTAATTTAGTTTAACTTAATTTAGTGTCGTAGTGTCAGGTTCGCCAGGCTGCTAGGGAATCACGCCGACCACCATGACAACATCACTACGCTCACCACCACCACCACATCCCCAATCTTAGCATTGATTCCCACCTTGCAAACCATCCTTTAATAAGGACTTCATAGTCCATTAGTATTTTCCTATCATTTCAGTTTTCTTCTTAGTCTCCTTCACTTTAGCTTGCTTTTCTTTAATTTCATCTTTAGTTTATTTATATTATGTTTCAATAAACCCTGGTTAATCCTTCATGAGTTCCCCAATTTCTTCATCTAGCACAGAGCTCAGGAACCACCACCACCACCATACCGACGCCTTCGCCGTATTTGCCATAACTGCCACAACCCCTGCCCTATTCTAAGGAAATAGTCCATACCTCTGGGAGTATTCTATCCCCTCCTTTTTTATTTTAAATATATATGCATTATCTATCTTTGTACATTGAGGACAATGTACATCTTAAGTGTGGGGGGGTAAAAGAACCTAACTTTTTTTCATTATTCTCAAATCCCTGATTTAGTCTTGTTTTTATGCAAAGTTGTCATATTACTAATTAGGATGAAATTTTTGATGATTTGTGATGATTATTAACATGTTTTAGAATAAGTCATAGTAATTGAACATTGATGATTAAATTTAAAGAATACTATAGAATCAAGCATGATAAGTCTATTTTTTAGGAATTAAAATTTTTGCTAGGTTGTTGATCCAATTTTGAATATCACCTTGAAATTCGAATTTTATAAGGATGATGTCAAAACACCCGTAATTTTTGTGAGTATTTGAACCTTATAGAGCATACATTCTTTTTCGTGCTCATTTTTTGATTATGAGTGTGTCAACTATGAACTGTTATTCTAGAACTTGCCTTGTTTTTACATGTCAAGACCACAGTTATGATTTGATATACCGAGATGATAAAAGCACTTAGGTTTTAACCCACTTACTCCACTTAAAAGCCTACCTTCATAATTAACCCATAGTGAACCCCGTTGAGCCTAACAACCCTTTTTATTGACTCACCTACTAATTGTAACCAAAAACCCTTTCTATTTGTTATCACCATTTTTTTAATTACCTTTTTTGTCGAGATTTGATTTTGAACAAGTTTCCTCACTATGTTCTATATTTCAGTTGTAAAAATTCTTCCTTATTATTATGATAGTTTGTCTTAAAAAAAACGAAGTATATTCATTATTAGTTCTATGATTAAGTGAGCTTGCATGTTCAAATTCCAATTCTCAAGGAAAAAGCTCGTATTATTAGTTTTTAATTAATGTAAGATTAAGTTCATTTTTTCTAGTTAGAAAATTTATCAGGTCAATCTCGATTCTAACCTTCTAATTCAGCCTTTATCCATACCCCTAACCTAACCCCCGTTACAACCTTAATGAAGACATTTTGATCTGTTTGTCATCTCATATTACAGTGGTGGAGATTTGATTTTCAGGCAAGCTTATGGGATTAACTTTTCAGGTTCGACTTATGAGCAATCTTTTTCTGAACCTTAAACACTTTAGAGTGATTTGAGTGAATCCTAAGTGAGGATGTCAATCCTTGTCGGTTCTGAATTGAAAAGGTAGTTATTTAAAAGAGGGGAGACACCTATGTTTTCGAGGAACAAAATCATGACTTATCTCGTTTGAATCTTTAGGACTCTTTGAGTTAAATTATCCATGTATAAATTATCTATCAATTATGAAAAGACATTGTTGATAAAAATTGTGAATCATGGAAAGTTCGTTTTAATTGTAAGTTGAGAATTTTGCTTGAGGACAAGCAAAAGCTTAAGTGTGGGGGTATTTGATAAACCGTAAAAGTAACATATTTTAATCCCACATTTAGTATGCTTTTGGATGATTTATCCCTCGATTTATATAAAAAGGTGCTTTTAATCCTTTCTTTTCATGTCTTATACCCAGGAAAGCACCCGAGGATGAAAAGAACACAAACCAAGCCTAAAACGGAGTAAACGGGCCTTAACATGAAATTAACACGGCCTGGCCCAAAGTCTACACGGTCGTGCCTCGACGAATACCTAGAGCACGGCCTCAACTCCATCCTACCCGACCGTGCCACGCCAATCATCTAGAACACGGCTTTCTCCCGATTTACACGGTCGTGCCTCAAGAGAAATTCGAACACGGTCAAGCCTCGATCCACAAGGGCGTGTGCCATGGCCGTGCCTTTGTCGCTGGAAAGAGCAATTTCAGTTAGAAACGGATACTTTGGGAGAAAGAATCGCGTTCCAAGAGCCTATATATATCCCCCAAGTACCACCTTTGAAGGGGGATCAAAAGCTAGGCCAATGAGCCAAGCCGAGAAGGTCAGAATTAGGGAAAAACGCGAGGGTAGCCAGTTGATCCATCCCAAGAAGTCAGAATTATACTCAAGGCGGCGGAATTCTCCTTCAATTCCTTCAGGGGGTTTTAGGATTTTCTTATGTTTTGTTTTACCTTTTCTCTTACGATGTTTTGTTTATTCATTATGAACTAAACCCCTCATATACCTGAAGGGGATGAAACCTAGATGGATTTTACTATTTGATTTTTAAGTTATATGATAAATTACTTAGTTTGTTCTTAATTATGTTGCTTAATCCAAATCTGATGTGCTTAAGTGGAGGAGGAATAGACCCTGCTTAAGAGTAGATCTAACATAATTAAGCGGAGTTGATCGAACGCCTAGAGATAGGGTTACGAGATTTTGCTGGATTAGGGTGAAACTTAATATGGGAGTCCATTGATCGATTTGCTGCTATCCTAGGGGGTTAATATAAGCGAACGAGAGTTCCACTAATTAACCTAGGGTTAGACGTTATTCGCCTCGAGAGAGGGTTTAATATAGGTTAGGGAGTCTTACGGATCAAGCTAAGTAAAATAAATCATATAATTTAGGGTTAATTAATAAGTGAAGTCTAGGAGGATTCTTCCTGAGGGTATCATCGTAATCAACTGAGTTTTCCTTCAAAGTTATTTTCCTATTCGTCCTTTTTGTCTTTGTGTCCTTAGTTTAGTCTTCGTCAAAAGTAATCTTCACTCTAACTTTAAGGCTAAATAATAAAAAGAAAGTGAGTATTAATACTTTTAGTTCTTTTGGGTTCGATAACCAGTCTTGCCTAAGCTATACTACTGTTCGAGAGGTACACTTGCCTTAATATCGTTGTCAGAGTTAGTCTCCAGGTTTGATCATTCTTTTATAAATATTTAAAGCTCTGATTTGCAGCGATCAGAATGCCGTGATATGCTAAGTAGATTATTAACGGAATGTTCATTAGATTAGATTATTGGATATGTAATATTTTGTACATATTCGGCCTTATGAGTTGCTTTAATAATTTGATTATAAATTGCTTGTGTATTCAGTTATGAGACGTATTAAAATGGCTAGGTAAATGGTTTGGTTGGTTACGTGCAAGTGAGTATGATATAATTATTATTAAAATTATGTTCAGCTATGATGTAATGTGATATGATTGAAGTATGTTTGATAATGAATTAGGCATTCGATAGCCATGCAATTGAAGTTCATCCGATTCGAAGTTGTATTAAAGAAATATGATTTGTATATATGAAATGTTTTTAATATATATATATATATGAATGCCTATTCTGGGTTATGTTTTGATCGGTAATGCCTCCAAATCCTAGTCCGGTGACGGATACGGGTTAGGGGTGTTACACTACTCCTACTTTGACAGACATATCCGAGCGTCTCCCTCGCTTCGAGCAGCAATGCTTTCGGCGGTTCGACAGTCTCGAGGCCACATTGCAGTAGATCTACCACCATCTCCATATTTCATCTTCGGTGCTGATCGTCAAAATCAGAGCTTTAAAATTTATAATGAGAATGATCAAACCTGGAAACTAACTCTGACAATGATTTTAAGGTAAGCGTACCTATCGAACAGTAGTATAGTTTAGGCAAGACCGAAATATCGAATTCTAAAGGAACCGAAAGTACTAATACTAACTCTCTTTCTATTATTTAGCCTAAGAATTAAGTGAATGTTTATCTAATCTAAATTTAACTATCAACTAAACTAAAGACACAAAGACAAAAAGAATGAATTGGGGAAAATACTGTTGGGAAAACTGATTAAGACGATGCCCTTAGGAAAAATCCATCTAGACTTCATTTGTTATCTAACATTGAACCAGACGGTGTATTCACTTGACTTGATCTGTAAGATTCCCTAAGTTATATTAAACCCTCTCTTGAAGTGATAAATGTCTAACCCTAGGTTGATTGATCGCTAGAATCAAAATCTTAAAATTTATAAAAAGAATGATCGAACCTGCAAACTAACTCTGACAAAGATTAAAGGCAAGTGTACCTATCGAACAGTAGAATAGCTTAGGCAAGACTGACTTGTCGAACCCAAAGGAACTAAAATTACTAATAGTAACCTTCTTTTTATTATCTAGCCTAAAATAAGTGAATTTGTTTTCACTTAACTACTACTAAGCTAAAGACGCAAAGACAAAAAGAATGAATTGGGAAATAACTTGAGGGAAGACTTAGTTGATTTAAAACGATAGCCTTAGGAAACATCCACTTAGACTTCACTTGTTATCTAACACTGAACCATACAATTTATTCACTTGACTTGATCCATAAGACTCCCTAACGTATATTAAACCCTCTCTCGAGGTGAATAACGTTTAACCCTAGGTTAATTAACGGAAATCTCTTCCTCACTTAATAACCCCTTAGAATAGCAGTAAATCGAACTATGGACTGCCATATTAGGTTTCACCCTAATCCGAAAAAATCTCGTCACCCTATCTCTAGGAGCGCGAAGGACTCCGCTTTAATTATGCTAGATCTGTTCTTAAGTAGGGACTCTTACTCCTCCACCTAAGAACATCTGACTGGAGTCAATATCCCGGAAACATTAACATAAGAATTAAGCACACATAATTAAGAACAAATCAAGTATTTATCTTATAATTCAGAAAATAATAACAATATTCATCTAGGCTTCATCCCCTTCAGGTATCTAAAGGGTTTAGTTCATACCAAATAAAGAAAACATCTCAGAAGAAAAGATAAAACAAAACATAAGAAATCCTTAAAACTTCCTGGAAGAATTGAAGGAGAGATCCGCTATCTTGAGTAGAATCCCAGCTTCTAGAGATGGATCAACTGGCTATCTTCGAGTGATTCCCACAATTCTGACCTTTTCGGCTTGGCTCCTTGGCCTAGCTAACCGTCTCCTTCCAGGTAACACTTAGGGGGTTTATATAGGCTCTTGGAATGTGTTTCTTCACCCCAAATTATCCAAATCTGAATGAAATTGCTCTTTGCCACGACAGGGACACGGCCATGTCACACGCTCGTGTGACTAGTCTTCAAGCCGTGTTCGGACTTCTTTAATGAGGCACGGCCTTGTGACTCGGGGGTAAGGCCGTGTTCTAGATGATCAATATGGCACGGTCGTGTAGGCTTAAGTCCAAGCCGTGTGGATTTCGTGATATAGCCCATTTACTCCGTTTTGGGCCCGTTTTATGTTCCTTTCATCCTCGGGTGCTTTCCTAGGTATAAAATATGAAGAGAAAGGATTAAGAGCACCTTTTTATATCAATCGAGGCTTAAATCATCCAAAAGCATACTAAATGTGGGATTAAAATATGTTGCTTTTACGGTTTATCAAATACCCCCACACTTAAGCTTTTGCTTGTCCTCAAGCAAAATTCTCAACTTATAATTAAAACAAACTTTCCATGATTTATAACTCCTATCAATAATGTCTCATCATAATTCATAGATAATTTATACATGGATGAGTTAACTCGAAGAGTCCTAAAGATTCAAACAGTCAAAGTCATATATTTGTAGCATAAAAACATAGGTGTTTCCCCTTATCTAAATAATTACCTTTGATTCATAATCGACAAGGATTGACATCCTCACTAAAGATTCAATCAAATCACTCGAGGTGTTTAAGGTTCAAAATTAAGCTCTCAGAAGTCGAAACTGAAAAGTTGATCCCATAGGCTTGCCTGAAAATCAAATCTCCGCCACTGTAATATGAGATGATACACAAATCAAAAGGTCTTTAACAGGGTTGTAACGGGGCTAAGGTTAAAGGTGTGGATAAAGGCTGAATTAGATGGTTAGAATCGAGACTGACCTGACAAATTGCCTAACTAAAAAAATTGAACTAACACTAAATAATTACATCAATTGAAAACTAATAATACGAACTTTTTCCTCAAGATGTGGAATTTCAACACTTGGTAGAACTAATACTGAATATACTTCGGGTTTTTTTAAGAAAAAATCATAAAAGATGAATTCAATTATTGAACTAATTTAATTAGGTAACTTAATCAAATCATATCTCGATCAAAGGGTAGTCAAAAGGAATGGTGATAACAAATACAAAGGGGCTTTGGGTTAATAGTAGCTGGTGAGTCAATAAATGGGTTGTTAGGATCAACGGGGCTCACTAGGGGTTAATTTATAGAGGTAGGCTTTTTAGTGGAGTGAGTGAGTTAAATCCTAGGAGCCTTTATCATCTCTGTACATCAAATCATAGATGTAGTCTCAACATGTATAATCGAGGTAAGTTCTAGAATAACAGTTCATAGTTGACACACTCATAATCAATAAAGTGAGCATGGAAAAGAATATATGCTCTAATAGGCTCAAAATCTCACAAAAATTTTGGGTGTTTTGACATCAACCTTGTAAATTTCAAACTTCCAGATAATATTCAAATTCAGCTCAACAACCTAGCAAAGATTTTAATTCTAAAAAAAATAGACTTATCATGCTCGATTCTCTAATATTCTTCTAATTTAATCATCAATGCACAATTAACTACGACTTAAATTAAAACATATCAATAAAAATCATAGACCATCAAAAATTTCATCCTAATTAGTAATATGAGGAAATTACTCAAGAACAAGGTTAAATTCAGGAATTTGAGAATAATGAAAAAAAGTTAGGCACTTTTATCCCCCCACATTTAAGATGTATATTGCCCTCAATGTACAAAGATAGATAACAACAGTTATATAATATCAAAAGAGAAGGGAGAAAGTGGCACTTCCTGGATTACGGATGAGATCCCGGAGTTGGATTGGTAGAGGTCGTGGTTACGGATGACTTATGTAGTAGTGAATTACTCCTAGTGATTTGTTCGTTTCTATGGAGTGTTCATTTGATACTGCGAAGTCACCAGTTAGAAATCTCGGAGGCGTATAAATATATGTTAGGAATACTCGAAGGTTAGATGTGAACGATAATCATGATAAAAGTTTGCAGTGTATAAAGAAAAAGTTCAAACTAAGACAATTTAAAATAAATGGAAAATAAGGAAAATAGAAAAATTAAAAGTTAAAGCTTAAAATAAGAAAAAAAACTAGATAAAAAGGACTCAGAGGTCCTCATCATCGGCCGGGTCCTGTGGTGGTGTCGGTGATGAGATATGGAAGTGATGGCATATCTGCTGGAGGGTAGCCTCGATTCTGTCAAGACGTCGAGCGTTGTCAGCGAAATACTGCTCGAACTGGTTGAGGCGTGCAGAGATATCCAACAATGAAGCTGTTGCCTGGGATGGCCGCTGGATCGAAACTGGTACCTCCTGTGGTGGTGGTGGGACATCATCAATAATGTCCTCAGGCTCCGCCTCATCTGTGGCTAATTGGTATTGGGGAGGGTCGGTCCCTGGACGATATTTAATTATCCCCATGTGTATCATCGTCTGAATGCCCTGAGGTATCATCTGGCCGAGCAGTGTGAGCGAGGAAATCTGAGCCTCGATGTGGAGGAGGCCAAAGTGTCGAGCTAACTGAGTGATGTACGGCCCCATCGATAAAATTCCCTTTCTATGCTACTCCCTTTGGTGCTGAATTGCATAGGCGATGTAGTATGCAAGGTCGAAAACGTGTCCTTCAGACATGCACGATAGGTAGTAGACATCGTGCTTATTCACTACGCCGGTGCTCTCACGTCGACCTGTGATAGTGTAGGCTAGGATGGCGTGGATATATCGCAGCGGTGGGCCAAGGGCTATCGCCTTAGAGCGACTGGGGTCGTAAATGCCTGTGGTAGGGGCTAAGCTGCGCCAGCAGTTGAGAGGAGTGCAGTGGAGCTGATGGTTTAACTCAGAGAGTGAATTTTCTATTATAAACTCCTCCTTATAGAGTCCGAGTGTTGTGCCGAATTGTGGTACACTTAGTCGACGTACCGTGCCCCCTAAACGGAATTAAACTGTGCCTGGGTCGTCATATTAGGTCATCACTGTCTGTAAGGTGAAAGTGGTGCAGAACTCGAGTGTGAGTTCCAAATATGTGGGCTCGATGATAGAAAAAAATTACTCCCACGGCTCAGCTGATATGAGGGCTCGAATATCGGCTGCTAGTCTGACCTGTTCCACGGCGTCCCAGTCAATGCACCTTCCGGTGCCGAGAGGTCTTTCCCGGAATGCCTTATATCGTTCTTCCTAAGCTTCTTGAGAGAATTGAAGGAGGCGGTGTCTTATTTCAGAAGAGGCACTAGCTGAGGACGAGCCGGGGCCCTTTCTTTTCTTAGTGGGGGCGTCCGTAGTTCGTTTCCCTCGTGATGATGACATTGTACCTGAAATAATGGATATTCAAGTAATGTTTGTACGAAATTGTTATCTAGACCCCAGATATTTAAATGCTAAATGCGGTTATACACCTATGAGCAGCCTATTCTAATTTTACATAGGAAAATTTGTTTAAGAATGTAATCAATATGAAATCTATCTAACAATCAATAAATAGCAAAAAATAATTAACAATCAAAATTTTCACTATAAATATTCATGAGAAATGAAACATTGAGACAAATTCTAAGAAAATAAATCATGCTTAAAACAAAAACAAAAATAAAGCAAAATAATATGAAATTTATCAATCTTTTAGTCAAGAGAATGAAGTAATGGGGGAAACCAGGGGTGTGATGGTGTAAATCGGTCGAGCACGGGCGGAGTACGGTGGTGCTGTGAGGTTTTCTGCAGGTGCACGGCTGTGGCGAGGGCGTGGACTGCTGCAGCACGGCTGTGGCATGGGTGTGGGGTGCGATTTTGTAAGGTTTTTGGAGAAAAGGGGAGGTTGAGAGGTTCTTTTAGGGGGTTGCCGACGTGGGTGTGGCCAGAAATGGGAGAAAAGGGGGCCGAGAAATCTTTTAGGGTTGATTTTGGGGAGGGTGACGGTTTAAGTTGCTTAAATAGGGGTGAGAGCACGGGAAGGGACCATGCCCGTGCTCGATTTTTATGCGCCTGTGTTTTTCGTGATTTTGAATTTTGGGCGCGTTTAGGTGTTTGGCCACGGCCTTGGGTGTTTGTGGCACACCCATGTTCTTATTCACACGGTCATGTAGAACGGGCGTGTTCTGCCCGTGTTTGACAAGTCAGTATGTTGGCACGGTGAGGTAACACGGGCGTGTGTAGCCCGTGTGTGGCAAGTCAGTATCTTTACACGGTCGTCAGGCACTAGCGTGTCCAACCCGAGGTTGGCAAGTCAGTATCCTCACACGGTCGTCGGGCACGGTCGTGTTCTACCTGTGTTTAGGAAAATTTTAATCTCTTGTCGTGCACGGCTATAGGTACGCCCGTGTTTCATCCCCTAGCTTCCACACGGCCACGGGCACGCCCTTGTGCAAGGCTGTGTGGCCCTAAACCTGTACTTCATTGATATGGAGTTAGATGCTTAAAAGTAAAATGTTAGTAAATTAGTGCTCGGGTTGCCTTCCGAGAAGCGCTCGTTTATAGTCTTAAGCTAGACTTACTAATCGCTGGAATCAGAGTCTTAAAATTTATAATGAATGAGATCGAACCTGGAAACTAACTCTGACAACGATTAAAGGCAAGTGTACCTACCGAACAGTAGTATAGCTTAGGCAAGACCAGATTGTCAAACCCAAAGGAACTAAAAGTACTAATAGTATCCTTCTTTTTATTATCTAGCCTAAAATAAGTGAAGTTGTTTACACTTAACTACTACTAAGCTAAAGACGCAAAGACAAAAAGAATGAATTAGGAAATAACTTGAGGGAAGACTCAGTTGATTTAAGACGATAGCCTCAGGAAACATCCACCTAGACTTCACTTGTTATCTAACACTGAACCATACGATTTATTCACTTAGTTTGATCCGTAGGACTCCCTAACATATATTAAACCCTCTCTCGAGGCGAATAATGTCTAACCCTAGGTTAATTAATGGAAATCTCTTTCTCTGAATAATAACCCCCTAGAATAGCAGTAAATCGATCTATGGATTCCCATATTAGGTTTCACCCTAATCTGGCACAATCTCATCACCCTATCTCTAGGTGTGCGATCAACTCCGCTTAATTACGCTAGATCTACTCTTAGGCATCTATTCCTGCTCCACCTAAGCACATCAAATTTGGATTAAGCACACATAATTAAGAACAAACTAAGTATTTATCATATAATTCAGAAATCAATAACAAGATTCATCTAGGTTTCAGCGTCTTCAGGTATCTGAAGGGTTTAGTTCATAATAAATAAAGAAAACATCTCAAGAGAAAAGATAAAACAAAACATAAGAAATCCCAAAAACTCCCTGAATGAATTGAAGGAGAAGTCCGCCGTCTTGAGTAGAATTCCGGCTTCCTGGGATGGATCAACTGGCTATCTTCGAGTGATTCCCACAAATCTGACCTTCTCGGCTTGGCTCCTTGGTCTCGCTAATCACCCCCTTTAAGGTGGTACATAGGGGGTTTATTTAGGCTCTTGGAATGTGTTTCTTCGCCCCAAAGTATCCAAATCCGAATGAAATTGCTCTTTGCCATGACAGGGACACGGCCATGTCACACGCCCGTGTGACTAGTTTTTAAGTCGTGTTTGGACTTCTTTAATGAGGCACAGCCATGTGACTTGAGGGTAAGGGCGTGTTCTAAATGCTTGACAAGGCACGGTCGTGTGGTCTTTGGGCTAGGCCATGTCGATTTCGTGATATGGCTCATTTACTCCGTTTTAGGTCCGTTTTTTGGTCTTTTCATCCTCGGGTGCTTTCCTGGGTATAAGACATGAAAAAAAGGATTAAGAGCACCTTTTTATATGAATTGAGGCTTAAATCATCCAAAACCATACTAAATGTGGGATTAAAACATGTTGCTTTTACGGTTTATCAAATACCCCCACACTTAAGCTTTTGCTTGTCCTCAGGCAAAATTTTCAACTTACAATTAAGACAAACTTTCCATGATTCATAATTCCTATCAACAAAGTCTCATCATAATTCATAGATAATTTATACATGGATGATCTAACTCGAAGAGTCCTAAAGATTCAAACAATCAAAGTCATATATTTGTATCACAAAAACGTAGGTGTCTCCCCTTATCAAAATAATTACCTTTAATTCAAAATCAACAAGGATTGACATCCTCACTAAAGATTCACTCAAATCACTCGAGGTGTTTAAGGTTCAAAATTAAGCTCTCAGAAGTCGAACTTGAAAAGTTAATCCCATAGGCTTGCCTGAAAATCAAATCTCCACCACTGTAATATGAGATGATACACAAATCAAAAGGTCTTTAACAGGGTTGTAACGGGGCTAGGGTTAAAGGTGTGGATAAAGGCTAAGTTAGAATGTTAGAATCGAGACTGAGTTGACGAATTACCTAACTAACAAAAATTGAACTAATCCTAAATGATTACATCAATTGAAAACTAATAATACGAGCTTTTCCTCAAAATGTGGAATTTTAACATGTAAGCTCATTTAATTATAGAACTAATAATGAAAATACTTCGAATTTTTTTTTAAGAACAAACTATTAATATTACATAATAATGAATGAAACAGCTAGACAACACATCAAATCAAATCATAATATAAGGGTCATCAAAAGGAATGGTGATAACAAATACAAAGGGGTTTTGGGTTAATATTAGTTGATGAGTCAATAAAAAGGGTTCTTAGGATCAATGGGGTTTACTAGGGGTTAGTTGTTAAGGTAGGCTATTTAGTGGAGTGAGTGGTTAAATCCTAGGTGCCTTTATCATCTCAGTATATCAAATCATAGGTGTGGTCTCAACATATATAATCGAGGCAAGTTCTAGAATAACAGTTCAAAGTTGACGCACTCATAATCAATAAAGTGAGCATTAAAAAGAATATATGCTCTATAAGGCTCCAAATCTCACAAAAATTATGGGTGTTTTGACATTAACCTTGTAAATTTCAAATTTCAAGATAATATTCAAATTCAGTTTAACAACCAGCAAAGATTTTAATTCTGAAAAATAGACTTATCATGCTTGATTCTCTATTATTCTTCTAATTTAATCATCAATGCACAATTAACTTATGACTTAATCTAAAACATATCAATAAAAATCATGAACCATCAGAAATTTCATCCTAATTAGTAATATGAAAAATTTACTTAAAAACAAGACTAAATTCAGGGATTTGAGAATAATGAAAAAAGTTTGGCCGGATTTGAGAATAATGCATAAAGTTAGGCCATTCTTTTAGATAAATATTCACCCCCCATACTTAAGATGTACATTGCCCTCAATGTACAAAGATAGATATAACATTTATGGGATAAATCAAAAGAGAAAGGGAAAGAATACTCCCTGAATTTTGGATGGTGTACCTGGAGGATGGTAGAGGTCGTGGTGTGTGATGACTCGTGTAGTAGTGAATTGCTCCTGGTGATGTTTTTTTTTTTTAAACTACTAAGCCATCAGTTAGAAATCTCAGAGGCGTAATTAAAATATGTGAGGCATACTCGAAGATAATAAAAGTTTGTAATATATAAAGAACAAGTTCCAATTAAGACAAATAACAATTAAAATAACTGGAAAATAAAATTAAGAAGAAAAATAAAAATAAAAATAAAAATAAACAGAAAAGAGGAAAAAATTAGGTAAATAAAAAGACTCGAAGGTCCTCATCATCGTTCGGGTCCTGTGGTGGTGGTGGTGGGATATGGAGGTGATGGCATATTTATTGGAGAATGGCCTCTATCCCATCAAAGCGTCGAGTGTTTTCAACGAAATACTGCTCGAACTGGTCGAGGTGTGCAGAGATATCTGCCCATGAGGTTGTTGCACGGGATGGCCGCTGGCTCGGAATCAGTACCTCCTATGATGGTGGTGGGACATCATCAGTAATGTCCTCAGGTTCCCCCATGTTTGTGGGTGTCACTAATCAGTATTGAGGGGGTCGGTCCCTCGACGATGTTTAATCATCCTCATGTGTAGCATCGTCTGGATGCCCTGAGGTACCATATGCCCAATCATCATAAGGGAGGATATCTGCTCGTCGGTGTTAAGGAGGTCGAATTGTCGAGCCAACCGTGTTATATATGGGCCCATTGATAAAATTCCTTTCCTGTGCGCCTCTGTTTGATGTTGCATTGCACCAGCGATAAAGTATGCCAGGTCGAAAATGTGCCCTTCTGACATGCACGATAGGTAGTATACATCGTGTCGATTTACCACGCCGGTGCTCTCACGATGACCTGTATTGGTGTGAGCGAGAATGGCGTAGATGTACCTCAAATATGGGGCGAGAGCTGTCGCTTTGGAGCAAGTAGGGTCGTAGACATTGGTGATGGGGTGTAGGCTGTGCCAGTAGGAGAGGGGAGTGCAGTAGAGCTGTCGGTTTAACTCGGAGAGTGGCTTGCTTCTATAAATTTTAACGTATAGAGTCCGAGTGCCGAGCTGAATTGCGGTACGCTTAGTCGACGTACCGTGCCCCCTAAATGAAATTGGACTGTACCAGGGTCTTCGAATTGTACCATCACTGTTTGCAAGGTGAAAGTGGTGCAGAACTCTAGTGTGAGCTCCAAGTATGTGGGCTCGATGATTGAGAAAATTTGCTCCCACGAGTCAATCGAGAGGAGGAATCGAATATCGGTTGGGAGCCAGACTTGCTCCAGCGCGTCCCAATCGATGCACCTACCGGTGCCGAGGGGTCTATCCTGGATTGCTTTTTAACGCTCTTCCTAAGTTTGCTGAGAAAATCAGAGGAATTGGTGTCGTAGCTCGGAAGAAGCACTTGTTGAGGATGATCCGGGTCCCTTTCTTTTCTTCGAACTCGGGACTGCTATTTTCTTTCCTCGAGATGACGACATTGCACCTGAAATTAGTAATCAAATATAAAGCCAGTTCTTTTGATCAAGCCTCAACAAAACGTATAGCAAAACTATTCCATACTAAAATCAAATGAAAGAAAAATTTGAGAAGTTAGAATACTACAACATGTCATTCATCAGAATTTATTTTTACAATAGTGATTATTTCGAACAAAGAAATCTATTAATCATATTAATTCTAAAATGCAAGAATTTATTCCTAAATATCAACATGAAATCTAGCAACCAATCCATCACAATTTTTACTATAGGTATTCATGGGGAATGAATTTTTGAGACAAGTTCCTAAATATAAGTCATGCTTAATACTAAAACTAAACAAACAAAACAAAAAAAATAAAAATAAAGTGACAGAAAATTTATCAAGCTTTAAGCCAAGAAATTGAAGTAATGAAGGGAACCAGGGGTTGTGATGGTGTAGATCGATTGAGCACGGGCGGAGCACGTCAGTGCTGTGGTAATTTCTGCAGGTGCACGGTTGTGGAGAGGTCGTGGTCTGCTGCAGCACGGCGGTGGCGAGGGCGTGCGGGTGGTTTTTGTAACTGTCCGAATTTGACTCTAATCGGAACGGTGGTTTTGGGACCACGAATCCGAGTCTGAAATATATTTAAATGATATATTTTGTGCTTATTATATGTGAATTAATGTGTGTGAAAGTTTTGTAGAAAAATTTAATCGTTTGGGTGCTTAATTAAATAAAAGGACTTAATCGCGTAAAGTGTAAAAGTTACAAACTATAGTAAAACGTGCTTAATTATTAGCGGTTTCTTAATATGAAGTCCTTAAAGTAGAATTATGCCATAAATGTGATAGTGGATGGTTGATGGACGGTTTTAGACATAGTTTAAATGTTATATTTATTTTATTATAAAGGTTAAATAAGTAAAATAATTAATAAGTAATATTAAACAAAACCAAAGGCCATTATCATCTTATTTTCTTATGACCGAATGTAAAAGGAGGAAGAACTTAAAGTTTCTTCAACATTTCGGCATTTTGAAACTTGATTAAGGTATGGTTAGTTTTCAGTTTTTGATAATTTTTACGTTTTTGAGATCGTTGCTTCGAACAGTAGCTGACTCGTGTTAGAATTTTTAAATTTAAGCATGTTTGATGTTCGGCCATTGATATGTTCTTGAATTTTTTGGTGTTTGATGATTTTAAATTAATGATATGTTAAAGATTAGCTTGTTTTGTATTGGAAATTTTAGTGATTTTGAGTATTTAGGACTTTATTGCAAAGAATAATTCTTTGAGGGGTTAAAATGCAAAATAAATGAAATGAAGGGACTTGTAGGAGCATAAGGAAGATTCGGCCCTTAAGGATTTCATTTGAATTATGTGTATTTTGAGTTTTATGCAATAGGGACTAAATTATAAAAGTTGTGAATGTCAGGGGTAAAATGGTAATTTGCCCATTTAAGTGTTTTTGGATTAAATTGAAATGAAATGTGTTTGAATGAGCTCAAATTGAATGTGTTTAGATTAAGAACAAAGAAAAACGGACTTGGATCGGGGAAAGGCAAAAGTTATTGAATAGCCGGTTTTAACTGTTCGACGATTTCCGAAGTAAGTCTATAAGCAATTTAATATCATTAATAGTATTTATAACATTGACTATATACTTAACTGTGAAATTATTCTTGTAAAAATTATTATAGCCGAATGTGGATAGTGAGATTGAATTGGAATGTTGTTATAATTTAAATTGGGTTGATATGTTAAAGTGATGAATAATGTGACTTATGTTAATTTGGGCTGCATTATTGTAATGTTTATGAGATGATAATGAAATGTATCGGGCTTCGAGCCTAGCAGGCCTTGTGCCGGTGGATTGTATCGGGCTTCGAGCCTAGTATGCCTTGTGCCGGTGAAATGTATCGGGCTTATTGCCTAGCAGGCTAAATGCAGGTGATCAAATTTTAGACCTCGGGTCTAGCAGGCTTAAATGCCAGTGTGTATTTCAAGCTTTGATACCTAGCAGGCTTAATGACGGTGATATATTATAGATAGAGAATTCATGAAACATTTACAAGATGGAAGTAATTACTGCAATAAGTTGAATGCTCGGGTAAGTATAAGTTGTTCATAGATGCAAGGAACAAGGTAAGTTATTGTAATCCTTTCGGATTAAGTAAGTTGTGGTGTAGTCAAAGTTTTCCGTGAGATGTTTATATGTGCATTTGATCTTATCAATAATGAGTATGATATGTATAGTGAAATATAAGCTTGGTTATGCCTTGAGATTCGGTCATATGTATAATTGTTAGATGTGAGAATGATTGCATATGCTTACCTATGTGAATGACTAATTACATGTGACTAAGATGTATATTATGTTTATTAGTTTTGGAATATACGAATAGCTAAGGAATTTAAGTATTTTGGAGAGTTTGTATGCTTATGATAAGAAAATGATAAATGCTAAGTAAAAGTAATGGCATTCGGCCATAATGAAACTTATAAGTTAATTCATTTGTATTCAATTTCATAGACAAGTTGATATATATGTATATATATTGCTTGAGTATTTGATAGCTGTATTGTAATTGCTTAAGACTTACTAAGCTAGTAAGCTTACTTTGTGAGTGTTCATTGTAATGTTTTATAGATTTTGGTCAAGCTACGGACTCGGCGGATCGTCAGAGAAGTCAACCACACTATCATCTTCTTTGGTATTTATAAGTTTAAATTTTAATCAAAGGCATGTATAGATTAGACTAAGTTTTGGAACCTATGATATTTTGGTCTTGTATATAAATATAGCCTTGAGAAAATGGCTATTTCTTTTGGTTAAGTTGCATTTCTATGTTTGATTTAATGGTTTGTTCATAATACTAATGGATGTTTATAATCGGTTGTAGTTCAAATTAGGTATGAAATGTGAATATATGATATAGGTGTTATGTGTTCGGTTTTGAACAATTTGACCATGGGTTGTCATATGCTACATAGGGTTGTTGCCGTTATGTTGTGCGTTTGGTCTTGATCGAGGTGAACTTATGAGCTACTTGTATAACAAGCTTTATGAATACTAGTTGAGTAGACATGTGTTTCGGCAATATGGACAATAATGTATGCTTATGTGTTTAGTAATAATAAATGAAGTTATGTTTAAGTGAACTTGGTTATGTGATATTTATGATCTTATAATGAGACATGTATATGAAAGTTGGCTTTATAGATCAAATTGTTAATGGTAAGAAAAGTATAAGTGTTTCTTGGTTGGGTTAGTTATGTATTAAATTGAAAGGTGAAATTGAATGTTCGGTCAAGATGTGACTTTAGTATGCTTGCATATGTATTTGCTGTTAAAACAGTAATAATGGTTCGGTTGGGTTAATTTACATATGTATATGTATCATAGTAGCTTGAATGAAAATCTGATTATGTTACATGAGTTTTGAATTATGTTTGGTATATGTTATAAAATAACATTGGTTGGGATATGGTATAAATGTGTATATATATATATATATATTATATATATATGTCATGAAAGTTTAAGTCATATTATCCAGACATTTGTATGTATTAAGTTCCAGAAATAAAATTCGTTGTACCTTATTTAATTTAATAGATCATGATGTTATACAAATTAGTAGAGCTCCCATTTGCCTGTGTTGAATTCAATTGAACGTCTATTCGGAATTGAGTTTAGTTTGGTAATGCCTCATAACCCTAATCTGGCGACAGGTACGGGTTAGGGGTGTTACATTTGTTTGGTATCAGAGCATACGGTTTACTCGATTCAAGGACTACCGTAGCGCGTGAGAGTCTAGCTATACATGCCTTAATTGTATATACAATAGTGTGGTGACTTTTGACTTTTTTAAACTGTGTTTTATATAGTAAATGGATTTCGATCCTGACAGAGCCATAGTAGATGATGTAGAGAGTGTAGCGCCTGATCGCGCACGCAGATCAGTGTCGGTAGACTCTCGACCAGTTTCGGGTAGCCATGAGGGAGAGGCTAAACAAGCCTTCAACCAGATGATGAACGAATGGTTTACCTAGTTTGTTCAGAATAACCCGGCTGTAGAACAACCTCCACCCCCGAATAATCCAACTCCGGTACCTTCAGCACCTCCGATGATAGATCCGCTGAGGTCCAGTAGGCCTCCTGTTGATAAAATCAGGAAATATGGGGCCAAAGAATTCAAAACTAATGATGATGATGATGACGCAGAGCGAGCTGAAATGTGGCTTGATAACACTATTCGGGTACTTCATAAGCTAGCTTGTACTCCAGATGAATGCCTGAAGTGTGCTATATCTCTACTTCGGGACACTGCATATCACTGGTGGAATACACTAGTATCAGTGGTTCCGAAAGAAAAAGTGACTTGGGATTTCTTCCAGACTGAGTTCCGTAACAAATATATCAGTCAGAGATTCATCGATCAGAAACGAAAAGAATTTCTGGAATTAAAACAGGGTCATATGACTGTGACGGAATATGAGCGGAAGTTTGTCAGATTGAGCCGCTATGCCCGATAGTGTATATCAACTGAATCCATTATGTGCAGAAGATTTGGAGACGGTCTGAATGAAGACATAAAGTTGCTTGTTGGCATTCTTGAAATCAAAGATTTCGTGGTACTAGTCGAGCGAGCTTGCAAAGCTGAAGAGCTCGGAAAAGAGAAAAGAAAGGCTGAAATTGAAGCTAGAGACACTCGTAAAAGATCATCGAGTAAGACTTTCCATTCAGTGCCTAAGAAGTTCGGAGAAAACTTCAGCCGACATAAAACTACTTCAGACCTGTCTAGGCGAGATCGACCTCCAGTGAGTTCCCGAGCCACTTCGATGGCTAGTGTTGGTAATGTTCAGCAGAATCGGGCTGAGTGCAAGCATTGTGGAAAATGGCATTCTGGAAGTTATAGATTCCGTGATCGGTCCTGCTTTAAATGTGGATCGTCAGACCATTTCATTCGAGAGTGCCCGATGTTAGCCGAGCAAAATACGGCTCAGAACACTAAACTGAGTAGCGCACCAGCACGGGGCAGACCACCTAGACATTCAGGCAATGTAGGTGGCAGTCAGAGAGGGACGAAGGACACTACAGTTCGATCAGAGACTCGAGCTCCAGCTAGAGCTTATGCTATACGAGCCAGAGAGGATGCTTCTTCCCCAGATGTCATTACTGGTACTTTTACACTTTATGATACTACTGTGATTGCATTAATTGATCTCGGTTCGACTCATTCATATGTGTGTGAAACTCTAGTATCCAGTAAGACTCTGCCAGTTGAGTCTACTAAGTTTGTGATCCGTGTGTCCAACCCTTTGGGTAGATGTGTTCTCGTTGATAAAGTGTGTAAAGGTTTCCCGTTGATGATTCGGGATTCCTGCTTTCCAGTTGATTTAGTGTTGTTGCCCTTCGACGAGTTTGATATAATTTTGGGAATGGATTGGATAACTTTGCATGATGCAGTGGTGAATTGCAAAAGAAAGATCATTGATTTGAGATGTCAGAACGGTGAGACCATCCGAGTTGAATCTAGTGATTTAAATAGGTTACCTACCGTAATATCCTCGATGCTAGCCCGAAAGTATGTGAGAAAAGGATGCGAAGGTTATTTGGCTTATGTATTGGATAATAAAGTGTCTGAAAAATAGATTGAATCTGTACCGGTTATGTGTGAATACCCAGATGTGTTTCCTGAAGAATTATCGGGTTTACCACCAGTACGAGAGATTGAGTTTGGTATTGAATTAGTACTGGGGACGACTCCGATTTCGATAGCTCCGTATCGGATGGCACCTACTGAGTTGAAAAAGTTGAAAGCACAGTTGCAAGAGTTAACAGATAGGGGCTTTGTACGACCGAGTTTCTCTCCTTGGGGTGCACCAGTTCTGTTTGTGAAAAAGATAGACGGGACTATGCGAATGTGTATTGATTATCAGCAGCTGAATAAAGTGACAATAAAGAATAAATACCCATTACCTCGAACTGATGATTTCTTTGACCAGTTAAAAGGGGCTTCAGTGTTCTCAAAGATAGATCTGAGATCGGGTTATTATCAGTTGCGAGTCAGAGATACAGGTGTGCCAAAGACTGCATTTCAGACGAGGTACGGACATTTTGAGTTTCTGGTTATGCCTTTTGGACTTACTAATGCACTTGCTGTTTTTATGGATCTGATGAATCGGTTTTTCAGACACTTTTTGGATCAGTTTGTAGTAGTGTTTATTGATGATATACTGATCTACTCCAAAGATGAAATTGAGCATACCGAGCATTTGAGTTTAGTGCTACAAACTTTACGAGGTCGACAATTGTATGTAAAGTTTAGCAAGTGTGAGTTCTGGATGAAAGAAGACAGCTTCCTGCGTCATGTTGTTTCAGCGTCAGGTATTCGGGTTGATCCGAACAAAATATCGGCTATACTTGATTGGAAGCCACCAAAGAATGTTTCTGAAATTCGAAGCTTTCTTGGACTTGCGGGATAGGTTTTTCAATGATAGCTACACCTTTGACAAAGCTACTACAGAAAAATGTCAAGTTTCGAGTCATCGGAAAAGTGTCAGAAAAGTTTCGATCAGTTGAAAGCCCTTTTAACCGAAGCTCCAGTGTTAGCTTAGCCTGAATCGGGTAAAGAATTTATTGTTTTCAGTGATGCTTCTTTGAATGGTTTGGGTTGCGTTTTGATGCAGGAGGGCAAAGTCATAGCCTACGCTTCGAGACAATTGAAGCCTCATGAAGAAATTATCCGACTCATGATCTGGAATTAGCAGCTATTGTGTTCGCATTGAAAATTTGTCGTCATTACTTATTCGCTGAGAAATGTCATGTTTATTCAGATCACAAAAGTTTGAAGTACTTGATAACTCAGAAAGATTTGAACTTGAGACAACGTAGATGGTTAGAGCTGTTGAAATACTATGAATTAGTAATTGACTACCATCCGGGAAAAGCTAACGCGGTTGCCGATGCTTTAAGTCGAAAATCATTGTTTGCTCTTCGTGCGTTGAACGCACATATGGTTATGTCTGGTGATGGTTCGATCATAGCCAAGTTGAAAACAAGACCGATGTTTATTCAGCATATTTGTGATGCACAGAAAATTGACAAAGATATGATTGCTACGAATTCAGTGTGAAAATGATGCAGAGTCAGAGTTTCAAATTGACGCATATGATTGTTTGAACTTCAAAGGTCGTATATGTGTTCCGAGGAATGTGGAATTGATTCAAATGATTTTGAATGAGGCCCATAATAGTCGACTATTGGTACATCCAGGTAGCACGAAAATGTATAATGATTTGAAACAGTTCTATTGGTGGCCTGGCATGAAACCATTATAGATTTTGAGTCGGTGACCATTTACCTTGAATGTGCCCTTAGTGGGGTGGGTTACCTCGACTGTGCCATATGGAAAAATTGTTTTGATCATGAATGGGCCTGACCACCTTGATTTCAGTTTCCCTGGAAATAATTTAAGCCTTGAGTTGTATAGCAGGACCAAGTCCACTACTTTGAATTGTTTTGATTTCTTTAGACGAGCATCGTGGCATCGCTTTGTTGCCTCCTTGTACAGTTTCGAGTTTTCGTAGGCCTCAGCTCTCCATTCGTCTAACTCGTTCATCTGCCTCATTCTTTTCTTTCCTGCAGTTTCAAGATCGAAATTTAAAAACTGTATGGCCCAAAAAGCTTTGTGTTCTAACTCGAATGGTAAATGACAGCTTTTCCTGTATACAAGTTTGTACGGGGATGTCCCTAGAGGTGTTTTAAATGCTATTCTATAGGCCCATAAGGCATCATCTACTTTTAATGCCCAATGTTTTCTATTCGATTCAACCGTCTTTTCTAGGATGCGCTTAAGTTCTTGGTTTGCTACTTCAACTTGCCCATTGGTTTGAGGGTGGTATGGGGTAGCTGTCCTGTGGTATACTCTGTATTTTTTTAGAACTTTTTCAAATTGAGTATTACAGAAATGAGTACCCCTATCACTAATGATGGCTCTAGGTATCCCAAATCGAGAAAACAATTTCTTGAGAAATTTAACTACTACCCTAGCATCATTGGTAGGTAAACGTTCTGCTTCTACTCATTTTGACATGTAATCAACTGCAACTAGGATGTATTTGTTTCCAAATGAACTAGGGAATGGTTCCATAAAATCAATACCCCATACATCAAATATTTCACATGACAACATATATGTTTGAGGCATTTCATCACGTTTAGAAATATTACCTATTCTTTGACATTTATCACACGAGGTAACATACCTGTTGGCATCTTTAAATAGAGTGAGCCAATAAAAACCTGATTCGAATATTTTGTGTGATGTCTTAATGCCACTGTAGTGTCCTCCTAAAGGTCCTGAATGGAAATGTTCTAGGATTTTGCTTGCTTTTGCCTTTGTAACGCATATTCGAATTACCTGATCTGCACATATGCGGAAAAGAAAGGGGTCTTCCCAAAAATAGCTTTTCGCATCAGCAAAGAATTGCTTCTTTTGGTCATGTGTTAGTATTTTTGGCAGGATATTAGCGGCTAAATAATTCGCAATGTTTGCAAACCATGGTACTTCAGAATGTGTTATGGAAAAGAGTTGTTCTTCGAGAAACAAGTCGTTTATTTCACTTTCGTTGAGCTCTTTGGCATGTGGATTTTCAAGTCTAGAGAGGTGATCTGCTACAAGATTCTCAGCTCCCTTCTTATCTTGTATCTCCAAGTCAAATTCCATCGTATGAGTTGAGGTTTTGTATCAGATTTAGTTAAAAGATAACGAAGAGTTGAATGGTCAGTGTAAACAACTACTTTAGACAATATTAGATATTGCCTAAACTTGTCAAAGGCAATTCTTTCTCTGTGGTGGTGTAGTTTTCTTGTGCGGCTGTTAATGTTCTGCTGGCATAGTAAATTGGCTGAAAATGCTTGTCTCTTCGCTGTCCCAAAACTGCACCTACTGCAAAATCACTTGCATCTCACATTAGTTCAAAGGGTAAATTCCAATCAAGTGCAATTATAATTGGAGCATTTATTAGTTTATCCTTAAGAACATTAAATGCATCTAAACATTCCTGATTGAAATTGAAAGGAACATCTTTTTTCAGTAATTTTGTTAAAGGCTTAGCTATTTTAGAAAAATCTTTAATAAATCTTTTATATAACCCTACATGTCCTAAAAAGCTTCTAATAGCCTTAACTGAGCTAGGGGGAGGTAATTTTTCTATGGTTTCAACCTTTGCTTTATCTACCTCAATCCCTTTACTAGAAATCTTATGTCCTAACACAATCCCTTCTCTAACCATAAAGTGACATTTTTCCCAATTCAAAACAAGGTTTGTTTCTTCACATCTTATTAAAACTCGTTTTAGATTTTTAAGGCAAAGATGGAAAGAATTACTGAATACCAAGAAGTCATCCATAAATACCTCCATAATGTCTTCCACAAGTTCGTCAAAGATTGCCAACATACAACGTTGAAAAGTATAGGAACATTACATTATCCAAAAGGCATTCTACGATAAGCAAACGTACCGTATGGGCATGTAAATGTTGTCTTCTCTTGATCTTCTAGAGCTATTGGGATTTGGAAGTAGCCGGAAAGTCCGTCCAATAAGCAATAGTACATATGCCCTGATAGTCTTTGTAACATCTGATCTATGAAGGGTAGAGGGAAGTGATCTTTTCTGGTGGCGTCGTTCAACTTCCTATAGTCTATACAAACTCTCCAACCTGTAACTATTCTTGTAGGGATTAACTCATTCCGTTCATTGGGCATCACAGCCATCCCTCCCTTCTTTGGAACTACCTGCACATCGCTTACCCAAGTACTGTGAGAAATAGGATAAATTATTCCTGCGTCTAGAAGATTAATTACCTCGGCTTTGACAACTTCTTTCATGTTGGGGTTTAGCCGTCTCTGGGGCTGCACGCATGGCTTGTATTCTTCTTCCATTAAGATTTTATGGGTGCAGAATGATGGGTTTATTCCTTTGATGTCAGAAATTGTTCAACCTATGGCCCTTTTATGTTCTCTTAGTAACTGTATCAACTCCTCTTTTTCCTTGGGTTTTAGTTCTGAAGAGACAATAACCGGTAGCGTACAATTTTCCCCAAGGAATGCGTATTCCAAGTGTTTCGACAATTGTTTCAATTCCAGATTGGGCGGCTCATCCATGAAGGTTTTCTGTTTTAATTTGTTAGTGTCTTTAATGCTTTCTTCTTTCGTTTGTCTAAATGAAGATGTATTCAAGTTCATCTCCTCGCCTTCATCTTCTTCCCCCTCAGGTATTTGAGCGTTTAGTTCATAATAATAAAAGAGAACATCTCAGAAGAAAAGATAAAACAAAACATAAGAAATCCCTAAAACCCCCTAAAGGAATCGAAGGAAAGATCCGCCGTCTTGAGTAGAATTCTGGCTTCTTGAGATTGATCAACTAGTTATCTTCGAGTGATTCTCCACAAATCCGAATGAAATTGCTCTTCCCTGCGACAGGGACACGGCCATGGCACACGCCCGTGTGAATCGTCTTAAGGCCATGTTCGAACCTGATGAATGGGGCACGGCCTTGTAAATCCTGAGCAGGCCGTGTTCTAGTAGATAAATGAGGCACGACCGTGTGGTCTTGGGCCCAGGCCGTGTGGATTTTGTGATATGGCCTATTTACTCTATTTTGGGCCCGTTTTCCGTTCTTTTCATCCTCGGGTGCTTTCCTGGGTATAAAACATGAAAATAAAGGATTAAGATCACCTTTTACATAAATCGAGGCTTAATTCATCCAAAAGCATACTAAATGTGGGCTTAAAATATGTTACTTTTACGGTTTATCAAATACCCCCACACTTAAGCTTTTACTTGTCCTCAAGCAAAATTCTCAACTTACAATTAAAACGAACTTTTCATAATTTATAATTCCTACTGACAATGTCTCATCATAATTCATAGATAATTTATACATGGATAATTTACCTCAAAGAGTCCTAAAGATTCAAACAATCAAAGCCGTACATTTGTAGCACAAAAACGTAGGTGTCTCCCCTTATCTAAATAATTACCTTTTATTCAAAACCGACAAGGAATGAAATCCCCACAAAAGATTCACTCAAATCACTCGAAGTGTTTAAGGTTAAAAAAGTTAAGCACTCAAAAGTCGAACATGAAAAGTTAATCCATAGGCTTGCATGAAAATCAAATCTCCACCACTGTAAAATGAGATGATAAACAGATCAAAAGGTCTTTAACAGGGTTGTAACGGGGCTAGGGTTAAAGGTGTGGAAAAAGGCTGAATTAGGAGGTTAGAATCGAGATTGAATTGATAAGTTACCTACCTAGAAATACTAAGACGATAATATCAACTGAAAAGTAATAACCTTAATACTATGAGATTTTCTTTTGATAAATAGACTTTAACTGTATAAGCTCACTCTTCATAATACTAATACTGAATATACTTTGATTTTTTTTAAGAACAAATCATTAGTAATAGAAAAAGAACTTTTACAACTGAAATATAGAACATAATTAGGCAACTGTTCAAAATCAACTCTCGACAAAAAGGGAGTCAATGAGGATGGTGATAACAAATACAAAGGGTTTGGGGTTAGTATTAGTGGGTGAGTCAATAAAAAGGGATGTTAGGATTAAACGGGGTTCACTAGGGGTTAATTGTGAAGGTAGGCTTTTTAGTGGATGAAGTGGGTTAAAATCTAGGTGCCTTTATCATCTCAATATATCAAATCAAAGGTGTGGTCTCGATATGTATGAACGAGGCAAGTTCTAGAATAACAATTCAAAGTTGACACACTCATAATCAAAAAGTGAGCACGAAAAAGAATATATGCTCTATAAGGCTCAAAAATCTCACAGAAATTATGGGTGTTTTGACATCAACCTTGTAAATTTCAAAATTTGAAGTAGTATTCAAATTTAGGTTAACAACCTAGCAAAAATTTTAATTCTAAAAAATAGACTTATCGTGCTTGATTCTCTAGTATCTTAAAATTTCAATCATCAATGCACAATTGACTATGACTTACTCAAAAACATGTCAATAAAAATCATAAATCATCAGAATTTCCATCCTAATTAGTAATATAAGGAAATTACTCAAGAATAAGATATAATTCAGGGTTTTGAGAATAATGCAGAAAGTTAGGCACTTTTACCCCCCACACTTAAGATGTACATTGCCCTCAATGTACAAAGATAGATAATATCAGTTATTAGATAATCAAAAGAGGGGGGAAAAGTGACACTCCCTGAATTATGGATGGATTCCTTGGAGGATGTGTAGAATACGTTAGAAATGTCATCTTTTGTTGTGGCGGTTACTAACGAGCTCTGCGCTAGATGAAGAAATTGGGGAGCTCGTGAAGAATTAGCCAGGGATTATTAAGTCACATTTAAAATAAACTAAATATTTAACTAAAGACAAGAAAACTAAAGAGAAGGAAAATAGAAAGTAAAATAAAGGTAAAAGAAAAGATGGATAGACCGAGGAGTCCTTATTATTGGATGGTTCGAGAGGTGGGTGTGACCTCTAAGGCTACGGAGGTGCTGGCGGTGGCAGAAGTGGCGTGGTTATGGTCGTGGTCATGGTCATGGTGATTCCCTAGCAGCCTTTTGAACCTGACACTAAGAAACTAAAATATATTAAACCATAAGATTGTCAAAGGGAAGGAAACTGAAGCAAAAGAGAAAACAAAAATAGAAACTAAATGGTCTCAAAGACCCTTGACTTGTTGTTTGGATGAAGCAGCCGGCATGAACTTATGTATAGGGGTCTCCTTTGAGGAGACTATGCTTGCCTTCTTCCGCTTCTTCGACATGGATATGTGTAGCTCATGAGTTTGGAGACTTTGTTATGGAGAGGGAAGAGTTTGGAGAGAAAATGGAAGAAAAGAGGACGGATGTAGGAAGAATGGAAGGGGGTGGTTTAAATAGAGTTTTGGAGTCTGATGTTCCCCCATGCCCGTGGACCGTGGGCGTGTCGCTTCACACGGTCGCCTCGCACAACAGTGTGTCTAGGCGTGTTGTTTCACCCACGCCCGTTTTACGGATTGCCACGCCCATTTCTGAGAAGTCAGTGTCGACCACGGCCGCGTTGCACGATCGTGGGCTTTTGTCGGTGCCCTTGTTGGAGTGGTTGGGTCCGTGAACTTCAAAAATTAGTTGAGTCTGATTCGTACCGCCTTTGCCATGTTAGTACAAAGATTCTTGAGGAACACACCGCCACAGCCATGGCCGTGTGTAAGGCCGTGTGGCCTGGAAATCTGCACCTTTGGTTAGTGTAAAGTTAGGTGATAAAAAGAAAGAATAAAATATAATAGATAAGATAAATAAAAATGTAGAAGTTAATGGGGTTAGTACTCGGGTTGCCTCCCGAGAAGCGCTCGTTTAAGTCTTAAGCTAGACTTACTTCTTATTCGCCTATTCATGGTGGTTTTAGGAGTTGGTAGTCCTTCCTCATGCTAGCAGCTCCTTTATCATGATAGAGTTTAAGACGAGTAGCTTTGATTTTCAAAGTGCCAAAAATAGGATGACTTACCTCGACTATTATGTATGGAAAAACATTAATTACCTTGAAAAGGATCTCCTTGCCTGTGTTAGGAACAGGTGGAGATATTCGTGGGTCTGCTTTGTCTAATAATACTTGATCTCCAGTTTTGAACTTTGGTGCCTCGTAGAGTGGCTTTGGTTTTGCTTTGGGTATCCCTAGTTCTCTTTTAAGGTTCATCTTCTCTTCTTCTAGTTCATCGATCTGAGTCCTTTGTTCCTCGCGAGTTATATCTTCGTTGGCACTAGGTTTAGAATCGGGTTCAATCGTGTCCTTTTGTGGTGCTTCCTGAAAAGAAGGGTTAACCGAATGGTGACTTTCTCACCTTGGTTCTTCGATGTTCTAGCGGTATCGAGGGCTTGAAGAGTGACTATTTTGTCACCTACACAGAGTATAAGTTCGCCTACATCAACATCGATTTTAGTTCTGGCAATTGCTAAGAATGGTCGTCCTAAAATTAGGGGGATCGTGTTGTCCTTATCCATGTCTAAAACGACAAAGTCTACTGGGAATACGAATTTGTCAATCTTCACAAGTACATCTTCAATTATTCCCCTAGGAACTCTAATAGTTTTATCAGCTAGTTGAATGCTCATCCTAGTTTGTTTGGGTTTCCCTAGACCTACTTGTTTAAACAATTTATAAGGCATTACATTTATGCTTGCCCCTAAATCAGCTAACGCATTATCAATAGTTAAACTACCAATTAAGCATGGAATTGTAAAACTCCATGGATCTTTCAATTTCTGTGGTAGTTTATTTTGCAACATTGCTGAGCACACTGCGTTCAGTTCCACATGTGATTCCTCGTCTATCTTTCGCTTATTCGTCAATAGCCTCTTTAAAAATTTCCTGGAATCTGGCATCTGTGAAAGAGCTTCAAGAAAGGGTAAGTTAATATGTAATTTCTTTAAAAGTTTAAGAAACTTACTGAACTATTCCTCTGTGTCGTCTTTCGTTATTGCTTGGGGATATGGTATGCGAGGTTTGTACTCTTTGATTACCGGTTTCAGCTTGTTATTGACCTCAACCGTATCTTCTTCAACCACCTGCTTTTGTTCTGAATTAGATGCGTCTAACCCTTCACTATCTTGAGCTGTTATGGCTTGAACTTGCTCCCTTGGGTTAGTCTCGGTGTTGCTCGGTAGCCTCCCTTGTGGTCTCTTAGAAATCAGCTTAGCAAGTTGCCCGAATTGATCCTTGAATTCTTGTGACAATGCCTCAAGTTTTGTTTCTACCTTTTGAAAATGTGTTTCTGAGGCTGTTATGAAGTTTGCCAGGACCTCTTCAAGGTTCGGCTTCTTTTCCTGTGGGTAGGGCTATTGTTGGAAGTTTTGGGATGGTTGTGATCTTTGATTTCTTTAACCGCCCCATGAGAAATTGGGGTGGTTCTTCCAACCTGGACTATAAGTATTACTATAAGGGTTATTGTTAGATCGGAAATTATTACCCATATAATTCATCTGTTCGCTCTCCATGCCCTGTCCGTAGGGTGGGTACTCAGGATTCACCACTCCTTCACTTGCGTCACACTGCATTACTGGATGTGCCTGCGAAGAACCATAGAAACTATCAAATTTTTTATGTAACAATTCTACCTGATTTGATAACACGGTCACTGCATCAATGTTGAAAACTTCGCCTGCTTTAGCTAGCCATGTCCTTGTAACTTGCCACTAATAGTTATTCAGTGACATCTCCTCTATAATCTTGTAGGCTGCTTCAGGAGTTTTGTTGTTCAGGGTTCCACCGGCAGCTGAATCGATTAGTTGCCTTGTTGAAGGGTTCACACCATTATAAAAAGTTTGGCCCTATAGCCACAAAGGTAATCCGTGTTGTGGGCACCTTCTCAACAAATCTTTGTATCTCTCCCATGCATCATAAAGTGTCTCTAAATCCATCTGCACAAAAGAGATATCATTCCTTAACTTGGCCGTTTTGGCCGGTGGAAAATATTTTAATAAAAATTTTTCAGTCATTTGATCCTATATAGTGATTGATCCTCGTGGAAGAGAATGTAACCATTGTTTGGCTTTATTTCTCAAGGAAAAGGGAAATAACCGAAGACGGATGGAATCATCAGAAACGCCATTTATCTTGAAGGTGTCGCAAAATTTTAGGAAATTTGCTAAGTGTGTGTTAGGATCCTCATCCTGCAAACCATCAAACTGAACAAACTATTGTATCATTTGTATAGTGTTAGGTTTCAGTTCAAAATTATTTGCAGCAATAGTAGGCCTAACAATACTAGACTCAGTTCCTGTTAAACTACGTTTAGCATAATCATACATAGTACGTGGAGCATGATGTTCGGCCATCTCTGGAGGTGGCAGATTATTCTCAGCCATTTCTTCCGTAATATTTATCTCGGCTTCTTGCTCTTCGTCTATGTTTACATCAACTAAAAATAATAATCCTAACAATACGAGCTTTTCTTTCGGAAAATAAACTTTAACTGTATAAGCTCACCACTAATACTGCATATACTTCAAGTTTTTTTTTAAGAACAAACTAATAATAATTGATAAATTGAACTAATAATATAATCAGGTAACTAATCAAATCAAATCTCGATATAAGGGTAGTCAAAAGGAATGGTGATAACAAATACAAAGGGGTTTTAGGTTAATATTAGCTGGTGAGTCAATAAAAAGGTTTGTTAGGATTAACGGGGTTCACTAGGGGTTAATTGTGGAGGTAAGCTTTTTAGTGGAGTAAGTGGGTTAAAACCTCGGTGCCTTTATCATCTCAATGTATCAAATCATAGGTGTGGTCTCAACATGTATAAACGAGGCGAGTTCTAGAATAACAGTTCAAAATTGACACACTCATAATCAAGAAGTGAGCATGAAAAAGAATGTATGCTCTATAAGGCTCAAAATCTCACAAAAATTATGGGTGTTTTGACATCAACCTTGTAAATTTCAAACTTCAAGATAATATTTAAATTTAGGTTAACAACCTAGTGAGAATTTTAGTTCTGAAAATTAGACTTATCATGCTTGATTCTCTAGTATCTTAAAATTTAATCATCAATGCACAATTATCCATTACTTACTCAAAAACGTGTCAATAAAAACCATAAATCATCAGAAATTTCATCCTAATTAGTAATATGAGAAAATTGATTCAAAACAATACCAAATTCAGGGATTTGAGACTAATGAAAAAAAGTTTGGCCGAATATGAGAATAATGCAATAAGTTAGGCACTTTATTCAAATAAATATTCACCCCCCCACACTTAAGATGTACATTGCCCTCAATGTACAAAGATAGAAATAAAATTTAAGGGATAAATCAAAAGAGAAGGGGAAAGAATACTCCCTAAATTTTGGATGTTGTCCCTAGAGGATGGTAGAGGTCGTGGTGTGTATGTTTGGAGGGGTCGGTCTGGATGACGATCCTGTGCTAAATGAATTGGGGAGCTCGTGAAGGGTTAGCCAGGGTTAATTAAGACATAATTAAAATAGAATAAATATGTAATTAAAGAAAAGGAATCTAAAGTGAAGGAGACTAAGAAGGAAAATAAAAATAAAAGAAAAGAAGAATGGACCGAAGAGTCCTTATTGTAAGATGGTTCGCGAGGTGGGTGTGACCTCTAGGGCTGCGGAGGTGCTGGCGGTGGCAAAAGTGGCGTGATTCCCCAAGCAGCTTGGCGAACATAACACTAAGAAACTAAAATAAATTAGACTAAATAGAGTAGAAGAAAGTAAAGATAAGGAAATTGAAGCAAAAGAGAAAAGAAAAATAGAAACTAAATGGTCTCAAAGACCCTTGGCTTAGTGTTTGGATGAAGCGGCCGGCATGAACTTATGTGTAGGGTCCCCTTTGTGGAGACTATGCTTGCCTTCTTACGCTTCTTCGGCATGATTTTAGTGTAGCTCAAGAGTCTGGACACATTTTCTAAGGAAAGAAGAGAAATTTTGAAAGAAAAAGAAGGGAGAAAGAATATGGGGAGAAAGGGAAAGGGCTGTGGGGTTTAAATAGGAGCTCAAATCTAGCACGTTTCCACGCCTGTGGTCCGAGGGCATGTCGAATCCCACGGCCACCTCGCATGGCCATGTGTCCATGCGTGTTGTTTCACCATGCCCGTTTTTCAGCCAGTCACGCCCGTGTCTGAGAAGACAGTATGTTGACACGGTTGGGAGGCACGGGCGTATTCTACCCGTGCTTGGTAAGTCAGTAGCTTCACACGGTCCTGGGGCACGACCGTGCCACTTTTTCGGTGCCCGTGGGGTAGTGGTTGGATCCGTGACGTCGGGATTAGTTGGGATTTGATTCGCACGGCCTCTGCTATGTCAGTACGGGGATTCTGGTGTCCACACGGTCACAGACACGGCCGTGTGTAAGACCGTGTGGTCTGGAATTCTGCTCTTTTTTTTTTAAACTAAATGTTTCAGGAAAGAAAGAAGGAAAGACAAGAAACTAAAAATAAATACAAAATAGGGTTAGTACTTGGGTTGCCTCCCGAGAAGCGCTCGTTTATAGTCTTAAGCTAGACTTTCCTTGTATATGAAACAAAATCAGGGAGGTTTAAAGGTTTGAATATCTTTCCTCATACTTATAGTTCTATTTTCTTGATAAAAATTTGGTCAAGAAACGTTTACCTTAGAAGTGTCGAATGTTAGGTTGCTTACCTCGACTGCTTCGTGTGGGAAGATATTTTGTAACTTGAGAGGAATTTCTTCATTCAGGTCTGATGTGGTGATGCGATGATCGATTTTGTCTAACAGTACCTGGTCTCCTATTTTGAAGTGGTTTGATGTTCCTACGAGCTCTTCTGGGGTTCATTTGGTTTCTCTTCACGTGATTCTGGTTCCCCTTCAAAGTTTGTTTTCTGCTCCTCTAGTTTGTCGACATTAAGGCTTCGTTCTTTATGTAAATTCTCTTTGTTGGTATTAGGTCCGTGATTCAGCTCAGGTTTATATCCTTGTGTTATTTCCTGCGATCAATGTTGTAAAAATTGGTTATCAACTGAATTGTCTTTCTTACCTGCATCGATTGTTGTCCTGGCCGAGTCAAGAGCTTGAAGACTGATCGATTCGTTACCTACACAAAGTATGAGTTCTCCTGCGGCAACATCTATTTTAGTCTTGGCAGTTGCTAGGAATGGTCTTCCTAAAATTAATGGTATTAGATTATTCTCATCCATGTCTATGACAACAAAATCAACTGGGAAAATGAATTTATCGATTTTGACAAGAACATCTTCGATAATGCCCCTAAGAATTCTAACAGTTTTATCAGCTAATTGAATACTTATCCTAGTTTGTTTGGGCTTCCCTAGACCTAGCCGTTTAAACAATGTGTAAGGCATGACATTTATACTTGCCCTTAAATCAGCTAAGGCATTATCAATAATTAAACTACCAATTAAACATGGAATAGTAAAACTCCCTAGATCTTTTTGCTTCCGTGGTAGCCTATTCTATAACATTGCTGAGCATACTGCGTTTAATTCCACATGTGGCTCTTCGTCTAACTTGCTTTTGTTCGTTAAGAGCTGTTTTAAAAATTCTCTCGAGTCTGGCATCTGAAAAAGAGTTTTAAAAATTCCTCTGTATCATCTCTTTTTATGGCTTCGGGGTAAGGTATGCGAGGTTGGTATTCCTTGATTATCGGTTTTGGTTTTTCTTGTGTTACCTCTATTTTACCTTCGTCCACCTCATTTGGTTTTTCTACCACTTTGCTATCATGAGTTGTGATGGCTTGAATTTGCTCTTTTGGATTAATCTCCGTGTTACTTGGTAGACGTACTTGCGGTCGTTCTGACATTAACTTTGCAAGTTGTCCGACTGCCTTAGTGACTTCCCCTACTGACATAGTAAGTTCCCCGATTCGGTTCTTGGTCTCGTCAACCAATGTTTGTTGATTTTTTTGTGTTTTCTCTGTATCTTGGAGACGGTTTTCTGTGCTTGCCATGAACTTCGTCAGCATCTCTTCGAGGTTTGGCTTTTTCTCTTGCGAATATGGCTGATTTTGGAAATTTTGAGGAGGTTGTTGCCTTTGATTTCCTTGACCTCCCCATGAAAAATTTGGGTGGTTCCTCCAACCTGGATTGTAAGTATTACCATAAGGATTATTATTAGATCTGAAATTATTACCTATATAGTTCATCTGTTCACTCTCTGCGCCTGTTAGTAGGGTAGGTACCTAGCATTTGCCACAGTTCCACTTGTATCGCACTGCATGACTGGATGCGCCTTCGAAGAACACAAACTATCAATCTTTTTATTCATCATCTCTACCTGTGTTGATAGCATGGTTATCGCATCGAGGTTGTAAACTCCGGCTGATTTTGTCGGTTTCGTCCTTGTAACTTGCCACTGATAGTTATTCAGTGACATCTCTTCAATGAACTCGTAGGCTGCTTCAGGAGTTCTGTTGTTCAGGGTTCCACCGGCGGCTGAATCAATTAGTTGTCTCGTTGAGGGGTTTACACTGTTATAAAAAGTTTGGACTTGTAGCCACAAGGGTAGACCTTGGTGCGGACACCTTCTCAAGAGATCCTTGTATCTCTCCCATGCATCGTATAATGTCTCTAAATCCATCTATACAAAAGAAAAAATATCATTCCGTAATTTGGCCGTTTTGGCCGGTGGGAAATATTGCAATAAAAACTTCTCGGTCATTTGCTCCCATGTGGTGATTGACCCTCGTGGTAACGAGTTTAACCACTGTTTGGCTTTATTCCTTAATGAAAAAGGGAATAACCGAAGACGTATGGCATCATTAGAAACACCATTTATTTTAAAGGTATCACAAAATTAGCTATATGAGTGTTTGGATCTTCGTCCTGCAAACCATCATTTGTATTATGTTAGGCTTTAATTCAAAATTATAAGCAGCTATAGCAGGCCTAACAATGCTCGATTCTGCTCCTGTTAAATGCGGTTTAGCATAATGAAACATAGTACATGGAGCATTGTTTTCTCCCACATCATGTGGTTGTGGGTTATTCTCGTCCATCCCTTCAGTAGGATTGGATCTGCCCTCTTCCTGATTTTCCTTTGTGTAATTTAGGGCTCGCCTAGTTTCTCTGCGATTCCTTCGAGCAGTAGTTTCAATATCACTGTCGTATACCAAAGGTCCTCTCGGGTTCATTCTAGTCATAAACTAGAGGTACCTGCGAAAAAAGAAAGAAAATTTAGCAAAACCTAGATTATTCTAAAAAATAAACGTAAATTGCAAAAATTAAAAATAATGGCTAAAGTAATAAAAATATAGTTTTCTTAATATTTTAGTTCCCCGGCAAAGGCGCCAAAAACTTGATCGCTAAAATCAGAGTCTTAAAATTTATAAAGAGAATGATCAAACCTGGAAACTAACTCTGATAACGATTGAAGGCAAGTGTACCTATCGAACAGTAGTATAGCTTAGGCAGGACCGGATTATCGAACCCAAAAGAACTAAAAGTACTAATACTAACTTTCTTTTTATTATTTAACCTAAAATAAGTGAAGTTGCTTTAATATATCTAAACTAATTACTAAACCAAAGACACAAAGACAAGAAGGATGAATTGGGAAAATAACTTTAGGAAAAACTCAGTTGTTTAAGACGATACCCTCAGAAAGAATCCACCTAGACTTCACTTATTATTTAACCCTGAACCATATGATTTATTTACTTAGCTTGATCCGTAGGACTCCCTAACGTATATTAAACCCTCTCTCAAAGTGAATAACGTCTAACCCTAAGTTAATTAACGGAAATCTCTTTCTCGAATAATAACCCTCTAGAATGGCAGTAAATCAATCTATGGACTCCCATATTAGGTTTCACCCTAATCCGGCAAAATCTCGTCACCCTTTCTCTAGGAGTGTGATCAACTCTGCTTAATTATGCTAGATCTACTCTTAAGCAGGGCCTATTCCTCCTCCACCTAAGCACATCAAATTTGGATTAAGCTTGCATAATTAAGAACAAACTAAGTATTTATCATATAATTTAGAAATTAATAACAAGATTCATCTAGGTTTCATCCCCTTTAGGTATCTAAAGGATTTAGGTCATAACAAATAAAAAAAACATCTCAAGAGAAAAGATAAAACAAAACATAAGAAATCCCTAAAACTCTCTAAAGGAATTGAAGGAGAAATCCGCCGTCCTGAGTAGAATTCCGGCTTCTTGGGATGGATCAACTGGCTAACTTCGAGTGATTCCCACAAATCTGACCTTCTCGGCTTGGCTCCTTGGCCTCGCTAATCGCCCCCTTCAAGGATGAACTTAGGGGATATATATAGGCTCTTGGAATGTGTTTCTCTGCCCCAAAGTATCCAAATCCGAATGAAATTGTTCATTCCCATGACAGGGACACGGCCATGTCACACGCCCGTGTGACAAGTCTTCAAGCCATGTTCGGACTTCTTTAATGAGGCACAGCCGTGTGAGTCGGGGGTTAGGCCGTGTTCTAGATGATCAACAAGGCACGACCGTGTGAGCTTAAGTCCAAACCGTGTAATTTCCACATTGGCCCAATTTACTCCGTTTTGGGCCCGTTTTATGTTCTTTTCATCCTCAGGTGCTTTCCTGGGTATAACACATGAAAAGAAAGGATTAAGAGCACCTTTTTACATAAATCGAGGGATAAATCATCCAAAAGCAAGCTAAATATGGGATTAAAATATGTTACTTTTACAGTTTATCAGGCAACTTAAAGAGAAGTTCGACAGAAGCCGGAATAGGCGGTTAGCTAGGCCAAGGAGCCAAGCCGAAAAGGTCAAATTTGTGGGAATCACTCGAAGAGAGCCAGTTGATCCATCTCAAGAAGCCGGAATTCTACTCAAGACGGCAGATCTCTCCTTCAATTCCTTTAGGAAGTTTTAGGGATTTCTTATGTTTTGTTTTATCTTTTCTTCTGAGATGTTTTATTTTATTATTATAAACTAAACCCTTCAGATACCTGAAGGGGATGAAACCTAAGACGGATCTTGTTATTGTTTTCTGAACTATATGATAAATACTTGATTTGTTCTTAATTATGTGTGCCTAATCCTTGTGTTAATATTTTCGACATATTGATTCAAGTTGGATGTGCTTAGGTGGAGGAGCAAAAGTCCCTACTTAAGAGTAGATCTAGCATAATTAAGTGGAGTTGATCGCACGCCTAGAGATAGGGTGACGAGGTTTTCCCGGATTATGGTGAAACCTAATATGGGAATCCATAGATCGAGTTAATGCGATTCTAGGGGTTTTAATTAGAAAGAGATTTTAATTAATCAACTTAGGGTTAGACGTTATTTGCCTCGAGAGAGGGTTTAATGTAACTTAGGGAATCTTATGGATCAAGTCAAGTGAATAAATTGTATGGTTCAATGTTAGATAACAAGTGAAGTCTAGGTGGATTCTTCCTAGGGTATCGTCGTAATCAACTGAGATTTCCCAACAGTATTTCCCCAGTTTGTTCTTTTTGTCTTGAGTCTTTAGCTTAGTAGTTAGTTAAATTTAGATTCGATAACAACTTCACTTATTTTAGGCTAGATAATAAAAAGAAAGTTAGTATTAGTACTTTTAGTTCCTTTGGGTTCGACAATCCGGTTTTGCCTAAGCTATACTACTGTTCGATAGGTGCACTTGCCTAAAATCATTGTCAGAGTTGCAAATGAGAGGATGGGTTTCGGTTTTTAGAAAGTGAATGGAAGGAAAAATAAGTTGCAAAAGGACAAAGAAAAAGATGCACAAAATGACTTCCAACTTTCGGCTTTTGGTCAAGAAATAGGGTGCAAATTTCGGCAATGGCAAGGGTGAAAAGAAAGTTTCGAAAGAGAATACTAAAGAAAGAAAAGAGAACCGAAAAAGAACTTCTAGACCTCTTATAGGAAATTCGGCTATTCCTCTCTACCCACAAAAACTGAAATGATCTACAAAGATATTTCCTTGGCCGGCCAACTCAAATACTCATTACAAATCCCTATTTTCCTCTTTAATTCCTCCTAATCACTTTCAAAATTAAGCCAACTCCCCCCTAGTCCATGAAACCGTCCATGTTCATGGACAAAAATGCCATTAAAAGGTTTCCAAACCTCATCCCTTAATCCATGCCTTTTGTCCCCTTATCATACCATATTTTCTTGATTCCATACCTTAAGTTAATCACTTGCCTTTTTCCCTTAGTCTACTATCCATAAAACAAAATAGTCCAACCTTACCTTAATTAGAGTTTGACCAACACATGCCATATAATGCAAAAATAAAAGTCACCTTATTGCCATCTATGGGATTCGAACCTAAGACCATTAGTACACTCCACACTCCACTTGCCACTTTACCAATTGACTCCTTGTGATTAAAACCTAAAACTAATTTTCTTAAGGCCAATTTTGCTTAGCTCCCCTTCTAAGACTAAAAATCTAATATTTTTCTAAGGCATTCCCTTACATTCTAAAATTCTAAAAACCCTTAAAACATATCCAAACACACACTAAGCCCACTTACACTTGAATTATGCACTACACGCATAACCCCTAATTCTAGGATATTACAAAGAATCGATCTGTATCCTAGCTCGTGAAGTGAAAGAATTGAGAAATAAGAAAACTTCGTTAGTAAAAGTACTATGGCATCAACATGGAATGGAAGAGGCTACATGAGAGCTTGAAGATGCAATGGGACAACAATATCCGAATCTGTTCAACGGTAAGATTTTCGAGGACGAAAATCCCTAAGGGGGAGATTTGTAACAGACCGGTTTAGACCCTAGTCGGAATAGTGGTTTCAAAACCACAAATCTGAGTTAGAAAAAGATTTTAAAATTATTTTCTGTGCCTACAGTATATGATTAAGTATGTGTGAAATTTCTGTGACTTGATTTATCTATTTGGGTGCTTAATTTGATAAGAGGATTTAATGGTGAAAGATGCTAAATTAGCATGTCATAAGTTAAAAGCATCTAAGTGTCATGTCTTTTTAAAGTTCGTGGCCTTATGAAGTAATTAAACCAGTAATATGGTTAATGGACAAAAATGGCATTGAATTATATATGTCTTATATGTTTATTAAAGGTTAATTTAGTAAATGAATTATAAATGTTATATTAAATAAAATAAAGACATGAAATAGGTCATTTTGTCTTATTCTTTGGCTGAATATCAAAAAGAAAGAAAAGAAAAAGATCAAGCTTCATTCGGCTCTGTTTAATCTTAATTCAAGATCAAGAACCGAAGAAAACGGACTTAGATCGTGGGAAATCGAAAGTAATTGAGTAGCCGAGTTCATTTCAGTTTATCCGAACCCGAGGTAAGTCTATAAACAAATAAATGTATTTGTATTGATTTATGTATGTTCATGTGAAATCTCATTGTGATGAATGCGTACGAGAATGATAAATATATGAAATCTGAAGAAGTATCGATAGTGTAACAATGTCCGAGAAGCCCCATACGAACCTAGGAATAGATAGGATTACATATGTCATGAAATAGGTTTCCGATGTGTGGTATCATGTAAGACCACGTCTGGGACGTTGGCATTGATTCGAGATTTCGTGTAAGACCACGTCTGGGACGTTGGCATCGATATGAGATTTACGTTGGCATGGTTAAGGTCTCGTAGACCTACTTAAGGGACACTTTGATATGATTTGTTAGATTTTGCTATAAAATGTTTGTAAAAGATTCCGATTGCCCGGTAATGCCTCTTGACCCTAAACCAGTGATGGTTACGGGTTAGGGTGTTAGATAAATATATCGTGTTGAAGTGTGAAAATGGTGAATTACTTCGGGTTGAATCTGAAAAATTAGATGGGTCATCTAATGTGATTTCAGCAATATCAGCACAGAGATATATTAGAAAAGGGTATGAGGCTTATCTTGCTTATGTGCTGGATACCAAAGTCTCCGAGTTTAAAATCCGGTCAATGCCGGTTGTTTGTAAGTTTCCTGAGGTATTTCCAAAAGAATTGCCCAGTTTACCACCAACTAGAATGGTGGAATTTTCTATAGGCCTTGTACCAGGGACGACACTGATATCGATAGCACCATATAGAATGGCTCCTACTGAATTAAAAGAGTTGAAAGTGCAGTTGCAAGAATTAATTGATAAAGGATTTGCTCAACCCAGCTTTTCACCGTGGGGTGCACCAGTATTGTTTGTAAAGAAGAAAGATGGATCATTGAGGTTGTGCATCGATTATAGGCAGCTCAATAAAGTCACGACAAAGAATAGATATACATTGCCCCTAATTGATGATTTGTTTGACCAACTAAACGTGCTACTGTATTTTTGAAGATTGATCTTCGATCTGGTTATTATTAGTTGTGGGTAAAGGATTCAGATGTGCCAAAGTAGCTTTCAGAACCAGATATGGGCACTATGAGTATCTTGTGATGCTGTTTGGGTTGACTAAGGCACCGGCAGTATTCAAGGATTTCATGAGTAGAATTTTTAGTTCATACCTGGACAGGTTTGTGCTTATAATTATTGATGATATTTTGGTTATTCCCGGGATGAAAATGAGCAAGCTGATTATTTGATAATTGTATTGCAAACTTTGCGTAAGAAACAACTGTATGCCAAATTCAGTAAATGTGAATTCTGGTTACGAGAAGTTAGTTTCCTTGGACATGTTGCATCTTCAGAAGGTGTCCAGGTAGATTTGAATAAGATTTCGGCTATTGTAAGTTGGAAGCCTCCGAAGAATGTTTCAAAAGTTTGAAGTTTTTTGGGGCTTGCCAGATATTATCAGAGATTTGTTAAAGGGTTTTCAATGATAGCTTCTCCGATGACTCAATTACGGCAAAAAGATATTAGATACTAGTGTACCGATAAGTGCCAGCAAAGTTTTGATAAATTGACGGAAGTTTCCGTATTAGTTCAACCTGAATCGGGTAAAGAATTTGTAATCTACAGTGATGCATCATTGAATGGTTTGGGTTGTGTATTGATGCAAGATGGTAAAGTTGTAGCTTATGCATCTAGATAGTTGAAGCCGCATGAAAGGAATTACCCGGTACAAGACCTTGAGTTAGCAACCATTGTGTTTGCCCTAAAAAAGGGCGACATTATCTTTTTGGTGAAAAGTGTCGCGTCTTTACGGATCACAAAAGTCTTAAGTATTTAATGACACAAAAAGAACTGAATTTGAAACAACGTAGATTGTTGGAATTATTGAAAGATTATGATCTCGTTATTCATTACCATCCGGGGAAAGCTAATGTAGTGGCGGATGCCTTGAGTCGAAAATCTTTATTTGCCTTACGAGCGTTGAACGCCCAGTTGTCCCTGTCTTATGACGATTCAATTATAGCTGAGTTAAGTGCTAGACCAACATTTCGGCAACAAATTTGTGAAACTCAAAAGGATGGTGGTAAATTTCAGGTTAAACGAGTACAGAGTGAGTCAAACCCAAATTTAGAGTTTCAAATTGATTATGATGGTTGTTTGTTATTCAGAGACAAAATATGTGTACCGAATAATTCAGAATTGGTACAGAATATTTTACATGAGGCTCATCACGGTACGATGTCCATCCATCCTGGTAGTAATAAAATATACAATAATCTAAAAAAGATGTACTGGTGGCCGGAATGAAACGGGATATTTCTGAATTTGTATCAAAGTGTTTATTATGTCAACAAGTGAAGGCCGAACAACAAGTACCTTCGGGATTATTGCATCCATTTACAATACCGAAATGGAAAAGGGAAAGGATTTCCATGGACTTTGTATCGGGATTACCCTTGTCGCTGAAAAAGAAAGATGATGTATGGGTAATTGCCGATTGTTTAACAAAGTTAGCACACTTTATTCCTGTACGTATGGATTTTTCTTTGGATAGGTTGGCTGAATTATATGTCTCTGAAATTGTAAGATTGCAAGGAGTGCCAACCTCCATTATTTCAAATGGAGATCCTCGGTTCACCTCCCAATTTTAGAGTAAATTGCAAGAAGCTCTAGGCACTCAGTTACGTTTTAGTACTGCATTCCACCCTCAAACAGATGGACAATAGAAACGTGTGATACAAATTTTGGAAGATATGATTCGATGTTGTGTACTTGAATTTGTGGGTAACTGGGAAAATGTAGAACTCTATATGAGGCTCTATATGGTCGCAATTGTCCAGCATTAAAATGGCACCTTATGAGGCTCTATTTGATCGCAAATGCAGAACTCCTTTGTATTGAACAGAGTTAAGCGAGAAAAAGATACACGAAGTTGACTTGATCGGTGAAACTGAAGAAAAGGTGAAGATCATCCGGGACAGTTTGAAGGTAGCTTCAGACCGTCAAAAGTCCTATGCCGATTTGAAACGAAAAGAGATAGAATTTCAGGTTAATGATAAAGTGTTCTTGAAAGTATCACCATGGAAGAAAGTTCTCCGATTCTGTCGTAAAGGGAAATTGAGTCCACGGTTCATCGGACCTTATGAAATCATTGAAAGAATCGAGCCGGTTGCATATCGGTTAGCATTACCACCTGAGCTTGATAAGATTCATAATTTTTTCCATGTATCCATGTTACGACAATATCGATCGGATCCTTCACACGTTATTCACCCAACAGAAGTTGAGATTCAGCCTGATATGACCAACAATGAAGAACCAATCAAAATACTTGCACATGAGACGACAGAGCTAAGAAATAAAAAGGTGGCACTAGTAAAAGTGCTCTGGCAACGGCATGGTTTAGAAGAGGCTACCTGGGAGCCGAAGGATATCATGAGGAGGCAATATCCTAACCTCTTTTCTAGTAAGAATTTTTTAGGGCAAAAATTTCTAAAGGGGGAGAGTTGTAACAACCCAATTTGGGTGTGATTGGAACAGTGGTTTCGGGACCACAAATCTGAGCCCAAAAATAAAAATTTCTTTTATTTTATTTTATGATTTGCATTATTATAGGAAGGTGATACAAAAATTTTGGTACGAAAATTTTACCGATTGTGTGCTTACTTAGGGAAAGCACTAAATTGCATAAAATGTGATAGTTGAGTTCTAGTAGCTATAGGTATTAAATAGTTATGGAATTCAAAACTTAAGGTCCTTATATGGTAATTAGACCATTGAAGAGTAGTTAGTAGATATCTTAATGACTCATCCATGGAAAAATTAGAAATGGCTAGGGACTAAATTGGAAATCAACAAATTTAAAAGATGATAGAAAAATAAAAAGAAATTATCATCTTTTCTATTTATCTTCTTCCCCAATATTTCTATGAAAACCCTAGGAGAGAGAAAGAGAACTTACCAAGCTTGAAAAGGTATGAAATCAAGTCCCATCAGGATAGCCTAATCTTTCTATTTATGGGATTTATTTGAATAGATGATAAAGTGTAGAAAATTTTCCATGGATGTAAATGCTGGAAATTTAAAATTTATGGTAGAAAATGAAATATATTTGATAGATAAACAATTTTTATAAAGCAATTTTTCATGGAAACTTAATTAGGGACAAAAATGACAAAGTAGTAAAAACCCATGGAAAATGTTAAAATTTGTGAAATGTGTGTGCTGTAAAAAATTGTTATTAAATTTTGGTTAGGCTTGGAAAGAGGAGTAGATTGCATGAATTTCATTTTCCGAGCCTAGGGACGAATTTTTGAAAATAGTAAGGGCAAAATAGTAATTTTGCCTAGGATGTAGTAGAATGCAAATATATGTAAAATGTGATGAGTTAATAATTAAACTTGCTTATATAGACCCGGAAAGACCAACTACAGAATTAGATCGAGGGAAATAAAAAGTTTCGGATTAGTTGGAATTCAAACACGAACAATTGTCAAGGTAAGTTCATGTAACATAAATTTGTATGTTAAATTGCTTGAAGATTATATGATTTTAATGATATGTATGTGATGATGAACATAATGAAATAACTATAATTTGGGAAAATATGGATAAAATGTCATGTCCCAAATGAACATTGAAATTTGATGGATTATGGTGATTTCTTGAAACGGGTAGGATATGACAAATGTTATAAATAGGATTTAACCAGGATGGGTAATCCTGAATTAAGCCTCTCGAGCATATGTTATAGATTGGGTTTAGCTCGGACGAGTAACCCCAATTAAGCTCTTTAGAGCAAAGGCCACTGTTAGGATTTAGCCTGGACTGGCAATCCTAAAAGACTCTTGTGAACGTCGGTTGAAAATCAGAATTTAGCCTGGACTGGTAATCCTGTTGTAAAATATGTGGCTCGAGAGTGTGCTCTTCGAACTTATGCCCAATGGGTAATAATAAATATGAATTGACAGATAATTTATATGTATACTTTATGTACATCACCCGAATGTCCATCGAAATTTCATTAGTTCAACGGAAAAGACTCTTGAAATATGGAAAGGTGGAATTAATAGAAGTTTGTTTACTTGATATTTATATGATGTTATGTGACTAACTTGCTTGATCAAGTGTATATGTTTTGGTGAACTACCTATAATGTATGAAATGTATGTTATGTATGCTTGTTTGAATAGATATAACCGGTAAGTTTATTTTCTGTTAAACGAACTTACTAAGCATGAAAATGCTTACCTCGTTTAATTTTCCCTTGTTTTATAGTGCTCGTAAGCTCGCGAAGGTTGGAGGATCGGTCAGAGCATAATCACACTATCCACTATCTCCTTTTTGATATATTTAGAAATCTCATTTTGGTATACTGGCATGTATAGGCTTATTTGGCCAAATGATGACTTGTAAGTGATGTTTTGTAATCTAGCCATTGGAATGGCTAGTAATGACTTATTTGGTTTGTTTATAAGTTATCTCATGTTCTATGCTTATGTGTTAAATGTGGATGAATAGAGTATGTTTATCTCGTATATGCACTAAAAGTATGATTATAAACATGAATTGCATGTGATATTATGCCATGATAGATGTTAGTTTAGGCTTGGTTTTAATACTTGATTTAGCTGGTATATACATGCAAGTATTGATGTAGGTTGTTGGCAAAATTGGGTGAGAAAATGAAACTAAGAAGTGGCTTCACTTTGTCCACACGGGTGTGTGTCTAGGCCATGTATGACACATGGCTGAGTACATGGGCGAGTAGCCAGGCCATTTGTCCCCTGCACCTTAATTTTGAGAACCAGAATACTCCGAATTGAGCACACGGACAGAGACACAGGTGTGTGTCTCAGCCGTGTGTGCTACACGGCCTAGAACACGGGCGTGTGTCTTGGCCGTGTGAAACCTGCACCTAATTCAAATTAAATTAATTAACCATACGGCCTAGCACACGGGCATGTGGCATGGCCATGTGGCGCAAGTCAGAGAGCACCCTACATCGAACACAACTTGTAGCATGAGCGTGTCCCAGGGTCACACGGGCGAGTCCCTTGGACCTTAATTTTGAGAAACAGAATACTCCAAATTGAGCACACAGGTAGAGACACAGGCGTGTGTCTCAGCTGTGTGTGCTATACGGCCTAGAACACGGGCGTGTGTCTTGGCTGTGTGAAACCTGCACCTAATTCGAATTAAATTAATTAGCCACACGGCCTAGCACACAAGCAAGTGGCATGGCCATGTGGCGCAAGTCAGAGAGCACCTTAAATTGAACACAGCCTGTAGCACGAGCGTGTCCCAGGGTCACACGGGCGAGTCCCTTAGACCACACGAGCGTGTAAGCCTTGCACCTTAGAAAAAAATTTTAATGTTGCAAAAAGTTCTTAGAGGTTCTAATTAAGTTCCGATTCGATTCTAATACCTGTTTTGGGCCTCGATGGTCCATTTAAGGGACGTTATTAAATAATCTTGATTTAAAAATAGAAATTTACATGAATTGTTTGTAAAATGTTCTGAAAGTTTCGGTAATGCTCTTTAACCCTATTCTGGTGACAGATACAGGTTATGGGTGTTACACATAACATCTAGGTCGGGTTTGAGGTGTTACATTTAGTGGTATCAGAGTAGGTTACAAAACCCAGGCTATGAATTTTGGATTCCAAAATTGTGTTTTAAAAAAATTGGTTTTCAAATAATTTGGATAATAATAAGAAAGTATGTGGTACACTGAGTCTCTGGAACTGATCTTGTAAGTATTTTTGAACTTAGATAGAATACTCTGGAAACACTATAGTTAGCACTTTCTGAAAACTATACTGAGCTAGTTAGAGACTAAAATCTCTGAAACAATTCTGAACTTCTGATAATTTACGCATAAAATATCTGCTAATAAATACTGGAGATGATACATAAATTTTATAATGTAGATAAATTTTGAAATATACGATGAGTGCTTATGGAACTCGCGGTCGTGGTATTCATGGGTACGATAGAGGCCGCAGGGGGATCGAGCTGAGTCTTCCTCTTTGGGGCAGTATGCCAAATTTAGACATGAGTGAGACACCGGTTTCGCCTGCTACTGAGATTGGGTCTCAAAGCTACTCAGCTGAGGACGAAGCACTGTCCCAAGCCATGTTAAGCATGTTAGAGAGGGTCGCTGGACCTCATTCTAAATTTGGGGGCCTTAGGTCGGTATCTGAACGACCCCGGTCCAATAGAACTGTGCTATTTAGAGGTGCCACTGGAGTCTCCCCTACTGCGGCCAAGTATTGGTTGGAGGCCGCCAAGTGGATTATGAATGATATAGACTATACTCCTGAGCGGAAACTAAAAGGTACAGTCTCTTTGCTTTGCGATGAGGCATATCAATGGTAGTTGTCGGTTGATGAGGGTACTCAACCGGATCATCTGAGCTGGGATTATTTTAAGACTTCTTTCCAGGGAAAATATGTGGGCGCGAGCTACGTTGATGCTCGTAGGAGTGAGTTCATGAATCTCAAGTAAGGTGATAGATCTGTAGCAAAATATAAGGCCGAGCTTATGAGGTTGAGTCACATTGAAGTGTTTTTGTGAAAACCTTGTTCTCATTGAAAACCCTTCTTGAGAAAAGTCAAGTAAAATCCATTTCTTGCTTTCAAAATGAGGTGTAGCCAAAAACCATTTCCTTATTACTATGTAAAAATTTCCTTTGACAACGGAAGCTCGTTCTTAAAACACCATTATTTTCAAAACTTAAAAACATGTTTACAAGAAATAAATTCAGGTTCCGTTTCAAAATTTCAATGCATGGTGGAAGTAATGGAATAATAACTAGAGGGCAAACCTTATTACAATCCGAAATAAAATAACTTAAAATAAATAACTTAAAATCCAAAATTTAGATATTAAGAAAAACAAGTCTAATCGACTTGCTAATTGGCCACTTCTGAGTCCCTCCATCTGTCGAACCGCCTACTGAGGACCACCTGAGAGAAATAAAAGAGGGAGTGAGTTTTCGAAAACTCAGTGTGTACGACCCTTGTCAAACAAATAGTATACATATCATATTATTAACATAATAATATCATATATGCAATGTAGTGCAAACCCTCCCCAAATAATCCATCCGGTACACATCATCTCTGTCCAACCGAAACACTTCTGTGGGGATTTCTAAATTGACCCACCCATCCGATACACATCAAGGGTAGCCTGGTTGCGGTACTACCTAACGTTGCAGCAAGGCTGCTAATCATATAACGGGCTTAAAAAGCCATCAGTGGATCCACGGTCGTCAAGCAACCATGTGATCCTCATATACTTCCTTCGTTCCATAATCCCCACCCCGTATGCAACCTAAACAGAATATCATATGAATGCAGTAAATGTACATGTAACATCCATAAATCGTACATTTGACACATAGGGGTATTTTAGTCATTTCACAAATTAAGGGTATTTTGGTATTTCTACCCTATAGGGGTATTTCAGTAATTCTTAAAAGTATGGGTCTTAATTATGAACCTTGGCCTGTCAACAAGTCCTCGCGGCTAAAGTGAACAGACACTACGCACCAGGTGGGATTCCAAAGAATAGGAGGTGGGTCACTAGGAGCACTTAAGTATCAAGCTCTCCCTAGATCTAATCCTAGACATACATATGTCCATTGCCACACTCTACCCTAGCGACTTGTCCACAGACATGTTTGATTATTAAGTTAAGTTTTATGTTGTTTAAGAATTCATCAGGACTAAGCCTATAGTCCATTAAAACCCTAGCATGCATTTCTAAAATCTCATAAGGCCCACTAATCCCAATCATGTCCATATAGCCTATTAAGCCCAAACATGTATATGTAGCCCATTAGACCCGATCATAATCAAATCATACAACCATCCATATCAATCCATCATTCAATTTCACATATCAACTCTTGCCGATTTGGGCCCACGAGCTCGGCAAGCCCATTTAACCCCTTCTAGCCCGGTTCGCTAATCATTGGCCCGAGACCATGTAACACCCTGGTTTTAGGGGTTAGGCTTTTGGTGCTTAGCTCAGGTGTTGGCACACTTTAGTGTGTGGTTGGGTTAGTTTTAGGGGTCTGGAGAACCCTAGGTAGTGGTGGAATGCTTTGGAAAATTTTTAGTTTTAGGGGTTAAAAGGGGAGCTTGGATAGATGGGGCCTTAAGAGAATTTTTGGTGGAAATAAGGCACAAAGATTGGTGTGGCAGAGTGGCAAGGAGGCGCCACTCTAGAGCTTGGAAGGTGACGCCATTTGCAGGAGGAAGGGGTCTCAGGTTCGATTCGCAAGGGCAGCAGGAGGCCTTTGTTTTTGCGTCATAAAGGTAGGGTGTTGGACGGTTTTGAAATGCTTAAAGGATGGAGAAAGACTTGGTCTTCTCTTTTTGAATTCGGCTAGGATGGAAGGATTAAAGTTTGACTCATTCAAACTTTTTGAATGGATGATTGGGAGGTGATTTAGGAGAGATTTGAGGGATTTTGTGGGGAGGTTGAGTAGTGGCCGAATTTTGTATTCTTTAGGGGGGAGCTTGGCCGAATGTTATAAATAGGGGGGAGGTGCTCACCTTTTTACTTTTCACCATTTGTGCTCCCTTGCCGAATTTTTGTTCCCCATTTCCTTTGGTTGCCGAAACCTCCATTGCTAGCTTCCCTTTTTCCTTCTCTTTTAAACCCTTAGCCGGAACCACCCACTCTTTCATCTCTCCTTTCTCTTATTTTGTGCTAAACCGAAAACACACCCCTACACCTTTCTTTCCCTCTTCTCAAACCTTTGGCTGAAACCCCTACTCCCTTTCCTTTGATTGTCTTTAATTGTTAGCCGAATCTACATCCCATCTTTGTGCCGTGTTCCTTTTCCCTTATTTTGGGAGCACCTTGGCTGAATATTAGCTTAGACCTCTTCGGGTTTCGTTGCAATCGTTGTTGAAGGTATTCTGGGATTTTAAGGCTTTCGGTCTAGTCTCAGTAGATTAGCAGTTGGCTTGGTAAGTGGTGGTAAGGCTTTTTGGTAAGCTAGGTATGTAGTATTTTTGATTAATCTAAGGTTGTTAAGTATTTGATGCTAAGGCCGATTGTAGGGGGAGAAGAGCCTAACTCAGGAGATCTTTCGTGAGGCGATTAGTCAACGGTTGCAGAGGCATAAAGTAGCGTTTCGGGATTTGAGTCATTTGTATCAATTAGGTGCGTAATCATCGCACTATTTCTTGGTTATTGCTTGCTAATGCTTATTCATATGCATGATGTGTGGTAGCCGATTATGATGGCTTGTGTGGTGAATGGTTATTTTGGGTAATCGTATATCAGGTGAGTAAAGTCTTTGGTATGAAATTATTTATGATATATACACATGATATGGTATTTAACATGAGATGCCTACTCTTTTGTTATGATCTGACATATTACCTTTTTACATACATACATGGGAGGTGGATTGATCGATGAAGGAAGGAGTGCACACATGATGTACGTGGTCTAATGTTAGCCTCAGCTACATTAGCGCTTGATGGTTAGCTTTGTGCTACCTCAAGGGAGATGTTGGCTAGGTGCCCATCTCGGCGGTTGATGGCTATGTGCGTCACCGTAGACAGATTATGATGTTGAGATCACTTTGGTTGATCGGTGGCTCAGCCACGGCCTTGAGCAGTGAGTTAGCCAAGGTAAGATTTATGGATCACGATGTGATCAGTGGTGGGTTAGCCACGGCCTTAGGCAGGAAGTCTGCTAAGGTTGGTGTCACGGTTGGATAGTAGGTTGGGCTGAAATGCATTCTTGCATGATTTGTTTCGATGGTTGTGTGGGTATGGGCCAAGCCCATACGGATGGAAATATGTGTTGTGATTATGCACTGAGTCAGTGGACTCACTCTTTTCATTAACCATTTCAGGTGATGCGTAGAGTGGACCGGGATCGGAGAAGACACATGGTGGCCCATGCAGAAAGAAGAGTTTAAATATTTTTAAGCTTATTTATATTAAGTATTTGGGTTTAAATATTGATGTAATAAGGGCCTTGTGATTTTTATTTAATTTGGGCCTTAGAATTATTTTATTAGTATTTTTGGTACTATTTTATTTTTAATTTAATTATAACTTGGTAAGATTAAATTACTAGCTTTTAAAATGATTATATTCTAATCTACTTATTCAAAGTATTCATAAGTTAATAAAGTGTTTTTAATATGGACATTTTTTTTGTACAATATCAAAGTTTTCATGCAATATCAAATCAACATGGATTTTCAAGGGCTAATAAATTTACTGTTTTATTTTAAGTCTAAAAAGAATTTTTCCACCGTCTTTTCCGCAGTGACATAACCAGATTCGGTCGTAATGAATGGGCCGGGTTTGGGGATGTTACAAATTGGTATCAGAGCCAGGATCAAAACTCGGCTTTGAGGGTTTTGGGCCCGAAACAGTTTTCAAAATAGGTTTTTGGAATGTGGGCTTTTAAAAAAGGTTTTCAGGTTATTCTGGCATGGCACCTGTGTCTCCGGCCCGAAGTCCACCAGGTAAGTACTTCTAGCTCTTGAAGTGTTTTGTTGTGTGATTTATTATGGGCTTAGTTTGGGCTCGTAGATTAGAATATTAAGACTTTTGGACCCTAGGATTAGTCTACTCAAACATTTGCATAAAACTTAAAGACTATTAACAAACCTGTGAAGTAAGTCGCCGAGTTAAGGTGTGGTAACCACTGTACGCATGTCGAGGATTGGTATTCAGTAAGAGCTTGATATTTAAGCAGTCCTAGCGACTCACCTCCTCTTTACTCGAATCCTACCTGGTGCGTAGCTACGGTTCACCTTAACCAAGAGGACTTGTTCATAGGCTAAACCGGTTATTAAAACCCGAAAGGGAATTAGCGTTGCTGTTTTTAAAACCTTCTGTTTTAAAATTTTTCAAACTTACCCCTTTGATTTGTGAAACCCTAAATCTGATTTTGAAAGACACTTGTCGATTTACAAAATTTCCCAAAATGCCCTAGTGGCAAAATTACAAAAATGCCCCTGTATTGCAAAATTACCGTATTACCCTCAACTTTTGATAAAATGCTCTTTACTTTGCGAAATACCAAAATCTCGAGTTTTCAAAATATTAAGATACCCTGGTTTGTGAAAATTTACGAAAATACCCCTGGTTGATAAAATTACCAAAATGCCCTTGGTTTCTAAATTTTTAGATTTCTCTCGACTTTTACTGAAATATTCCTATTTTACCAAATATCAGAAAATCCTATTTTGTGAAATATTGTGATATTTCGATTTGGAGAATTTACGAAAATGCCCTTAACTTCCAAAATTACGAAAATAACCCTGATTTCTGAAATTTTTGCAACTTGTCTGGTTTGAAAAACAAATTTTCAAGATGACCCCCGAGATTTTATAAACTCTGAAATATCTTTAAGTTGGAAAACTATTTTCAAAAATTTACCCTGAGTTATTACCGATATACCCCTTTAGGAAAAATGACGAAATTACCCCTGGGCTGGGAATGAAACTTTGATTGCTCGAAAGAACTACTCCCGAAAGCTTCTATTCATAAAATTTGCTCGTGGATAAAACAGTGAAACAAGAATTTCTAATGCATAAAACTTTCTAAACAGACTAAATCGAGGCGCTAGATATGAGTTCTAGGGGGCGTGGTCGCAATACTCGTGGACGTGGTAGAGGCAGGATGTCAGTATCGGAACCGGTTGGGTCACGCCATGGGTCAGAAAGCGATGTTCCGCCACCAGCTGTGGAGGTGGAACAGCAGGATCAGACCGGAGGAGATGACGCAGTATCGCAGGCTGTGCTGCGGGTGCTTGAGCGAGTGGCAGGAGCCAATGGGGGCAGTGGGACTCGGAAGTCAGTGCCCGAAAGGCTTAGGGTGAATGGAGCGGAGGTTTTCAGAGGAGTGTCTGGGGTAGCTCCGAACGTGGCAGAGTACTGGCTTGAGGCAGTGGAAAGGATTATGGACGACTTAGACTTAACTGCTGAAGAGAAGCTTAAGGGTGTTGTTTCGTTGCTGCGAGATGAAGCCTACCAGTGGTGGCTCACTATTAAGGAAAGTACCCCTGCTGATCGAGTGGACTGGGGCTACTTTAAGATCAAGTTCGAAGGGAAGTATGTCGGAGCGAGCTATGTGGATGCTCAGAGGAAGGCGTTCCTCAATCTGGTGCAAGGTAGCAAGTCAATAGCGGAGTACGAAGCTGAGTTTTTACGTTTGAGCCGGTATGCTCGGGGCATCGTGGCAACAGATTATGAAAGATGCGTCAGATTTGAAGATGGGCTACGGGATGAGCTGCGAGTTTTGATTGCGCCGCAACGAGAAAGAGACTTCGCCATTTTAGTAGAGAAAGCTCGGATAGCTGAGGAGGTCAAGAAGGCTGAGAGGCAGAACAGAGAAAGAAATCGGGACAAAAGGAGTTCGGGATCGTCGGAATCATTGGAGAGATTTCAGAAAAGACCGAGAGTCGAGACTCCTGTTCGTATTGCTAAGCCAGCCGTGGGAAATCCAGATCGTCCGTGTGCACAATGTGGAAGGTATCATGTTGGCGAGTGTTGGAATCGGGTTCGAGAATGCTTTAGATACAAGTCCAAGTCTCATCTGGTTAAGGATTATCCCCAGAATCCGAATAGGACTCGAGCAGAGGGCCAAGGTTATGTGCAACCAGGCAGAGGTGGTCAGCAGGCGACGAGAGGTCGTGGTCCGAACCATGGAGGGAATGGTTCCGGCCGAGGTCGTGGAGCATTAGGCCACGGTAATGGTGCCACTGAGGCAAGACAGCCAGGTCTGGTTTATGCGGTCCGTCGGAGGGAGGACAATGATGTGTCAGCGAGTAAGTATCTTATGTCTGGAAAATTCTCTGTTGTTTTGCTCGTTTGGGTGGTTGTTTGTTTTGTTGCTCGTAATGTATGTGGAACCTTGAGTATGTTAGAATCTGTGCCTAAAAGTATGTTAGCTCTTTAGAGATCAGAGTGCACAGCCATAGTGTAGTGGGAGGAATTGGATTGTTAGTCTAGACAAGTAATTTCGAGGACGAAATTATTTTAAGGAGGGTAGAATTGTAACACCCTGGTTTTAGGGGTTAGGCTTTTGGTGCTTAGCTCAGGTGTTGGCACACTTTAGTGTGTGGTTGGGTTAGTTTTAGGGGTCTGGAGAACCCTAGGTAGTGGTGGAATTCTTTGGAAAATTTTTAGTTTTAGGGGTTAAAAGGGGAGCTTGGATAGAGGGGGCCTTAAGAGAATTTTTGGTGGAAATAAGGCACAAATATTGGTGTGGCAGAGTGGCAAGGAGGCGCCACTCTAGAGCTTGGAAGGTGACGCCATTTGCAGGAGGAAGGGGTCTCAGGTTCGATTCGCAAGGGCAGCAGGAGGCCTTTGTTTTTGCGTCATAAAGGTAGGATGTTGGACGGTTTTGAAATGCTTAAAGGATGGAGAAAGACTTGGTCTTCTCTTTTTGAATTCGGCTAGGATGGAAGGATTAAAGTTTGACTCATTCAAACTTTTTGAATGGATGATTGGGAGGTGATTTAGGAGAGATTTGAGGGATTTTGTGGGGAGGTTGAGTAGTGGCCGAATTTTGTATTCTTTAGGGGGGAGCTTGGCCGAATGTTATAAATAGGGGGGAGGTGCTCACCTTTTTACTTTTCACCATTTGTGCTCCCTTGCCGAATTTTTGTTCCCCATTTCCTTTGGTTGCCGAAACCTCCATTGCTAGCTTCCCTTTTTCCTTCTCTTTTAAACCCTTAGCCGGAACCACCCACTCTTTCATCTCTCCTTTCTCTTATTTTGTGCTAAACCGAAAACACACCCCTACACCTTTCTTTCCCTCTTCTCAAACCTTTGGCTGAAACCCCTACTCCCTTTCCTTTGATTGTCTTTAATTGTTAGCCGAATCTACATCCCATCTTTGTGCCGTGTTCCTTTTCCCTTATTTTGGGAGCACCTTGGCTGAATATTAGCTTAGACCTCTTCGGGTTTCGTTGCAATCGTTGTTGAAGGTATTCTGGGATTTTAAGGCTTTCGGTCTAGTCTCAGTAGATTAGCAGTCGGCTTGGTAAGTGGTGGTAAGGCTTTTTGGTAAGCTAGGTATGTAGTATTTTTGATTAATCTAAGGTTGTTAAGTATTTGATGCTAAGGCCGATTGTAGGGGGAGAAGAGCCTAACTCAGGAGATCTTTCGTGAGGCGATTAGTCAACGGTTGCAGAGGCATAAAGTAGCGTTTCGGGATTTGAGTCATTTGTATCAATTAGGTGCGTAATCATCGCACTATTTCTCAGTTATTGCTTGCTAATGCTTATTCATATGCATGATGTGTGGTAGCCGATTATGATGGCTTGTGTGGTGAATGGTTATTTTGGGTAATCGTATATCAGGTGAGTAAAGTCTTTGGTATGAAATTATTTATGATATATACACATGATATGGTATTTAACATGAGATGCCTACTCTTTTGTTATGATCTGACATATTACCTTTTTACATACATACATGGGAGGTGGATTGATCGATGAAGGAAGGAGTGTACACATGATGTACGTGGTCTAATGTTAGCCTCGGCTACATTAGCGCTTGATGGTTAGCTTTGTGCTACCTCAAGGGAGATGTTGGCTAGGTGCCCATCTCGGCGGTTGATGGCTATGTGCGTCACCGTAGACAGATTATGATGTTGAGATCACTTTGGTTGATCGGTGGCTCAGCCACGGCCTTGAGCAGCGAGTTAGCCAAGGTAAGATTTATGGATCACGATGTGATCAGTGGTGGGTTAGCCACGGCCTTAGGCAGGGAGTCTGCTAAGGTTGGTGTCACGGTTGGATAGTAGGTTGGGCTGAAATGCATTCTTGCATGATTTGTTTCGATGGCTGTGTGGGTATGGGCCAAGCCCATACGGATGGAAATATGTGTTGTGATTATGCACTGAGTCAGTGGACTCACTCTTTTCATTAACCATTTCAGGTGATGCGTAGAGTGGACCGGGATCGGAGAAGACACATGGTGGCCCATGCAGAAAGAAGAGTTTAAATATTTTTAAGCTTATTTATATTAAGTATTTGGGTTTAAATATTGATGTAATAAGGGCCTTGTGATTTTTATTTAATTTGGGCCTTAGAATTATTTTATTAGTATTTTTGATACTATTTTATTTTTAATTTAATTATAACCTGGTAAGATTAAATTACTAGCTTTTAAAATGATTATATTCTAATCTACTTATTCAAAGTATTCATAAGTTAATAAAGTGTTTTTAATATGGACATTTTTTTTGTACAATATCAAAGTTTTCATGCAATATCAAATCAACATGGATTTTCAAGGGTTAATAAATTTACTGTTTTATTTTAAGTCTAAAAAGAATTTTTCCACCGTCTTTTCCGCAGTGACATAACTAGATTCGGTCGTAATGAATGGGCCGGGTTTGGGGATGTTACAGACCATGAGATCGCTCTTTTAGTCCCGGTAATTGTATCGGTGTTCCCACACGAATGCTCGCACGCTCGTGTGGTTGCCAGCGCCAACCTTTGGCTTTTCGACTTTTCGGCATTCCAGTTTTTCGGTATTTTAGCTTTTGCCGATTTGTCGTGTGTGAAATGTATGTGCGCACCTGGTAAATGAGACGTGTTACACTATCCTCAAACTTGAACCTACAACTAATACCAACCTCCAATCAATCACACACTTAACCATAATATTTACCAAAAACTGAAGCCTTACCATAACCTTACCGTGTGCCATCAGTCCTAATAGCCCTTTCTTAGCTACTACTCACGAATATCCCCTAGATCTGCATCAATATTAAACGTTAAAGAAAAAATAATAGGTGACTTGTATCCATTTAAGTCACCCTTTCCCTTACTATAGACTATTCAGCCAACTTATCCCAAAATCAAGAACACTTACCCAAAAGCCGAAACGTGTGGATAGCTTTGTGGCAGAGACCTGTAGATCCAAGCTTGATTCCAATTTTTCCAAGATCCGATCCACCAAAAATCAAAGGAATGATGACAGCACGACAGAGATTTGGTCACTAGAGTATTCGGCACAAGGTTTGGGGCGATGAAGAAATCGCTTTAAGAGCAAAGGTTTTCAGCTTTTGAAATCATGAATATTTGGTCCCAACAATTGAGATGAAGGTAGGACGGCACAAGCAATGAAGAAAGAAGAGAATAATATTCAATTTAAGGCTTTAGGAGAGAAGAAAAGAAAACACATAAGGAAGAGCCGAGGTTTAGAACAGGAAAAGTAAAGGAGAATTCCGCAGAGCACTATAGTTGCCAAAATAGCCCAAAGGGAATTCCAATTGCCGAAATAGCACAGAGGGAATTCGGCACCCCCTATTTATACACAAAATCAAAACTCTACCTACCCCTCCAAAGTCCTAATCGGCTCCAACTCTTCCCCATCTCATCTCTCCGTTTTTCTCCCTGATAACTCCCCAATCCTTTTCCTAAATTTTCTCTTCTCATCACCCTCCTTAGAGTCCATCATCTCACCACTTCCAACCCTCTAGAAGGCCAAAATTAAACTCCTAAAAAATACTAAGCTAGGATTCTATCCTAGGATCTCCTTGCTAGCCCATTACGCCACCTTCTTATACCCTAAGTGGGGTTACTTAGCCACTCCACCACAAGGTTCTTTGATGCCATTTTTCCCTAATTTTACTTAAAAGCCCAACTACTCACCGCCCTAGTTTCTTTAATAATTAATTAAAAATTCCTTCTCCTCAAAGTTCGAACCCAGAACTTCTCTAACAGCCCTAGACTCTCCAAGTTTATTAAACCCTTAAAGCCAAATGTCATTTGTCATTTTTTTGCTTAAAAAAATTTATAAGAACCAAAGCCTAAAGCCCAATTCATATAGGCCCAAAATTCGGGGCATTATAAAGCCACTACACACGAGGCATGGTGACATCTAAGTATGAGTAATGCGTCCGTTTTGATGATGGCTTGAGGAATAATTTGAGGGTATTGATTACTCCACAGAGGGAGCAAGAGTTAATTGTCCTGGTAGATAAGGCGAAGATTGCCAAAGAGGTTAAGCGCGTGGAGTGCTAGAATAGGGACTAAGAGAGAGGTAAGAATAAGAGGGATTCAAAGAAATGGGCCAGACCTGATGGGCCTGTTAAGTGGAGGTTGCTCCTACTAGTATTCAGCCTTGTGGGATTGTGGTAAGTGTTATCTGGGAGAGTGTTGGAGGAGGTTAAGGGCTTGTCTGAGGTGTGGATCTTTGGAGCATCAGATTCGAGAGTTTCCACAGCGTGCTAATCAGATGCAAGCTTCGGGATCGAGTTCTGTAGAGCATCAGAAGGCAGTTCAGCAGCCACCTAGGGGTCGTGGACCTGCTAGGGGTGGTAATGTTATGGGCCGAGGGCAGAAAGCACCAGGCAGAGGTGCTAGTTAGACTGAAGCGATACAGCCTGAACTAGTTTATGCTACTCAATGCCGAGAGGATAGAGACGCTCTTGATGTTATCACAGGTACTTTATTTATTTTTTATGCTCCATATATTGTTCTGATAGACGTAGGTTCTACACATTCGTATGTAGCTAGTATTGTTTTCCAAAACTTAGGGATTTTTGTTGAGCTTACTTCTAGTGAGATTATTATACTGAGTCCATTGGGGCAGTCTGTTCGGGTTAAATAGACTTTATAGGAATGTTCCGTTAGAAGTGCAAAAGGCTATATTTTTGGAAAATCTAATGGAGCTACCGTTTGGGGAGTTTGACTTGATTCTGGGTATAGACTGGTTAGTTGAGCACTGAATTAGCTTAGATTGTGCGACTAAGAGGGTCATTCTGAGGACCAAGGATGATAAGGAGGTGGTTGTGATCGGAGAACATCGAGATTATCTGTCTAATGTGATCTCTGCCCTTGTGGCTGAGAAATTGGTTCGAAAAGGGTGTGGGGTGTATATGGCTTTCGTCAGTGTTTCAGTTTCTAGGGACTCTTTTGTCGGGGATATCAGAATAGTGAAGAAATTTCTTGATGTCTTTTGTTGAGGAGTTACCGAGTTTACCTCCGAATCAAGAAGTTGAGTTCGGCATTGAGCTTCTACCTGATACAGCTCCGGTGTCCATTGCTCCCTAACGAATGGCACCAAAGGAGCTTACAGAGCTTAAGGCTCAACTTTAAGAGCTTCTGGATCGTGGTTTCATCCGTCCTAGTGTGTCTCCGTTGGGGGCACTGGTTCTGTTTGTAAAGAAAAGGATGGCACCATGAGAATGTGTATCGACTACTAGCAGTTGAATAAACTGACTATGAAGAATAAGTATCCATTTCCAAGGATCAACGACCTATTTGATCAGTTCTGAAGGGCTTCAGTGTTTTCAAAAATAGATCTCCATTCTGGGAATCATCAGCTTAGAGTTAAGGAAGTTGATGTCCATAAGATTACATTTAGGACTCGTTATGGGCATTACAAGTTTCTAATTATGCCCTTTGGTTTGACGAATGCTCTGGCTGCATTCATGGATCTGATGATCCGAGTCTTTCAGCTGTATCTAGATCAGTTCGTCATGGTCTTCATCGATGATATTCTGGTTTACTCTAAGACTAAGGATGAACATGATGAGCATCTTATAGTAGTGCTTCAGATACTCTGAGAGAAACAACTCTACGGTAAGTTGAGCATGTGTGAGTTCTGGTTGCAAGAAGTAACTTTTCTAGGGCATATGGTTTCTACTGAAGCGATCAGAGTTGATCCTAGAAAGGTTGAGGCTGTGATTGTTTGGAAACAGCCTAAGAATGTATCTGAGATCCACAATTTTTTGGGTCTTGCGGGATATTATCAGCGGTTTTTTAAAAGGTTCTCCTTTTGTCTAGACTGATGCGCAACAAGCAAACTTCGAGAAGCTCAAGTCTGTTCTAACTCAGGCTTCTGTTTTGATACTACCTGAATCTGGTAAAGAGTTTGTAGTGTATAGTGATGCATCGCACGTTGGTTTGGGATTTGTACTGATGCAAGATGGTAAGGTTGTGGCTTATGCGTCCGGTCAACTTAAGTCACACGAGGGGATTTATCCGACGCATGATCTCGAGTTGGCTGCTGTGGTTTTTGCGTTAAAAATCTAGATGCACTATCTATTCGGTGAGAGGTGTATTATCTACACTGATCACAAGAGCCTCAAGTACTTCCTTATTCAGAAGGAGTTGAATCTTAGACAGCATCGATGGATTGAGCTGCTCAAAGATTATAATTGCACAATAGAGTATCATCTTGGTAAGGCCAATTGGTGGCTGATGCTCTCAATCATAGAGCGATGACTGATTTGAGAGTGATGTTCGCTCGTCTTAGTCTGTTCAATGATAGAGGTCTGTTAGCCAAGTTGCAAGTTAAGCCAACTTAGATTGATCAAATTCAGGATAAGCAGTTAGGGAATAAGTCTTTGGGTTTATGTTTCCATCAGATTGAGAGTGGCAGTACTTCTGATTTTGGGCTGAATAAAGATGGAGTTCTATGTTTTCGAGGTTGGGTTTGTGTACCGAATGATTCTGATCTGAGGCAATCGATTCTTAGGGAGGCGCATAGTAGCCCTTATGCTATGCATCCCGATGGTAATAAGATGTGTCGAGATCTCCATGAATTGTACTGGTGGTCGGGTTTAAAATGTGAGGTTACAGATTTTTTTGCTCGTTGTTTGACGTGTCAACAAGTTAAGGCTGAGTACTAGCTGCCTTCAGGTTTGTTACAACCTGTTAAAATTCCTTTATGGAAATGGGAATGAATGACGATGGACTTCATTAGTGGGTTGCCCTTGACACGCACTAAGAAGGATTCTGTTTGGGTCAACATAGATAAATTGACCAAGTCTGCTCATTTTATTCCGATACGGACTGACCACTCCCTACAGAAATTAGTGAAGCTCTATGTCTCTGAGATTGTAAGACTGCATGGGGTTCTTGTTTCGATAATTTCTGATAGAGATCCTTGGTTCACTTCTAGGTTATGAAAGAAACTACATGAGGCTGTGGGTTCGAGATTAGACTTTAGTACTGCGTTCCATCCTCAGACTGATGGTCAATCTGAGAGGGTGATTCAAATACTAGAGAATATGCTTTGGAGTTGTATGATAGATTTCTGAGGTAGTTGAGAGGATTTTTTGTCGTTAGCTGAGTTCACCTACAACAACAGTTCCAGTCTAGCATTCAAATGGTACCTTATGAGGCTTTGTATGGTCGTAAGTGCCGTACTCCGCTATGTTGGACTGAGTTGAGTGAGCGACAAATTTTGGGTCCTGAGTTGGTTTTTGAGACTGAAGATAAGGTTAGACTGATTCGGGATCGTCTGAAGGTGGCTTTTGATAGATAGAATTCTTATGCAGATTTGAATAGGAGGGATATCGAGTACTCTGTGGGTGACTTCATTTTTCTTAAGGTTTTTCCATGGAAGGAAGTTCTGAGATTCGGTAGTAAGGGCAAGTTGAGCCCTAGGTTTATTAGGGCGTATCGAATTCTGAAGCACGTGGGACCGATCGCTTATCAGTTGGAGCTACCTCTAGAGTTGGACCGTACCCACGATGTCTTTCACGTCTTGATGTTGAGGCGACATCGGTCTGGTCTATCTCACGTTGCCTCTGTTGAGGAGATCGAGGTTAGACCGGATTTAACTTTTGAGGAAGAGTCGGTTCCAATTATGGATCGTGATATTAAGGTTCTGAGGAAAAAGTCCATACCGTTAGTGAAGGTTCTATGGCAGAATCATGGCACTAAAGAAGCCACATAGGAATCTGAGGACTTAATGCGTCAGCAATATCCTCATCTGTTCGAACTAGGTAAATTTCGAGGTCGAAATTTCTTTTAGGGGGTAGAGTTGTAATGCACTGAATAATTTATTTATGTTTCTGTAAATATCTGACACAAATGTGTATCTACTTTAATGGTTAAGTGTTCTAGGTGTGTGTATGAGATCTTGGGTTTAAGTCTCCCTCTTGCCAAAATTTTGTTATTTTAAATCCAAGCCTTATCCTTGTTAAATGGGCTTATATAAAATTGTCTATTAATCCATATCAAAATGAGCTTGCTGGTTCAAGTGGTAAGGAGTTTGTGTGTTGGGGGTTCTTTGTTCGAATCCCTACGTTAGCTAGGGTGTTAATTTTTGCTCGGTTGTCTAATAGAGTTTCGGTAGAGCTAAAATTTTAAGGTAGTTGTAAGTCAGTGGGTTAGTGGGAGTCAGTTTTTTAAATTTCATTTTTCTCTCTCCTTCAGAAATTTTGACATGAGCTTCTTCCTCCTTTCTTTTTCCTTTGCTAATCTGTGTAAGTTTTCTCTTTGTTCCTCGCATTATACTCAAATTCTGGTGCTTGTCGTGGGATATAGGTAAGAGGGTTACTTTGGTTTTAAGTAATGCTTTCAGTAAACTGTTTGATATATCATTTCCGTAGTTATGTTTTCGGCATAGTTAGGGGTTTGATTCCTGCAAAATTTGTGTATAGGAGAAGGCGGTGGTGAAGGAGTTTCGCTCTGACGGTCTAAACCATGTTGATATTTGATCTTGTCAACGGTAAGTTATGTGCGTTATTTTAGGATTATGTATTGATTCGTAAAGTGATTGCTAATTGGTCAATGGAATATTGTTTCTTAGGTATTGGAGGGCTCGAGATTGCTGTAGCATCTAAAATGAACCAAGTGTGTTCCCAAAACACGAAAAATCAAGTTTCAACGAAAGCCAAAAAAGTATCCTGTCTACGCCACACAGGCGTGTGCCAGGCCGTAAAGTTAGCCATGTACAAGACACAGCTGTGTGTTCAATGAAGGCATGGTCGTGCGCAAGACATGATCGTGTGATGGTGTGATTGTGGCCGTGTGGGCCACATTGGCTAGGCCAAGTTGGGAGCGTGGGCCACACGGGCATGTGCATTTTGGGCCAAGCCGTTTGGGCCACACGGGTAAGGCTAATTTGGGCGTGTAGGCCCACACGGACATGTGGGCCCATAATTCTGAACTATTCTCTAGGGTCGCACGGTTCGTTCTAATCAACTGCGGGCCTACCGTAAGGTCGGTAAGGGCTAACCAAACCCTAAATTATATGATCTGATACTCTAATAGTCTGCCTTGTGCAGGATACCAATATGTACATCTGTTCTATTAAGTATATATATATATGCGATCTGTATATGAGCATTGTAGAAGGCCCAATTCGTCCGGGCTCGTTACAAATTAAGCCCAAATGAAAAAAAAAAAAGCCCAAAAATAGGCCCAATCCACGAGTGGCCCAAACACCTCAAATTTTCAGAAAGCTAGGGTTTCTGATACCCTAACCCCTGCGCCGCTCGACCTCCACCATTGTTCCTCCACTTTCCTCTGTTCCCCATGACCTGCAAAAGAGGACAAAATAACAGCACCACCACGAGAAAAAGGGTTGTATTTTTTATTATTTGATTCGGCTATAAAGCCTTGAAAAAATGTGATGAAAAGGGGGTCTTTTTTTTGTTTTTTTTCATCAATAAGAGCACATTATTTTACAAAAATACAATAGCAGAGATAAGGCGAAAATATAGAAGAATCAAAAATACAAAGAAACAGAAATCAAAAGGTGAAGAGGTTTTTCTTTTTTTTCTTTTTGTAACATTTTATTTTTATTTTTATAAACAAACAGAAAATAAAAAGAAGAAAAGTAGGCTTACCGAGGTTAATCACCGAAAAATCGGTGACTTTTGAAATTCCGGCCACCGTGCGCGGTGGCCGACGGCGATCGCCGGCGACGGAGCCGACGGCGGGGCCTGGCTGGAGCGGTGTCAGAAGCTTCAGAACCTGCAGAGAAAAATAAAAAAGGGGAATCAGTTTTTTGAAGCAAAAATGTAAAAAATGAAATTTTTTGAAGAATTTTGTCTCTTAAATAGAGATATAAAACGACGTCGTTTTGGGCTGGGGATTTAAACCCCCAAAACGGCGTCGTTTCACCTCTGACCCGCGCATGGACAACCCGACCCGACAGGATCCGCGTGTTTTCTTTATGGAGGGGCTAATTGCACATTTAGCCCCTCCCCCCTTTTTTAGCTTCGCAATCAGTTTTTATTCTTCATGATTTTACCCAAAAATTTGTTTTTCGTTTCAATCTAGTCCGCATGCGAACGTCGCCGTTTCAGTCAATGGGTTTATTTTCTATTTAGGTCCCTTTAAGTCACGCGCGCGTTACAATTTAGCCCCTTTTATCTTTTTTGTTTCAAATTGACCCCAGACTCTCGCTTTAGATGCAATTAGGTCCCCCTTTAGTATTTTGCAATCTTTTAGTCCTTTTATTATTATTATTATTATTATTATTATTATTATTATTATTATTATTATTATTATTATTATTATTATTATTATTATTATTATTATTATTACTATATTTGCCATACTATTATTACCACTATTATTATTATCACTATATTACTATTATTATTATTATCATTATTATAACTATATTATTTATTATATATAATTTTGTATCATTATTATTATTATTATTATTATTATTATTATTATTATTACTATATTTATATTAGTATATTGTATATATTGCGTATTATTATTATTATTATTATTATTATTATTATTATTATTATTATTATTATTATTATTATTATTATTATTTACTACTGCTATACTTATATTATTTTGTACATATTTCGTATTATCATCATCATTATTATTAGTATTATTATGTTTACTATTATTATTATTATTATTTGTCCATATTTTGTATTATTATTACTTTACTATTATTACTATACTAATTACTATCACTATTACTATTACTATATTATTATGTTGTATATATTTTGTATCACTATTATTTTTTTATTATTATTACTATACTATTATTATTATTATTATTATTACTATTACTATTATTATTATTACTATATTTATATTATTATATTGTACATATTTTGTATCATTATTATTATTTTTTTATTATTACTATACTATTATTATTATTATTATCATTATTATTATTATATTTACTATTATCTCTATCATTACTAACATCTTTTTGTTTTTATTTATTATTATTTTAATGTTATCCTTTTATTTTTGTTTTTATTATTGCATCTTTTATTATCATGTGTAGTTAATTTCTTGTTCTCGTTATTTCATGTGGATCGACATTTTTAAATCGCAACCCGACATTTTATTTTTTAATTCATAAAAAGGGGTTTCATAAATGTAATATTCGCGAGTTTGGAAATTCAAAGAGATCGTGCCCAATCGTGCTGGGTGTGATTTTCTGTTTGGCCAAATGAACGAATATCCTTTCAAAATTGCAATGCATGTGCTTGGAGAATTTTGGGGATGATCTTAAATTCGAGGGTCCAGATTGTCGTATCGAATCGTGCTGGATGTGAGACTCTATTCTTTCGAAATAAGAGAAACTCAATATTCAATCAAGTTGTTTAAAAATAAAAAAAAAGAATAAAATTTCAAAATCATTTCAAACTTTTCGACATTAGGACATTGATTAATCAATTTGGTACCAATTGTGGGCGTTGCGAGGGTGCTAATCCTTCCTCGCACGTAACCGACTCCCGAGCCTATTTTCTCGAATATTCGCAGACCAAAAGCGCCGTTTTAGTAAACCAAAATGTTTATTTAAAACAAAGGTGATCCGATCACACCTAATAAAAGGTCGGTGGCGACTCCCGTTTTATTCGTTTTCAAAACCCAAGTCCGATTCCCGCCTTTTTAAAAAAAAAGGATGGTTTCGACAGCTTGGCGACTCCACTGGGGAACAAAAAGAGAGTCAGACCGTAAATTGATTGTTTTCTGTCCTTTATCGAAAGTTTGAAAATTTGATTTGAAAATTACCATCCTTTTGTTGCATTCATTTGTGTCATTGCATATGATTTCTATTTTCTTGTACATATTGCATTGCATGACCGTTGTGGTCGCACCCTTAAGTGGGAGCGAGAAGCTATGCCTTCGTGAGGTTTTCACCTCCGCATGGGCTAGTGGACTGCTTTCGGGATACATCCGTACCTATGTCTTCATGAAGTCTTCACTTCCGCATGGTCATAGGGAAATGTATTCCCCTGAACTGAACTCATTTCGTATGAGCCTATAATGGGTGAGGATCGAGGAATCTGCTGGTTCGGGTACCCTTCCATTAGAGCCAAACCTCATGTAGAGAGACCTAGGAGGCTAGCCTAGATAGAGCCACCCCAAGCCCCTAGTGTTCACCTGAATAGGTGTTTTCTGCTTGATTATTTCTCTTGCACTAACGTGTTTTCTTTTGTGTTTGTTTGTTTCTTCTGTACTAACGTGTTTTTGTCTGTTTTGATTGCATTGCATTACATCATCCTAGAAAAGGAGTGTTGATTCATATTCGGTTGCTGAGTTAGAAAGTTTGTCACGGAAAACGACTGTCTTGATAAAGTGGAATATAATACGGTAGTTCAAACATAGCCCAAGTAAACAACGAGAGAGGGTTAAATAGCACACAGAAGAATACAAGACATTGCCTGAAGATTCAAGCCAACAAGGGTTATTCGGGAGTTATCATGTCTCAATTTTCTAAAAGAAGCTCATGAACATTGCGGGAGATAAGTGAGTTAAGAGGTTTGGTCTGGACCAAGCAACAAGAAGCTAGAAGAAGCATCCATTTGGAAGTTCATGGGACATGATCGCGACATCCGATTACGAAAAAGAGGATTCTTGTTTTTACCTGGACTATGAGGACAAAGCCGTATTTATAATCCATTTTATGTAAAGAGCTTTATTTTCTTAAAAAGCTTTCTAAATGAAATTAAATCATAATCAACGCCTCTCTTTCTTTTTCGCATTCATTTCATGCATTTGCATTGCATTTCATGCACTCACGTCACATCATATGCATGGAGAGGGTTTAATAAGCTGAAAACATACAGAGGGAAAAAGGAAAGAGAATATAGAAGCTAAACATCCTTGCGGTACCCGTGATAAGTTGAAAAAAATGGATCAGATATTTGAACAATTCCAAAAAGAAATGCAAGAACAGATGCAGGGGCAATTGACCAAGTTTCAGCAAGAGATGTGGGAACAAATACTAGACTTCCAAAAGAATATGATGGGCCAGTTAACCCAGTTACTAGATGAAAGACTTGAGAAGAGGAATGGCCCAGCAGTCAATAGTGTAGATGAAGACGAAGAAATCCTTTATTCCCAGATAAATATCCCAACTCAACCAGACACGCAATCGCAAAGGGAACTTGTCATTAATAAACTCCAGTGTCAGACCAATACCTCGGCCCTGTTAGGCACATGCTATAACCCTGAGGATGATCGAGCCAAGTCGATTGTTCGGGCAGAGACAAAAGAAAAGAAAGAGCGGACTTTGAAAGCCCCAATGAAGGAAGAAAAGAAAGTAGGTAGTACGAGTAAGGGTCATTCGGGGCCTATTACAGTAAGGCAACTAGGGATGGTGACTACCAGTCGTCGAGGCCCTCTTAGGCGAGGCTCTAACCCAAAGCCTAACACTAGAAGGCCCCAATTCACACCCGTCCCGATGACATACAAGGAGCTCTATCAAATTTTATTTGATGCGCATATGGTGTCTCCTCATTACTATTTGAAGCCATTACAGCCCCCATATCCTAAATGGTATGATCCAAATGCTCAATACGAGTATCATACAGGAATAACGGGTCATTCAATCGATAACTGCGTTGCATTTAAGAAGTTGGTCGAAAAATTCATCAGCATGGGAATTGTGCAGTTCGATGATTTTTTAGGACCGGATCATTCTGAAAAAGCAGTAATTGAAACTGGGATAGGGCAGGAGAGTGCGTTTCCTTGAAGAAGTCCTCGGAATCAAGAAATCAGAACCTTAACGACGTATCTGAAGAGTGAACCGAAGAATCAAACTTTTCGAGCCCTTACATACTTGGGAGTGTTCTGAACAATGGGACTGTAGAAGGGATCCCTGTATTTTAACTAATCTGGAATAATATTCAAAACATGTTTGTTGCTTTAAACCTAGAGGTAATAAGAGTCCTTTTGTGAAATAGGCTTGTGTCCAAAATTGCTGTTTTAATAAAATGCATCTTTATTTTCACACTGTGCATTGTTTCATTATCATACAAATAATCATCCTTAGAATCATTTATTTTGGATTTTCTGCCTGCATCCTCAGATATCAATGACTAGAGCGACGCTGTTACTGACTCTCCTTTTAGTGAGATATGTGCCTAGGGGGATCTGAAGACTTTGGAGATGACAAAGATTATAACTTATTTCCTGATTTGTTAAGAATGGTAGATCCTAAGTGTCAGCAAACACTACGAAGGAGATGAAGATGGAAGTTTGGCTTACAGCGAGTATCATTGAATTATCTCCAAGAGTTCAAAGATATTTTCGTATGACCACGTCAAGACACGCTGGGACTACTAAGGCACGAGTATGCTACCAAAGCTAAAGAAATTACAGAAGAATTCCATAAGGGTATTTGAAGATCACATGCTAATGGTTCTACCCTGACTAGACCAATCAAGAGGCTCGAAGTACTTATTTATCAAAAAGAAGGAAATTGTAGCAGTTAGGTCGTAATTGCCAAATTGAGGAAGACAAGACTTATGTGCCTCCTCCATCTTTCCCACATGTGGGGCATGGATGTTGTCAAGCCCGTCTTATCGAAAGCTTTGGGCCAACAACGATTCATTTTCATGAATGTCAGTTACTTCTTTAAAAAGGTGAAGATCGCTTCATATGCCAATGTCACAAAGTCTACGGTCAGTAAATACTATGTCAATACAGAACCCCCAAAAAAAAAACCATATTTTGATTAGCAGTCTGCAGTCTATTCAAGAATGAATATCCACGCTCACCACACCAAAAAAAAAAAGGAGTCACCTGGATAACGATTGAGACTTATGAAGATCGGCACCTAGGATTGCGATAGACCTTCACCGGGGCAACACATTTCTCATTGATTTATGAAATACAGACAACTTTGCTCATGAAAGACAAGATTCCTTCCGTCAGATTTTTATCGAACTTAAAGTTAGATTAGCTGGACTTAATCGAAGGAGAAAGGCTAAGGGCCATCCTCATGGTCAAATGCACCAAAGGCAAATGACACGAGCCTATAACGAGCCTAGAAAATTTCATGATAGGACTTTGAAGAAGATTTTTCCCATGCAAAAGTGACTTCAGAAGAAAGCGGATGCCAAGTTAGGAAGAAACTTGTGCAGCGAAGAAGGCCTGTTTTGGGGAAGCATGAATATCGACCAAAATGGATGGCAGGGATTCGCTTAATCCAGAGAATTCAAATTCAAAAAAAATCAAAAATCAAAAATCAAAAACATCGAAAATAAATCAAAAATATAAAAAAAAGGAAATTTTCAGCAAAAAAAGGGGGGGAGAGGCCAAAGGCGAAAACTCGCAAAGGGCGCTTTAAGACCAACGGTGGGTTTGAGTTGAAAACCCAAAAAGGGCAGCTCAAATCTTGAAAGGGGCATACAGCAGTCTTGCCACGCTTGAAGTAACAATGAAATGGTATGTTACATATTGGAGCATCGACAAAGTACTCCGGATCCCCTAAACACATATTGAGCTTAAAATGGTCTTCAAGAAGTTTGAACGGAGAAGCTCAGGCTGCGATATCTGGGGCACCTAGTTTCCATTTTACCCATTTTAGGTTTGCTATCTTTTTTTTTTTAAAATAAACACTAAATGAAATTTCTTTTTCATTGCATTTGCCAGCTTTGATTAACTTGTTTGTTTCGAGCTGTGCTCCCAATAAATTTTCATTTCGTCCATCATTACGATCTTTTCAAGCATTTTGCATTGAAATAATGATTACTGGGCTAATAATACTTTCATGAAAGGAGTTTTGCATATTACTCTGGAAACCTCTAAATAATACAGGAGTCTAAAACAGGATTGTTGCTTAGAATCCACCAAGCTTAAGGGTTGGAAACATCTGAATCCAAATTAAGGTTATCTCTTCAGATTTTTATCAAAATGGCGATTGAACAAAATGACAAGGTATTGCGTTAGTAATACAATCCTGATGAAAAATGGGCATTGTTAACCCAAGTGCAAAATCGAAATTATTGTCAAAAGAAAATGATATTCTGCATTTATGCGAGCATCATGCATATACATCTGGTTGGGACACCCGAAGAGTGATCAATAGATGGAAGGATACAGATCTTGTACCCTTGAATAGCAACGAGATGGGTCGAAGAAGAAACAAATCCTACGTTTTGGAGTCGCAGTGGGATGAATGAAAGGATTCAGATCTTATACCTTTAGGTCACAATGAGATGAACCCTGAAGTTACAATGGGACAAATCTTTGGGTAAAATATAATTGTTTTCCCACGTTTTCTGTCATGAACGCTAGCCGAACAAGATCGCAGCATAAGACATCAGTGATATAGCCCTGATAAACAATGAGCGATGACCACCTTAAACTGTTAGAAAGGGATCATTCTCATGAAATTCTACATTCATGCAAAACACATCTACTTAGGGGCATTCAATTCATTCTGATCATTGCATCCTAATCATTGTAAAAAAAACCATTCTCATGACATCTTGTATTCATATAAATGTCATCCATAAGACACACCTATTTAAGGGCACGATTCATTCTGATCATTGCATCCTAATCATGGTGCAAAAATCATTCTCATGACATCCTGTATTCATACAGATGTCATCCATAAGACACACCTATTTAAGGGCATTCGATTCATTCTGATCATTGCATCCTAATCATGGTGCAAAAATCATTCTCATGACATCCTGTATTCATACAGATGTCATCCATAAGACACACCTATTTAGGGGCATTCGGTTCATTCTGGTCATTGCATCCTAATCATTGTAAATAAATCATTCTCATAACATTCTGCATTCATGCAAATGTCGACCATAATTAGGAGCATTTGAGTCATTCCGATCATAGCATCCTCATCATTTGTTAAGCATAAGCACATTCTGCAGTACAGGTTCCTCAACGAACAGTGTAGCAAGTTCAAATTTTGTTCCTTCAATATGGTAGCGGAGCAGGCTGAAGATTGAAGTCTTCCTGAAGATATTAAGGAAGCAAACCAAAAAGTTCAGATTTTGTTCCCTAAAGATGGTAGTGGAGCAGGCTGAAGATTGAAGTCTTCCTAAAGATAGTAAGGAAGCAAATGAAAAAGTTCAGATTTTGTTCCCTAAAGATGGTAGCGAAGTAGGCTGAAGATTGAAGTCTTCCTGAAGATAGTAAGGAAGCAAATTGGAAAGTTCAGATCTCGTCCCCTATAGTGGAGCAGATTAAAGATTATCCTATTGCCATCGAACAGCGATGGAATGGGTTGAAGATTATCCTATTGCCATCGAACAGCGGTGGAATGGGTTGAAGATTATCCTATTACCATCGAACAACGGTGGAATGGGTTGAAGATTATCTTATTGCCGTCGAACAGCGGTGGAATGGGTTGAAGATTATCCTATTGCCATCGAACAGCGGTGGAATGGGTTGAAGATTATCCTATTGCCGTCGAACAGCGGTGGAATGGGTTGAAGATTATCCTATTGCCGTCGAACAGCGATAGAATGGGTTGAAGATTATCCTATTGCCATCGAACAGCGGTGGAATGGGTTGAAGATTATCCTATTGCCATCGAACAGCGGTGGAATGGGTTGAAGATTATCCTATTGCCATCAAACAGCGGTGGAATGGGTTGAAGATTATCCTATTGCCATCAACCAGCGTTGGAATGGGTTGAAGATTGTCCTATTGCCATCGAACAGCGGTGGAATCTTCCTATTGCCATCGACCAGCGGTGGGACAGGTTGAAGATTGTCCTATTGCCATCGACCAGCGCTGGAATGGTTGAAGATTGTCCTATTACCACCGAACAGTGGTGGAATGGGTTGAAGATTATCCTATTGCCATCAACCAGCGATGGAATAGGCTAAAGATCGCAAATCTTTTTGAAGATATAACGAACAATAAAACGAATTGGGGCTACAGGCCCTATCCCTCAGAAATAGCAATGTAGTAGAGCGAAGCAACAAGTTACAGTTTGAAGCTACCTGGCAAAGAAAGGCACCAAAGGAAACAAGACTCAGTGGATCCCGACAAATTTGGGCCTTTTTTATGTCTTTGCTCTATTCCCGTTGCACGAGAACGAGCAAAGAGGGGCAGCTGTAGAAGGCCCAATTTGTCCGGGCCCGTTACAAATTAAGCCCAAATGAAAAAAGAAAAAAGCCCAAAAATAGGCCCAATCCGCGAGTGGCCCAAACACCTAAAATTTTCAGAAAGCTAGGGTTTCTGAAATCCTAACCCCTGCGCCGCTCGACCTCTACCATTGTTCCTCCACTTCCCTGTAACACCCCAAACCCGGCCCATTCGCTATGACCGAATTTGAAATGCCACTGCGGAAAACGTTTGAAAAACTTTTGACTTAGAGTTAAAAACATAAAAGTTTTGTTGTCTTTACTAAAACATTGTATAATTAAAGTTCCAAATAAAATTAAGTTGTTTAAAATAAAACATTTTCAAATAATAATATAATCGACAATCCAACTTAAAACATAATAAAGGTCCTTAAATACTTTAAATGGCCCTTATTACAATAAATAACCTTTCATAAGAAAAATGTGTAAAACAAATAAATTTATCTTCTGCATGGGCCACCTCGTATCCACTCCAACCCGGTCCAAGCTTTATGCATCACCTGAAATGTTGGTAAAAATTTGGGTGAGTCAAACAGACTCAGTGCATAGTTATTTCACATGTCTCCACGTATGGGCTTGGCCCATATCCACACATCAATCACATATCAGATGATAAGGCATTATATCCACATAATTCCACATGTTGGGCTTGGCCCATATCCACATTGATCCACATAATTAGTCATGCAAAATGCATAAATATGCAACATGAAGCCCAACCCAACCTAGAGTCCATCCGTTACTCCTGCCTTAGCAGACTCCCTGCCCAAGGCCGTGGCTAATCCACCGGTCACATAGTGATCCACATATCTTACCTTGGCAGACTTGCTGCCCAAGGCTGTGGCTAAGCCACCGATCACATAGTGATCCACATATCTGTATCCACGAGGTGACTCGAGGTCATCCTCAATCTACGGTGATGCACACAGCTATCATCCGCCGAGACGGGCACCTAGCCAACACCTCCCTTGATGGAGCACATAGCCACCATCAAGCGCCAATGTAGCACAAGGCTAACATCGGACCACGTACATAATGTACACCCTTTCCTTCAATAGTCACATCCCAAGTCCCATGCATATATGTGTATCATGGCAACATATCACTTGAACAATAATGCATCACATGCCATCACATTTCATATATTCATCAATGATCATTTAATATCGTAAATCACTGACCTGAGTATTCGATCACCCACCACGGGTATTCACAATCTTAGCCCTTAGTTTGGCTACCATTATCATCATATCACATATACATAAATATAACACATACACACAATCAAGAGACAGTGCGATAACTACGCACCTATTTGGCACAGTCGATTAAATCCCGAAAACGCCACTTGATTATGAACTCTTGATCCCTTCAAATCCCGAAAGCTTTTCCTTGATGCTCCTAATGTTGGCTACCTTCACAAGAAACACATATCATGGCACAAGCATATTCGGCCATCCCTAAACCAAGGCTTAATCCTTGATTCGGCACACTTAAAAGAAAGAGAACCTACACCGATTGCTAGGATAGAAATTACTTACCACCTCGATGCTTGAAGAGACCAAATAAGAGAAAAAGGTTTCCGCTAAACCTTCCCAATGATAATGGGATATTCGGCTAACACAAAGATAGGTATAGAAACGAGGTTGAGATGGTGTTTCGGCACTTTACTGATGAAAAGGGATTACGCCAAAGTGGAGGGAGTAGAATGCTTAGAGGATTTGGCTATGGTGTTTCTTTAAGGCTTTAAACCAAGAGAAAAGGGTACACAAAGAAGGCTACAAGATTTGGCTATGGGGTTTCCTTAAAGTTTCAAGCAAAGACAAGAGAGAAAGAGGCTATAGGGTTCGGCCAAGCCTTACCAAAAGTGATGACAAACTCGACTATCAAAAGGAAAAGAAGGAGTTTGGGAAAGGAGATAGATTCGGCCAAACTAGCAAATAGAGAGAAGAAGAAAACGCTAGTGACCTTAATGGTCTTTGAAGTTTCGAACACAAAACAAAGAGAAGGGAAACCGAAACTAAATGGCTTATGCACAAAAACGGCACTTTGATGGCATTAGGATTTCGGCACCACACTAGAGAAAGAAGAATAAACCCGAAAAGAAAACACCTAAACTCCTTAAGAGAAATTTGGCTACTCCCCTCTACTCACAAAACCGAAATGGTCATCAAAGAAATCCCCCTTGGCCATCCAACTCACATATTTACCACAAATCCCACAATTTCCTCTTTATTTCCTCCTAATCCTATTCCTTCCAAAAATTCGGCCAACTCCCCCTAGTTCATGAAACCATCCATGTTCATGGACAAAATGCCATAGAAGAGTTTCCAAAACAACACTCCATAATCCATGCCTTTTGTCCCCTCATCATACCATTTTTCATTGATACCATACCTTAACTAAAAACTTGCCTTATTCCTTAGTCTACTATCCATAAATAACAAAGTCCATCCTTACCATAAGTAAAATTTGACCAACACATGCCATACAAAAATTAAAAGTCACCTTAATGTCATCCATGGGATTCGAACCTCTTCCCTCATGCAATAACTCATGCGCCAGCTCCACTTTACTACTTGCTCACTTATGTTAACATTAAACACTTAAATTAACTTAAGCATCATAATCACTTGATCCACTTCACTAAATTTTCCATACTAAAAATTATTCTAAACCAATTAATTCCAAGACTTCACAAGACTATATTAAGCCCACAATAAAATCATGCCTAAATTAACACAAGCAACAAGATGATACTCAAATTTTTCTAAAGCCCAAGGCCCAATCGGCCCAATCTTATTAGGCCCAATTTCGGGATGTTACATTCCCTCTGTTCCCCATGACCTGCAAAAGAGGACAAAATAACAGCACCACCACGAGAAAAAGGGTTGTATTTTTTATTATTTGATTCGGCTATGAAGCCTTGAAAAAATGTGATGAAAAGGGGGTCTTTTTTTTTGTTTTTTTCATCAATAAGAGCACAATATTTTACAAAAATACAATAGCAGAGATAAGGCGAAAATATAGAAGAATCAAAAATACAAAGAAACAGAAATCAAAAGGTGAAGAGGTTTTTCTTTTTTTTTCTTTTCATAACTTTTTATTTTTATTTTTATAAACAAACAGAAAATAAAAAGAAGAAAAGTAGGCTTACCGAGGTTAATCACCGAAAAATCGGTGACTTTTGAAATTCCGGCCACCGTGCGCGGTGGCTAACGGCGATCGCCGGCGACGGAGCCCACGGCGGGGCCTGGCCGGAGCGGTATTAGAAGCTTCAGAACCTGCAGAGAAAAATAAAAAAGGGGAATCAGTTTTTTAAAGCAAAAATGGAAAAAATGAAATTTTTTGAAGAATTTTGTCTCTTAAATAGAGATATAAAATGACGTCATTTTGGGCTGGGATTTAAACCCCCAAAACGGCGTCGTTTCACCTCTGACCCGCGCATGGACAACCCGACCCGACAGGATCCGCGTGTTCTCTTTATGGAGGGGCTAACTGCACATTTAGCCCCTCCCTCCTTTTTTAGCTTCGCAATCAGTTTTTATTCTTCATGATTTTACCCAAAAATTTGTTTTTCGTTTCAATCTAGTCCGCATGCGAACGTCGCCGTTTCAGTCAATGGGTTTATTTTCTATTTAGGTCCCTTTAAGTCACGCGCGCGTTACAATTTAGCCCCTTTTATCTTTTTTTGTTTCAAATTGACCCCAGACTCTCGCTTTAGATGCAATTAGGTCCCCCTTTAGTATTTTGTAATCTTTCAGTCCTTTTATTATTATTATTATTATTATTATTATTATTATTATTATTATTATTATTATTATTATTATTATTATTATTATCACTATATTACTATTATTATTATATATCATTATTATAACTATATTATATTTTATATTATATATAATTTTGTATCATTATTATTATATTATTATTACTATATTTATATTAGTATATTGTATATATTGCGTATTATTATTATTATTATTATTATTATTATTATTATTATTATTATTATTATTATTATTACTACTACTATACTTATATTATTTTGTATATATTTCGTATTATCATCATCATTATTATTAGTATTATTATGTTTACTATTATTATTATTATTATTATTGTCCATATTTTGTATTATTATTACTTTACTATACTACTTACTATCACTATTACTATTACTATACTATATATTATGTTGTATATATTTTGTATCACTATTATTTTTTTATTATTATTACTATACTTATTATTATTAGTATTATTACTATTACTATTATTATTATTATTACTATATTTATATTATTATATTGTACATATATTGTATCATTATTATTATTTTTTATTATTATTACTATACTATTATTATTATTATTATTATTATCATTATTATTATTTACTATTATCTCTATCATTACTAACATCTTTTTGTTTTTTTTATTATTATTTTAATGTTATCCTTTTATTTTTTTTATTATTGCATCTTTTATTATCATGTGTAGTTAATTTCTTGTTCTCGTTATTTCATGTGGATCGACATTTTTAAATCGCAACCCGACATTTTATTTTTTTAATTCATAAAAAGGGGTTTCATAAAGGTAATATTCGCGAGTTTGGAAATTCAAAGAGATCGTGCCCAATCGTGCTGGGTGTGATTTTCTGTTTGGCCAAATGAACGAATATCCTTTCAAAATTGCAATGCATGTGCTTGGAGAATTTTGGGGATGATCTTAAATTCGAGGGTCCAGATTGTCGTATCCAATCGTGCTGGATGTGAGACTCTATTCTTTCGAAATAAGAGAAACTCAATATTCAATCAGGTTGTTTAAAAATAAAAAAAAAAGAATAAAATTTCAAAATCATTTCAAACTTTTCGACATTAGGACATTGATTAATCAATTTGGTACCAATTGTAGGCGTTGCGAGGGTGCTAATCCTTCCTCGCACGTAACCGACTCCCGAGCCTATTTTCTCGAATATTCGCAGACCAAAAGTGCCGTTTTAATAAACCGAAATGTTTATTTAAAACAAAGGTGATCCGATCACACCTAATAAAAGGTCGGTGGCGACTCCCGTTTTATTCGTTTTCAAAACCCAAGTCCGATTCCCGCCTTTTTAAAAAAAAGGATGGTTTCGACAAGCATGTTATGCATGATTTTACTGTATCTGTTATTTCTGTATCTGTGACTGGGGTGGGTTTTATATATGTGGAGGAAGTGATCTGTACAGCGATACTTCATCTATAATTTGGCAACTTGACTGCATATTATCTGTAATGTGTCGCATCGACACTATATGGTGTGTAAGGATGTGTGAGTGTTTTTAACCCACATGATGTGATGGGATGGTTGGAGATGGTGTGTAGAGGATGGGGGTAAAATTTTGCATATCTGTACTGCTTAAATGATTCTGTTATCTGTATCTGAAATGGATATAAGTCTGATTCTGTATCTGACTGCATATGAGATTGTTGTATGTATTACTGTATATTTTCCGTTTGGTTACACACTGAGTTTACGAAAACTCACATATGTTTGTCTGTTCTGTTCAGGTAATCCACAGGCTTAGGCGAATCAGTGTGACGGAGCCTTACGGTAACCACAAGTTCGTAAACTGTTTAAGATTATGGTTTTTATTTTTAATTAATGATTATTTCTGGAGTTTTGTAATTAATGGACTTTCTGGATTCTTTGGTTTTGTTTGGATTTGGGTTTTTGATTTAACACTTTATTTGAGACAATTAGCTAAAAACATGGTTTTTACTAAAACAAAGGTTTTTTGAAAATACGAATGGGATTTTCAAGTATAACGATTTTAATAACTTCCGCTATAAATTTTGTTTTGGTAAATGAATTAATTAAATAACGCTTTCGGTAATAGTTATAAACGAATATGGGTTATAAAAACTTGAAAGATTTATCGAAACAACTCTATTTTCAAAACCCTTCTTTGTGACATCTCCAGATTCAGTCATAACGTCTAGGCCGAGTTTGGGGTTTTACAATATGAGTTTTGGTTAGAATTTCGTGGTAGTTATGGAGAGTATTTTATACCCTTTTTGTGAGTGCCTTATAAGATTTAGGGTTTTGTTTACTAATTTATGCTCTGGGGTTTTAAGCTTTTTAGTCGGGGTTTTAGGTAATGCATAGGTTGTACATTTAGGTTTATTTTTTTCATATTATACTCTCGTTTGTTTACTCATTTAATGAAAAATTGAAGACTGCTTTGCCCGTGCTGTTTCCCTTTTTAAGGGTTTTCACGTAATATTTGTGTTCGTTTTCTCCACTTTTATTATCTTGTTGTTTATACAGGTCAATCTCAACATACTCTTTGATGTGATTGTCGAAACCTTTTTTGGAAAACGACTTTTTATTTTTAAAAAGAAGATGGAGTCGCCACCAATCCTTTTTTATTTATGTGTGATTGGATAACCTCAAAACTCAGTCATTTTAATAAAATGTTAGATTTACTACAATGGTAATCTTCGATCTACAAAATCCAGAAAATGGGTTTGGGAGTCGATTACGTATGAGGAAGGATTAGCACCCTCATAATGCCTAAAATTGGTACCTAGTTGATTACTTGATGTTTTGATGTCGAAAATTGAAAATTCGAAGATAATTTAAAATACGATCCTTTTTTGCGCAATGTTGTTTGATGGTATTGAAAATGTCCCTATCTAAATTGAATTTTTAATGAGGAGGTTTTCTCATTTTGAATAGATCAAGACGAAAAATCATGCCCTATAAGTTCGGGCACAAAATCTCGAATTCTCGAAAATAAGAACGCTCACCGTTTAATTATTGTCTAAATCTTATATATTTTAAACAATTTTTTAAAAAAAAAAGGGGAAAGGATATCCAATTATTTCGGTTCAAAGAGAGAATTGTACCCTGTAAGTTAGGGCATAATTTCTCGAATCCTCAAAATAAAGAACATTACCTTGATTCAAGTTACTAAATATACATCATATAAAAAATGAACATAACATTTAAAGCAATATGCGATTAATTTATTCGAATGGTGGTACAAATATGAGCGAATATTTAAACATGTTACATAATATGGTAGTGGCAAAAATAGAATAAAATAGCTTACGCGAGTAAAAAAATGATAATAAGATAATAAAAAGTAATAGTTGACATAATTTGTAGCCGATTAATAATACTAATAATTAGTAAAATAATAACTGCAACATTGGCAATGACAAAAATAGTAAAAAAATAATAAAAAGTATGATAATGCTATAATCATGGTTGTGTAATATTAATAATTAAAAAATAAAATAAAATATTAATTAGCAATAATAATCATTTAACAATAAAATCAACATTTAAAAATAAAAAAAAAACTAGAATGAAATGAAATGATTAAGAAACTTGAGGAATAAAAATGCAAATTACGTAATTTAAAGGGTAAAAATATAAATAAGGGAATTAAAAGTGCTAGAAATTAAATAACAGACAGTAAAGGGGTGGGATTAAATAAATTAAATGGTAAATTAAAATTTAAACAAAATTTAGACCATGAATTGTAAAAAAATAAAGAAAAGGGGAATAAAGGGGTAAATTGAAAATATAACAAAATTAAAAGCCTAAATCATAAAGGAACAGAACATAAATGATTAAATTAAAATGGGATAAAATGTACAGGGGCTCAGAGGGAAATTATCCCACCCATATATACATGTGTCATTCTCTCAATAGGTCCACAGTGGGTCAGGGGACTAAATTGCAGAAGAATAAAATAAAAGGGGTAAAAATAAAATAAAATAAAAGGATGCAGGATGAAATTCTAACAAGCAAAAAAAAGCGGAATGGCTAAAATAAAAAATATCCCCTGCCTTCAAAAAAAAACGAAGATCTTAAAGGAATTCGGGTCGGGCATTCGGGGGCCGCCGGGACCACCAGTCATCGGCGTCGGCCGCTGCCGCCTCCGGTGGCCAGAAATTACCCAAAACACCTCCTTTTGACTCCTTTTTTCACATGGGATGTTGATCTGGGGTTTTTTTTACCTAAAAACTCAGTCGAACCTTGACAAAAAGGGTAGAAACATTTCAATTTCCCCTTTTCCGATGAAGTTTTCTCTAAATCTTGTTTCTATTTTTTTATGTTCTTTACAAAAAGGAAAAAAAAAGATAAAAATCAAAATAAAAGATTAAAAAAAACCACATTTGTAACTTGTTCTTTTTATTTTTATGTTGAATTTATTTTATTTTTATTTTTGTATTTGATTTCTCCGTAAAATAATACATGTGGTGGTTGTGGCTTTATAGTCGCATTGAATAAACAATATACTATTTTATCTTTCTCTCTGCCACTGTCGTTCTGCTTCTATCCTTTTGTTTTTTTCTTTTTTGCAGGAGTTTATGGAGAGGGGTCGAGTCAACGATGGTGGAGAAGCACGCCCTTTGCCATTTTAGTAAAATGGTGGCAGAGGCAGACCTCGGGGCGAGGGGACTTCGAAAAGCATGCCCTCTAAGTGGTGAAGCAGAGGAGCGGCGACGGCTTTAGTAAAATGGTGGCAGAGGCAGACCTCGGGGCGAGGGGACTTCGAAAAGCATGCCCTCTAAGTGGTGAAGCAGAGGAGCGGCGACGGCTAGAGTTAGGGTTTTTTTTAGGGTTTTTAAATTTTTTTAAGTTTTAGGCTTTGGGCTAGGTTTGGCTTGGGCCAATATGTTTTTTGTAAATGAACTTTATTTATTTTGTTTTTGTTTTGTTTTTGTTTGGGCCGGACAGATTTGGGCCATTACAGTGATAAATCTAGCACAATGGTTGTTTCAATCAATCCTATGGAGCATTCTAAGTTTAAACACATTGAGTTAGACTTTTTTTTCTTTTTTATTTTTTCTTTTTTGAGAAAAGGTTCCAGCAAATGATCAGATGGTTATGTTCTCACAAAACCTTTGTTAGCTCCATCATTTACTCGTTTCAAAAGCAAACGTGGTGTTGTGTCTTCAGCAAGGGTACAAGAGTTAGCAGAGGTTAAACAAGCTAGGAGAATGTTACAAGAGTTAGCAGAGGTTAAACTAGCTAGGTGAATGTTAGTGATTGTAATCAATAACCAAGGTTTCAGTAAGATGTTAGTTTTCTGTTAAATATCAATTAGTTCTGTTAGGTAGTCAGTTGTTGTATTTGATTCAAAAATCAGTTAGTTTGTATAAGTATGGCTCATCCCTATTGCTAAGATCAAGAGTCTTTTGAATGAAATACAAGATTTGTTTTCTCTATTATCTTCCCAGTTCTTTTTAGTTTGCTTTTAGGTTTTCAATGTCTTTCTTCATTTGTGCTGCACTCGTTTAGCAACTAACAACTTCGATGATTCTTTCATTATAGGCCATAGTGGATTTGGTAATGTCTACAAGGGCTTCATCGTTGAGATAAATTCTGAAGTGACAATTAAGCGATTAAACTCCATGTCCCAACAAAGAGGACGAGAGTTTTGGACAGAAATCAAACTGCTTTCCCTGCTTCGACATGTTAATTTTTGTATCTTAGCTCGGCTACTGCAACGATAACAATGAAAAAATTCTTGTTTATGATTACATGGCCAATGGAACTCTCTGTCATCATCTATGCAACACCGAAAGCACTCCTCTATCCTGAAAGCAGAGACTGGTGTTGGAAATGGCCAACCATGCTGCTGTTATGTTTTTGGTTAAGTGCATGCAGCTTGCACATTGGACCTGCAATAGCAGCACAGCTAGCGTGCCAGCCTCGAGACTGAACCATAAGCAGCTTAGTCATTCTGTTTCACTTGGTCCTTTTGTAACTTGATCAAGTTATCTTGTAACTTGATATCAAATGTTAGTAAATTTGGATTTGAATTTGATGGATGTAATAGTTGACATTTATCAGCTTTGCTTTTGTGTACAAGTTAAGTTTGTATTAGTTTAAGCTTAGTGGTTTTAGGTAGTATTTGGTGTTGTATTTTTCCGATAAATGTATTTTTTTTTTCTAGTTGAATGATAAGCATATCAGTTGCAAAAGCTGATTGTTTCCTTGTTGCACGTTTGTGAGCAAGTAAATTTTTCTTACTTTATTGTTCTCTATCCTGTATTTCTTCCTCTACTTTGTTTTCTTTTTTGTTGCTGTCAAAAATCCCAACATGGTATCATGAGCCCAAGTCTTTGGGGGCCATTGATTTTGCTTCTGCTGCTTGTTAAGAAAGACAAGAAGCTATTAAAGCCTGTCATCTTTGACGGTTGCTTGTAGAGTGGTGCTGTTCGAAGTGTTGGTTCGCAAGACCGGTAATAGATTCTGTAGTAGCCAATTTTGGCCCAATTCAAAAACAAAATTAAAACCCAAAACAAGCCCAAATTAAAACCCATCACTACCCAATTCACAAACCCAATACCTAAGCCCAACTAAAAAACCCTAACAGCCCACAACATGTTCAGAAAACAACAAGCCCTAGTCCCTTAATGCAGTCGTCGCCCCTAGGCCTGTTCCACGCCACCACCACCGCTCCATGCACCTGTCACCTCTCTGACGCCTGCAGAACAAGACCCACACGCAAGACAGAAACAAACAATGAAGAAACCGACAAAAGCAATAGAAAACAAAGCAAGAAACGGATAAAAGACGAATCTGTAAACTCGGTTATAAAAAAACCGAAGCAAACCCATTGTAACTTCTTCTTTTTTTTACAAATTCCAGCAATCAAGAACGAAATAAAAAGCTTTGAAGGTTTATTTCGTTTTTTTCTTTCAATTTTATTTTATTACTGCTGCTTTCTATTTTTTTATATTTATTAATTTTAAAATTTTATAAAAGAAATAGTAAAAAGAGAAAGGAAAACTTACCTGAACCCCTGGGGTCTCGTCGTCGAAGTCTCCTCTCCGTCGTCGAAGTCGGATCGAAGGCAAAAAAAGGGCGAGAGTTTTCCTCTCTCCATTTTTCCGGGCACAAGGGGCTGGCCTTCGAAATGAAGGCCTCGAACGGGGCGCTAAGGCCCATATTTTGGGCACCGTCGACCATCGTATACGGTGGTGGTGCGACGGGCAGCAAGCGAGCTCGCAGGAGGGAACCTCGTTGATCGAAGAAGATGAGAGGGAGAGAGGGTTGAGGCTGCTGATTCTTTAAAAAAATTTAGGGTTAAAATGTAATTTTAGGGAAATTTTGGACCTTATATACATTCAGCAAAACAGCGCCGTTTGGTTCAAGGGTAGCTGCGCATGTTCCTTCAAAAGGGAGATTTGCGCGAATGGTCTCTCTCTTTCGCAGCTCTGTTCGATTGGGCCCTATTTTCTATTTCCTTCGTTCTTTTAAATTTGGCCCTCAGGTTTCATTTTGCTTTCGAATTGGTCCCTGGAGCTGTCAAACTGGATGTGCTCATGGAACTTTGGGAACATTTTCCCATCTGGTCCCCATTAATTTCGCACCATTCATTTTTTAAATTAGCTTTTGAATTATTCAGCTTGGCTCATTTTTTTATTTTTCGGCTCATTTTTTGAATTTCGTCCCTGGTTTTGTGTAATTTATTCATTTATTTTTCAAATTCATTTTATTATTATTATTGTTTGAAGTCTTACATATTATTCGTATTAAATTGTTTATATATATATATATATATATATATATATATATATATATGTATATGTACATGCTATTCATTTTAAAATTCTTGGTACACATTATTTATTTTTTACATATTATTTTGCTTTAAATTATTTTGCATTGATTATTTTTAAATTATTTCACATCATCTACTTTAAATTGCTTTAAATATTATTTATTTTAGACTTCTTTAAAATTGTTTTGTCACTCATTCTAAATAGTCTTATATACTTTATTTTATTACTTATTTAAAATCGTTTTTATAAATTATTCATTTTAAACCATTATGTACTTTAAAATTTTTCTACCATTTTACTTTATTTCTTTTTTGGATTGTTACTAATGATATTTATTTAATTATTCTTCTATTATTAATGTTAATATTTTAGTAGTGTATGTGACGTGAGCATTATCGTTGTATGCGTTATAATTTGCTTATTTGTATTTTCATATCATTGTTGTTTATTCGTATAGTACTTTATTCATGAATTATTATTCCATGATCGTTACTATTTTCATATTATGCCATCACATTGTGCAGTAAATCTGAACATGTTCATCCAACTTAGATCGACGTATTTTAATCCAAATAAATAATACATGTCATTTTTAATATTATACCCGCTATCATTTTAAAAGAAAAATCTTCAAAAAAAATAAAGGCAATATTTCGCATTTCAAGAATTCGAGAAATTGTGCCTTAACTTACGGGGTTCCAGTTTTCTCGTTAAACCTAAATAGCTAAATATCCTTTTAAATTTCAAAATACTAATTTACGAAAATTTAAAGGCAAACTTGTCCTCGAAGGTTTCAAAGGTCGTATCCTAACTTACAGGACGCGGCATTTTGTTATCTCGAGACGAGTGAATCTTTGAAGCTCGTTTCAATTCAAGTCAAGCATTTTTTAAAAAATGAACTAATAAAAAGGATCGTATTTTAAATTCGTTCTCGGTTTTCAACTCTCGACATTAAGACACTAATTAATCAATTTGGTACCAATTTTGGGTGTGACGAGGGTGCTAATCCTTCCTCACACGTAACCGACTCCCGAACTCGTTTTCTCGAATTTCATAGACCAAAAATATCGTTTTAGTAAACCAGAACGTTTTATTAAAACAAAGGTGATTCGATCACACCTAACAAAGATCGATGGCGACTCCTGTTTTATTTTCGTTTTTGAAACCCTAGTCGATCCTCCGTTTTCAAAAAAAAATAGTTACGACAGCTTAGCGACTCCACCGGGGAACAATAAGAGAGCCAGGCCATAAATTGATTAATTTCTGTCTTTTGTCAAAATTTGAAAATCTGATTTGGATTCACGTTTTTTGTTGCATCCGTCATTTTTTGTGGTATTTACCATAATGTGTTAAGCCTGTTGGTTTATCTTTGCATGTTACATCGCATAGATCGGTCGATCTTACCCCTTTTAAGTGGGAGTGAGAAGCTATGCCTTCGTGAGGTTCTCACCTCCGCATGGGCTAGTGGACTACTTCCGGGATACATCCGTACATATGTCTTCGTGAGATTTTCATCTCCGTATGGCCATAGGGAGATGTATCCCCCTGAATTGAACTCGGTCTGTATGAAGCTATAATGGGTGAAGATCAAGGAATCTGCTGGTTCAAGTACCCTTACTTTAGAATCGAACCACATATAGTGAGCTTAAGAGCCCGCCTTAGGTAGAACAGCGCTAAACCCTAGTGGTCACCCATTCAGGTAATCTATTTTGTTGTTTATTTTTCTTGTGCTAACGTGTTTTGTTTTGTTTATGATTACATTGCATTGCATTGCATTACATCGCATCATCATAGAAAGGAGGTGTTGGTTCATATTCGATTGCTAAATAAAAGAGCTTGTCATAGGAAAACGAACTTCTTGATATAGTGGAATATAGTACGATCGTCCAAATAGGGTCCAACTAAAAACAACAAAAGAAGACTGATAGTCCACGGAGGAAAACCAGACTTTGCATCGTTGCCCGAAGATGCAAACCGACAAAGATTATTCGAGAACCGTCACGCCCTGACGTTCTTGAAGAAGCTAACGAGCATCACGAGGATAAATGAGCAATGAGACGTTGCTCGGATCAAGTAAAAGGAGCCAGTAGAGACATCAATTGGAAGGTTCGCGAGATTTGATCTTACATCCGGATATGAAGAAAAGGATCAATGTCTTCACTTTGAATATTGGGGCAAGGTCGTATGTGTAATTATCTGCTTTATGTAAAGAAATTTGTTTTCTAGTAAAGTTCTTCTAACAGAATTGAATTAGAATCAACGCATCTTTGTGCATTCCTGCATCTGCATGGCATTACATCATATGCATTAAGTTTCATAAAAAGACCCTGATCAATTAAGATTATAACAGTTACCCTGGAAACCAACCAAAATCCACCGACTAAATATCGCTACAATACCCGTAGCAAAATGAAAGCAATGGATCAGAGACTAGAAAGATTAGAACAGATGCAAAGAGATATGCAAGATCAAATGCAAGAACAATTGGCCAAAATGCAACAATACATGAGGGATCAGATGCTGGAATCCCAAAGAAACATGATGGACCAATTAGCCCGGCTGATGAATGGAGGGCTTGATAAACGAAAGAGCCCCGTAACCAATCCTGGTGATGACAATGAAGAGTCTGCCTATCCTCCGGGTTTTACCCCAACAAACACTCAAGCACAACCAGAAGTGTATCCGCAAAGAGTACCAGTCACTATTAGATCCCAATATCAAGCGGGTGCATCGGCACCGATAAACTTTCCAACTGGCTCGGGTTCTAACCCAGGGGATAACCCATCTAATCCCATTGTCCCGGATCTTGACGATGTGGCAGAGATGGAGAAAACGAGGAGGGATCTGCCAAAACAACTTAAGGACCAGTACCGATAGTTGGAAGAAAAGTTTGGGGCAATGGAGAATGCCGATTATCATTGCGGAATCAACGCAAAAGACTTAAGCTTAGTCCCTGACTTGGTACTCCCACCAAATTTTAAGACTCCGGAGTTCAAGAAGTATAATGGGACTAGCTGCCTTGAAGCTCATATTACGATGTTCTGTAGGAGGATGACAGGATACGTCAGCAATGACCAGCTGTTAATCCACTATTTTCAAGACAGCCTGACTGGATCTGTAGCCAATTTGTAACATCCTGAAATTGGGCCTAGTAGGATTGAGCCCAATGGGCCTTAGGCGTAGTAGCGTTTAAATTTTTGAGGAACAAGAGATTCGCTTAAATGCAAGTTGGACCTTTTAGATAAGTGATTTTGGAAGGTTAAGGGGCTTCTATGAAGTCCCGGGATCAAATATTGGCTTTGGGGAAATTTTGGTTTTAGGTGAAAAAAACCCTGGAAGTTGGCAAGTAGGCCTTAAGAATAAAATATGGAGAAAAATGACACAAGTGGAGTGTGTGGTGTAGTGGCAAAGTGACGCCACATAAGAGACAAGGGGGTGACGCCACAAGGAAGGAAGGAGGTCCAAGGTTCAAGTCTTGGCTCTTACATTTTGGTTTCTTTTTACTTGGATCTTAGAATTTGGGCCATAGTTTATATTTAGTTGCGCATGATTTAAGACACAAGAGGAGCTTGTGGCCAAGTGGTTAGCTGCGTGGATTATGTTGCAAGGGAGTCTGGGTTCGAATCTCGTGAGAAGCAAAGGAGTATTTATTTTACGGATTGGACGGCAAAAGTTTCAGTTGAATTTAAACTCTACTGACGAAGGGATCCCATATCGGAAAGATACAAAGAATGAAGGTGAAGAGCTAGCTATATATAGAGCATCCTAGGAAGAGAGTAAACACACCTTGGAGGGCGTTTGGGCACAGGAGTGGTCGGAGCGCGGATTAGCACCAGACTCCTATCAGGTGTGTGTGTACTTCTCTACTCTAGTTGTAGAGCGGCAAATGCCGAAGTGCCGGCCACGGCAATAGTAGCCACACGAACGTGCGAGCGCACGTGTGGGGCTTCGATGCGATAGTTGAGGCCATCAGTAGAATTCTTGTGGGTTGGGCAGCCTGGGCCACGATGGGCCGAAGTGGGCCCAATGGGCCGCGGGCCCATATGAGTAAATTGTATGATGATATAGTATATAGTGAACTAGACTAGGTGGAACTTATATACGTGGTTAGATTTGTGTTAAGTGGGCCACACGAGCGTGTGGGCCCGAATGGGCCAAAATCGGATCTTAGGCCCAATAGTCCGGTAACGACCGGAAATGGCAGTTGAGTCGCTCGTGGCGACATTGGGCCTATGGAAAGGCCATTGCAGGTGAAAATTTACGAAAATACCCTTGGTGGGTAAATTACGAAAATAGCCTTGTGTAAGAGTATGCCCAAAGATCAATCATGAGATGGTTGTAATAACATACTTTATTTACCATATTTATTAATATAAAGCGTTGTCATTATTATTTCAGTTTTTCTATCTGTGTATACAAATAAACTGTTTTATAATAATGTCCTGAGAATAATATGATTATTCTTAAAAGATCCTTAGTCGAGTATTATTGTTGACTAGGACAACAATAATGCATTAAGACTAACATGTAGTTGATTGATGATAAAGAGTTGTCATTGATGTGGATTATCAAAATCAATGCATGAATATGTGTGTTAGAGAACAACATATTGGATTGACCCGTTATGAGTATGTTTATTGGATTATTATGTAATTGTCACAACATTACTCATAGTGATTAATATGTATATGATCCTCAGACTTGAGATAATTATTATCTTAACATCGTGAGTTGTATATTTTGATACGTCAAACGTACACCGTAACTGGTTGTTCTATAAAGGCTGATGTTGGATATACCACAATCTATGTAGAGGGATATGGTTGATCAATATAGGATAAGTCCCTCCTACATAATGGGAGTAATATCTTAGGCCACTTGATTGAGTGAGACTAGAAATGCATGGCCATGCTCAAATAAGTTGACATGAGATGTCATACTAATTTGTATATCATAGTCTACTCAAGATATCAAGAAACATGGGATGGACTATACAAGTGTGACTATTCCATGACTTGTGTCCATTCCAGATATAAAGGACTTAAGGATTAATGCATGAAAGGTTAATCACAAAAAGTTATGTGGAATCATGACTTCTTGTAACTTAGATAGCAATGATGCATTGCTAGATGCCACTCATTGTTTGTGACATTAGAATCATTCTATTATTACTGCTAACGTTGCAATAACCTACAGGGTCACACCCTATGGTTTAAATGAACGGAATAAAATATAATTGGTATTGTTTTTTGGTTGTCACATGAACTAAATTAATTAAAGAATTAATTTAATTGGGCAATCAAATATTGAACATATTATATGTACAAGGATGTTGTACACATAATGACAACATAATTCTATTAATATATGAATTTGATTCATATGTAAATTTAAATAAATATAGTTTACCGAAATCCTTATTATAATTAATGTAATTATAATTTTCGGATATAATTAATGTAATTATAATTTTCGGTTAAAAACTTTATTGTATTTATTTAATCTTATGATACATTCAAGAGATACCAATTATAAAAGGGTATTAAAAGGATACCAATTAAATGGGCCCAATGAAAAAGATACCCAGTATAAAAGGCCCAATTAAAAGGATACCCAATATAAAAGGTATTTAAAAGAGACAAAGCTTAAGAGAAAACCCTAATAGATTGCTTGTTAGGTCTAGCAACCGTCAAGCAAATAAACCTCCAAAATAGTTTTGGAGATTTCTTCCGTTCATAGTCAAACCGGGTGGATTACGTAGAGGCCGACATCAGAAAAGGTTGTGGCTTGATTCGACAGTAGATCAGAACTCTTGTTGTCGAAGCATCGCTTTCTATTCAAATTGAAGTTTTGGTAATTTCAAAACCTTTATTTCACCCCGATTCGTTCCTCACACATGGATCCATGATTTGGATCGCCGGATCTAATTTTATTCTACTGCGCCATGGGGTACCGGCGTTCCAACACCTTGGTAGGTAAAATTACGATTATACCCTTAGAGGTTGATTAGCTTGATTTTTTTGTTTTATGTCTATCTGATTATGATGGTAATTCATGTTATTCTTATATTTGATATATGTTTTGCATACATGACATACTGCATACACGAATTATTATGTTGCATGGGCATATGGGTGATAATGATAAGGGGAAGTGTTCTGGTGGTTTTTACCACATTATCTGGTGACTCATGTCACATAATCTGAATCTGGTGACTAATGTCACATATTGTTATCTGGTGACTCTGTCACATTATCTGGTGGCTATGCCACGATTATAAAGGTGATGTGCAGTTGACTGCAGCGACTGCCTTTGATGGTGTGTAGCGGATGGAGGGTCGATTTAGTAATCCCCACGGTGTGATTGGCAGGTACGGGTGATGTGTAGAGGATGGTTATCTAGGTGGGTTCGGGTTCTGCATCATATCGCATTGATTATCTGATTATCTGCTATACTCTGCTAAAAGGGCTAAAGCCCAGTCTATTCTGTACGGGCTTCGCCCAAAGTGATTTGTAATGGGCTTCGGCCCAGATTGCTTTGATGCATGTTCTTACTGACGAGGGTGTACACACTGAGTTTTCGTAAACTCACCCCCTCTTTTTAAATGTTTCAGGTAACCAGTAGATCGCGGATTTGGGAGCCGAGGCAGACTTGTGGTGGCCCTACAATGTTTTCCGTAAACTCATTTCTTTTATTTAAACTTACTATAATTTTTGGGATTTTGTTATGTAATAAGGCCTTTGGTATTTTATTTGGTTTTAGCTTTCAATTCGGTTACTGTTTATTATTAAATGTTCAATATGGGATTTTCCTAAAATGATAATAAACCGTTTTTATTCAAAATTACTTAAACTCGATTTTCACAACAAATACAATTTTATTCAAATTAATAACAACTTTGTAAATAGGCATTGAAATGAATCGGCTTTTATAAACAAACCACAAAACACGGAGTTTCAAAAAGAATACGAACTTTTTAATGAACGCACAGTTTTTTTAGACATTCCTTTCATGTGACATGCCAGATCCGGTCGTAACGTCTAGGCCGGGTTTGGGGTGTTACAATTATGGTATCAGAGCCAGGTTCAAAAACTCGGCTGTGGGTTTGGGTTCAAAAATGTTTTCAAAGGATGGTTTGGAAAATGGATTAGAAAAATATATATCTGTTTTCTGGAAGTATGGCACCCGAGTCTCCGGTACCAAATCCGTAAGTTTCCTTTTTACTATATTCTATTATATGCTGAATGATTGTATTTTTTCTGCGATGTGTGGATGTGATGCTTGAATATAGGAGTTGTATGTATGTGGGAAAAATATCTGTTTGCTCCGGTGTTAGATAGTTGGTTATGTGAAGGGGTTCCAAGATTTAGTTAGAAAGGGTATTAGTGTTATTAGAATCAGAGTGCGCAGCGTGGGCGTAGTGTTGTAAGTTAGGATGTACGACTGTTAGTTAGTTGGAAATTTCGAGGACGAAATTTCTTTAAGGAGGGTAGATTTGTAACATCCTGAAATTGGGCCTAGTAGGATTGAGCCCAATGGGCCTTAGGCGTAGTAGCGTTTAAATTTTTGAAGAACAAGAGATTGGCTTAAATGCAAGTTAAACCTTTTAGATAAGTGATTTTGGAAGGTTAGAGGGCTTCTATGAAGTCCCGGGATCAAATATTGGCTTTGGGGAAATTTTGGTTTTAGGTGAAAAAAACCCTGGAAGTTGGCAGGTAGGCCTTAAGAATAAAATATGGAGAAAAATGACACAAGTGAAGTGTGTGGTGTAGTGGCAAAGTGACGCCACATAAGAGACAAGGGGGTGACGCCACAAGGAATGAAGGAGGTCCAAGGTTCAAGTCTTGGCTCTTGCATTTTGGTTTCTTTTTACTTGGATCTTAGAATTTGGGCCATAGTTTATATTTAGTTGCGCATGATTTAAGACACAAGAGGAGCTTGTGGCCAAGTGGTTAGCGGCGTGGATTATGTTGCAAGGGAGCCTGGGTTCGAATCTCGTGAGAAGCAAAGGAGTATTTATTTTGCGGATTGGACGGCAAGAGTTTCAGTTGAATTTAAACTCTACTGACGAAGGGATCCCACATCGGAAAGATACAAAGAATGAAGGTGAAGAGCTAGCTATATATAGAGCATCCTAGGATGAGAGTAAACACACCTTGGAGGGCGTTTGGGCACAGGAGTGGTCGGAGCGCGGATTAGCACCAGACTCCTATCAGGTGTGTGTGTGTACTTCTTTACTCTAGTTGTAGAGCAGCAAATGCCGAAGTGCCGGTCACGGCAATAGTAGCCACACGAGTGTGCGAGCGCACGTGTAGGGCATCGACGCGATAGTTGAGGCCATCAGTAGAATTCTTGTGGGTTGGGCAGCTTGGGCCACGATGGGCCGAAGTGGGCCCAATGGGCCCGTGGGCCCATATGAGTAAATTGTATGATGATATAGTATATATTGAACTAGACTAGGTGGAACTTATATACGTGGCTAGATTTGTGTTAAGTGGGCCACACGAGCGTGTGGGCCCGAATGGGCCGAAATCGGGTCTTAGGCCCAATAGTCCGGTAACAACCGGAAATGGCAGTTGAGTCGCTCGTGGCAAAATTGGGCCTATGGAAAGGCCATTACAGGTGCGAATTTACGAAAATACCCTTGGTGGGTAAATTACGAAAATACCCTTGGTAAGTAAAATTACGATTATACCCTTAGAGGTTGATTAGCTTGATTTTTTTGTTTTATATCTATCTAATTATGATGGTAATTCATGTTATTCTTATATTTGATATATGTTTTGCATACATGACATACTGCATACACGAATTATTATGTTGCATGGGCATATGGGTGATAATGATAAGGGGAAGTGTTCTGGTGGTTTTTACCACATTATCTGGTGACTCATGTCACATAATTTGAATCTGGTGACTAATGTCACATATTGTTATCTGGTGACTCTGTCACATTATCTGGTGGCTATGCCACGATTATAAGGGCGATGTGCAGTTGATTGCAGCGACTGCCTTCGATGGTGTGTAGCGGATGGAGGGTCGATTTAGTAATCCCCACGGTGTGATTGGCAGGTACGAGTGATGTGTAGAGGATGGTTATCTAGGTGGGTTCGGGTTCTGCATCATATCACATTGATTATCTGATTATCTGCTATACTCTGCTAAAAGGGCTAAAGCCCAGTCTATTCTGTACGGGCTTCGCCCAAAGTGATTTGTAATGGGCTTCGGCCCAGATTGCTTTGATGCATGTTCTTACTGACGAGGGTGTACACACTGAGTTTTCGTAAACTCACCCCCTCTTTTTAAATGTTTCAGGTAACCAGTAGATCGCGGATTTGGGAGCCGAGGCAGACTTGTGGTGGCCCTGCAATGTTTTCTGTAAACTCATTTCTTTTATTTAAACTTACTATAATTTTTGGGATTTTCTTATGTAATAAGGCCTTTGGTATTAGCTTTCAATTTGGTTACTGTTTATTATTAAATGTTCAATATGGGATTTTCCTAAAATGATAATAAACCGTTTTTATTCAAAATTACTTAAACTCGATTTTCACAACAAATACAATTTTATTCAAATTAATAACAACTTTGTAAATAGGCATTGAAATGAATCGGCTTTTATAAACAAACCACAAAACGCGGAGTTTCAAAAAGAATACGAACTTTTTAACGAACGCACAGTTTTTTTAGATATTCCTTTCATGTGACATGCCAGATCCGGTCGTAACGTCTAGGCCGGGTTTGGGGTGTTACACAAGTGGTATAACCAGCTGAGTCGTGCCCAAATTGGTTCATGGAAGGACTTGGCTCGAGCTTTCATGAAACAATATGGCCACGTAATAGATGTGGCACCCGACAGAATCACGCTACAGAATATGGAAAAGAAATCGAGTGAGATCTTTAAGCAGTATGCCCAACGGTGGAGACAGGTAGCGATGCAAGTCTAACCACCTCTCATAGAGAAAGAAACAACCATGCTCTTTATCAATACTTTGAATGCTCCATTCATCAACCACATGTTGGGAAGCGCTACTAAAAGCTTTTTAGATATAGTGATGACCGGAGAGATGATAGAAAACGCGATAAGATGTGGGAAGATTGAAACAGGAGAAAGCACCAAAAGGTCATCCCTGAGAAACAAGGAAAATGAAACAAATAACCTGAGCATGCATTCTAAATCGGTCACCGTAGGCCAACCGAGAGATGTAACCGCTAGCTATGAAGGCTCTTCAAGGCAGGAATCTAACTCAAGGCCAAATACAGAAAGGCTCCAGTTCACACCCATCACGATGACATATAAGGAGCTCTATCAAAGTTTATTTGATGCGCATGTGGTGTCTCCTTACTACCCAAAACCAATGTAGCCCCCATATCCCAAATGGTATGACACAAAAGCTCAATATGAGTATCATGCAGAGATTATAGGGCATTCTATAGAAAACTACCTTGCTTTCAAGAAGTTGGTTGAAAGGTTCATTGAAATGGGAATTGTGAAGTTCGACGATTCTTTAGAACCAAATCGCTCTGACAAAATAATAAATGTGATATTTGAAAGTTGGGGCAAAAGAGTTGCAATGCCTTAAATAAGATAAGAACTCGGAAGGAATATCGGGGAATCTGAATGACATATCAGAATTTTCCAAGCATCTGCCCTTACATATTTGGGAGTGTTTTGAACAATGGGACTGTGGAAGAGATCACTGTATTTTTTAGAGCTAATTTAGAGTAATGTCCAAAACACGCTTATTGCTCTAAGCCTAGGAGCAATAAGAACCTTTTTATGAAATAGGCTTATGCTCAAAATCTATATTTTCAATGAAAATACATTTGTGTCTCACTTTGAGAAAATATTCTTTTATTCATTTATTTCATTCATGTTCATACCATATAAATAATTATTCTTAGATTCATTTGTCCTTTGAATATTCTTTCGTATCTACAGCAGGTCCCTAGATATCAATGACATGAGCCAAGCTGCTACTGACTCAGAGTCTACTTTTGAGCAAGATATGTGTCTAGAAGAATCTCAGGACTTTGAAGATGACCGAGACTGTAGCTCATTTCCTAATTTGTTAAGGATGGTAAAATAAGATGAGGAACAGATCCCACCTTACAAAGAATATGTAGAATCTATGACTTTCTGTGGGGCATGGATGGCAGTGGGTCAATCTTGGCAAAAGCTTCTGACAGGTATCGATTCACCTTTGTGGTCATCGGTTACTTCACCAAGTGGGTGGAAGCTACTTCATATGATGTCACACAGTCGACAGACAGCAAATTCTATGTCGGTAATGAATCCCAAAAAAGGGATCTTATCTGACGGTGCATTAAATTCGAACAACAGCGCGACGTCAGAAGTTTGCAATTTGTTCAAGATTAAACACTGTATCGCCCCAAAATGAACGGTAAAAAAAATGCCAGGGAAATGATTGAGACTCATGAAGATTGGCATCTGTACTTGTCGAACGTCTGTTAGGACCCTCACTAGGGCAACACATTTCTCATTGATTTATGGAATAGAGACAATTTTACTCATAGAACTCAAGATTCCTTCTCTCTGAGTTTTATCAGAGTTGAAATCGAACGAAGCAGAATGGATCAAATCCCAATGTGATTAGCTGAACTTGATCGAAGAAGAGAGGCTAAAGGTCATTCTCATGGTCAAGTGTACCAAAAGCAAATGATACGGGCCTATAACAAGAAGGTTCGCCCTAGAGAATTCCATGAAGGAGGCCTAGTTTTGGCAAAGGTCCTTCCCATGCAAAATGACTTCAAAGGAAAGTGGATGCCAAACTGGGAAGGACCTTATGCAGCAAAGAAGGCCTGTTCTGGGGAAGCATAGATATTGACCGAGATAGATGGTAATGACTTGCCCAATCTGGTGAATTCAGATTCAATAAAAAGTTTTCCAAAGAAAAAAAACACAAAAAAACACACATAAAGGAAAAGAAAGAAAAAAGAAGAAAAATGATAGGCCAAGGTGAAAACCCGAAAAGGAGCCTTGAGACCAAAGGGGTTTTGAATTGAAAACCCGTAAAGGGCAATTCAAATTTTAATAAAAATGGGACATGTAGTAGTCTCGCTTTCTCTGAATTAACAAGAAGGAGAAATGTTATGTCTTGGGGCATCAACAGAATACTCCGGATCTCCTAAACACAGATTGAGCTCAAAATGGTCTTCAAGAAGTTGGTACAGAAAAGCTCAAGCTGTGATATCTGGGGCACCTAGCTTTCTATTTTACCCCTTTTGAATTTGTTATCTTTGATTACCTTATTCTTTTCAAGATACGCTTCCAATAAATTTCATTTGTTATCTTGATTAATTCATTCTCATTTTGTGTTTTTTTTTTAAATTTGATATCTTGATTAATTTACTCATTTCGAGCTTTTCTCTCAATTAATTTCCTTTCGGTCCATTATCATGATCTTTTTCAAGCATTTTGCATTGAAATAATGATTAGTGGACTAATAATACTTTCATAAAAGGAGTTTCGCATATTACTTTGGAAGCTTCTAAATAATACATGAACCTGAAACAGGACTGTTGTTCAGAACTCACCAAAACTAAGGGTTGGAAAGGAGTCTAATTTGAGACTACCTATTAAGATTTTTTTTTGTCAAAAGTATCAGTTGAATAAAAAGGCAAGATATTGCGTCGGTGATACAGCCTCGACAAATAATGAGTAACCCAAGCATCAAAATGGGATTATTCTCAAGGAAATTCGACATTCATATACATTCGGTTATGACACCCAGGGAATGGAAGGTGTAGCAGACCAAATTGATTACCCCTAAGTCACAGTGGGATGGATTGAAGATGATACAAATTCTATACCCTTGAGTCGCAGTGGAGTGGATTGAAAATGACCTAGATCCTATTCCCCCCTGAATTGCAGTAAGAGGGTCTGAAAATGGTATAAGCCTTAAAATCCCAGAGGTACCATTGGAATGGACCTTGAAGTTACATTGGGAAAAGTCATTCGAGAAAAATATGATAGTTTCCTTGAGGTTTTTTGGCAAAGGTACCAGCCGAGCGAGATAGCAGCGTAACACGTCAGCAATAAAACTCTGATGGACAACGAGCAATGACACCTTAAATATTAAAAAGGATCATTCTCATGACATTCTGCATTCATGCAAATGTCATCCATAATATCATCTAGTTAGGAGCATTTGATTCATTTTGATCATTGCATCCTAATAATTACATTTAAAAAAGGGATCATTCTCATGACATTCTGCATTCATACAAATGTCGTCCATAATATCATTTAGTTAGAAGCATTTGATTCATTCCGATCATTGCATCCTAATCATTGTACAAAAAAAAGGATCATTCTCATGACATTCTGCATTCATGCAAATGTCATCCATAATATCATTTAGTTAGGAGCATTTGATCCATTCCAATCATTGCATCCTAATCATTATAGGAGGGATCATTCTCATGACATTCTGCATTCATGCAAATGTCGTCCATAATATATTTAGTTAGGAGCATTAGATTCATTCTGATCATAGCATCTTAATCATTTGACATAAACACAAACATATGAAATCGAGTCTACAGGACATGTCCCCCAGAGGACGGTGTAACAACATCGGTGAAGATTACAGATCTTATCTCCCTAAGCGGTAGTGGAGCAGATCGAAGGTGGTGAATCTTATCTCCATGAAGCAGTGGAGTAGATTTAAGCCACCAGTCTTATCTCCCTGAAGCGGCAATGGAGTAGACTGAAGATTACAGATCTTATCTCCCTAAGCAGTAGTGGAGCAGATCAAAAACGACGAATCTTATCTCTATTAAGCAGCGGAGTAGATTTAAGCCACCAACCTCGTCTCCTTGAAGATACAGCGGAGCAGGTTGAAATTACTAGTTTTCATATCCTTAAGTTTCAGTAGAGAATATCGAGGTTACAAATCTTTTCTCCCTGAATTCTTATCTCTTTGAGGTTCCAACGGAGTAGGTTGAAGCTACAAATCCTTTCTCCATGAAATTCTCATTTCCTTGAAGTTTCAGTAGAAAAGATCGAAGCTACAAATCTCTTCTCTCTGAATTCTTATATCCTTAAAGTTTCAGTAGAGAAGATAGAGATTCCAAATCTCTTCTCTCTGAATTTGAGGATCAATTCTCATCTCCTTGAAGTCCCAGCGGAGTAGGTCGAAGTTACAAATTCCTTCCCCCTGAGATTACATTGGAGCCACAATTCTTACTTCTTTGAAGTTCTAGCGGAGTAGATCGAAGCTACAAATCTCTTCTCCCTGAAATTACACTAGAGCAAATAAAGTCATTAACCTTATCTCCCTGAAGTTGCAATGGAGCAAGTTGAAGATACAAGTCTTATCTCCCTGAAGTTGCAGTGGAGCAGACTGAAGATAGCAAATCTTATCTCCCTGAAGTTGCAGTGGGGCAGGTTGAAGCTATGATACTTATTTCCCTGAAGTTGCAGTGGAGCAGACTGAAGATAGCAAGTCTTATCTCCCTGAAGTTGCAGTGGAGCAGGTTGAAGATACAAGTCTTATCTCCCAGAAATTACAGTGGAGCAGACTGAAGATAGTAAGTCTTATCTCTCTGAAGTTGCAGTAAAGCAGATTGAAGCCATAAACCTTATCCCTCTAAAGTTGCAAAGGGGTAGGTTGAAGCTATGATCCTTATTTCCCTGAAGTTGCAGTGGAACAGGTTAAAGCTACGAGTTACAAGTTACAGTGGGTCAGATCAAATCTATCAAACTTATCTCCCTGAAGTTGCAGTGGAGCAGGTTGAAGATACAAGTCTTATCTCTCTAAAGTTGCAGTGGAGCAGACTGAAGATAGCAAATCTTATCTCTCTGAAGTTGCAAGTAGAGCAGATTGAAGCCACAAACTTTATCCCCCTGAAGTTGCAGAGGGGCAAGTTGAAGTTACGATTCTTGTCTCCCTGAAGTTGCAATGGAGTTGAATCAAAGCAACAATCCCTATACCCCTGAAGTTGCAGTGGGCCAAAGCAAGGCCACTCGAAGAACAGAAGCACCCAAGAAGTCAAGATTCAGCGAGACTAGGCAAAATTGGCTCTTTTGAAGTCTTTGCTCAGTTCTCATTACACAACAATAATCAAAGAGGGGCAGCTGTAGTAGCCAATTTTGGCCCAATTCAAAAACAAAATTAAAACCCAAAATAAGCCCAAAATCCAACCCAAAACAAGCCCAAATTAAAACCCATCACTACCTAATTTACAAACCCAATACCCAAGCCCAACTAAAAAACCCTAACAACCCACAACATGTTTAGAAAACAGCAAACCCTAGTCCCCTAATGCAGCCGTCGCCCCTAGGCTTGTTCCACGCGACCACCACCGCTCCATGCGCCTGGCACCTCTCTGACGCCTGCAGAACAAGACCCACACGCAAGACAGAAACAAACAATGAAGAAACCGACAAAAGCAATAGAAAACAAAGCAAGAAACGGACAAAAGACGAATCTATAAACTCGGTTATAAAAAACCTGAAGCAATTCCATTGTAACTTCTTCTTTTTTTTACGAATTCCAGCAATCAAAAACGAAATAAAAAGCTTTGAAAGTTGATTTCGTTTTTTTTCTTTCGATTTTATTTTATTACTGCTGCTTTCTATTTTTTTATATTTATTAATTTTAAAATTTTATAAACGAAATAGTAAAAAGAGAAAGGAAAACTTACCTGAACCCCTGGGGTCGCGTCGTCGGAGTCTCCTCTCCTTCGTTGAAGCCGGATCGAAGGCAAAAAAGAGGGGGGAAAACTCCTCTCTCGATTTTTCCGGGCACAAGGGACTGGCCTTTGAAATGAAGGCCTCGAACGGGGCACTAAGGCCCATATTTTGCGCACCGTCGACCACTGTATACGGTGGTGGTGCGACGGGCAGCAAGCGAGCTCGCCAGAGGGAACCCCTTTGATCGAAGAAGATGAGAGGGAGAGAGGGTTGAGGCTGCTAATTCTTTTAAAAAATTTAGGGTTAAAATGTGATTTTAGGGAAATTTTGGTCCTTATATACATTCAACGAAACGGCACCGTTTGGTTCAAGGGTAGCTGCGCATGTTCCTTTAAAAGGGAGATTTGCGCGAATGGTCCCTCTCTTTTGCAGCTCCGTTCGATTGGGACCTGTTTTCTGTTTCCTTTTGTTCTTTTAAATTTGGCCCTCAGGTTTCATTTTGCTTTCGAATTGGTCCCTAGACCTGTCAAACTAGATGTACGCATGGAACTTTGGGAACATTTTCCCATCTGGTCCCCATTAATTCCGCACCATTCATTTCGCTCCTAAATTAGCTTTTAATTATTCATTTCAACTCATTTTTTAATTTCGTCCCTAATTTTGTGTAATTTATGCATTTATTTTTCAAATCCATTTTATTATTATTATTTGTTTGAAGTCTTACATATTATTCGTATTAAATAGTTTATATATATAAGGCAAAATACCCAAAAATACCAAAAAATTATATATTTACATAAAACGGCCAGAAATTTTGAAATTTACGGAAAAGGGTCGTTTCCCCACAAAACGCGTCCACGTCAGCGCGTTTTGTGGGGAAAAAGCAGGAAAGCGCACCCCCAAGGGCGCGCTTTCTGCCACATCAGCAAAGCGCGCTTACGTGGACATGCTTTGCTGATGTGGCAGAAAGCGTTCCCCCAAGGGCGCGCTTTTGCCATCCTTTCCCATCTGCTTTTTCAGCTATTTTTAGTGTTAGGGTATGAAATTTTAAGGTTTTTGGGCTAGGGTTTAAGGTTTTTTAGGGTCGTTAGATTTAGGGTTTTTTAGGGTCATTAGATTTAGGGTTTTTTAGGGGAAAATTAATGGAGTAGATTAGGGTTATTAGGGTTTAATAAAAATATATTTAGGGTTTTGGGCAAAATATATTAGCAAAAAAATTATTTGAATTTTTTTGACAGTTGTATCTGGCAAGATAATTTTGAGAAGACGTTTCTGAACAAACAGTGCTCAAAATGCTTCAAGCAGGATGCACTGTCAGCAAGAGTACTGAAAAAAGCTCCCACGTGGACGCTCTTTTGCTACAGTTGTCTCCGGCAAAATAATTTTGAGAAGACGTTTCTGAACAAACAGTGCCCAAAATGCTTCAAGTAGGATGCACTGTCAGCAAGAGTATTGAAAAGAGCTCCCACATGGACGCTCTTTTGCTACAGTAGTCTCCAGTAAAATAATTTTGAGAAGACGTTTATGAACAAACAGTGCCCAAAACGCTTGAAGCAGGATGCACTGTCAGCAAGAGTACTGAAAAGAGCTCCCATATGGACACTCTTTTGCTACAGTAGTCTCCGGTAAAATAATTTTGAGATGACGTTTCTGAACAAACAGTGCCCAAAACGCTTCAAGTAGGATGCACTATCAGCAAGAGTACTGAAAAGAGCTCCCACGTGGACACTCTTTTGCTACAGTAGTCTGTGGCAATCCTTTGACTATAAATCAGCCAAATTCCATTCTCAGGTTGCATAACAAAAATTAAGGCAAAAGAAAAATAGAAACTAAAAATGAGTGAACGTATGAATGCTGTTATTTACTACAATGGTGAGGTTTGTACACCGAAAATGGTGTTGTTTTTTTATCAAAGAACACAGCGCGACTGGGTTTTAATCGGAACATAGATTTGTTAGAACTTCGCAAAAGAATTAGGCGTAAAATCTTCGGAACAACACCAATGAAAGTTCAGTCTATTAAGTATAGATTTTGCGCTTCGGTTGATCTGGTGAGATATGAAGCATTCGACATCAAAGGTCCTCGGAGCTTTGACGCAATGGTAAAGACTCATCTTGCCAGTGGATCACCCTGTCTTGAGGTATATGTACGATTTCCATCGCCAAGTGATCTTCCTTCGACCTCAACATCTACTTCTGTTCGAGGGGAATACACGACCCCAAGCCGACACTCTGTTAGTGGGAGGCAGAATACGGAAGTGCCCGTGTTTGGTGGTAGTATGGAAAACATAACCCCTGCACTCACTCGGTTGGTGGATGGGACATGCATATCATCTTAAATTGAAGCTTAAATTGGTGCATGACACTCGGTCGGTTGGTGTTATAGGACATGAACAGGTCTAGTACTAGATTGAAGCTTAAATTGGTGCAATGAGCCAATGACCAAAGAAGCCAGTTTCCGTCTTTATTAGAAGACTAGGGCCCGTTCATTATTTCGTTTTTGATGAGCTTTTGCTCAAAAAAGTACTTTTGCTGTAGAAGCAATAAAGAACAAACTTCATTTTCTGGCTTAAGAAAAGTGCTTTTGCACAAACAGAGATGGAGAAAATTCTGGCTTTTCTCAGCCAAAAGTGCTTCTTGGCTGGTATTTTACCATTTTATCCTTGCTTTTTCTAGAAGTTAGAAGAATTTTTTCCCCTTTTCTTGTCTGAACTTTACTTTTCTTCTCTGGTTTGTTCCTAGGAGCCACCACCGGTTTGTTCATACTCCTTTTACATTTGTTCTTTTTCCTGAAAATATTAACTGAAGTTAGCTATCTCAAGGACTACCATCCATCCTTCAGGTAAAAACTAAAAACCCAGCTCTGTTTTCTCCTTATCTTTTCTGTTAAACATGTATGTTTAAGGTTATATTTCATTTTTAAGCAATGTAAATTTCTAGTGGTGCTCATGTTCCTTTAGTTCTTTCGTCAGAAAAGATTCTTTCTAAATGTGTTTAAGAGTGAGTAGGTTTTGCTTTATGTTAACAATTATATCTGTCTCTCTTGTTCTTCATACCCTTTATTTTTTGGGGTGTTAATGTAAACTTTTGACCCCTATTGGTAAACAAAATTTGATTTTTCTGTGGAAGAAACTGGTGACTAAATAAAGAATGGACAAATCATTGAAAAAGGAAAATTGAAAAGCCAAAAGCCAAATCTGGGTTTTCAATTAAATCCAAAACCAAAACAAAACTACAACCGTTAAATTCTTCAAATAATCGAAAACAAAATGGAAATGAACAAGAAAATAAATATAAAAAAAACACCCCAAAAACAAACAAGCGCTTCCTTTCTTTTTCTTCTTCTTTGCTCTTTTCATTTTTCCATCAGAATCTTTAGTTCATCAAAGCTTAGATCAAAGTTTTTTTTTTTTTTGAGATTTGGGTTTTTCAATTTTGGGTTTTTTGATGTTTAAAAGTTGCATGCACTGAGAAATTTTGATATTGGTTGGTTCAATAGAAAATGGAGTATAAAAATTTGATGAATTTGATGAATTTTCTTGGCCTCTCCTTCCCACTATAATTGCTTATAAATTTAGTTTTTTCCTACAACACTCAATTAGTTATCCAAAAAGAAATCAATTGAGTCTCATGCAATGCTCACTTTTATTGTCTACCTATTGGTTTTCCATACTATAGCCATTGGTGACGAATCAGCAGCCTATACACCAACTGATTATATTCTCCTCAACTGTGGTGCATCTTCATCATCAGATTCTGTATCGGAAGAAGGCTGGAAATGGATCACCGATGAAGGATCCAAATTTTCCATCTTTAATTCCAAGAACACTTCATTTGCATCCACAGCCTCTAGGCAAGACCAGTCTATTACTCGAATTCCTTACATGACTGCTAGAGTTTTTCATGAGACATTCACTTATAGCTTTCCAGTATCACTTGGCCTTAAGTTTCTTTGTTTATATTTCTACCCGGTCAATACTCTGGCTTTGACGGATCCACTTCTTTCTTCTATGTTACAGCCAATGACCACCTTCTCCTCCAAAATTTCAGTGCTTATTTAACACTTTCTTCTGAGGATAACCAAGCAACCTCGTTGATCAAAGAGTTTATGGTACCATGTTTCGAAACTGAGAAGCTGAATGTCACTTTTTGGCCGTCGCCCAACTCTTTGGCCTTTGTGAACGGTATTGAAGTTGTTTCCATGCCGAAGAACATGTATGTAAAACACCAAGATAACTCTGTATCTTTTGTAAATAGTAATATTCCCTTTGACATCCCTGATGCTACTGCTTTTGAAACTGTTTATAGTCTAAACGTTGGCGGAGGAACCGTGGCTAATGTCAATGATACCGGAATGTTTCGAACGTGGCTTGACGATAAACCTTGTATCTTTGGAGCTGCATGGGGAATTACTCCTACTCGACCTGATGTTACAATCAAATACTCCAAAGACACCCCGGCATATACAGCTCCGGCTGTTGTCTACACCACGTCAAGAACAATGGGTAGGGATCTATATATCAATATGAATTACAATCTGACATGGAACTTCGATATTGATGGTGGCTTCAACTACCTCCTTAGGCTCTATTTTTGCGAGACTCTATTAGAAGTTACAGAGGCATATCAACGAGTCTTTGACATATTCATCAACAACCGTACGGCTGAAAAGGATGCCAATGTGATATATTGGAGTGGCAGTAATAGCATTCCGGTGTATAAAGACTATGTTGTGTTGATTCCAAATGAAGGTCAAAATAAGCAAATTTTATGGCTAGCGTTACACCCTTCTCGTTCGCAGTTTGTTTATGCAATACTAAATGGTTTAGAGATTTTTAGACTCAACAAATCCGACGGTAGTCTTGCAGTGCCAAATCCACAACCGAGTTCGAGTCTTGCATCACGAAAACCAGGCAACAAGCAACAGGAAGAAGGGCAAAAAGAATCTACTTCCTATGAAGACTATCATTGGAGCTACCCTGGGATGCGCAGCTACTGTATTGCTTTGCCTTCTACTTTCCATGATTTTGTGACGAAAAAAATGTCATTCTTTTTCAATTCGAAAGTCGAAGGAAAGAAGAAAAGCTTCACCATTTCCAGACCAACTATGCCAGTGTTTTACATTAGCAGAAATCCAAGCAGCAACCAACGACTTTGACGATGCTTTCGTCATAGGGGGCGGCGGATTTGGTAACGTCTACAAGGGCTTCATTTCAAGGATAAAATTTGAAGTGGCAATCAAGCGATTGAACTCCTTGTCCCAACAAGGAGCGCGAGAGTTTTGGTCAGAAATCCAACTGCTTTCTCAGCTTCGATATGTGAATCTCGTGTCTCTAATCGGTTACTGCAACGATAACAAAGAGATGATTCTTGTCTACAGGTCCATTCCTGAATGTTCTTTGGCCCTGGGCGAACTGAAAAAAATGGGCCCCTAATGCACTTCTTCTTTGAAATACTAAGTCATATAAAAGAATATAAAAATTCGTTACATCCCATATAAATTTAAAAAATGTATATGAAAGATACATCTCTTAATTATTGCTTTCTAAAGACTTCAACCTTGTTGAGTCAATTAAAAATCCAAAAACATTTTCAAAAATCTTTAATTGATCAAATCTTTCTTTCAAAGAAGTAATCTTTCTTTCAAAAACATTTTCAAAAACCTTGTCGTTTTGTGATTATATTGTAGCATGAAGAAATGCATTCTCATGTTCTTTGAGTTTTTCACTCAAGTGTTTCCAATCATTCACACCATCAGTGGCCAAGTAACTCTTTCTATTTAGTTTTGTGAATAACTTACAACAAAAACAAAAAACTTTATCTACATGTTTAGAGTAAACTAACCATTTTCTATCGCTAGCCTCTCCATTAATCAACTTTCTAGAAAAATTAGCATACGAGAAATGCCTAGAATTACCATCTAAGGGAAATTTAAGATTCAATTCCCTTAAAAAGCCCCTTTTCAACTAAAATATCTCTAGACTTGTTATCAAGGATACCCCAATTTCTAAGATCGTAAATGTCTAAAGGAGGAATAAAATGCGGATCATCCCTAACATCTTCAACATTTGACTCATTTTGTACATCATTAGGGTCATTCACAGTAGCAAATTCCTCATTGATATGATTTGGAGAATTATTATGTTCATTTGGATCAAGTTCAACCACATTGGCACGGTCATAGTCATAATTCAGATCATCCAAATTAATAGCATTATCATTTAAATTTTCATTAGATTGGTCCACATTGTCTACTTCCACTCCTTCAGAAGTCTCTCCTATTTTTTTCTTAAAAAATCTATCAAGAGATCCCCTTTGTGATTCTACTAACTCATCTCTTTGTTTTCGTTTCTCTCTCTTCTCACTTCCAGACAAATATTTAGGCAACATTATTTAGCAATATAACTAATAGCTAATAAAACTAATATAGGTTAGAACAATGGCACCTGTAGGGCTGTAGAATTGAACAAATAATCAGCTTAATCCTTAGCGTTCTTAATTTGCAATGATGAGCCAAGGTTCCTGCCAATAAAATTGACTAATTAAACAAAGCTAAAAACAAATAATCACAATCAAACTACAGAAAACTAGACCAAATCGTCAATTTTTAGAAAAAAAAATCAAATCATCTCAAAAATGAAAAATGTAAAGCGCCGATAATTAGATAATGACTAACCTGTAATTGACTAGCATATCTTTAAGACAATCAAATTAGAACTCCATTGAATATCTACCTTTCATATCTGCAACAATCATCCAACACCCATTAAAGAAAAATCAAGAAATACCCACAATAGAATTTTTTTCAATTGAATCCAATAAGTTTTCGAAAGGAAAAACGAAATAAATCAACTAAAATGAATTCTGAATTTAACAATTCAAGATTTTTATAAGGAAAAATTCCTACTTTCCCAACTAGAGATTTTTATAAGGGAAAATTCCCAATTCCCAATTAGATATTTTCAAACAAAAACTCCCAATTTTTCCTATTCAAAAAATCGAAATCTTCAAACGAAAAAAATCGAAAATCAGAATTAATTAAGAAAAACTAAGCACAAAATAAGAGACTAAAATTATAGAAACTTACCTCAATTAATCCCAATCGAAAATGCTCTTCTTTATTATTCAATATGCAAAACTCAAGGAAATTATAAGGAGAAATTGAAGAGTGAAAATGCCAAAAATTCAATGTAATTGAAATTGAGACATAAGGGTGATAACAAATGAAGCAATTTGTACTACAACCCAAGCATGCCGTTGTTAATTGAATGGGATAACCGCTATCTTCATTGTTAAGTGACATAATTTCAGGCGTGAAGGGTAGATGAAGAGCCAAAAATTGGAATAGATGAAGAGGAAAGAGCAAAGTGTTTCTCAGATTAGTTGGATTTTGCTATGGGAAAGAGGAAAGTTTTAATTTTGGTGTTGGAAAGTGGAAAATTGAAAGAGGAAAGTCTGAAGAAGGAAGAGGAAAGAAGGAAGATGTTGCTCTGGAAGATGTTCCTCTGCCGCGTGAGGAAAGTTGGATTTTCTTTAATTTTTTTTAATGAAATTTAATAAATTTTCTGTTGGGCCCTAGGCAGGGGCCCCACCTGCCCTGGCCCAGGGCCGGGCCTGCTTGTCTACGAGTACATGGCAAATGGAACTCTCCGTGGCCATCTCTACAACACGAAAAGGAATCCCCTATCATGGAAACAGAGACTGAAAATTTTTATCAGTGCAGCCCGTGGATTAGATTACCTGCATTCAAGAGCAATTCATCAAATCATTCACCGGGATGTTAAGAGCACCAACATTTTGCTGGATGAGCAATATGTAGCTAAAATCTCTGATTTCAGCTTGTCTAAAATGAGTCCAATTAGCATGACAAATGTTCCACTTACAACAGTGGTAAGAGGTACTTTCGGCTACATGGACCTTGAATATTACAAGCGTGTACGATTGGCTGAGAAGTCAGATGTCTATTCTTTCGGAGTGGTGCTATTCGAAGTGTTGTTTGCTAGACTGGCAGTCGATTCAAAAGTAGAATATTCACAGATCAGTTTAGCTGATTGGGGTCGAAAATGTGTGGCGAATGAGAGTATTAATGAAAGCATCGATCCTTTTCTGAAAGGTAAAATTTCACCCAGCTATTTAAGAATATTTTCCAATATTGCAGAAAATTGTATTCCTGAAAATGGTTGCGAAAGGCTTTCCATGAATGATGTAGCGAAAAGACTTGAACTCGCTTTGCAAATGCAAGAAATTGAGGATGTTGAACAAATTTGTTAAGTTAGTGATGGAGCTCAGTACCAAGTCAATCAAGATATCTAGTTTTAAGCAATTTATGTTTGAATTTTATGACATGTTATTTTGTTTATAAAGCATGTTTGCTTTACATAAACATATTTTCAATTAAGTAAATTACTTTATATTCACTGAACTATTAGTAAATATATTTTTATCATTCAATTATGGAAAGTTACAAAATAGTCATTTAACTATTCAATTTTTTCTTTTTTTAGTCACTAGTCTTTAAATTATTATCGGGAAGATTAGTTGCAAACTTTTAAAATTGGCATGATAGAAACTTTAACCCTAAACATTTAACATTGTGTTAATTTAGTCTTGATATTAAAATATTTAACCCTCAACATTTACACCTTGCATAATTTAGTCTCTTTTTGCAATTTTTTTTCTTTGTGATGTTAAGGGTTAATTTTAAAAGAATGAGAAATTTTGAAAATTATTATATTGAATTTTTTGGTGTTTCCATTTTTGGTATATTTTTTTATCAAATTAAGTTGATAAATTTATTTTTTTAACTTTTTAGGTGAAAGGGTCACAAAGTAAAGCAAAACAAAACTTCAAAAAAAAAGACCAAATTACACAAAGTGTAAATGTTGAGGAATAAATTTTCTAGAATCAAAGACTAAATTGACACATTGTATAAATATTAAGGATTAAAGTTGTTACATATTATTTTTCCATTAATTATTTAATGATTAGTGACCAAAAAAGAAACTAATAATTGGATGATTATCAGTATACTCTAGACAAATGAAAATTAAATTTTGATAAAAATTGTGTTTGAATTGCCAAAAACCGAGCTTCCAAGTAAAGTTTAAGGCCGGGTTTGTAAAACATATTTCAACTAGGTCAAGTAGACTCAATTAAAAAATTGAAGACAACAAAAAAAAGTAATGTCATTTATTAATAAAAATAAAAATAAAAATATTTTCTTATGCTGACTAATCATCGTTTTATTGAATGATATCTTTTGTGTGGTTGATATCTACTTTTGTTTCAAAATGGCATTTTCTTTAAATAAGATATGACATCAAAAAATCAAAAAAAAAAAATGTGTCTTATTCCTAGAAATCATTCAACAGGTTGATCTCATTTTTAACTCAATAAAATTTGTGTGTGGAATTTTAAGATTTTTTTTTTTCTTTTGAAACGTTAGAATCATCTCATTCCGTCCCATATTACGGGTTGGAAATTTAAAACCATCCAAAGGAAAATAAAGACTTTGAATATGAAGTAAGCAAATGAAGACGCAGGCCAGCCTCAATCACCTTATCATCAAAAGATTTATAGTTATATAGGATTCGTCGTAGCCATATAGCCATATTGTAAATCAAGTTTCCTTGACTTTATCAAGGGTCTTTGTTCATTGCTATCGTCCAATGTTTGTTAAAGATTAAATGTCAATAGCTTTCATGGTGGCCTCAAAAGTATTAATCAATCTATCTTCAATTTATATGAAATAAGAAAAAAAAATTAACTCGATTAGAATGTGAGAGGATTATACTGTCACTTAACTACAATCTGACATTTCTGATGGCGTAAATAAAAGATTTTACTTGATAAATTAAAAATTTTTGAAGGGCTTAAAAGTAAATATGGGTTATACAATATTGTAACTTAACTACAATTAGACACCTTTAATGAGGTAAATAAATATGTCGTTAATCTATATTATACTTTAAGTGTTTAACTGAATTGGTCTCACCCATCAATCAGACAAGGGGCAAGCACTGGCCACTTGCCCCATTCAAAAAGGGTAAATTTTTCTATAACCCCTTTGAGCTTTAAGAAATTACTAGTGTAATGGTAATTTTACACTTTGGCTCTCCAAAATATTTATGATTCATCTCTACCCCAAAACTAATTTATAGCATCACTCTACAATCAGGTCCCAACTTAATTGTGAAATTATCAAAAATTCATTACTTTTACAAAGTAACCAATATTTTTTTAAGGTGTTTTTATCTTTTTATATTTATATATACAATCTAAATAAAATATTTACATATTATGATATTTGAATCTAAAATCATTGTGTTGAACATTTTAACTTTACCTCATTTGATAAAAAATGAAAAAAAATCATAGTATAATACTAAAATCATGACCTAAACATTTACTTTTATACTAAAATGAAATAAGTATATATATTAATTATATGCTTTATCAATATCTAAAGTATGGCTAACTTTCCATTTTGGTTTCTGAAGCTTATGGATCTTTTTTTTTTAGGATAACTTTCCTAGGAGCATCAAATGGTGTACTCCCATGTTGCATTGTATGAAAAATGGGCAACAATGATTAAACAAGTGACTAAAAAAAGGGGTTTAAAATAAGTAAATAACAAATGCAAAGAAATACTAATCCTTTATAATTATACCTTCAACTCCTTTGCAACAATGGTGGCAATGAGCATCTAATTTCCCACGATGGCCCGACATATCGGCCCAAGGCCAAACCAGTAGGGCAATCAGCTATTTTTTTTCGTCCCTTTGTCCATTTCAATAATAGTTTATGCTTAAGTCATCACCTTGACAAACTACTATATCCATATAAATATACATATATGTATATGTATATGTTTTCATCAATTTTTTGTCAAAGATCAAATATTCATACTACAGAAAGATAGGATTACAACAAAGGTCATAAAGACCACAAACCCAATTACAAACAAGTGGAGAAAGTAGTTGAGGACCTAAGCCCATAACAAGACAGCATCGAAGGCAGGTAACAATCTATCATTCTATGACAGAAAAAATGACTCATTACTTAAAATAAGCCTCCCCGTCCATATGTTAAAGCAAAGAAGAAACCTCAGCTCGGTTGTCGACTATCACGTCACGAAATGAAACTCTCAACCAACGATGAAAACCATATTGAGTTCATGTGAAGGGCTTGGTTTACATATTTTGCCAATGCCCGCAAATAACTTAAATTAGAATAATCAAATCAATTTGAAAATCCCATATTTATGTTAATTATTTATAATAATAATAAATCTTAAATCATTATTAAGGGTTGAACTTGACAACAATTCTAAAATTGGAAAATTGGAGCTTGAACTTTTTTTTCAAGTTAATCTTTTAATTTGATAATTATTCCTACATTGAGGCTTGAACCTTTTTTGTTTGTCCAAATTAACTCTTAAACTTGACTTTCCAAGTTAATCCATTAACTTGATAATTATCTCCATATTGAGACTTGAACCTTTTTTATTTGTCCAAATTAACTCTTAAACTTAAATATTATTGAAACTTCAACTAAATAATTTGTACTCGAATTTCGCTTTAAAATGTTGTACGCAGTACATAAATACTTTCTGACATTATGATCATGAGATGAAAGAAACAAATCAATGCAAAAGTCAAAAATATGGTGCTAAATAATTTGATCCTGTAAGGCTCAAGTGATTCAACACTGAGTGGTGAATTGTCAATTTTTAACAAATAACAATCCATATACTTTTTGTATGGGGCATGTGAGGTTAGTTGGTTAATACATGCCGGCAATTTTTGGATAACAATAAGTAAATATAGATATACAAGAATCTAATAGCTATGATCCAAATTCTCATGGCCTTTCGAGACTTTATCTTGTACAAGACTGAGATTTTAATAGTTTTCTCCATCCTATGAGGTTAGGTTTGTGGTTTTGTTGGCCTCTGTTTATAAGGAACGCTAGTCCTTTTTCGCCGTAATTAGGGGTGAAGCCAGGGCGCTGGCATGTGTCCGGCCCCCCTAAAATGTAAAATTGTTATTTAGGCCTTTAAATTATTTTAAAAATTTTAAATTAGTAAAGGTAAAATTACACTTTGGCCCTCTAAATTATAAAAATTCAATTTAATCTTTTACAAATTATAAAGATATAAACTATAAAAAATTAAAATTTCATCCGACCCCTCTGAAAAATTATTCTAGCGTCGCCCCTGGCCGTAATCCTTTTCGATGCATAGCAGCTAGCTTGCTTGCTTCAAGGATGTTTAAAACGTAGAACATATAAGCCTTGTCGGATAATATCTAATTAGTTTGATATTCAAATCCCAACACCTACTACTTATTTATTTTTAGGCTACGAATGAACATTAGTGTTCTGCTTTGGAACTTATCAACAAATGGAGATTATATATTATTATCTCTACCTGTTTTTCATTTCATTAAAATGTTAAGAAATTTTAATTTTATATTAAAAAATATTTTGTATGATGTTTTTGAGTGATAAACAGGCAACTCTTTTGGAGATTCCTTTGCTAGCCTAACTTGTTATATTAAAATTATTATCCAATATGTTTAAGATGGGACCTATTTCTTTTAGGGAAAAAAAAAACATTTTCTTGCTGAAAATTAAGGATAGAATTGAAAGGTATAACATGCAATTTGATAACCCAAAATCAAATTCCAGCTCAAAATTTTCAAAAAGAGAAGGATTAATGGATTGCTACAAGGCTTCGAAGCTAATAATTGGATTACATTTGAAGTCTTCATACCATTCATCATATATATGGAATTGAAAAACGTAATATAAATAATAATGTGCAATCCTATCAGCTCTAGTAATTATTGGAGTTTGCATCTGCCATGAAAATGATTAGTCATTATTATTGACAGTAAATATTCTGATTACGATCAAAAAATTTATTGGAGTTCAAAATTTTCATTACCAATGAACCAGATTATATATACATATACTACCGTGTTTTTAGGGTTACTTAAACCATCGAGTACTTGTCAATTGTCTAAAACCAATAGTAGCGAGAATGATTATGATATGATATAGCCACGAGGGGGCAACGTGAAGTTCAGCATTGCTTTTCAACAGTTTTTTTTTTTTTTTTATTGTTGGAGAAGAAGGGTTTAGTCCCCACCACCACCACCATGGGCTAAGTTTTCCATATCCTCGTTGTGGCCAGGCAGCCACCAGATCACATGGTATTGGTACACCCCTTTATAAACATAAGGTTACCTAATGTGGGTGTGGGGGAAATTTATAAATAAAATTGCAAAACAAATTGGCAAAGACAAGCACTTTATAGCATCAAAACAAATTGAAATTGGGACCTATAACACATGGGAGTGGGTGGGAATCCAACCAAAAGCTAAGATTCTTTTTTGTGTGCAAAATGTTGGTTGGAAGCACACACACCCTTTTGGTTGCAAAAAAAAACTCATTGAATGTGCTTAGCATAATGGTGCTAAAATGTCAATCAAAGGTTTTCTCTCTTTTGTAATGCCGTCTGTTTCCATTTACATGATGATTTCAACTATGCTACTTGAATTCAAAATTTAGGTTAACATCAGATGTAATGATGTGGCTGTCATAAGTATATAATGGGGGAGCTAGAGAGGCAAATAGTGATTTTGATCCTTTAAAATTGGTAGATTTATTTGAAATCTATATAAGTTACTATACCCGACCCTCTTAATATTTATAATTTACTTTTAGCCTCTAAAAAAGATTTTTATAGCTTTACCTTCGTCATACCTTTGTTTTTTATGCGAAGTATGATTAAACAAATAAAATTATAAATTAAAATTTTGAACTAAAAACCTTAAGAGGAAAAACGAGTTGACATGAAATTGACTAATAAATTTCCTTTTAAGGAATGATTTGAAATGAATTAGACGGTTTTTATTGTGTTAAATTGTTTACTAACCTGGCTTTTTATATCAATTTTTAAGGTGAAAGTACCTTTTTATTATAGAAACTAGAGTAAATTAGTTCTTCTATTATTAAATAAATCAATTTAGTCTCTTATTATTAAAAATAATTACATAAGACTAAATTGTAATAAATTAACATTTACTATGTAAGAAAATTATATGAAATTTTTCTTTTTCCGTTGCAATTCTCTGAAGAAAATTTTTCATTTTTATAGAACCATAAAAGCTTGAAAAATATTAACTCAATTAAACATAAGGGCAAAGCCAAAAAAAAATTGTGGGACAAGAATTAAGTTACATGTTTTTATGAGAGCTAAAATATAACTTTACCATTTTTTTAGCTTATAGCTTTATATATTTTAAAGAATTAAATTAAAATTTTATTATTTTGGACAGAAATTACAATTCTACCTTGTACTAACTTATAATTTTATAAAATTTATAGACAAACATGCAATTTTCCATTTTAGAGGGGCCAAGGCCCCTACCAGCCCCTTGGAACTGCTCATGGTTAAACATTAAATAATATTTTTAAAAACATTAAATGTTAGTTATGTTAAAATTTGGTCTTATTTAATTTTTTTTAATAGTATAGGAATTAAATTACTACATTTAATAATAAAGGACTAATTTAATTTAGTCCCTGTAAGACAAAAATCTACCGGTTACTTTCACCTAATTTTTAATTTTTTGATTGTTGGATTTCATAATATATAATTGAATTTGTTGTGCTTGTCGAATTTTAAATTAATTTGATATCTCAATAATTAATCAAGAATAATTGAAAATATTTTTCGTCAAATAAATAATTATAAAATTTTAATTTATTCCTATGTAAAATTCAACAAATACTAATAATATACAAAATTATGAAGGTGTGTTGAATTAATTTAAGTTTGTATAAATATTATGTGTTATTTGAAGAAGAAAAAAAGAACATGATATGACTATGATAAGACCGATCAACGTTACATGAAACATTGATGTTCAGTTCCTCCATTATAGCATTGTTTAAGCAATAATGCATGCATGTTTTGCTGTAAACACCAATTGAAGGGATCTCTCAATTTAATTTCATGACAAAAACTATATCAAATGTTTTTTGTTTTATGTATAAAGTCAGGATCCGAGCAACGGCCCATTAATTGAGAAGTGTGTTGAAAGGGCATCTTATGTTTTACAAAGCATGCACGAACCAAAAAAAAAAAAGCTTTCCTTCTAGATTTCGTACCCTATATGAGCCATTACATTCTTCTTCTTTTTTTACTTTACTTTCCAGAAGTCAAAACATATGTTTCGATTTACAGTTTAAGATATTTAATTAAATCTTTTAAACAAGTAGTTTTTTACCTTCAACAACAGTTATATATGCCCCTTTGACTACCCGCTGGCATACCTCCTAATCATTTCGCCTCCTGCACAATTTGCAAGATCGATATGTTTTAAGGTGGCTCAGTTTGTAACTCACCTTTTAACTTGGGGACAACTATTGTTATGCCACTTTTGATATGGAAACGTATCAGCATGACAAATTACCTAAGAGATGCATGTAAATAAGTCTCCTCTTTCCGTTATTCAGACATTTAGGTAGTTGACCCTCTCGGCCTCCCGAACATTTTGTTTCGATCCATCTAACCTTCTGATCTTAGTAGAAGAGTTTTGACCACCTGCTCCCCTCAAATGTTTCTTGTTTAACTACTTTTACAAGCAGGCTACCCGAATGATAGGCACCCGCTTTTGAAAGACATTGGACTCCAATTGAGCATAACAACCTTATATTGTTTCACAAGAATAATAGAATAAGTCTCACTGTGCACATCCTTCACGTACTCTCTAATGACAACCTCTTTGCAACGGCTTGCCACATCTGCACTAGCAAACAAAGAACCTCCACTATATACCCTTAACACGATAAAGAAGGGATCAACCCTTAAGCATTCCTAGCAACCCTAAAGCCCTCTACCTTCTCCTTTAAGCTCTCAACCTCTTTCCTCCTTTTATTTATCTTCTCTAACTATCCTCTCTATTAGGGTGAACCAATGTTTAGTACCACCACATCCTCCTTATCTCTTCCTTTATTAATACCCTCATCAACTATATATATTAATTAATTAATGTTGTTGATATTTACATTTCGTGTATCATATGTGTATTGGATCGTTTTCCTTCTTTTTTGTTTTGGATTTTGCTTGGTTTTTTTTTTAATCCTCAAAGTTTTGTTAGAAATCATTTTCGTGCTTTTTGGTCATTTGTCTACCTCAATGTTTCAAATTAAAACAAGATTAGATTTTGACATGTCAATGTTCAGTAACATGCTTCTTTGATAAGTTGGACTTGTTGTTTCTTTGCAAGTGTATTTCCATATGTACGTACAAAGAAAAGGAATGATGTCGTGGATGAGACTTTGGCATTATTGGAAAAGATAAAATTTTGAATTTTGAGTACTTAAATTTAAAATCTATTATTACAATTATAATTATATAAACAGTTACCATTAATATCGATCATTTTGATAAATTAGCAAAGGCTAAGATATTAAGGTTTAAGTCGTACAAATGTAAATATTATTTTTGGATTTTCGATTTAAATTTTATTTTGATTTAAATTCCACTCTATAAATTTTCTCTAAATATATTCAAACTATTAGTTCCAATGATAGTAATATGAATATATTAATGGTACTTGATAAAAACTCAACAAATTACTTCCCAAACTCTTTCCATGATTAAGCTCTATAATACATTGAAGATCAACGAAGAAAATGGTACAGACTTAAAATAGTTGGTCGAATAGTAGTTGATTCAATGTTTTTAGAATCATAGGAGTTTTATTGGTTTGTAGAATTCATTTGAATAAATCAAAGTAAAAAAATTAGTTTAATTTTACTCAATTGATTCAACCCATATTTTAAATTGGTACCTCCATCAGCTTGATTTTGATTCTGAAAACAGTAAAAAGATTAATTACACTAGAATCTAGATGTCTCAAATTATGACCAGAATTTTAAATTAATTTTATAATTTAAAATATTTTAATTAAGTCTTCAAAATATTAATATTATGTTAATTTAATATTTTATCAGTTTAACCATTAACTTTAAACATTAAATATTAATTTAAATACAAATTTTGAATTTCACATATTAAAAATGCAAATTAACCTCCTCAATTAACCTAAATACTAATTCAAAACCTAAATCATAATTTTAAAACATATGGTGCGGTGGACATAACCCAAAGTATGATGTATATATGTATGGTGATGAATTGAGGTTCTGACTGTAATGTGAAGATTGCATCTCATTGATTCAGTTTATGTGCCTTCCATAAGCAATAAATATATATGGGAATACCGATAAAAGTATCATAATGATTCTTGTCGCACCACGTATAACTGTTTGGTTATTCTATTAATCATGTCAGTTTTAAACTCTAGAATTGGATAAAATTTCTAACAGAAAGGATCATCTACTTTTCGATCTAACATACAATGATTAATTTACCTATGTTTTGAATAAATAAAATAAAATACAATCTGACTTTTAATACAAATATTTTTATTATACTTTTACCCCAAATATTATGTATATATGGTGATAAATAGAGCTTTTGATTGTAACGTGAAGAGACAAGCATGTCATTGATTTAGTTTCCGTGCCTTCCATAAGAATAAATATATTGGAATATGAAAAAAAAATACTATGAAAATTTTTATACTAAAAATTAGATTATATTTTTTATTCAAAAAATTAATAAATCAACCTTTGCACATTAATCAAAAAGTAAATTGGTCCTTCTATTGAAATTTCTATTCATTTTTATTATTAAAAATTAGTCATTGTATGTCAATATAAGATTCATGTAACACGTCACGTGTAACTATCTTGTTATTTAATCAATCATGTCGATTTTAACTGTAAATATGGATGAAATTTTAACAAAAATGATCAAATTACTCTTTTGATCTAACATATAATAATTGATCTACTCATTTTTAAAATAAAAAAGAAAATACAATTCAACTCTTAATACACCTTATTCATACTTTTACCCTAAATATAATACATGTATGGTGATGAAATGAGGTTTTGATTGTAATGTGACGAGACAAGCATGTCATTGATTCAGTTTCTGTGCCTTCCATAAGCAATAAATATATGGGAATCGGCAGCACCGATGAGTTGCTTGGCCTTGGCGGTATCCAAAGTGTAAAAATCCATGGCAACTTGTTTGGTGCAGAGTATCAGAATCCATTTACAAACACACACACATATAAACATTAAAATATATATGTACGCGTGTGCATTGAGGGTTTAAAAACAAAAGTGATGTAAGCATTATTTATTTATATAGGTTGATATGTCCAAGAATGAGGATGGACCACCACACGTGAACTCCCTTTTGTCGCATTCGCCGCTGCTATAATATATATAAATGAAGGTAAAACTACCAGGCGTTTTGTCATTTTTACTAAAAAGAAAAAGTAATTTTGTCTATGAATACTAGATTAATTTTTTATTAAAATTTTTATTTGATTTTATTGTTAAAAATTAGTGTGACTATAGAATAACCAAACAGTTACATTTGGCATATCACGTATACCTTATGTCGATGTTTATGGACTCGTTTTCAATAATAGAAATATATGAAATTTTTAACAGAAGAATCAATTTACTCTTTAATCTATTATACATTGACTAATTTGCCTATTTGTGAACAGAAGAGGTAAAATATAATTCGTCTTCTAATGCAATGGCCTCCGATACTTTTACCATAAATGAATAAAGCAACATTGAATCCTTGAATTTAGTACTTTTTCTCATCTTGATCCCCAATTTTGTTATGACCCACGATAGTCTTAGAGTTTGACCACTTCTTTCAAATTGATCCTTGAATTTAGATTCCATTAAAGTATATGATGTGGCATTAGACTAAATGTTACTTTATCCCATGTATAAAGAAATTATTGGTTAATTGTTAGTGAAATTAATAAGTTTTGTAGGGATACAAGGCTTTCATGAAATTTTAGATAATATTAGAAAAAATTAAATGAATCAAAATTTATACATGTTTTTTATTTAATTCTATCCGTATAAGTTTCATGTATATGTATATACACATATTACTGATTTAATAATAAAACTTGTGTAGAATCAAGTTTGATTTGTAGGAATGGAATTTGATTTAATAATATTTTTTTTAGAAATAATATTAATGTGGGTAACTCTCAAATATGAATTATAAAATAGATATGGATAATATAAGATAAAATTGATCCGCCTTGCAACTTATTTGATAAATTAGAATAAAAAATTATTTGATATTTTATCGATAGAGTTTTAAAATTTTATAAGCGGAATTAAAAAAACATATATCCTATTTGAAGTATAATAAAAAAATAAAATTTCAACAATTAAAAGCATATGATAATATTTAAATTTAGTTGTGAAATTAAAATATTCAAATACAATTCTAATTAAAATTGGGATTTTATTCTTTTAGGTAAATTATACTAGTAGTTATCCAATTATGAAAAATTACAAAATAGTTGTCCAACTATTAAAAACTTTCTTTTTGATTACTTGACTATAAAAAATTATAAAACGGTTACTCAATTATTTAACTGTATATTTTATGGTCACCCAACTATCTTAGATTTTTTATTGTTTCTATTTTTACGTTAACTAGCTAGTAACCAAAAAAGATAAAATTAAATAGTCAAGTGATGATTTTGTAATTTTTTATAGTTAGATGATAAAAAAATATTAATAATATAATGGGTATTAATATAAATTACCCTATTATTTTTGAAGTAGGAAAAGTTGTAGTTAGTTTTAGGAGGAAATGAGAGTGGTAAAAAGGAGAAAGAGATAAGAAAGGTAAAAAAGAAAAGAGAGGATCCATTCCAAAGAGATGGTCAAACTGACACAGATCTGAAGAATTCAGATATTTGTTTTTATATTTAAAATTATATAAATTTTTTTACTGTTAATAAATGATATTAGAATTTTGTATTGCTTTTATATTTGTTTCAGTGCTGCTATTTAACAATAAATTGTTAACAAAATGACGAGAAAAAAAGGTAAAAAAAGTTAAGAAAAAGCAGAGGATAAAAATCAGTGAATAAAACAAGTGCACGTGGACAGAAGTACCACACGTGCATATGAATTTAAACCCCACAAACACTTTTTTTTTTCTTTTTCTCTGCCATTGGGGTCCTCTATTTTCTCTGCTCTCTCTCTCTATTTTTACTGGTAGGAAACAGATATTGAAGCTATCAACAAACCATTTTATTAAAAATTTTAAAAATTTAGTTTTTAGATATATTTTTCCAAGTACGTGAGAAATATTCCGATAATTATAAGTATTTAATTTTTTTTCTTTGTACTTAGCCGCTATGAATTTAACTTAAGATACCATGACCTTAACACTTGGTGGCAATGTTTTGATATTTTTGTCATGCATCTTTTCCTTTAAATCTTCGTTTCAAAATTCGTTTTTGAAATCATTTTCAAAATCTACTGACTCTAAACTTATTTTAATTACTTTCAAAATTTATTGCTAAGTGCATTTTTTTGGCCAAATTTATGGTTTTAGTGTTATTAAAATTATCAAAAGTTATTTTGGCTAACATTATTGTTGATAGAAGTGTTCAACAAGAAAGGAGATAGGAGGAGAGGGTGGTGGTGACAAAGAGGTCGGTTCACCTAAATAAGTGGAGAGTCAAAGTAAGGTGGGAGTAAGACATACTAGGATGGTAAAAAAGATAAGAGTGTTAAGGTTAAGAGCTTAAGGTTGTAGGAGGGGAAAGATCCTTTCTTCATCGTTCCTCAGGGCATTTATAAGGGGAGGTCTCGCGTCTAGTAGTGCCACATCACCAACAATATGGATGGTGGTTCGCTTATGCAATCGGCCAAGTGGCAGGCCAGATGTTCTCAATGCTCTAACATTCCCTTTGCTAAGGTAGTATAAGATTATTACGCCTCAATGATCCCTTGAAGGTCCCCTCATGGAGATAAAGATGTTCCTGCTAAAAAGCGAGTAATCTGGAAGACGAGGCGTGTAGGTGCTACCAGTTGGGTGATGCAAGGTAGAAAACCAATCAGGCGATGCGAGGTAGAGAGTCATCCAGAGGTGTCTCTCACGTACCTTCTCGTGGTGCCATGTGTCCGGAAGGTGTAAAGGGTATAACAATTGTCTCAACATGGTGCGTTTCATTTTGCAATTGTCTCAACACTTTACAGCCAATGCCATCTAGACATGTGCCCCCTACAATAACACGATTCATCATTGGCCCCCTCCCAAAAATTGTGACTTAGCTTTACATTTAATGCAAATGTCCTAGAATCTTCAGAATGATTCTTCATCTCCAACAATGTCCTTGGCACGCACAAGTACCTTTTGGTATTCTGAATCATCTGCCACTTCTCCTGTGTCAATTACCACTCGCTACGATTACCTACGAAAGGTTTTAAGAGAAGCCACTTTATAACCTACCTTTTGATTGAGGGGGGGGACAATTGTAATACCTACACCTCCTAAACACATGGCACCACAAGTGGCTATCTGAGACTTGAGAGACATCGCTGGATGACTTTCTACCTTGTATCGTCCAGCTAGAGTTTCGCCCTACATCACCCAGTAACTAGCCACCTGCATGCCTCGTCCTCTATACTACCAACTTTTTAGTGGGAATGCCTTTATCTCCAATAGGGGACTACTAAGGGACCATTGAGGAGTAACAACCTCATACAACCTCAACAAAGGGAATGTTAGAACAATACCACACTTGAGGACAACTGGCCCACTTGGCTGATCACATGAGCGAGCCACCACTCGTACTATCGATGACATGGCACTACCAGACACGAGGCCTCCCACTTATAAATACCCTGAGAAACGATGAAGAAATTAAGGATCTCTCCCCTCTAGCAACCTTAAGAACTCAACCTTAACACTCTGTCTTCCTTACCATCTTAACTTTCTTTAGCTCTCTGCCTACTTAGGTAAAATTAGATTAAATAAGTTAATCGAATCACTTGCATTGAAATTTGATAATTCATCTAACCTAATATTGTATAAAATTCATATAATGAGATCTTTTTTACAAAAAAAAAAAAATTACAACTATAATTATAAGAATAAGTATAATAACAAATAATACATATTCAAATAATTATTATTAAAATGAAATCATTATAATATACAAACTCTGAAAACACAATAAAACTTTAAAAGTAGAATCATAAAATTTAATTAAATCATAATAAAATCTTAAAAAACCCCACAAATAATTTACATGAAATCTCAAAACCTTACCATTAAATCTAAGATCTCAATCACAAACATCATTTAATAGTTGAATCACAAAGAATCTGTTGAACCAATAAAAAACTATATATGTGCGTAGGGCTGGAAATTAGTCGATAATGAATTGGAAAAATAATCTTTAAAAAGAAAAAAGCAGAAGAAAACAAAAAAGAGGCCCTCGTGCAAGTGCAACAACTGGACATCACAACTTTTATACTCAAATTATTATTAGCTGCATGTGTGCGTCTGGGTAAACATTCTTTTTTATCGACTAGACATGCAACTGTTAGAATAAGAAGTAGAAATTTTGAATTGGTTTTATGATTTAGTACCGTATTTTTTAAAATAATTCCTATCATTTAATTCATTGTATTGTAATTTTAATTTGTTATTCCCTTAATTTTTTTTTATAATATCAGTTTTGAATTAATGGGATTACTATTTCTTAAATAATTATTAATCTTATTTTTTAAACCAAATATAGAGGGGTAAGGTAACAACATGTTGAATTTTTTTAAAAAAATCCAATTGCAGAGTAGGTGCAATAATTCTAATATTTATGGTTTTCTTTTGAATATATATTTAGGGCTTTTATTAGGTATTTCTAATCAAATACCAATATTTGTGTCGGCAATACTTCTTTCCATTATTTTATATTAAAAATCCACTAAATATTGTATTTCAAATTTCAATTGAAAATTTTGTGAAATTTTATTATGGGGTTTTTATTAACAAGCAATACAATTTGAGATTAAGGCCTTGCTCCATTTCTAACCAATGAATATTTTCGTTTTCTTTCAAAAACAAGATACTCTTATTTTTCATTTGCTCAAAATGTAATAAACTAAAATCAAAATTCGAATAATTCATTTGTCATTTAACTAAAATTTTATCGCTAAATATCACTTTTTTAGCCATTAAAAACTTTATTTATTTTGAAAGGATAAATTGTACTTAATGTCATTAAACTATTAATATACTTGTATTGTGATCGCTAACTTTAAAACGTAAATTTACTATAATTTAAATAAAAATAAAAATAAATATTTGCATAAATAAATCAACTTTGTCATTAAACTAAAATCTTATCAATAAATATATTTTATATTATTAAAAGTAAGAATTAAGATTGATCACTCTTGGTCATTAAAAACCTATTTTCTTTATATAAAAGAAAAAGAAGCTCAATTACACCAAAACTACTAAATTCTTAGTAAATATGTATTTTGATCACTCAATTTCAAAACATAAAGTTATTAATTAGATTGAAATCAAATAATAAATATAAAAAAGGATTTGCATGTGATAAAATTCTAATAATTCAATTTTGTCATTAAAGTAAAATCTTGTCGATAAATATGATTAGAAGTAAGAATTAAGACAGATGATTCTTGGCCATTAAAAACCCAATCTTTTATTTTTTTTTTTCAAATTACTTGGGAATTTTTTTTTAAAAACAAGAATGAAATGCATATATTTTTCTTTAGTGTCAAACCCTTTTCTAAGGATCCCAAATGGATCCTACACTTTCTTTCAAGTCACCATCTGTTTCCACTTCAAGACAAGCCATCAGCTTCAACAAAAAGTCAATATCAATTTTGGAGTAGATTTGGAAATAAGAGATTAAATAAAATTTTAACAAAGCTGATTTTAATTTTATAAGTAGAGTTAAGATATGTTTTTGATTATTTAAATTTTATTTTTATTTAATATCAAGTGACAATTTTTTTTTAAAAAAAAATTACTTGTGGAGTATCTTTATTAGATAATTATTAAAAAATAGAAATTGCAATATAAAATCTCATATATGTCATTTTACGTCAATATGAACACGTTTGATTAGGCCCAAAAGATTTGTGTAATTTGCCTTTTCTTTCATGATTTTATTCGATAATTTTGAAACCTAGATTACCCATAAGAAAAAGGGATTATTTGCAACACCGTGAATAATTATTTTTATGTAAAAAGGGAATCATAATTTAAAAATTATATGTACCCTTTCAAGAATGACTTTAAACTTTAATGAATAATAAGAGTTAATTGCATTTGGATATTTTTAAATTATGATTTTAAAATATTTTAATCATATCCTTAAATGGTTGATAAGATCTTTTTATTATTAAAACTGTTAATTTAACTATTAAGTGACACGTAAAATTTTATATGGCATAATCTAATAAAATTTTTAAAGAAAAACAAAATGTTGTCACACAATTTTAAAATTAACACCTAAAAATAAAGTAAAACCAAGAAAAAGATAGAGTGAACAGTTTTTATAAAAGCTTCTGAATCTCAAAACTAATATTTTTATAATATTTATTTTTCTTTAAACTTTTATTTTAAATCATGTCACATACATCTTGCTTAACGGTTAAATTAATAAATTTAGTAATAAAAGAATTTTATTAACATAGTTTGAGGATATAATTAAAATGCTTTAAAGTTTAAGAATGAAATTAAAAGGATTTAATTCATATTCACCAAAATAAAAAATTAACCCAATTGACTCTGTTGAATATAATATTATATCAAATTCAATTCCATCAAAAATTAAGAATAAAATTGTTTTGATTAAATGCAAAATGCAAAATGGTTGGGTGGTTGTGCTACCACCGGCAGCAGTCTATTTAGTATTAATTTAATGCAAAGGTGAATTTATTCATTCCATGTTCCGATGACAAAAGGACCATCTTGGCTGCACACTTTTCAATGTCGCTACACACACGAACACCACAATTAAATATTCTTTATTTTTTTCAAATACCATAAAACCCACTCATAATTTATGTCCTACTTAAGGAGAATCCATGTATTTATTGTATTACTAATTTATTAAAATATCGATAAAATTAATAGTTGAATCAAGTTTTTTTATTTAGATTCATTGACCCCAAGAATTAATAGTATTACAAATTTAATTATTAATCTGATCATAAAAATATTGAAAGAAATCTGATTTTTAAAAATTTAAAACAAAAATCTCAAGAAAAGTAATTTGAGAATTTTAACCTTTTAGATTTAAATTTTATTCTCTGTAAATTATATATATAGAGTTTAGTTCTCCTAAAATGAAAATTTTCACCTTTAGTCTTTTTATAATTTTAAAAATTTAAATTAGCATATGATAAAATTATATTTTGGTCTCTAAAAAATGAGAAAAAATTGATTTAATCTTTTAAAAATTATAAATATATAGAATATTAAAATGGTTAAATTTAAATTTTGCTATCATAAAAATATACAATTTTATTTCGGCTCCCCACAAAATTTTTTTTTGGCTCTACCCTAGATATAGTATTATTATGTTATTATCCACACACACAAAAAAAAAAAAGTAAACTAACTTTTTTATTAAAAAGTTTATCCATTTCTACTCTTAAAAATTAGTGTACCTAACAAAATAATTAAACAATTACACGTAGCATGTCGCATGTACATCATTTTGATATAGAGATCAACTTTTAATAGTAGAGATGGATGAAATTTTTAACAAAAAAATTAATGTACTCTTTAATCTAATGTACATGAACCAATTTAGCAAATTTTTTAATAAGAAAAATAAAATAAAATACAATATTATCTATAATAAGTTTACCTTTAAATCAACAATATTAAAAGTTGAGAATTCAATTGATTAGTAGTGTAGTCAATAAAGCTTTGAAAAAGCACACATCTTGCCCTAACTTAAGGATTAAAGTTGCTATTTTAATTCCAACTTCATATTTCTTTTCAAGGATATGTAATTTATTTGATGCCCTACTAATTATGAAAGATTAAAACAAAAAAAAAATGTCCCTGAAATTTCGGAAAAATTAAGCAAATTCAGGGCAATGGTCGGATTGTGTTGTCTCATACATACATATTTATTTATATTCCAATCAATCAAAAATAATAAAACATCCAAATCTTCCACGCAATTACAAAAAAGTAATGTATTAGCAAAATTCCAAATCCACAATCTTTATTATTTTTAGTCAATTGATGTGATTAGTGTATAAGACTAGCCTTAATATCTTATTCTAATTGCAAACCTCCAAATTTTCATTGTACCCTTTTTTGGATTTAAACCATGCTTCCTTTTTCTCTAAATCGTTTTCTATATAATTATTGCATAATTATGATTTGAGTGGTGACCTCATTTTTTTTAATAAATAACAATTACTTTTTAAACAATTTTTTTCTCATTTTTAGTTTCATCCATACTTTTTTTAGTTAAATTAGTAATTCAAAAAGAGTTAAATCGGTTTTTTTTAATAAAATGCAGATTAAAGCATTAATTTTTTTAACGACGTTGGTGTCGTAATCTACGTGATTATTTAAGGGTACTTTATGTTTACATGATGCTATTTACTTTATAATCATGTGAACAAATAATTTAAAAATTATTCAAAACATAAAATAAAAAAATGATAGAAGTTCATAAAAATTTTTAAAAAATAAAATGAAGTATATTTATTTTGGGAATAAAAATTATGCCTTTTAATAGTTAATATATATTTTGGGAATTAATTTTTAAGCAATTTTTTTAAAAAGAAAAAGTGCATTATTTATATAAAAAAATTGTTTAGAGACAATTTGTTGGGGTTTTTCTCTCTCTCCTAACAATATTTATTAATTAAATAATATGATTCGGAATTGATCACAAATATTCAAAGATGTTTACTGAAGGTAATGAAAAGATTGTTTGAATGATAATTAGTAAGGTCAGTTCATAGTAATACTAAAATAATTAAACTCTACCTAAGAAATGACTTTACTTCTTGGAAAAGAAATTCAGGGTTTTCTTGATTCCAATTTTACATCAAGACAAATGCTTAGTGTTTTCTTTCCCTTATATTTCAATAATTAAACACCTTTAAATAGCGATTTAATTTATCATAATTTTATTTTACGAAATTAAAAAAATTAACCCAATCCAATAATATTACTGAAATTTGTTAGCTTAGGAATGAACAAAAGTCAGTAATTCAATAATTTATATATAATGAATTAACAAAATATCATTAGTTAAAGTTGGTGTGTAACAAATTAAAGTAAATGGACTACTAAATAGATGAAATTCATAATTAAATCTTAAAATTTTAGATATTTGGATTTTAATATCAAATTAATTAAATATCTCTAAATTTTCAAAATTTATGAATCATAATTAATTATAAAATTAAATAAATAAAATCTCAAAACTTAAATCTCTACCGGTAGGGGAGAATGAATTTTCAAAATTATAATTATAAATGTGTTAAAAGTACATCTCCTCCAAAGTACACTGCACAACGTATAATCAATCAAAAAATAGAAAGCAAAAGAATTCAACTTCTTCACGTAATCAATCAAGTCCGTAAAATGTACTGTTTGCTCTTCTTTTTTCATTTTTTAGTCTCTGTGGAAAACAAACCTGAGACACAAATATAAGTTGGATAATAACAAATTAATTTCAAAATAAATTTTTCTTTGGGTCTTCCATTTTTAGTCTCTGTGGAATATGAATGATAAAATAATCAAACAGTTATTCGTAATGTGCCACGTCCATCTCGTATAAAAACTAATTTTTAACTGTAAATATTAATGAAATTAAAAAAAACAAACAAACAACCCAACCCCTAATAAAGAAAACATCCATGGTACTTTTAGCCAAAGAGGGGCAGTCAAAAGCTTGAAACTAGTAGTTACAATGGAACCAAACCCCTTTCTCTATCTCTCTCTTCACTTATTCACATGGTAACCAAGAGCCTGTCTTTTAGTGGTCTTTTTTGTATATCCATGAGCAGATCTTGTTGACAGACATGTGAAGCACTGTGCTTTGGAAGTAAGCTTATATATAATATATATTATATTATGTAATATAGAGAGATATATAATTTTTAGGTCCAATAGCGTGGTATGCATGTGCCTCTTACCCTCATCACACATTTCCTACCTTTACCTTTATTTTTATTTTACTTTGACTGAATTAGTTGCATCTTTCATCTAGTTTTCATACCAATTATGTCCAAATAATTTCTTTGTAATTCCATACACACATATATATACACACAAGAATTGGGTTCATTCTCCAATGCAGTTCTTTCATTTAAAGTTAATTTATATTATATTTTATTTATTTAAAAAATTAAATATTAATTTTTATATATTTGTTCAAAGAATAAATTAATTTTTTCTGTTAAAAATTTTATTTATTTATACCGTTAAAAATTGATGTAGATAACATAATAATTAATTAATGATACGTGGCATGCCACATGTACATTATATAAATGTGCAAATATTAATTTTTAATAGTAAAACTAAATTAAAATTTTTAATTAAAAAATCGGTTTGCTCTTTCATTATTGAGATTAATTTACTTTTTACTTCTACTGGTAGAAGACTGTAAAATCTTTACTATCAAACAAACATTCACGCCCCCGTATTCTTGAAGAATGAATTATATCTTAATCTGCATAGTCTGTTTCTTTTCTTTCTTTTTTTTAAATGTTTAAAATAAATATATATAATTTCCTTGAAAATCTTTTTTTAAGGTGTAGGGTCCTTTCCTAATGAGCTGCATGGTTCAGCCTATATGTCTTTTATCTGTGAATGGACTATACATAGAGAGAGGGGTGTGTGGGACTATGGGTTTTAACACTTTACAGTCCTATATATATGGGTGTGTGTGCACCTCTTTAGTATATGTAGACTTATGAGGGAACTCCCATAACCATTTTTGCAGAGCTTTTGGAGATCTTAAAAAGAAAAGGAAAAAAAAAAAAACAATGGCTCTTTTCACGGTGGTTTTGGTACTGGTGTTCATTCTGGGCCTTTCTATATGCACTGCTTTGTTAAGATGGAATGAACTTAAGTTCAGTAAAAAAGGGTTGCCTCCTGGTACTATGGGTTGGCCAATCTTTGGTGAAACCACAGAGTTTCTCAAACAAGGTCCTAATTTCATGAAAAACCAAAGAGCAAGGTAAACTGCCCCCTCCACCGCTCTCATTTCAAATGTTCTCAAACATTATATAATTTTTTCATTTTGGTCCTTCTTACAGGTATGGGAGTTTCTTCAAATCACATATACTAGGATGTCCTACAGCTGTGTCCATGGATCCAGAGCTTAATAGATATATACTAATGAATGAAGCTAAAGGTCTTGTTCCTGGTTATCCACAGTCCATGTTAGATATCTTGGGTAAATGTAACATTGCAGCTGTTCATGGTTCTACTCATAAACAAATGAGAGGAGCTTTGCTTTCTCTCATTAGTCCTACTATGATTAAACAGCAACTTTTGCCTAAAATAGATGAATTCATGAGAAATTTTGTGAGTGATTGGGATAATAAAATCATTGACATTCAAGAAAAGACCAAACAGGTTTGTTTCTTTTACAGCTTTGCATTAGTTCATAGGTGTTTTCCTCTGTTTTTCTAATATGTATTTTTGTGTATGTCTGTAGATGGCATTTTTATCATCACTTAAACAAATTGCAAGTGTTGAATCAACTTCAATAGCACAAGAATTCATGCCTGAGTTTTTTAAATTAGTGTTGGGGACTTTGTCGCTGCCTATCGATCTCCCCGGTACGAATTATCGACGAGGACTTAAGGTAAAAAATCCATCAGCATTTCGTTTTTCATTACATTCCATAGTCTCAAGTCGATTAAGTTGTTCATTTATCACCTTGCAGGCAAGGAAAATTATACTTACAATACTAAAACAACTAATAGAAAAGAGAAGAGGCTGTCAAGAATCACACAAGGACATGCTTGCTTACTTGATGAGCAAAGATGATAATAATAGATACAAATTAAGTGATGATGAGATCATTGATCAAATCATTACCATCTTGTATTCTGGTTACGAGACCGTGTCGACGACATCGATGATGGCCGTTAAGTACCTACATGATCATCCATCTATTCTTGAAGAACTAAGAGTAAGTAACCAAAAAAAAAAAAAAAACATGTTCTTCATATCCTTGTAATGAAATTTTTTTGACTTATTGATGAACAAATTTACAGAAAGAACATATGACAATTAGAGAAAAGAAAAGACCAGAGGACCCCATTGAATGGAATGATCTTAAGCCAATGAAGTTCACTAGAGCTGTAAGAAAATTTGTGGGTTTTTTTTTTTTTAGACAAATTATTTTTATTAATGAGTAATTTCTTTTGAACTAAATAGTGATGTTTTTTTATGCAGGTGATTTTTGAGACTTCAAGATTAGCTACTATTGTAAATGGGGTTTTAAGGAAAACTACTGAAGAAATGGAACTAAATGGTAAGTGAGCATTTAAATATATATATTATTAAAGTGTGGGATCCATATATTGAAAATAATTCTTTTTGGTCCTTACCTTTTGTAATATGAGCTTTATGGGCTCAAGAAGCTGAGTTTGCACTTTGCAAAAGTTATATATAATATAAATATTAGATTAAATCACTTTTTGGTCTAAACTTTTTTTTTAAATTAGTCCTTGAACTTGGCAACTACTCTTATATTGGACCCTAAACCATTTTTTTGCCCAAATCAGTCATTGAATTTGACAATTGTTCTCACATTGAAGCATAAACTTTTTTTAGTTCAAGTTAATCTTTGATATTTTCTTGAAAACTCTAAAAATAAGGTTCTAATGTGAGAACAATTGCTAAGTTTAAGTCCCAATATGGGAACAATTGCCAAGCCCAATGTGGGAATAATTATCTAAAGTTTAGGCCCCCAATATGAGAACAATTATCAAGTTCAAGGACTAACTTAAAACAATAAAAAGTTTAGGTAAAATTGTTACCAATTTTAGGTTCTAAATGGTGATTTAACCCATAGTGTATATATGTGTATGAGTGTAAAAAGGAAAATGTAATGTACATGAAATGATCTTCCCTATGTGGACCTTAGGTCTATCATGATTTACATGGAATGCCTACCAATCCAGCTAGGCAATCCCTATGGATCATTCATCGTCTTATTTTCAATGATTTTCTTAAAAGAAAGGTAGCTTTTTCAATATATATATATATATATATATATCAAGGTAAACTTTTTCTTTAGAAACTCAGTTAGCCAAATGATTAGATTTTCATTGGCCCTCTAGATAAAATGGTGGGCCTTTGTCACTTTAAAGTTCAATAACATACTTAATCTTGAATCCCAGCTTTTGGTCTAGTAGCACTGCCTGTTCACTTCAAAACATAAATTTGTGGGTTCAAATCACAAACTTAATCCCCAATTTTTCATTTTTCTTTTTGTCAGGATTTGTGGTCCCTAAAGGATGGAAAATCTACGTATATACAAGAGAGATAAACTATGATCCTTTCATCTATCCTGATCCATTAGCTTTCAATCCATGGAGATGGATGGTTAGTAATGATCATATTTTTCTCCTCTTCTTTATTTAATTTTTTTTAATCAATGATATGAAGGTATTAATGAATGTAGGACAAAAGCTTGGAATCTCAAAGTAATTTCTTGATATTTGGAGGAGGTACAAGGCAATGTCCTGGAAAAGAATTAGGAATTGCAGAAATTTCAACATTTCTTCATTATTTTATAACTAGATACAGGTAACATAATTTAATCACTGTTTTTAATCCGAAAATACATTTGTTTAACAAAGTTAATGATCTTAATTAATGGGTTTTTTGGAGTGCAGATGGGAAGAAATTGGGGGAGAAAAATTGATGAAATTTCCAAGAGTTGAAGCACCAAATGGACTACACATTAGGGTTTCACCTTACTAACTATTAAAGAGATGTATATGTACATATGATATAATGATTTGTTGAGTTGAAAAAAAAAACAAGGTTTAGGTTTGGAGTTCGATTTTAGAACAAACTCCGATACTTAAGTCAGACCGAAGTGCAAAAGGCTGCATATGCCGGATTTTCCCTCACTTGGGTTGTATAGATCCGGTCGGACACATTAGTGGATGGGACGATGTTTTCTGATTGAGGGGTTTGGTGGTTAATGGTACGAACGATTTTTTTTCTCAAGGGCGGAACTCGGGTCAAGCTTTGAGAAGCTGGATATGGTCCGAAATATCTTATGCGATGTCAGTTGGGGTTATCGGAACTGCTGATTTGGACTCTGAATCTAATGGGCTTAACAGTAATCAAAAGGGAAGACAAAATGATGTTAAAAATTAATGTGTTCTAACAAGAGATGAGTTTCGTTTTTTTTTTTTTCAGGCTAGATTGTGAATTTTCTGAAATTGAGAGTTTGGAAATATAAATTATCTTTTTTTTTTTGTATACCAAAGCTATAATGATCTCAAGTTAGACTTCAAAGGAGCATATAAACCATTTCTACGTATCTATACTATAAAATTTTTGAAAACGATATACACTAGTCAGAAAACTATTTAAGAGCTACATTTAAAAAAATAATAATAATAATTAGTGATATTTAGAGGTGTTCATGAGTTGGGTAAAGTTGAAACTCGTTTCCAAAATATTTTTAAACTTAAGCTTTACTCGTCCAAAAGGTTATTTCATTATTAAAAAGTAATTTTATATTAGTATTTATAACTTTTTACAAATAGTGAAACAGGTCGGGCTAGGGTTGGAAAATATAAATCATTTCTATTTTTTTTAACAATCTCATTATAAATTTTGATCATTTCTATTATTTTTGATACAATACATGTAATTACCCATAGCATTTCAACAATTTGGTTATAAGTACATACACATTTCTATGTGAGTTAATGACCCACGTCCTCCTATATTAGCAACAATGCCCATGTTAATCAAGTTAAGACTTGATCGACTCATTTCTATGTATTTATACTATAAGAGTTTTGAAACAAATATATTGTCAAGAGTTAATCGGAAATTAATTCAATCAAAAAGTTATTTAAAAACATATTTTTAAAAAATAATAATAATTATTTAGTAGTATTTAAAGATGTTCATAAGTTGAATAAGGCAGAAGTTCGACTTGCCCAAGCCCACCCAAAAGGCCTATTTCATAGTTTAAAAATAACTTTATATTAATATTTATGGTTTTTTTATAAATACTGAAACACGGGGGACTAAGACTGAAAAATATAAATCTATATCAGATCCAAAATGGATCCGGCCGGCCGGACTACCTGAACCATAAACACATTTAATCTATATATATATTTCTTTTTTTTCTTGGGTTTGTTAGCAGAATGGACTTTTTTGATGGACTGACAAAATTTATGGGCTTCTTAATTTGGTGGCTGGCTTAACCCATTTAACCCATTTTTTCTCACTATTTATTATTTTTATTTTTAATAGAATTATAATTTGGTATAATTTCAAATAAAAAAAGATAATAAATAATTTTAACTCTAACATTGAAAAAAATATATATTTTTTGAATTATTTAATGAAAAGAAGGAGAAATAAAAAAGTAAATATATATAAACAATGAGAATATATACAAAAATATTCTTAATTTTCTCTTTCTGCCTATTTTCTTTATTCTCAACTAAAAATTAATATATATACACATGCGAGGTGTTGTCAATAAATTATGTTGTGTTTTTAAGAGTATTATTTTTTACACGTGTTTTAATATATGTGAGAACAGTAAATTAATTCAATTAATAATATTTAGCTACTTCCATTACTTTTTTTCAGTAAAAAGGAGGAAAAATTTTCACCTAGTTTGAAGAGGTCTTATTATTTTATTATAGCTATTACTTATCTTTCTAAGTTTAAGTTTAAATTTATATTAATTATTCTTTATTTTATGTCTAACTATTGTAATATATGTAATAAATAAGTTTTTTCTTCATCTTATCGTACTAATAATCAAGTTCGATATTATCATAAATTTATTATATAGAAATTTGTTTTTTTGCAACTTTATATTTGAAAAAATATTTTTTAGGTTTAGCATTTCTCACTTTAATTTTTTAAAAGAGTGAAAAGAAAAGTATATATAGCTTAACGCCGGATAGTAAAATTCTTGGGGGATTTACTAAAATATACCAAAAATAAAAAAAATTATGGAAATGGGCTGAAATTTTAATTATTTACGGAAAAAGACCATTTCCCCCCAAAACGCGTTCACGTCAGCGCGTTTTGGGGGGATGCACCAGGAAAGCGCTCCCTCAAAAAAGCCTATAAAAACCCCCACCCTTTATTTTTTTCACAACAAAGTCCTTATTCATTTTTCTTTCAACTTTCTCTCAAATTCTTCTCAAATTTCTCTTAAATTCCTTGAAACTTCCTCTCAAATTTCAGAATAGTCCTTTAATATTTACAAAAAAAGCCCTTTTTACAATTTTTTGAAATATATTTTTTTGATAAATTTTAAAATATTCGAAAAAGGAGCAATGGCCGGGGAATTAATTCGTTTCGACAATAAACACATTTCCGTCGATCAAATGACAATGGTAAGTTTTAATTTTAATTTTAATTTTAATTTTAATTTTAATTTTAATTTTAATTTTAATTTTTCAATACTATTTAATATTTTTTAAGTTTATCAATTTTAATTAAATTTTATTTTATAATTTTTTAAATAGTCCGTAGATCGGGTGTTGCAATGCTATATTCGCAATATGCTTGGTCCGCCATCGCTGTTGATAGAGAATTACCTGCGGGAAGCAGGTTTTTGGCACGTGGCCACGATAGGTCGGGGGTGCAAGTTGGACCCGAAGTTAATCAGTGCGTTGATAGAGAGGTGGAGACTCGAAACGCACACTTTCCATCTTCCATGCGGAGAGTGTACTATCACTCTTGAAGATGTGCATTTGCAATTGAGATTGCAGGTGGATGGGTACGTAGTCACCAGGTCCGCAACTTCTGGTGATTGGGCAGCCGTATGCTACGAGCTTTTGGGTGCTATTCCGGATAACATTTACGGAGGTCGAATCGAGATGGGCTGGTTACGAGACACATTTCCGGAGCCGAATAATGGTTTGACCGAAATAAAAAGAATATGGTATGCTCGGGCATATATTATTGAGATGATTGGAGGCTATTTGATGCCGGGCTTGTCACAAAACCTCGTACATTTGAGGTAGCTGCTGAAACTCGTCGATTTTAGAGCAGTCGGTGAATTGAGTTGGGGGTTTGCCATGCTAGCAAAATTGTATCGGGAGATGTGCGGGGCGACACGGCCGAATAAAGCGAAAATCGGAGGCTGCCTATCACTACTGCAATCATGGGCATGGTTTTGATTTCCATTTTTACGTCCTCGAGTCGACCACCCATATACATTCCCACTCATAATGAGGTAAATTTAATATTAGATTTTACAATTATTACGTAGATTTAAAATATAATTGTATGCTAAAAATTTATTTAATTAGGTGGAACCATTCGGCGAGGTATGTTGGAATACATACCGAGCTTGAAGATATACGGCTTCTATTAGAGCAAAGGTCGAAATCACAAGTAAGTTTTAAATATAATATATTTTCATAATAAAATAGTCGTTTCGTATTTCGTATTTAGAATTTAGTATTTCGTATTTAGTATTTAGTATTTAGTATTATGTATATAACTAATATTTTTATCATGTTAATATAGTTTCAATGGACACCATACGAGGATCCGACAATTCGGGCAGTAATTCCGGAGGAGTTCTTTCAAAATCCGAACATTTGGCATGTGAAGGTCCCATTGATCAACTATGCCACCGTGGAGATGCACCAGTCAGATCGGGTTCTGCGTCAATTTGGATTCCGACAATCGATTCCCGTGGCACCTGAGGTGCTCAATGATGAGCACAAAGTCGACTTAGGGCAGTTGCACACGGATTTGCCAAGATTTTGGTCAGCATATATCAAAATGTGGGAGAACCGGTATGATTGTATACCTACTCGGGAACCGATCATCGTTCCTAAGTTAGCGTGCGTGCCAGAATACATGCCATGGTTTAGGATCCATGGCAAGCCGTATTTATTGTCGGAAGAGGAGAGGCAACAGCAACTTCGTGAACAAAGGAAACGACGGGGCCCTTTAAATCCAAGGAGAAGGGGTGATGAGACGGGCCCATCAATAGCGCCCACACAGTCACCGGGCCCAACACTTTAGCCGACGACACCGACATCACAGCCTTTTCAGATTATGCCAGGTGCGTACCCTAGCCTTTATATGTATCCTAACCCTTATATATTTCCTTTTTCCAGTCCCACGGTAGGTTAGAATGCGTGGTCTGGTTCGAGTCCGTTTCCGACTACTCCAACTGGTCAGCCAATCTTGAGGCTGCCATCGCACGAGGGATCGCACGAGGCGCCGTCGGGAAGCTCTTCTTTTTACCAGTCCCCTTCGCCGTATGGGGTTCAGACACCCCCGCCATGGTTTATGCAAATACCTCCACAGTCTTTATTTTATCAAGGTGGGTCATCCTCCTAACACTCACAACCAGACCCCCTGCCGGAGGAACCAGAATTCGCGCCTAAGGTTCCAGTACCCCTCCCCGGAAGCTAAAAAAAGGAGGAATCCAGCGCGTAACTATCGACCACCCCCATGTGGCATTGATTTCGACCGGCACCAACATTGATCCCGACCGCCATTTTTTTATTTTTATTGTAATTTATTTTTTTATATTTAATAAAATAAAAGTTGTTTTTTATTTTTTTTGTAATCTATTTTTTTATTTTTAATAAAGTAAAAGTTGTTTTTTATTTTTTTGTAATTTAATTTTTACATATTTAATAAAATAAAAAATGTTTATTATTTTTATTGAAATTTAATTTTTATATCTTTAATAAAATAAAATTATTTTTTTATTTTTTTGTAATTTAATTTTTATATCTTTAAAAGTTGTTTTTTATTTTTTAATTTAATTTTTATATAATTAATAAAAATTGTTTTTATTTTTTTTTATTTTTTTTTATATCTTTAATAAAGTAAAAGTTATTTTTTATTTTAATTTAATTTTTATATCTTTAATAAAGTAAAAGTTATTTTTTATTTTTATTGTAATTTAATTTTTTTTTTTAATAAAGTAAAAGTTATTTTTTATTTTTATTGTAATTTAATTTTTTTATTTTTAATAAAGTAAAAGTTGTTTTTTATTTTTTGTTTTAATTTTTATATAATTAATAAATTTGTTTATTATTTTTATTGTAATTTAGTTTTTATATCTTTAATAAAATAAATGTTGTTTTTTAATTGTAATTTTTTTATTCTTTAATAAAAATAAAGTCCAAGATTTTTTTATTGTAATTTTTTTTATTTTTTTTGTTTTGCAACTTAGTCCTTCTACAAAACTTCACCATTTTCATTAAGAAATAAATAGAATTTACATAGTCACCAAGAGACAAAAATGCTAAAAAGACCATATTGTTGGCCTGGGTTCCTACACCATCCGCATAACTTCCGTTAGTTGGTTGTTTCTCAGATATCCATATTGTTGCGTATTCTAGTTGAGCAAGGTCGACCTTTTGGTTTTCGCCGCAGTTGTCTATTCGATAACAGCTTGTACGGTGCAAGTGATACAAACGGCCACTTACTGTTCACCTGGGACTGGTGGGAATACGTGTCTCCAAACGTTACACATGTTTTCTATTTTATACACTTTGTCGACATAGCTCATGGGATCCAGACGGAGATTCTGACAAGCCGCAAGTGCATGAGCGCATAGGTAACGAAGTGCATCAAATATCCCACAATCGCAAGTCCTATTTCTCAAGTGTACACGATATTGCCCGCCAACAATACCTTGGTTCGATCTGTCAAACTCTGTTACACAAAACCATAGGTTGTCGCGATCGTGACACACTGTGTGCATGGTGTTAGCTCGTGCCTTCCCCTTGTTAATTTCTCATAAGACCTTCGCGCACCATACATGGCCTCCTTGCATTTAGCCTTTATAACTCGCTTCTCGCTTCGGAAATAGTGCCACTAAACGAAAATATGTCTCTCGCACAATCGATGTTATTGGCAAATGGCGCGTTCCTTTTAGAACAGAATTTATGCATTCGGCCAGGTTTGAGGTCATATGACCATATCGTAGGCAGCCGTCGTATGCTTGTGTCCACTGTTCGAAAGGAATATTACATATGTAGTTTGCGCCTTCTTCGTTAACTGATCGCAAACTCGCAAACATCTCGTGAAAACGATCCTTATTGATCTCGTACCCCGCCAATATAAGTTGATAGCGAATATTACATACCACTGTTCAATTAAGAATAAATTGAAAATTACAAACGAAATTATATTAATAGATATTACATACCCATATTGGTCACTTGCCGTCGTTGACTTGTAGATCGATGTTGCCCGTGGTAGTTGGACGCAACATGCCTTAGGCAATATCGATGGTGTGTGTGATGCTACAGGCTTCCCTGTCGCTCTATTACGATTAGTATTCTAAGGCCCCGATCCGATATAACGCATATATCAGGTTGGGGGTAGACATGCCTCCTTAACCTAGATAGGAAGAAATCCTAGTTATCAGCTGACTCCTCCGGTATTATTGCAAACGCAATTGGAAGGATTCTCCCATTGCTGTCCTGTGCCACAGCTAGCAATAGTCGATGCATATATCTACCATACATAAAGGTATACCGTCAATTTGTACCAATGACTTGCAGTATATAAATGCGTCTCGGCATTGCTTAAATGTCCAGAACAGACACTTGAACACTTGGCATCCACGGAGCAATCGATCATTGTAGTACGATGGTTCTATTTCAAGGTCTGTTATGCTGCCTCAGACATATCTCTCCAGCACCTGACACTACTGCCACACTTCATTATATGAAGCGTCCCACCGACCATGCAACTTTTCCAACGCCTTCTGCTTGGCTTTCCAAGTCTTCCGATAAGAGGGTGTGTACCCCAATTGGCTGCGAATATTGCCAATTAAGGCCGGTACTGTAGTCTTGGGATCAGCCTTCACCGTCGGTATTATTAAGTCAGCCAACATCTCTAAATCCATCTTCAGATGATCTTGTGAAACACCTGTCAACGAACTACGTTAAATAATGCAACATTACGTAATATTACTATTATTCAAAAACCTTGAACACCTAGTGATACTGTACCGGCAAAACATGTATGTGGACCTTTATACTTTTTGATCTCCCACAAGTCTGTCCTTTTCTTCAACGAGGCCATGATTTCCCATGAAAATGTACTGTCTTGCACTGCACACTTCGCCTCGTACTTATCGAGCTTGGATTCAACCACGTTGTAGTTAACTCCGTTCTTGATGCTATACTATTTCAATGCACCAAGAAAAGTATCCTTGTTAGAAAACTCTTTACCAACTTCTAATTCACCCCAATCCAACGAGAAACTTGTACGGTCACGCGTTCTATGTGGTAGTTCAGGAAACTCCAATGCATCGTCTTGAGATAGATCGACATTATGCATGTGGGCTGGAGGCGAGTATGCCCTGAATAGCGGATCTTCTTCTTCTTCATCTGAACCGCCTTCAACATCTTCAGTTACGGTTGGAACAGGCTCCGGTTCAGAAAATAATGCAACTTCTGCACCATCGGGCCCGGGCTCTCGAGGTGGATCAACATCGGACTCATCATCCGACCCACCATCATTTGTAACGAACGAGGGCCCCTCACCGGTGGATGTCGTGGGGAGTACATTATCCCTTCTTAAACAACTTTCGTAACGTTCCGAATCATATGTGGATTGCAACCACTAGAAGTTAATGACGTTCCCCAATACATATTTCTAGCATCAAATGTCGAAGGAAGGATATGCATGCCCCATCCACCAACCGAGTGTCGTGCAAGGGTTATGTTTTCCATACTACCACCAAACACAGACACTTCCGTATTCTGCCTCCCACTAACAGAGTGTCGGCTTGGGGTCGTGTATTCCCCTCGAACAGCAGTAGATGTTGAAGTCGAAGGAAGATCACTTGGCGATGAAAATTGTACATATACCTTAAGATAGGGTGATCCACTGGCAAGATGAGTCTCCACCATTGCCTCAAAGCTCCGAGGACCTTTGATGTCGAATGAGTCAGATCTCACCGGATCAACCGAAGCGCAAAATCTGTACTTAATAGACTGAACTTTCATTGGTGTTGTTCTGAAGATTTTACGCCTAATTTTTTTGCGAAGTTCTGTCAAATCTATGTTCCGATTAAAACCCAGTCACGTTGTGTTCTCCGATAAAAAACAATACCATTTTCGGTGTCACAAACCTCACCATCGTAGTAAATAACAACATTAATACGTTCACTCATTTTCAGTTTCTATTTTTCTTTTGCCTCAATTTCTGTTATGCAACCTGAGAATGAAATTTGACTGATTTATAGTCTAAGGATTGCCAGAGACTACTGTAGCAAAAGAGCGTCCACGTGGGAGCTTTTTTCAGTACTCTTACTGACAATTCATCCCGCTTGAAGCGTTTTGGTCACTATTTGTTCAGAAACGTCTTCTCAAAATTATTTTGCCAGGGAATACTGTAGCAAAAGAGCGTCCACGTGGGAGCTTTTTTCAGTACTCTTGCTGACAGTGCATCCTGCTTGAAGCGTTTGGGCACTATTTGTTCAGAAACGTCTTCTCAAAATTATCTTGCCAAATACAACTGTAAAAAAATTTCAAATAAAATTTATTTTACTGATATATTTTTCCCAAAACCCTAAACTTAAAATTATTCTAATTAATTAACCCTATAATCTAGTCTATTAATTTTCCCCTAAAAATCCTTAAACCGTAACCCTAAAACCCTAAAAACTCATACCCTAACACTAAAAACAGCTAAAAAGCCTATCGGGGGTGGAGGGCAAAAGCGCTTCCCCAAGGGAGCGCTTTCCTGGTGCATCCCCCCAAAACGCGCCAAAACGCGCTGACGTGGACGCGTTTTGGGAGGGGAAATGGCCCTTTTCCGTAAATAATTAAAATTTCAGTCCATTTTCGTAATTTTTTACTCCTTTTCAGTAAATAATTAAAATTTCGGCCCATTTCCGTAATTTTTTTGGTATATTTTAGTAAATCCCCCAAAATTCTTCTTATTACTTAATTATTATTTGGGTGTAACTCAAAGATCTTTTACTATTTCTGTTGAGGAATTTTCACTCTTGCTGAGAAATATGGAAAGTGTTCGGGTTGAGTTCGATATTATTTTTATAAGGAATTTTTTTAATTTTTGTTGAAATTTTGAGTGCTTAAAGAGGTGTAGGGCCCAATTTTGTAGCCCGGAGCCCGATAGACCAATCCAAAAATCATAGCCCCAAAATACAAATCCAATTAAATACCAGATTTTACATTTTAGCCCAAATAAATAAAATTAAAAAACCAAAACTGGGCCCAAAACAAAATGGCCCAAACAGCCTAAAAAAACAAACAACCAACAGAAACCCTAGGTGTGCCACACCTAGATTTGCTGCTCACGCCTCCCTCGCGCGCCGGATGCCACCACCCCGCAACGTATGCTGCTCCATCACGCCACGTTAGTGGCATGATCCACCACACACCTGTAAATGTGCAAAGAGCAATTGTAAAAAAGGGCTATAAAAGCCGAAATAAGATAGTGTAAAATGGACCATTTTTTACGAATATAGGGCACAGATTTACACAGAATATACAACAATCAATACCAAGTCCGAATACTGAATCATTAGAGGTTTTTTTTTCCCTATTTCTTTTCATTTGTGAACACTGTTGTTTTTATATTTTTTTTTTAGTTTTTTGTTCTGTTTTTTTGGGAACTATAATACATATACATAGATTAAAAAAAGAAAAAAAAACTAACCTTTTGGAATTCCGGCGAAGGCGTCGGAACCTTGCCGGAGGGCCTGCCGGAAATCGCCTGGAAGGGGAAGAGGGAGAGCTTCTCTCTGTTTTGTTTTTAAAATGAAAGAGAATGAAGTTTTTTTAAAAAAAATTCAACTTTTATACCCCCTAAACGGCGTCGTTTAGGGCTAAGCTTAATAGCCCAAAACGGCGCCGTTTTGCTTATATCCGGCCCGCGCAACCCAACCCACAAGAAGGGTCCGCGTGTTTTTTAAAAATGGGCTATTTATGCCCCATGTCCCTCTGGTTTTGTGGGGTTTTGCAATTTTTGGTGCTTATTTATTTTATTTTTTTCTTTGAATTGTACCACATAATTTTGTGTTTGTGTCAACTTGGTCTACGCTAAAATGCAGCGCATAGAGGGCTTGGGAATTATCCCAATTTGGTCCCTCTCTTTTCAAGCGCGTCACAGTCTGGCCCATTCACCTTTATTTGTTCTTGACATTGCCTTAAACTTCTGTTTTCGATCCAATTTAGTCCTTTTTTGATTCTTTCTACTATTCTACTATTAAATTAATTAATTTGAGCTTCATTATTATTTTTATTATTATTAAAATATTATTTTCATTACTGTTAACATTATTATTACTAATTTAGTATTATTATTATTTTTACAATTATCCTTTTAATATTTCTATTACTACTTTTATTATTTTTATCTATTTTATTTAAAATTAACTCTGTATATATGTTATTATTTAATACCATTATTATTTCTTATATTTATTATATTTATTATTATACTATTTTATTACTAATATTTTTACTATTATTATTATTATTTTCGTCTATTATTAATATTATTTTTTATTATTTTAAATTTTTTATCACTATTATATACATATATTATTATTACTACAATTATACTTTATTATAATTATTATTATTGTTATAATTACTATTATTTTTGTTATTATCACTATTGATTTTAATATTATCACTATTTGATTATTAATACTATTTTTATTTCTACTAGTACTATTATTGCTATTTTATTATCAATATTATTTTTTATTTTAAACTTTTCTTTTTCATTATTATTACTATTTATCATTACTATTATTTATCATTTTTTATTATTAATACTATCGTTTATTTTATTTTTTTCCCCTTCCTATTATATTTATTTTTATCATTCTTTATTATTATCGTGCTTACATTACCACTAGTCACTAAGTACAACCATTTTTACGTTTTGACTAATTTTTAATTTTAAAGGTTACATCGACTTTTCTTTTACCACCTTTTTTACCCAAACTCATAAAAAAAGTTTTTTAAACAAGGCAATGTTTCGTGTTTGGAAGTTCGAGGATCGTGCCCAATCGTGCTGGGTTTCGATTTTCCGTTCGTCCAAATGACTAAATATCCTTTAAAGATTTTGACCGTATTTTCTTAAATAAGGCAATATTTCGTGTTTGGAAGTTCAAGAAATCGTTCCCAATTGTGCTGGATTTCGATTTTCCGTTCATCCAAATGACTAAATATCTTTTAAAGATTTTGACCGTGTTTTCTTAAATAAAGCAATATTTCATGTTTAGAAATTCGAGGAATCGTGCCCAATCGTGCTGGGTTTCAATTTTTAGTTTGGCCAAATAGTGGAATACCCTTTTAAAATTGCAATGCATGAATTTTGGAAATCACGAAATGATCTTGGTATTGAGGTTTTGAAACATCGTGTCCTAACGTGTTGGATGTGGTATTTCATCTTTTCGGAACAAGAGAATTTCGATATCCTATTCGAATTATCCAAACATTTTCTAAAGGATTCGTATTGTAAAACCTCTTCCAATTTTCAATATTAGGACATTAATCAACCAATGAGGTACCAATTTTGGGCGTTGCGAGGACATTAATCCAAACATTTTCTAAAGGATTCGTATTGTAAAACCGACTCGCGAACCCGTTTTCTTAAAATTCGTAGACCAAATGTTTTATAAGGTGACCCAATCACACTTCAAAAAAGATTGGTGGCGACTTCATTTTCCTTTTTAAAGTCGACTTGTTTTTCAAACAAAAAATAGTTTCGACAAGAGGCATCGAGTTTACGTAGAATAGAAATACCTCATCCACTATTTGAGAAGTCTATCCATATATGTTATAGTTTGTTTGTTTAAATGTTCACGCTCTGTAAATCAATTATCTCTTTCAATGAAACCAATAAACAAAAAACCCCACCAAGAGATCGATGATATTAAATTGAACTTCAAAACTTCTTTTAAGAAAATCGAAAATCGCAAAAAAAAAAAAAATCCAAGGAATTTTGCTTTAAATGGTGTCCTCTTTTTGGAACTTGTTCAGTATTTTTCCAACTTGTTTAAGTGGAAAGTTCCCCATTTTTGTTTACAAAGTAACTTCCTTTGACCAAAAAATACACTGCTTTAATGCCAAACCAAGCTTCCATTGAATGAGATCTCATTTTCATGGACTTTCACATGGGACACAATTTCCTTCATGTGTGGTTATATATTTTAATAACAAAGAAATATCATGGAAAGTGATACTCAAACTAAATTATACTACAAAACTTGATCAACTTAATTCAACTCATAAATTTGTGGGTAACATGAAGTTTTAGAGTAAAAGATAAAGTCATTAAATTATTACTAAGTTTATGTTTTAGTCATTAAATTTTAAAAAGTTATAAAATGATCATTAAATTCTACGAAAATTTTTATTTAAGTTAATGGATTGTTAGAATAATTGATGCATGCATGGTCTTCTCCATTCGCACTGTATATACTAAGCGAAAGCTTTTCTTTCCCTTTTTTTTTTTCTTCTACAGTTCAATTTTTTTTCATAAAATAACTTTGAACGTCATGAACCTGCGAAACAAAATTTAAATAATTTTTTTCTTTGATTTCCGACACTGATTATCAAATTAAAGTATTAAATTTAAGATATGTTTTTCTATTCATCGATATCCATATATTTTTAATTCAATTTTCTAATTAATTATAATTTAAATATAAAAAGAGGTAGAGGAAAACAATTTGCGAATAATGACTCTAACATGCCAGCATTTATTAATAAATCCACTTATTCTTTCAATTTGTAGCACATGGATTCATATTTTAGTCTTTTACTTTGTCTTTTAATTTAATTAAATAATAATAATAAACCCATTTTTAATAGGTTCATGTAGACATACATGCATCCCAATGACTCCACTACTTGTTATACATGGCAAGGAAAAGTCAATTTTCTTTTTAGAAAACACATTAAAATTAATATATTACAGAGATGGAATATTTACATTTATGGCAACACATTTCTTCTCTCAATGGTAGGTTGAAATGCATATATTTATTGCCTTTTAAAACTTTTAATATTGCATTTGGATTTAGTAATATTAAGTTAAAAAGTATCATGGTCCTCTTTGTATTAGAAGTCACATTGTATTTTTTCTTTTCTAATAAAAAATAGATAAATTAATTACTATACATTAAATCAAAGAGTAAATTAATTATATATATTAACATAATATTAATACTTTGCGGACTTCCAATAAAATTTAAAAATCTAAACTATAACTTATTCACTTTAAGTAAAATTAACTCAAGAAGTAAAATAAATAAATAAACCCTTACATTAAAAAAATGGTAAACTACAATCAAGGTCACTAAGCTTAATAAAATTACAAAATGATCACTGAATTATTTAAAAATTTTCATTTAAGTCACTAAACTATTCAAAAAATTTTATTTAAGTTACTAGGATGCTACTTTTTTTAAAAAAATTTTGACTAGTTAACTCTAAACGATTATTCAACGACTGGTACGATAGATCAATACACATCAACGAGTAGAAAAATATACCTTAGATTCAAGTTGATCTAACAGTAAATGTCGAATATCAAAGAAGAAAGTTGTTTAGAAATTGATTCACAAATTCGTGACATTTAAAGTTATTAGTGAAAAAGAGATTGAAGAGTAGAATAGAAAGGGAAGAGAATTTTCGATATTGGTATAGGCAATGTGAGCATAGAAAACAATATAATAACGATTTTAATAGCGCAATGGCTTTAAATGAAAACATTTGAATTATTCAATAATAATCATTTTATAACTTTTTAAAATTAAATAACTAACACATAAACTTACTACTAATTTAATGACCTTAAATGTAATTTAACTTTAAAAAAATTGAAATGGCCTTAAGCCTTAGATTCAGGCTTTTTGCCTCTTTGAAGAAGTCAAATCACATTCAAGCACGTCTCTTCACAGGTGCCACCACATTCATTTCGCACGTGCCATTCTTCTCCCCTTCCATATATACTCGCATAAATTCACAAAATCTCCCTCTCACCCAATCCCTCAAAAAGAAAAAAAAAAAAAAAAACCCTTTCTTTTTGTTGTTTTTTAATCCAAAAATGGCTGAACCAGCAACAGCAACCCAAGCAGCAGCACCAGCAGTACCTCAACTAAAAGATGAACTCGACATTGTTATACCAACTATAAGAAACTTAGATTTTCTTGAGATGTGGAGACCATTTTTTCAACCTTACCATCTCATCATTGTTCAAGATGGTGATCCTTCAAAGACTATCAAAGTCCCTGATGGTTTTGATTATGAACTTTATAATAGGAATGATATTAATAGGATTTTGGGTCCTAAAGCTTCTTGCATTTCATTCAAGGATTCTGCTTGTCGTTGCTTTGGTTATATGGTGTCTAAGAAGAAGTATATTTTCACCATTGATGATGACTGTTTTGTAAGTTTTCTTATTCTTTTTTATTATCTTATTTTGATGTTTTGGATTCTGGGTTTTTGGTATTTTAGTTTAATTCTTGATCTTTAGATGCTTTGGTTTCTGGGTTTTTGTTGTTTTGGTCAAAAGATGATTTTTTTTTTCATTGTTTTGATTGGATATTTTCAATTGAAATTGATAATTTTGAGAGGAATGTGCACAATATGGAGAGTCTTAGCTCTATTGGTATTAGGAATGACCCATAGGGAGGAAGCTAGTAGTTTATTTTCGGGGTATTAGGAATGACCCATATTGTGCACAATATGGATAGCCTTTGTATATGCTTATTATTTTAAATTCTAAAGAGATTAAACTGAATTTTTTTTCAACTTTGGGATCTGAGTGTATTTTTACCATCTAACTAAGTAAAATGATAATTTGTCATTTTGGAGCCAGTGTCCCTGTCTGCCTCCTTCACTGTCCCTGCCGAGAATGTGGATTTGAAATGCTACCTCTTATGGGGAATTACGAGTAGTTTAAATTTGTATAAAAAAATATGAAACGATTTGATAAGTAATAACCTTCTCAATAATTTCATAATTTGAATTGATTTATGCATTTGTTTTTTTTTTTATAGCATGATGCTGCATTATGGAATGTCTATTGTGATTTCATCTATTTTCATTTGACTAAAGTAGGTAAAATTACCGTGGAAGCCCTTGTATTAAGAGTTGGATTGTATTTCTGTTACAAATTCCATCCATTTCTAGGGTTAAAAATTGGTCTCTATTCGTCAATATATGTCATTGTTTGGTTATTCCATCAATCACATTAATTTGCTCTTAGATCTAATGTACAAGGATTAATTTGCTTATTTTTTAATTAGAGGGTGTAAAATGCAATCTAAATCTTAGTACAGGGGCCTCTATGATACTTTTACCATTAAAAACTTAAGTTATTTTTCACATGGAATGGTCATTTAGCAGCTTAGCACATGCTCTATCATATGAAAATATACCTTTCTAATATCTAAATAATTGATTTGCAGTGTGATCTACAACTCTCAGATTCTAAAAATTCTGTATATTGTTTATGATTTTAGGTTGCTAAGGACCCATCTGGTAAAGCAATCAATGCACTTGAGCAACACATCAAGAACCTATTGTCCCCATCCACACCCTTCTTCTTCAACACCTTATATGATCCCTTCAGAGACGGTGCTGATTTCGTTCGTGGCTACCCTTTCAGTCTCCGCGAGGGTGTTCCCACTGCCGTCTCTCATGGCCTATGGCTAAATATCCCAGATTACGACGCACCAACTCAACTTGTCAAGCCTCTCGAGAGGAACACTAGGTTTGTTGACGCGGTCTTGACAATTCCAAAGGGTACTTTGTTCCCTATGTGCGGTATGAACTTGGCATTTGACCGTGAGCTCATTGGCCCTGCAATGTACTTTGGACTCATGGGAGACGGTCAACCTATCGGTCGTTACGATGACATGTGGGCTGGTTGGTGCACCAAGGTATATCATCAAAACCCAAACCGTTCTATAAATTTTCAAATTTCATTACAAGCTAACCGGCTAACCTCCATTCGACGATTTATGTAGGTGATATGTGACCATTTAGGTCTCGGGGTCAAAACCGGGCTACCGTATATCTACCATAGCAAAGCAAGTAACCCATTTGTGAACTTAAGGAAGGAATACAAGGGTATTTTCTGGCAAGAAGAGATTATTCCATTTTTTCAACAAACTGTACTTCCAAAAGACTGCACCACTGTCCAAAAATGTTACATTGAATTGGCTAAACAGGTTAAAGAAAAGCTAAGCAAAGTTGACCCATATTTTGACAAGTTGGCTGAGGCTATGGTCACATGGATTGAAGCTTGGGATGAGCTTAACCCAACTGGTTCTTCAGTAATAAATGGCAAAGCAAAATAAAAAAGAGAAAAAAAAGGGGGATCTTCATTAGCCACAGTTGCAATTGTTGAGTTATTATTATTATTGTACCTTATGTTATAATGGTTTTTTTTTTTTACAGATTTTTGAAGGACCTTGATGTAATTTTATTGTTTTTTTTATGTTCCATGAAGTTTACAGCTTCGAAATGTGAGTTTACAGCATTAAAAACTTCATTAGCTTTTTTTTTTTATAATATTAATAAAATGAATTCCTTCTTTTGGAATTCTGATTCGAAAAAAAATGCATTTACATTAAAGTTTAAATTTTTTTTATTCAAATTAGTCTTTGAATTTGATAATTATTTTTCCATTCGGGATTGAAGTAGATTGAAGTAGGCATCTCTTCTCACTGATTTTTTTGAAACTAGTCCTTGAACTTACTAACTCTTCTCACATTAAAGCCTTAAACTTTTTTTTATTCATTTTTTTTTCAAAGAAGTATCAAGGATTAGGACAAAAAAGCTTCAAATTCCAACATAAGAATAATTGTAAAGTTTAAAGGTTAATTTGAAAAAAAAATTCAGACTCTAATGTGATAATAATTATCAAATTTAAGTATTAACTTGGACAAAAAAAAAATTCAAAACCTAATTATTGCCAAGTTCAAGCCTCAAATGTTGCATTAACCCTTTTTAATATTTCAAATTCAAATAATTTAACGAAAACAATTCCTTTAATTTAATTTATTAGAATTTAATCATCATATTTTTGCTAAAATTGATAAGTTAGTCCAAGCTATTACTATACATATATACTTAAACGGTTAATTTTTATTAATTTGTTGTATATAAAATTTCTTAATCCACCATTTTGCTAAGTATTTACGTATAAACTATTGATTTCTAAATCAACAATTTAATGAAAGTGGTTCCCAGTATTGTTTAATTGAATAAAATTTTCAATTTTGAAAAATTAAAATAAAAAAAATAAATTGTAATTTCTGTAACAGGATATAATTCATAATTAGACCACGAAAAATATAGGAAGAATTTGAAACTAATTTAAAATAACTTTGATTAAGAATACATCTAATCTTGAGACTAATTTATCATTTTAACCCTTTTTTCTATATGATGTAACATTCATTTTTATAAAATTAATTTCACATCTTTTTACGTACGTACGAATTGTTTCTTTTATCTTACAATTTTGATGACTATATAAACAAAGTTATCATCTTATCCATGGTCCACCATTTTCCTTAATATTAATGTTGTCATATATATAAATTTAATCTATATATTTTTATTTTCAGGAATTTAGTTCCTTTACTTTTTGAATTTCAAAATTCAGGTCAAACTATTAATATTAATTTTTTTTGTTAAAATTATTGTAGTGACATTTTGAAATAAAAAAAAAATACTCACTTGATAGCTATGTAATTAAACTAATAACGTAATTAACAAAAAAATTTAACAATATTAACAATTAGACCTTAGTTTTGAAATTTGAGAAATAGAAAGACTAAATTCCTGAGAATTCAAATACAAAAAACTAAATTTCAAATATTCAAAGAGTATAACCACCTTATAAATAGAGGATAAATAGTAAAAGGAAAGTTTAACATGTTTACTACATAAAACCCTTTATTAGTCTCTTCAAATTAGAATGGTGCCAAAGGTAGGTAAGAGCCTTCATCTCAAAAACAATAAAAGTGTAATTATTATTATTATTATTATTTTGAAATTGTGAATCATAAGCTATTGCAATGATAAAATCTAATTTTAACTTAAAAAATTGTAATTCAAAATGGAAGCTTTCTATAAATTTGAACAAAGGGGATGCACAAAATACAAACAATTTTTATGCCTAACTTTGAATGGAAACTCAAAAAGAGATGATAAGACTCAAATTCACATCTCTATCAAATCAAGTATTTTTCACTTTAAGATCTAAACAAAATCTTAACAATACTTACATCAATTACAAATTTAACTATATCAATGAAATATGTGATGACATTTCATTATTAAATAAATATATATTTTATTATTAACAAAAAAAATCGAATTACTTATCAATAATTTATAATTATATAAAAAAATTATAATCAAAATCAATCATTACATATACCGAATTGAATAACCCATTACAAAGAAATTTAAAATTAAACTCAAAACCTTCTCTTTAGCCTTGGTAGTATTAAATAAATGCTTTCTATTATCAGACATCAATACCTATAAATAGGCATTCTTCATTTAAAAAATGGACTTAATCCAGTTAATTATGGACCTAACATTCCAAATATGTTAAAAAATATATAGTATATGGTCATAAAAAGACCAAATGTAGCATTGATGAGTCACCAAAAAATCCTACCTTATCATATATTCAAATGCTCCATTACTCAAAATGGCATCCTAGAAAACCTTGATTAGCAATAAACAATTTCTAAAGCATGCAATTAAGAACTGTTTTAGGGCAACAAGTGTTCCTTAAGGATTGCATAAAAAAACAAACAAAATTTAACATCCCCCACTTATTCCAAATGTTTTTATTATGCTTATTCCCAAACATTAATCCTCTACCTTTTGAGGATTGAAAGATTAATAATATTCTAAAAGTTATAAAATAAACTCAACTCTAAATTCTAAATTATGGATTTATTTTTTTTCATATGAGTGTAGTATCACGATTTTTAATCTTTTTTTTGATACAATGTCTAAAACTATCCATAACCCCTTGCCAGCCCTTAAATAAAAAGTTAATGCGCTTCAGTGGACTCGAACCCACATCCTTTTGCATTGGCATTGACATGCCAACTAAGCTAAAACTCGATCAACTAAATTATAATTAATTAATTAATTTTATTTATTTTGTTATGATTAAAATAATATAATTTGAATTATGTTTTAAAACCACTATTAAAAAAATATTGATAAGATTTAAATTACTCTTCTCAATAAAATTTTCCTCATTATGTTTATTATGATTGAAGATATAATCATTCTATCATGTTATTACATTCATTGTAATCATTTTTATTTTTCATTTTACATCATCATTGTGATTATAATATAATCATTTAAAAAACCTTATAAGTTTATAGTCTTGTGTTTAATTGTTGTGAAAAAAAAACCATTAATGAAGAAAATAACCAAATATCATAAAACATCAAATCATGTTGCAGCCTCCTAATTAAAATTAAATGATCGAGAATGATGATTTTGAGTTTCAGCATTTAATTTATTGATTAAAGGTTTTTATTTTATATTTAATATTGTAATTTTGAATAATAAAAATTAATTGAGTTTGAATCAAATTAGTTCGTCAAGGTGTTAGTCTGGAGAATGGTATTATATCAATTGAATCATAAATTAGTATGGATTAGTTGGATTAATGGTTAAATTGAATATTTTTTTTATTTTTAATTTTTTTAATTGAACCATTCAAACTAGTTAATTAATGGCCTAATCGAACCATTAGTTTGGATCACAGGAATTATCTGTTAGTGGTGTGTCTGTGTATGGCAGCGATTTGTTCGTGTTATTGGTGTGTGAATTGTTCAAAAAAATGATAATTTATATTTGATGTAATATCAATTCATAACTTCACATGCTATCAATTAATTAGATAATGATATGTTATTAATTTTTTTTAAAAAATAAATTCATTTAATTTTAACTTTTAGTGACATATTATCGACTGATTCATTGATAATTTATAAAATTATACACCACCAACACAAAAAAAAAAAAAACCTAAAATTTTTAATTACTTGAAAGAGATGGAGCTGGTAAGCACCTAGACATTTCGATTCAAAGATCTTGCTTTGGCGGTACTTAAAATCATCAATAAATTAAATAAAAAAATAAAACAATTAAGAAAAACCATGGAATTGACATGATTGAGGGAACTATATATATAAGAGGGTAAGGCTAACAAGTTATTCAAGTGGAAATAGTTGAAAATGATGGTTTCGGGAGCTCCAAAACAAGCATGGAGGAAAGGTCCATGGACTCATGAAGAAGATAAGCTCTTAGCTGAATATGTTACCTTCCATGGAGAAGGAAGATGGAGCTCAGTAGCTAGGTCTACAGGTATATTGTATATAAATTTTAATTACATACATATATATATATATATATATATATATATATTTGAGATTATTTAGCTAATCTAAATTGAATTATGGGGTTTATACAGGCTTGAATAGGAGTGGGAAGAGTTGCAGGCTTAGGTGGGTGAATTATTTAAGGCCAGGTCTTAAAAGAGGTCATATAACACCTCAAGAGGAAGGGATCATTGTTGAATTGCATGCCCTTTGGGGTAACAAGTAATACTTCTTCTTTTTGGTCCCTAAATTTCATAACGTTTTGATTAAGTCCTCAAAAGCATCAGTATCATATTAATGTTAGCTTGAATTTTGAGGACTTAATTAGAATGTTATGAAGTAACGGGGATCACCCTTTTTTGTTGTTGTTTCTTGTTAATTTATTGGTACTTAAATTTCATAACGTTCTGATTGAGTCCTCAAAGCATCAATATCATATTAATCAGTCAGCTCGTATTTTGAGAACTTAATTAAAATGTTTTGAAGTACAGAGATCAACCTTTTTTTTTTTGTTATTGTTTGTTGTTGTTTAGTAATTGTATGTGAAATGAATTACAGGTGGTCTACAATTGCTAAATATTTGCCAGGGAGAACAGATAATGAGATAAAGAACTATTGGAGAACCCATTTTATGAAGAAGGAAAGGTCAGCTCAAAGGCAACAAAAAAGAAAAGCTCTAAAGCTGAAACAACAGCCACCGCAGCCGAATAAAGAGGAGACGGCAGCAGTGGGAGATGGTGGGGGAGCGACGGATCACGAGGGACGAATGTGTGAAGAGGCTGCTACTTTGTTGGATGACTATTTGATGAATGAAGGGTTATGGTGGAACCAGCAGCAGCAGGCTAATAATATTGCCATGCAAATGCAACAAGTAGCTTGTAATTGTTATGGAGGGGATGTAATTAGTAATGAAAACAATGGTGTTGGGTACATTTTCTAAGAATACTTTTGGGGATTGAATTTCCCAATTAAGATGAGTATATATGTGCATGTATGGACTGTTTATAGTAATGATAATAAAGATTGGATGTCAAATTGTTGATTACCTAAATAACAAAATAAACATCAGACATCACAACTTGATAAGCACAGAAAGATATTTGGAGATACACACCTGTAAAATCTTGAAACATGACATCCCAATCATATTAGAAGTAGACTCAATGATAGTAAATTTCAGTTCTTAAATATTTTCAAAATCTAATCATACTTTGGTCCAAAAATGATAAGATAGTCCACCAAGCCCAAATGAATCTTAATATGCAATAAAGATTCAAGCCCAATTACCCGACCCGAATGGAATAAAAAAATATTAAAATGGCCCATGCAGGTCTCGAACCTGCGACCTTCGCGTTATTAGCACGACGCTCTAACCAACTGAGCTAATAGGCCACATTTAGCAGTTGGGAAATTAATATATTTCATCTTTCTTTCTTTTTGAGTAAAATAGGTTTTGAAGTCATTGCAAACAAATTTTATTTTTAATTTGATTATGAATAGGAGTCATGAATTGAGAGTGATGAAAGGTGCTTTTAATATTTTGCCTGGTCGGTGAAGTTGAAAATTACAAGTGGGAAAGGGGAATCATAAATTTTGGATTCAATCGTCCAAATGTGACTCATTCTCTAACTTAGGTAGCTTTATTATTTGTAAACCATTCCAACCTCCATCTCTTTTGATTATGATCTTGTTGCTGATAATATTGCAGATTTTATAGGGTGACCCTGTTGGCTCAGGATTCCATACTCCCATATATCTTGCATATTTCAGAATTTGGATTTCAGAAATAGTGTAATATATATACAATTATTTATCAAATCCATGAATTTGTTTTTTTAAAGCTGTAATCTTTATTATTACAAGGTTTCTTTTACAGTTTTAGTGTACTTAAACTTAATTAAAAGAAAGTTAATTCCATGGGTTTCAAAATTAATCATATAGATATGGGTATTAAATATTAGACCATCTCATTGAAAAAAATAAACGATATTATTCCATGTAATTTGTGTACTCATAACTTCATTTGGTTTGTAGTAATCTACTTGCATTTCCATTTTATGATATTTTTTAAAATTTGGGTATTAAATTTTTTAAACTAAAACAAATTTAAGTAAAGTCAAATAGATTCTCCACTTAATTCAATTTTTTATATAATTAATTTAGGGTTAAATGATTTGTTAAATATTAATTCCGCTTTTAGAAAAGGGCTCATTATTCTTGTATCAAGTTGCTCGAATGTGCAAATAAAGTGATTCAACAACATTTTCATTATAATCAATTCAATACACCAATTATGTTATTCTACGCACAAATTATATAATAACATATCATCAAAAGTTGATATCATTTTTCATGGAATGTCTTCATTTAATTTATGGAATAATGTAGCATGATATACACAATCAATGCATTCAATATAAATCTTATTTTTATTTGTATTTGTATATCAACCCCTTGAAGAATGCAAAAATACATGTGAGAAAAAGTGAAAGGGATGAGAATGGAAAGTTGGGTAAATATTTCTTTCTCTTTTTATGAACCCTAAGATATCTTGGGATTATATATATATATTTTCACATTACTCCATGTATCCTATGAAATTTGATTCAAGGTTTTAAGCTTTATAGGTCATAAAATGTCCTTTTTTTAAGCAACATTAATGAAGAAATCACCCTAATCTACCAACAGAGTGGGGAGAGATCTAAAGTTTGAACGAGCTCTATGTTTTCAAGAAGCATAATAATGATAATATTAACAATTCTTTTCCGTGCAACATTCTCGAGAAAATAACGAATAAAATATTTAAAATGAAATATAATTTATTCCTTTGAGGTAAATATTTTTTATTTTTAAATAAAATTAAAAATAATAAAAAATGGTCCCCTCCTTAAAGAAGGTATGGACTTGTACGAGATAAATTATAAATTGGTATATTTTTGCTGGAATGGAGCATATGGCTTGTGGTATCATGTGTCTCCCAATGATCTTTATCTTATAAAAATTATAAAATTATACCACTCTTTAAAATTAAAAGTTAAATTTGGTTTTGGGACCACTTTCATGAGAATATTATAAGCTTCACTGATTTAAATTAAATAGTAAAGTATTTGTACTAATCTCTCATTAACCAAAAATAATTCATATTAATTATTTTCATTCTTGTACTATGGTTGGACCACAATAATATATTTTATCCTTCATAAATTAATATATATATATATATATATATATATATATATATTTGTCCGAAAATCAATTGAAGTTTGTAAAAGAATATATCAAAGAAAAATAACTTTTTATATGATGATCTTTTTTTTCAAAGGCAACAAAAATAAATGCATACTAATGCATATTTTAGGTAATAAATCAAATAAATTTAAATATATTAAAATCTTGTGTGTCGGCTTGATGGTTGAGGTGTTCACTGTTGTAGGTGTTACCTAGGTTTGAGTCATACTAATTGCATTATTGTTAAAATTTTACCTTTTTCTTGTAATTTATCATTTTTTTAAATATATTAGATTATTTATTTTCTTTTTTTATTTATTAGAATATTATTTGGAAAAAGTTTAAAAATAGCTTTTACTACATGAACTTTACCAATAATGAAGGAGATGCTCAAAATACAAAGGGTGTGTTTGGTAGCTACAAGGTTGAAATATTAAGATAAATTTATTTTATTAGAAATATTATATTTAGAATAAACTAAAATATTTATTTTTATTTAAAATTATATAACATAATAATATCAATAAAATTAAAATTAAGAAATAAATAATTTAAAAATCTAGCATTTATTTTTATAAAAATTATAATTATATTCGATACTTAATTTTATTTATTTATCAAGTAATTTTCTAATATAAATTCAATATTAAAAATTCATAATAAGCAATACACCTTAGAATGAATTTGCCTCTTATTTTGATATTAAATTAGAAATCTACAATAGTAATATTTTACTTTTTGGTTGCTTCAATTATTAACCATTTTTTGCACATGTACGATTGGCCCTTTTTATAACAACTAAAATTAATGTAGAAGGGATTTTTATGTTTTATTTTTACTCTTTTACTAAACTAGTTTCTAAAAAACTTATTGTCTCCAATTTAGTATTTTTGTATAATAATATTTTGGTAGAATTAATTTTATTCCTAAATGAAATAAAAATTATAAATTTTTGTTAACATATTATCTTAATAAAATATTTAAATTTTACATAAAAAACTATTAATAGTATTTTATTAAATAAAAACAATTTATAAATTTTATTAAAGATATTATCTGTAACACATCAAACCTGGCCTAGATATTATGGCCGAATCTGTGAGTGTTACGATGAATGATTTTAAAACACATCCTTTACATTAAAACTTTACGTATTATTTGTTACCAAAAAGAGTCTACATTTTCGGAAAAGCTCGTTTTATATTCCTTACAACCGTTATTGTTGTTCTTTAAAGTTAACAAAAACTTTGCAGCAGAAGTTTCAAAATCATTTTAGTCAAAACCATGCTTGTGTTTTTAAAAAAAAAATTTGCTCACGTAAACCGACATTTTGTCAAACCATCGTAGTTTAGAAATCATAAACACATCCAAACCAAAAATTCCAAACAAACAGTCCAAAAGTCCGGAGAGTCTAAAAATTACAAAACGCTCTCGCAAACCAGAAATTTAAGTAAAACCACTAGATAATAAATAAATAAAAAATAGATTTTCGACTAGTGGTCACTGCTGAGCCTCCGTCCTACCAACCCGCCTGTGATTGAGGATTACCTAAACAGATAGACAAACAGATGTGAGTTTTCATAAACTCAATGTGTAACCCAACAAAGATAGTCATGCAAATAAACACAGAATTCTCGTATGCAGAACAAATACAGATTCAGACTTAAGTCCTTGCAGAAACAAACGTCAGAATCAAATAATTAGAACAGATATATAGAATCCTACCCCCATCCTCTACACACCATCACCGACCATCCCATCACACCAAACACCCACCCATCCCAACACACCATATAGTGTCTATACGGCACACAACAGAGTAGTATGCAGCCAAGCTGCTAGAAAATAGGCGAAAGCTCGCCGTACAGAACGCTTTTTCCACACATACGAATCCCACCCCATATGTAGATGCAGAAATCAAATAACAGATAAACATAAATAACATGCCTCGCATGCTCGTGTATAAATATCCTACATGTTGATACAGTACAATCAGGCATACATATCAGTTTTCCTACTCAGATAAGTCTATCAGAATTACCGATCTCATAAAATAGGGTTTGATTAGCCCTTACCGACCTTGCGGAAGGCATACAGTCAATTAGAACGACTCATGCGACCTTAGAGAAAAATTCTAAAATTTTGGGCCCACATATTCGTGTGGGCCTACACGGTATGGCCTAAGAACCACACGCATGTGTAGCATGCCCGTGTGGGCCCACATGCCCAATTTGGCCTAGCCCATGTGGCCCACACTGCTACACACTCTCATGTCACATGGTCGTGTGTCGCACATGGCCGGGCACACGCTTGTGTGGTGTCGACATGCCCAATTTTTGGATTTCGCCGAACCTCATTTTCTCGTGTTTTCGTTATACACTTGGTTTAATCTTGATACTACTGTAATCCCGAGAACGCCAAAACCTATAAATAGTAACCCAAACATCATTTTAGCATCCAATTTACGACTTCACAACAAAAGTTCAACAACACTCACAAACCTACCATCGACGATAACTACCAATATCACGGATTAAGCCGTCGGAGCGTAATTCTCTACTTCACAACCTACTTCTAAACACAGAACCCACAATTAAAGGCTACAAAACAACATTGCTAGCATCCCAAAACTACTAAACATTTAAAGGCAAGCGAAGATATACTTACCAAGTCGATTAAAGAACCCGGAAACCAAGTTGTAACAATTGAACGAATGATCCGCCAACAAAATCAACAGAAGAACGAAGGAGGATTTTTGCAATGAATGGAAAATGTCAAAAAAGGAAAAGAAAGAATAAACAGAGAGAAAAAAAAGGTAAAAAAAAACATAGGAAGGAATATATTATTTTTATTTTTGTGAAAAGAAGATAAAATTGAAATAAAATAAACAATCAAACCACAACATCTCAACTTCCCCCTATTATCCCACTAACTAACCAACCCACTAACTCACGACTACTTCAGAATTCTAACTCCACCCAGACTCTCTCAGACAACTGGAGCAAAAATTATCACCCACGCTCACGCAGGGATTCGAACACAAGACCTCCAGCAAGCTAACTCCTTCCACTCAAACCAGCAGGCTCATTCTAATATGAGTTTACCAAAAGTATAACATAATCCCACCTAAGAAGGATAAGGCTAAGACCAAAAATACCAGAATTTTCCAAAAATGGGATTTGAACTCAAGACCTCAAACACACACCCAGAACACTTTGCCACTGAAGTAGATACATATTTGTGCCACATTTCACAAAAAACAAAATTAAATAATCAGGGTGTTACAACTCTACCCCCTAAAAGAAATTTTGGTCTCGAAAGTTACCTGATTCGAACAGATAAGGATATTACTGACGTATCAAGTCCTCAGGTTCCCATGTGGCTTCTTCAATGCCATGGTTCCGCAATAGAACCTTAACTAATGGAATGGACTTCCTCCTCAGAACTTTTACCTCTCGGTCTAAAATCTAAACTGACTCCTCCTTAAAAGTCAAATCTGGTCTAACATCGACCTCTCAACAGAAACAACGTGAGATGGGTTAGATCGATACTACCTCAACATTGAAACATGAAACACATCATGGATACGATCCAACACTAGAGGTAGTTCTAATTGATAAGAAACCGTCCCACACGCTCCAGAATCTGATACGGCCTAAAGAACCTAGGGTTCAACTTGCCCTTACGATTGAATCATAAAACTTTCTTCCACGAAGATACCTTAAGAAATACCAAGTCACCTACAGAGTACTCGACATCCCTCTTTTTCAAATCCGCATAAGACTTCTGTCTATCAAGAGCTGCCTTAAGATGATCCCAAACCAGTCTAACTTTATCTTCATTCTCGAAAACCAACTCAGGACCCAAAATCCGTCGCTCACCCAACTCAGTCCAACACAGTAGAGTGTGACACTTACGACCATACAAAGCCTCGTAAGGTGCCATCTAAATGCCAGACTGGAAACTATTATTATAGGCGAACTCAGCTAACAATAAAAAATCCTCCCAACTACCTTAGAAATCAATCACCCAGCTCCGAAGCATATCCTCCAATATCTGAATCACTCTCTCAGATTGACAATCAGTCTGAGAATAGAATGTAGTATTGAAGCCCAATTTTGAACCCAGAGCTTCTTGCAGTTTTTTCTGAAACTGAAAAATGAAGCGAAGATCTCTATCAGAGATTATCAAAATCGGAATCCCGTGAAGTCTCACAATCTCATAAATGCAGAACTTCACTAACTTCTGCAGTGAATAATCTGTCTGAACTGGAATGAAATAGACGGACTTGGTCAATCGATCAACGATAACCCAAACAGAATCCTTCTTAGTAGGCGTTAAAGGTAACCCACTAACGAAGTCCATTATTACACGTTCCCATTTCCATAAAGGAATCTTAAAGGGTTGGAGCAAACCCGAAGGCAATTGAAGCTCAGCCTTAACTTGTTGGCACATTAGACAACGAATAACAAAATCTGTTACCTTTCATTTCAAACCCGGCTATCAGTACAGTTTATGAAGACCCTGATACATCTTATTCCCACAGGGATGCATAGCATAAAGGCTACTATGCGCTTCCCTCAGAATCGGCTGTCTCAAATCAGAGTCGTTCGGCACACAAACCCGTCTTCGAAAACATAGAACTCCATCCTTATTCAGTCCAAAATCAGATGCACTACCACTTTCAACTTGATGAAATCGTAGAACCAGAGATTCATCCCCTAACTGCTTTTTTGAATCTGCCCAATCCAAGTTGCCTTAACTTGCAACTCGGCTAGCAGACTCTCATCATCAAACAAACTGAGACGAGCGAACATCATCCTTAAATCAGATATCACTCTACGACTGAGAGCATCGGCTACCACATTGGCCTTACTGGGATGATACTCTATCATACAGTCATAATATTTGAGCAGCTTAATCAATCGACGCTGCCTAAGGTTCAACTCCTTTTGAGTAAGGAGGTACCTGAGACTTTTGTGATCGGTGTAGATGATACACCTCTAACTATATAGATAGTGCCTCCAGATCTTTAATGCAAACACCACGATAGTTAACTTGAGATCATGGGTCGAATAATTCCCTTCATGTGACTTAAGTTGATGGGACGCATAAGCCACAACCTTACCATCTTGCATCAGTACATATCCCAAACCGACATGCGACGCATCACTATACACCACAAACTCCTTACCAGATTCAGGATGTATTAGAACAGGATCCTGAGTCAGAATAGTCTTGAGCTTCTCGAAGCTCGATTGTTGCGCATTAGTCCAGACAAAGGGAGCATTCTTGCGTAGAAGCTTAGCTAGAGGAGCTGCAATCAGTGAGAACCCCTCAACAAACCTTTGATAATAACCCGCAAGACCTAGAAAACTGCGGATCTCAAAAACATTCCTAGGCTGTTTCCAATCGAATACCACCTCAATCTTTCTAGGATCAACTCGAATCCCCTCAGCAGAAACGACATGCCCCAAAAATGTTACCTCTCGCAACCAGAATTCACACTTACTCAATTGAGCGTAGAACTATTTTTCTCAAAGTATCTGAAGCACTACTCTTATATGTTCATCATGCTCTTCATCAGTCTTAGTGTACACCAAAATATCGTCGATAAAGACTACGACGAACTGATCTAGATACGACTAAAAAACCTGATTCATCAAATCCATGAATGCAGTTGGAGCATTCGTCAATCCAAAGGGCATAACTAGAAACTCGTAGTGACCATAATTGTAACAGCCCTTTTTTAGTGAAATCAAAATAGTGGTTTCGGGACCACAAATTCGAGTCTGGAATAAAATTTATTTTAATATTATTTCATGCTCTGCATTATGATAGAAATTTCATATGCAAATTTTGTAAATAAATTTTATTTATTTTATGTCTAATTCGATAAAAAGGACTAAATTGCATAAAATGTAAGAGTTGAGTTCTAGTAGCTAAAGGGATTAAATAACCATGGAATTCAAAATCCGAGGTCCTTATATGGAAATTAGACCATCAAGAGGAGTTATTAGATAAGTATGATTAGTTATCAATGTAAAATTAATTAAAGAAAACGATGAAATTGGAAAGTGAAATAATAAAAGGTGATAAATGATAAAATAATAAAAATATCATCATTTATCATCATCTTTCCCAAATAAAACATGGAAACCCTATCTAAGAGAAAAGAGTACAAGCAAGCTTATTTGGCTTAATTGGGTAAGTATTCTTGTCCCGTTTTTAATAATTTTTATGCTTTCGAGATCTTAATAGCTTAATTTAGCTATCTCGGGAATTAATTTGTAAAGTTATCAGAGTACTAGGGTTTTTCTATGGATGAATATGTATGAATTATGAAATTTATGGTAGAAAATGAAAGGTAGTTGATAGGTAAACAACTTTTGTAAAGTGAATTTTGATGAAATTGTGATTTAGGGACTAAATTGTAAAGATGTGAAATTTATGGAAAAATTCTAATTTTTGTGAAATATATGGGTTGCTATTGTGATATGTAAAAATCGAATAGGCTTGGAATAAGGATTAAATTGCATGAATTTCATTTCCCGAACCTAGGGACAAAATCATAATTAATTAAAAGTATATGGACAAAATGATAATTTTGCCTAAGATGTGAATTGGATGAAATTGAATGTGAATTTTATTAAATTGAGTTAAATTTACTCGTATAGATCCAGATAGACCTAGTACGAAATTGGATTGAGAAAAATAAAAAGTATCAGATTAGTACCCTACAAACACGAACATTGTCGAGGTAAGTTCATGTAACTAAATTGTATATTTGTGTGATATGTTTGATCTATATGTATGAAATTTGTATAATTTTTAAGTATGAAAATAAATCACATATCCGACAATGTCTGACAAGAAATAAATCTCGTTTGAACAAATGAAATTAGATGGATACAGGGTTCCCGAAGTGGTTATGGTTCTACATATGTTGCGAACACACCATAGCTCGCAAGAGCGTCCCGTTATAGCTCACATGAGCATCCCGATATAAGCTCTCTTGAGCTTTCTGATACACAGTTCTTACAAACTTCCCATTTATATGCTCCTATGAACATTTTGATCGGTAGTGATCCTGCATGTATTGTGGACACACCGCAGCTCTTATGAGTGTCCCGATATATGGCTATCCAGAGCTTCCTGATTAAAAGATCTTTCATGAGCTTCCTGATAATAGCTCTTCGGAGTTACCCGTTAAGCTCGCATAAGCTTTCTGATTTAAGCTCTTATGAGCTTTTTGTTATTAAGCTTAGATAAGCTTCCCGTTACAAGCTCACATGAGCTTTCTATTTTTTGGTTTGGAAGAGCTTCCCATTTAAATGCTCAATGAGCATTCCTGAATATGAATTGACGAAATATGGTATGTACACTTTTTGTGTACTAACCATGTATGTAACAGCCCGGTTTAGACGATAGTCGGAACAGTGGTTTCGAGACCACAAATCTGAGGTCGGAAAAAAATTTTAAAATTATTTTTTGATGATTATAATGTGTGATTGAGCCTATGTGAAAGTTTCGTCTGAAAATTTTATCGACTGTGTGTCAAATTGTGAGAAAGGACTAAATCGCATAAAGTGCGAAATGCTGTGTGCTTATTGTTAAGTGCTTAATTGTTGTTGTCTTTATAATAGGATAGCCTTATGAGGCAATTAAACCACTATTAAGGTTAGTGGGTGGTAATGGACCAAAATAACTTTAATGAATAAATGTTTTATAAGTTAAATAAAAGGTTAGTGTGGTAATTAGTAAAATAAGTCATAAATAATAAAACAAAACTCATAAGATGACCATTATCATATTTTCCTAGCCGAATTTGAAGAAGAAAAAGAAGGGTTTATGGCTTTGTGATATTCAACCATTGTTACTTTTGATTGAGGTATGTTCTTTGATCGATTTTTGATGATTTTTACGTTTTTGAGATCGTTGCTTCGTGCTCTTTCAAACCTATGCTTAAATTTTGTGAATTGATGATGTTTTTGAAATGTACCATTGATGAACATGTGAGTTCTTGAATGTTTGATGGTGGAAAATAAAAGCTTAGTGTTGGGTTAACATAATTTGTATTGGGATTTTTAGTGAAATTGAGTATTTTGGGCTTAATTGAGAATATAAGAAATTGAAGGATTAAAATGTGAAATAAATGAAATGTGTGGGCTTGAATTAGCATGGGAAGAATTCGGCTAAGCTTGTGTGAGTAGAAATTTTATGTATTTTGTGATTTTTTGAATTAGAGACTAAAGTGTCGAAATGTGAAAATGTAAAGGCTATTTTGTAAAATGCCCTAAATAAGTGTGTGTGGTCTTAATTGAATGAAATGGTGATTAAATGGATTGAATTTGAATGTGTATAGACCAAGAAAGGAGAGGTTCGGATAGAGATCGAGGCAAAGATAAAGTGCTCGATTAATCGACCGATTCGGTATTTCGACGTCCGAGGTAAGTTCGGACATAATACGTGTGTTTAACTATGTTTAATGTTATAAGATGAATGGTATGATATTATTGAATTGTGAATGTTATGTGAGAGCTCCGGTTATGTGGCACTAAGTGTGCGTATTTGAAAATGTGACCGAGATGATTAGCATTGTGTGTGTGAAATAATATGAGCTTCGGCTTTGTGGTTGGCATTGTGTGTGCGATACTAATTTAAGAACGGTTTGATATAGATGAATTAAGTGTGCGATGGTAATTAAGCTTCGGCTAACTATTTGGGCACTAAGTGTGCGATTGAATCGAAGAAGGAACAAAAGTTGATCGGAATGAAATAGTGAGTATTGAGTAGCATATGTAATCGACAACTAAGTGTTGGCTAAAGTATGTTCGGAACCTATGTGGTTGATAAAACTATGAATGAGTTTATGGAAGGTTAATTGAACATATTAGACTTGGACGGTATGATATATGCAATTGTGAAATAATCTATGTAATGGCTAGTTTTGGTATAGTGTATTATGTTACGAACTTACTGAGCTTTTGAAAGCTTACTGTTTGTTTGTTTCTCTATTTTACAGTGTCAGTAATGCTAGCTCAGATCCAGGGATCATCAGCATTTCTATCACACTATCGACAATCTATTTTGGTACTATTGGAAATATGTATATAGTTGAAATATGGCATGTATAGGCTAGTTAATTGAAACATGTTTGAGATGTGTAAATAGCCATGTGATATCGCTAGACAAAATGTTGGTAATATGCTTGAATGATTATGGTATGTGAAGTATGTTTTGGTATGGTTTGTTGGTAACGAAAATGTTTTAAGAATGGTAAGCTTAGTGATGGATTGATGCTGATATGATCTAGAGATATTGAGGATGAATCATGTTTGATAATGTATGTGTTCTAGTTGTGCAAATTGGTTTATAAATTAACATGATTAGAAATGAGATTGGATAGGATGATATGTTGACTATTTGACATGTATTTGGTTGCCAAATTGTGTGAGAAAACATGCTTAAATGTGCTTGTAGGGTTGACCCTTGTGAGGGTGGCAAATTGGCCTTGCAAATGGCCTATTTTGCATGCATGGGCAAGAGACACGGGCGTGTGTCTTTGCCGTGTGGTTTAAGGATCACTTCTAGGTGTGTCTGGATAGGGTACACGGCCGAGGCCCACGGGCGTGTATGGTGGCTTTATGATCAAGTCAGTAGCTAGCCTAATAACACACGATCATGGCACATTGGCGTGTCTAATGACCGTGGGGATTAGTCAGTATGTATGCTCTGTTTTGACACGGCCTGGACACATGGGTGTGTCTGGTAGCCGTGTGAAGCACACGACCTGATTGCACGGGTGCGTGACCTCAACAGTGTTAAAGAATGTTTGAAATTCTGAAAACTTTCGTAAGTGTTCGGTTTATTCCTGACCTCTTTCTAACACGTGTTTAAGGTCTCATAGACCTAGATAAGGGACTATATGCTCGTATTTGAGTATGTTTGATTGTTGATTGACTTTGTGTCGTGAAATGAATGTAAAATGTTCTGATTATTTGGTAACGCCTCTTAACCCTATTCCGGCGATGGTTTCGGGTAAGAGGTGTTATATTTTATTGGTATCAGAGCTACGATTTAGTCGATTCTCAGACTAACATAGCATATGTGGGTCTAGCTATACATGCCATATATGAAATTACGATAGTGTGATGAACCCTGACAGTTATAAATGTGTTTCCGTATAGCAAATGGATACCGATCGAGCAATTGTTGACGATGTATAGAGTAACGCGCCTGCTCCCGCTCAAGGGGTAGTGCCGGCCACATCTAGGCCGAATGATAGTAGTGAGGGAGGAGAGGCTAAGCAAGCCTTCTTTCGAATGATGAGCGAGCGGTTCTCGGAGTTCGTTCGAACGAATCCGGCTACTCCACAACCTTTACCCCCACAAGTACCTGTTATGCCATAAGTTGTAGATCCGATCCGATTGAATAAACCTCCTGTGGATAAGATTCGTATGTATGGGGCCGAAGAGTTTAGGGCCACAGTTGATGACGATACTGAGCGAGCCGAGTCTTGGCTCGAGAATACAATTCGGGTATTCGATGAGATATCGTTGACCCCTAATGAGTGTATTAAGTGTACAGTTTCTTTGTTGAGAGATACGGCTTATAAGTGGTGGAAGACATTGACATCCGTAGTTCCGGGAGAGAGAATCACCTAGAATTTCTTTCAAACTGAATTTGGAAAGAAGTATATCAGTCAACGATTCATTGATCAGAAACGTAAAGAGTTTCTAGAGCAGAAACATGGCCTTTTATCGGTTACTGAGTATAAGCAGGAATTTGTGAGATTAAGCCAGTATGCACGAGATTGTGTTTCAACCGAAGCTATTATGTGTAAACGTTTCATAGAAGGATTGAATGAGGACATTAAGTTGTTGGTTGGGATACTTGATATAAACGAATTTGTTGTGTTAGTCGGAAGAGCATGCAAAGCCGAGGAGCTCAGTAAAAAAAGAAGAAGAAAGCTGATTCTGAAGCTCGTGATGAAAGAAAAAGATCGATGAGTAAGTTTTCTCAACCTTCAACGAAGAAATTTAGAGATTCAAGTAACTGATCAAATGCTTCATTTGGACATCTGAATAGAGATCGCGCAAGACTAAGTATTAGCCTGAGAACTCAAGCTCCAATAGAATCAAGTGTTGATAGTGCCAAAAGTAACAAACCTGAGTGTAGACAGTGTGGAAGACGACATGTGGGAGAATGCTGGGGCAAGTACAATAATAGAGTTTGCTATAAATGTGGATCACGAGATCACTTCATTCGAGACTACCGAAGGATGGCTGAGGAAGAAAATATTCAGAATGTGAGATCGAGTAATGTGACGGTTAGGGGTAGACCACCTAGAAACACCGGAAATGTGAGTGGAAGCCAAAGAGGGACTACTGATACAGCTGTGAGATCAGAGGCGAGAGCACCTACCCGAGCCTATGCTATACGTGCGCGACAGGAAATGTCATCACAAGATGTCATTACTGGTACATTTACTCTATTTGATACTGATGTGATTGCATTGATAGATTCAGGATCTACTCATTCATATGTATGTGTGAATTTAGTATCAAATAAGACTCTATCTGTTGAGTCTACTGAATTTGTGGTTAGAGTATCGAACCCCTTAGGCTAGTGTGTCTTGGTGGATAAAGTGTGCAAGAATTGCCCATTGATGTTTCGGGATATATGCTTTCCAGCTAATTTGATGTTGCTACCATTTGATGAATTTGATATAATCTTGGGTATGGATTGGCTCACTTTACATAATGCCATTATGAATTGTAAAAGAAAGAGTATTGAATTGAGAAGTCAGAACGGTGAGATAGTTCGAATTGAATCCAGTGATTTGAAAGGGTTACCAGCTGTTGTATCTGCAATGAAAGCTTTGAAATATGTGGGAAAGGGTTGCGAAGCTTATTTGGCATACGTGATTGATACAAAAATGGCAGAAAAGAAAGTTGAAACGGTGCCTGTGGTTTGTGAGTTTCCAGATGTGTTTCTTGAAGAACTACCGGGATTACCTCTGATTCGGGAAGTTGAATTTGGTATTGAATTAGTACCGGGAACTACTCCTATCTCAATAGCTCCGTATAGAATGACACCAACAGAATTGAAAAAGTTAAAGTCTCAATTGCAAGAATTGACTGACAAAGGATTTGCACGACCGAGTTTCTCGCCTTGGGGTGCTCCTGTGTTGTTTGTGAAAAAGAAAGACGTTACTATGAAAATGTGTATTGATTACCGACAATTGAACAAAGTGACGAGAAAGAACAAATATCCGTTGCCTCGTATCGATAATTTGTTTGATCAACTGAAAGGAGCTACAGTGTTTTCTAAGATAGATTTGAGATCAGGTTATTACCAGTTGAGAGTAAAAGATTCTGACATTCCGAAAACTGCTTTCAGAACAAGGTACGGGCATTACGAATTCTTAGTGATGCCTTTTGGACTAACAAATGCTCCTGCAGTGTTTATGGATCTGATGAATCGGATATTCAGACCGTATTTGGATCGTTTTGTTGTGGTGTTCATTGATGATATTTTGATTTATTCATGTGATGAGACACAACATGCCGAGCATTTGAGAATTGTGTTACAGACTCTATGTAAGAAGCAATTAAGTGCTAAGTTTAGCAAATGTGAGTTTTGGTTGCGCGAGGTTGGTTTTTTGGGGCATATTGTATCAGCTACGGGAATACAAGTTAATCCAAGTAAAATCTCAGCTATTTTAGAATGGAAGCCTCCGAGGAATGTGTCTGAAGTCTGTAGTTTTCTGGGACTAACGGGATATTATAGACGGTTTGTAAAAGGCTTCTCGATGATTGCGACTCCATTGACGAAGTTGCTATAGAAAGATGTTAGATTTGAGTGGTCAGAAAAGTGCCATCAGAGTTTTGAGAAGTTGAAAACGTTGTTGACAGAGGCACCTGTGTTAGTTCAACCAGAATCAGGTAAAGAGTTTATAGTTTATTGTGATGCATTGTTAAATGGTTTGGGCAGTGTGCTGATGCAAGAAGGCAAGGTCATTGTTTATGCTTCGAGACAGTTAAAGTCGCATAAAAAGAATTATCCGACGCACGACCTTGAATTAGCCGTGATTGTGTTTTCATTGAAGATTTGACGTCACTACCTATTTGGTGAGAAATGTCCTATTTATACTGATCACAAGAGCTTGAAGTACTTGATGACTCAGACAGAATTGAATTTGCGACAGAAAAGATGGTTAGATTTGCTAAAAGACTATGAACTGGTGATTGTTTATCATCTGGGTAAAGCTAATGTTGTAGCTGATGCTTTGAGCCGAAAATCTATATATGTTTTGCGAGCAATGAATGCTCAGAAAGATCTGTGTGATAATAGTGCAATTTTGGTCAAGTTGAAAGTAAAGCCGATGTTTGTACATAAGATTTGTGATGCCCAGAAAAGTGATGTTGAAATGATGGCTAAACGAACTCAGTGTGAATTGAATGATGATTCAGAATTTCGAGTTGATAGTGATGATTTTCTGAGATTTAGAGATCGGATTTGTGTTTCGAAAAATTCAGAGTTGATTCAGATGATTTTGAATGAAGCTCACAATAGTCGTTTGACTATTCACCTGGGGAGTACGAAGATGTACAATGATTTAAAACGGTTTTATTGGTGGCATTGTATGAAAAGAGATATCTCTGACTTTGTATCGAAATGTTTAATATGTCAGCAAGTAAAAGCTGAACATCAAGTTTCGTTCGGTTTGTTACAGCCGATCATGATTCCTGAGTGGAAATAGGAGAGAATTACAATGAACTTTGTGTATGGATTACCTTTATCTCTGGGAAAGAAAGATGCGATCTGGGTGATAGTTGATAGATTGAAGAAATCGACTCATTTCGTTCTAGTGAGAACATATTATTCACTCGATAGATTGGCTGAATTGTACATTGCTGAAACTGTGAGATTGCACGGGGTGCCACTATCTATTGTATCCGATAGAGATCCGAGATTTACATCGCAGTTTTGGAAGAAATTGCAAGAGGCTTTAGGCACGAAGCTACATTTTAGTACTGCATTTCTTCTGCAAACAGATGGTCAATCCGAGCGGATCATTCAAGTTCTAGAAGATATGTTGAGGTGATGTATTCTTGAATTTGAAAATACGTGGGAAAAACATTTGCCGTTGATTGAATTTGCATACAATAATAGTTTTCAATCTAGCATTAAAATGGCACCATATGAGGCTCTTTACGGTCGAAAATGTCAAAATCTATTGTATTGGACTGAGCTGAGTGAGAAAAAGATTCACGGAGTTGATCTTATAAAAGAGACTGAGTAGAAAGTGAAAGTGATTCGTGACAGATTGAAAGCGACCTCAGATCGTCAGAAGTCTTATGCAGACTTGAAATGGAATGATATCGAATTTGAGATTGATGATAAAGTGTTTTTGAATGTGTCTCCATGGAAGAAAATACTTCGATTTGGCCAGAAAGGCAAGCTGAGTCCAAGGTTTATTGGACCGTATGAAATCATCGAGAAAATTGGACTGGTTGCTTATAGGTTGTTGTTGCCATCTGAGTTAGAAAAGATTCATAATGTGTTTCAAGTGTCGATACTTCGACGGTACAGATCTGATCCATCTCATGTGATTGCTCTTATTGAAGTTGAGATTCAGTCAGATTTGTTGGTAAGTGAAGAATCGATCCGAATTTTGGCACGAGAGATCAAAGAGTTGAGGAATAAGAAAATCTCTTTAGTAAAAGTGTTGTGGCACAAATATGGAGTAGAAGAGGCTACGTGGGAGCCTGAGGATGTTATGAGAGAGCAATATCCACACCTATTCATTAGTAAGATTTTCGGGGAAGAAAATCCCTAAGGGGGGAGAGTTGTAACAGTCCGGTTTAGACCATAGTCGGAACAGTGGTTTCGAGACCACAAATCCGAGGTCAGAGAAATATTTTAAAATTATTTTTGATGATTATAATGTGTGATTGAGCCTATGTGAAAGTTTCGTGTGAAAATTTTATCGACTGTTGGTCAAATTGTGAGAAATGACTAAATTGCATAAAGTGCGAAATGCTGTGTGCTGGTTGTTAAGTGCTTAATTGTTGTTGTCTTTATAATAGGATAGCCTTATGGGGCAATTAAACCACTATTAAGGCTAGTGGGTGGTAACGGACCAAAACAACCTTAATGAATAAATGTTTTATAAGTTAAATAAAATGTTAGTGTGGTAATTAGTAAAATAAGTCATAAATAATAAAACAAAACCCGATAGCTCATCAAGAAAGACATCCAGAAATTCTCTCACTGTTCTGATGTTCTCGACAGAAGAGTCCTCAAAAATCGAAACACTTACGTAGGCCAAATACGCCTTACACCTTTTCCGAACCAATTTCTCGGCCACTAGAGTGGAGATTACGTTAGACTAGTAATCCAGACACTCGCCGATCACAACCACTTCCTTATCATCCTCGGTCTTCAAGACAACCCTCTTAGTCACACAGTCCAAACTAACTTGGTGCTCTACTAACCAATCCATACCCAAAATCAAGTCAAACTCTTCAAATGGTAGCTCCATCAGATTTGTTGGAAATACAACCCCTTAAACTTCCAACAATGCATTCCTATGTAGTTTATTAACCTAAACAGATTGACCCAACAGACTCAGTATAGAAATCTCACTTGAAGTATTCTCAACCATAATCCCCAAGTTTTCAGAACCAGAACTAGCTACGTACAAGTGTGTTAAACCTATGTCTATTAAAGCAATATAAGGGGCATCAAAAATAAAGAATGTACCCGTAATCACATCAGTGGCGTTGCTGTTCTTAGAACGTCGAGCAGTATAAACTAGTACAGGCTGCCTCACCTCAATCTGATTAGCACAGTTGTCCGATGCTCTTTGTCCTTTGCCCATACCATTACTACTCCTAGTAGGACTACGACCCCTAGGTGGTTGCTGTACTGCCCTCTGAGGCTTAACAAAACTCGATCCCGTAGTTTGCATCTGATCAGCACGATATGGAAACTCTTTAATTCGGTGCTCCAATGACCCACATCATAGACAAGCCCCTAATCTCCTCTAACACTCGCCCAGATGGTGTCTACCACAATCACTACACGGCTAAACCCCAGAAGCAATTGGGACCTCCACTCTAGAAGGCCCATAAGATCTGGCCCATTTCTTAGGCCTCTGAGCAGAACTAGAGGGCTCTGAATCTTTCTTATTCTTGCCTCTCTCTCAGTCTCTGTTCTGGCGCTCTACGCCCTTAACCTATTTGGCGATATTCGCCTCATCCACATGAAAAACAAATTCTCGCTCCTTCTGCAGAGCTATCAATACCCTCAGACTGTCCCTCAAACCATCCTCAAAGGAATACATTTCTCAAACTCAGATGCCACCAAGCCTCGAGCGTAGCGGCTCAGTCTCAAAAATTCGACCTCATACTTGGCCACAGTCCTATCACACTGCGTGAGATTCATGAACTCACGCCTACGAGTATCTATATAACTCGCGCCCGCATACTTTCTTTAGAATGCAGTCTTGAAATAGTCTCAATTAAGACGATCTGGTTGAGTACCCTCTTCAATAAATAACCATTACTGATATGCCTCATCGTGAAGAAAAGAAACTGCACCTTTCAGTTTCTGCTCAGAAATGCAGTTTATGTCATCCATTATCCTCTTCGTGACCTCCAACTAGTATTTGGCCACGGTAGAGGCGGCTCCAGTGACGCCACTAAACAGTTCAGCTCCATTAGACCATAGTCATTCAGTTACTGACCCACGGCCCCTAGATCTAGAATAAGGTCCAGTGACCCTTTCTAACACTCTCAGCATGGCTTGAGACAATGTGTCGTCCCCAGCCAAGTGACTTTGAAACCCAGTCTCGGTAGTAGGTGAAACCGGTGTCTCTCTCGTATCCAGATTTGGCATACCACCCAAAGAAGAAGACTCAGCTCGAGTCCCCTTACGGCGTCCGAGACGCCCACAAATACCACGACCGCGAGTTCCACGAGGGCTCATTATTTTTCAAATTTTATCTACATTATGAAATTTTATGCATCAGTTTCAGTGTTTATTAGCAAATGTTTTATGCTTCAAATATTTATCAGAATTTTCGGAAATATTTCAGAAGTCTCAGTTTCTAACTAAATCTGTATAGTTTCAAACAATTCTAACTACAATATTTCTAAGTTCAGAAGTACTTAAAGGATTGACGTTAGAGACTCGGTGTACCACATACTTTACTCATAAAAATAAACTTGTTTTGTAACACCCCAAACCTGGCCTAGACGTTATGGCTTAATCCGGAGGAGTCACAAAAAGTAGGTTGAAAAACTGTTGTCGCTAAGTTCAAATCTTTCCGGTTCATTAGCCTTTATCGCTCTTATCAGTTTCAAAGCTCTCTTTCATTTGGCCATTTGGAGATAAAACATGTTTTTAGTGGAAGCTTATAAAATCGTTAAGTTTAGGCAAAATCGTTCAATATTTTTAAAAATCATGTTTTTAGATAAAAATCGTTAGAGTGAAAAATAAGTTAAAATCCAAAAACCCAAAACCAAAGCCAAATAGTTTAAAATAGTTTAGAGAGTCCCACAAAATACAAACTCCCAAATCGTAACGCAAAACTTAAATAAAAACTAAATCAAATTAAACATTTTTAGCGAGTGGTCACCTTTGAGTCCTCCGCAGCACCGATCTGCCTAAGAATGTGGGTTACCTGTAAAGACAAATAGAAAAAAAATGAGTTTACCTAAACTCAGTGTGTAACCCCACAGAATTAAGCATGCACACAACAGAATATCAGAATCAGACAGATGTAGATTCAGGCTTAAGCTTATTACATATAGAGATACAGATACAGATATACAGATCAGAATCATGTATCAAATGTCCTACCCCCATCCTCTACACACCATCTCCGACCATCCCTACGCATTATGTGGTTTTAAAACACCCACCCAGCCCTATACACCACGCTGTACCGATGTGGCACATATCAAATATAATGTTGCTGTGCTGCTAGATATTAGGCATAATTTGCCTTTCAGAACACTTCCTCCAATATATATATCATCCCAACCTCAAAATCAGATACAAAATATTCAGTTTCAGACATACAGATTCGCCATGCTTACATGCTTACATGCTTACATACAAATAAAACATGTATATACTATCATACTCAGTACATAATATCAGTCAAACCGATCATACAGTTTACGGTTTTGTTAGCCCTTACAGACTCTATAGTAGGCCCACAGTCGTTTGGGCCGACCCTTGCAACCCTAGGAAAAATTTTAAAAATTTGGGCTTAGATGCCCGTGTGGGCCAACACGCCCAATTTGGTTTAGCCTGTGTGGCCCACACGGCCACACCCCAGCTATCGCACAGCCATGTCTTACACACGACCTGCCCGTCGTCGATCACATGGCCGTGTCGTCGCACACGGCCTACCACACGGTCGTGTGGTGTCGACAGAGAGGTTTTTTGGCTTTCGCCGAATCTCGTTTTTCTACGTTTTGGGTACACATCTGGTTCGTTTAAGATGCTACAGCAACCTCGAGCCCTCCGAAGCCTATGAAACAACAATCCGTTGCCCACTTAGAAATAATTAATGACTCTACTCATAATCCTGAAACAACGTAAGAACTTACAGTCGAAAAAAAACAGCTATCGACAAAATTTAAACTGTCTGAGCGAATCTTCTTCACCACTGCCTTCTCTACACCAGAATTCTGTAAAAATCAAACCCCCTAACAACACCAGAAATCACACTACAGAAAAGGAGATATCTAACAGTTTACAAAAAATTAAATATGAAAAAGCCCACTTACCTAGATCCTACAACAAGCACCAAATTTCGAGTGTATCATAAGCAACAAAAAGAAAATTACTTAGATTGACAAAGGGAAAAAGAGAGGAGAAAAACTGACGTAAAAAACTTTCAGAAGGAGAGAGAAAAACAAAATTTTTGAAAAAATTAAAGAAATAAAAGATGATGCCACAATCCCCCATATCTCTCCCACTAACCCACTATGTAACCACTTACTCAGAATTCCTATTTAACCGAAACTCTCTCAGTTAAACGAGTCAAAAATAAATACCCACGCTTGTGTAGGGATTCAAACGCAAGACCTCCAGCAAGCTAACTTATTACCACTTGAACCAGCAGGCTCATTCTGATATGGTATTACAAATAATTAAATATAAGCGCACAGAACAGAGATAGAGCTTTATTCAAAAAAATAGCAAAATTTTCCATAGCTAAGGCTTGAGCTTGGAATCTCTCAGACATAACCAGAACACTTAACCACTGAACCAGATACACAGTTGTGTCAAGATTTCACAGAAATAAAGATAGAAATTCTGGGGCATTACAACTCCACCCCCTTAAAAGAAATTTCGACCTCGAAATTTACCTGATCAGAACATATGAGAATACTGCTGACGCATCGAGTCCTCAGGTTCTCAAGTAGCCTCATCGGTGCTATGATTCTGCCACAGCACCTTCACTAAAGGAATGGACTTCCTCCTTAGAACCTTAACATCGCAATCCAGAATCTGAACCAGTTCTTCCTCAAAGGTCAAGTCCGGCCTAACCTCAATCTCCTCAACCGAGACGACATGGGATGGGTCAGAACGGTACCGCTTTAACATCGAGACGTGAAACACATCATGAATACGGTCCAGCATAGGGGATAGCTCCAACTGATAAGCAACTAGTCCCACACGCTTCAGAATTTGGTACGGTCCAATAAACTTAGGGTTCAGCTTGCCCTTCTGACCGAACCTTAGAACTTTCTTCCACAGAGAGACCTTAAGAAACACGAAGTCTCCTACAAAATACTCAATCTCACGTCTCTTCAGATCTGCATAAGACTTCTGTCTGTCAGAAGCCGCTTTCAGTTGATCTCGAATCAGTCGAACCTTATCCTCAGTTTCAGAAACCAACTCAGGACCCAAAACTCACTGTTCTCTCAACTCAGTTCAAGACAACAGAGTACGACACTTACAACCATACAGAGCTTCGTAAGGTGCCATCTGGATACTAGACTGGAAACTGTTATTATAAGCGAACTTGGCTAACGGTAAATAATCCTCCAAAGTACCTCAGAAATTAATCACGCAGCTCCGAAGCATATTCTCCAGTATCTGAATCACCCTTTCGGATTGACCATCGGTCTGAGGAGGGAACACAGCACTGAAGTTTAATCTTGACCCTAGAGCTTTATGCAGCTTCTTCCAAAACCGAGATATAAAACGAGGATCTCTATCAGATATGATCAACATTAGAACCCCATGCAGTCTAACTATCTCGGAGATATAGAACTTTGCCAACTTCTGAAGAGAAAAGTAAGTCCGAACCGGAATGAAGTGTGCAGACTTGGTCAATCAATCCACGATAACCCAGACAGAATCCTTCTTAGTGGGTATTAAAGGTAACCCGCTAACGAAGTCCATCGTCACTCGCTCCCATTTCCAAAGGGGAATTTTAACCGGCTGCAACAAACCCGAAGGCAATTGATGCTCAGCCTTAACTTGCTGGCATGTCAGACATCGAGCCACAAAGTCAGTAACCTCACGCTTCAAACCTAGCCACCAGTATAACTCACGAAGGTCGCGATACATTTTATTACCGTCGGGATGCATAGTAATAGAGCTACCATGCGCCTCCTTTAGAACCGACTGCCTCAGATCCTCATCGTTCGGTACACAAATCCAACCACAAAAACATAGTACCCTATCATTATTCAATCCAAAATCTGAGGTGCTGCCACTCTCAACTTGATGAAACTGTAAACTCAGAGACTCATCCCCAAGTACTGATCTCGAATCTGGTCAATCCAAGTCGGCTTAACCTGCAACTTGGCTAACAGACTCCCATCATCAAACATACTAAGGCGAGCAAACGTCACCTTCAAATTAGACATCGCTCTTTGGCTTAGAGCGTCGGCCACCACATTGGCCTTACCATGATGATACTCAATGGTGCAGACATAATCTTTGAGCAACTCAATCCATCGATGCTGTCTAAGATTCAACTCCTTCTGAATAAGGAGATACTTGAGACTCTTGTGATCGGTATAGATGACACACCTTTCACTATACAGATAGTGTCTCTAGATTTTCAACGCAAAGATCACTACAGCCAACTTGAGATCATGAGTCGGATAGTTCCCCTCGTGTGTCTTAAGTTGACGGGACGCATACACCACAACCTTACCATCCTGCATCAGAACGCAACTCAATCCAATATGCGACACATCACTGTACACTACAAACTCCTTTCCAGATTCAGGTTGTATCATAATAGGAGCCTGAGTTAGAACAGACTTGAGATTCTCAAAGCTCTCTTACTGTGCATTAGTCCAGACAAATGACACACCCTTAAGCAGAAGCTTAGTGAACGACACAGCAATCACAGAGAACCCCTCAATGAAACGCTGATAGTATCCCGTCAAACCCAGAAAGCTAAGGGTCTCAGATATATTCTTAGGCTATTTCCAATCCAGCACAGCCTCAATCTTTCGAGGATCAACACGAATCCCCTTAGCAGAAGCCGCATGCCCTAGAAAAGGCACTTCACGAAGCCAGAACTCACACTTGCTTAGCTTAGCATAAAGTTGCTTCTCACACAGAATTTGAAGCACTACTTTAATATGCTCATCATGCTAATCTTCAGCCTTAGAGTAAACCAAAATGTCGTCAATGAAGATCACGACGAACTGGTCCAGATAAGGCTGAAACACTCGGTTCATCAGATCCATAAATGCGCCTAGTACATTCGTCAACCCAAAAGGCATAACTAGGAACTCGTAATGTCCTTAACGAGTCTTAAATGTTGTCTTATGCACATCCACCTCCTTAACCCTCAAATGATGATACCCTGAATAGAGATCGATATTAGAAAACACCGAAACCTCACGGAACTGATCAAATAAGTCATCGATCATCGGAAGTGGATACTTATTCTTAACGGTCAGCTTGTTCAACTGTCGATAGTCTATGCACATCCTCATGGTCCTATCCTTCTTCTTAACGAACAGAACTAGTGCTCCCCAAGGAGACACATTGGGATGAATGAAACCACGGTCCAACAGTTCTTGTAGTTAAGCCTTGAACTTTGTAAGCTCTTTCGGTGCCATACGGTAGGAAGCGATGGACACCGTAGCTGTACCCGGAAGAAGCTCAATCCTAAACTCAACATCTCGGTTCGGAGGCAATCCCGGTAACTCATCAGGAAAGATGTCTGGAAAGTCCTTTACTGTTTTGATGTTCCCAATAGAAGAGCCATCAGAATCTGAAACACTTACACAGGGCAAGTATGCCTCACAACCTTTTCGAACCAGTTTCTCAACTACCAGTGTAGAGATCACATGCGACAGATAGTCTCGACGCTCTCCGGTTACAACCACCTCTTCATTTTTCTCAGTTCTTAGAACGACCCTTTTAGTCGCACAATCCAGACTAACCCGGTGCTTGACCAACCAGTCCATACCCAGAATCAGATCTAATTCCCCAAATGGTAACTCAATAAGACTAGGCAGAAATACCGTATCTTGCACCACTAAGGGAACGTCCCTACATAGCTTGGTAACCCGAACAGACTGCCCCAACAGACTCGATACAGTAACCTCACTTATAGTGCTCTCAACCGAAATCCCCAAGTTTCTAGATATAGTACTAGCTATGTATGAGTGAGTAGACCCTATGTCTATTAAAGCCAAACCAGGTACATCAAATATAAAGAACATACCGGTGATGACGTCAGGAGCATCTTTGTCCTCTCGGCGTTGAGCAGCATAAACCGAAGCAGGCTGCCTCGCCTCAGTTTGACCAGCACCTCAGTCTGACCGCCCAATTCGGTCTAACCCGTGTGGCCCACACGACCACACTTCAGTCATTATACGACTGTGTTTTGCGCATGACCTGGCCTTCGTTGATCACACGGACGTGTTGTTGCACACGACCTACCACACTGCCTACCACACAGTCGTGTGGTGTCAACAGAGGGGTTTTTTTGGCTTTCATCGAATCCTGTTTTTCTGCTTCTCGGGTACACACCTGGTTCGTTTAATATGCTATAGCAACCCCAAGCCCTTCGAAGCCTATGAAACAACAATTTATTGCCCACTTAAAAAATAATTAACGACTCATCTCATAATCCCGAAACAATGCAAGAACTTACCGTCGACAAAAACAACTATCGACACAATTTAAACTATCAGAACGAATCTTCTTCACCACCACCTTCTCCTACACCAGAATTCTGTAAAAATTAAACCCTCTAACAACACCGGAAATCACACTACAGAAAATGAGATATCTAACAGTTTACCAAAAATTAAATACGAAAAAGCCCACTTACCTAGATCCCACGACAAGTACCAAATTTCGAGTGTATCACGAGCAACAAAAAGGAAATTGCTTAGATTGACAAAAGGAAGAAGAGAGGAGGAAAACTCACGTCAAACACTTTCAGAAAGAGAGAGAAAAATGAAATTTTTGAAAAAATAAAAAAAATAAAAGATGATGCCACAATCCCCCATATCTCTCTCATTAACCCACTATGTAACCACTTACTCAGAATTACTGTTCAACCGAAACTCTCTCAGTTAAACGAGCCAAAAATGAATACCCACGCTAACTCCTTACCACTTGAACCAACAGACTCATTCTAATATGGTATTACAAATAATTAAATATAAGCCCACAGAACAGATATAGGGTTTTATTCAAAAAATAACAAAATAAGCCCACAGAACCAACGCTATTGTTGTTCTTTAAAGTTAACAAAAACTTTGCAGCGAAAGTTTGAAAATCGTTTTAGTCGAAACCATTCTCGTGTTTTCAAAAAAACATTTGCTTACGTAAACCAAAATTTTGTCAAACCATAGTAGTCCAAACCAAAAACTCAAAACAAACAGTCCAAAAGTCCAGAGAGTCCAAAAATTACAAAACTCTCTCGAAAACCAGAAATTTAAGTAAAGCCACTAAATAATAAATAATAAAATAATATTTTTCAGATTAGTGGTAACTGTTGAGCCTCCGTCGTACTGACTTACCTATGACTGAGGATTACCAGAACAGGCAGACAAACAAATATAAGTTTTCGTAAACTCAGTGTATAACCCAACAGAGATAGTCATGCAAATAAACACAAAATTCTCGTATGCAGAACATATACAGATTCAGACTTAAGTCCTTATAGAAACAGATGTCAGAATCAAATAATCAGAATAAATATACAGAATTCTACCCCCATCCTCTACACACCATCTCCGACCATCTTATTACATCATGTGGGGTATAAAATGCCCACTCATCCATACACATCATATAGTGTCAATATGACACATAACAGAGTAGTATGCAACCAAGCTGCCAGAAAATAAGTGAAAGGTTGTCGTACAGAACACTTCTTCCACATATAGGAATCCCTCCCCATATGCAGATACAGAAATCAAATAAAAGATAAACATAAATAACATGCCTCTCATGCTTGTGTATAGATATCCTACATGCTTATACAATACAATTAGACATACACACCAGTTTTCCTACTCAGATAAGTCTATCAGAATTATCGATCTCATACAATAGGGTTTGGTTAGCCTTTACCAACCCTACGGAAGGCCCACAGTTGATTGGAAAGATTCATGCGACCCTGGAGAAAAATTCTAAAATTTTGGGCCCACATGCCCGTGTGGCTTACACGCCCAAATTAGCCTTGCCCGTGCGGCCCACATGGCCTAGCCCAAGACCCACATGCCCAATTTGGCCTAGCCTGTGTGGCCCATACAGTCAGACACTCGCCTGTCACACGGCCGTGTGTCGCACACGGTTGGGCACACGCCCGTGTGGCATTGATAGGCCCAATTTTTGGCTTTCGTCGAACCTTGTTTTCTAGTGTTTTAGTTACACACCTGGTTCGATTTTGATGCTACTATAATCCCGAGAACACCGAAACCTATAAACAGTAACCCAAACACTGTTTTAGCATCCAATTTACGACTTCACAACAAAAATTCAACAATGCTTACAAACCTACCGTCGACGATAACCATCGATATCACGGATTAAGCCGTCGGAGCGCAATTTTCTACTTCACAACCTAATCCTAAATGCAGAGCCCACAATTAAAGGCTGCAAAACAAAATTGCTAGCATCCCAAATCTAATAAACGTTTAAAGGCAAGCGAAAATATACTTACCAAGTCGATTAAAGAACCCTAGAACCAAGTTGTAACAATTGATCGAATGATTCGCCAACAAAATCAATAGACAAACGAAGGTGGATTTCTGCCAAGAATGGAAAACGTCAGAAAAGGAAAGAAAGAATGAACAGAGAGAAAAAAGAAACGTAAAAAAAAAAAAAACACAAAGGAAGGAATATACTATTTTTATTTTTGGAAAAAGAAGATAAAATTGAAATAAAATAAAAAATCAAATATACAATATCTCAACTTCCGCCTATTATCCCATTAACTAACCGACCCACTAACTCACAACTACCTCAAAATTTTAACTCCACCTAGACTCTTTCAGACAACTGGAGCAAAAATTATCACTTATGCTCACGCAGGGATTTGAATATAAAACCTCCAACAAGCTAATTTCTTACCACTCAAACCAGCAAGCTCATTCTAGTATGAGTTTACCAAAAGCATAACATAATCCCACCTAAGAAGAATAAGGCTAAGACCAAAAATATCAGAATTTTCCAAAAGTGAAACTTGAACCCAATACCTCAAACACACACTCAAAACACTTAGCCCTTAAAGTATATACATATTTGTGCCACATTTCACAAAAACAAAATTAAATAATCAGGGTGTTACATTATCTAAATCTCACTAACTAATAATATTATTTATATATTATAATTTTTTTAATTTAAAAATTAAAAAACCCTAAATCTCAAATGTTGTGATAAATGTATAATAATTTTTTTATAAAATTTAAAATTTTAACAAATAAATGAAGCTATTGTAAAAGGGATTGATTTTTTTTTTCTAAAGAACAATATATATATATATAGTTTTTTAAGAAAAAAATTTTCACGTAGAATTAATCACAAATCAGAATCATCAAAGTCAATGGTCAAGTATCCTATCTTATATTTATAAAACCCAGGCAAGTTTTTTTGGTATTCCCAAGTGTGGAAATTCAACAAAAGGATATGCTAAATGGTCATTTTGCTTTTTTTTTTTTTTATATGATTACATCATATAGCTAACTTTAACTTTTGTTTATGATTAATTTTTTAATTAATGATTCTAAAGTGTATCCTTCCCTCTTAAAAATTCCCAATTTGAATATCTTAAAAAGCATCGGTTTAGGTATTAATAAAATTTCATCATATTATCAAAATTTAAATACATTAAATTATTATCATATATCCAACCTACTCTTTAACTCTAATTCTTTTTTTAAAAAAACATAAATAATTAAAATATAAAAAAATAATATAGAAACTTTAAAATACACAATTCTTGTTACTAAGATTCAATGCAATATATTTTGTACTTTTCAAAAATGTATAATATGAAATAGTAAACAATTTGAAATGGAACAAAAAGAAGAAAAAATTCACTGTAGAAGCTATTTTTTTTTTAAAATTAGTTACATAAGAATAAAAAAATATTAACTTCTGAAAAAAATAAAACGATTAAAAATTACAAAAGAAGAAAAGATGTTTATTTATAATTTTAAAAATTAATTATTTTAAGTAATTTAATTAAAGTTAAATAAAGTTGGAGAAGATAGTAGATATAGATGTGTGCACATTAATAATTTGATGTCCTTAAAATTTGATGACGTGATGAAATCTTATTGATGCCTAAAAACTAGTTTTTAAGATAATGTTAATATAATTTATTTCTTAAATAATTTATTAAAGAATCAAGTCTTGAGTCTTTATTTTTTATATATAAAATTCGGGCTTTATCAATAAGCGGGATGGGTTGCAATTTAATTATTATACTAACTAATAATTTTATAAATTTTAAAAGGATTAAAAGGCATATTTACTATTTTTTGAAAGGTCATTGTCTGCCCTCCTTATCTATGCTTCTGGAAAGAAATCATGTTTAAATCATAAAGATAATATTATGGAGAGACATCTATAAATTTTAAAAAGATTAGTATTTATGAACCAGAAAAAGTATGTTGTACTAACTTGAAAATATAGAGAGAGATATAGATATAAAAATATTATTGTACGAAAACCTATAATAATAGAAGAGATGAGATATGATGCACACGAAAGGCCTAAAATTCAAATTATTAGTAGCTACTACATTATAAGAGGATAGAAACGTCCATATGGAGCTTTTTTATTTCTTTTAATTAATAATTTTATTTCAATTTCCTTTGATTTCTCTAAGCATTGACCTGAAATATATATCTATGTCTTAGACTCCTAGCTAGTACCTTCAAGGTTTCAACTATTATCCAACCCCAAAAAAGGGATAAAATACATTCTCTTTTTATTCACAATAAATTATCTAAAGGAAAAGAAGAAATTAGAGAAACAGACAGTCATTGAGTGAAAGAAATAAAAATAATATAAAATTTTAAGTAATTATTTTTTATATAATATAAGGAGTAAGGGACGAGATAACACTATTTAAAATTGTGCTAAATGAGAGTGATAAAAATTTTAACCACCCTTTTTTTTCAAGTCAAGGCTCAAGAAAATAATTATTATTCATAAAGTCGAAAATAAAATTTATTTTGTTAATTAGATATTGGTTATATTGGGAAAGTTGAAAATCTTAGACATCTCTGAAGCTAACATCAATTCTTAGAAGAGCGGTTCTTGTTTTATTTAAAAAAAAAAAATTAATTACATTACCCATATAACCTTCTAATATATGACTTGTTTTAAAATTTTTATCATTTGATAAATTAACACCAACTCAATTACGGATTTAAATAATGAAATAAAAATATACATGTAAATTAATCTTAAAAAAAAAGAAACAATTTATATAAATGTGTTCGAAATAAAAAAAATAGAAAAAATTAAAAATAAGAAACTTTATGTACATGTAACATGTATTTATATTGTTGATAAAATGAAGCTCACACGAGGGTGCTAAAAGCTACTAATGTTGTTTTCAAGGGAGCTACCAGAATCTAATGATATTTGGATAGAGTTTTGGTAGAGGAAGAGAGTCTAAATGCCTCTACAGAAAAAAAAAAGGGAACTCATATAGAAGAAAGACATGACGCGAAGGGGCATAACCAATGTTTGACTAAATGGGAAAGTTGTTTTATAGCTCCTCCTAAAATTAAAATAATTAAGTTAGTCCTTTTTAACCTTTGATTTTATGAAAAGAAAATTAATATTAACCCTTTTAAAAAATTAATAATTTAATTTAAGTATTTTCAATACAAGATTTTTTGCTTTACCCCTCATTTTATAATCTTATTTTGACCTGCCTATACAAAATTTATGGCTTCCAAGCAAGTGTCCTGCTATAGTAGAGCCATGGAATGCTCTATTTGAATGTGATTGGGGATTACTTGACTTTATGTAAAGTTGGCAATAAGGTGATGGGGAACTTTATTAGATATGACGAGAGTAATTTTTGAGTAAATTTTGACATAAATTTTGATTGAGCACTCTTTAATTAGCAATTGAGAGAAAGGCAAAATAAGAATATATTTTTTACTCTAAACCTTACATCCTAACAACAATTAAGATAAGTAAGAATGTCAAAACCATGATTAATAAGATGGTTACTATACATGGAGGTACTTGAACTTGGTAACTTGTACTTACTTTGTACCTAAACCTTTTTTTTTACCTAATTGATACCTGAACTTTGGAACCGTAAACCAACTTAGTACCAGACTAACTTTGTTAATTTTATCATCATCAACCAACCAGATTACACCACGTATATTTAAAAACCAATCATATTAAGCCATGTGTATTAACAAAAATAATATAATTTTTAATTTTCTTTTATTTTTATTATAAAAAAACTTTTAATTAATTAACAAATATTCTCTCTCGAAACTCGTTTCGTCTTCTCCAATTTTCAACCAAAAACCAAGTTTTAGAATCCAGTAACCCAAAATCAATATCCAAAGATGTATAGTGAAGTAGGCAAAACACTGATTAAGGAAGCTGGTGGAAGTTTATGTAAATAGGCGCAAATTCTGCTGATTAATAAGTTTCAACAATCGATGGTGGTGTGGATAAAATACCCATCGACAATATTCACTATAATTAATGGTTGGCCACAGTAAAATATTAAATAAAAAAATGCTAGATATAAACCATTAGGTCCTTGCAACTTATTTAGATGCATCAAGAACACCACATTTTTCGAACACCTCCAACAACATATCATTATCCAAATTCGAACCCTTTTTCTGTATCAGCCGAATGATCAGTTCATAGTTCGCCTCATCTTTTCAAAGTAATCTCTCACAATCCGATGCATGTCTTCCTTATCACACACCAAAACTCCATTTTCATTGAATAGTGTACCAATCATTTTATTCATCTTTGAGCATTAGCAAAAGCATGGAAAATTTTAGAAAGTGAGTCTTCTGCCTTTAATCCTTACTAAAATCCAAAGGGAACAAACCAAAGGTCAATGAATAAAAACAAAGACCGACACCTGACAACACCAACAACAAAATGGTAAAAAAAAAAAAACATCAAAAAGATGACAAACATAATTAACCGAACAAAACACTGAATGAGCCAACCCTAATGAAACTCAGAACCATGAAAATCGCACAATCAAGCACTATGGGAAACACCTAAAACTCGGCCATCAATCAAGCAAATGACCTCCATCAAAACACGAAACAGAAGCCTTTCCCTTATCACCAAAGTAGCTAAACACATGCTCAAAGTATAAACAATTCACTAAGTACTATGATATTATTATGAAATATTATCTTTTAAGCATATATTTAGGAATATATTATATATCTTTCCTATTTCTACGTGACTATTATAGTATAAATATTATGTATACTATTGAGGTTTATGAATAAGATTGGAAGAGGTTACCCTATTCTTATCATGGCATTTGAGCCGGGTATTTAATACAATTTTTTTTTCTCAATGGCTGGTGGTGATTCTACTTCACCACTACCCTCACTACCATCACCTAAAATTGAACTTAACTCTCCATTTTTCTTGGATTCTCAATATCGACTTGATGATTTTAGTACTCTTATTCGATTAAAGCTCGACAAATTCAATGATTAGGCTTATTCTATTCGCGTTACACTATCTTTGTGACTTTTGAATGCATTAGATGATGAATTGGTTAGTATGGATTATCCACGGATTGTTGAAGAAGTGGCAGTTTCAGAAAGGGTAATGGATGCAATGAGGAATCAGTGTGTGCTTTAGATTACCCTTTGATTTTGTCATCTATTTTTGATGATTTACTGCCCTATTTGAGTAAAAGGGTTGTAGTGATAGATATGTTTTCTTGGTCTTCCGCTGAGGTTGAGTATAGGTATATGGCTTCCGTCACTTGTGAGCTCAAGTGGCTAAAAGACCTTGCTATTAAGCTTAGGTGTTTATCATCCTAAAGCTATTTTTTTATTTTTGTGATCATCAACCTGCTTTGCATATTGCAATTGAAGTGGATTGTCACTTTGTTAGGGATGCAATCCGGGATGGGTTGATTGCACCTTCTTATGTTCGACCTCCATTCAATTGGCTGACATTTTTAGAAATGCTCTTGGTAAACCGCAATTTGAATACCTTCTCAGCAAATAGGGCATTTATGATCTGCATGCTTCAACTTGAGGGGGTGTTAGGATATTATTATGAGATATTATTTTTTAGGAATATCTATGAGATATTATTTTTTAGGAATATCTAAATATGTTGTATATCTTTTAAACATATATTTAGGAATATATTATATATATCTTTCCTATTCTTATGTGACTACTACAGTATAAATATTATGTATACTCTTGAGGTCTATGAATAAGATTGAAAGGGATTACCCTATTATTGTTAAACATCAAACAACCCCAAAACTCCCCATAACAAAGCCAAATAAAGGGGGGAAAAAGCATCGACCAAAGTCATCACAACAACACAAGATAACATCTCCTAGGAAAAAAAACAGACCACCCCATCCTACGGAAAGAAAGCGCCATAAACGAAAATTCTCATTTAAAGAACAACACTCAAAACTCCTTAAACCAAGAAATTAAAAATTCCAAGTTCAATCTATTCTCCTCAATCCTCACTGTTGACTTGAAACAAGTGCTAAGTTACAAGCAAAGTATAAACAAAAGTGATTGCAGAAGTGGACACTTTTACAAGCATTGCGATAGGCACAACGAAAACAGGGAATAACAAAGTTTGTTTACGCAATTTGGTTTCTTCACGTCTACGAAGGCTAGCTCAGTTCTAGCTTCAAACAAATACAACCAATGATAGTAATTCTAACACACCCCAGTTAAGAGTACTCGCGCATGTACCTCAAAGATTAGATCTCTCACTACTAAATTCTCCCTTTGAGAACTTAGTCTGTAAAATCACAAAACAAAGGTCTCTTCACAAATAATGTTCCTCACTCGAATAGATAAGTTCTCTCAACAGCTAGTACATCAACCTATACAAGTCTTTCAATTATATAGAGTTTTCGAGGCTTGCTAATATAATGAAGATCTATTACAATCCCTACTAAACATCTACTAAAATAGCTAAATACAATATAATATAAACAACCAAGGTAAACAAGGATTGTTGGCAGACAAGACATCAACATTTCGATCCGATCCAAGAGATTTGATATGGTTGATCCGATCCGATGTTCTAAATAAGTAACTCCAAGTGATTTGATTTGGACTTGAATCATTCCACGATATCAACTCAGTCTAAAAATATGATTCAATAAATTGTCAATCTTCCAAATATGACAAGTTGTTTTGTCGTAGTGGTTGGGGAAATGGGCACTTCCTCTAGCACATTTTTGCAACTTCAAATATTTCAACAATCTAACCAATTCCTGGATATCCTCTTCTTCATCCCCGCTTACTTGTAAGCCCAACTTTTTACCAAGTTCACATGCCTCTGACCTTCTTTCTTTCTTAATAGGCTATCATAGCAAACTAATTTACTAAAAAATGTATTTTATAATTATGATTATTCTTGTTATAAATGGTTGTTATTGAAAGGATTGATTGAATCTGTATAGTTTTCTTTTTAATGAATAGACTTTTCTATTTATATTGGTAATAATTAATAAGCTCTTTATATGGTTCTAAATGTGAATAACTTGGAGTACACCAGGCTTCATTTGTAATTTCCCCCTAAAAATCAATGCCCTTAGCGCCGTCAGCAAAATCAAAGGACACATTATATCACAATTTTTATTTGCACACCCCACCCCAAATAATGGAAAGAATTGTACGGACGATGTCACTGTTCCAATCTCTGTGGCTCAAAACATGACACTAACCGACTGTTTCATCTTTTTCTAACCAATCACCTTTCGAAAACTCATGTCATCCACTGTTTTCCTTTCCTTTTTTTTTCTATGCTTTCAAAAAATAAAAAAATTTAATACAAATAATTTAGTTTTTAACAAAAATAAATAATTATTTGCTGATGGGCTCTTGATTCAAGTTTTATCATATGTGATTAACATGCGTGAATTTGTAATTTTATCATATGTAATTATTATTTGATTATATTTTAATCTTCGTAAATGTATATAGATAAATATTAACGAGCTTTTGATATTGTTAGCAAAGACTGAGGTATTAAGTTCATGCGTAATTATCATATATAAGTCTCGATTATATATATATTTGTATAATGTGGATGTACTTGTAAGCATTAAGATAAATAATTTCATTTTTAATACATGAAATAGTAAACCTAATTATTATTATTTTATTTTCCTATTCCCTTTCTTCTTTTTCCCTGTATATATGTATGTAAAAAAGGAAACTCAACCCTTTTGTTTCATATTACGACACCTGAGAACAAAAAATTAGAATCCTATACTCTTTTTTCTTTCTTTCCAATATCCATTTTTGTTTCAGTTTCATATTTCATTTTCCTCTGTAAAATTCCCAAAAGAAAAAAAAAAAAGAACCCATGAATTCATATATTTAGGGTTTCTTGAACTTTGCTTTTTGCTTTGTTTGTTTAGTGAGAAAAATTTACTTTCCTGGGAAAATAAAAAAACAAAATATGGGTAGAGGTAGGGTTCAACTAAGACGGATCGAGAACAATATTAGCAGACAAGTAACATTCTCAAAGAGACGAAGTGGTTTATTAAAGAAAGCTCATGAGATCTCAGTTTTATGCGATGCTGATGTTGCTTTGATTGTTTTCTCTAACAAAGGAAAGCTCTTTGAGTTCTCTTCTGATCCCAGGTTTCTTCTTTTTCTCTCTTTAATATATATATATATATATATATATATATATATTCATTTCTGGGTTCTTACTTTCCTTCTTTGTGGTCATCACTGCACTGTTTATGGCTTTTGCATTACGCCAAAATCCTCAGCTTCTAACATATATTGTGTCTTCAGTTAAAGAACTTTTGCTGAACATTTTTATTTATGTTTTTTTTTTTTAGATAACAAGACATAAATTTGTGTATTTTTTGAAGATTTTCTGTATAATTTTTCTGTATTGAGTTGTCAGATCAGTAGAACTTTTTGAAGATTGTTTTCTTTAAATTTTATTTTATTGTTAGTGCATGTACTTGAATTGAACTTTCATATTGAACACTAAATTATTTTTTTGCTTAATAATAATGCAAATTAAGGGATAGTACCCTAATTTTGCTTATGAAAATTTAGCATATACATATACATATATATATATATATATATTCATTTAGTCAAAGAAATTAACTTCTATAGTTTTATGTTCATATAGAAGTTGGGCAGTAAACAATTATGGTAATGAATTTGGGTTAAGTTTAATTCATATGGCAAATTACCCTTTCGATTTTAGGACTTTAATTAAGCTAAAATTTTGTCAAAGAAAAACCAAAATAATTCAAGTTTTGGGCAAATTTTCTAGAGCTTTGTGCCATATATAGGGCTTGGTGTTTATATTGCATATTTTTGTCATTGTTTTCATTTTCTTTTTGCTGTTCATTTTAACCTAGGATATTGGAATTTGTTTTTGATTCACCTAGGAGATTGCCTCCTAATGATATTAGCTATGTTCATAGACATTATATGCATTCATTTGTGTATATATATATATATATATATATATATATATATATATGGAAAGTGAGGAAAGCAATGTAACTTTGTTATTTACTATTTCCATATTGATCATTATAATATTCCATTTAATTAAATCAAGTATCTTTAATTTTATTTTTTAGTGTTTTTCTAAGAAGAAAAAAAGTTTTGGATTGAGTTAAATTAAGTGTATCTAATAATGGAAGTAGATTCATTGGACTTAAATTTTTATTTAAGTAAATTAATTATTAAGATTTGAAAGATAATAATTCACTTAATGAGTGGATAAATCCATTTACTTTTGTTAAAGGATATATACAAGTGTAGAACCATTATTTACTAATAATAATAATAATGGGTAAATATATTGTATAGGGTTTTTTAAATGTGATATTTGATATTTCAGAAATGTTATATATTTTGATATTTGAAAGTAATAGTGTTAACTTTTCAATGTTTAATTTGGATTTTAAGGTTGATTTGGTGAAAGTTAATTACTAATAATGTTAAGTTTGAATTTTCATGATTTTGTTAATAGAATAAATTTAGTGTTCATTGTGAATTTGTTTAATTTGCTAAAAATAGCATGATGGTTGTAATTTTCTTTTTCAAGTTTTAAGATTAAATTGATGAAATTTAATTGCTAATAGTAATAGTTAATAATGAACTTTCATCAAAAACCAATCTTAAAACTCGAATTGAACATTAATTCTTTGTTTAGTTACCAATGTTATAATATGAGGAAAAATTTTATTTAATACATATTAAAATAATTAGACATAAAATAAAGAATAATTGGTACAACTTGAAATTAGAAAGTACAACTTTTGTAAAAATAATCGGGGTTTTTTTCTATTTGTTAAAAATAAGTCATACAAGTATTAAATATTACCAATTGAAATAGTTTGTTGCTAACTTATATACTAAGACATGTTGAATAAATAATACTTGTACGTATAATAAAATTAACATTATTACCTGCAGATGTCACATAATGTATTTTTTTAAGCAATAGAAAAACATTATTGATAAGGGAATGTGTAGGTCTTCTTGTTTTACCTTGAAGTATAATTTCACCCTTGTTAAGAAAAAAACTAAATGGTGGACATAATTAAATGACGTGGTAATATTTTAAGCAACATTATTATTTTGGTAAATACAACTGTTCAAGTTAAGCTATAATATTATTTAGGTAGATATCACTAAAAAAATGTCACCTCATTTTATTAAATGGACATTGTAAAATTGATAATCTTTTAATTGTTATAAAAATGCTAGTTGGTTATTTTTCTAACATAAAACATCTTTATGTTAGATTTTTAAAATAAAGAAAAATCAAAATATACTTCAAACAATAATACAAAAGATTTCACAAGTAGAGTCATTAAGTTGATAAGTGTACTAAATACTAAAGTAATAATAAAACATAGAAAAAAAAGGTCTTAAACCTAAAATAAAATTATATATATATATATACAATGATAAACCTTGTTATTTCTATGGTTCATTTCTTTGTTCATGTATGTCGTTTTTTTCCCTTGATTACAGCATGGAGAGAATCCTAGAACGATACGAACGACAAATATATGCCCCAACTGGTTCTGAACCACAGGTATGTCTTGCATTAAATCGTGAAATTTTATCTAATATCTGCATTGTCCGAGTAATTTTTACTCGGAGTAACCATTGCTACCGTTCCATTCTTATCTTTTTAAGGTAAATACTTGTCTGTTAATCTCTTAGATGATTATAGTTCAAATCATGTTTTCTATTCACTATGTGTTGAAAATGTTGAACATAAAAAAACCGTAAGCTATCAATTATTACAATTTGTTGAAATTTCATTTCAAGCTTGTAAATTTCTATTGTTAGTGCTAATTGTTGATTTAAAGCAACTTTCTAACAGGCAAATTGGTCTTTGGAATCTTCCAAACTCATGTCAACTATTGAAGTCTTGCAAAGGAACTTGAGGTACAAATATGTAATTTCATATGTTTGAAATTCGGTCTATTTTGGGTTAAACATATACTTGTATTTGCTGTAAATGAATTTAGCTTGCATGAACATATCTCTATTCATGTTCATTTGTTTATTTTTAAGTTTGTTTGTGTTCGTTAAAAAATTCAATTTTTATTTTCGTGTTTATTTATACAAGTTTGTGTTGGTTTATACATGTTTATGTTTATTTATTTAAATTAAATGAACATTAAAATATATCTTACTTTTTAGATATACAATAATAAAATATATAAGTATTAATAATTATATTATAAATAAAATAAGCACACAAAGCTTCTAGGGTTGCATTGGACTTACTGGAAACTTAATAAACTCAAGCAAATGATATACGTACGTACGTACATATGTTTGTATTTATTTAACACTTGTGTGAATGCAGGAACTTTCGTGGAGAAGAGCTTGAACCCTTGAGTTTAAGGGATCTGCAACTTTTGGAACAACAAATTGGTAATTCTCTGAAGCGAATACGATCTAGAAAGGTAAAAAAAACTGAATAATTTCTGTCAAATTTTATATTTTGAAATCTTTATTATATGAACGCTTTATTTTATTTTATTTTACTCAAATCATGGCTTTCTTTTGACATGCAGAACAAACTCATGAATGAATCCATTTCATTGCTGCAGAAGAGAGTAAGAACTTTGTCATATCATAGCTTTGGAGGAAATTAAAAAATTTAGAAAAGAATATGGATAAAAAGAAAAAAGTTACTATTTGTGACTATGAACCTTGTGACAGGAAAAGACATTGCAAGACCAAAACAACATGCTAGCTAAAAAGGTAAAAACATTATTACAGTTTTTTGTAGATATGTTCAAGCATGGCTTATATTCTAGTTTCATTTAATGCCTTTCTGCCATGGATAAAGCTTAAAGAAAAACAGCAGGCACCGACAGAACATGCACAACATGAAGTGCAACAAAAACTTGTCCAAAACTCACCAACATCAACATCCGTACAACCACCAACACCACCACCAGCTGCAACACAGTTTCCTTGTTTGACTATTGGGTATCTTTTAACTCTCTTTTCTCTTATACAAAATAATGCGTTTACCTGCTAGCTCAATAACCATTCCATAATGGGTAAAAGCATGGAAGACCTCAAACTAAACTAAGAGTTAAGTATTTTACTTTTTTTTAATTAAAAAATATGAAAAAAATAGTCTCTAGCAAATTGATTCTTTTGTTAAAAAATTCCATTCATTTCTATTGTTAAAAATTAGTTCTTGCATGTCAAGAATGAAGTACACGTGGCGTGTTATGTGTAATTGTTTGGTTATTCTCTTAGGCGCACCAATTTTTAACAATAAAAATGAATGAAATTTTTAACAGAAAGGACCAATTTGTTATTTAATCTAATGTACAAAGACTAATTTGTTCATATTTTGAATAAACGGGGTAAAATACAATCTAACTCTTAGTATGAGGACCTCCATAGTACTTTTACTTTCCATAATGTAAGTTATATGCACATATATGCCTTGGCCTTTTAAAGATAAAAAGGCATTAAAGATAAAAGTACTATAGAAATTCTACATTTTACCCTATTTACTCAAAAAATAGACAAATTAATTTTTATATGTTAGATCAAAGAGTAAACTAAAATTCTATTCATTTTTTGCCATTAAAATTTAGTTCTTATACATCAGCATGAGATGCACGTCACTGATTATTTTATTTTTTAACAGTACAAAATTTTTAATAGAAACGACCAATTTACTCTTTAATCTAATAGACAAAGATTAATTTACTCATTTTTTAAGTAAAAAAGATAAAATGTAATTTTACTTCTACTTCAAAAACCTCCTCGGCATATTTACCATCTTTTAAAGCAACATGCAGGATTGAAACTCATGCAATTACACTGATTCCTCAAAGTTTTGATATGAAAAATCATGCAGAGGGAGTTACGAAGCCATGAAAGGTACAAACAAGAAAGCTGAGCTCAATCTCAACCTAGTACCAAATCACTGATATTATAACAGCTGTTCGAATCGAATAGTACGAAACCATGTTTTCATATATAGTGAGAATTTCATAACATAACATCCTCAGAGAAGTTCAAATGTATCAGACAAACTATATATAAGTTGTTCATTTGAATACTCAACGATGTTTTTGCTCAAATTGCAGCATCCCAATGTCATCCAACAAGTTTGGAGTTCAAATCTCACGATTTCTACTTTATTCCAAGGTTGAATCCTCACTAGCATAAATATATATAAAGGAACCGAAACTTAGTTGAGTTTGATTCATATAAAATAATACGGAAATTCAAATACCTAAACCTGCAATTTATTTCCCTATCCTAGTTTGCTGCTTTGTAAATGAAAGAAAAAAAAAAGGTTTTGTTCATTTGTTAAACTGTACAGAATCCTTAGTTCTATAATATATAGAACGAAACCTTTGAAGCGAGATTAAGTCGTTTCATCGAACACCATAACCTGGGAAAGAACAAAGACCAGAATGTATTAGTGTAAAGATTTGCAGGTATAACATTGTATGATCACTAGATTAAGAAGCAACGAGGATAAAAACTGGTGAATCCCAAAAACATTTTGATCACCAAGTGCTAACCAAATTCAAGCAATACATTGTACATCAAACACAGCTGATATCCAAGCAATAATGGTTAATTCTCATTCAGATTTTGTTATGACAGATTCCAAAGTTAGTTCATAGCTGAAAATAGAAGACATCAAAAACGGCCAAAAGCGGAAACAAACCCATAAAAAGATATTATTGATGGTTATATACTATCATGGAGATGAGAAATCAGGAAACGTGGATACCTTTCCGCAGACTGGGCAGTTTTCACTTCTCTCCATCCATTCGTAAATGCAACTGAGATGGAAATGGTGGGAACATTTTGCTACGATCTTGGGATTCTCCGGAGTATATTCTGCAGATAATCAACCGTTTAATTTAAAACGAAGATAATATATGTATTAAAATCCCAACCTAATATGTTCGGTATTTTTATCAACTTTATATGGCATGTATTGTGTGTTCCCCAAGTAAAGCAAGTTTTGCTTAGTCGTCAATCACTATAATCCAGGCCTAACTAATGGCGCAAGCACACGGGTTCATTGTTGCTTGGCTTAACATCAATGAACATGCATACGAATGAAAGATGTTGGAGACATGTTGGACAGACATCCTAATGAAGTGGGCTACAACAAATTTGAAACTCAAGAAGAAATATTACCTTCGAGACATGTTGGACAGACATCCTCTTCTTCCGCTGACCAATAAGTGTACCCAACTCCAACTTGTGATTTTACCGATGAGTGATTTTGTGAGGATTTAGATTGCCTCTCTGTCGAGCCTTGTTCAAAAGAATTCCATTTCTCTCCTGTACTAAAAGTTTCCGAATCTGCATCGTCTGCACCTCTTAAAGGCTTTGAATCTTCTTGTGAATGACTCGAACCTTTCTCACGTCTTGAAACAAGACCTTCACGTTGTAAACGACAATGTCTAGTCTCGCCATCATAAGGCAAAGACCTTATAGTAGACTCGTAAACGTCAGTAAGCGAACTGTATAGTGATGCAGGAGAATTCACATATGCCGTCCCTAGAATAGATGAAGGAACAGAATCTCTCCTTTGAAATAACGTGGCATACTACAATTATAGAGGCAAATACCATGAAAACGGTTTGCTAATTCTACCACCATACACATGTACATACCATAATGCTTATTAAGCAATGCTTATTAACAAAGAATTAGAAAACATACATACCATGTGAAGGAAATTTTGAACGAAACAACTGAGGCATAAACAATGTCTACGAACATTGTTGTTTGAATTCGTATAATCCTCGGAATCGTCAGCACGTAAGCAGCAACAAAAAGAACCCATGATGTTAAATTTTATGCTTTTCCACTTCAGTTAAAACCCTATATACATATACATATATATATATATATATATATATATATAACCTTATATCAGTAAAGTTCAACCATTCTAATTATACATATATGTATCAATCAACACACTATCTCTTCTTTTTACAAAAATGGGGGTCTTTTTAAGGCTTTATTTATAATTAGCAAAAGGGTTATCTCCTTTAATAGAATTAAATCAAATACCAATGTAAACAATCAATAATCAAATTTGGGATTAAAAAAATAGCAGCTTTCATTGAATCAAAACTTGCACACACATTAACTAAATCATTTAAAGACTCAAGCTTTTATTGAAATCAATATAAACTCAGAAACAAACATGGATCGATTAAATGAAGGAAACCCAATTTAGATTATATCAAATGATAGCCAAAAAAAGAAAAAGAAAAAAATTTGAAGCATAGAAATCATATATGCATAGAATGAAAAATACCCAATTTAGATAATACACAAAAAAAAAAGTAGTGATTAAAAAAAAGAGTGTTACCTTGAAGAAAATTGAGTTGATAAAGGGAGAAAATATTGATGATTTTTTTTTTTTTTTTTACAATTCTGTGTTTGAAAGTTCTATTCTGGCGAGAATAACCATGAAAGCGCGAAAATAAAGCAAAAGAGGCTTCTTACTGTGTTAGTGAAGGGTTGTTTTTATAATATAATAATAAAGTTTAATTTTAAGAAAAAGAGAGAGAGAATTTTTTTATAAGAAGTCATAGAAATTAATGACTTAATTAATTATGGAAATTTTTGTACGCTAAGGTTACTTCAATTTTCCTTAATGTTTACTTTGATTTAAGACTTAGTTTTTTTTTCTCCCCTCAATTTAATTTTAATGTTTAATTTAGTACTTGAATTTTTTTTGTTTCAATTAAGTATTTATATTTTTTTATTAGAGCACCCTAATAAAATTTTATTTGGCCATATGATGCTATTTGGTATACGTGTCAAATTTAATATTGAAGTTAAACTTAAGTCTTAAATTAAAATTAAAAAAATTAAATACTAAATTAAATATTAAATTCAAACTCATATACCAAATAATATATTAACCCAAAAATACAAAAAAAAGTAATATTGATCCCTTTGTAGAATTAATTAAAAAAAACATTATGGGGTAGTAGCTTTAAGATTCTAATAAATTAAAGATTTTATGAATCTAACTCTCTAAAAATTTAAGGATTTCATCGTGATAATTATTTGGATATTTTGGAATTGAAATTTCCTATCTTTTTCTCATTTTTTTATTATTTTTTTGTTTTTTCGGGGCATAAAAATTTGGCTAAATAGGTTGATTTTTTTAATTGGTCAAATAGTCTATTTTTTATTAAGATTTAGGTAAATGAATCAATTTTAAAGAGAGTATGAAATGGACATGCTTTTCTCCAGTAATCATTTCTTCAACGGTAAAAATTCAAATGCACCAATAGTAAAATTTTTAAACAACCCAACAGTAACTTTAATTTTCTATAAATACTAAGTTATTTTTCATTTTTTTCACTCAAATCCAACTTTCTCTATTCTATCTAAACTCTCAATTCTCTCAACTTTTTCAAGATTTGTTTGAAATTTTCCAATACATTTGTATAAAAATATAATAGTTTTGTTTTATAATTTCGTAAATTATTCATTTTGATTAAATTTTCACAATTGACAAGTTCTCTTATTTGTTTCGATGACAAGCACATTTTCGTCGCTCAATTGGTAATAGTAAGGAATTTTGGACTCGTACAATGGCATATAATCGTACTAGCTACGGATGTTGGCAATCAACATTGACACGGAAATCTTGGGACTCGCTTTCACCATAGGTAGAATTATATCAACTATCATGTCAAAGTCTAGCCTTGGATGATCTTGACTTACACCTAAGAAGTACGAGCCAAAGTTAGATTATTGGCAAAAACAAAGACCCTTGTCAGGTTACATAAAAATATCGGGTGATTGCATTGCGCACTTGCTGCAACAAAAGTATGTGGATCGATATACTTATTTATTGTCCACAAGTCTGTCTTCTTCTGAAAAGATGTCATGATTTTTCATTCGAACCTCTTGTCGCACATTGCGCACTTTCCCTTGAATTTCTTCGAACAAGATTTTGTGTCATAATAGTTCACGTTGTTCTTGAAGCTATACTGCTTTAGTGTAGTAAGAAAAACATCTTTTGAGGGATACTTCATGCCAACTTCTAATACCCGAACATTTGACAAAGAATTTGCATGACTAGTTCTTCTGTATGAGAGTTGCGGGAACTCTAACCCACTCTTAGCAGAGAGGTTGATGTTATGCTTATGGGACGGAGGTTCATATGCCCTGAATCACAGATCTGAGTCTAGAATATTGTTTGAACCATCATCATTGGAACCGTAAGGTTCTAGCTCAGTTGGAACATACTCTAGTTTAGAAAAAAAGTGCCACTTCCAAACCATCTAGCCCAGACTAAAACCGAAGAATGGTAGCCGAAGTTGATAGACGGAATGGTTGCCGAAGTTGAAGTTGGTGCCTAAAACAAAAAAAAATGTCTTCCTATTAACGATTTAGGGACATTATAATGGGAGCTTTGTAACAAAACAATGAACCCACCGCACACCCGTGTATTAGGACTTTCTACTTCTGTTTTGGTTCTCGCATTAGCCGCAACATTGGTCGAAGATGGACCAGCTCCATCAACCTTGATGAACTCGACATATAATTCCATTATAGCATTTCCACTCAAAGATGTCATGATTTTTCGTTCGAACCTCTTGTCGCACATTGCGCACTTTCCCTTGAATTTCTTCGAACAAGATTTTATGTCATAATAGTTCACGTTGTTCTTGAAGCTATATTGCTTTAGTGTAGTAAGAAAAACATCTTTTGAGGGATACTTCATGCCAACTTCTAATACTCGAACATTTGACAAAGAACTTGCATGACCAATTCTATTGTATGAGAGTTGCGAAAACTCTAACCCACTCTCAGTAGAGAGGTTGATGTTATGCTTATGGGACGGAGGTTCATATGCCCTGAATCGTAGATCTAAGTCTGGAATATTGTCTGAACCATCATCATTAGAATCGTAAAGTTCTAGCTCAGTTGGAACATACTCTAGTTTAGAAAAAAGTGCCATTTCCAAACCATCTGGCCCAGACTAAAACCGAAGAATGGTAGCCAAAGTTGATAGATGAAATGGTTGCTGAAGTTGAAGTTGGTGCCTAAAACCAAAAAATGTCTTCCTATTGACGATTTAGGGACATTATAATGGGAGCTTTGTAACAAAACAACGAACCCACCATACACCCGTGTATTAGGACTTTCTGCTTCTATTTTGGTTCTCGCATTAGCCGCAACATTGGTCGAAGATGGACCAGCTCCATCAACCTTAACAAACTCGACATATAATCCAATTATAGCATTTCCACTTAAGAAGTGTGAATTTATGACCGCCTCTAGCTCTAGCTCGCCTTTCACATCAAATAGCTCATACTTAGATGGGTCTAGTGATACCAGATATCTACATTTCAAGCTTGAAATTCTTCCCCGGCTTGAACCTCAAACTTTCTCCTAATTCTAGCTCATAGATCAGGCAATTGCATGATGTGATTGAAAGCTAATTCCACAGGCTGAGCTCCTACAAATATGACCCCGAGGTTCGTATTAAAAATTTGACCGTCGTAATAAATTACGGATTTCACTTGTTGACTTATTTCAATTTTAAATGAATTTAACATTTAGAAAAAAAATATCTTCAGATGGTTATCCAAAGAAATGCAGACAACACTTGTAGTGCAACTCTTCAAAAAGGAACGAATTTGATTATGTCTAAGTATTGAATATTTCAGTAGTTTAATAGCAAAAAAAATGAGGAGGTAGTGAATGCGTGCTTCAAAACACGTTTCAGAAGACGTGTTTTTATTGAATAGTAATGAAAGGGTCTTTTGTGCTTGAAACGTGTTTTAGCAGAATCAATTTCAGCAGATGCATGCTTAAAAGGGTCTTTAGTGTGTTTGAAAATGTAATTGGGATTTCCGGGGGCAAGACACCTTGGTAAGCTTTGAGTGGTGGTAAACAGAAAGCACATTCAGCTGTGCGCGTTTTCTCATGCATGTCAGTAGGAAAGCTTGCCCAACTGAGCGCGCTTTCTATCCACCACCATTTAAAGCCTGCCCAGGTGCCCTGCCCCCGGGAATTCTGGGTAAGATTTGAGGCACCTCTTTCAGATATTCAATAAAAACATGCGTTTTCAACCACGAGTTGTTTTTTTCTTTTCAATCTCACCCCTCTCTCGCGCCTATAAAAGGAGTCTCTCTCTCCATACTCCATCGTCCCTAAACGCATCATCTCTCTTGACCATCATCCCTCAACTTTACAATATTTCTCTCTCTTAATTTTCTTCCTTGCTTTAATGTTCAAAATTTTTGTCGATAATATTTATTCCTATTTGAGGTATTCTTGAGTCGTCGGTGATGCGATATCGCTCCAAGACACACACATTTAATATATCGTGCCAAATTGAGACTATTACCTAAGAAACCTATCCCGTGGAAGTCGGGTTCTATGGTGACAGTGCTTTATACGGTTATGGGTGGAAGTCTACGTAGAGGTCTCAGTCAATAGCTATTATGAGGTCATAGATCGAAATATAATTGGAGAGCCAATTGATGGTCGTTATACAGTCACGAGCTCAAACTTTTTAGATACCCCGGAGATGTTGCCTTATAAATATCATACAAAAGTTTGAGGGCATAAAAATAGGGAAAAACTATGGGGTTTCCCGCTATAATCGGCATGATTTTTTCTCAATTTCCACGCAGTAACCTTCATTTTTATTCAAAGGTCGGCACCGCTGTGGACACAAGAGAACTTTTAGGCAAGCAGCGGCTGTGGCGGTGGTGTAACACCCCCATACCCAACCCGGTTGCCGAGTCAAGGCATCAGGATGTCACATTCGTTGCCGAAGCAACTACTAAAAATTTCATATCAATGTATAATATTATTTAATTAATATAGATCATTAACTCATTTCAGTAATAATTAAATTTACGATAGAACTAATTATGAGTTAAAGGAGCTTATTAAAACATCCACAATTGATCAAAGGCCAAATTGTATAGTTCATAAAAAATTTTGAATTGTCGTCGCGACGTTGGGGTTTCCACGTCATCACATGATGAACTTGTCATCGTGACGTCGTCTCCATTTTCCTACAAGTTCCACGCTTTATTTTTATTTATTTATTTTTTTATATCATTACCTAAATATATATTCAGATGTCATAACAGCCACTTCATTTTACATATCATCCACTTACATCTATTTCTAATATCAAATCCTCATAAAAACATGATATTCAATTAAAGATAACAAAGTATATAAAATTAACGCAAATATTAAAGTTTTACAAATAAGACCATTAGAGGACTTGCACTTTCAAAAGTAGTTTACCCACTTTACGTATATTTCATATTTATTTCTAAATTGTGTCAATCAATTTAATTCTTCATAAAATTTTAACAAAGAATTCAATATCACATCAATTAACAATTATTCACTTATTATTTTATCAATTCGTTTAAACATACTCACATGTATTAATTATCCCATCACTTACAACCATTTCGAAACATTTCAAATTCATTTACTATTTATATATTCAATTTTTTTCCTCCTCCTCCTCTCCATTCCACATCCTTTACGTATATATTTGTTAGAATCTTTAACTTTTAGTATATATATGTAACATGATCTATAATTCCACTATTTACTTATGCGTTCATATCAAAACTGTCCACTTGAGTTATAGTCACTAAATTATTTATATCTTGAGCTACAGAATTTGAAATTAAGATCCACTTGATGTTTTTCAAACTAGACTCAAATATATTTTTACCATAAAGATTTCAGAATGTATGACTTAGCTAATAAGTACAATAAAATTTTCAAATTTGTCCCTGTTCTGTTGTGTGACAGTTTCGACCTTTCTTTACTAAAAATTAATTATCTCTTATTATAGGGCTTGGATGATGTTTTCATTTGTTTCTCTTGAAAATAGACTCATTAAGAATTTAAAAATATAAATTTAAAACCCTAATAATATTTTTACAATTTTTTATGATTTTCCAAATTCAGAACAGGGGAACCCAAATTCACTTCGACCTTATTTCACAAAAATTAATATATATCAAACTATAAAATTTCATTTCTTTCACCGTTTCTTCCATATGAAACTAGACTCAATAATATTTAATTACACGTTTAATTCAATCTATGACTAAATTTTTATAATTTTTGGTGAATTTTCAAAGTTAAGTCACCGCTGCTGTCCAAACTGTTTTAATGAAAAAAATGTTTTCTTTTCCATGGTTCTTTGCACTATCTTTCATTCATTCACACATAATTGCCATACTTTTGATTACTATATAATCTAGACACTTACGTTTATGTGTAGATTACATATTCATTTCTTAATCTTAGTACTTTTCACCATACAAATCACATTCTCTCTTACCAATTTAGTGTTTTGAGTCTCTATTCTTCATCAAATACTTTCTATTTCTAGTATTTAGATTAAATTCATGTTTCTTACATCTCACTCAAAACATCTTTAACTCAATCTATTGAAATGCAAGTAGGTTTAGTATGAAACTTACCTCCTTTGTCAAGAATTTCTTCATTTCTTCTTCATTTCCATGCATTTGTCATCTTCACCACTTTCCTTCCTTTTTCTTCTCATTTTCTCCACTTTCATCTACTATTTTCTTGCTTCTAAATTGTTGAACATATTCTCTAGAATCTCTACTTCATCTTCTCTCTTTAATATCTAAGGAAATTTTCAAAAATTTTGGGTAAAAAGGTAGGTTTTCATGGCAAATGACTAAATTGTAAAGAAAAGAAAATTTCTTTTCTCATCCTTTCACTCACGTTGGAAGGATGATAAATTTCCTTCATCCTTCCTTTCTTTTCATACTACCATTTTCTAAATAAAATAATAATAAATATCTAAGTAAAATATTAATAAAACAATTTTTAACTAATTAATTAAAAAAATCACCAAAATATCATCAACATCAACATTAAATTCTAGAACTCTCCCTCTTGCTAATTGACCATTTTACCCTTTATGATCTTTCAAAATTCCATCCTTGAATCATCACTTAATTTGATAAAATTATGATTTAGTCCATCACAATTCTTCACCTATTCAATTTGGTCTCTAATGCCAATTCCATATCTTAGTAAATTGGATTATTTTCACTTTTAGTCATTCAACTTTCTCATTTTTACACTTTGATCCCCTAAATCTTGAATATTTACACTTGAGCCAAAAACCTTTCATATATTTACGATTTAGTCCCTTCCTTAATACATCATGTCATGCTTCTCGATTTAACTCTCCTTTGATATATTGCAACTTTCATTTTCTTTGATCTTCTACCTTATTTCGCTAAGATTTTATCTCATATTATTTACGACCAAGGGGGTTTTGAGAATGTTACAGGTGGAGTAAAGGTTATGGTCCTTTCGGGGCGACAGCGATTGTCGTTATTAAATAACCCATTAATAACTACAACCGCTATCGCGCCAACTCGAGTTTGACCTTTGCTCCAACGGGACATCTGCTCTCCGCCTGAAAGTTCTCTTGTGTCCACCTCGATATTAACCTTCGGATAAGAATGAAATGTTAAAGATATCGATTGCTTGGAAATAACAAAAAAAAAAAAATTATGTTGTACATTGGAAAGTCCTTCGTTTTTCCCTATGATTATGATCTCAATTTTATGTATGGTATATATAAGGCATCATTTGCAGGTATCCAAAAAGCTTGAACTTGTGACTACATAATGATCGTGAACTAGCCCCCATTTGCACTCGAACTCGTGACCGCATAAAGGTCGTCGACTGCGACCTTCACTTAAACTTTGACCCGTGACTGTATCAAGCACTATCACCTCAGGACCCGACTTTCATAGGATGGATTTTTGCGGTAATGGTCTTATCCCAGCATGACATATGAAATGTATGTGTTCTGAAACGTATTATCGCATCCCCAACCTCTCAAAACTACCTATAAACTTTCACGAGTTCACTCTTAAAACTCTAAACCCAATAAAAACCCTAAATCCTTGTCGTAACCATTTTTTGACAAAACGGGAATCGACTTGATTTTGAAAACGAAAATAAAACAGGAGTCGCCACCGATCTTTTATTAGGTGTGATCGGATCACCTTTGTTTTAATAAAACATTTTGATTTACTAAAACAATGTTTTTGGTCTACGAAAATTTGAAGACATGAGTTTGGGAGTCGGTTACGTGCGAGGAAGGGTTAGCACCCACGTCACGCCCAAAATTGGTACCAATTGATTAATTAATGTCCTAATGTCGAAAGTTTGAAATTTTCAAAAGAATTGAAAATTTTGATCTCTTTTGGAAACGTTTGAATTTTCTCGAATTAAACATTAAGATTTTCTCGCTCTGAAGGAATAAAATATCACATCCAGTACGTTAGGACACGATAATTTGAGTCCTCGAATTCAAGATCATCTCATAATTCCCGAGTCTCACGCGTTAAAAAATATCAAAAGGATATTCGATTGTTTGGCCAAGCAAAAAAAAAAAACGAAACCCAACACATAGGGCACGATCTCTCGAGTTTCCAAACAAAGAATATTGCCTTATTTTGAAAATTTTGGCTTTTGGATAAAATTGATAAAAATTTTAGGTTATGTTTTAAAGAAACATTATTCAAAATGTGAATAGGGTCATGCTCGTCAAATAATGGTCATGTAACACGAATTTGGGCGTAACAATAATATAATACATATAACACCCAACATGGGAATCTTTAGTCTAAAGTATTAACATGCATGAATAATAATAACGATAATGGAACAATAATATAAACAAATAATAATGATGATAATAACAACAATATGGAAACATGACTAAGCAATTTATAATGCATACAAGAATGATGATAGAAACAATACATACACAATCTTAAATATTTAACAGAATGATTTTTAATACAAAAAAAATAATAATAATAAATAAAGTAAACAATGTGTGAAACAATTTTTAAATAAAGTTAGAATTTAAAATCAACAGATTAGGGGGTAATCAGAATAAAAAGAAGTTAAAGGTAAAATTTGTAAATAGATGGCCGAATAAAGACCAGAATGAAAGACGCTTATAGTGTGAGGACTGAACGAGGAAATACCCCCGTCCATCAAAACGCGCGGCCTTAATAGGGACTGAATTACAAACGAGTTAAGACTTATGGGGCCGATTTAAAAGAAATGAAAAAGGCTGACTGCTCAATATTATAAAACTCGGGGATCAATAGCGCAATAAATCCCTAAGACCAAAACACGCGGATCCCCAATCTGGAGCGGGTCGGGCTGTACCGGGTCCCTTATACGACACTGTTTTAGGGCCATTGAAACGGGCCTTAAACGGTGTCGTTCAGTGCGTCTTGATGAAACCCTAAAACTATCAGACCATTTCTTTTTTCTAAACAAAAACAGAATGAAATCTAGCCCCCCTTCTTCGTTTTCGTTCTCTGTTGTAAAGGAAAAGAGAAAGATATGATCACTACAACGCCATGATGATCGGCAACTAGTGGCCGATTCGAGGCCATTCAGCCCCTCCTTCAAATCCAAACCCGGATCTAGCCTCGACGGCCCTTTTTATTCCGATTTCGACAAAAAGGAGCCCGCCGATCCCACTTCCGCAGGTAAGTCCTCGCCCTTTTTTATTTACCCCCTTTTTTATATTCAAAATAGTAAAATAAAAATGAATCAAAATCAAAAATGAATCGCAATATAAAATAATCGAAGAAAATAGAGACCTTGATGCTTCTGTTCAATCTTTTATTGCCGATTCGTGAAATTCGTAAAAGAAAAAGAGAGCTTTCAAACTTCTATTTTGGTTTCTTTTCTGATGTATGTAAATGACCTAAAATAAAATGAGAAACAAATGGAAGACAGTAAACTATGAAAATTCCAGATCAACCTTCTTGTTTCTTTTGTTTGTTCGATTGCTGGAAGTTTGTAAAAGCCGCCGAAGAACGTTACAATCGTTTTCTTCGGTTTATATAACCGATTTGCAAAAGCCCTTTTTTTGTTTTCTATCCTCCTTTGCTTCGTTTTCTGTTGTTTTGTTTTGTTCTTCTTTGCAGGTGATGGGCGATACATGCGTGGGTGCCGACTGAGGTGCGGGGAGTTGCAGTCGTCAGGAGGTATGGGCATGGAAATCGACGCGCGTGGGAAGCCGAACCAATGCGGGGCGCGCGTGTGAAAGACGCGGTGACAGACGAACGGTCAGTGCGCGTGGTGGGCAGACGACGGGCCGGCTGCTAGGGGTGATGACACCCTAGGGTTTTCTGATTTTGCTTAGTCCCTGGGCCATATTGGGCTTTTTGTAAATGGACGTTATTGGGCTGTTAAAGTTTGTTTGTTTGGGTTTTGTGTACTATTTTTTAGTCTGTATTGGGCTGTATATCATTGGGCTTGAACTGGGGTTTTGGGCCATTTTCTGTTGTAATTGGACGTTTATTGTTTGTTTATTTTGGGTTTTGGATTCTATTATTTTGTTTATTGGGCTTTGATGGGGCTGGTTTGCAGTTGGGTTAACTGGGCTTCAGGTTTGGGTTTGGTTATAAATGGACATTTAAAAGGACTATCATATTTTTGGACTTTATTCATTTCTTTTTTGTTTTATTACTGGGTTTATTCTTTGATGGGCCTCGGTTGCTTCTGACGGGTCCGGGCCGATTTGGTTATTACACCTACATTACCGGGGTCTGTTCCTATTTTGGTTTCTGGTGGACCAGCAATTCCAAGAATCAAATCCAAATTACATGTTTCAGCACTATAGTCCTCAGTAACATTCTGATTGACAAACTGTGTTTCATCAAGACCCTGTCTCACGTCTTTGACCTTCATGCCTTTCAGCCTAGTTTCCCGATCATGAAAATCAGAAGACCCTTTATCGATGCCCTTGGCATATCGATGAGGCGAGTGTAAACCAAGCTTCTTCTTTAAGGTACGGTTCCAGTGATTCTTTATTGCATTATTGGTCCTTCTCGGTAGAAGCTCAACTACTTTTGTCCAATTATTCCCATAAATTTGGTGATAACATGTAAGAATGGCCTCCTCTTCTTCCCCCCATGAATCTTTTCTTATGGTTGGATCTAAATGATTGTACCACATTTCTCGGCATTGCTTGCCTATGCGACTTCCCACAGACTTCGCAATGACAGACCATCTCCGACAACCGAACTTTTTAACCAACCGAGTAATACGATCATCCTCCAGGTATGGGCCGGGCAAATTTGGTTATTACAGCTGCCCCTCTTTGCTCATTGTCGTGAAATGAGAATAGAGCAAAGACAATAGAAGAAACAATTTTGCCCGGCCTTGGCCGAGCCTCTACTTATTGGGCTCCGTCTTCCTCAAACGCCTTCAAACCCTGTTCCTTTGATCCATTCTACCGCTGCTTCTGCGAGGCATGACCCGTAGCTTCAATTCGCTTTTCCTCAATCTTGTTCATTTTTTGAACTTGCTCCAACTAGGACTTCGATGAAACCTGAACTTCTCAAACTGCCTTTTTTATTTTCGCAATATGAGTTGACCTTTTCTTCTTCTTTTTTTTTTTTGACAGGAATTGAAAAACAGAAATTGAAAATACCTCAGCGTGGCCCGAGGCTCAACTCACCTTTCGTATTATGAGTTGATTTTTTGAACAGAAACTGAAAGACAGAAATTAAATACCTCGACGTGTCCCGAGGCTCAACTCACCTCTCGTATTATGAGTTAATTTTTGAACAGAAATTGAAAGACAGAAATTAAATACCTCGACGTGTCCCGAGGCTCAACTCATCTCTCGTATTATGAGTTGATTTTTGGACAGAAATTGAAAGACAGAAATTAAATACCTCGGCGTGTCCCGAGGCTCAACTCACCTCTCGTATTATGAGTTGATTTTTGGACAGAAATTGAAAAACACCTCAAGGTGTGACCTGAGGCTCAACTCACCTCTCGTATTATGAGTTGATATTTGAAAAATAAAAATTGAAAAACACCCCAGCGTGTGATCTGAGGCTCAACTCACCTCTCGTATTATGAGTTGATATTTTGAACAGAAATTGAAAAACACCTCAAGATGTGACCTGAGGCTCAACTCACCTATCGTATTATGAGTTGATATTTGAAAAATAAAAATTGAAAAACACCCCAGCGTGTGATCTGAGGCTCATCTCACCTCTCGTATTATGAGTTGATATTTTGAACAGAAATTGAAAAACACCTCAAGATATGACCTGAGGCTCAACTCACCTCTCGTATTATGAGTTGATATTTGAAAAATAAAAATTGAAAAACACCCCAACGTGTGATCTGAGGCTCAACTCACCTCTCGTATTATGAGTTGATATTTTGAATAGAAATTGAAAAACACCTCAAGGTGTGACCTGTATGTGTCATGCGTGATGTTATCATGATATGCACGTGTTTGTCTTAAATGCCTTTATGCCTACATGATTATGCCATGCACCCTGGGCTTGTTTATCGTGTGTCTCTTCTTGTTATGACTCTCATGATAACCTGTATTCATTGCTTCGACTCTTGACTTTCCTTTCATGTTTCGTGCCCGTCCTCGAGTTTCATGAGTGATCTGCGTTTCGTGAATGTCACCCTTTTGCCCCTGTTGAACTTTGTCCCTACCTTGAGGCTCTTGTACTTACCAAATTTTCATCCCGGTAATACTCAACATTCCTTTTGTTTAGAGTATGTAATTTCACTATTTATCATTTAAATGAACCAAGCATGAGATGTTTGACAATAGGAAAGCAAGTACGAAAGAAATATCTCACGTTCATATTTATTTCGAAAGTGTCGAGCAAGGAAAATTGACAAGGAATAATTCAAGAAAGGAAATGTTATAAAAAGGAAAGTAGATTCAATTGTCGCAAATGCTCTGGATATCTAACGCATGAACTTTTCGCGCTTCTTCATCCTGGATCTTTCTGAGCAAAGCTTCTTGTGTAGAGGATTTTGAGCTTCCGAGTCCGCGTCAAATATTAATGTCTCGCCCTTTAACTCCCTGTTCTAATCGCCCTGGCCCTTTATGCCCGAATCCGCTTCATTAGGACGCCCTTTTAGGCTTTCATCCCAATTTTGTTTATCAAGACGCCCTTTTCGGGTTTTCATCTTGAACCCCTTTTTTTTTAGGCGTAGTACTTCTTCACGGCATATGAGTTTACCGGATTTGGTAACTCCTTCCCATCTATTTCAGTGAGAATCAAAGCTCCGCTTGAGAACGCTCTCTTCAAGACGTATGGCCCTTCCCAATTTGGTGCCCATTTTCCTCGAAAGTCCTTTTGAATTGGGAGAATCTTTCTCAGCACGAGTTCTCCTTCGCAAAATTCCCTTGGCCGTACCTTCTTGTCATGGGCTGTGATCATTCTCTTCTGGTACATCTGTCCATGATAGATGGCTTTTAAGCGTTTTTCTTCGATCAGATTTAGTTGGTCATATCGAGCCTGAACCCATTCCGATTCTCCTAGTTTTGACTCCATTAAGACTCGTAAAGAGGGAATCTCAACTTTAATGGGCAGCACGGCTTCCATTCCATAGACCAGAGAGAAAGGAGTTGCCCCTGTAGAGGTCCGCACACAAGTGCGATATGCATGTCGAGCAAATGGTAGCTTCTCGTGCCAGTCTTTATATGTCTCGGTCATTTTCCCAATAATCTTCTTAATATTCTTGCTAGCAGCTTCTACCGCTCCGTTCATCTTTGGACGATAGGGTGAGGAATTATGATGCTTTATTTGAAATTGCTCGTACACTTCCTTCATCATCTTGTTATTCAGATTCAAGGCATTATCTGAGATGATTCTCTCAGGCAAACCGTATCGACATATGATCTCCTTTTTTAAGAATTTGCAAACTGCGGTCCTTGTCACATTAGCAAACGAAGCGGCTTCCACCTATTTCGTGAAATAATCTATGACCACAAAAATGAATCGATGTCCATTAGAAGCCTTTTGGGAAATTGGCCCTATAACATCCATGCCCCACATAGAAAAAGGCCACAGAGAAGTCATGACGTGAAGGGGCGAAGGTGCTGCATGAATTTTATCACCGTAAACTTGACATTTGTGGCATTTTCGTCGTAACTAATGCAGTCGCTTTCCATTGTCAGCCAGTAATAACCGAGCCTCATAATTTGCCTAGCCATAGTGAAACCATTGGCATGCGTTCCGCAAATTTCTTCATGGACATCTTCAAGTATCTTTCTGGCTTCAACAGTATCCACACATCTCAGGAGCACTTGATCTTTTCCCTTTTTGTATAGGATGTTCCCATCAAGAACAAATCCCGCTGCTATTCTTCTGATTGTTCTTTTGTCATTCTCATTTGCTTACTCAGGATATCTTTGATTCTTGACATACTCTAAGATGTCGTGGAACCATGGCTGTCCATCCGCCTCTTTTTCAATGCTAAAACAATGCGCTGGGATCTCATATATGCTCATCTAGAGAGGCATTATTTCCGTTTCTCGGTTTGCTTTGAACATTGAAGCCAAGGTGGCTAGGGCATCAGCCAATTGGTTTTCTTCTCGTGGGAAGTAATTAAAGGTTACTTCTTCGAACTATTTGATCAGCTCTGTCACGAGATCGTGATATTTGACTAACTTCGAGTCTCTCACTTCCCAATCTCCACGGATTTGGTAAATTACCAATGCCGAATCTCCGGATACCTTTAAGATTTTGATGTCTCGTTCAATAGCTGCGCGAAGTCCCATGATGCAAGCCTCATATTCCGCTATGTTGTTGGTACAAAAGAAATTTAATCTGGCAGTGAATGGGTAATGATTCCCTTCTGGTGACACTAAGACTGCTCCAATCCCATGCCCCAATGCGTTTGATGCCCCGTCAAAGCTCATCTTCCATGATTTCTCTTTTGACGACTCACATTCTTCTTCCGTAATGCACATCAAGTCTTCATTCGGGAAGTCAAATCTTAACGGCTCGTATTCCTCTGTAGTTCGAGCTGCTAGGAAGTCAGCTATCGCGCTCCTTTTTATCGACTTTTGGTTAACGTAGATGATGTCGCACTCCGATAGTAGGATTTACCATCGTGCCATTCTTCTTGAGAGTGCCGGTGATTCCATCATGTACTTTATTGGGTCCAATTTTGAAATCAACCACGTCGTATGATACAGCATATATTATCTGAACCTTCGAACCACCCAGACCAAAGCACAACAGAGTTCTTCAATTGATGGATACTTCGCTTCACACCCCGTGAATTTCTTGCTGAGGTAGTAAATCGCCTTTTCTCTTTTCCCTGACTCATCGTGTTGCCCCAGTACACAACCCATGGAATTTTCGAACACAGTCAGATACAATATTAACGGTCTCCCGGGAGTTGGCGGTACTAGCACCGGGGGATTGGACAAATATTGTTTTATCTTGTCGAAAGCCGTTTGACACTCCTCATTCCATTCTCCAAGATTGTGTTTTCAGAGGAGTCGAAAAATTGGGTCGCATTGGTTGGTAAGCTGAGCAATAAATCGAGCGATGTAGTTCAACCTCCCCAAAAATCCTCTGACTTCCTTTTGTGTGCATAGAGACGGTAACTCCCGTATGGCTTTTATCTTGTCTAGGTCTACCTCGATACCTCTCTCACTGACGATAAAGCCTAGTAATTTTCCAGAGGTAACCCCGAAGGTACACTTGGCTGGGTTAAGCTTCAGCTGGAACTTTCTCAGTCTTTCAAACAGCTTTCTGAGGTTCCCAACATGCTCTCTTTCCCCTTGAGATTTGGCAATCATATCGTCAACATAAACTTCTATCTCTTTGTGCATCATGTCATGAAACAGCATCACCATTGCCCTCTGATATGTTGCCCCGGCATTCTTTAATCCGAATGGCATCACCTTGTAGCAGAATGTCCCCCACATCGTCACAAAGGTAGTTTTCTCCATATCCTCGGGAGCCATCTTTATCTGATTATAACCCGAGAATCCATCCATGAAAGAAAATAATGAATGTCTCGCTGTGTTATCTACCAATGTGTCGATGTGCGGCAAGGGAAAATTATCTTTTGGGCTTGCTCGGTTCAGGTCGCGATAATCTACGCACATTCGCACCTTACCCTCTTTCTTCGATACTGGGACTATATTAGCCACCCATTCTGGATATTTAGAGACTTGTAAGAAGCCAGCATCAAATTGTTTTCTTACTTCTTCTTTTATCTTTAGCAACATTTCAGGTCTCATCCGTCTTAGCTTTTGTTGAATGGGTCTGCATTCTGGCTTCAGTGGGAGTTTATGGACCACTATATCCTTGTTCAAACCTGGCATGTCCTGATACGACCATGCAAACACATCTCTGTACTCGTGAAGCAAGGCGATCAAATCATGTTTGGTGTGCTCTGAGATGGAGGTCCCAATTTTCACTCTTGCCTCTTTTCTTCGTTTCCCAGGTTCACTGCCTCAACGGATTCTTCATGGGGCAGAATCTGTTTATCTTCTTGTTCTATCATTCTCAGTAAGTCAGGGGTTGAGACATAATCTTCAGCATTTTCCTCAGCTTCGAATTCTCCTAAACAAATAGCTTGCTCGAAATCGATTTTAGGACTTGTAACGGGATTGTTCACGTCGTCGATATCTGAGCACCTGAAAGGTAAATAGAAAAGAAACTATAAAGGAGCATCGAGGTACTGGAACCTACGAACGTGATACTATGGCATGATATGAGATATATATAAAGACAGGCTATGAGAGGAAGGAATAAATATGAAGCCAATGAGAATGAGAGGCCATGACAAAATGCATTTTCATTAATGTTCATTTAAAAGCTGAATAGCCAACATAAACTCTTATAATAGATTCCCCCACAACTTAGGGGTATACAAGAACTGAGCATTGAGCATTACTTTGGGGAAAACTTAGAAACTACGAGAAGGTCCACGGCAGTCCAGTTATTCAAAACAAATCCAGGGGGGCTAGGGCGTATCTTTGAAATGTCTTTCTCTGCATCATTCACTCTGTCAATGACGTTTATGCTGAGGTTCTGAAGGCCTTCTTCAATCGATAACAACGTGTTTGGTGAATTATCTCTCACTGGGTATATCATCCCTGCAGATGTAAACGTTTTCGACAAGGGCGGATACATTATGGGCTCCCATTCCACTTCCCGACCTGAGGCTCTTGCAATCCTCCTTTCTTGCTCTTTCTGTAACTGCTTCCTTCTTTGTCGCACGTCAGGCTTGAATCCTAAACCGCATCGAGCCTTGTGGTGTACTGGCTTTAGTGCTCTGACTATTCCTTGCTGGTATTTTCCCAAACCTTTCTTCGCTCGGGCTCCTTTTCCCACAGTTAGCTTGATTCCCATCTTGGTATTCCTCGATAATTTGGGTGCGGGGATTTTATTTCCTTCAACAATGAATGTAGCATTGATAAATTCGAAGGAGCGAAAGGAGCATTCTACTGCATCTTTATTTGCTTCAATGTAGGGCGCGTCAGTCAAGACAGACGGAACAATGTCTTCTTCGCCAGCGACCGTGATCAAACGGTTATCCATGACGAACTTGATCTTTTGATGGAGAGACGAAGGAATTGCTCCGGCGGAATGGATCCAAGGCCTCCCTAAGAGGCAGTTGTACGAAGGTGCGATGTCCATGACTTGGAACTCAATATCGTATGTACATGGACCCACCTCCAGAGGAATCTCGATCTTTCCCATGACCTCTCGTCGTGTCCCATCAAACGCCCTTATCGCGGAATGACAAGGCCTTAGGTAAGACATGTCAACCGGCATCCTGGACAGTGTAGCCAAAGGCATGACATTAAGTGCAGACCCGTTATCAATAAGCACATTCTGTATTATATAGCCTTTGCAATCGGTCGTAATGTACAATGCTTTTACAGAACCCCTACCGTTTGGTGGTATTTCGTCATCACTAAAAGAGATGAAATTATCCGCATTCAAGTTGTTCACCCACCTATCAAGCTTTTCGACGGGTACGTTGCTTGGCACATACACTTGATTTAACACTTTCAGTAAAGCATTTCGATGTGGTTCTGAGCTCAACAGTAGAGATAGCACTGAGATTCTGGCCGGTTGCTTGTTCAACTGTTCCACGATGTTATATTCACTGTGCTTGATAAACTTTAAAAATTCATGTGCTTCATCCTCATTCACGGGTCTTTTAATTTCCTGTTCGGATGGAGTTTCAGTCTCGACCCCCGCCTCATGCATTGGTGCCTTCCCTTTTTGATTCGAGCCAGTGGTCTTCTTACTTGGTTCAACCACCTCGGGAGAATAACATCTTCCGCTGCGGGTAAAATGCCCCACCTCGCTGACACTTCCAGTTGTGGCTTCTGGTATGGTAATATTAACATCGTATTTCCAAGGCACTGCTTTGTCATCCTTGTAAGAGAACGGAATTGGAACTTTGATTATCATCTTTGGTTCGACTTCCTTCTTCTTGGCCTCATAATAAATTACCAGAGGTCGATCAGCACTATAGGGGATGGCTGGTGGTTGATTATCAGAGGCGCATATTTCCCTTTCCTCGGCCTCGTCTGTTTTATCAAAGATCTTGACCTCCTTGTTGTTCATCATGTCTTGGAGTAACTCTTTGAATTCCTCGCAAGACTGGATGTGATGCCCTTCTATGCCATGAAAGACACAAAACCTTTGACCATCTGTACTTTCCTCCTTCAGACTTTTCTTGAACAAGCCTTTCTCAGTCATTATGTCCCATACTTTGCTCAAAGGTGTCTTTATTTCAGATACGCGATTTTTAACTCGCCACCTGTCCTCATTCGTCACTATGCTCACATTCCCTTCAGCCTGGTTAAGGAGCGAATTTCTAGCCATATTATTAATACCGTCAAATCGTAAAATGCCCGCGTCAATAAGACCTTGAACCCGTTTTTTGAAAGCTAGGCAATTTTCTGTAGAATGCCCCCCGTTTCCAGCATGGTACATGCAACTGGCGTCAGGATCGTACCATTTTGGGTATGGAGGTTTCAAAGGTGCCATGTAATGCGGGGATATTAATTATTTTTCTAGTAATTTCAGGCACAGCTCTCCATACAACACCGGGATAGAGGTGAATTGAAGCTTTTCAGGATTGGGTTTTGTTGGTCTTTGCTCGTTTTTGGGCTAACTTTGAGCGGGCGTAGTACTTGGCGGGAATATAGTGAATGGTCTTTGGTTATTGGTGGCATAGACGGGGTAAGGGGGAGGCGCTTGATAGTAAGGGTTTTGAGGAGGAGGAAAATAGAAGTTCAGAGGTGGGCGAAATTGAGGTCGTGGTTGGGTTGGGTATGGATTAGAAGCATAGCGACTTTCAGCCCCCACCATGTGAGTTTCAAGCTCTTTTTTCTTCATGGGTACTGGCTTTTTCGAACTCTCAGGACCCTCCATCCTTCCACTCTTGATGCCATTTTCAATGAGTTCCCCAGACATTACGATATCGGCGAAGTCTTTTGTGGCGTTTCCCTCCAGTTTGTCGTAAAATGGTGCTTTCAAGGTGTTAATAAAGAGAACTGTTATCTCACTTTTAGTCAGTTGGGGTTCTATTTGTGCCGAGGCGTCCCTCTACCTTTGAGCGGTCTAAACGTCTCTGCTGGCTTCTTTTCCATCATCTGCAGCGTTAGTCGATCAGGTGCCATATCGGAGACATGTTTGTACTGTTCACAAAATGCTGATGCTAGGTCCTTCCATGATTGGATCCTCTCTCTGCTGATTTGATTATACCATCGGAGGGCTGATCCGATCAAACTATCTTGAAAACAATGTATTAACAATTTGTCTTCATTCACACAACCAGCCATCTTCCGACAAAACATGACAAGATGTGCTTTTGGACATCTCGTTCCATCGTACTTTTCAAAATCTGGCGCTTTGAATTTCGGAGGTAGGACCAGATCAGGCACTAAACTGAGCTCTTTGGCGCTTAGTGCAGAGAAGAGTCCAGTACTTTCTACCGCCTTAAGTCTTTCTTCTAGACTCTTATACTTATCCTCAGCATTATGATCCTTCATTCTCAACTTGGCTATTTCTACCGGATCATCCAAATCCGGAACTATTGGATTAGCAGAATTATCTCTGGAGTTCGATGCAAACATACCTTGCCCTAGATGAGCAGGTGGTGCAGGTCGTTGCTCCAGGCCTACCGGTTCCCCTTGAGAATATCCTCTTTGTGTTGCATGGGCGTGGGGTGGAGTGAATCCTAGGAGATAGAGCGGATCCTGATTAACTCTTGAATGGGGTTCTGTAACATCAGGACTTTGCGCGGGCCCTTTTCCTTTGACCAGAGTTGCCATCATCTCCATCATTTTGGCCATTTGATCCTTCTGCTCGAGCGATTCCTCTCGGGATCTTGCCATCAGATCCCTTGCTTCTTGCTGCGACTTGGCCAACTGCTCTTGCAACTCTCTCTGGATTCTTTCCATTCTTTCGATTCTTTCGTTGAGTTCGGCATCCATAGCTCTAGTTCTTAGACGTGTCCTATAGGGATGACGTGATTCCAGGTTCGTAGTGTCGCAACTGTGGATTATACGATTTTAGCCTTAGTGAATGATTAAGGTGATATGATTGCTATTGCATACAATGTAATACAGATGCATGATATGAATGCACAAAGGTGTTGATTTGATTCAATTTCATTAGATAAACTTTACTAGAAAAGAAATTTCCTTTCATAGAACGGACGATTACATATACGACTTCGCCCTAATGCCTAAATCCTTAACTTTCCTAAGAAGCCAAGCTAATTTTTGGCCTCGATCTGACGCTGACTCGTATTGTAGACTTAATACGTCAACTTGAGTAGCCAAAGTTTGTAAATGATCGGCCACCTCTCGGACTTGAACCACAGCTTCACCCATCACATAGTCTCTATCTCTGATCTGTCCTTGAGAATGGCGGAGCTGTTCTTTCCAATGTTCATTGTTCGCCTCAATGAGCTCAACTCGAATTTTACTATCTTGTAATGCAGTCTCGAGCTCTCCTATCCTCCCTTTCATCTCCTCGATCTTGTTTTGACTGGCTCTTAATTCGATTACCGAGTTGTGACTACGGTGCAGATGCAGTGACCTTTCTAATTCTGCTACTTGGGCGCGTAACCTCTCTTTTTCACTTTGGCTTTCCGACAGGCTTCTTTCCAAAGCGTCCTTCCGTACTCGAGCATCTTGGAATTTCTTTTCCCACTGATCGGCTCTGGACTTTTCTTCTTTAATTTCCTGCCGCTATTGGTCTGATGTTTTGCCCAAACCAGCAGTTCTGATGGACATACGTAGCTTCTTATAGTCCGTCTTTAAGCTATCCAAATCTTCTTCGGCCTTATTTTCCTTTTTCAATTTCTCGGCCTCGAACTTGTGGACGTCAACATCTAACCCCAACTGCATCTTTTCCTCTTCTAGCTGCTCTATCCTCTTACCCAATTCTCGGCTCTCTCTCGAAATCTTGCTTGATAATCTCTAATTCAGACGGGATTACTTGCAGCTGCTCTTCTATTGGTCGAGCATTTCCTTGGATTGGCCTTGGGATATTGTCGTTGATTCTTTTGGCCCACCATCGATCGTACTCGGGGGTAATTATTGGCCCTATGGCGAGTCTCTTCATTTTCCGGGTTTGAGTCCATGCATCTGATATCTCGCGAACTCTCTTCTTATAGTTATCATCCTTGTATGAAAATTCACATTGGGCTAATCCATGTGTCGCAGGTATGAACTGCCTCGATTGATACTGCCTCATCACTAGTAACGGGGCGTATCCGACTGCTCCTCATATTCTGAGTAAAGGAACCCAGTCGAACTCTCCACACCGATACAAGATCTCGTCAGGGATCATCCAAGGTGTCTTCCATTCTACATCTTCCACTCATAAATTTTAGAGAATCGCTATCCACTTCTCTCCAGATAGGTCGTCCCGCCTTGGTGTATCCGCTAATTCGTTTAGAGGAGAATAATCTTCGAAATAAACTTTGCATGAGACTTTTTCTATCTTCCAAAAATGGCAATGGAACCATGATAGCAAAAGTTGTGCGCATCCCATGAACCTCCCTTCGCCCGCTCTTCGGCAAGCATTCAATGATCTGCAAGTTTCGGCTAAGATTGCAGGGACGGGTGTGACTCCCCTGTCAAGTTTATCAAATAGGTCTGAGACCGCTTCTTCTACATGCCCCAACATCTTAGGGAAGATGACCAAACCATAGATGCTTAAAGTGAAGACATCGACCCTCTTTTTCTTATCAGGATGCGCCAAGATCAGATCCTTCAGATGTTTCCAAGGGATGCACTTATAATCTCCCTTTTGCTTGATCCGGGCCGTAATCCATTGCTCGCTCATCCCTGTAATGTTCATTAGCCTTTTTGAGAACGCCGGCACATTAGCAAACCTTGAATACGCCTTATCAATTTGAATTCTCGGGCATCGGAACAAAGCTGTGTACTCTTCTATGGTAGGCACCAAATCCACTTTTCCGAAAGTAAAGCAACTGCAAGCTGGGTTCCAAAACTGGGTAATGGCTCGGAGTAGGTACTCGTCTACCTTGATATCAAGCAGATAGGGAAAATCACCGTAATTATAGTAGAATAGTTGTTTGACCTCGTTGCCCCATGAATCCCATATTTCCTTCAATTCTCGTAGGTCATTTTGAGTCACGCTGATGCGAGTGAAATCCCACAACTCTGATTCATATCCCGCAGTCAGGCTGTCTCCTTTCTCTTGCTGTACCCTTTCGGACCATGTTTGAACAGCTGCATTATCCTCCACTCTATCGAGAAACCCCCTTTCCATGTTCAGCTTATCTATCTAGAAACCGAGTGCGAATCAACACCTTTTATGATGAAATGCCATGCAATGAAAGAAAAACACAACAAGTTAGTATCATGTACAAAAAGAACTTAAAACGAGCAGGAAATAATCGAACCCCTATTTAAGGTAACAACTAGGGTTTACACGGCTCTACCTACAATGGGCTCTTAGGTTTCTCTATATGTGGTTCGGTTCTAAAGTAAGGGTACCTGAACCAGCAGATTCTTCGATCCTCACCCATTATAGGCTCATATGGACCGAGTTCGGTTCAGGGGAATACATTTCCCTATGGCTGGACGGAGATAAAAATCTCACGAAGACATAGGTACGGATGTATCCCGAAAGTGATCCACTATCTTGCACGGAGGTAAAAACCTCACGAAAGAGTAGCTTCTCACTCCCACTTAGAAGGGTATGACCACAGCGGTCATGCGGTGCAAATGGAAGTATCATGGGACTCAACAGTATTACAGTTATAGCATAGGCAGATGCATCGACAGAAACATGACTAAAACAATTTTCCAAATTTTCAATCAAAAGGACAAAAATCAACCAATTTATGGCCTGACTCTCGAGGTCCCCGGTGGAGTCGCCATGCTGTCGTAACCATTTTTTGACAAAACGGGAATCGACTTGATTTTGAAAACGAAAATAAAACAGGAGTCGCCACCGATCTTTTATTAGGTGTGATCGGATCACCTTTGTTTTAATAAAACATTTTGATTTACTAAAATAATGTTTTTGGTCTACGAAAATTTGAGGAAATGAGTTCGGGAGTCGGTTACGTGTGAGGAAGGGTTAGCACTCACGTCACGCCCAAAATTGGTACCAAATTGATTAATTAATGTCCTAATGTCGAAAGTTTGAAATTTTCAAAAGAATTAAAAAATTTGATCTCTTTTGGAAACGTTTGAATTTTCTCGAATTAAACATTAAGATTTTCTCGCTCCGAAGGAATAAAATATCACATCCAGTACGTTAGGACACGATAATTTGAATCCTCGAATTCAAGATCATCTCATAATTCCCGAGTCTCACGCGTTAAAAAATATCAAAAGGATATTCGATTGTTTGGCCAAGCAAAACAAAAAAACCGAAACCCAACACATAGGGCACGATCTCTTGAGTTTCCAAACAAAGAATATTGCCTTATTTTGAAAATTTTGGCCTTTGGATAAAATTGATAAAAATTTTAGGTTATGTTTTAAAGAAACATTATTCAAAACGTGAATAGGGTCATGCTCGTCAAATAATGGTCATGTAACACGAATTTGGGCGTAACAATAATATAATACATATAACACCCAACATGGGAATCTTTAGTCTAAAGTATTAACACGCATGAATAATAATAACGATAATGGAACAATAATATAAACAAATAATAATGATGATAATAACAACAATATGGAAACATGACTAAGCAATTTATAATGCATACAAGAATGATGATAGAAACAATACATACACAATCTTAAATATTTAACAGAATGATTTTTAATACAGTAAAAAATAATAATAATAAATAAAGTAAACAATGTGTGAAACAGTTTTTAAATAAAGTTAGAATTTAAAATCAACAGATTAGGGGGTAATCAGAATAAAAAGAAGTTAAAGGTAAAATTTGTAAATAGATGGCCGAATAAAGACCAGAATGAAATGCGCTTATAGTGTGAGGACTGAACGAGGAAATACCCCCGTCCATCAAAACGCGCGGTCTTAATAGGGACTGAATTACAAACGAGTTAAGACTTGTGGGGCCGATTTAAAAGAAATGAAAAAGGCTGACTGCTCAATATTATAAAACCCGGGGATCAATAGCGCAATAAATCCCTAAGACCAAAACACGCGGATCCCGAATCTGGAGCGGGTCGGGCTGTACCGGGTCCCCTATACGACACCGTTTTAGGGCCATTGAAACGGGCCTTAAACGGTGTCGTTCAGTGCGTCTTGATGAAACCCTAAAACTATCAGACCATTTTTTTTCTAAACAAAAACAGAATGAAATCTAGGCCCCCCCTCTTCTTCGTTTTCGTTCTCCATCGTAAAGGAAATGAGAAAGATATGGCCACTACGACGCCATGATGATCGGCGACTAGTGGCCGATTCGAGGCCATTCAGCCCCTCCTTCAAACCCAAACCCGGATCTAGCCTCGACAGCCCCTTTTATTCCGATTTCAACAAAAAAGAGTCCGCCGATCCCACTTCCGCAGGTAAGTCCTCGCCCTTTTTTATTTACCCCCTTTTTTAGATTCAAAATAGTAAAATAAAAATGAATCAAAATCAAAAATGAATCGCAATATAAAATAATCGAAGAAAATGGAGACCTTGATGCTTCTATTCAATCTTTTATTACCGATTCGTGAAATTCGTAAAAGAAAAAGAGAGCTTTCAAACTTCTATTTTGGTTTCTTTTCTGATGTATGTAAATGACCTAAAATAAAATGAGAAACAAATGGAAGATAGTAAACTATGAAAATTCCAGATCAACCTTCTTGTTTCTTTTGTTTGTTCGATTGCTGGAAGTTTGTAAAAACTGCCGAAGAACGTTACAATCGTTTTCTTCAGTTTATATAATCGATTTGCAAAAGCCCTTTTTTTGTTTTCTATCCTCCTTTGCTTCGTTTTCTGTTGTTTTGTTTTGTTCTTCTTTGCAGGTGATGGGCGATGCATGCGTGGGTGCCGACTGAGGTGCGGGGAGTTGCAGTCGTCAGGAGGTATGGGCATGGAAACCGACGCGCGTGGGAAGCCGAACCGATGCGGGGCGCGCGTGTGAAAGACACGATGACAGACGAACGGTCAGTGTGCGTGGTGGGCAGACGACGGGCCGGCGGCTAGGGGTGATGACACCCTAGGGTTTTCTGATTTTGCTTAGTCCCTGGGCCATATTGGGCTTTTTGTAAATGGACGTTATTGGGCTGTTAAAGTTTGTTTGTTTGGGTTTTGTATACTATTTTTTAGTCTGTATTGGGCTGTATATCATTGGGCTTGAACTAGGGTTTTGGGCCATTTTCTGTTGTAATTGGACGTTTATTGTTTGTTTATTTTGGGTTTTGGATTCTATTATTTTGTTTATTGGGCTTTGATGGGGCTGGTTTGCAGTTGGGTTAACTGGGCTTCAGGTTTGAGTTTGGTTATAAATGGACATTTAAAAGGACTATCATATTTTTGGACTTTATTCATTTCTTTTTTGTTTTATTACTGGGTTTATTCTTTGATGGGCCTCGGTTGCTTCTGACGGGTCCGGGCCGATTTGGTTATTACACCTACATTACCGGGGTCTGTTCCTATTTTGGTTTCTGGTGGACCAGCAATTCCAAGAATCAAATCCAAATTACATGTTTCAGCACTATAGTCCCCAGTAACATTCTGATTGACAAACTTTGTTTCATCAAGACCCTGTCTCACGTCTTTGACCTTCACGCCTTTCGGCCTTGTTTCCCGATCATGAAAATCAGAAGACCCTTTATCGATGCCCTTGGCATATCGACGAGGCGAGTGTAAACCAAGCTTCTTCTTTAAGGTACGGTTCCAGTGATTCTTTATTGCATTATTGGTCCTTCTTGGTAGAAGCTCAGCTACTTTTGTCCAATTATTCCCATAAATTTGGTGATAACATGTAAGAATGGCCTCCTCTTCTTCCCCCCATGAATCTTTTCTTATGGTTGGATCTAAATGATTGTACCACCTTTCTCAGTATTGCTTGCCTATTGCGATTACAGACTTCGCAATGACACCGACCACTACGATCATACAAATACTAATACTAATAATCAACCCTAATCCTAAAAAAACCTTACAAAATTGACAGTCAATTAAAAATTTGTCATATATTACCTATTTAACCTAAAAATTTAGTATTATTTAGTTTTTTTAAAAGAAAGTGTATTTTACGTGTAACTAATAGTTGAAATTAATATTTAACTAACATGAAAACTTTCCCTAAAAAATAACATTTAACCTTTCTTCAATCTATAATAGTGTATCTATATTTATAATAAAAATACTCTTTATTGTTAATAATATTATTAAATTCACAATATTAATTTATTAATATTATTATGTGATGAAAATAATATTAATTCAATATTAATTAATATGATATTATATTAACATACAATTAAATAATTTGGTCATATTTTTTAAAATTCTACTTAAAAAATAATAATATATTATTAATCAATAAAATTATAAATCTATAAAATTATTAAATATAATTAGATAAATTAAAATAATAAAAATCCAAGTTATTTTAATTAAATATATCATTTATATATATAAATATAATTTTATTTTAAATATAATAATTAACAATGTTAAAACCATTTTTATAATTAATTTATGATATATATAAGCAGAAATTTAGAAAACTTGTAAACCAACGAGAGTACCTTTATCTTTCATGATATTATTAAATTAAATTTAAAAATAATTATTTTTAATTTAGACTTATTAGTTAAAAACAGCTCTGCTAATTTTAAAATAGACTTATTAAAATATTTGAGATAAAAAAATGTATAATCTTATTTATATATATATATATATATATATATATATATTAATTTAAAATAAAATTTTGTAAAGGTTACAAAGATAGACCTAATAACTTACAAGCTCAAAGAATCGAAGAATAAAAAAAATCAAATCATAACACCTCATAATGAAACAAAAAATAACACCAAATTACAAACCCGATTCAATAACCATGCCGGAAGCATCATCAACTTGAAAACAAAATTCTAAACTTTTGGTAGAATGGGTATTGACTTCCTAACCTTGCATCTCAATGTGTCACTTTCATGCTCAAAGTCGCCATCTTAAAATCAATCGAATCATTCAAGGTGTTTGATTTCTTTCTTTCTCTATTTTTGTTTTCGAAGAATCATGGAATTCATTTCACATTTTTATTCTCCCTTTTTCTCCTAAGGCTAAGATTATAGTTATTATTACTATTCCTCGTCCAACAAGATTTCATAACAATAACCCAATTGTTCCACTTTTTTTAAGGCCTAATCTTGTAGTATTGATTATGAATTGAATTATTCGTTCAGGCTCGAAGGTTCGTCCAGAATATAAGAGGATTTGAGTAAAAATATATGTTTGAAAAATTGGCTTTGAAAATAAAAAAAAGATTGGTTTTCTAAACGGACTAGGCCTCAGGTAATATTTTTTTTGCCCGAGTCTACCCTGAATTTGCCTAAATTTTTTTCATTACTGTTTTGCTGCTATTTTGATGTTGTTTTGTTGCAATTTTACTATTATATTGTTACTATTTTATTGTTATTATTTAGATATTAGATAACTCTTATTTTATTGTTAATTTTGCTACTATTTTAGAGGCATGTGGTTGTTAAGTTGAAACAATTTAAGTGTTATTTAAGTATAAATATTTTTTTAATTGTTTTTAACTTTTTTAGGAAATATTATTTTAATATTTTTAGTATATTTGATGTATTATATTTTCTAATTAATTTTCATATAAAAAAATTAATATGAGCAGGTTGGATCGAGTTGGGTCGAACTTGAATTTAACATTTTTTCATTTGAGTAGGACTTAAACAAAAAATTTAAACCTATTTCAAGCTCAATTTTTTAAACCTGATCAAACCCATACCTAAAAGAGACTTAAAATTTTATATTGAACCAATGCCAACCTCACTATTATAATTCTAACCGAATAAAGCTAATATTAATATTATCCACTTTCCATTCCTTACTTTGCAATCATTGTTTTGACACTCACCTGATCATAATTGTAATGGCCCATTTTTGCCCGGGCCCATCAAACAAAACCAAAACAGAAACAAAATAAAAAATCAAAGTCCAGATTTTTTAAGTCCATTTACAAAACCAGACCCAATACCCGGGCCCAATACCACAAACAGACTACCCAACACCTAAACAGACCCGAACTAAGCCAAGTGGCCCAAAACAGTACTGCCCAAAACACTTGTGGCCCAAAAGGCCCAAAACATTAAGTTGCCTAAATAGAAACTTAGGGTTTCTGGGAGCCCTAGCACCGCAAGTTCAGAATCCCGATAGTCGCGCCACAACCAGCACTCATCAGCCTTTGGTCACTCCATCATCAGCCCGCATGTCGCCCCACAGCCGAGATCTCCGCTTCCGACCTGCAAAAGAAGAAAGAAAACACAGCAGCAGATACGGGAATAATATGTATTTCCTTTTTTGTTTTTTTTCATTTTGGGGCTATAAAAACCCCCAAAAAATCTGTAAAAAGGATTCACGAGAATAGACATAGGCAGAACACTAAAGTTTTACAGAAATAAAACATCAAACAGAGGTGATTTTCTATAACAGCCCGATTTTGACCCTAATCGGAACGGTGGTTTTGGAACCACGAATCTGAGTCAGAAAAATATTTTAATATTATTTTCTATGCTCATTATGTGTGATTTGGTGTGTGTGAAAATTTCGTATTAAAATTTAATCGATTTGGTGCTTAATTGTGAAAAAAGGGCTTAATCGCATAAAAAGAAATTTTGGTAGATAAATGAGTAAGTACTGAATTGAAGATGTCTTTATAAATTGGAGGTTTAAAATGGAAAATTGACCATAAAATGAACTTAGTGTCTTTCATCATTATGCATGTAATAGTAACTGAATTTTTATTATGTTTTATTATTATGTTATAATAAAATATGATAAAATATAAAATACTTTAATTAAAGATGAAAGTGCTCATCTTTTTCATGGTGCTTGGCCGAAACTAAGAGAAAAGAATTGGGAGAAGAAGCTTTGTAATATTCGGCCTTTACAAGCTCAATAGATCAAGAACAAAAAGAAATGGGATTGGATCGGGGAAAAGCTAAGTTGAACGAATAGTCGAAAAACCTAAACCGTCAATTTCTGAGGTAAGTTTATAAGCAATCGGATTGATACAAATTTTATTCTATATTAAAAATGTTTATGATAAAGCAAAATAATTGATTTAATTGCATAAGGCCGAATGTGGCATGAGTAATATATTTTGCTATATCCGAATGTGAGATTAGTATGTATAAGTATAAATGTAAGCTTGGATTAATTGAGTTGATCGAATATATGTACATGTATAAAAGTATAGTTATTTGTGAAAATGGAAAGTGAGTGATGTTTGAAATTGAATATGAGGATATATATATATATATATATATATATATATATATCTGTGTGTGTGCATGTGTGTGTGTTTATGTATATTGGGTGTTGCCGAATGTGATGATATGTAATAGGAGGAAAGAGAGTTGTTTTGAATCTTCAAATATATGTGTACTTATATGAATGGGAATGAAATCATATGTATGTTTAGTATGGAAAGGAAGATGGGCTAATGAGCACTATGTGTGCGAGCTTATATACCGAGCATTGAGTGTGTGATATCGGTTGTTTGGCACTATGTGTGCGAGCTTATATGCCGAGCACTGTGTGTGCGATATCGGTTGTTTGGCACTATGTGTGCGAGCTTATATGCCGAGCACTGTGTGTACGATTTCGATTAATTGGCACTATTTGTGCAGAAAAATAAGTAACGGGACTAAGTGTACGATACGTTACATGAGTTACACTAAGTTTGCGGAATTACAAATCTCTCGAAACATAAACAAATGGATGGAGATAACTGAGAAGTGTTACTTAAGTAAGTGATGCATGATATCTTAGTAACCTAGTACTAATGAGGTAAGTTGCTCTTGTTTTATGAATTTATAAAAATGAGATGTCTTCATAAATTTATGAGATTGTTCGAAATGGTTAAATGGTATGTGAGTATTCGGCTTTGAGATTTATTGAATTTTGTAAGGGTTACATGGTAATATGTTATATGTGTTTGCGGTTAAGAGTTCTTTTATGATCTAGTTGAATTGATTAAATTTGTATAATGTTTTGTTGCATATATTTCCTTTTGCTTATAACTTACTAAGCTATATTAGCTTACCGTACGTGTGTTTGTTTAACTATTGTATAGATCTTGAAGTCTAAGTGTGCGAATTTAAAAATATCGAGCACTAACTGTGCGAAATCGGTCGTTATGCACTAAGTGTGCGAATTGAATTTCCGAGCACTAAGTGTGCGAAATCGGACAAGGAGCACTAAGTGTGCGATTAATTTTTTTATATCTTGGATTGAATTTTTGGGTAAGTGGATATTATGAGATGATATTAATTGAAATCAAATAAGAGTGATAAATTAGTTTGGATGGAATGTATCAACTAATTTTATAGTTCAATTGATATGAGTTGACATGGAGTAATGCTTACAAAATCTCATTGATTTATACATGAATTTTATATATTGTATTCGGCCATGTGGAAGTTTGTATAAAGAACTCATTTGATTAGTTTTAAATCTTGAATATGTGATTTATATGGGTTTGAAGTGCAAGTATAAGTTCAGTAAGTAATATATATATATATATATATGCATGTGAAACCTATTATCGAAGGTTTGGAAGTTCGGCCTTTGGGCTCTAAAACGAGAAAGATTTCGAAAGGTGATATGAACTAAAGTCATGGTTATAAACCTTGGTTGTGAGTATATTATTTTGACCTTGCTAGTGTAGTGTTATAATGCATTATTGTTGTGAAATTGCTTATAACTTACTAAGCTTTCGAAGCTTACTTTGTGTATTTTTCTTATGATTATAGAGTTTCAAAGACTTGCTCGGGTTGGAAGTCGAAGGAGATCTCATCACACTATCTAGTTTTCGCTTCGGTAAATAAATGCTTGAAGATTTGGTTATGTGGCATGTATAGACTAGTTATGATATGTTGGTTTTGAAATTATATATATAGCCATGAGAAAATGGCTTGATTATGATGTAAATGGTTGCGTATTCGGTCATGTCTTAAGTTTAATTTGGAAGTATGTTTCATGGTAAATATGTTTGTAATGTGGTTATATGATTTTGCAATGAAATAATTTTTGGTTAGCAGCAGTGATATGATTTTGAAAAAGCACCAAAAATAGGAGTAATGGAATTAGAAAGTGAATAAGATATAAAATTAAAGCTTATTGTGTCTATTTTTATATGAAAGAAACAGAGTAGGCAAAGAAAGTTTATATTGTGAGATATTTAAATTTTAGTGAGACTGGTTCTGAATGACTTCGTGATCCCCTGTTCTGTCTTGGAAAAATTATTAAAACTTGTACAAAAATAATTATGGAGCATAGTTTATATTCTTAGAATCCTTAATGAGTCCATTTTTTATTGGAATAAACGAGAACATTAATTGAATTCTGTAAAATGTGATAATTGAGTTTTTGTAAGGATAGGTCAGAACCATCGAATAGTGAAATAGGGGAAATTTTAATGATTAAACTGTACTAATTGGCCACATGAAAAACTTTGGAAAAATTATAGTAGGAAGATATATGAGTCTAATTTCAAGGAAAATTTACGGATCTAAATTTTGAGTTTTGTAACTCGAGTTATAGTCAATTTAGTCAACATGATGCAGATGGACAATTTCAATTTTTATGCCCCGAATTAGTAGTTAAGTCTAGTAATGCCTCATGCTCGACTCCGGCAACGGTTTCGGGTAAGGGGTGTTACATTTGATTGGTATCAGAGCTACGGTTTAGTCGGTTCTCGGACTAACGTAGCGCATGTGAGTCTAGCTATACATGCCATATTTAACCTGCGATAGTGTGATATCTCCTGATTCTGACAAAAATTATTTTGATGAGACAGATAAGTTTTCAACCGAGCTAATTTTGATAGTACAGAATGTGTACTCGAATGTTTGAATGGAAATGTGTTGATGATGAGTTTAAAACTCATAAAGGTATGGATCAAAGAGTATGATATATTGATGTTGACAAATATTATAATTATATGAGCACATAGATTATGATATGTGAGTTGTGATTGCTATCTGAAATGTTTTGATTGTAAATTAATGATTTGAGTTGGGATATGAATTAATTGCTAAGAATAAAGGTGATTAAAGGCAAATGTTTATTAAACGTTTGGACAATATGAAATTATTAATGAATTGACTATTTGTAAAAGTGTGTTATGTATATATATGTGTAAGTTAAATTTGAGGCTTTATTACCCTTAACCACCTTAGTAGTGAAATGTTACTCTGAAATCTGTAAGATTTGGGTTGAATAAGCTCAAGAGTGTGGAATTACAGAAGTCCGTATTCAAAAGATTAATAATGTGGCCAGAAAAGAGATTGAATCAGCAAAAGAAGAAAGTATTAAAAGAGACATTGGATAGTTCTGTAGATTATTGAGATTATGTGAAGTTGCGGTTAAAGAAGAATTTATCTCCGATCAAATGACTTATTCAGGTATGTTAACTAAGAAAAATATTAGTTAGAAGCTTTTCTGAATTGATTTCTGTTAGTGAAGGGATAATGTAAAAATTTCTAATGGCAGAATTAGACAGTTGAAATAATGTTTGAATCGTATTAAGGACTGAGTATGGTGGTTATAGTTGGGCAATTATTATGATTTCTTTTGGGCATTCTATGTGTATAATTATTCTCAGAAGTATATGTGACTGTTTAATTTCAGAAGGAATTCTTATCATAAAAGAACATCGGCTAAACATATTAATAGATGAAAGTATCATTGGTTTGTTTGGGGTTGTAATTTTCTGATATTCAGTGTAGCTTCAGATGTTGAAAATTTAGTTATTCTGGTTTTCTCATGATTCTATGTGATTATCTATAAGAGATGTTCATCTGAAGGAAATAGTTATAAAAGTTGTGCTTCTGCACTGGTTGTTGTTCAAATCATATTTGATTTTCTTCTGAGTTCAGATGCTTCGTTAATATCTGGGATATTATCTATTGTCACGGGTAAGAAGATAATCTTATTATGACAATCTGATTTCTATTTGATGACTGTAGTATATATAAATGTAATAGCCTAAATTTTCAGTGGTGTCGAAATAGTGATTCGAGGTCACTAAATCCGACAAGTGAGTAGAAAATATTATTAATTTAGTGAGTATAAGTTAAATGTGAAGTTAGAAAAAAAAATTAAATAATTAGAATCGAAAACGAGGTATCGAGACCTCGGAGATTTTTAATCTAGCCATAAATGTTTTATAAATATTTATGGAGTGTTAATAAGTTAGTATTAAAGTTTCGTCAAGAAATTTTAAAGTTCCGATAGTTAATTGAACAAAAAGGACTAAGTTGTAATAAATGCAAAGTTATGAGAAATGATTAAATAGTTTAAATGATAAAAGAAAGAGGGCTTAAAAGGCAAATAGACCCAAGGTCTATTTGGGCTGGACGGCAAGGGCATGAAACCAGAGAAAATAAGGAGAAATAAGGGTAAATTTGGAATATTGCAAAATTTACTTAATAAAGCTAGGACTAAAGTGGAATTATCTAGATTTCTCTTGATTTCTCTTCATTTTCTTCAGCTGAAAAACAGCCATGGGAGAGAGCTTCAAGCTGGTTTTCATACTCAAGCTTCATGTAAGTTTAATTCTTGCTTTCTCTTTGAAATTTCTATGTTTTTAGACTTTTACAATTGGATCCAACTTACTATGTCATTAGTTTTTGATTCTATAGCTAATTTTTAAAGTTGATGTGGATTATTACTGGAAGAATATGATGAATAAATATTGATTTGGTGCTTTAATTTTGTTATATGATGATATTATCAAGTGAAATTGATGAAAATGGGTTTTAGGACCTAATTGTGAAATAGCTGAAATTATGGCCTAGTGTTAAAATTCTGATTTCAAAGGTTATGAAGTAGTTTAAAATGATAGAGAAAAGTATTAAATGAGAAAATTAACTCAATTGAGGGGTTAATTCAGCAAGGACTGAATTGTATGAATTGTGGAATTAGGGACAAAATAGAAATCAACATGTTACACTAAAGCAGTTTTGGACAGCAGCAATTGTCTAACTTTGAAAAAGCACCAAAAATTGTAGAAATTGAATTAGAAGTTGAGATAGATATGGAATTAAATCTTGTTGAGTCTATTTTCATATAAAAGAAACATAGCAAGCAAAGGAAGTCTACATTTTGAGATATTTAAAGTTTTGCAAGACTGGTTTAGAATAACTTCGTGATCCCTTGTTCTTACTTTAAAAATTCACTAAAAATTGTACAAAAATAATTATGAGTTATAATTTATATGTTTAGAATCCTGAATGAGTCTATTTTCAATAGAAATAAACGTGAACATCATCTGAATCTTGTATAAAGAGATAATTAATTTTTAGTGAAGAAGGGGTCAGAGCTGCCAGACAGTAGAACAGGGGTGACTTTGATGAATAAACTGTACTAATTGGCCACACCAAAAATTCTTGAAAAATTATGGTAAGAAGATATGTGAGTCTAATTTCAAATAAAATTAACGGATCTTAATTTGGAGTTCTGTAGCTCAAGATAAAAATAATTTAGTGACTATGACACGGATGGACAGCTTGAATATTCACATGAGTAAATAGTGAAAATTATAGAAAATGTTACTTACAAGTGTGTTGTTTATACTAAGGATGTGGATGGAGAGGAGGAGGAGGGAAAATAATATATGAATGACTTGTGTATAAATTGATTACATGCTCAACTATAATTGATATAATGTTTTATTTGGAATATTTATTATGAAATTATGATTATCGTTATAATACAAAAATTGAAGTTGTGAGTTTATATGGCTAAATTTTAGTGATCATTTGTTAATTTTATGAATTTCATTATGTGTTATTTCATATGTATTGATGATCAAATTGAGCATTTCAGTTCAGTGATAACATGAATTGACGGAAAATACAATGGTTGAACCATGGCAACAAGTGATAAGTGATAGCTTCGGCTACACTTATCTGATCAAAGACAAGTGAAAGTGAAAAGTGGTAGCTCCGACTACCTGATCAGTGAAAAGTGGTAGCTCCTGCTACCTGATCAGTGAAAAGTGGTAGTTTCGACTACCTGATCAGTGAAAAGTGGTAGCTCCAGCTACCTGATCAGTGAAAAGTGGTAGTTTCGGCTACCTGATCAGTGAAAAGTGGTAGCTCCGGCTACCTGATCAAGTGAAAAGTGGTAGCTTCCGCTACCTGATCAGTGAAAAGTGGTAGCTCCGGCTACCTGATCAGTGAAAAGTGGTAGCTCTAGCTACCTGATCAGTGAAAAGTGGTAGTTTCGGCTACCTGATCAGTGAAAAGTGGTAGCCTCGGCTACCTGATCAGAGAATAGTGGTAGCTTCGGCTACAAGTGACAAGTGATTTCCGTGTAAGACCATATCTGGGATATGGCATCAGTGATTATCAGTGAAATTCAAGGCATACCGGTGCAGAACAATTTCGTAAGACGTTCACTAATTTGACGAAGTTGGTAAGTGTTATATAGAATTATGTGATATAAGGAAATATGAGTTGATGATACATGAACATAGAACTTGGTTGATGAATGAGTTAATGAGAAGAGTTCTAAAATGACATAATCTAAATTCGAAATGAAATATTATGAAAATGTACTTGGAATGTATTGGTATGTCTTGTGTGTGTTATTTGAGTTCATAATATGGAAAGTAAATGTATGTGAAAATATGAGGTGATGATATCTGTACATGGAATTTATTTATGGATACATGCATCCTAATGGATTTTAGAGAACATTGAAATTGGGCTCAATAAGTGAGTTGCCAATTTAAATTGTAATTGGCAGGAAGAGTTAGTGAATTGCATGATTATGAGTTGTTACATGTATTTGTCAAAAATACGAGGAAATGATGGTAAATGATACATGGAAATATGAGACTATAATATATAAAAATATGGAATGTGTTTGATAAATGTGTTCATTCATAATTATAGAATTTTTGCATCTCAAGTGCACTATATGTATAAAGATGATGTTTCAAATGATTTGATAAGTAAAACTCAAATATGAAGTAGTTTGAAACCAAGAAAAATTGTTATAAAAATGTATATGAAAAACAGAGGTGCGATTGTTATAAGCTATATGAATACATAGGATGAAAAAGTACAAGTACAAGAGAAATTTAATGAGAATTGAGCCCATATACGTTTCTTGTTATTTATATGAAGTGTACGACTAACAAATCGTATTAAGTATAAGGCTCAGTTGAATATCTTAAATTAGTTTTTATATGTATTAAATGTGGTGAAAAATAAGGATCAAATGAGTGAGAAATATGGCTTGAAAAATAGCATAATTTGTAAAAAATTAACTTTACCACACGGCCAAGCAACACGGGCGTGTACTAAGGCCGTGTGACCCAAGTTTCTCCACAGATGCAAGTCAGAGAGTTATACGCCCTAGAGGCTCGGCCATGTGAGCCACACGGGCGCGGGAACCTTGTAAATGAGATAAACTTAAGGATTTTGCGAAAAATTTTATACGATTTTGATTTAGTCCTGACCCAATCCCAATGCATGATTTGAACCTTAAGGGTCTGATAAAGGAAACTTTTACAATAAATTTTAATATTTGAGCGATAAATGGTTTAAATAATCTGTAAATGTTTCGTACTCTTCGGTAATGCCTCATACTCTGTTCTGGCGTCGAACACGGGTAAGGGGTGTTACAATAAAGATATATTTGGATTATTCTTTCTAACGAGAAGAAAAGATCTCTTCGAAAAGACCGATTCTGTGGTTTAATCTGATATGAAACTATTTGATTGAAAATGTAACTAAGTTATGTGAGTTCGAATCTATTCACTGGATCGGAAACAAACTTTAAATGTACGTGTGTGATTTGAAGGATAGTGTGGAAGTAGAACTTGTATTTTTGAGGATTTGATACAGAATTATGTCTATCGGAACAATCCTATCTGAGAAATGTTGTGGAAAATTAAAGTTAGTTCAATTGTTGAAGCTTTCTTTTGCACGAAGACATTATCCACTAAAATATTAGTTCTGATTTAGCCTAAATTGAACAAAGAGTTTACGAACCTTATTCATGTGACAATGGACGAGTCGAAGTATAATAATGGAGTACACAGAGATATCCTGTGATTCCTTATGGTTAGAATTGTTAAAAGACTATGAGCTTGTGATTGACTACCATCTGGGAAAGGCTAATGTTATTACTGATGTTTTAAACCGAAAATCACTGTTTGGTTGGTGTGCAATGAATGCGTATATGGTCTCGTTCAATAATAGTTGAATTAAAAGTAAGACTGTTATTTATTCAACAAAATTAGTGATACTCAAAAAGTTGATAATGATTTGTTATCAAAGCAGGTCCAAGGTGATTTGAGGGTTGATTTAGAGTTTCAAAGTTGATGCTGAAATTTGTCTGAGGTTCAGAAACCAAATATGTACTCCGAGGAATTCAGATGTTGATTCAGATGATTTTGAATGAAGCCACAACAATTAATTGGCTGTTCACTCAGGGAGTATAAAGATGTATAGTGATCTGAAACAACTTTACTGGTGGTATGGTATGAAATGAAATATTTCTGACTTTTCTTCGAAACACTTAATCTGTCAACAAGTAAAAAGCCGAGCATCAAGTACCTTCTGGGTTGCTTCAGTTGATTTTGAAACCTAAATGGAAATGGGATAGAGTCACGATGGATTTTGTATTTGGTTTTCAATTGACACTGAGAAAGAAAAATGCAATTTGGGTTATTGTTGATTGATTGGCTAAATCGGCTTATTTTGTTTTGATATGTACAGACTACTCGCTTGATAAGTTGGTTGAATTGTATGTTTCTCAAATTGAAAGATTACATGGTGTACCTATATCTATTGATTTAAATAAAGATCCGAGGTTTACATCGGGGTATTGGAAGAAATTGCATGATACTTTAGGTACGAAATTACATTTCAGCACAGCTTTCCATCCACAGACAGGTGGTCAGTCTAAACGAGTTATTCAGATACTGGAGGATATGTTGAAATGTTGCATTCCTGAGTTTGAAGGTACGTAGGAACGAGATCTACCTCTGATTGGATTTCCATACAATAAAATGGCACCATATGAAGCTTTGTACGGTCGTAAATGTCATACACCTCTATATTGGAACAAGCTAAGTGAAAGCAAGATACACGGGGTTGATTTAATCAAAGAGACTGAGCAGAAAGTAAAAATGATCCGAGAAAGTTTGAAAGCCGCCTCAGATCGTCAGAAATCGTATGCAGACTTGAAACGTAAAGATATAGAGTTTCAAGTGGGCGATCGAGTATTTTTGAAAGTCTTTCCGTGGAAAAAGATACTTAGATTTGGTCGTAAAGGAAAGCTGAGTCCGAGATTTATTGGGCCGTACGAAGTTATTGAGCGTATTGGGCCGGTTGCGTACAGACTTATGTTGCCATCTGAGCTAGACAAGATGCACAATATTTTTCATGTATCTATGCTTCGACGATACCGATCCGATCCTTCTCATGTGATTAGCCCATCAGAGATTGAGATTCAACTCGACTTGACTTATGAGGAAGAATCGATTCGTGTCCTAGCTCGTGAAGTGAAAGAGTTACGAAATAAGAAAATCTCATTGGTTAAAGTAATGTGGCATAAGCATGGGGTCGAGGAAACAACCTGGGAACTCGAAGATTCGATGAGAGAACGCTACCCACATTTATTTATCGGTAAGATTTTTGGGACGAAAATCCTTAAGGGGGAGAGTTGTAATAGCCTGATTTTGACCCTAATCAGAACGGTGGTTTTGGAACCACGAATCTGAGTCGGAAAAATATTTTAATATTATTTTCTATGCTCATTATGTGTGATTTGGTGTGTGTGAAAATTTCGTATTAAAATTTAATCGATTTGGTGCTTAATTGTGAAAAAGGGCTTAATCGCATAAAAAGAAATTTTGGTAGATAAATGAGTAAGTACTGAATTGAAGATGTCTTTATAAATTGGAGGTTTAAAATGGAAAATTGACCATAAAATGAACTTAGTGTCGTTCATCATTATGCATGTAATAGTAATGGAATTTTTTATTATGTTTTATTATTATGTTATAATAAAATATGATAAAATATAAAATACTTTAATTAAAGATGAAAGTGCTCATCTTTTTCATGGTGCTTGGCCGAAACTAAGAGAAAAGAATTGAGAGAAGAAACTTTGTAATATTCGGCCTTTACAAGCTCAATAGATCAAGAACAAAAAGAAACGGGATTGGATCGGGGAAAAGCTAAGTTGAACGAATAGCCGAAAAACCTAAACCGTCAATTTTCGAGGTAAGTTTATAAGCAATCGGATTGATAAAAATTTTATTCTATATTAAAAATGTATATGATAAAGCAAAATAATTGACTTAATTGCATAAGGCCGAATGTGGCATGAGTAATATATTTTGCTATATCCGAATGTGAGATTAGTATGTATAAGTATAAATGTAAGCTTGGATTAATTGAGTTGATCAAATATATGTACATGTATAAAAGTATAGTTATTTGTGAAAATTGAAAGTGAGTGATGTTTGAAATTGAATATGAGGATTATGTGTGTGTGTGTGTGTGTGTGTGTGTGTGTGTGTGTGTTTATGCATATTGGGTGTTGCCGAATGTGATGATATGTGATAGGAGGAAAGAGAGTTGTTTTGAATCTTCAAATATATGTGTACTTATATGAATGGGAATGAAATCGTATGTATGTTTAGTATGGAAAGGAAGATGGGCTAATGAGCACTATGTGTGCGAGCTTATATACCGAGCACTGTGTGTGTGATATCGGTTGTTTGGCACTATGTGTGCGAGCTTCTATGCCGAGCACTGTGTGTGCGGTATCGGTTGTTTGGCACTATGTGTGCGAGCTTATATGCCGAGCACTGTGTGTGCGATATCGGTTAATTGACACTATGTGTGCAGAAAATAAGTAACGGCACTAAGTGTGCAATACGTTACATGAATTGCACTAAGTGTGCGGAATTATAGATCTCTCGAAACATAAACAAATGGATGGAGATAACCAAGAAGTGTTACTTAAGTAAGTGATGCATGATATCTTAGTAACCTAGTACTAATGAGGTAAGTTGCTCTTGTTTTATGAATTTATAAAAATGAGATGTCTTCATAAATTTATGAGATTGCTCGAAATGGTTAAATGGTATGTGAGTATTCGGCTTTGAGATTTATTGAATTTTGTAAGGGTTACATGGTAATATGTTATATGTGTTTGCGGTTAAGAGTTCTTTTATGATCTTGTTGAATTGATTAAATTTGTATAATGTTTCGTTGCATATATTTCCTTTTGCTTATAACTTACTAAGCTATATTAGCTTACCGTACGTGTGTTTGTTTAACTATTGTATAGATCTTGAAGTCTAAGTGTGCGAATTTAAAAATACCGAGCACTAACTGTGCGAAATCGGTCGTTATGCACTAAGTGTGCGAATCGAATTTTCGAGCACTAAGTGTGCGAAATCGGACAAGGAGCACTAAGTGTGCGATTAATTTTTTTATATCTTGGATTGAATTTTTGGGTAAGTGGATATTATGAGATGATATTAATTGAAATCAAATAAGAGTGATAAATTAGTTTGGATGGAATGTATCAACTAATTTTATAGTTCAATTGATATGAGTTGACATGGAGTAATGCTTACAAAATCTCATTGATTTATACATGAATTTTATATATTGTATTCGGCCATGTGGAAGTTTGTATAAAGAATTCATTTGATTAGTTTTAAATCTTGAATATGTGATTTATATGGGTTTGAAGTGCAAGTATAAGTTCGGTAAGTAATATATATATATATATATATATATATATATATATGCATGTGAAACCTATAATCAAAGGTTTGGAAGTTCGGCCTTTGGGCTATGAAACGAGAAAGATTTCGAAAGGTGATATGAACTAAAGTCATGGTTATAAACCTTGGTTGTGAGTATATTATTCTGACCTTGCTAGTGTAGTGTTATAATGCATTATTGTTGTGAAATTTCTTATAACTTACTAAGCTTTCGAAGCTTACTTTGTGTATTTTTCTTATGATTATAGAGTTTCAAAGACTTGCTCGGGTTGGAAGTCGAAGGAGATCTCATCACACTATCTAGTTTTTGCTTCGGTAAATAAATGCTTGAAGATTTGGTTATGTGGCATGTATAGACTAGTTATGATATGGTTGGTTTTGAAATTATATATATAGCCATGCGAAAATGGCTTAATTATGATGTAAATGGTTGCGTATTCGGTCATGTCTTAAGTTTAATTTGGAATTATTTTTCATGGTAAATATGTTTGTAATGTGGTTATATGATTTTGCAATGAAACAGTTTTTGGTTAGCAGCAGTGATGTGATTTTGAAAAATCACTAAAAATAGGAGAAATGGAATTAGAAAGTGAATAAGTTATAAAATTAAAGCTTATTGTGTCTATATTTATATGAAAGATACAGAGTAGGCAAAGAAATTTTATATTGTGAGATATTTAAATTTTGGTGAGACTGGTTCTGAATGACTTCATGATCCCCTGTTTTGTCTTAGAAAAATTATTAAAAATTGTACAAAAATAATTATGGAGCATAGTTTATATGTATAGAATCCTTAATGAGTCTAGTTTTGATTGGAATAAATGAGAACATTAATTGAATTCTGTAAAATGTGATAACTGAGTTTTTGTAAGGATAGGTCAGAACCATCGAATAGTGAATCAGGGGAAATTTTAATGATTAAACTGTACTAATTGGCCACATGAAAAATTCTGGAAAAATTATAGTAGGAAGATATATGAGTCTAGTTTCAAGGAAAATTTACGGATCTAAATTTCGAGTTTTGTAACTCGATTTATAGTCAATTTAGTCAACATGATGCAGATGGACAATTTCAATTTTTTTACCCCGAATTAGTAGTTAAGTCTAGTAATGCCTCATGCTCGACTCCGGCAACGGTTTCGGGTAAGGGGTGTTACATTTTCACTTTTTTGTATGTTATTTTTTTATTTTTTTTTTCTTTTGATTTGTACATACTTTCAATAAAAACAGAATTTAAAATAAGATAGGGACGGAATTTCATACCTGAGTGCCGCCGTGGGTGACGGCGTGTAGGCGCGTGGAGGTGGAAGGCCCTAAACTCCGATAGAATGACGAGGACCCTTTTGAGAGCATTTCAGAGCTCTCCTTTGTTTTTTTTTTTTTGAAACGTCTGTTAAAATGATTTTTTTATTAATTTCTTACTTATATAAACAGATGGAACGACGTCTTTTTGGGGGTTGCTTTTAAAGGCCAAAACGACGTCGTTTGAAGGGTCAAGATCCGCGCGTTGACCCGACCCGGGGAGGATCTGCATGTTTCTGTTAAAGGGGATAATTGTCTATTTGGTCCTTCCACTATTTTTTTAAATTTTTTAATTCAGTTCAATTTGAATTTTTAGTTTTTTTTAAATTAACCCAAAAAGTCTATTTTTGTTTCAATTTGATCCCTCGGGTTCCTTAAAGGTTCATAAGCAGAACGATGCCGTTTTATAAAAAAGCGTAATTTCCCAATAAATCCCTGTGGTTTAATAAGAGTTTTAATTTAGTCTTTTTAATCTGTTTTAATTGCTATTTAACCCCTATTTTCTTTATTTTAATTTAATTTTAATTTTATCTTTTTATTTTATTTTATTATTTTCTATTATAATTAATAGTTTTATCACATTAAAATATTCTATATTATTTTCTTATATTTATTAATTTATTAATAATACAAAATTTATATATATATTTTTATATCTATTATTTATATATTTAATTATTATTTTATATATTATTTTACTTGTTTAATAATTTATATATTATTATATGTTTTTTATATTATTTATTATGTTATATTTTGTAATATTATATAGTATTATGTCACATTATATATTATTTCTAAAATTTATTTTATATAAAATTTATTTATATTATTTATCTATTTTATTTATATTGTTTATATTATGCATATAATTTTATAATTAATGTACTACATATATATATATATTATTTATTATTTATTATTTTGTTTAATATTATTTTAATATTATTTTCATATTGGTTATTATATTATATTTTAAAAAAAAACTTTATACATTGTATAGTATTATATTATATCATATTTTTATTCTTATAAAATATATTTATATTGAAAACATGTTTCATTTATATTGTTTATATTATATTTTATTTAAAATCATTATACTATTCTTTTTACTTATGCATTGTTACATTATTTATATCATATAAGTATGTAATTTTATTTATTTATTTATTTATTATTAATTTTGCATGAAAATTTTCATATTTATTTAGTAATTTCTATTTTGATATTTATGGTTTTATGTATATATTTTATTAGCCCATATTCTTTCATTTATTCATTTATAATTGCCATTGTGTAGTTATTTATTAATTGTTTTATGAATAAGTGTTTTGCAAAATTATCATATTTTATCTAAAGGTTTTTTTAAAATAAGGCAATGTTTTGTATTTAGAAATTCGGGAAATAGTGCCCAATCGTTGTAACATCCTAAATTTTTGGGCCTATGCGTTTAATGGGTGAATATGTGTAATGAGTTAATTTGAGGATTAGAGGTCTAAATTGGGCTCAGGTTTGGGCCGAGGCTGTAGTTAAAATTCTTGTTTGAACACTTTAGTGGAAAGCTTGCTAAGTTAGGGCATAACAGATATTAGTTGTGTTTTAAAACACAAATGGGCTTGTGGCCCAGTGGCAAAATGGCGCCACTAAGAGGGAAGGGAGTTGGCGTCAATTGAAGGTCCAAGGTTCGAGTCGCCTGGTACCTTTTATTTTAAATATTTTCGGCATTTATAAGAGCAGTAGTGGAGTTCGACAATGATGCTTAAATTTAGGAATTTATTTAATGTGATAATAAGGTGGATAATGTGCTGATAAAGGAAGGAAGAGGTGGAGTTATCCATGACACTGTGGATGAGTAGTCAGATGAGGATAAGGAGAAAAGATAGGATTTATCCGCAAGGCTAGGTAGTGGCCAAAATTTTGACTCTGAAGGGGAGGAGAAATCGGTTTCTGATATGGCAAAGGGGTGCCGAAATTTCCCCTACTATTTGCTTAACTATTAGATATCAGGAAGGGCACTTTCGGGTTTTTAAGTAAATGCCGAAATTCTCTATAAGTAGGGGTGAGATCTTATCAATTTCGGCAGTTGAACCCTACTCTTTTCTTCATTCTTTGTGCCGAAATTCTCAGTCTTCCTCTGCAATTTCTTTTCTTTTGATTTCTTCAAAAGCCGAAACCTCCCAATCTTCTCAACATCTTTTCTTTCAAAAAGCCGAAACCCTGAACTCTCTTCTCATCTCCATAGCCGAATACTCCCTATTCTTTTGCCGATCCCTTCAACTAAAAGCGAAAACTACTTAGATTCCTTCTTATTATCTTTTCTTCTTGATCTTCTCAAAAGCCGAAAACTCCTAGGAGTTGCCGAATCTTCCCTAGTAAGGTAAGTGTCGACTCTTGTTATTCCTTAAGATCTCTTTCGGTTTTTAGGAGACAAGGTCGAATGGCCACTTGGTTTGAGGCTAATATTTACTCTCTTCCTGCGTTTTACGTGGCATTTCGGGATTTGAAGAAAACCTGTTCGTTTAGATCTAAAAGCCGAAAATCGCTAGTCTCTAATTTCGGGATTTCAAGGTAAGGATTTCAATTCTCCTTAAGATGATCATCCGTTTTCTTTTCGTTAGTTGTGCCTTAACCTAATGTTTCGTTATCGACTTCTGAACAACACCTTAGGCAGACAGCGGTGGTGTTGGCTACGGATAGCGTTGACTTAGAGGGTCTCGTTCTAACGGTAATCAGGTGTGTAGATCTCTAACACACTATTAAATCTGTATGTGTATATATGTGTTGTGGGCTAAGAGCCGGAAAATAGGCTGTGTGAACAGTCGTATTACCCAGAAAGGGTAGGCAAAGAATGTCAGGTACGTAATCATAGAAATCTCTCTATGTGTATCGATGTATGCGATAAACTGAAATCTCTTAGGTAATACATTGTTTGATTTTGCATGTATGTATGCATGGGATGGGATTGATATGATGAAGAGGAAGAAGGTCGCATAGCGATCGGTGGCTTTGCCACATAGGTCACATAGTGATCGGTCTTTATGACAGGCAGCTCAGCTGTCGAAATGCTACGATGTATTATTAAGGTCGCATGGCGATCGGTGGCCTTGCCACATAGGTCACACAGTGATCGGTCTTTAAGACAGGCAGCACAGCTGTCGATATGGTGTGTAGTGGTTGGCGGGTTGATTGTAGAAATCCCCAAGGTGTGATGGTTGGTACGGGTTGGTGTGTAGAGGATGGAATTCTAGGATGGGCTGGGCCATTCATCATTCATTATTTTCATGTAATTATGATTGTTGCCTTTATGTATGGGCCATGGCTCATAATGTGTTTGTGGGCCTTAGGTCAGTGTGTCCGGGATTTATACACTGAGTCTTGGTGACTCACCCTTTTATTTTTCCTACTCTTTCAGATGAGCAATAGGTCGTGGACATGGGAGCCAAGATGGACTCGAGGGGCCATCAAATTTTAATTCTATAGATTATTTTCGGTTTTTCTTCAAGTTTTTAATTTTGGGAATATTTATGTAATAAGGCCCAATAGTTTATTCATCTAAGTAGTTTTTAATGTTTGCAACTTATGAAATTATGTCAAGGGTTTAATTATACGAAATAATAATAATACAAGGTTTTCTTTTCAAATGTCACTTATTTATTCAAATATTGTCTAATTAACTTACGATTTCCAAAACTAACAAAGAAAATATTTTCAATGTACAACCCGTAGCATACCAGATCTGGTCAAAACTTATGGGCCGCGTTTGGGGTGTTACATTTTGGTATCAGAGTCCAGTTCAAAACTCGGGCTGTGAAATGGGCCTAGTAATGTTTTGTAAAGTTGATGTGAATTTGAGAAAAATGTCTTGGATAAAGATATGGCCTTCGAGTCTACCGGCACCCAATCCACGCAGGTAAGTATTCTAACTCTTGATGTGATATGCATGTTAGGTTTTATGGGCTTGATGGACGTAGACTAGTATGTTAGGCATTGATGGACTTTAGGCATGTTAGGCATTGATGGACTTTAGGCTTAGTTTAAACAACTCTTTAAATTCAAAAGACGTAATCTATCCAAACAAACCCGTGAACAAATCGTTGGGTTAGGGTGTGGCAACAGGCATGCGCATGTCTAGGATTGGATTCAGGAAGAGCTTGGTACTTAAGTAGTCCTAGTGACTCGCCTCCTCTTCGCTGGAATCCTACCTAGTGCGTAGTGACTGTTCACCTTAGCCACGAGGATTTGTTGACGGGCCAAAATCTATAATTAAAACCCGAAAGGGACCAGCCACCCTATTTCGCAGAATAACCAAAATACCCCCAAGTTTTGTAAAATTCCGAAATACACTTGATTTGTGAAAATTTCTAGAATACCCCAGAATTGTAAAATTACCAAAATCTGTGAAATTACCGAAACACTCTGGTTGGAAAAATTTCCAAAATACCCGTGGTTTGTGAAAATTTCCAAAACAACCGTGATTTTATAAAATACCCATGTTTTGCGAATTTACCCGAAAACCCCTAGATTTACAAAAGTAACCCGGTTTGCAAAATCAAACTTTCCAAAGTACCCTTGCTTCAAAAAAAAAGTACCAAAATACCTCTAATTCAAAGGAAATCACCAAGATACTTTATTTTGGAAAATTACGAAAATACCCTGTAGGACAAAACTACGAAAATACCCTTGGGTAGAGAAATGGTGAAAATACCCTTATGTGGTGAATGTGAGTGCATGGATGATATATGTATGTTGATATGTGATGGTTGAATGTATGTGGTTTCTAGAATTAGAAGATAAACTTGAGACTGAAACTGTAGATAGGTCCGAATTCGAAAGAACTACTCTTAAACTACTGTCCATAAGATTGTTCGTGGTTAATCAGTGAAAGAAATTAATAATTCATAAAATTTCTAATTCAGATAATACGAGAATCAACAATCAGGGCTAGGAGAGGAAGAAGAGGCCGCGACCGAGGCCGTGGAAGTGTTAGGACTGATGTGCTGACTCAGCTAGTTAGGGAGGTACTGAAGGAGGTTAAAGAAATCGGTGAAACACTTTCGGGTTAGGTGCGTGGACTGTAAGAAAAAAAAAGAGATCGTAGTTTCCTAGGGTTGCAGTCTCGTTCTGTGAAGCATGTTAAGGTACGTCCAAACTTTCGGGTTTGCAAATATTGCAGAAGGCGTCATCCGGGTGAATGTTGGAGGAAGTCAAGAACGTGTTTAAGATGCGGGTCTGAGGAGCATAAGGCTCGGGATTGTTCAATCACCATTAAGTCGGGTATGTTTTGTGTGGATGCTATATTTTTGGGTATAGAAACTGTATGCGTGCAATGTTTATATATTATTAAATTAGAGTGCGCAGCAAAAGCATAATGGTGAGACTTGGGTAGTACGATTAATAGTTAGTTGGAAATTTCGAGGACGAAATTTCTTTAAGGGGGTAGAACTGTAACATCCTGAATTTTTGGGCCTATGCGTTTAATGGGTGAATATGTGTAATGAGTTAATTTGAGGATTAGGGGTCCAAATTGGGCTCAGGTTTGGGCCGAGACTATAGTTAAAATTCTTGTTTGAACACTTTAGTGGAAAGCTTGCTAAGTTAGGGCATAACAGATATTAGTTGTGTTTTAAAACACAAATGGGCTTGTGGCCCAGTGGCAAAATGCCGCCACTAAGAGGGAAGGGAGTTGGCGTCAATTGAAGGTCCAAGGTTCGAGTCGCCTGGTACCTTTTATTTTAAATATTTTCGGCATTTATAAGAGCAGTAGTGGAGTTCGGCAATGATGCTTAAATTTAGGAATTTATTTAATGTGATAATAAGGTGGATAATGTGCTGATAAAGGAAGGAAGAGGTGGAGTTATCCATGACACTGTGGATGAGTAGTCAGATGAGGATAAGGAGAAAAGATAGGATTTATCCGCAAGGCTAGGTGGTGGCCAAAATTTTGACTCTGAAGGGGAGGAGAAATCGGTTTCTGATATGGCAAAGGGGTGCCGAAATTTCCCCTACTATTTGCTTAACTATTAGATATCAGGAAGGGCACTTTCGGGTTTTTAAGTAAGTGTCGAAATTCTCTATAAATAGGGGTGAGATCTCATCAATTTCGACAGTTGAACCCTACTCTTTTCTTCATTCTTTGTGTCGAAATTCTCAGTCTTCCTCTGCAATTTCTTTTCTTTTGATTTCTTCAAAAGCCAAAACCTCCCAATCTTCTCAACATCTTTTCTTTCAAAAAGCCGAAACCCTGAACTCTCTTCTCATCTCCATAGCCGAATACTCCCTATTCTTTTGCCGATCCCTTCAACTAAAAGCCGAAACTACTTAGATTCCTTCTTATTATCTTCTCTTCTTGATCTTCTCAAAAGCCGAAAACTCCTAGGAGTTGCCAAATCTTCCCTAGTAAGGTAAGTGTCGACTCTTGTTATTCCTTAAGATCTCTTTCAGTTTTTAGGAGACAAGGCTGAATGGCCACTTGGTTTGAGGCTTACTCTCTTCCTGCGTTTTGCGCGGCATTCCGGGATTTGAAGGAAACCTATTCGTTTAGATCTAAAAGCCAGAAATCGCTAGTCTCTAATTTCGGGATTTCAAGGTAAGGATTTCAATTCTCCTTAAGATGATCAACCGTTTTCTTTTCGTTAGTTGTGCCTTAACCTAATGTTTCGTTACCGGCTTCTGAACAACACCTTAGACAGACAGCGGTGGTGTTGGCTACGGATAGCGTCGACTTAGAGGGTCTCGTTCTAATGGTAATCAGGTGTGTAGATCTCTAACACGCTATTAAATCTGTATGTGTATATATGTGTTGTGGGCTAAGAGTCGAAAAATAGGCTGTGTGAACAGTCGTATTACCCAGAAAGGGTAGGCAAAGAATGTCAGGTACGTAATCATAGAAATCTCTCTATGTGTATCGATGTATGCGATAAACTGAAATCTCTTAGGTAATACATTGTTTGATTTTGCATGTATGTATGCATGGGATGGGATTGATATGATGAAGGGGAAGAAGGTTGTATAGCGATCGGTGGCTTTGCCACATAGGTCACATAGTGATCGGTCTTTATGACAGGCAGCTCAGCTGTCGAAATGCTACGATGTATTATTAAGGTCGCATGGCGATCGGTGGCCTTGCCACATAGGTCACATAGTGATCGGTCTTTAAGATAGGCAGCACAGCTGTTGATATAGTGTGTAGCGGTTGGCGGGTTGATTGTAGAAATCCCCAAGGTGTGATGGTTGGTACGGGTTGGTGTGTAGAGGATGGAATTCTAGGATGGGCTGGGCCATTCATCATTCATTATTTTCATGTAATTATGATTGTTGCCTTTATGTATGGGCCAGGGCTCATAATGTGTTTGTGGGCCTTAGTCAGTGTGTCCGGGATTTATACACTGAGTCTTAGTGACTCACCCTTTTATTTTTCCTACTCTTTCAGATGAGCAATAGGTCGTGGACATGGGAGCCGAGACGGACTCGAAGGGCCATCAAATTTTAATTCTATAGATTATTTTCGGTTTTTCTTCAAGTTTTTAATTTTGGGAATATTTATGTAATAAGGCCCCATAGTTTATATTCACCTAAGTAGTTTAATTATACGAAATAATAATAATAATACAAGGTTTTCTTTTCAAATGTCACTTATTTATTCAAATATTGTCTAATTAACTTACAATTTCTAAAACCAACAAAGAAAAAGTTTTCAATGTACAACATGTAGCATACCAGATCTGGTCGAAACTTATAGGCCGGGTTTGGGGTGTTACAATCGTGCTGGGTTGCGATTTTCCGTTTGGCTAAATAACTAAATACCCTTTTAATATATTTCGTAAATTATGAGATGACTTTAATTACGAGGGTTTAAAAATTGTCATGTCCAATCATGCTGGATGTGATGTTTATATTCTTTCGGAATAAAGAAATCTCAAGTTTCAAATAAAAAAACTTATTCTTGAGAACTCAAAATGTTGTATCCTAACTTATAAGAATTTTCTAAAACAAAGATGCACCTAGCTTCAAAGTTATAAAATGTTGTATCCTAACTTATTGGGTGTGGTATTTTTATTTCTTTGAAATAGGTAAGTCTTGGTTTTCCTTCTAATAAGGGATCTTATTTTAAACTTTTTAAATTTCAAACATTTGGACATAATTTTATCAATTAGATACCCATTTTTGGGCGTTAACCCTTCCTCATATGTAACTGACTCCCGAACCCGTTTTCTCGTTTTTCGTAGACCAAAATCAAATATTTTAAAATGAAACGTTTTACAAGGTGATCCAATCACACCTAAGTAAAAAAGGATTGGTGGCGACTCCCGTTATTGTTTTTAAAGTCAATCCCCATTTTCTAAATCGATTTTAAAAATGGTTTCGACAATAATCATTATTTCCATTCATGCCTTGGGAGATATTCACCTAAGCTATCTCTATTGTCGTCAACTTCACATCTACTTCTCTTAAATCAATGTCACTACATTGCTCCTCGCATGAGCTAGGTAACCCTTCTTCCAACCTTTTTTTATTTCCATTCCCATTAACAATAACCAATCTCATTATTTCATCATCTTCTCCCATGAAGCTAGACCATTCATCTTCATCATTTTCTTTATCACAACTCATGGGAAAAGTTTAGCCGGTATAGCTAGAGTTTAGGTGTGTCTCCATCAACCTATCATTTTCTGAAAAAACTCAGATTATTCAAGTGTTGCCTTCACTCGGAAAATACTTAATTTCTTCCACCCTAACCAGAGAGCTTTTTCCAGGAAAAGACACCGAGATATCATTAATTTTTTTCAGATTGTTCCGTGCGTATAAGCATCATACTTCTGTTTAAATCTATAGCTTTCGTCATCTTGCCAGTTGCCATCAAGTTCAATGAGAGATCCCCAAAACTCGGCAATAGATATTAAATGTCTTAACACTCCGACTCCATAGCAGTATACCCATGCCATTCTATCTGTGAATCAAAACAACCAATCATTTAGCCTATCGAAACCATTTTTTTCAGTCTGAAAAACGGGATTGACTTTTAAACGAAAATGTAGTCGCCACCAATCTTTTTTGAGGTGTGATCGGATCACCTTGAGATTAATCATTAAAACGTTTTGATTTATTAAAACCATGATTTTGGCCTACGAAATTCGAGAAAATGGGTTCAAGATTCGGTTACGCACGAGGAAGGATTAGCACCCTCGTAACGCCCAAAATTAGTACCGAATTGATTTATTAACGCCTTAATGTCGAAAATTTGAAAAGATTTTAAAATACGGTCCTCTTTGTTCAAAAAACCTTGAATAAATTAAATTAGATACTGAGACCCGCTTATTTCGAAGGAGTAAAATATCAATACCCCAGTGAGTTAGGATACGACATTTCAAATCCTCGAAACCAAGCTTGTCTTTTGACATTTAAAACTCATACATTTAAATTTAAAAAGGATATTCGGTTATTTGGGCCAAATGAAAAATCGGAACCCAGTAAGTTAGGGCACAATTTCTCAAAATTCTAAATACAGAATATTGCCTTTTTTTTAATCCTCATCTCGAGATAACAAAATGTCATATTCAATGAGTTAGAACACAACATTTTTGAATTCCCGAGAATAAGTTTTTCTTTATTTAAGTTGTATGCTTTGATTTAAAACGAAATAATTGGTACTTTAGACTCGATGGGAAAAATCGAAACCCAGTAAGTTAGGGTACGATTTCTCGAATCTCAAATTACGAAAAATTCTATTTATTTTTCAAAACTTTCCCTTTTTTACGAATTTGGATAAAAATTAATGTAATATTTAAAAACGATACATGTGCAATTCATTTGATTATGCTAAAAAAGAAATCATTTAAAACGTAAAATAGGTCACACACGGCTTAATGATAATAGTACAACATACATTTAAAATAGCAATCACATAATATGCGTAATAACGATAACAATAATAATAACAATAAATTTAAATTTTGCAAGTACACAAAAAGTAGTAAATGAATAAATAATAGAACAATATAACAATAATGATGGCAAAAATGAAATAAACAAGCCAAAATCTTTAGAAAAGAAATGAGTGAAATAAATAAATAAACATAATATTAAAAAATAGTTTTAAAATAGATAAATAAATAAAAGTTTTAAATAAAAGAATAGGTATTAAATAAAAACAAATTAAAAAGGTTAATAATAATAATAAGAGTAATAATAAAATAATAATGATAACAATAATAATAAATAATATAAAAATTAATAAAAAAATATTAATAATAAAAATATTAAATTAATGATGAAATAGCAAAATAACAAAAGAAATAAAAAGGGGACGAAATTAAACTTAAAACAAAAATTTGGGGGCAAATCTGCAAATAAATAAAAAGTGAGGGACTGAATCGAATGCGCGAATAACAAGGAGGGACTAAAGGGGAAAATATCCCCACCCTCCAAAACGCGGTGTTTTACACGGGACTCAAATGAAATCAGAACAAAACTTAAGGGCAAAATTAAAAATAAAAGAAAACTGAATTAAAAAGAAAAAAATGCAGAGGGGCCAAAAGGATAAATAACCCAATTTCATAAAACACGCGGATCCTCCCCTGGGTCGGGTCAACACGTGGGTCAAAGGCCTTATACGACGCCGTTTTATGTATGAAGGCTTAGGGCCTAAACGGCGCCGTTTTGATACCGCTATATAAGTTACAAATAAGATTTTTTTTTTCATTTTGAATCCCTTCTTCAAAAAATAAAAATAAAAAGGAAATCCTCTCAGCTCTCTCTCTTGGCCCGAAATCCGACGAGGGCTCCGGAGGGGTTCCTGCACTGACCGCCACTGTCCGCTGCCGTCGGCGCCGCCGTGCATGGCGGTCGGATCTCAAAAAAGGGTAGATTTTCTCCCTTTTTTATATATATACTATATTAATATATATATATATATATAGTTTAAAAAAACGAAAATCTTAGTGTGTGTATATAGGCAGTTTCGAAGTGGAAAAAAGAAAAATAATGAAGCGAAAATAACCTTGCTAATCTGCTTTGAGATTTTCCTTTTGTATTGCCTTTTTCATGTGTAAAAAAAAATGTACAATGGCTTGCTTTGGCTTTTAAAGGCTGAAATCGAAAATAAAAATAAAAATAAAAATAAAATGAAATACAACCGTTTTTTTCTTTGTTTTCTCTGCTGTTATTTGTTTTCTTGTACAAGTATGGGGGCCTATGTGGCGTGTAGTGGTGTGTGGAGGAGTATGGAGACCGTACGCGCAGACGTGACGAGCTGGAGGTTGCTGTGGCATGCGGCGCAAGACTTGGGTTTTTGCCTATTTTTTGTGTTTTGTTTTGGGGCTAGGCTATTAGGCTTAGGTTTAATATTGGGCCTGTTATTAGTTTTTGGGTTTGTAAAAAAAAAACTGTTAAAATAGACTGTTTATTTTAATTTTTATATTTTGTTTGGTTAATATTGGGCAGGTAAAAATTTGCCTATTACACAGCCAACTCCAATTATTCTTGTCTTTGAATGAAGTGAGCAACTCTTTATTTTCAAACTCGATCAAGAAGAAACCCCCTTCCATTTTCTTAACATTAACATCAAAATATCCAAGCTGTTGAAAGTTTCCCTGAAGCCATTCGCTCCCAAATACAGCTCTCGCTTTGCCAACAACACTTGTCTGTAGTGTTAAAATTGTTTTCTCATTTACATGCAACTCACAAGACTTACGCCTCAATGATGGGGTCGAATTTGATCTCGTCATGAAAAATTTCCGTACCTGTCATCTCCACTTGTAAATCTCCCTGTTGACTCCAGATCGTCTTATTCATGGAAAGGAGCACCTCTCCGTAACATTTTTAAATATTCTGAGCTGCAGCAGCATTAAAAATTCTCTGTTCAGTAGGTGAACTGCGATCTCCCGTAATCTTTCTCCAGTACGACGTTCTTCCACCATATCTAGTTAGGTTGACTCCCAATCGATTACCAAACAACCATCTCCCATTCATTCTCTTAACAGCTCGATGCGCTTCATTTAACAATCCAAATCTCACAAATCCAAACTTACGCCTCTCTTGCTTCTTTTGTTGGGAATAAAAACATCAACGATATCTCCCTACTTTGAGCAGGTATGTTTCAGCCATCTCCACTGGATTTTGATTGGGATATTATTAACAAACACTGTATAGGCAGAATTGTAAGCATTTCAGCTTTTTATATTATTACTTTAATACAACTCTTAAGCATAATTTAATTATTATTAGAATTATATAACAATTAAATTTTAAGTTTAATTGTATGAATAGCATTTAATAGATAGTATAATTTAAAAAATTCACTTTTATTACACATTGATTTTACGATGTAAATTCATTTGAACAACCACATTGATCCTGAAATTCTCATGTAAAATTCGCACACAAAATTACAACAAATTGTGTAGCATGGGATAGAAAATTTATTTCACATGTACATGTCAAATATTTAAAGTAAATGAAAGAGAAAGTACCCTACCCAACCTTTGAAAATGTCTAATAACCAAGCAAAAGATCAAATACATAAGCTACTGCTATTTTAACTACTGAAATTATATTAATTAATATAATAAAATAATAGGGTATTTGTAAAAAATATAACGTCGGTAATGACAATATATCGCAAAAGAAAAAAAAATAGAAATAAAGAACACACAGATTTTACGTGGAAACCCTTTCGGGAAAAACTACAGGCAGAGGAGAAGAAAATTTACTATGTCGAATTCGAATCTATTACAAGAGGAATAAACCATGTCTATTTATAGGCTTATAAAGCAGTATTCTAATAGGAGTGTAGTAAGATTGAAACTCCTTATTCTAATCAATATCAAATAGATGGAGTTTAATAAGGTTTAAAAAACCTTATTCAAAATAAAATAAAAGAAGTGTAATTCTATAAGGATTCTTCTTTTATTTTATTTTACCATTGTATTTTATTTAAATAAGAATTTGGGTCACTTAATTCTAACAATCTCCACCTTGATACGAATTTTCAATAAACAAGTTCTTCATCGCGAACTCTCAACGAACAAGTTCTCCACCTCTTCCATAAAACCCCTTAAGGGTTTAACTTCAACAATGAACACCAACCAAGTCTAAGCAATGCTTAAACTTGGTTATAGGAAGTGACTTAGTCATCATATCTGCAGGATTTTCATGAGTACTAATTTTGCTCACAACAATATCACCATGAGCAATAATATCACGAACAAAATGATACCGAACATCAATGTGTTTTGTTCTCTCATGAAATATTTGATCTTTTGTAAGGAAGATGGCACTCTGACTGTCACAAAATACTGTGCTGATTTGAATGTCTTCATTGAGCTCACTAAAGAGTCCCTTCAACCAAATAGCTTCTTTACAAGCCTCAGTAATCGCCATGTACTCAGCTTCAGTGGTAGACAAAGCGACTGTAGTTTGCAAAGTAGCTTTCCAACTGATTGCACAACCTCCGATTGTAAAGACATAACCAGTGAGAGATCTTCTTCTATCAAGGTCTCCAGCAAAATCAGCATCAACATACCCAATGACTCCATCTCTAGTTCTTCCAAACTGTAAGCAAACATCAGTAGTACCTCGTAAGTATCTTAAAATCCACTGAACTGCTTTCCAATGTTCTTTACCGGGATTCGCCATGTATCTGCTAACTGCACTGACTACATATGATAAATCTGGACGTGAACAAACCATAGCATACATGAGAGATCCCACTGCACTAGAGTATGGAACATGTGACATGTACTCAATCTCATCATCTGATTGTGGAGACAAAGCCGATGAAAGTCTAAAATGGGCTGCTAAAGGAGTACTAACAGGCTTAACACTCTGCATATTGAACCTGCAAAGAACTTTCTCAATGTACCCCTTCTGACTTAGGTACAATTTACTTGCTTTTCTATCTCTGAGAATCTCCATACCAAGTATCTTCTTTGCTGGTCCTAAATCTTTCATCTCAAATTCTTCACTTAGTTGGGCTTTGACCTTTCTTATCTCTCCTTTATCTTTTGCTGCTATCAACATGTCATCAACATAAAGAAGTAGATACACAAAAGAACCATCACTGTTTTTCTTAAAGTAAACACAGCTGTCTAAACTACTTCTTTTAAAATCATGAGAAGTCATAAAGGAATCAAACCTCTTGTACCACTGTCTTGGTGACTGTTTCAAACCGTAAAGAGACTTTTTCAGCAAGCAAACATAGTCCTCTTTTTCTGAGACTGTAAAACCCTCTGGTTGTTGCATGTAAATATCTTCCTCAAGCTCTCCATGCAAAAATGCAGTTTTTACATCTAACTGCTCAAGCTCCAAATCATGCATGGCCACAATACCAAGCAAAGCTCGAATCGAACTATGCTTCACAACTGGGGAGAACACATCTGTGAAGTCCACTCCTGGAATTTGACTGTAACCCTTTGCAACAAGCCTTGCTTTATATCTGGATTCTTCAACTCCTGGAGTCCCTTCTTTCTTTTTAAACACCCATTTACAGCAAACAACCTTTTTACCTTTAGGAAGTTTCACAAGATCCCATGTTCTATTTTTGTGGAGTGATTCCATCTCCTCTTGCATAGCACACATCCACTTTTCTGAGTCTTCACAGCTAACCGCCTCAGAATAATTAGACGGCTCTTGGTTTGCATCTATATCTTCAGCCACATTTAAAGCATAAGCAACTAGATCAGCCTCGGCATACTTCTTTGGAGGTTTAATTTCTCTTCTAGTTCTGTTTTTGGCAATAGAGTATTGTGGTGAAGAAGCAACTCTATTCTCAATTTTTGTACTGGCTTGAGGAGTTGTCTCTGTATTAATCTGATGCTCCACCTGCTTTTAATTTTCTTTATTGGAAGACTCTTTAAGAGATAAGTTAGGTAGCATAGCAGTTTCATCAAAAATAACATCTCTGCTAATCACAACTTTTTTATTTTCAGGACACCATAACTTATACCCTTTTACGCCAGCTTTATAACCAAGAAAAACACATTTAATGGATCTTGGTTCCAATTTTCCATTATTAACATGAGCATACGCAGGACACCCAAAGATCTTTAAATCAGAATAATTAGCAGGATTACCATACCATACCTCTTGTGGAGTCTTTTTCTCAATGGCAATGGATGGAGATCGGTTGATCAAAAAACATGCAGTAGAGGCTGCTTCGGCCCAAAACGACTTTGGTAAGTTGGCATTTGACAACATGCATCGAACCTTCTCCATGATCGTTCTGTTCATTCGTTCTGCAACACCGTTTTGTTGTGGAGTATGACGAACTGTCAAGTGTCTCACGATCCCTTCTGACTTGCACAGTTTATTAAACTCATTAGAACAAAACTCTAAGCCATTGTCTGTGCGGAGGTATTTTATTTGTTTTCCTGTCTGTTTTTCAATCATAGCTTTCCAAGACTTAAATGCGGAAAGCACATCGCTTTTCTGCTTCAAGAAGAATGCCCAAACTTTTCTAGAAAAATCATCAATAAAAGTTAGCATATAATTAGCTCCACCTCTCGAAGGCACTCTTGATGGCCCCCACAGATCAGAATGAATATACTCCAATGTTCCCTTCGTGTTATGGATTCCTCTGGTGAATCGAACTCTCTTTTGTTTCCCAAAAACACAGTGCTCACAGAACTTCAGTTTGCAAATTCCTTGCCCATCAAGAAGTCCTCTTTTGCTCAATTCTGCCATGCCATTCTCACTCATATGCCCTAGGCGCATATGCCAAAGTTTAGTAATATCATCATCTGGCAAAGAAGAGGAAGCGATAGCTGCATCACCAATAACAGTAGAACCCTGCAAAACATATAACTTGGCATTCTTTCTCTGCCCTTTCATCACAATGAGGGAACCTTTGGAAATCTTCAACATCCCACTTTCAGCTGTGTATTTGTACCCTTTTGAATCAAGAGTACTCAACGAAATTAAATTTCTCTTCAATTCTGGAACATGTCGTACGTCACTAAGTGTTCTGAAAACTCCATCAAACATCTTAACTTTAATTGTTCCAACACCTGCGATTTTACACGAAGCATTATTTCCCATCAAAACAACACCTTCAGACACCGTTTCGTAATTTGTAAACCAATCCCGATTGGGACTCATGTGGAAGGTGCAGCCTGAATCAAGTATCCACTCCTCGCTCTCTTTAGAATTGTTGACAGAAGCGACTAGAAGTTCACCATCACTGTAGTCTTCTACAATATCAGCTTCACCAAAATTTTCTGGTTGTTTTCCCCTTTTGATTTGCAGCCTCCCTTTTAATCTTGTTCTGTAGCTTATAGCACTCAGATTTAATGTGCCCTTTCTTCTTGCAGAAGTTACAAGTTTTACCTCTGTTTGAAGACTTTGATCTACCCTTAGATTTACCGCGAGGATTCCGATCCTGTGTCCTTCCACGATCATCATCAGCATTCCGATCTTGTCTCCCACGAACAATAAGACCCTCTCCCTGGGAGTCGGGTTTAACCACAAGATGCTTCATCTTATCATACGAGGTCAAAGAATCATAAACCTCATCAACTGTGAGAGACTCGCGGCTATATAAAATCGTGTCTCTAAAGGTTGAATAAGACGGGGGCAACGAACAAAGTAGAATCAACCCTAGATCTTCCTTATCATACTGAACCTCCATGGCCTCCAAGTTTGAGAGAATTTCTTTAAACACTGTTAAGTGTTCGTGCACAGACGCACCTTCCTCCAAACGATGAGCATAAATTCGTTGCTTCATATGCAACTTGCTGGTTAGAGTTTTCGACATACATATTTGTTCTAGCCTCTTCCATAATGCTGCGGCAGTCTTCTCCTTCATCACATCCTGCAAAATTTCGTTAGATAAATGCAGATGTAACTATGTTAACGCCTTCCGATCCTTGCGCTTCTTATCTTCCTCCGTCAATGTCGAAGGCATCTTATCTACCCCTAGCAGGGCTTCCTCTAAATCCATCTGTGCAAGAACTGCCTGCATCTTTATTTGCCACAACGCAAATCTGGTGTTGCGATCCAACAGCGGAATTTCATACTTTAAAGACGCCATTACCGTGATCGAGATGAAAAAAAAAAACCCGGAAGCTCAGATACCAATTTGTAAAAAAATAACGTCGGTAATGACAATATATCGCAAAAGAAAAAAAATAGAAATAAAGAACACACAGATTTTACGTGGAAACCCTTTCGGGAAAAACCACGGGCAGAGGAGAAGAAAATTTACTATGTCGAATTCGAATCTATTACAAGAGGAATAAACCATGTCTATTTATAGGCTTATAAAGCAGTATTCTAATAGGAGTGTAGTAAGATTGAAACTCCTTATTCTAATCAATATCAAATAGATGGAGTTTAATAAGGTTTAAAAAACCTTATTCAAAATAAAATAAAAGAAATGTAATTCTATAAGGATTCTTCTTTTATTTTATTTTACCATTGTATTTTATTTAAATAAGAATTTGGGTCACTTAATTCTAACAGTATTTTTGCCTTAAAATTTAGATTCTACCCATAATCCTAGATAACTTAATGAGATTATATCCTATATTACAGCATCTTGACACTATTATGTAATGTGATATTACGGGATGATTGAAATGTTGACAATCCAAATATCGTAATCTCATTCGGAATGTAACATTATAGGCCATAATGTTACATTCAACCAACCAAACGCTCCGCTTAAAGAAACAAATACATCAACTTATTGTTATATTAGATAATTATAATTATTTTTGTAATGTAAAATGATCTTATATTGATAATGATGATAGTGGTTTGTAAAAATTAAATCAAAATCAAAATTATCATATATAAATTACACAAATTAAAATTTATATATATTACACATTATACCAAAATTTATTTCTTCCCTTTAAATATATATTTATTTGATGATAAATAAAATGGAAACTTTAGAGTTTTAATTTCCTTTCATTAATTATATATTAATCTGTAGAAATTACATATTTTAAAATAAATTACATCATAGGAAAGCTCCTAAATATGCTGACGTTGACAGATCACCATTGCAACTTGGCTCGAAGAAGCCGAGCCGAGCTGAGCCAAGCCGTCCTTGTTTGCCTTTTATACCAAACGAAACTTACCACTATGAAGTCTATATTTCTGAAATTACATAATTAAAAAAGTTATTTGCTAAATTATAATACTTCAAAATTCTGCAGAAATATAATATTAAAAATTTAAAACTAAATTATCAAGAACTTTTAAAATTATATTAACTTAATTTCATTTTTAATGATGTAATATCATTTAATTTATTGACAATGTGAACGGTGTAGAAAATTATATATTAATATTAAATTTAATTTTTATTGTTTTTTTTATATACTTCTTTTCATATGAGTGTAGCATCATGATTTTTAATATTTATTTTTTAATACAATGCTTAAAATTACCCATAACCCCTTCCTAACCCTTAAATAAGGGGATAATATATTTTAACGTACTCGAAATTCACATTCTCTTGCATTAATAATTATGTCGATGCAAACTGAGTTAAAACTAATTGTTAATACCCAATATTTTACTGGCAAACATAAATAGTTCGGAGTAGCCAAAATTACAAAACCCCACAAAGGGTTTTTGGCCCATACACATAATGGGGTTGGCCTCACAAGGGACCATCCCTCACAGAGCATATAAAGCATCCTCTCTAAGATTCTTGAAAGAAGAATAAGTTTCTATACTTGGAATTTGCAGAGAAAAGTTGGTGTATCCGAGCAATCTTAGGTAGGGAACATACGTACACTTTTGGACTCAAGAATTTTGTCTTTTTTTTCATAGCGTTATTGATTCGGAGAGATACCTTCTTACAAATTTCTCCTCCTCATAAAATTGACATAGACATTCAATAATTTGTTTTTGGAAATTGTTTCAACAACAATTTAATTGAAAAATATTTAGCTATTAGTTGAAGGAAAACATCCACTATGAGAGCATGTACAACATTTACTAGGTATACTTCAAATTAACATTATGTTTTTGCTAAATCATTGTTAATTAGCTGATATTTGAAGGTACACTCCCTTTACTCAATTAACTGTAATCTAATTGAGCCGAATTTGAATTAAAAATTTTAAAATCGAGTTCAAATCAAAATTTGAAATTTTATGTTAAGTTTGTGTTAGACCAAACATCAAAATTTAAGTTAAAGTTTTGTTTAAGTTCTGTTTATATAATAAAGGTCAAAATATAATTTTATAATATAAAAATTTATTAAAGTGAAAAACTCAATCGATTGCTTGCAAAAACCAATACCTTGTTTACAAAAACAATTAGCAAATTTAAATATGATAATAGCTTTGATAAAATGCAAAAGGCCCTTTGAAGTAATTAAAAAAAAAATAGTATGAACAGTATCATCTTTTGAATCAATAAATTGTTCGGTTGAGAAAAAACAAACCTTTTCAAAGATGATCATATTTTGAGTTATTTATTTTGGCATTTATAAATATTAATTTGTAGATGCATATATTGAACAACATTTTTTTAAGCAAAAGAATTGTACCCATATAATTTTTACTATTTTGGTAGTGTTAGTAAAAGTTTAAGTTTAATTATAAGTATTTATGTAGATGTAGATTGTATTTTAAATTAAATTTTATTTGTTTAGTTTTATTTTAATTTAAGTTCGATTATCAATCCTTTTATTTGTGCATGTAATGGTTTGATTCTAGTCATAATTTTACGAATGTGTTATTATAATTATAATTTCATTTGTATCTAATTATAATTATATGAATTACTTGTGATTATAAATTGTATTTTTACCTTAAAATTTTACTTTTTTTTTTTACTTTTTATTTCTTATTTTTTTTTGGAACTATATATAATATAATATAATGCATGCATTATTAATTAAGCTTAAAAGATTGAATTTAACCTGCAGATGACTTTTTACTTGGTCAATTGTCAATCCCTCAACTTGCATCAAGTCCTTGATTTGCTTAGGAGTAGCCACTGCATGCCCAAAATGAAAAAAAAAAAATCAAAATTATTAGGACTGGTGGTGGTAATTTTAAAGTTTATAATCCATGTTGAGATTTTAAAGTTATGTTGAATTTTTTTTAAAAAAATAAATAATTAGGACATGTAACAAATTCTCGATATCCAGTTGTAAAGTTAAAATTTTCTACCACACCCGTGTACTGAATAATTACACATAGTGGCCGAATCAGAATTTTTTTTGAGCGAAATAAATTGTATATTTTTACGATAGTAAAAATATAATTTCATCATTTTAATAGTGTATATCTTTATAATTTTTAAAGAATTAAATTAAATTTTATCATTTTTAGGGACAACTTATAATTTTACTATTATTAATTTATAAATTATAAATAACCTAAATGAAAAAAAAAATCATTTTAGGAGAAAAAAGACACCTACTAGCCCCTAACTCTCCACTGATGACACAAACTGTTATATCTCCAAAAAAAAAATTCAAATCACTTAAAAAAGACAATGAAACCGATGCATCCATGCACAAACTAATCAAAGTTATGCAAAACCCTAATCCTATAATTCAAATATAAATTTTTTTTAATAATTAGATATCGCATTTAAAATTTTCAATTGAGTTGGTGTCATGAATCAATCACACATCAATTCAACCGGAAAATGATAAAAAAAAATATTTTTTTCAAAATAAATCATAATATTATAAGGATATTTATAGTAAAATTTAAACCTGCAATAGTAGACCAAAGGTTCATTTAATCATTATATAAATTTTTAATAAACATAATTTTTTTCACTTATATATATATATATATATATATATTTGTGATGTTTTAAGTTCTGACCTTCAATGCCTCCAAGCATATTCAAAGCCTCCACAAACCTTGAATGAAGCTCAAAAGACCAACACCTCCTATTGTTCTTCCAAATGGGTTGTGTCAATGGCTTTAGGTGATGGTGGTGATGATGATCATCATCATCATAATTACAATCAAAAGTTTCATCATTTCTCCATGAATATTCATCAATGGCTGCCACTTCCTTTTCTTTTCCACTACTGCTTGATTCTCCAACACAATTCCATGTACTATTCTCCTTGTATGCCATCATTAACCCTTCCATGTTGTTTCCCTTCTCTTTGCATGGCTGCAAAGAGTCTTATATTTACATAAATACATACATACATTGAAAGCTAAATTCTTTTATCTATTACCTGAGAATTTCCATAGTGTTCTTCTGTAGCACTGCATGTACTAATAATTTTCTGGGTTTCCCTTTCTCCTTCTTTCTGATTATTTTTCAAATTATTCTTTATGTTTGTGAATTCCACCTTCAATGTTTCAATTGCTATACATTTCAAAAAACAATCATGTAATCATGACATAGAAGAAAACAATATATCTTTGAATTAATAATTAAACATGAATTATAGATTATACTTACCCTCCATTAGAAGAAGAGTGCATTGAGGAAGAAGATGTTTTAAAGGCTGAACCCTAGCTAACTCTTCTTCAAGCTTGCAAATATAATCACTCAACACAGATAACTTATAATACTGATTATCAATTTTTGATAAATCTAAGAACAAGCTGCTTAAAGATTTAGGCACATATAATGGCTTAAGACTCAAGCTAAGCTCCACAGAGTTTGGATTCATTGCTGGAAACTATATGTTGTAAAACATGTATGTATATATATATTTTTGTGAAAACCTTGGGTTAATCCTAAAGAACATATATAGGCGAAATATCCGGATTCATTCTCTGTTTTATTTTGACAGCCAATTAGAAAAATATCTGGTTCTAGAAAGCAGTAAAGTGAAAGGTTCTTTTTCCTTTGGTAAATTTCACTCTAAGCCACCTAATTATTAGTAATTTTCTTTTTTTAGTCATTAAACTATAAAAAATTATAAAATAATCACCTAACTATTCAACTTTTTTCTTTTCTGTTCACTGGTTGTTTTGAAAAAATTAGTATAATACCAATCTTTATTATGAAAAAATTAACTATCAATATTTACACATCGTGTAATTTGATTTTTTTTTTGTAGTTTTGATTTTCTTTGTGACATTGAGAGTTAATTTTAAGAAAATATGGAAATTATTATCTTGGACTTTTAGGCGTTTTCGTTTTTGGTATATATTCAATCAAATTTAACTGATAATTTTTTGTATCTTTTTAAGTGTAAGGGTCATACAGAAAAGTAAAACTACACAATGTGCAAATGTGGTTGATGAAACCCGGTTTGGTGTGGACTACCCCTATGGGCCACATGGTCCTGTAATTGTAGACTACGAATTTATGAAGTTGCTAAATGGCTTTTTCTTTCAAAAAAAATGTTGAGGGGTAAACTTTTTAGAATAAAAACTTAAATGATATAATGTTTAAATGTTGAGAGTTAAAGTTGTTATAATTTCAAATTTAAAAACTGTTCTTTTAGTTAGTCATTTAAAAGTTGATGACATAAAAAAGATAAAATCAAATAATTGAGTGAGTATTTTATAATTTTTCATAATTGGACAATAAAAAATAAACCTATCAATAATTGGATGACTATGGATGTAACTTATGGCAAGATCACAACCATTAACATTTTGGTTGTAAATATTATTTTAAAATTTAATAAATTGGTTATTTAAAAAGATTAAACTGTAATTTTTGAAAGTGATTAAATAAGTCGGATCGCGATTGATTTAATTTTAAAATTTTGAAAAATAAAATTATATAAATATTTTAAAAATTTCTGAAAAATACTAAATAAGAATTTCCAAAACTTCAAAAGAATCTTAAAAAATATATAAATAGGCACATGTATAGAAGAGTTTGCTGGCCAGACTGTATCTTGACATTTTTATGTTCCCTATGCCAGTTTGATTTGGTGGTCCAATTTATGAAAATAATTTATATTAGGATAATTTCAAAATTTTATAGATTTTAGGTTTTAATAAAGTAGTGTTGCATTTTCCATTTTTAAATATATATAAGATATTATATATTATTTTAAATAAAAATTAAATTCTAAACATAAAGTTTTTATAGGATAATATGATATTAAAATAAATTAATTGAAAACATTCTCCATTTAAGTGATAATCATTTTTATACTTTTTTGGTAAAAAAATTATCAGATTTTTCTTTTTTATTTTGAATGATCGAACATGTGTAAAAAATTAAATAATTAAAAATACTAATTTTTTCAATTGATTTATAATACTTCATCAAACAAGATTTTAATCTAAGAAAGAATAGGTGCCAACCAAACAAACACCTGGATATACTTATCTAAATTCAATTGACATTGTTAGGAGAAAGTAATTTTCGGTTAAAACCTACTAAATCAACTCAATTAATTTAGGCGATTATTTCAATTATAGGTTCGATTTTATTGATTATTGCCCAACAAAAAAGAGATAAAAAAAAAGGCCTAATGCTGTCCCTTAAACATTATTATTGTTGTTGCAATATCTTGAAAAACATATGTTGAAACACTTTTATACAAAACTACTCAAAGCTGATTGGGATTCCACACAACTCACAGATATGTTCGGTTAATAAATTCAAGTTGGTCCCTAAAAGATAAGTATATCCAAATCTAATAATCCTACAAATTCCATGGAAAAGGTGATGAGGAAGTAACAGGGTGTTGACACAATACTTTTTGTGAGGACTACAAATTTGCTTTACAATGTTGAGAGTAGTGATAGTGACTCAAATGAATTAACTATAATAATGTTTGGGTATTTTTCTTGTGGCCCATCTTTTATTTTCGGAACCAGCTAAAAACCCAAAAGTTGGTACGAGGGTCCATAGAGGCGGATTTTTTTTTTTTTGGGAGGGGTTTGCAGGTGCCCGGCCCTCTTTAAAATGTAAAATTTTTATATATTTTTTTAAAAATTTTAAATTAATAAAGATAAAATTATAAAAATTTGATTTAATCCTTTAAAAATTATAAATGTATAGACTATAAAAAATTAAAATTTCATTCGGTCCCCCCTAAAAATTTGTTCTGACTTTGCCCCCGAGGGTCCATTTTATCACCAATTTTAGAAAAAGAACAATGACAAACAAATGGTTAAATTTTCTATTAGTCCCTATATTATGTGTAAGTTTTGGATTTAGTTCATGCATTTTAATTCAGTCATTTTTAGTTTTTCTATTTTTCGATTTTTGAAATTTCAGTTTTGGCCAAACGATACTTATTAAATTTATTGAGTTATGTTATTTCCAAAATCTTATGCAGCAAACATATTATCAAACTAGGAACAAATTTGAGGGAGGCACGCAAGGGTCTTGCCCCCTACCCTTCAAATGAAAAAATTTCTATTTAAATCTCCTATAAAATGAAATTAAAAATTAACTTATGATAAAATTGCAGCTTGGTTCCAAAAAATAAAGAAAATTATGTTTAATCCCTTGAAAAATGATGACATCATAAATTAATACATTATAAAATTATGTTTTGATATCTCAAAAATTTATTATTTAATTTCGGCCCTCCTAAAAAGGATTTTAGATTCGCCCTTCCATATATTACTTAGAAAAAAAAATAGTCAATGAATCTAACAACTATTGTTTTAGTTAAATTTAAAATTTTAAAATTAAAAAAATATAGGAATTGAAAGTAACCAATTTCAAAAATTGCATGACTAAAATAATTATTTTTAATAAACAAAAATTAATTAATCTATTTAATAGTAGAAAGACTAACTTAATAAATTTACCATAAATCAATAAAAAACAATATATTTAGAAAAATAAATTGACCATTCACATATTCGACGCTTTTTACATAGATATATATCCTAAAACAATATATGAGGTCAAGGTAAAAAAACCTAACAAATGAAAGCTTTGATTCCAAAAGAAACAAAAGCTAGTTCCCAGTTATGGCTGTCAGTTCATGCACAATCTCAAAAAGAAGTTCCTTTGGGAAAGGGACACCATAAACTGGCATCCACTTTAACTCTCAACCTTCAAATTTTAGTTACGTTGTTTTTCTTTGGATAGTAAAGGTGACTAGACTGTTCAAATTTTAATGGTAGTGGACAATTCTACTTAATTAAGAAAAATCAAAAGTATTTAAAAATTATTGAAAAATTCAAAAAGAAAATTCATATTTTTTTTTAAAAAAAATTATTCACATCAACAATAACATACAAATGGACTGCTACGCAGATTGCTACGTTAGTGTTGTTAAAATTTTAAATATTTAAAGATGGAGAGTAAAAATAATAAAAAATTATGGGCAAAAGTAAAAAAAGAAGAAGTAAATGATAGTAATCAAGTTTGGGAACCAATGGATACAAAAAATTCAAAAGATTAAATTTAAATCTAAAAATCTAAAAGTGGAAAGATTCAAAGGCGGGTTTCCTTTTAGGACATTGAGACGTTGGTGCAACATGTCAGATTTTGATGGGCTAACCTATTAACATCCAGCTAAAAAGATGACAGAAGGATTCCAAGGGCCTTCCAACCCTTTCATTTTTAATTTGATTAAACAATATGTATCCTTTGAAATTTTTATATTTTTATTTTTAAAAATTAATTAGATTTCAATTTTTAGGTCTCACAGTTAACATTGTTTATTTTGTTAAATTTGATAACGTTATTTTTTTTAATTACATTATTACTAAGTGAATTTATTTTTTTTAATTTCAAAATGTTACACTAACTAATTTAACAAAAGACGAAGAAGTAGAAGAAAGATAATAGTGTTGACAATTTGACTTGAACTTTGAAATTCAAATAATAAGGAGATTAAATTCTAAATTTGAGAAAAGTGGCACATTTTAACATTTTTATTTTATTTTATTTTGATTAATTCTAAACTATATACAATCAATTATTATAAATATTAATTAATCAAAATAAATCTACAGAAAATTACACAAAAGGTAGGATTTAAATTTAAAATCTCGAAATTTCCGCAACTTCAATTTTATCCTTAGGGGCCTTGGTGTCCCCAAAATTGAAATTTTTTGTTTTAGATTTGTTTTAATTTTATAAATTTATAAATTAATACATGGTAAATTTATAACTTGGCCTCAAAATAAAATTTCGATTTAATCTTTTTAAAAATTGTAAAAATATAAATCAATACAATGATAAAATTATATTTTGATTCTCTTAAAAATATATAACTTAGATTTAATCTTTTTAAAAATTATAAAAATATAAATCAATATAATGATAAAATTATATTTTAATTCTCTTAAAAATATATAACGTAATCTCAACCCTTCTCAAATTTTTTTCTCCTCTTTTCTCGCTGGAGGTAAGATACGAGGACAAAGCCTTGATGGAATAAAGATAGGTGAAGAGATGGACCAGCAGTTCATGTCTAATAGTTATCTAGGGTTTATTGCATGCACCAATATTCTTCAAAAATCTTTCAAAAAGTAAAAAAAAAAAAAAAAAAAAAACCTAGCCAAATGTAATCTACTCCTTTTTCTTTTAAAATATCAATCTCATAGTCCAGCTGAGTCATCATATATTGGTGATTGTGATTGTGATTTTGATCACATTTATGCTTGATTTTGATCACATATATTGGTGATTGTGATATAGATCACATACATGCTTGATTTTGATAGCATATTTTAGATCCCATATATGTTTGATTTTGACTTAATTCGCCAATCATCTGATTAATACCAAATCATCATTTAAGTTGTATACAACTAATATTTGTATTATTATTCCCAAAATTTTAAGTTAATTCACAAACTTGATTGAGTTTTAGTTCAACGGGTATTGTTATTGTAGTAATTATAAAAACGTGGTTCAAATAAACTCAAACATATATTATTCTTCGATTTAAGATTTCGAAAGATTTTTTAGTAGTAAGAATTGTATTAAAAGATGAGTTAATTGCATTAAACGCCTCCAAATTATGATCTTCATTCTAAATTGGTTCCCAAATTTTAAAATGGTCTAATTACATCCCTAAACTATCGATATTAAATCAATAAAGTCTTTCCATTATTGAAACAGTTAATTTTAACCACTAAATGACATGTAAAATTTTATGTGACACAATTTAAAATGAAAATTTTAAAGAAAAGTAAAATGTTATTGCATAATTTTTAAAACGAAAAACTAAAAATAAAGTAAAATTGAAAAAAGAGAAAGTGAATGATAGTTTTTATAAAAGTTTAAGAAACTTCAAAACCAAGATTCTTACAATATTTATTTTGCTTTAAATTTTCCATTTTAAATTATGTCACGTAAGATTTGATGTCTCCTTTAATAATTAAATTAATGATTTTAGTAACGGAAAGGCCTTATTAATATTACACCGATAATTTAAGGATGTAAATAAAATATTTTAAAATTTGAGGACAAATTTAAAATGAAAGTATTAATTTTGGGGGATTTCTAGTGAAATTAAATTGGTCCACAAAATTACAAACTCAAATCATATGGGCAAATTTAAGTTTACCCTATATAAAACTGATATTGTATATGCAAAATCCAAATCAATTTTTTTTCTTTAATATCTAAAAGAAATTTAAATATTCAAATGAATGTGATTTTACTAATTTTGTTTATAAACTCTTCAAACTTCGTTGAAAATATGTGAAATAATTTCTCAACAAAATTCAAAAGTGAAAAATATTGCCTTTAGCACATTTACAGAACTTGTATTTCTATGATAAACAATAGTCAAGCACATTGCATTTTTAATGGAGAATACAAGTTTAATTATTGTAGATGATATTGTTAAGGACAATCATGACCCCCAAATATAGATAATAAAATGGACATGAAAAAACCAAAAAAACTATTAGAATCATTATACTTTGGTATATATACAGGGGCGACACCTTAAAATGAAAAAAATATCATATTGGCCTCTTTATATTTTATAAAATTGTAATCAAATAAATGGTCAAATTTCACTTTGCCCCTTAGCAGGGGGGCCGGAATTGAATTATAGAACTTTTAAGAGATCAAAATGTAACTTTGTCCTTTATTAACTTATAATTTCATTATTTTTTAAGGGGTTAAATAGATTTTTTTTTATATATTTAAAGAGGTTAAAGTACAATTTTATCATAGATTAATATGTAATTTTATGATTTCTAAAGGGATTGAATTAAAAATTTTCATCTTTAGGAGAGCCAAGGCTACTACAAGCCTCTAAGCTTCTCCTCTTCCCTGATAAAATTTTAATTTAATTCTTTAAAAATAAGATAAAAACTAATATAATGATGAAAATATATTATAACTCTAAAAAATTACAAAACTCAATTTCGATCCTAAAAATAATATTTGGCTTCGTGGGACTTCCACGAAAGTCCTAACCCATAACTACAAAATTGAGGAACCTTAATGCATTGGCACATGATTGTGAACAGTGGCGAATCCAGGGGGGGCTGGCATGGGCCCCGGCCCCCCTAAAAGGTAGAATTTCCATTTAGCCCCTTCAAATTTTTTTAAAATTTTAAATTAATAAAGGTAAAATTGCATTTTGGCCCCTCCTAAAATTATAAAAATTCGATTTAATCCTTTACAAATTAGAAAGATATAAACTATAAAAAATTAAAATTTCATCCAGCCCCCCCTAAAAAATTTTCCTGGCTTCGCCCTTGATTGTGAACCAAAAAACCTAGCCCAGGTTTATTAGGCCCTTGAAGAAAGCTGCAGGCACTAAGAAAATATTACTATTTGATATTGTAATTTTAAGGTCAAATTCTGGTTTTCATCCTTTTCTTGTATTTAAATTTGAAATTTATTTTTTATATTTTGTTTGGTATAACTTGGTCTTTTTATTTTTCAACTTATTAGTTAGTTCAAATAAATAATAATATTATTAAACTATTCCAATTAAATGCAATTTATCATCTTTGATATGTATTCTTTTTCGTGTTGAAATAGATGTTTTTTAAGAAAAGAAATTCACGTCAATGGTTTAACCACAATAATTAATAGTGTTAACTATTTTAACTAATTAATAATATTACAAGAGTAGAGATATCAAATTATGCAAAATTAAAATAAAAAAAACTAACTACCAAATTTAAACATGGTAGATACTTAATATATATTCATGTCCTCCCATTAAAAGATCATATGAACATAGTATATAAAATTTTGTAATTTAAGAATAAAAGAAGTTGTAAATGTTGGAGATTCAAACACAACTCCTTCATTACCCACATTCCTTTCTCCAATTGTTTACCTACCTGTAAAGACAATTGCAATATCAGATAATCTCCTTTTAGGTCACTTCCTCAACATTGTTCTAATTCTTAGGTCATCTCAATCATATACCATTGTTCTTCAACAAATCTTTTACTGTCATCATGGTATTATATCTTTCACGAAAAAGAATATTGTTAATATTGTTTTCTCTCCAATAATTAACAAGAATCCCCACTCTAAAGTTGGATATCGTTCCTAACTTACACACTTGTCTCCTTTTTAGAATGTTTTTCCAAATCTACCAGTCTGATGCCTCAAGGGTTTCTTTATTTTTGTACCATTTCGCTTTGAAAGCCTTGGTGATTAGTAGATTTGGGTTGGTTGTGAGATGCCACACCTGTTTTGCTAAAAGTGCTTTATTCATCAAAGCAATCTGTCTAATACCTAGACCTCCTTCAACTTTAGGCCTACAGATTGTAGTCTAATTACACAAATGCAGTTTCCTTATGCATATATCATGACTCCACTAGAAAGCTCTCAAATCTGGTCAATCGTATCACAAATGTAGCGACAGGCTTTGAAAACAGAACATGTAAAGAAAGTGGATTTAATGAGGGGAGAAATGATTGTATGAAACAGTGATATTATCCCTTTCCAATAATTTTATGCCACATCAGTATTCTTATCCTGAATTTCAGGATTTTAATTTGGATTTGAATTTTTTCAGGATGAAAATGCTGATGTGGCATAAAACTATTGGAAAAGAGATACAGATGACGTGACTTCACTGTTTCATACAATCATTTCCCTTAATGAGGGTGAGTATACCTCATTATGAAAGACACTTCGCCTTTCAATGTGCCACTTTAGCTTGAATCTTGTCAATGATGTTTTAGAATAGCTCTTTTATCACTGATCTCGCAGACATCAACCCCCAAATACTTCCCAGGATTCTCAACCCTTCTGACGCGTAAGATTTCTGTCAACCATCTTCTTTCACCCTGCTCTATGGATGGATGGATTAAGAAAAAGTTCTGATTTTTCCAAGTTAACCATTTATCCTGACAGCCCACAGAAAAATTAAGAATAGACTTAATTGCCCTGAAAGAGCGGACATTCGCCCTAAGAAACAAAAAAAAGATGATTGGTAGAAGGTGCCTCCCTTGCCATTTTAATTCCTGTGGTAGAATCTTCGTCTTCTACCTTGGACAATGTTGCTGACAAAACAGTTTGACACAACACCAAAATGTACGGTGAGACGAGGTGTCCTTGTCTCTGGCCTTTACATGGTTTAAAATGCTACTCAATCTCCATTTCGTAGTAGTTGGCAAAAGACTGTTGTGATACATTGCATTTTAAGTCTAATCTATGCATTACTGTATCTAACTTTTCAGGTACAACAACAATGAAATTGCAGTTGACTTTATCATAAGCTTTGTGTTAGGAAACAAGTTTGTGGAGTAAGTTGGTGTATACCTTGTGACCGCATTTTGAACCATAACTTTTGCCACAACCTGCATTGTAGTTGGCAGCTTTTTACTTTGTTTGTATTCAGTTTTATACATATAAATCAGCAACACCGTTTTAAGGTTGTTTCAAGATCGACTTTACAGGACTCTATGTGTGATTTTTAAATGAAGAATATAAGAGTCCTAGCCTGTTTGTAGATTTACTTGATAACATAAGATAAAAGGGATGTCACTTAAAATTGAAGAAGATACCCAAATTCAAAAGATGAGATAACCCCATCATGGGCTACTTATACGGAGAAACAATATCATTTTCGGGTAGACTTTTTTTGGAGTGAATTCATATTCAGAGATTTATTCATTTGAGTAACTATTTTTGCTTTGTGAGAAATGTATTATTTTTAGAAGTTAATGTAAACACTTGCTAACTATTGCAAAGCAAGATGTTAGAACCTAGGTTACATCATGCAAAGGTGAGGCATTAACTTGAGAGAAAAGATCTAAGTTTAAATAATTGTTCTTTGTGCTGTGAAGATTGTAGTGAAGATTATAGCACAGATGTAACACTTCAAATTAGATCCGATTGTCGGGTCCGAATTACAGGATACCACATTCATTGTCGGAGCAACTACGATCTTAATTCAATCGTTTATACATACTATAATATTTAATATGTGATCACGACATGTTACATAAATTATTCTGGGGTTTAAACGAGCTTATGAAAGCTCTTTTGATAACCTGAGGTCGATTAAGGACTAAACTGTAAAATATTAAAATTATCGAGTTGACGTCTCGGCTTCGGAGGTCCATGGTTGCGACGTCACTCACTATCGATTTCTCATCATGACGTCACTTACTGTTTTCAAAATGACCATTAACATTAACTTACAACAACTTGCCCAAATAGTTATTTGCCTATTTCAACCAATTAAGCAAACATACATACTATTAATGTCTCGGATTGGATGTTGGATCACTCATTGAGTCTTCAAGATTTACAAATACATGCGCACGAAATAAATAAACCGTATGTTAAGCGGTAAAACTCAGTGGTACTTTCATGATTCAAAACAATATTACATTTCAAATAGCATGTCAAAAGATGCAATCAAAACATAATTTAACTTCCAACATCATCAACCAATATATATGTCTCATGTATCAATTTATTATGCCAATCTATTGTAACTTACCACATTCATATATAAATATGATCATACACATTCTACCATCATATCATATACTCATATATAACACAATCTCATTTCTTTATCTCATTTCATACTCAAATCTATTGATTCGTTTCGTTTCCATACCGATCTTCAGGGCTCGTAATAAATCAATTTGCATGATCTTTCACATATTATATTTAGTCACATATCACATATATGCACATATAGTACCATTTCATATAATCATTTCATTTAAATGTCATTTATCAAGTTCATGTTTAGAATCCATATTAACCAGACATGAACTCAATGCGGATATACAGATCTATTTCTCTGTCATCTTGGGTTCCCCTGCAACGATGACTACTAGAACATGTACATACTACCACCCTAGGTTCCCAGGCAATGATGACTTTCACAATCTGTTTACTTTGTCATCCAGGGTCGCTCGACAACGATGACTTTTTATCATTACACCTGTAACCCTATGGCATGCCAACTATATCCGACTCTACCTGAAGAGCTAATAGGGTAATCAATGTTTCAATTACACATTATAAATCAGTTCACATATCATAATCTCATATCATTTTCATCATAAATTCGCATCACATATCATTTATCAATTTATATCATGCCTAGTTAATTTAATTAAGGCTTTTATATATATTTAATTATAAACCAATGTTAAGTGGGAATCAACATCATTCTTTACGAATTTATATTTAAAATTGGTTAAATAATTAATTTAATCCTTTGGATAATTACTATCTAGGTCCCCAATCATTTTCTAAATTAAAACTCAATGGTGATTGGACTTTTGCAATTTAGTCCCTATGCGTTAATTAACTATTTTCTTAGTTAAATCACTAGCTAATCTTCAATGCGTTTTTATACTAATTCCGTAAATATTCATATTTTACCTTTATAGTCTCAGTTTAGGAAAATGATGTTCTGAAATTGTATTTTTAGATACCATCTAAAATTGGATCATTACAAGAGAGGTTCATTGAGTAAATCCCCTCATATACAGGTTAAGTCCAAACTACATAAACAATTCATGTGTTTGTAGTTTACTTTTAGTTGTGTCTTTTGTTGTTCCTACATCTTTTTCTACAACCTAGCCATATGAACCTTCACTTTCCTAATATCCAATTTAAGAGCTTTCAAACAACCCTTACCATTCTTCTTAGATTTAATAGTTTGTAGTATTTTCCCTATTTGTAACGCCCCAAAAATTTGAATATTTGATTTGTTAAATTTTATCATAATTAAGTATCTGCTTTAGTGGTTAAATGCCTTGATTGTGTGTTTGAGGTTACGGGTTCAAACTTTACTTTTGGGAAAATTCAGTTATTTTTTTGTTCCTATAAATCTTGGTTCATGTGACTTAAATTCTATTTTCGTTTAATTTGTGTTAGAATGAGCTTGTTGGTTTAGTGGTAAGATGCTAGCTTACCCTTTAAACTTGTGTTTGAATCCCCGCGCGAATAAGTGGGTATATTTATTTTTATTTCATGCCTGTGTTGTCCACATGGTAGAAGTGGGGTCAAATTAAAATTCTTAGATGTGGGTGGTGGTTAGTAGTGGGATTGGTTTTAATTTTATCCCTTAAAAAATCCTTAGAATTTCTCACATTGATTTCACATTCTCTTTCTCTTCTTTTTTTTTCCTCTAATTTTTCCTTTTTGGTGCTTTGTTTCTTGCATCCTTTTTGCAAACAAAATTCAAGTTTGACCTTGGTTGTTCTTTCATCTGTTTGTCATTATTGTTCTGCTCGTAATTCTATTTTCTTCCAATTCCATTCTTGCTATTCTGATTTGGTAAGTACTCGGGGAGGTGAAGCTTTTATTTCTATTAGTTGAGGAGTAAGTTGGGATTTTCTTATTCATTGTAATGGAAGTGATTGTTAATTGTGTTTAATCGTTTTTTATGCTCAATTAGGGGAGAATCGTGAGACGTTTGGCATTCCTCCAACGACTTAAGTATCATGTGGTTGCGGTTCATTTACCGGTAAGTGTTCGAATCTGTTTTTGAGGGTCAAATAAGGACTTTTGTGATTAATTTTTTATTTATGTTTCACGATTTGTCGCCAGTCGATTGAATCTTGTTTCTAGGTTCTGGGAGTCTCGTGGTTGCTTCTATATCAAAATCAAATCAAGTGTGTAATGAAAACCTGAGAAAACAACGAACGATGAAAGCCGAAATTGGGTCTGTTGATGCCACATGGCCATGTGCTGGACCATGTGAGTCACACAGTCTAGGCCAATTGGGCCATGTGGGCCACGAGCGTATGGGCCCAAATTTTAAAATTTTTCCATAGGGCCGTGTTCATCGTACGAGTCGAATGTGGCCCTCTCGTAGGGTCTATATGGTATAAATGGGACTGTAAATCATGATTTATGATGTTCTGTATCTTTTAAATATGACTTATGTATGCATGATTATTATGTCGCATGCTATGTATGATCTGTAATATGATAAATATGCTCTGTAATGTGGTAAGCATGATCTGTATCTATTTTTAAAAGCATATATAACGTATGCATTTATGATATCTGTTAGTATTGCATGTGCATTGGGGTGAGATATATGTTTCTGGAGGATGTGTGGACAGTTTAATCTATCTGCCGTATCTGGTGGCTCAACCACATATATATTTCTATAATGGCGAATTATCGCCTCAAGATTTAGCAGCGTGGTTGCAAATATTTTGAAAACTATCATATCGACACTAAGCAGTGTGTAGGGCTGGATAGGAATTTAATACCTTGTATGGTGTGTAGGGATTGTCGAAAATGGTGTGTGGCAGATGGTGGTAGGATTGTGATTCTGCATCTAATATGTTATGATTCTATTCTGTTATAAAATATGTCTGAATGATTTTTGAAAATATGTTTGAAATTAAATTTGTGCTTCTATTTTTATAAGTTACACACTGAGCTTGAAAACTCACCTCTATCTGTTTACTTTCAGGGAACCCCTAGACTTAGGATAGGTCGTTGCGATGGGAGCTCAGTTAACATTTTTTGATAATTTTGCTATTTTAAATTCTGGTTTATTCTGTTTTGATTTTGTTGGACTGTTTTGAACATTTTTAGGACTGTTTGGTTTTGAACTTCTATTTACTATTTTTAAACTGTTTTTCGATTTTAAAGTTAAAATTCACTATAAACAAATGTTGGATTTTCAAAATATAACTTATGTTTCCAAATTGAAATTAACTAAGGGTTCCGTTGCAAATAAGTGCGTTTTGAAAATATAAATTTAGTCGTTAGGATTAATAAATTAAATATGAAGGATATTTTCAATAAAAATAAATCAGAATCATTTTTATTAAAATCTAGCGTTATTTTACAAGACAAATGGATTCTGGATTTTCAAATAAATTGTAGTAACTTTTCCAGATCTGGCTATAATGTTTAGGTTGGGTTTGGGGTGCTACACTATCAATAAAAGATTGTCTGATCCTAGTTGATTCTAGGAAAAAGCATTCTAGAAATGAGAAATTAGTCCATCTAAACCCCCTTAAGTATGTTAACCAGAACTTCAAAGATCATTTTGTAAGCCATGTTACAAAGATTGATCGGTCAGAAGTTAGTGGCCTCACTTTGACTTTTCCCTTTCAAAATGAGCACGATAGCAATTTTGTTCAATTCTTTAATAAATTTATTTTTTGTGGATGTATGAAAAAAATTATGTTTATATCTCCTACAAGATCCCAAATGATTTTAGATTTTGCATCCAGTGGATTTGCTCCTATTCCTCCATTTACCTCAATTATTCCCTGATTTTTTTTATAGCAAAATCAACTTCAAATAACAACTCCTTGTGGACTATCTCTAATAGTAGCTCAAGCATTTGTCATCTACTAAGTACTTGAACCTTACATAAAACATCTGTAACACCCCGCACTTAGCCTGGACATTATGGTCGAATATGGAGAAGTTACACCAACTTGTTTGAAACCTAGAAAACCTAGAAATCCAATTTGAAATTGTAAGGTAAAATAGTGCCAAATTTGGTAATTTGTTTTTTAGTTTTAGGGAGAAATCCTTGTTAAAACCATCTATATTATTATGAAAAACCATTTAAGTGATCATTTCGATTTGAAAAGGAATTTTCTAAGCTAAGAAGTTTTGGGAGCCATGGTTTGGCTTGTAAACTAATAGTTTTGCAGATAGGACTATTAAAACACCAAATTCGTAAAAACAGTCCACAAAGCAAAAACAGAGTCCAAAATAATAAAAAACACAGTCCAAAAGTCTCGAATAGTCCAAATTTAACAAAAATCCTTAGTTTAGCCCTTTTTAACCATATACCAATTTCGAGTTTCCACGTATCGTTCGATCCTAGGTTTGTTGATTACCTAGGAAAAAACAATTAAAAGGGTGAGCTAACAAGATCAGTGTATAACTCAACCTAACAAATAGATCAGTTATAGATACATAATCAAATTCATTTACAGATGCAGTTTCAGAATCAAATACAAATTTAGATACATATATGTAGATTCAGAAACAGATATAGATCCTATCCCCATCTGCTATACACCATCTCTGTCCATCCTTACACACCAATTAGGGTAATAAATACCCATCCAACCCCACACACCTCTAAGTGAGCATATGTCACTTTTCAGAATAATGCAGTCAAGCTGCCAGAACAGATACGTAGTCAAGCCATTAGAATAGATATATGTGGTTTAAACCACCATATTAGGCATATTATTAAACTACCAACACTTCCTTCGTCACATCATTATCTCACCCCAATGCATATGCACCATACTAACATATATCAAATGAAAATATTTATTACATGCTTTTCATATCAATCATGCTATCAGAATTATCAGATTACATATTATATATGAATTTCGCATTTTAGACATGATAGTAATTAAAACACATACAATATCTATATCACATACAGTAGCAATATATCAAATTTCATGTTTCAGAGTCATTTTTATACAGTATGGACCCTACGGAGTGGCTAAATATGGATCACACATCAATACGACCCTAAGCAAAATATTTAGAAAATAGGTCCACATGGCGCAATTGACCCAACCCATGTGGCCCATACGGTCTGGCACACTGCTTGTCACACAACCATGTGGCATCTACAGTCCACTTTTTAGTATCGCATCATTCGCATTTTTTTCGGTTTTTAGTTACACAGCTTATCAATTTCTGATACGCGTCGCTACGACACACTCCCAGAATCCTAAACGAAAATTAAGAAAAGGTTATTTAGCACGATTTTACCAAATTCGATTCACTAATTTGACACGACATAGACAATCGAACTTTATTACATAAAAACCAGCCCTTATAATAGCGAATAAACACTTACCGTTGCAAAAACAGTATCTAACAGCAATCAATTCCCCATAAAATTCCGTAATTCACATTCCTCACCTAACCAAAATCACAAAATAACCATTAATCCCCAACAACACAACGATAGTAAACATTCAAAATTAAACAAACAGAAAATTTACCCACGACGACTTACGAATCATACCTTAAAACACTTACCACGCACGATCGACACGGATTAAATGAGCAAAGAGGTGCCTAAATCAACAATAATAGGAAAAACAAAAAAGAAAAACCAAAGATAGAAATAGATCGAAACAAGGATGCGATAGAAGAAAAGAGATTAGCAAAAAAAGCAAAAGAAAAAGAAAAGAAAGAAAAAAAAAAGTGAACAGAAAAAGAAGTGGCGTGAGAGAGAAAGAGTGAGGGAGATTTCTGGGGACAATTTTAACAATACAATCCCACTAAATCCCACTAACTACCTACCAGATTTTAGAATTCAAACTCAACCCAAACACTGCCATATGGGCGGCACCATACAAGGAATTGAACATAAAACCTCAGGGTAAGTTGGAGCCTTACCACTAAACTAGCAAACTCATTCTTGTCATCAATTAAGCACAAATTAAATATAAGCTATAAGTTCAAAGATAGGGATTGGGGCAAAATTAACAAAAATTCATGGAAAAGATTCAAACCCAGAACCTCACATGCACAAGCAACACACTTAACATTGAACCAAATCACTTCACTTAACAAATTTAAACAATTCAAAAACTAAAATTTTGGGGCATTACAACATCTTTTTTATTTTTCATTTAGTTAAGAATAGTTTTTTGCTTCAACAATTGATCAAAAAAGGAAATTTGAAAAAGCTGAGAAAGGGATTTTTGACTCATTCGAGAGAAGATTTCGAAGTGTAATTTATTAAGAGCTTACAAACTCCTCATCAAGTCTGATATTGTTCTTGGTGGGGGGTTTTGTCTCTTAACCTCGTCGAGAGCCACATGCGGTTCATGGAGTGGGAGCATCTTGTTCGGTGCTTGATAAGGCGGATGTACATCTGCATATAGCTACTCATCAATGAAATCTCAACATTTGCCTATTTTGTTGAGAGATTTCTTCCTCTAGAAGTTTGAAAGTTTGTTAGTTCTTCCTTATCAACTATTCGTTCAATTGCAATTGGATGAAGTAGTTACTAGTAGAAAAGTAGAGATGAACACTAGAAAATTGTTCACACAATTTTGAAACTTCCTATGCCTGCGGGGTCTTACCTAGAGAGTAATTCACTATCAACAACATGTTCAAGTTTGGATTTAAGTTCAACTCACTCACCAAGTTGCAATCTCATCCCTATTCAATCTAGATCACTTTCCTCTAAGTCTTTCTTTCTGGAAGCTTAGGTGTAAATTGATTAACTCAATTAATTTTACTAGCAAATTTTCACACTAAAAAATAGTTCCTAAATGAACAAGTAATGTGCTCACAAATTCATACTTCTAACATAAATAAGATGTACAATATATAAGCAATAAAAGCCCTGTTCAAACACAACCAGTTACAATCACTAATTCCTCTAAAATAGTTACTTAGAAAGGTTTTTAGGTAATCAACATATTGGTAGAAATCTTCCCAAACTCAATCTCCTTCGAAGAGCAAATCTTCTATTTAAGAGAACTTCAATTGCATTGAAATTCTGAATTCGATCCTTACTTGACTTGATTCTTCCACATAAAGTCTTTACTAATATGTTGCTAACAATCATCGAAAATCAACAATTAATTGTCCAAGTGAATTTGGTCAAAATATGACCATCGAATAATGCAAGTTATAATATTCTACCAGTTTTTTTCCTTAAGTTGCAATTTGCATTGTAGCTGAAAGTTATAACTAGCATTAACAAAGTCTTCGAAGTATCATCCGCTTGGAGTCGATAGATCCCTCAAAATGTCCAGTATTGTTTCGATGGGAGGGGGGGTTTGTCTCCCGGCTCTATTGAGATCCACATGTGGTTCATGGAGTAGGAGCGTTTCACTGGTGCTGTATAAGGCATGCGCACAACCACACACCAAGGAAATCTAAACATTTACAAAGACATATTGAATCTGAAACACGTCAAGAGCGGTGTTTTGGATTGATATAATTGAAATATTGGATCAATTCGAAAATTTACATGCATAAAAAATACAATCATATTTAATGAATTTAACTATTGAATTATTAAAATATTAATTCTACAACCTCCAATTTTAATTTTCACTTTATACTAGATTCTTTGCAAATGCATTTTTGCCACCAAATCAATAGATTCTACGCATTAAATATATTTATTTTATCATAAATAAGAAGAATTAAGCTTTTAATTTTTCATTAACATTAATATGTAAATGAATTTATTAGATAAAAATAAATATTATATAATTATATGTTAATCTGAAAAAAATTAAAAATACATATTTTTAGAAAAAATAATTAAAATAATAGATATTTACATATGAAATAACAAATAGGGGCACATATTTATATAATACTTTGATGATAAATTTATCATCTAACCTTTACTCTTTTTGTTATTTTATCTCTAATTTTTTTGAATTATTTTAACCTTCAATCTTCAAATTTTTAAAGACACTGACATAAAACTTCATGTGGCAATTTACGATGTCAATGCGGACATGAATAATTTAAAAAAAAAAACTCTTTAACATTTTTAATATTTTCTATAAATTATTTGAGATATACACTCAATCCAATTAAGTCTATAGCGTCTACCAATTTCGCTATATCCCCTTTTGTGTCTTAAGATTAAGATTTCATTAGGACACCCTCCTTCCCCCCCTTCCCCCTTCTTTCATTTGTTTATTTTTTTTCCTTTATTTATTTGCTTTCTTTTTATGCGACTTCGTTGAATTTAGTAGATATAGATATAGATTCTTATATCGTAGGGTCTTTACCTATTTTCTTGTTTGTTTATAGTCTTTTGTCTCTATCGGAGACCCATATTAATTTTTATTTGGTCCAATCAGAAAATATTTTATCATTTCGGTATTCGTAATTCAATATAGATGGGTATTCCATAACATATATATGTCCCTCTTACTCTCAGTTTTCTCAAGCAATTTGGTGGAATGCTCGAATGGTCGATTCTTTTTTTCGTCTTAACTTCTGTCTTTATGAATGAAAACAAAAGAAAGGAGTCTCTCATTTTGATCTGGATTTCATTTCTATGGGTTGCATCTTTTATTCTTTAATTTCATTTTTATTTTTATCCTTTTATTAGACTATCCTATATGTGGACTATCATGTGAACTCAGAGATGAATCTAGGGGAGCTGGCATGCGGCCTTCTATTTTTTTTTTTAAATTTTAAATTAGTAAAAGTAAAATTATACTTTGGCCCTCCTAAAATTATAAAAATTTGATTTAATCCTTTAAAAATTATAAAGATATAGACTATAAAAAAATTAAAATTTCATTCGACTCCCTAAAAAATTATTCTGGCTTCGCCCTTATGTGAACGGTTACATTAGTGTCATTAAGATTTTAACCGTTCAAACAATTTTATTTTCCTAAAAAACAATTTCGCTAAATTTTAAAAATTAAGCACAAAAATGATAAAAATATAATAATAATAATTAAGATGGAAGGGTAAATATTAAAAGATTAAATTTGTCTAGCTATATAAAAATTCCAAGAGCCCATCACAGGAGAGGAAAGGTCCTGAATATCAGCATTGCAACATAGCCCTCCTTGTTTGCTTCCTATACCAATCGAACCTTACCATAATGAAGTCTGTATTTCTGTAATTACATATTTAAAAAGATTATCATATGCTCCATGGCATTTTTTTTTACATCTTAATTTGTAGAATAATCTTGTGCATATATAAAACAAACATTATTTTCAGCAAAAATTAGTAGCAAATAAATGGCACTACGTTTTTTAGGGTAAATAAATGACACTACTTAGTTCTTTGAAAATTGTATTTCTTATTTTTACACCTAAAATATAATAATAACGCATGCATTTTTAATTAAGCATAAAAAGATGGATTATAACCTGCAAATGACTTTTTACTTGATCAATTGTCAGCCCCTCAACCTGCATCAAATTTCTGATTTGCTTAGGAGTAGCCACTGCATTCACCAAAATCCAAATGAAAATAAACAATTAAAATAATGAAACCAATGCATCCATGCACAAAACCCCAACCCTGTAAATCAAATATGAAGTATTTAACCATCAATTTATTAGTATATTTGTGATGTTTTAAGTTCTGACCTTCAATGCCTCCAAGCATATTCAAAGCCTCCACAAATCTTGAATGAAGCTCAGAAGACCAACATCTCCTATTGTTCTTCCAAATGGGTTGTGTCAATGGTTTTGGGTGATGATGATGATCATAATTATTAAGATACATGAAACCTTGGTTATCATTTCTCCATGAATATTCATCAATGGCCGCCACCTCCTTTCCTTTTCCATCACTGCTTGATTCTCCAACACTATTCCATGTACTATTCTCCTTGTATCCCACCATTAACCTTTCCATGTTGTTTCCCTTCTCTTTGCATGACTGCACAGAATCTCATATATATATATATATATATATATATATAAGATATATTCAACAAATTTAACTAATATACATATATATGTATGTATATTGGAAGCTAAAATCTTTATCTTTTACCTGGAAATTTGCATAACATTCTTCCTGGATTTCCCTTTGTTCTTTCTCATTGTTTATGTTTAGAAGCTCATCCTTTAATGTTTCAGTTTCTATACATTTCAAAAGATAGAAATAATCAGGAAATAAAGAGCAAATGTGTTCAAGGTATTGTCCCAATTGAAGTTTTGTCTCTCTATTATATTGAGAGTCTTGGTGAGTTCACAGAGTGAGTGTTTCTATGAGCTAGCTCAAGAGATAACATGCCCTCCATCAATGACCTATATACCATAGGTAATAGGGTCGATTAGACCATGTGCCCACACCAGAACAATCAGCAAAATAGGGAGATACATCAATATATCTTTGAATTAATAAGTAAACAAGAAAATATATATATGTGGACTTACCCTCCATTAGAAGTAGGGTGCATTGAGGAAGAAGATGTTTTAAAGGCTGAACCCTAGCTAACTCTTCTTCAAGCTTGCAAATATAATCATTCAACACTGATAACTTATAATACTGATTATCAATTTTGGATAAATCTAAGAGCAAGCTGCTTTTGGATTTAGGGACATATGATGGCTTAAGACTCAAGCTAAGCTCTATAGAGCTTGGATTCATTGTTTTGCACCTGGCTTTTTTGCCGGAAAAAGGAATGAGAAATATCATATATATATATATGTGTGTGTGTGTGTGTGTGTAAAAGATAAGTATTAAATTCTGGGTTTAATCGAAGAAGATAACTTTGATTACAAAAGAAATATTCCAGTTCATTATTCTGTTTGATTTTGACAGCCAATTTCAAAAAATATCTGGTTCTCTAAAGCAGTATAAAGCCGAATGACTTCTTTGTTTCTAAAGATGAAGTAGATAAAGTATAAGCCTATCGTGAAGACGTATTTATCGGTTTAGATGGTAGCCGATTCGATTTAACGTGGAGGTGTAAATGAGATTCTATGCTAGTAAACTATTCGAGTTTAATTTGAATTTTTTTTTAACTCCATTCCGTAATTATCAAGTTGAGTATAAGTAATTTGAGCTATCGGTCAAGTCGAGTTTAAGCTTAATAATACTTAATTTGAATGGCTTACAAGTTTTATCGAGCTTTTCATATTTTTTACATTAATTATGTTATTACCATTATAAATATTATAAACCCTAAGCTTTTAAATTTGATAACTTTTTTTTTCAATTTTGGTCCATAATGATGTATCACTTCGATATTGTGTCGCATTATTACCTAAAAAATTAGGAGATGACATGACACAATACCAGAGTGTCACATAATTTAATGGATCAAATTTGAGAAAACTTATCAAGTTTAAAGATTAAATATTGCCTTATCTCAAGCTAAATGTGAATCCATAAATTTTTTTATTAGGAGCCGGGATTTAATTATACATTTTTTATAGATTAAAATATAAGTTTATATGTATTAATTTATAATTCATATTTTTAAAGGATTAAACAGATTTTTTTTTCATTTTTTGAGGGGTTAAAGTATAATTTTACTATATATTAATTTATAATTTCTTTATTTATTACAAACTGAATTTGAAATTTTTCATTTTTAAAAGATTAAAGTGTAATTTTATTATATGTTAATTTATAATTTCTATATATATATTTTTAAGTAACAACGTCCCTACATACTCCTTATAATCGTCTCTGTTAAATGTGGCTTTCGAAATAATGTATAATATAAGAAAATTCTAAAAGATTCCTAATGTTTTTTTAGAAAAAAGAAAAACTATATTCTTCCTTTTCGTTTTAGATTCATTTTGGTTACTTTAAGAAATATAATATTTTTTAAAAAAAATTCACGAGATATTTTTATAATTTTATTTTAAACTTGACAACTTTTATTATATTATTTTTTCTCAGCCACTCATAAAATATAAGAAAGGAAGAGTACAAAATTGCAGTACACAAATGGCCCCAAATGTATTATTATATTCTTTTATAACTTTAAAGTTTTTAGAAGGTTTTTAAAATTAGAGTTAGTTACCACCACATTTATTTTAAATTAGTCTTTAAACTTTAAAATATTTTAATTACATCCTTAAATCATCAAGGTTATATCAATAAAGTCTTCCTATTACTGAAATTATTATTCTAACTGTTAAATGAGATACCAAATCTTATGTGACATAATTTAAAATGAAATGTTTAAAGAATAGTGAATGTTGTATAAATCTTGGTTTTCATATTTTTGAAGCTTTTACAAAACTTCATCTCTTACTCTCTCTTTTTTCTCGGTTTTACTTTTAAAAGTTATACGGTAATGTGTTATTGTAACATTTCATACCCGGTGTAACACCCCAAACCCGGCCTAAATGCTATGGCCGGATCTCGCGATGTCACATGATAGGGTGTTTGAAAACCGTGCCATCGCGATAAAACCATTTCCTTTGAATTACTTATCTTAATATCTTATTAGTTACAAAATTGTGTTACTCATTTAGTCGATAATTTTAAAACGTTATTCGATGCGGAAGCTTTTTAAACAGTTAAAACAATCATGCGTTTTCGAAAATCATTTGTTTCTTTTGAAAACTGAGGTTTCCTGCTACTAGCAGTTGTAATCTATAAAGTAAGATATTTAAAACCCAAAACCAAACCAAAGTCCGAAAGTCCAATTACAACCCAAAAATTTAACCAGTAAAAATAGAATAAAAATAAAACCAAGAATCATAAATTAAAACCATGACAGCCCAGAACCGTGGTCACCATCGAGTCCTCCGCTGCACCGATCCATCTAGGTCTGGGGATTACCTGTGCACATTAAACAAAGAGGGGTGAGTTTTCGTAAACTCAGTGTGTAATCCCGCAGAGCAAAACAAGCAACAATTGCAGTGCACAGTCAATAGCAGTCTTGGGCCTAAGCCCATTTCAGTATCAGAATCAGTTAAGCCTTAACCCAATACAGTATCAAAATCAATATGCACAAGGGCCTAAGCCTATCAGTAACAGTAGCAGATATACAGTAGCAAAGTCCTACCCAACCAGCCTCTACACACCGTCTCCGTCCAATCCTACACTCCATGTGGGGATTTAATCAACCCACCCATCCTTACACTCCATATAGTATCGAATGCGGCACAAAACAGTAATTTGCAGTTGAGCTGCTAGTATATTAGGCTTAAAAGCCTTTTAGTACACTTCCTCCGAATAATATCAACCCCAACCCAATGCAATGCAACATACCATAATATGTCAGGCTATAACGAGTCTATCAGATACACATACAGTTCAGTACATATGCCGGTATATAACATGCTCAGTACATAATTCACATAATCAATAACATATAGTTAAGGGTCTAAGAAGTGCTTACCGACCCTATGGAAGGTTTACAGTCGACTTGGACGACCCGTGCAACCTTAGCAAATATATCAGTAAAAATGGGCTCATACGCCCATGTGGTCTGCCAGTGTGGCCCACATGGCCCAAATTGGCCTTGGCCGTGTGGATCACACGGCCTAGCCCAAAATCTCACACGCCCGTGTGGCCCACAATGGCCAATTCGATTAGGCCCGTGTGTCGCACACGGCTTACTTGGCCATCACACGGCTGTGTTTTATGCGCACGGCCTGGCCTAGTCGACCACACGCCCGTGTCCCATCACACGGCCCCGTGTGGCATCAATAGTGAGGTTTTTGGCTTTCGCCGAAACCTCATTATTTGCTTTCATCGAAATCTCATTTTCTGCTTTTCCGGGTACACATCTGGTACTATTTCGATGTAGAAACACTCCCGAACACTCTAAAACCTATAATCGACCAATAAATCACTAAATTAAACACTTAGAAATCGAACTAAAACTGAACCCAAATCGAGATACTCATCCTTAAAGCGACGAAACTTACCCCAACCACCTCGAATCAGTCGATCATGAAACAGCACTAGGAGAACCTTAATCCTCGCAGCATGCTGCTGCTAAAGCGACAATAACGTGTGACGAAAATCAAACTACAAAGATGACTGTGAAAGTCAACAAAAAGAAATAAAATCAAAGAGAAGATGGAAGAAAGAAGAGCAAAAGTCGAATATGGGAGAATGGAGGAAAGGAAGAAAACGTCAGGACTTTTCCCCAAGAGTCACCGAAATTTTAAAAAAGAAAGAAAGAATATCAGGAAACTAATATTCCGATCACAAATCCCTAACTTCTCTCCTTCTTTCACTCTTACAATCCCCACTACTCACAACCATCTCAGTATTTCGGTTAAACTGAAACTCCTTCCACCGAGCAAAAATACCCTCTTGCTCATGCAGGGATTCTAACACAAGTTCTCCAATAACCCAACACTCAACTCAACCACCAGACCACCAGGACCATTTTTTTATATACTTACAACCAATTACTTAAAAGCCTACTGACCAGAGATAGGGCTTAATTCAGAAAAATACCAGAATTTAGCGAAAGGCAGGGTTTGAACTTAGGACCTCTTAGACACTCCCATAACACTTAACCACTGCAGCAGACACACATTTGTATCAAATTTACAAAAGCCGAAATTAACAAATTTTGGGGCGTTATACCCGGCCTAGACGACAAGACCAAATTTAGAAAGCTACATCAATTATTTTCCAAACATAACTTCCGAAACTTAGTCCAAAGTCTTTCTAACCAAAATAAAGTTAACAAACATAACACTTAATCCTAGAGTTATCATTTTAGAAAGTCAAATGTTTTGAAAATACTGAAAAAAAACTAATAATTATAAAAGTTGATAATTAGGATAACTGAGCTCCCGAATCACTGACCCAATCAAGTCTGTGGACTACCTGCAGTTTAGGCAACAGACAAAACAGATTAGTGTAGCACTAAAGGAAAGATTATATAAGTTCGAACAATTTATGAGTAAACCAATAAGTTTCCTTATTCAGGATCGGAATCAGACTTAGAGGACAATCCATTCACTTAATAGATCAGAACAGATCAAACAGGTAACTAGTACCTCTTTTCTAGATACACAGCAGATCAGAATATATATAGTGTCATGTAGAACAAATATAGTTTCCCACCCTCCATCCATTACAGACCATATCCGGTCAACCCAACACACCAAATAAGGTATTTAATACCCATCCAACCTTACACATCGTATAGTGTCGGTATGACACGTTTCAATTATCACAGGTTAACTGTCAGATCGAATTACAAATATCAGTGGTTTAACACTAACTCAGTAAAAAATACTTCCTAATTTACTCAATTCCCACCCAATACAGATGCAGATTTCAAATACCAGTTAATACAGAGGCCCATGCGACTATTCAGATACAGTTCATACTCATACAAAATAGATCAATATCATTAACGATTTTCACATGCAATACACATACAGATTTTTAGTACTTAGTCTCAGATTACAGAATAACATTTTATATAGTTTAATTCAGTTCATACGGACCCATAGAAGGCCTGTATTCGTTTCAAACGACGCTTGTGGCCTGAGGGAAAATTTCCAAATATTGGTCCACACGCCCGTGTGGTTTCACATGGCTTGGATAACTAGCCCGTGTGGTTTTATACGACCTGACACACGCCCGTGTCACTTGCTTATGTGGTCCTAATGCACAAATAGTGAGTTACACAACTTGGACACATGCCCGTGTCCTTGGCCCATGTGAACCTTGCACAAAACATTCCCACACACGGTCTGGACACACGCCCGTGTCTTCAATCTGTGTGTCTCTAATTCGTGAACAGTGAGTTACACAGCCTACCACACGGCTTGGCACACGGTCGTGCCATGTGCGTCGACAACCATATTTTTTGGCGTCCAAAATTCATAGAAAATCAAGTTTTCGATACGCACCTGAAGTAATTTTGAAATAGGAACAACGTAGAAGACTCCTGAGACCTAAATCGACCATTTAATAACCAATTAAATGATTATTCATAACAAACATTGAGATTAGTATACAACCAAGTTCATCGAAACGTTTCGACACAAAACCCTAATTCAAACAACAATCACCTTGCGCCAACCGCAATTCACGAATCTAAAGCGTTAAGGGGACGTTATCCTCGAGTCCCTCTCCTAAAGAACAACAATCAAACTTATAAACAAAAGGGTTTGAACAGTTTAAGTAAGAAGTAGTTTTTTGTAACAGTGCCAACAATCAACAACGATTTCAGAAATTGGACAATCGTACTTACAAAATTAACGGAAATGAACTTACCAGATAACAGTAGCAAATAAGAAGTGCGAATCTAAGCCGACAATAAAGAGGAAAAAGAAAATAAGAGAAGAGGGATAAGAGCGAAAAAGAGGAAAGGAAAAAAGAAAGAAAATGAAAGAGGGAGGAAAGAAGAACATTTAATTCATGTTTTAAAACTACTGATCAGAATTCTGACAATTAGCAAAAATATTTCCAAACCGTGTGGATTACTCATTCTTAACATAGATTTACATAGAATTGAGCTTAAGCCAACAAATTCAAGGATAGAGGTTAGTTTAGAATAAAATAGCAAAACTTTCTAGAGACGCGACTTGAACTCCTAACCTTGAACACATAAACAGAGCACATAATCACAGATACAGAGACTTAATTACTACATAATTCCACAATTAAAAATTCAAATTTTGGGGCATTACAGTTATAATAACTGTCGATAATGATGATAGAACGATCGCAAAGCAATAATAAAAGAAAAATAATAACACACAGATTTTACGTGGAAACCCTTTTGGAAAAAAACCATGGGCAGAAGAGGAGAAATTCACTAATGTTGAAAAACGAATGATACAATAGGAGTTTCGACTACATCTATTTGAAAAACGAATGATACAATAGGAGTTTCGACTACATCTATTTAAGGGTTAAAAAACTTTGTTTTAATCAAAGCCAAATAGTAGAAGTATAGTTCTATACAGACTCAACTTGTGCGGTATGATCCGTACCACGGGGGTGGAGCCCCCGCAGCCCTAGTCACAACCCTCGGCCTCTCGCCCCCACAGATCCCCTTATTTTTTCATTGTATTTATTTCTTCAGCAAGTAACGGGATTCGGGTCACACAAACTCTAATAGTAATGTTTTAATTTTCTTTAAAATTTTCATTTTAAATTATGTTACATCAAGATTTGATATGCCATTCAATGGTTAAATTAACTGTTTTAATAATTGAAGGATATAATTGATATAACATTTATAGTTTAGGATGTGATTAAAAGATTTTAAAGTTCAGAGTCAATTTAAAATGTGAGTCATAATTTAGGGATGCCTAATACAATTAACTCTTAATAATATATAATTGTGTTGATTTTAAAAAAAATTAAAAATTTAACCAAATGTAGTTAGACATGTGTCATGTATTATTAAAAATATTTAAATATCATTTTGACTTATCTTTATTTTTGAATAATACAATAATTAAATTACTGAGACTAAATTAGTTATAGTAGAAAGACATCCTTGAGTGTTTATACCAAAAGATAACCACTATGGAGATTTCAAAATTACTTTTTTTTTAAAATGTTCTCAGTCAAATTTTGAGTAAGTTACACAAAGCTGATTGAAAATAAAAGTACGAATTCCTTATATTTAGAGTTAAATTGTATTTTATCCCCTTTATTTAAAAAACAAAAGTAAATTAGTTCATGTATGTTAGATCAAAGAAAAAATTGATCTTTTCATTAAAAATTTCATCCATTTCTACTATTAACTGATGACGTGATTGACAGAGCAAGTATATAAAGACATATGACATGCCATATGTACCTTATGCTAATGCTTCAATTTGCCGCATCAGCAAATATTTTTAAAAAAATCCTAAAAATAAAAAATTCTTTTAATAATTATTTGAAAATCTGCGTCTAAGAATTTGGACAAATTATTGTCTAAGTTCATCCTAAACATAGATTTTCAAATAATTATAAAAATATTTATAAAATTAGTTAAAATTTATTAAGAATTATGAGAAATTATTATTTTTTTAAAATAGTTAAAATTAAAATAAATATTAGAATTGAAAATTAATTATCTTGAGTTAGAATTTATTTAAATATTTAATAATTATTATGATGAATTATTATAAATATAATTTTTTTAAATGACAAATAATTAGAAAAATAATGTAAAATTTAATGGAAGCAAAAGATTTTGTTTTAAGCAGTTATTTACCTAGCAACTTGTCCACCACTAAGTGGACCAATTTGAAAAAGTACGTTGCAAATTTGGACAAAAAAAACAATAAAAATTTAAGAGAATATAGTCAAAGTAAATGGCATGAAATATAAATATTACTCACCGGAAAACAAAAAAGTTATAGATTCTATTATTTTAGATTTGTGGGTTGGCCATGGTTATTTTAATTTTGGTCATTTATTTTAAATTAAAATTAATTTTTAAATGATTTATATTAATTTTTTATAATTTTTAATAATTTTTAGATGATTTTCTATATATTTAATATTCTTTTTATAATATTTGAAAAATCATGTGTTAGTCCGTGATTTTTTAAATAATTATTTATTTAATTTTTTTTTTCTTTTTAGGATTTCACAAATTTAATGCAAAAAGGTGATGAGGAACTAACATGGCTGACACAAACATTGTAAGGCTACAAAGATGCTTGAAATTGTATATTAAAAGTAGTGATATTTATGGCACGAAATTATCGAATGAAATATAAAATGTTTGGGTTTTCTTTTCTTTTGGTCCACCTCTTACTTCATCCCTCTATTCCCTTCTCTCTTCGAATTTTGCCATTACTATTTTGTTCTCTCCCCCTTTAAAAATTCCCATTAGAAATTTAAAATATTGAATTTTTTTGGTAAAAATATTATGAAAGTCTATGTATTAAAAGTCACATTATATTTTGTTCCTTTTATTAAAAAATAGATAATTTAATTTTTATACGTTAAATCAAAGAGTAAATTGGTCATTCTATTAAAAATTTCATCTATTTTTATTATTAGAAACTGGTACATGTATGTCAGCATAAGATATACGTGATATGTCATGTGTCATTGTCTAATTATTCATTCTATTAATCACGCAAATTTTTTATAGTACAAATTGATGAAATTTTTATTAAAAATAATCATTTTTCAATAATAAAAACAGAACGTAATCTGATTTTTAACATAAAAACCTCTATAAAACTTTTACCTAAAAACTACAAATCATAAATGTGACTTTTTAAAATTGTGGATGAGAATAAAAAATTTGTCAACCAATATAAATAATATATTTGGAAAAGAAAAGAAAAAAAAAAGTAAAAATGACCATTCACAAATTCCAACCCCTTTTACACATCCTAAAAGAATAAGGGGAACACAAAAACAAAAGGAAAAAAAAGCTATGATTCCAAAAGAAACATAAAAGCTAGGTTTGGGTTATGGGTTGTGGTCACAATCTCCAAAGTACATAATAACCAGCAAAAAGTTCCATTCGATGAATATCTTTGAAGAGGGGACACCATTGATTCGCATCCACTTTTTATGCCCTTTTTACCTTGGATTTGGTTGAAATAGTGAAGAAATCAAAAGCTTATTTTATCACTTTTAACTTTTTAAATATTTTCGTCAAATTTTATTTAAGTCCTTATATTACGTGTTTTTGATCAATTTAGTCTCTTTGTTATAATTTGATTTTTTGTTACTTTTTAAAATGTGTATTTTCAATAAGCTAATTCTATCAAATAATTTGACATCATTAGTGTAACATTAGTGTAACAAAGGGGACAAGACCAGACCTTGGCGCCTTGGTTAAACACGATATTACTAGTCCTTTTTATTTATAATGCATTTAATTGAAGCCAATTTTCATACATAAATGTCAAAAAATTAAAGAGACATGAGTTCAATCTTACGTTGTATGTATATTTTTTTCTATTTTATTGTATATAAGATATAAAGTGATAAAAATATCTTTAAAATAATATATTTTATTTTTGTAAACCGAAGATATTTTTATTTTTTCAATTGAATTAGTTCTTAGTCTTATCTAAGCATATTTTTATCTTTTCCCAACTAAATTAGTTTCAATTAACCCAACCCATGACCCAAAAACAAATTATTTTTCTTAATTATAATATCAAACATCCAAATCAAGTTTAATCACTTAATTATAAAAGAATGATTGAAAGAGAAATAAAATGATACACACAAATGAAAAAGGAAAGGAAGAATTTATGCTTAAAATTTAAAAAGGAAAAGATTCGTAGGGTGGTTTCCTTTAGCAAAAGGACATTTTGGTGCCATGTGTCTACTTTTAATCTGTTAATCAATTTACATCCACTGAAAAGATGACAAAGAAAAGGATTCCCAACTTTATTATTATTATTATTATTATGATGATGATGGATAAGTAATATAGTGATATACTCTCAATAAAAAAAATTAATTGTATTAATATTATCAAGTATTTTTATTAGTTTATATTTATGTTACATTTTAAAAATATATTTTTAATCTTATTTAAAATTTTCAACTGATAATATATTAAATAATTTTTTAATTTTGTCACCATTAGATTTTCAATTAATCACATTAATAATGGAATAAAGTGGATGTGCATCAGTTCCTAAGAAAAATTAAATTATATTTTTTTATAAGATTTAAAATATAATTTTATTAATTATACTAATTTATAGTTTTATAGTTTTTAAAATGATTAAATTAAAATTTTATCATTTTGAGGAAAGGCTAAATTATAAGTTTACCATATACTAGTTAATAATTTTATAGATTTTAGAAGGGTCTAAAGAGTATTTTCCTATTTTACGAGGACTAGGCCCTTGCCTGCCCCTTATTGCTACCTTGATTAGAATTTTGTTTTGCATCAATTTTGAGGTCATATGTTCTAGTTCTACCCTATGTTCTAGTTAAATTAATTATTCAAGTTAGTATTCATAATGATTAATTTTATTCAAACGGTTGTTACTTCAAATATATATTCTTCAAAACCTTTCGAAAACCAATGTATATCTACTTTTTTTTTTCTTTCAAAACATCAATTTCTAAAAAGCTAATATATTGCTGCTAGAAAGGAAGTCGAAAACATAGTTTAAAACTACTTCATGGAGTTGTTTTGCACACACCAATCAACTTCAACCTTGATCCCAGCTAACCCTGATTCACCTTGGTCAAGCATATCAACCGAAGAATAGAATTACCTCTTCACGCCAATTTTGAAGACCAAAATCTCTAAAGCCGTGTGGTCCTTTTGAAACGTCTCCATACTCGACTCGATCGTTGGGTTAAGATATTAGAATGCTATATTTGTTGTCGAAGCAATGACAATTTATTTCAATTTATTTCATCAACTCATTCAACTTATTAGGGTCATTAAAAATTTCTAATATAATTCAAATACATGTCTAAATTTTATACAAGCTTCCGACAGCTCTTTTAATACTCTAAGGTTAATCAGGGACTGAATTGTAAAATTTCTAAAATTTAAGGCTGATGTCACAATATCGGGGGTTCCACATTGTGACATACATACTGACTTATGTCATCGCAATGTGGTAATCTCGACGTCTCGAAGTGCACTCTGTTTTTAAAAATTTTCCATTTCTTCAATTTTCATCACTTATAGCCTTATTCAAATATCATATTTCTACCAATTCAATCAACATATCATTCTTATAAGTTCAATTTCAATCTCAAGAACACATAATTCATCATAAAATCATTCAAATAAGGTTTAGTTTATAAGGTTAGCAAAGAGTTTCAAGTTCTACAATTAGGTCCAACAAAAGACTTATATTCACAAATTAACTTTACCTATGTACATGCCATAGCTAAAACCAGAATATTCAAACCATACTTTCTTCCAAACTTGGGATGTGATGAGATGAGCCAACATCGATCCTCCTCTCTAGCGCTTCAAATCTAATTTTTACCTATGCGTTGGAAAATAATGTGTTAAGCTTATGACAGCTTAGTAAGTACTACAAGAATTAAACTTTTTATTTAAGATTTAGCTAACATTAGAATATGTATAATTTCATAAAACCAATACTAATAAATAAGGATCATTTCACAAGGCGTGAATCACTTACCAGATCCATTGACAATCTTCTCTTACCATATTTCACAATTGTAAACTAAATAGAACATTTAGGATATACGGAATAGTAGTCCAGTTTATCAAAAATTCAGTTATTACATCAAGTTTGTACACTTCACAATATAGTTCTTTTTACTACTATTTCAATATATCAAATCAAATTATCATATAATAAAAATTCAAATCATACTTACCGTTACTCATTAATAAATCTTGCACTTAATATTAACATATTCATAATTCAATTAACTATTTAACATAAATTATACCTAAGTCATAATTAAATTAAATTAAAATTTTGAAACACTTACAACCAAAGCTTGGATAGAAAATCTTCTTCTTCTTTCACTCCTTGGCTAATTCCTTTCCTTTTTCTCCAATCAATCCTTCACTTTTCTTCTCTTTTCTTCATTTTCATATCAAAACATATAACATTTACTTGTTAAAATCATAATCAAATAACATATCTATGCTATTTAAATGAAACTAACATGAATTTCATGAAGAAACTTATCATTCTTACCTTAATCACTTGTAATCAAATTCTATTTTTTCTCTCTCTCCTCCAAGACAACTATTGATGCTCTTTTCATGAAATCAAGGTGGCTAACAAGCTTCTCTAATGATTTTACTAAGGATTCATGAAAGAAATTGGAGGAATTAAGCTTGGAACTGCTTGAAGATGGTGGAAAAGACCTATTTGTAATAGAAGTAAAAGTTGAAAGGATGGAGAAATGGATGGTGGCGTGGAAGGTTGGGGAAAGATGAATGGATTCTTCGTCTTGCTCAACTTTTCTATTAAAATATCTAACTAATTAATAATTAAAATGATAATTATCAAAATTGTCCACCAACCACATTTTTACACAATTTGGTCATTAATCATTACATTTTCCATAATTATCTTATTTAAGTAATTACCATTTAATCTTCCAACTTTCTATATGATATCATCCATGAATCGTACTTTATTTTGGTAAAATTTTACTTCTAGCTCTTCCTCATTTTTCCTTCAATTCAATGCAATCACTTCAATTTTTTAATTTTCTCATTTTTGCCTCAATACTTTTTTTTTCTCTTACAATTTAGCCAATACCCCATATTTCTTTCTCTTATTTCAAGAGTATATTTAATTTCCTATTGGCTCTAACTACTTTTTATACTAACACTAAAAAATTCCTATTTTATCTATTTCTAAAATTCTCAAGTATACCCAGTTCAACTTTGTACTGTTCCTAACTCAGTAGTAAATTAGGGATATTACACCTTTGGTCCTTTCAAAGCCATTGGGAATGATGGGTTATGTCACATCCCGAAAATCAAGTTAGAAGAAATTGGATTAGTAGACCAAGAGTTGTCACACTCTAATTTTTTTAATTTAAAGTATGTAAAATTATAACAAGAATGAGTATAGACTTGATACTTAAGAGAAAGTAAGGAGAGTGTGCGATTGGCTTACAGACTTGAGTTCGAATCTCTTTCTTTGCAAATTAAATAATTTTGCTATTTTTGCTCCCACTATTTACTGATGCCGTCCAACCTAGGTATAAATACAACGTTTTCTTTAAATTTTCTGCCTTTCATTATTATTTTTGCTATTTTCATCCCTTTCTTCTTCCTCTCCCATTTCTCTTAAAATTCTCTTCTTCTTCTCTCTTGAGCCACTAGAAACCCTAGCTTTTTGCACCCCTCTTTGTCGTCCACTTCTCCTCCCTTGAAGGTGGTTTGTTGTTCATTTTCTTCACCTTCTTATTGTTGTTTTTCCATTTATTTTCCAACCTCTGATTTATTGTTTTCTTCACTTAAAAATAGCCCACATTGTTGCCATACTAATTTTGTTAAAGTTGCTAATTTGACCGAATATTTTTAAGGCTTTTTAGTAATGTTTAATTACTAATTTTTTATTTGAAATTGATCGTAGGTGCTGATCGTAACATCCTGGACTAGCAGTAAAAAATGGAACCTATTTGCACTCTCGCTAGGTATTGTTTTAGTGTAAGATTGATCGTTTTTGAGAATTTGAGAATTCTTTATTGAAACATTATTTTGGTCGAACCCTTAGGGGTGTTTCAAGATTATTCTTAAGTGTAAAATTAAAATTTTAATGCTGTTTTTGGATTAGCGTTCGTTTAATGTGCGGAAGTGCGAATTTTTACGGAGCAGTGCTGCAAGTTGTGGAATAAGGTGTGAATCCTAACTTTACATAATTGGTTGCAAATTGATAATTTAAAGTATAATTTGATAAAAGATTCTTGCTGGTCGGGCATGGCTGAATTGCCTAATAAAAGAAATAAAAGGTGTTGAGCAAGGTACGTATCCTAAAATATTGACTAAGTGTTTAGGCCCCTTATCGGGATTGTTTGTATGCGAAATTGCTATTTATGATTGTCTGTTTGGATGCCATGATTATGGATTATTGAATGTTGGTTGTGACATGTTTTGAAATGATAATATATTGTGACTATTGGTTAATAGATGCATGCATAACATTCGACATACCATGTGTAACACCCCAAACCCGGCCTAAACGTTATGGCCAGATCCGGAAGTGTCACATGAAATGAGTGAAAAACCGTTGTTGTTAAAATCCTTTTCAGTTCATTTAGCTTTATCACTATTATTAATTCCAAAACTTTCCTTCATTCAATTATCTAGCGATAAAACATATTTTGTAGGAGAAGCTTTTAAAAATTGTAGTGTTTATGTAACATCCTAGAAAGGGCCTATGCATTTTCGGTTTAATTGTACGAAATGACAAGTTTTAAGTATTATGAATAAATTTTTGATATTTTTGGAAACTCAGAAATGTATGAAAATAAATTGGAAATGAACATTTTTGGAAACCTGGAAATGTAAGGAAATGATTCAAAAATGGAAAGTGAACATTTCTGAAAACTTGGAAATGTAAGAAAATGGCAAGTATACAGAGCCGATCGAAAATTTTAGGAAACTTAGAAATGACCTAGAAATGTCGAATTTTAAAGTTTAAAATAAGAAATTAGGGCAAGGAGGCCTTAAAAGAAAAAGTTGGTAAGATTTGACACACAAACAGGCTTGGAAAAGTGGCCTGAAGGTGTCACTTAGGGCCTATGGAAATGGCGCCATGTGCAAGAGGAATGGGCCTGGGTTCGAGTCACTTGGGAAGCAAATAAATAAGGTTTTATTTTGGCTTCCAGAAGGCTAAGGTGGACGGCACATGCTTCTAGAAAAGGAGGTGTTTTATTTTCAGAAATATGTGATTAATAAGGTGATAATAAAGGATTTTTATTGGATTATTTTTTTTGAAGAGATAATAGATGGATAAGTATGGATTTATTTCTTTTATTTTGATAGATAAGGAAGAGATAAAAGAGGATTATTATTAGTATTATTTTTATTAAGAGATAAGAGATAATAAAGGATATTTCTTTAATTATTTTAAATTAAAGAGATAAAGCTATCAAATAAAGAAGAGTGGTGGCCAAATAAGGGACTCTAGCCTAGTAAATTTGGCTATAAAAGGAAAAGAGAGGCCATTCATTCATTCACTTTTCCTTTGTCGAATTTCTTAAGCAAATTCTCTTCTCTCTGCCGAATTCTCTCTGTCATTGTTCTTCTTTCTCTTTTCAATTCTTCACAAAGCCGAAAGCAGAATCCCCCTAGTCTTGCCGAATTTTCCTAAGTTTTATATCTTCCTCTTCTTTCTTTGAAAAACCAAAAATCCTCTACTGTTCATCAAGAAGCCGAAATTTTAATCCACATCAAGGCCATAGCCGAATATTGTTAAAGGCTCAAGCAAGGATTGTCGATTCCTAAAGTAAGGAGATCTTTCGAGATTTACTAAGTGTCGACTACAAGGAAGGAGAAGTTCTTTTCCCGAAGGTACACCATAAGCCGCGTGTTCCCTAGTTATTCGGTGAATTTCAGGATTTAAGAATCTAAGGTAAGTCATATTTAACATACGGCTAAGGGTTATTTGTTGTGAATAAATGTTAGAAATTGATCTAACATGAAGTTATAGGGATTTCGACAGAGGGATACAAGGATTTCGGGATTTGAGAATTTCAAGGTAAGTTTTAAGAATACTAATCCTACTAGGATTTGAATTTATGGCCGAATGGCTTTTTATTAAAGTAGTAAGTGAATAATCAAATGTAGGAATTTGAGATCTAAGGCAGTAGATCAGATTTCGGGATTTCAAGGAATTCGTTAAGCAAATCAGGTGTGTACCCTACCCTAAGTTTTGATAGGTTCATGGCTATGTTTAAATTAAATGTATTATTAAGAATGTGTGTACTCCACACTACTTTGTAATATGAATTATGGTTGCATGTATTAAAATATATGTTAATGAAAATATGAGCATGGCTAAGGTACCATGTTAAGGTACTAAGTACTCAGGTACGTTTCCTACTTCTACTAGGAATATGAAATATGTTATTCATAACATGAGAATATGATAAGAATGTGAACTATGGTATATTATGCATATTAATGTTTATGGGGCATATGGTTGTATATTGAAAGGGGAAGTGAAAAGTGGTGATTTAAGACCACAGTAATCTGAAAAGTGGTGACTTACGACCACAGTAATCTGAAAAGTGGTGACTTACAACCACAGTAATCTGAAAAGTGGTGATCTAAGACCACAGTAATCTGAAAAGTGGTTTCCCAAAACCACAGATGCGGAGCCTTAAGCCCGCAAATTGGTGTGTAGCGGAAGGAGGGTCGACTTAGTAGTCCCCACGGTGTGTTTGGTAGGTACGGGGGTGTGTAGCGGATAGACAATTAGGTTTGGGTTTGGGAATGCATCATTAATTGTATTCTATGATTTGAATGTGTATCATTTGTATGCCTGATTCTATTATGACTTAGTGTTGTGTACACATTGAGTCTGTTGACTCACCCCGTTGGGGAATATTTTTCAGGTGATGAGCAGTAATGGACCGGGTCGGCAGGAGCTTAAAGGTGGCCATGCATAGCAAGAAATTTATGATTTGGACTTTCAATTTATTTTAAGTATTTTAAGTTTTAATTTGTGATCATTGATATAATAAGGCCATTGTGGTTTACTTTATTTTTCTTTTATTTATTATGTTTATGGATTTTTATCAATTAAAGTTTAAGTAAATTCCTTTTAAAATTAACTCTAAATGTTTTGTCACCTTAAATAAATGGGTTTTAACATAAGATAAATTTGTTTTCAACTCAAGCCCAACCCAAACAATATTTTTTTTTTAAATCACACAAGTTTTTCTCTAAGTAACAAAAGAATTTTGAAACCGGTTTACTTGAGGAACATACCAAATCTGGTCAAAGCTCGTGGGTCGGGTTTGGGGTGTTTCAGTTTAGGAATCCATTCAAGGTTTAAGAAAATCCGTGCTTTTGATAAAATTCGAGTTAAAACGCGTTTTGCAATTATTAAATCATAAAATCGCAGTCTAACCCAATTTAAAGTAAAACAGTCCATAAAGTCCAAATTACATAAAACAAACCCCAAAATAAACCAAAACATATATATTAGTTAAAACTTAAACCAGCTCGTACATGTGGTCACCGAGGGACTCCGCAGCTTCGATCAGCCTAAGACTGTGGGTTACCTGTACAGACAAACAGAAAAGGGGTGAGTTTACGTAAACTCAGTGTGTAATCCCCACAAAAGACATGTATACAGTCAAACAACAATTATCAGTCAAATGCAGTTTGGGGCCTAAGCCCATTACAGATTCAGATACATTTTAGGCCTTAGCCCATTCAATACAGTTTCAGATATAATTTAGGGTCTTAGCCCATCTCAGATACAGTATGCACACAGTAACAGAAATCAGTATCCTACCCACCAGCCTCTACATACCATCTTCGACCATCCCTACACACCATGTGGGATTTAAAACACCCACCCAGCCCTACAGACCAAGTCGTACCGAATGCGACACATATCAGTAATATTGCAGTTGAGCTGCCCGATAGGCGTGAAAGCCTTTCAGTACACTTCCTCCAATAATCAACCATCCCACCCCAATACAGATGCAACTAAACATGCTCAATCCAGACATACAAAAATACATGCTTACATGCTAAAATTCAGTTATCAGTCATACATACGGATCAGTAATCATGCATAAATTTAACATGCTCCATACAAACATTATATACTCAGATCACACGATTTAGGGTCTAAGTAGTGCTTACCGACCCTACAGTAGGTTCACAGTCGACTTGGGTGACCTGTGTAACCCTAGAAAATATTTTAGCTAAATCGGCCCACACACCCATGTGGTTTGCCCTTGTGGGCCCACACGCCCAGATTGGCCTTGCTTGTGTGGATCACACGGCCTGACCTAGATATCGCACGCCGGTGTGGCGTGTCCGTGTGGGCCCACACGCCCATTTTGGTTTAGTTTGTGTGGCCTACACGGCCACACCTCGGCCATCACACGGTAGTGTCTTGCGCATGGCCTGGCCATCGTTGATCACATGGCCGTGTTATCGCACACGGCCTACCACACGGGCGACCACACGCCCGTGTGGCATCGACAGTTTACAATTTTGGCTTTCGTCGAATCTCGTTTTCTGCGTTTTCGGGTACACACCTGGTGTTGATTTGAAGCAAAAACACTCTTGAGACCACAAGCACCTAAAAATCAGAATACCATCACCCAAATTCAGTCAATACTTCCAACTTAATGAAATTAATCCACCAACAAAACTTCACAATACCAAACTTGTATTTGTAAACTTTCCGCTAACGAAGACTCCTAACATTCAATTTGCTGCAGGAGTTCCCACTAATTCCTGCCCTTCACCTGATATCGAGAGAAACAACACAAACTCTCTCGTTAAGCACTTTGTCGAAACAATACTAACTTTCTACAAATACACGACTTACTGAACGAGCGAAAACCCACGCTGAACAAAAGAAGATAGATTGGAAAGAAGAAATCGAAGGGGAAAATGGATGGAGAGGCAGATTTTCGGCAGAAGAGTTGGGGAGACGTCAAAAAGTTGGAAAAAAATTTGGGGAGATGAGAGAAAAGAATTTGAAATCAAAAAGAAAATAATTTTGATAACTCCCCATTATCCCACTATTCTCTCATCCTCAACCACCTCAGAAGTTTAGTTCAACTAAAACTCTTTTAGTCGAATGAGCAAAATAAAACTATCCCATGATCGCGCAGGGATTCGAACACAAGACCTTCAACAAACTAACACTCAACTTAACCACCAAACCAGCAAGCCCATTCTGATATGATTCTACCAATAATTAAATATAAGTCCACTCCCCAAACACAAGGCTTAGATAAAAAAATATCAGAATTTGTCAAAGGTAGGGCTTGAACTTGGGACCTCTCACACACCCCCAGAACACATAACCACTGAAATAGATACAAATTTATGACACATTTTCACAAAAGTCGAAATAAGAATTTTTTTGGGGTGTTACACCATGACCCTGTTCAATTGTATACTCGTATGACTTTATTCTATTGTATGTCACATACCAGTGAGATTGTTAAATGGGTTAACTGGCTATATGCAAATTTGAAATTGAATATGTCACTGAAAACATGTATGAATGTCAATATTACTGTTAAATGAAAAGTATGCAAGGCATACACAGATACTGATTATTGATACGCATGTTAAGCATGCCATTGTACCGAAATTGATTTTGATAGCATAATTGCTCACTGCTTGTATGCCATTTTTCATTTGCATGAGTTAGGTATTTATGGTTGATGGAGGAGTTCTGTGGAGATACGACGACATTTAAATTCCGTAATACTATTATCAGTGCACTGCATTAAAGATTTGAGGAGATTGGACGATTTATCGCATTTTTACCGACAGCTTGTCTGCATCTTTATCGGCAGTTTTATCTGCATACTATTAATGGTGGCTTTTACCACAACGGGCTTAAGCCCTTACTATTTGGAGTTCGATAGGCGAGTTCTAGAAACTCGTGGTGTGTAGTGAATGGTTGGGTAGGAACCTTTTGCATTGCATCATACCATGCCCATTCTTCATTATGTCAATTGTTATGGTTTAATATGAATTCTTATTGATATGAGCTCCCTGAGATGACTTTATGGTCTTTTGGTTAATGCATATATGCACTAATTGATAAATTGCTCTATTTATTATGGTCAATGTGTTGATGTCCTACATCTTACTGTAATGCTATATGTTTGCTTAAATAACTCTTAGACTTACACTGAGCTTTCATAAGCTCACTCACCCACAATGTTTAACTTTTTAGTTAAACCTTGAAACTAAGACTGGACCCGACATACAGAGTATCACCTCGGACATCAAATTATTTTTAAATAAGTATTTTTAATAATTTCTTTATTGGTTCTGGATTTTAATTTTAAGTTTCTGATCTATGGCTTGATTATTTTGTTTGGGGATTTTTATGCATGCATTATTCATTTGAATGGTTCGGATTTAATAATCGGTAATTTTATGTTACTCGACCTAAGTAAAATTTGACTCAATCAAATATTTTCTGCCACATTAAATTACATCGATTTTTTACAAAGTAAAGTGACAAACCAAATGATTTTCTAAAAATGTCAATAATAACAATAACATGAAGTCTAAAGTACATACAACCTAATAAATGAATGTTTAACCTAACTCAAAGTACAAATATGATTTTCCTAAAATAAGTCGATTTAAGGTTGTTAAAAGTATTAGTAGGATAGTTTAGCCATTCTGGTGGCTAATGTAGTTTTCTCAATCTGGCTATAATGTCTAGGTTGGGTTAAGGAGGTTACATGTTACACCCTTTCTTCTACCAAAGATGTTGGTACAATATAAAAAGCAAGATTGAGACTGATAAAAAAAAACAATTATTGAGGCAAAAATTTCTGAGGGCCTTAATGACACAACCATCGCCCTAATACCAAATTCAAAATTGGCAACCTCAATCAACCAATTTAGACCTATTAGCCTATGCAATACAACTTATAAGATGATCACCAAAATTATAGTCACGACAATAAGACCGATCTTCTAGAGGATAATTTCTCCATATTAAGGAAGCTTCCTCCTAGAAGGCATACCTATGATAACGCAATAATTTTTCAAGAAGCCATGCACTCCTTTAAGCACACGAAGGGGGGAAAAAGGGCCATGGTCATTAAGCTGGACTTGGAGAAAGCTTACGACAAACTTGAATGGAGCTTCATCAGAAGAGTGCTGCATTACTTTAACTTCCTATGATGTTGGATCAACCTCATCATGCACTACATAACATCCACATCTACATTAGTACTACTTAATGGCTCAAAATTGAAGAAATTCCAACCTTCTAAAGGAATTAGAAAAGGAGATCTACTCTCCCCATACTTCTTCATTCTATGTATGGAATTTCTTAATATTCATATTCTTCAAAGAGTGGAAAATAAGAGTTGGCAACTCATCCGTGCTTCAAGGGGCGGACCACTCTTATTTCGTCTATTTTTTGTGGACGATATGGTACTCCTTGTTAAGTCTAAGAAAAACTCAATTCATGCCATCAAGGAAACATTAGACTCGGTCTCTATTTGAGCTTCCCGATCCACTCCAAATGGATCACCAAAAGATATTATGAATTCATTGTTCATAAAATCTGAAATAAACTTATTGCCTAGAAAGAAAATATTCTCTCACTAGCGGGAAGACTGACCCTTATTCAATCAACGACCGCGACCATACCAACATACTTCATACTATGTCAAATGTTTCCAACGAGCACCTAAAAGTAACTTGATCGCATTAACTGAAACTTCCTTTGGGCGGGAAAGGAATAGTCAAAAAAGATGCACTTGGTGAGTTAGGAGAAGGTGGCAAGATCGAAAAAGTAATGAGGCTTAGGCTTGAGAATTACGAGATACAGGAACCAAGCCCAAATAGCCAAACTCAGATGGAGAATCATAGAAGAAAAGGATATATTTTTTGCAAAAATGCTACTTGCGAAATACACACCTAGAAGAAATACGAAGAAGCGACAAGTTTCCATCATTTGGAATGGCCTAATAAAAGTTAGCCACATCATCGAGAAAGGAATTAGGTGGGTAGTGAAGGATGAAAAAATGATTAACTTTTGGTCAGACAACTGGTCAGGGTTCGGACTTATAAGGAAACTAGTAGTGAGCCCTTTGAACTATATTGAAGATTACTAGTCATTTTACCAAGTAAGAGAAAGATGGATAAATCAGCGAAGGGAATGCTTATCTTTCGATATGCCCAATACTGTGATCAAATCATTGGCGAGAACTCCAATTTTGCTAACTGGAAGTGATCTGAACACCACGTGCTGAAGCCCCTCTCAATCAAAATTCTTCTCACTTCAATGGTCATACGAAATTGCTACTGGACGAGCCAAAACAACAACTAGAGGAAATGAGGGTGTGATGAGAAGACATTTGGAAAGCCAGCTTTCTACCTAAGATCAAATTCTTTCTTCGGAAATGAGGACTAAAAGCCCTCCCCACAAGAAAAATTATTATGAATAGAGGAATGGAAGTTCCTAGTGACTATCCTGTCACAACTCTGTTAAAACGACGGAACATCTTTCAATGGAATGCGATGTAGCAAAAATAATGGTGGGAAGACATTGGTTGCAACACAGTTAATCACTGTTCCAACAATGTCAATTGGGAGGAATGGTTGGCAAAGAATCTGTCATCTAAAAGCTAGTTTAACCGACCAAAAATATATATTGCTACTTCAAATTTAGATATGAATGGCTAAAAATGATTCGAAAAGTGATCATCATGGATAGGTATAATCTATTAGTATTAACTTTATTCCCAAGCTTTTCAATTTATATCAAGATGAAGCTTTCATTTATTCACAAAATTACAAATTCAAATAGATTATAGATTTTTAAAAAAATGGAGTTGTAATGTACTCTTCATATAAATAAATTAAGGGTAAACTACACCTAAGGTCACTAAACTATTACTAAGTTTATGTTTTGGTCACTCGACTTCGAAAAGTAACAAAATGATCGTTGAACTATTCAAAAATTTTTATTTAAGTCATTGAACTAATCGAAAGTTTTTATTTGAGTTACTGAAATGTTAAGTTTTTTTTTAAAAAAAAAATGCTAGTGAACTCCAAGCGACAATTCGACAATCAATACAGTGGATCATACCCATGAACGAGTAGAAGAACATACCTTAGATCCTTATTAATCTAATGGTTAGTGTTTGAGATCGAAGAAGAAAGTTGTTTGGATTTTGGTTCATAGATTCATGACGTTCAAAGTTGTTTCATGAAAAATAAACTAAATTGTAGAAGAGAATGGGAATGAGAGTTTTCAATAAGTGTAGGCGGTGCGAACAAAGAAAGAAATATAACAACAATCTTAATAGCCTAATGACTTAAATGAAAACTTTTGAATAGTTTAATGATCATTTTGTAACCTTTTTAAGTTGAATGACTAAAGAGACCCTTAGTTAACAACTCTCCTACCAATCAGTTTAGTATTCATCTTGTGCTCCTTAGGGGAGCCTTTTGAGTTTCTTATGGCTTGGTTTAAAGCTTGTTTGAATCTATGTCTTGCTAGTTTGGTCCATTTTGGCTCTTTCGCAATGAGATAATGTTTAATGGTAAGTTGATCGATGATGCCCAACTTTTTAATAGTGCCATGCTTTCATCTTTGCTTTGTATTCTTGAAATGAACAATATAGATCACCATTTCTATATATATTTATATATATAAAGGTAGGTTAAAGTGACTTCACTTCAATGCTGAGATGCAAAATTGTGAGCCCCTAAAAAAAACATAGCCCAAAGGTTACAATTACAAAACAAGAAACTTCAATCAATGCTTTGGTACATGATTGTTGATGGGTGGCTTTTGTCGAGGTTGGGCGAATCCTTTGTAATCTTTATTCATCAAGTTTATAACTTCTTTAGCATCTGCCTCGGATAGCCTTTTTGATTCAATTGTGTTGCCCATGACTGTAGGTTCATCATTATCAGGCCTTGAAGAAAGATTCTTCAAGCTGGGTTTTGCTTTAGAGTGCCTTTCAACCTGCATGTACTAAGAGAACATATTAATGATTGATATTGTAGTTTTTGAGGTCAAATTTTGATTTTGATCCCTCTATTATGCTCAAAATTGATATTTACTTTTTTATATTTTGTTTGGCATAATTTGATTCATCTACTTTTAGAATGTCATTTATTGGTCTAAATAAACTAATAATAACATTAAATATTTTGCTTATAATGTTTCGCAATTTTTTTTTAAATACCCTTTCCATTGTATCATGCTAATATGTATTTTTTTTTTGTTGGAATGGGTGTTTTTAAGAAAATTTCATGTCAATATTTTAAATAGAATAGTTAGTGGTATTAATTATTGAACTAACTTATGACATCATAAAAGTAAGACAAGTGGTATCCTCCTTACTCAACAATACCATATAAGGGCATGGAATAAAATTCCACAAATAGCAAATGTTGAGATTTACTTGGTTGGTGGCACTCTCCCTCCGTAAACCCTATAGACCTGTTGAACAGGTCTGTTATCCACCCTATTGAGGGGTCATTTCTCTCCGAGTGGCCAAAATCCCCTCAACAACTATCAAATATATATATATGGAGAGAGAGACTAAATCCCAGATTTTGTTATAATAGAAGGATCAAAATGTTGAGCAAAAACAAAGGGATCGAACTCATAATTTAAATTAATTTATTATTCCACTAGCAATATATAGAAGAGTAAACTACACCCAAGGTTATTAAACTATTAGTAAGTTTACGTTTTGATCACTCAACTTCAAAAAGATACAAAATGGTCACTAAACTATTCGAAAGTTTTTATTTAAGTCATTGGGCTGTTAAGTTTTTTTGGACCAGCTAGCAAGCTCCAAGTTACAATTTGGGGATCGGTACGGTGGATCAGTATCCATCGATGAGTAGAAGAATATACCTTGGATCCAAATCAATCTAATAGTCAGTGCTTGAGGGACAATTGTTTGGATTTTAGTCTAAAGATTCATAATGTTTAAAGTTGTTTCATGAAAAAACTGAGTTGCAAAAGAGAAAGGGAAGGGAAGCTTTTGATTGGTGTAGGTGGTGCAAATAGATAAGGCCATACAACAACGATTTTAATAACCCAATTAATTAAATGAAAACTTTCAAATAGTTCAATGACTATCTTATAACCTTTTGAAGTTGAGTAACCAAAATTTAAACTTACTAATAATTTAATAATCTTGAGTGTAATTTACCCAATATAGAATAATTATATAAACAACTTGAGAGAAAGAGAACCTGATTACTTGCTTGATCGTGAAATTTTTGGGTGGACATAATTTCAGCATCATTATTCCCACCTGCATTCAATACACAACATTTATAATGAATATTGCTTAAATACAATATTAGAAGAGAAGGGGATGAAAGAATTTAAACCTGTAACATATAAGTACTAGACGAAAGTTGTATTCATTTCTCAAACCATTTCAAGCACCAAAAACATCCCTTTTTATAAGAACACAAATTTTTTCCTTTACATACATGTCATTAGATATTCACACAATATCTTAATGTCCCTAAAATCTACCTAGCTTATAAACATACAAAAAAAAAAAAAAAAGGATCTAAGTGCTGCATTTGCATGCCTTTAATTTTATTTTATTTTTTACTCAGTTATGCTCAGGAGGGTGACGTTTAGGGCCACCATAATCATCACCAAAAGCTACAAAATCATCTCTTTCAACCTTAGTTTCATGATCCCATGTTTTACATTTGCCATCATAGCTGTAATTTGCACCTGAATTCTTTGAATCCACACCTACTTCATGTCCTCCCATTTTCCTTCCTCTAAAACCCTCATCAAATTCCTGCATAAATATATATATATATATATATATAATCTTTTTAATACAAAATATATCGTAATAGGATTGTAGATACTAAGATTCGAAACGCAACCTTTCGAACAGATACAACATATTCTTTACTTTCATCACCTACAACAAAAATTGAAATAACATGATAATCTTAACCAAGAGTGATCTAAAAGATAAAAGTTATACCAATTAATATATATATATATATATATATATATACCTTGATGAGCATGCATTGAAGAGTTCTTGAGGGTATATAAAACTAAGAAAACCCAAAGTATTATATCTATGAACCTTATATGCAACATCTTTGGTGAATAAAAATGGGTTCTTTTTCTTTGCTTAAAAACTAATCAAAGAGATGAAATCTGGAATTTGAAGAGAGTTTCAAATTTCAAAAACCCAATTAGTCAAAGTTAGGGTTTGTGGACATTGTTGCTTAATTAAAAATATTGATTTCTGTGATAGATACAGAGCTTAGGAAAGCTCACCAATTTTTTTTTTTTAAATAACTATATCAGCTAATATCCAATTTAAAAATGAATGAAAACAGATTAATATTCTTTTTTTCCAAAAGCTTGAATGTGATTTTGTCCCTTATTGTATTTGGATTGGAAATGTTGATTTTGTCACTCTTTGTTTTCATGCATGCAACATTGATTATAATACGAAATGTTAATTAAAATACTATTTTAATTATATACTAAGATTTTAAAAAATTCTGGAATTTATTTTTCAAGCTTAACTAGTTTGTTTCATTCAATAATATATTGGTTATAATTAATTAGATGCTATTTGCTACTTATTTTAAATTATTAAATAAAAAGGGTCAGAGATTCTTCTGCTTGATTAAAATATTACATAAAACAAAGGAGAATGTGATATAAAAAAAAAAAAAAAAGAAGAAAAGCAAATCTACCTATCTTCCCTAGGATACCCTATAGTATCTATATAGCTAGGCAAATTTCTAGTTTTCTTTCTTTTTATTAAAAAAAAAGTTTTCGTTTTAAAGGCATGCTTTATTGTTATATTAAATTATATAAATGACTTTCGCCCCCAATTTAGTCAAACAAAATTATTTAAAAGGTTTTTTTTATTAAAAACATTATTTTCGTAAATAATATCGCTCAAGATTAAAGTCTTGAGATGATAAGTATTGAGTGTAATTATAAAGTGTATTATATTTCATAAAAGAAAATGCAGGTTTAAATTTTGAAAACGAAATTATTGAAAGAAACAATTATGAATACTAAACAGTACATGGAAGATACCCAAAAAAGGTTAAGGTTTTTGGATTTTGCTAGCCTAAGTTCGTTTGCTATCAGATGCAAATGTTACGTGTGGATTCTTTGTTAAGTTATTTTAGATTTAAATCTCACTATTAATTCACATTGTTTAAATTTATTCTAATCTAAGTTCGAATATATTCTAATTCTAATCGATGAAATATACATTACATATCATTTTTACTGTACTTGTGCTTATAAAGATTAACACTTCGTAAAAATTAAATTCCTATAAATGTGATAAAAAACAATTAGGGTGAAAATAGCAATTAAACAAGACAACTAAATGAGAATATATTATTTATTTTAATAATATAATTTCCAATTAAACCACACATGAGTAGCAAAAAAAATTGTGTTTTAAGTTTCATTTTACACTAATTTCAAGTTGGATCCCTGAATATCCATTGCCTTTATAAAAAAAAAAATAATAATATGATTATATTTGTGGTACATGTAATTTTTGGATATATTTAAATATTCCAATTTATTTAAGATTTAATATGCATATATTTATAATATATAAAATAATGAGTTTGGAAAAACTTTTGAATTGACAAGAATACCTTTCGATGTTCATTTAATTACTAAACTGACATTAAATAAATAATTTTTTTTCCTAAATAACATATTTTTTTCACACTTAAGAACAATAGATAAAATTTTTTATAAAAAAATAATAGATAAAATAATATCAAAAAAATTTTTGTATAAAGAGTTTTTATTGGTTTGAACTACACAATTGAGTATACTAATTATTAATAATTTATTATTTTAAAATAATTATTATTTAATTAGTGTTACAATTATATATTCATTAAAATTAAGATTTATCAGTATAGATAATGTTGAAAAATATGGAAAGGATGGAGTGTCCACTCTTTTATCTACTTCCTCCAAGTACATAGCCTAATTTCAACAATTGTTCGGGCCAACAATTGGTATCACAACTTGTCACTTAATGTAGCTAGTGGAGAACCCTTGTCTTGATAGATTCAAACTATAAAAGGATCATCTACCTCATGTCCCCTGATGCTAGAAATTGGCCATTATACTTACTGGAAAACTTGTATGAAAGCTTATATTAAATCCATTGGTGAGAAGGCTTGGCGTGTTGTTCTTATTGGAAGGAACCACCAATGATGGATAGTTAAAATGGGAGAGTAGCTAAGCCAGAAGTGCAATGGACCACTGAGGAACATTACAACAAAATTGCCATATACTAACAGGCTTAATTCGTTGCTATAAATATAAAAATTTGTTAGTATAAGGCCTAAAGACCTATGTTGACTGTCAAATGGGCTACCCCAACAAAATATGATTCATTGCTATAGCAATATGTTGGTATAAGCTTTTAGGGATGGCTAGAATCCGTTTGTATATGCCTCTTAGGCTATAGTGGCGACTGTTCTGTCAGTAAAGTTTGTTTTCAATGCTCATTATCCACCATAACTTTTCATACAGTTTAATACGTCAGTAAATTACTATATCATATACTGACAAATTTAAGAGCGGTTTCCGTCGGTAAAACTCATTTTGAGTTTTTTTTTTTATTTTTGAAATCTATTATCAATATATAATAAAACTCCAATAGTAAAGATGAATCTTGTAATTTTTCTTCATTTTTATTGCCTTATACTGACGGTATCTACCATTAGTATAGATTTAAAATTAATCAATAGAATATCTAAATAGTATTTAATTAATTTTAAAACATTCTTCATAATTAAATTAATTGTTAATATAATAGTAATTATATAAAGAATATTAAATGCAAGATACAATTAAAGTGTTTATATAATGATGAAAATATTGTCTTATAATAAATTTTCCGGAGTTAACATAAGTATTAAAGACAAACCATAAATCCCAAATGTAACGTACTTGGTGACATCTCTTTTCTCTGTACCTCATACCCCACAAAATTGATCTATACATCAAGCAACATTTAGTTTATTTTCCTACATCAAATACAATGACAAATCAAAGGATTACTTATTTGTCGTGTAATCTATTATTGAATTCTTACCTATTATGCAAACATAGCCGTACAAGTCCAGGCATCTTAGATTAGGGCATCCATAAGCTAGACTCAACACTCCTATATCACCAGCATTATCACACCAAATTTAAAGGTTGCAATAGTTTACAATTTTTCCCAATAGTTTGTGCATGTAATAAATTGAAACAATTCGTTTTTGGTCAGCAACAAGAACTATTCAGAGTACTATTCATACCTGCAATGCATGGTCAGTTGTAGCTCTAACACATCCACAAAGATTTAATATTTTCAGTTTTTTACAAAAGTTAGTCAAATATTCAAGAGCTTCATCACTAAAAGATGCACAACCACTGATTAAGCTTCGAAATTTTAGGATAACCATAGGCCAATGTGTACAAAAAGTGATTATTAAGCTTGAAACTTTTGCTTAGGTCAAGCTCATGTAGATCATGACAAAAGTTTGGTCTCGATAGCATTGTCTTCAAGTTGCGTGTCACATCCCAAAAACTAGGTTAATATAATCGAGTTTGTGAACCGAGAGTGGTCACACCCCGGTTTTTGAGGTTATCTTTGTGTGTGTTTTTTTGAGAAAATGAGTTATTGGTTTAAGGGTTAAACGTTAATGAAATTATCTTTGAAACCCGAATTCAAATCCTTCCCTCTCTTTTTCTTTCATTCCTCCTCCAACTTGTGCCATCCCTATTTTCTACTCCCTTGAGTTGTGCCGCCTTTCTCTCCTCTTTGTTTCACATTATCGCTACATTGCCACCACCTTACACTGCCGACCTACCGTACCGCCATCACCATTTTTCTTCCTTTCTCCTCCCATTTCCTTTTCTTTTTCCAAATATCCTATAACTATACAAGAACTCTGTTGAGTTTTTCCATTCCAATCTATTTACGAAAGGGTTCAAATCCAGTCGACTCGTATTATCATTGATTATTAGACTAATCACATCGTAAATCCCAAATTTTAACATAGCATCTTGGCAAAATCTGACCAGATCTGCATCATAGGAGTACTGAGGATCGAAGTTGTAAACCGGATTTGCAATTAAAGGTGTGAGTTCTAACCAATTAAATACTGTGAATGTTCTATCCATAAATAATATATGTGTATATTTAATAATAATATTTGTGGAAACTCTTATTGTACTTATGACTAACTAGTTGCATATGTATTCTTGGTGAAGTGATCATAAGTGATAAATCCTTTATTAGGATTGGCTAAAAGTAAGTACCCCTGATTTACGAAACTTGTAATACTGATCATGTGTGTAAGGACATTAAATGATAATATATTGTTTTGGTGTGATCTATGATGCTAAAGCATGTCACAGTTCTGTTATTGATATTGATTGCATGATAAATCATGTTCACCGAGACTAATATATCTAAATGCATGTTGAAGACATGCCTACTGTTTCTGTTAAAATCGATAACATGATAAAAACATGTTTATTGATACTAAAATACTGAATGCATGATAATTCATGCCTACTATTTTTTCCACTGATCGCATGTTAAAATCATGCCTATTGTATTGTTTCTCTAACAACCCATTTTTCAGTGAAATCGGAATAGTAGTTTCGGGACCAAAAATTCGACTCAAAATATAATTTATTTTTATTTTATTATATGGTCCGTAATATGATAGACGTGACATGTGAAAATCTTGACATGAAATTTTTTTCGATTTAGTGCCTAATTACGAAAAGGACTAAATCGCATAAAATGTGAAAGTTGAATTCTAGTAGCTATAAGGATCAAATAGCTATGGAATTCAAAACTAGAGGTCGTTATATGATAATTAGACCATTAAGAAAATTATGTAGATTTTTCATGGTGACTCATCCATGGAATTATAGAAAAAGGTCAAGGACTAAATTGGAAATAGCAAAAACTTAATTAATTAAAATATGATAAAAGAAAATATCATCTTATTATTGTCATCTTCAACCTAAAATTTTATGGAAACCCTAGGAATGAGAGAGGGGAAATTTTCAAGGCTTAATTGGGTAAGTTCTCTTGTCCGGTTTTTAATAATTTTAGTATTTTTGAAACAAGGATGGCTTAATCTCTCTATTTGAGGGATTAATTTGAAAAGTTATCAAGGTATGAAAATGGGTCATGGATGTATTATGCTGAAAATTAGAAATTTATGGTAGAAAATAAAAGATTATTGATAGATAAACAACTTCTACAAAGTGATTTTTGATGAAAACTTGAGTTAGGGACTAAAATGTAAAATTGTGAAATTGAAAAAAAATTCTAAAATTTTATGTATACATGTGCTGTAAATTTTGTAATGGGGCATTGGTTAGGCTTGGAATAGGGAGTAATTTGCACAAGTTTCATTTTCCGGGCCGAGGGACAAAATCAGAATTTATGGAAAAGTTAGGGGAAAAATGGTAATTTTTCCTAGGACGTAAACTAGGACGTAAATTGAGTCCATTTAAATATGAAATGCATGAAATTGATAGTTAAATTCATTTATATAGATCTGGAAAAAACAAACTCGAGGCTAGATCGAGGAAAAGAAAAGATATCGGATTAGTATATTATTACGCAAACAAGTGTCCTGGTAAGTTCGTGTAACTTAATCGGACATGTAATTATGTTATTTGAATATTGTGTTTGTATGTAATTTGATTTATGATAATGTGCTTTACTTGTATGCTATGATGGAAAATTTGCTACATGCTTGAAATGGTGATAAATAGGTTAGTCCCGATTGAATGTTGAATTCCGATGATTATATGCGCTTTCCCTAAACAAATAAGGCCCTGCATTTGTTGCGGGCAGGATTTAACTTGGACGAGTAATCCCATTGGCCTTGTTATCTAAAGGATTTATCCCAGACGGGTAATCCTAATATAATACCTCTCGAGTATGCATTAAGATTAGGGTTTAGCCTGGACTGGTAATCCGGTTATTCGATATGTGGCTCGAGAGTGTGTTCCTTGGTTAAGTGCCCTAATGTACCCTTGAATAAGAAATTGACGGATTATGGAGCCGTACACTTCGAGTGTACTACTTGAGTATCCATTGGAATTCAATGATTCAATGGGCATGTATCTCTTGACTTGGATGAAAATCTTGAGATGTAATGATAATGACTTGAAAGAACATTGCATGATGAGCTCATCTATTTTTACTTGACATGTTTGTAAGTGTTATGACTAACATGTTTGCTTGAAAGCATATGCTTAGGGAATTTTGATAATGGATGGAAAACATGATGTTGTGTGCTTAAATTCAATAACAGGATTGGTAAGTTTAGTTTCCATTATACGAACTTACTAAGCATGTAATGCTTACTCCGTTTATTTTTCCCTTGTTTTATAGTGCTCAGAAGCTCGTGAAGGTTGGAAGATCATTGAAGCATCGTCACACTATCAACTAGCATTTTGGGTATATTTAGTGAAATCATTTTGGGTATAATGGCATGTATAGGACAACTTGGCCAATAGTGGCTTAAAATGTTATTTTGTAACCTAGCCATTGGAATGGCTAGTATTGGTTCATTTTGGTATGACTAAGTAGATTATTATGATATACATATATACATATGTGTTATGTCAAAAATATGTGATCAATGTTGGGAATGCCTAAGTTATACTAAGGTAAGGTTGTGATCATGTATGCTTGTATTGATATGCCTTGTGAATGATAGAAATTGCCCAATTTGAATGCTTGAATTGGTTGGTATTGTATGTGTGATTCAAGTGCAGGACTTGGGTGAAATTTTGGGTGAGAAATGAAGCTAGAAATGGCTTCATTTTGTCCACACAGGCAGACACACGGGCATGTGTCTAGACCGTGTGTGACAAACGGCCTGGTAACACGGGCATGTAGTTGGGCCGTGTGTACCCTGCACCATAATTTTGAGAAACAGAATGCTCAGAATTGGGCACACGGGTAGAGACACGGGCGTGCGTCTCAACCATGTGTGCCACACGGCCTAGAACACGTGCATGTGTCTTGGCCATGTGAAACCTGCACCTAATTCGGATTAATTTAATTAACCACACGGCCTAGCACACGGGCAAGTGGCATGGCTGTGTGGCGCTGTAACACCCTATACCCGAGATCGATGCTAGGACTGGATACGAGGCATTACCAAGCTAAAACTCACTTAAACATGTACTTACGGGCTGTAAAATTTTGAACCAACTTAAAAATTTTCTTTCTTGATCATAACATGAATATTATGGGCCTACGAGGCCTTAAACATTTATCCGAACGCCTCCGGACACTTCATCTAACTCTCATCTTAGAAGCAGGGTTCACACGCCCATGTTGCTTGAGGACACGCCCGTGTACTCATTTACACGCCCATGCCTACAACCGTGGAAGGTTACTGACTTTATTCACACGGCTTTGACACGCCCGTGTCTACCAACCGTGTGAAGCTACTGACTTCAACCACACGACCTAAGCACACACCCATGCTTTGAACGTGTGTCTTACACGGCTCATACACATGGCCGTGTAAAATGACCGTGGTCTAACTTGATTAAAAACATTAAGGTGCAGGGTTAACACGGTCTAGACACACGCCCGTGTGTCTAACCGTGTAGGCAATTAGAGGCTATTTACCAAGCCATTTGCCTCCCTTAAATTAAGATCAACTCAACTTCAACCAATACAAATCATTAATAATATAACTTTTATGAACATTACTATATATTTCATTGACATCTATATACAAACAACTTAAACAAGTTTGGCCAACCACTTAGCCATATACAAAAGAATAATAACTTGATAGCCTATATAATGGCCTTACACAAAAAACATGTTCTCAAAATGAATGATTCCTATACATGCCATACTTAGTAATATAATTTGGCTATACCAAAATAAGGGTTGATAGTGTGCTATGAACTCCGACTCCAATGATCCACAATTTAGCTTGGCGGGACTACATAGAAAGAAACAATCAAAGACGTAAGCATTTAGCTTAGTTAGTTTGCATGTATAACACATAAAAAAAATAAACTTGCTTCATATAAACCATTTGACATAAGAATGGTATTATTATCTCATCTATAAAGCTTACTTACTCATACATGATTCTTACTTGTCCCATGGTACTTACTAATCTCATACTTGTAAGGTAACAAGGTACCTGTATCTCTTGATCACATTGATCAGCATACTTAAACATAATAATCATGTCTTCTAATTCATCATTCATAACATGAATAATATTCAATTTCAATTTGATAATGGCTTTGCTTTCTTAACATTCTTGTTTTCACCTTTTAGCTTTGCTCATTTGCCCGATGAATTTCTATGAATTACCGGGAATACTAGATCTCTAGTCATGTACTTGATGCCAATGCCATACTCTAAATATGGACTTATGTGGAAGATCTCTTCTTGAATCAATGCCAAGCTTGCCTTGGTCTTACATGATAACTTATTTAATGCCAAGCTTGAGTCCTAGGACTTACATGAAAAACTTGTTCAATGCCAAGCTTGGGTCCTTGGACTTACATGATAACTTGTTCAATGCCAAGCTTGGGTCCTTGGACTTACATGATAACTTGTTCAATGCCAAGCTTGGGTCCTTGGACTTACATGATAACTTATTCAATGCCAAGCTTGGGTCCTTGGACTTTCATGATAACTTGCTTAATTGCCGATGCCATGCCTTGGCTTGGTCTTATATGGACTTTCTTATCTCATGTACTGGACCGTATATCCAGGGTAATTCATCTTCAATCGGGACTTTCTCTTGTTTAATCTTATTGACTTCTTTGTTAAACATAACATTAAATCATTCATGATAACAATGTATATTATACTAAGCAATTAAATGATAAAATCATAAAGCTTAGAACTCATACAAACTTACCTCAAAATACAAAATGTATGTAGTTAAGCAATTTAGTCCTCGACTTTGTTCTTGCCTCAGTTTCGATTCGGGCTTCATTTTTCTTGATCTATAATCATAAATAGATAATTTAATAATCATATTGACTAAATTGACTCATAACTCATACTTTGGCAAAATTACTAATTTGCCCCTATACTTTCTCATATTTGCACTTTTGCCCCTAGGCTCGTAAAATGATTTTCATGCAACTTTCTTAAACATCATGCTTAGCTGAATCATTTTCTCTACTATAGCAATCATCAATTCTCTCTAGTTCTAGCATGTATGACCAAATTTTATAATCATTACAAAAAGGTCCATACCATCATTTTTCATGAAATTCCTTAAGGAAAAGATGTTTATCTAACATCAAACTCTCATAAACTTCCATAAAACATCATTTAGCATGCATGTCATTCTTGGCTAAATTTTTAAACATGCATCTTAGCTCATCAAATAGCTAAAAATAGCTTACTCATGCTACTGGGGCTTAAAAAATACGAAGAATGTCAAAAACCGGGCTTAGGAGCACTTACTAGCAAGCTTCAAAAATTGAAGAACCCTAGCTATGGCTTCTTTCAATTTTCGGCAATGGGGGAAGAAGATGATGAGATTTTTATCATCTTTTTCCTATTTTAAACACTTATTAGACAAATGACCAAAATGCCCTTCCTCTTAAAAATTTCTATAACACCATCTCAAGGCCAATTTTGTCCAAAATAATATTTTTGGAAAAATGCTATTTAAGGACTTCTAATTACTATTCTAAAGCTATTTCATACAAAAAGCTTCTAGAAACTCATATTTTGCAACTTTTTACAATTTAGTCCTTTTGGACCAATCCACCACAATTTAATAAAATTGCTTCATGAAACATTCATACTAGCATGCAAACATGGCATAAACTTTGTAAACTCATAAATTCACCTCGAATTCGTGGTCTCGCACCACTATTCCGACTAGGCCCTGAATCGGGCTGTTACAGGCGCAAGTCATAGAGTAACCTAAATCGAACACGGCCTGTAGCACGGGCGTGTCCCTTGGACCACACGGGCGTGTGGGTCCTGCACCTTAGAAAAATTTTATAAATTTATGAAAAATTTTTAGAGGTTTCGATTAAGTCCCGATTCAATTTTAATGCTCGTATTGGGCCTCGAGGGTCCGATCAAGGGACATTATGGATGATCTCGGTAAATAAATAGTAAATTAACATAGTTTAATAGAAAAATGTTCTAAATCTCTGGTAATACCCTGAAACCCTATTTCGGTGACATGTACGGGTTAAGAGTGTTACATTTAGTGGTATCAGAGCTACGGTTTAGCCGATTCTCGGATTTGACGTAGCAAACACGAGTTTAGCTATACATGCCATTATATAAATTGTGATAGCGTGATAACTCCTGATCATTTTAAATGTGTTTTTTCAGATAGTAATGTCTCCCAACCGAGCTAGAGCTGAATCCGAGAAAGTTGAAAGCAATGCTTCAGCTTTAGTAAAAAAGAGTTACGTCTGCGTCTGGTAGTGAAAGGCCCGTGTCTGAGGGCCGAAGTGAGGAGGCAAAACAAGCCTTCTTTCAAATGAAGAATGAATGGTTCACACAGTACCTGAGAACAAACCCTGCTGTACAACGACCTCCCCTACTTACTCCCCAACGGATTCCTGAGGTACCATAGGGTGCCGAACCTGTTAGAATTGGTAAGCCTTTGATAGATAAAATCCACAAGCATGGGGAGGAAGAATGTAGAGCTACCGTAGATGATAATCTAGAAAGCGCTGAGTTTTGGCTAGAAAATATCATCCGAGTTTTTGATGAACTATCCTGCACACCTGCTGAATGTTTGAAATATACGGTATCTCTACTGAAAGATACAACTTATCATTGGTGGAATACCATAACTTCAGTAGCACCGAGGGAGAATGTCACATGGAAATTTTTTCGACTTGAATTCAGGAAGAAGTATGTGAGTCGGAGATTTATGGATCAGAAAAAGAAAGAGTTTCTAGAGCTCAAACAAGGAAACATGACTGTATCTGAATATGAGCGGAAATTTGTTTGGTTGAGCAAGTATGCCAGAGAATGGGTTTTAATCGAGCCTGAAATGTGTAAACACTTTGAAGAGGGCCTAAATTAAGATATCAAGTTATTGATTGGAATTCTTGAAATAAGGGAATTTGTGGTGTTAGCCGTCGAGCCTACAAAGCTGAGGAACTGAGTAAGAAAAAGAAACAAGCTGAAAGAGAGGCTCGAGTTTTAGGAAAAAGAACTATGAGTAAGTCACAATCATTTGCTTCTAAGAAATTAAAGAGGTATTATGATCGTTTTACTACCTCTACGGGGTATTTTGGAAGAAAGCAGGGCTCTCAACGTTCTAACTCGAGGTCTTCATCTCCATCTGTGACTAGTGTGGGTAGTGTTGGTAATCCCAAACCAAAATGTAAACACTGTAACAAATTCCATCCTAGAAGTGGAGCTTGTTTCGAATGTGGTTCATTTGGCCATTTTCTCAGGGATTGTCCCGAAAGAGTTGAAAAAGAAATAGAACCAGCTCCAAAGTCGAGTAATCTTGTTACGAAAGGCAGGCCACCCTGTCACCCCGGTAATGTTAGTAGTAGTCGAGGTACTACCAAGGATATGGCAGTTAGATCTGAGGCATGAGCACCTGCAAGGACATATGTTATTCGTGCGAGAGAAGATACCTCTGCACCAAACGTCATTACTGGTACATTTTCTCTACTTGATACTGATATTACTGCATTGATTGATCCTGGTTCCACATATTCATATATATGCACGAACTTAGTGACTGTTAAAAATTTACCTATTGAATTCATTGAATTTGTGGTTAAAGTTTGAAACTCCCTAAGCCAGTGTGTTATGGTAGATAAAGTTTGTAAGAACTTTCCATTGATGGTAAAAGGTTATTGCTTTTCGGTTGACTTGATGTTATTGCCATTTGATGAATTTGATGTGATTTTGGGAATGGATTGGTTAACCCGATATGATGCAGTGGTAAATTGTAAACAGAAATATGTTGTATTGAAATGTGAGAATGATGAATTGCTTCATGTTGAATCTGATAAATTGGATGGATTACCGAATGTGATTTCAACAATAACGGCACAGAAATACGTCCTAAAGTGTCTGTGTCAAAGATTCACTCAGTACCATTTATATGTGAATTTCCTGATGTATTCACAGAAGAATTACCTCGTTTACCACCAGATAGAGAAGTGGAATTCTCTATAGATCTCGTTCTAGGAACGACACCGATATCTATAGCACCTTACAGAATGGCTCCTACAGAATTGAAAGAGCTGAAAGTACACTTACAGGAGTTGATTGACAGAGGTTTTGCTCGACCTAGTTTCTCACCCTAGGGTGTATCGGTACTATTTGTAAAGAAGAAGGATGGATCGTTGAGGCTGTGTATTGATTACAGACAGCTCAACAAAGTCACAATAAAGAACAAGTATCCATTGCCTCGTATTGATGACTTATTTGACCAGTTGAAATGTGCCACTGTATTTTCAAAGATTGATCTCCGTTCTGGTTATTATCAATTACGGGTAAAAGAATCTGATGTGCCTAAGACAGCTTTTAGAGCTAGGTATGGACACTATGAGTTTCTTGTGATGCCATTCGGCTTGACAAATGCAGCTGCAGTGTTTAGGGATTTGATGAACAGGATTTTCAGTTTGTACTTGGACAGGTTTGTGGTGGTATTTATAGATGATATTTTGGTTTACTTCCGAGATGAAAATGAACATGCTGAGCATTCAGAATAGTGTTGCAAACCCAGAAAGAGAAACAACTGTAAGCCAAATTCAGTAAATGTGAATTTTGGCTACGAGAAGTTAGTTTTCTTAGGCATATAGTATCTATGGAAGGTGTCAGAGTAGACCCGAATAAAATTTCAGCCATTGTTAATTGGAAGCCACTGAAGAATGTGTCTGAAGTCCGAAGTTTTCTGGGACTAACTGGTTACTATCGGAGATTTGTAAAAAGTTTTTCAATGATAGCTTCTCTGATGACTCGTGATCGTTATTGTCAGAGTCTTAAAAATTTATAAAAAGAATGATTGAGCCTAGAAACTAACTATGACAACGATTGAGGCAAGTGCACCTATCGAACATTAGTATAGCTTAGTGGCAAGACCGGGTTGTAGAACCCAAAGGAACCAAAAGTACTAATACTAACTTTCTTTTTATTATTTAGCCTAAGAATTAAAAGAATTATTATCTAATCTAAAATTAACTAACAACTAAGCTAAAGATGCAAATACAAAGAGAAGGAATTGAGAAAATAACTTTGGGAAAAACCAATTGATTAAGACAATCCCGAGGAAGAATCCACCTAGACTTCACTTATTATCTAACTCTGAACAAGACGATTTATTCACTTGACTTGATCTGTAGGATTCCCTAATTTATATTAATACCTCTTTCGAGGCTATTAACGTCTAACCCTAGGTTGATTAATTGAAATCTCTTCCTAATTAAAACCCTAGAATTGCATTAACTCGATCTATGGACTCCCATATTAGGTTTGACCCTAATCTGGTAGATTTTCGTCATCCTATTTCTAGGGTTGCGATCAACTCTGCTTAATTATGCTAGATCTACTCTTAAATAGGGACTTTTGCTCCACTGCCTAAGCACATCAGTACTTGAATCAATATCCTAAAATATCAAAGCAAGAATTAAGAACACATAATTAAGAAACAAATCAAGTATTTATCATATGGTTCAGAAAACAATAATAAGATCCGTCTTAGGTTTCATCCCACTCAGGTATTTGAGGGTTTAATTCATAATAATAAAAGAATACATCTCAGAAGAAAATATGAAACAAAACATAAGAAAAACCCTAAAACCCCCTGAAGGAAATTGAAGAGAAAATCCTTCATCTTGAGTATAACTCCGGCTTCTTGAGATGAATCAACTGGCTTTCTTCGAGTAAATCCCACAATTCTGGCCTCTTTGGCTCGGCTCCTTGGCCTAGCTGGACGCCTAACTGGACCCTCTTAAAGGTTGGCCTCTAGGGTGTTTATATAGGCATTTGGAATGGCTTTCTTTGCCTCTAAGTACCCTAATCCGAATGAAACTCTTCTTTGTCACGGTAGGGACACGCCCATGGCACACGCTCGTGTGAATCGTGGCCAGGCCGTGTTCAGGTCTGTTAAGGAGGCACGGCCGTGTGGCTTAGGCCCAGGCCATGTCGATTTCGTAATTTGGCCCATTTTCTCCATTTTTGGCCCGTTTCTTGTTCTTTTCATCCTAGGTGCTCTCCTAAGTATAAAAAATGAAAACAAAGGATTAAGAGCACCAAATTACACAATTCAGGGAATAAATCATCCAAAAGTATGCTAAATACGGGATTAAAATATGTTTATATTACGGTTTATCAACTCATTTACTATAGAAAGATGTAAAGTTCGAGTGGACTGATAAATGTCAGCAGAGTTTTGACAGATTAAAAGCTTTATTGACAGAAGCTTCAGTGTTAGTTCAGCCAGAATCGGGTAAAGAATTTATAGTTTACAATGATAGGTCATTACATGGTTTAGGTTGTGTTTTGATGCAACATAGTAAAGTAGTAGCTTATGCCTCACAACAGCTAAACTGATAAACCGTAAAAGTAACATATTTTAAGCCCACATTTAGTATGCTTTTGGATGAATTAAGCCTCGATTTATGTAAAAAGGTGCTCTTAATCCTTTGTTTTCATGTTTTATATCCAGGAAAGTACCCGAGGATGAAAAGAACAGAAAACGGGCCTAAAACAGAGTAAATGGGCCATATCATGAAATCCTCACGGCCTGAGCCCAAGACCACACGGCCGTGCCTCGTCAATCTACTAGAACACAGCCTGATTTCGATTCACACGATCGTGCCTTATTAAAGAAGTCCGAACATGGCTTGAAGACTAGTCACACGAGCGTGTGACATGGCTGTGTCCCTGTCGTGGCAAAGAGTAATTTCATTCAGATTTGGATACTTAGGGGTGTAGAAACACATTCCAAGAGCTTATATAAACCCCCTAAGTGTTACCTGAAAGGAGGCGGTTAGCTAGACCAAGGAGCCGAGCTAGAAAGACCAGATTTGTGGGAATCACTCAAAGATAGCCAGTTGATTCATCTCTAGAAGCCAGAATTCTACTTAAGACGGCGGATCTCTCCTTCAATTCTTTCAGGGGGTTTTAGGGATTTCTTATGTTTTGTTTTATCTTTTCTTCTGAGATGTTTTCTTTATTTGATATGAACTAAACCCTCAGATACCTGAGGGAGATGAAACCTTAGACAGATCTTGTTATTGTTTTCTGAACTATATGATAAATATTTGACTTGTTCTTAATTATGTGTGTTTAATTCTTGTGTTGATATTTCCAGGATATTGATTCAAGTATGATGTGCTTAAGTGGAGGAGCAAAAGTCCCTGCTTAAGAGTAGATCTAGCATAATTAAGCGGGGTTGATCGCACGCCTAGAGGTAGGGTGACGAGATTTTGCCGGATTAGGGTGAAACCTAATTTGGGAGTCCATAGATCGAGTTAATGCGATTCTAGGGGTCTAAATTAGAAAGAGATTTTAATTAATCAACCTAGGGTCAGACGTTATTCGCCTCGAGAGAGGGTTTAATATAACGTAAGGAATATTACGGATCAAGTCAAGTGAATACATCGTCTGGTTCAGTGTTAGATAACAAGTGAAGTCTAGGTGGATTCTTCCCAAGGGTATCGTCTTAATCAACTGATTTTTTCTTCCAAGTATTTCCTAAATTCACTCTTTTTGTCTTTGCATTTTTAGTTTAGTTGATAGTTAAATTTAGATTAGATAACCATTCACTTAATTCTTAGGCTAAATAATAGAAAGAGAGTTAGTATTAGTAATTTTGGTTCCTTTGGGATTCGATATTCTGGTCTTGCCTAAACCATACTACTGTTCGATAGGTGCGCTTGCCTTAAAATCGTTGTCAGAGTTAGTTGATAGGTTCGATCATTCTTTTTAAAAATTTAAGACTCTGATTCCAGCGATCAAGTTTTTGGCGCCATTGCCGGGGAACTAAAATATTGATCGCTGAAATCAGAGTTTTAACATTTATAAAGAGAATGATCGAACCTGGAAACTAACTCTGACAACGATTAAAGGCAAGTGTACCTATCGAACAGTAGTATAGCTTAGGCAAGACCGGATTGTCGAACCCAAAAGAACTAAAAGTACTAATACTAACTTTCTTTTTATTACTTAGCCTAAAATAACATGAAGTTTCTTTAATCTAAATTAACGACTGCTAAGCTAAAGACGCGAAGACAAAAAGAACGAATTGAGAAATAACTTGAAGGAGAACTCAGTTGATCACGACGATACTCTTAGGAAGAATCCTCCTAGACTTCACTTGTTATTTAACACTGAACCATACGATTTATTCACTTAGTTTGATTTGTAGGACTCCCTAACGTATATTAAACCCTCTCTCGAGGCGAATAACGTCTAACCCTAGGTTAATTAACGGAAATCTCTTTCTCGAATAGTAACCCCCTAGAATAGTAGTAAATCAATCTATGGATTCCCATATTATGTTTCACACTAATCCGGCAAAATCTCGTCACCCTATATCTAGGCGTGCAATCAACTCTGCTTAATTATGTTAGATCTAATCTTAGGCAGGGTCTATTCCTCCTCCACCTAAGCATATCAAATTTGGATTAAGCACACATAATTAAGAACAAACTATGTATTTATCATATAATTCAGAAAATAATAACAAGATTCATCTATGTTTCATCTCCTTTAGGTATCTGAAAGATTTAGTTCATAATAAATAAAGAAAACATGCCAAGAGAAAAGATAAAACAAAACATAAGAAATCCCTAAAACTCCCTAAAGGAAGTGAAGGAGAAATCTGCCGTCTTGAGTAGAGTTCCGGCTTCTTGGGATGGATCAACTGGCTAACTTCGAGTGATTCCCACAAATCTGACCTTTCCGGCTTGGCTCATTGGCCTAGCTTCACCGCCCCCTCAAAGGTGGTACTTTGGGGGTTTATATAGGCTCTTGGAATGTATTTCTTCGCCCCAAAGTATCCAAATCCGAATGAAATTACTCTTTTTCATGACAGGGACACGGCCAGGTCACACGCCCGTGTGACTAGTCTTCAAGCCGTGTTCAAACTTCTTTAATGAGGCACGACTGTGTGACTCAGGGGTAAGGCTGTGTTCTAGATGCTTGACAAGGCACGACCATGAGGTCTTTGGGCCAGGCCGTGTCGATTTTTTTGATATCGCCCATTTACTCCGTTTCGGGCTCGTTTTATGTTCTTTTCATCCTCGGGTACTTTCCTGGGTATAAGACATGACAAGAAAGGATTAAGAGCACCTTTTTATATGAATCAAGGCTTAAATCATCCAAAAGCATACTAAATGTGGGATTAAAATATGTTACTATTACGGTTTATCAAATACCCCCACACTTAAGCTTTTGCCTGTCCTCAAGCAAAATCCTCAACTTACAATTAAGACAAACTTTCCATGATTCATAATTCCTATCAACAATGTCTCATCATAATTTATAGATAATTTATACATGGATGATCTAACTCGAAGAGTCCTAAAGATTCAAACAATCAAAGTCATACATTTGTAGTACAAAAACGTAGGTGTCTCCCCTTATCTAAATAATTACCTTTAATTCAAAATCAACAAGGATTGACATCCTCACTAAAGATTCACTCAAATCACTCGAGGTGTTTAAGGTTCAAAATTAAGCTCTTAGAAGTCGAACTTGAAAGTTAATCCCATAGGCTTGCCTGAAAATCAAATCTCCACCATTGTAATATGAGATGATACACAAATCAAAAGGTCTTTAACGAGGTTGTAACGGGGCTAGGGTTAAAGGTGTGGATAAAGGCTAAGTTAGAAGGTTAGAATCGAGACAGACTTGACAAATTACCTAACTAACAAAAATTGAACTAATCCTAAATGATTACATCAATTGAAAACTAATAATACGAGCTTTTTCCTCAAGATGTGGAATTTTAACTTGTAAGCTCATTTAATTATAGAACTAATAATGAAAATACTTCAATTTTTTTTAAGAACAAACTAATAATATTACATAATAATGAATGAATCTATTACTTAAAAATAACAGCTAGACAACACATCAAATCAAATCTCGATATAAGGGTAGTCAAAAGGAATAGTGATAACAAATACAAAGGGGTTTTGGGTTAATATTAGCTGGTGAGTCAATAAAAAGGGTTGTTAGGATCAACGGGGTTTACTAGGGGTTAGTTGTTAAGGTAGGCTATTTAGTGGAGTGAGTGGGTTAAATCCTAGGTGCCTTTATCATCTCAGTATATCAAATCATAGGTGTGGTCTCAACATGTATAATCGAGGCAAGTTCTAGAATAACAGTTCAAAGTTGACACATTCATAATTAATAAAGTGAGCATGAAAAAGAATATATGCTCTATAAGACTCAAAATCTCACAAAAATTAAGGGTGTTTTGACATCAACCTTGTAAATTTCAAATTTCAAAGAAATATTCAGATTTAGGTTAACAACCTAGCAAAAATTTTATTTTGAAAAATAGACTTATCATGCTTGATTCTCTAATATTCTTCAAATTTAATCATCAATGCACAATTAACTATGACTTAATCCAAAACATATCAATAAAAATCATAGACCATCAGAAATTTCATCCTAAATAGTAATATGAAAATTTTTCTTAAAAACAAGACTAAATTTAGGGATTTGAGAATAATGAAAAAAGTTAGGCCGGATTTGAGAATAATGCAAAAAGTTAGGCCCTTTCTTCAAGTAAATATTCACCCCCCACACTTAAGATGTACATTACCCTCAATGTACAAAGATAGATATAACATTCACGGGATAAATCAAAAGAGAAGGGGAAAGAATACTCCCTAAATTTTGGATGGTTTCCCTGGAGGATGGTAGGGGTCGTGGTGTGTATGTTTGAAGGAGTCGGTCTGGATGACGATCCTGTGCTAGATGAAGAAATTGGAGAGCTCGTAGAGGATTAGCCAGGGATTATTAAGACACATTTAAAATAAACTAAATATATAATTTAAAACAAGAAAGAAAAAAGAAAGGAGACTAAGAAGGAAAATAAAAATAAAAGAAAAGGTGGATGGACCAAAGAGTCTTTATTGGTGGATGGTTCGTGAGGTGGGTGTGACTTCTAGGGCTGCGGAGTGCTGGCGGTGGTGGAAGTGGCGTGATTCCCTAGCAGCCTGGCGAACCTGACACTAAGAAACTAAAATAAATTAAACTAACTAGAGTAGAAGAGAAGTAAAGATAAGGAAACTGAAGGAAAAGAGAAAAGAAAAATAGAAACTAAATGGTCTCAAAGACCCTTAGCTTGGTGTTTGGATGAAGCGGCTGGCATGAACTTATGTGTAGGGTCTTCTTTGTGAAGACTATGCTTGCCTTCTTACGCTTCTTCGGCATGATTTTAGTGTAGCTCAAGAGTCTGGATACCTTTTCTAAGTAAAGAAAAGAAATTTTGAAAGAAAAAGAAGGGAGAAAGAAGCAGGGGAGAAAGGGAAGGGCTGTGGGGTTTAAATAGGAGCTCAAGTCTGGCACGTCCCCATGCCCGTGGTCTAAGGGCATGTCGAATCGCACGGCCGTCTCGCACGACCATGTGTCCATGCCTGTTGTTTCACCATGCCTCATGTTTCAGCCAATCACGCCCGTGTTCGAGAAGTCAGTATGTTGATATGGTTGGGGGGCACGAGCGTGTTCTACCCATGCTTGGTAGGTCAGTAGCTTCACATGGTCATGGGGCACGGCCGTGCCACTTTGTCGGTGCCCGTGGGGTAGTCGTTGGATCCGTGACGTCGAGATTAGATGGGATTTGATTAGCACGGCCTCTGCTATGTCAGTACGGGGATTCTGGTGGTCCACATGGTCATGGACACGGTAGTGTGTAAGACCGTGTGGTCTGGATTTCTACACTTTTGTGTTAGTGTAAAACTAAATTTTAAAGAAAGAAGGAAAGAAAAAGAAAATAAATTTAAAAGTAAATAGTGTTAGTACTCGGGTTGCCTCCCGAGAAGCGCTCGTTTATATTCTGAAGCTAGACTTTCCTCGACATTGAAAAAATCAGGGAGGTTTAAAGGTTTGAATATCTTCCCTCGTACTTACATTTCTATTTTCTTGATAAGGTTTAAGTCGAGAAGCGTGTACCTGATCGCTGCAATTAGAGCTTTAAAAATTTATAAAAGAATGATCGAACCTGGAGACTAACTCTGACAATGATTAAAGGCAAGTGTACCTATCGAACAGTAGTATAGCTTAGGCAAGACCGGATTATCGAACCCAAAGGAACTAAAAGTATTAATACTCACTTTCTTTTTCTTATTTAACCTAAATTAAAGTGAAGGTTGCTTTTAAACTATATTGTCAAAAACTTAAGCTAAGAACACAAAGACAAGAAGAACGAATTGGAAAATAACTTTGAAGAAAAACTCAGTTGATTGCGACGATACCTTCGGGAAGAATCCACCTAGACTTCACTTATTATCTAACCCCAAATTATATGATTTCTTTACTTAGCTTGATCCGTGAGACTCCCTAACCTATATTAAACTCTCTCTCGAGACGAATAACGTCTAACCCTAGGTTAATTAGTGGAACTCTCATTCACTTATAATAACCCCCCAGGATAGCAGTAAATCGATCAATGGACTCCCATATTAGGTTTCACCCTAATCCGGCAAAATCTCATAACCCTATCTCTAGGCGTTCGATCAACTCCGCTTAATTATGTTAGATCTTCTCTTAGGCAGGGTCTATTCCTCCTCCACCTAAGCACATTAGATTTGGATTAAGCAACATAATTAAGAACAAACTAAGTAATTCATCATATAACTTAAAAATCAAATAACAAGATTCATCTAAGTTTCATCCCCTTCAGGTATCTAAGGGGCTTAGTTCATAACAAATAAAGAAAACATCACAAGAGAAAAGATAAAACAAAACATAAGAAATTCCTAAAACCCCCTGAAGGAATTGAAGGAGAATTTCGCCGTCTTGAGTATAACTCCGACTTCTTGGGATTGATCAACTGGCTATCCTCATGTTTTTCCCTAATTCTGACCTTCTCGGCTTGGCTCCCTGGCCTAGCTTTCGATGCCTTTCAAAGGTGGTACTTGGGAGATATATATAGGCTTTTGGAATGCGATTCTTTCTCTCTAAGTATCTTTTTCCGTCTAAAATTGCTTTTTCCAGCGACAGAGGCACGGCCATGTCACACGCCCGTGTGGATCGAGACCAGACCGTGTTCGGACTTCTAAAGTGAGGCACAGCATTGTGAAGCGAAGTTGAGGCCGTGCTCTAAGTGTTCGTCGAGGCACAGCCTTGCGGGCTATGGGCCAGGCCGTGTCAATTTCATGCTAAGGCCCATTTACTCCGTTTTAGGCCCAATTTGTGTTCTTTTCATCCTCAGGTGCTTTCCTAGGCCTAAGACATGAAAAGAAAGGATTACAAGCACCTTTTTATACAAATCAAGGAATAAATCATCAAAAAGTAAGCTAAATGTGGGATTAAAATATGTTACGTTTACGGTTTATCAAATACCCCCACACTTAAGCTTTTGCTTCTCCTCAAGCAAAATTCTCAACTTACAATTAAAACGAACTTTCCATGATCTACAATTCTTATCGACAATGCTATATCATAATTCATAGATAATTCATACATGGGTAATTCAATTCAAAGAGTCCTAAAGATTTAAACGAGATAAGCCATGGTTTTGTACCTTGAAAACATAAGTGTCTCCCTTTATTTAAATGACTACCTTTTCAATTGAAAATTGACAAGGATTGATGTCCTCACTAAGGATTCACTCAAATCACTCTAAAGTGTTAAAGGTTCAGGAAAAAATTGCTCATAAGTCGAATCTGAAAAGTTAATCCCATAGGCTTGCCTGAAAATCAAATCTCCACCACTGTAATATGAGATGATAAACAGATCAAAAGGTCTTTGTTAGGGTTGTAATGGGGCTAGGGTAAAAGGTGTGGTCACAGGCTGAAATTAGAGGGTTAGAATCAAGATTGAATTGACAAGTACCTACCTAAAAACTTCTCCGAAATTTCATTAACTGAAAAGTAATAATCCTACTAATACGAGCTTTTCTTTGGAAAATAGTCTTTGATTGTGTAAGCTCTCTTTTCATACTACTAATATTGAATAACTTGAAAATGTTTTTTTTTATAAAAACAAACTAAGTAATACATAATAAATTTAACTATCAGAATAATAAACTTCGGTAACTGATCAAATCAAGTCTCGATTAAGGGGTAGTCAAAAGAAAGGGTGATAACAATTACAAAGGCTTTGGGTTAATATTAGTGGGTGAGTCAATAAAAAGGGTTTATTAGGATCAACGGGGTTCTCTAGGGGTTAATTGTGAAGGTAGGTTATTTAGTTGAGTTAGTGGGTTAAAACCTATGTGCCTTTATCATCTCTGTATATTAAATCATAACTGTGGTCTCGACATGTATAAACGAGGCAAGTTCTAGAATAACAGTTCATAGTTGACACACTCATAATCAAAAAATGAGCACGAAAAAGAATGTATGCTCTAAAAGGTTCAAATACTCACAAAAATTTTCAAATTTAGGTCAACAACCTATCAAAATGTTTATTTTTGAAAAACAGACTTATCATGCTCGATTCTCTAGTATTCCTCAAATTAAATATCAATGTACAATTAACTATGACTTATTTTAAAACATGTTAGTAATCATCACAAATCATCAGAATTTTCATCCTAACCAGTAATATGAAAACCTTGCATAAAAACAAGACTAAATCAGGGATTTGAGAATAATGAAAAAAGTTAGGCATTTTTATTCCACTTTTACCCTCAGGGATTTGAGAATAATGCAAAAAGTTAGGTATATTTTACCTCCCACACTTAAGATGTACATTGCCCTCAATATACAAAGATAGATATTTTTACAGAAATCAAAAGTGAGGGTGAGATGTACTCCCTGTATTCTTGGGCGGGTTTGGTGGAGGATGTTGTACCTACGGCGAAGGCGTCGGTATGGTGGTGGTGTTGGTTCTCGAGCTCTGCGCTAGAGGAAGAAATTGGGGAACTCATGAAGGATTAGACAGGGGTTATTGAAACATAATATAAATAAACTAAAGATAAAATTAAAGAAAAGCAAGCTAAAGTGAAGGAGACTTAGAAGAAAACTGAAATGAAAAGAAAATACTAATGGACTGTGGAGTCTTTATTGAAGGATGGTTCGCAAGGTGGGAATCAATGCTAAGGTTGTGGATGTGATGGCGGTGGCGGTGGCGGTGGCGGAAGTGAAGGGGTTCTCGTGGTGGTCGGCTTGATTCCCAAGCAGCCTGGCGAACCTGACACGAAGAAACTAAAAGAAGAGTAAATGAAAAGAGCAATTGAGAAGCTTAGATAAGGAAAATAAAGAAGAAGAGAAACAAAAAGGAAAAATAGATTGGTCTCAAAGACCCTTGGATTGGTGTTGAGACGAAGCTGCCGGCATAAACTCATGTTGATCATTTTTTGTTAAGGAGTTTATGCTTGGCTTCTTTCGCTTCTTCGACATGGTGTTGAATTACTCAAGGATCTTAGAGTCTTTGGAGAATCTGAGATAGAGAAGAATGAAAAGGAAAGAAAATAAATAAGAAATCAGATGGAGGGAAGGGGAAAAGGTGGTGGGTTTAAATAGATGTTCAAATTTGGTGCTCCCCCACGGCCGTGGTCCTAGGGTGTGTCAATTTACACGGCCACCTCACACGGCCGTGTTGTGGTGTGTGTTTGTCACCCCATGCCCGTGCTTCGGATCTGCACGCCTATGTTTGTCAAGTTAGTAGCTTCACACGATTTGTAGGCACGGGCGTGTTCTGTCTGTGGTGAGGAAGTCAGTAGCTTCACACGGTTTTTAGGCACGACCGTGCCCTTTCTGTCGGTGCTCGTGGAGGGGGTGGTTGGATCCATGACGCTGGGGGTTGGTTGGACTGAATTGTACTGCCTCTGCCATGTCAGTGTGGCGGTTCAGGTGGTCCACACGGCCATGGACACGGCCGTGTGGCCTGGAATTCTGCACTCTTGATTAGTTTTAAGAGAAAAGGAAAAAGAAAAGAAAAAGGAAAATAAAAATTTTGAAAAAGAATAAGGTTAGTGCTCGGGTTGCCTCCCGAGAAACGCTCGTTTATAGTCGTAAGCTAGACTTTCCCTGTATTTGAAAATTTTAGGGAGGTTTAAAGGTTCAAATATCTCCCCTCATGCTCACAGTTTTATTTTCATGAGAAAGTTGAAGTCGAGAAGCGTTTACCTTGAAATTGCCGCATATTGGATTGCTTACCTTGACTATTCCGTGTGGAAAGATATCGTGTACCTTGAGAATTATTTCTCCCTTTGCCCTCGGTTCTGTTGAAGCATTGTGCTGATCAGCTATGTCTAACAGTACCTGATCTCCTATTTTGAAGTGATTTGATGTCCCCACGAGCTCTTTTGGCGGTTCCTCAGGTTTTACTTCGTGTGGTTCCGTCTTTACTTTGACCTGTGTCTTCTGCTCTTCTAAATTGTCGACCCTAATGCTTTGTTCCTTGTGTGACTCTTCTTTTTCGACTTGGGGCTCAGGCTTTAGGTCTTTTGGTGTTTCTTGCGATGAAGATTGAACAATTTGATTATCAATTGAAGTGACTTCCTTACCTTCATCAACTGTTGTCCTGGCCGAGTCGAGAGCTTGAAGATTGATCGATTCATCTCCTACACGAAGTATGAGTTCGCCTGTGGCAACATCAATTTTTGTCTTGGCAGTTGCTAGAAAGGGCATTCCTAAAATTAAGGGAATTGAAATATCCTCATCCATGTCTAAGACAACAAAGTCTACTGGGAAAACAAATTTATCGATTTTTACAAGAACATCTTTGATAATGCCCCTAGGAATTCTAACAGTTTTATCAGCTAATTGAATACTCATCCTAGTTTGTTTGGGTTTCCCTAGACCTAGTCGTTTAAACAGTGAATAAGGCATGACATTTATGCTTGCCCCTAGATCAGCTAATGCATTATCAATATTTAGACTACCAATTAAACATGGAATTGTAAAACTTCCTGGATCTTTTAGTTTCTGAGGTATTCTATTCTGTAGCATTGCCGAACATGTTGTGTTTAGTTCCACGTGGTGCTCTTCATCTATTTTGCGTTTGTTGGTCAAGAGCTATTTTAAAAATTTCCTCGAGTATGGCATTTGAAAAAGAGCTTCAAGAAGAGGTAAGTTAATATGTAATTTCCGTAGAAGTTTAAGAAACTTACCGAACTGTTCCTCTGAGTCGTCTCTTTTTATTGCTTCGGGATAAGGTATGCGAGGTTGGTACTCTTTAATTATCGGTTTTGGCTTTTCTAGTGTTACCTCCACTTTACCTTTGTCTACCTTATTTTCTGGCGTTAGATTGGGTTCTTCTAACCCCTTAATATCATGAGCTGTGATGGCTTGAATTTGCTCCTTGGGGTTAATCTCGGTATTACTTGGTAGACGTCCTTGCGGTCATTCTGACATCAGCTTTGCGAGTTGCTCTACTGCGTTAGTCACTTCCTTGACCGACTTAGCAATTTCATCTATTCGATTCTCGTTGCTTTTAATTGCTCTATCAGTTTCTTGTATACGTTTCTCTGTGCCTGTCGAGAATTTTGCCATCATCTCCTCGAGAGTTGGTTTCTTCTCTTGTGGATAGGGCAAGTTTTAAAAGTTCTGAGGAGGTTGTTGCCTTTGATTTCCTTGATTGCCTTGGCCTCCCCTCGAAAAATTTGGGTGGTTCCTCCAACCTGGATTGTAAGTGTTACTATAAGAATTATTATTGGATCGGAAATTATTACCTATATAGTTCATCTGTTCGTCCTCTGCTCCTGGTTGGTAAGTTGGGTACTCAATCTTCGCCACGTTTCCACCTGTGTCGCATTGTATGACTGGATGTGCCTGCGAAGAACATAAGCTGTCAAGCTTTTTGTTCATCATCTCTATCTGTGTTGATAACATGGTCATGGCATCGACGTTGAAAACTCCTGCTGATTTCGTCGGTTTAGTCCTTGAAGCCTGCCATTGATAATTGTTTAGTGACATCTCTTCAATGAACTCGTAGGCTGCTTCTAGAGTTTTGTTGTTCAAGGTTCCACCGGCGGCTGAATCGATCAATTGCATTGTTGAGGGGTTTACACCGTTATAGAAAGTTTGGACTTGTAGCCACAAGGGTAGGCCATGGTGTGGGCACCTCCTCAAGAGATCGTTAAATCTCTCCCACGCATCGTACAGTGTCTCTAAATCCGTCTGCACAAAAGAAGAGATATCATTCTATAATTTGGCTGTTTTGGCCGGTGGAAAATATTTCATTAAAAACTTTTCGGTCATCTGATCCTATGTAGTGATTGACCCTCGTTGTAACAAGTTTAACCACTGTTTAGCTTTATTTCTTAATGAAAAAGAAAATAACCGAAGATGTATGGCATCATCAGAAACGCCATTTATCTTAAAAGTATCACAAAACTCTAAAAAGTTAGCTATATGCGTGTTTGGATCTTCGTCCTGCAAACCATCAAATTGAACAAACCGTTGAATAATTTGTATTGTGTTAGGCTTTAAGTCGAAATTGTTAGCAGATATAGTAGACCTAACAATACTTGATTCTGCTCCTGTCAAATGTGGTTTCGCGTAATCAAACATTGTGCGTGGAGCATTACTTTCCCCCACATCACGTGGTGGTGGGTTGTTTTTGTCCATCCCTTCAGTAGGATTAGATCTGCCTTCTTCCTCCCCTTCTGTGTAATCTAGGGCTCGCCTGGTTTCCCGACGATTCCTACGAGCGGTAGCTTCGATTTCACTGTCGAATATCAAAGGTCCTCTTGGGTTCCTTCTAGTCATAAACTAGAGGTACCTACTGGAGAAAAGAAAGAAAGAAAATTTCAGCTAAAAGTAAAAATAAAAACAAAAATAAATTGTGCAAAATAAAAATTAGGGCTAAAGTAATAAAAATAGAGTTTTCTTAATATTTTAGTTCCCCGGCAAAGGCGCCAAAAACTTAATCGCTGCAATTAGAGCTTTAAAAATTTATAAAAGAATGATCGAACCTGGAGACTAACTCTGACAACGATTAAAGGCAAGTGTACCTATCGAACAGTAGTATAGCTTAGGCAAGACCGGATTATTGAACCCAAAGGAACTAAAAGTATTAATACTCACATTCTTTTTATTATTTAACTTAAATTAAAGTGAAGGTTGCTTTTAAACTATATTGTCAAAAACTTAAGCTAAGAACACAAAGACAAGAAGAACGAATTGGAGAATAACTTTGAAGAAAAACTCAATTTATTGCGATGATACCTTCGGGAAGAATCCACCTAGAGTTCCCTTATTATCTAACCCCAAATTATATGATTTCTTTACTTAGCTTGATCCGTAAGACTCCTAACCTATATTAAACCCTCTCTCAAGGCGAATAACGTCTAACCCTAGGTTAATTAGTGGAACTCTCGTTCACTTATAATAACCCCCCAGGATAGTAGTAAATCGATCAATGGACTCCCATATTAGGTTTTACCCTAATCTGGCAAAATCTCGTAACCCTATCTCTAGGCGTTCGATCAACTCCGCTTAATTATGTTAGATCTTCTCTTAGGCAGGGTCTATTCCTCCTCCACCTAAGCACATTAGATTTGGATTAAGCAACATAATTAAGAACAAACTAAGTAATTCATCATATAACTTAAAAATCAAATAACAAGATTCATCTAAGTTTCATCCCCTTCAGGTATCTAAGGGGCTTAGTTCATAACGAATAAAGAAAACATCGCAAGAGAAAAGATAAAATAAAACATAAGAAATTCCTAAAACCCCCTGAAGGAATTGAAGGAGAATTCTGCCGTCTTGAGTATAACTCCGGCTTCTTGGGATGGATCAACTGGCTATCCTCGTGTTTTTCTCTAATTCTGACCTTCTCGGTTTGGCTCATTGGCCTAGCTTTCGGTGCCTTTCAAATGTGGTACTTGGGAGATATATATAGGCTCTTGGAATGCGAATATTTCTCTCTAAGTATCCTTTTCTGACTAAAATTGCTTTTTCCAGCGACAGAGGCACGGCCATGTCACACGTCCGTGTGGATCGAGACCAGACCGTGTTCGGACTTCTAAAGTTAGGCACGACTATGTGAGGCGGAGTTGAGGCCGTGCTCTAAGTGTTCGTCGAGGCACGGCTGTGCGGGCTATGGGCCAGGTCGTGTGAATTTCATGCTAAGGCCCATTTACTCCGTTAGGCCCAATTTGTGTTCTTTTCATCCTCGAGTGCTTTCCTAGGCCTAAGACATGAAAAGAAAGTATTACAAGCACCTTTTTATACAAATCAAGGAATAAATCATCAAAAAGTAAGCTAAATGTGGGATTAAAATATGTTATTTTTACGGTTTATCGGTACCTTAAAAGTGTCGAATGTTGGGTTGCTTACCTCGACTGTTCCGTGCGGGAAGATATTGTGTACCTTAAGAGGAATTTCTCCCTTTGCTTTCAGGTCTGTTGTGGCGATGCGAGGATCTGCTTTGTCTATCAGTACCTGATGTCCTATTTTGAAGTGATTTGATGTTCCTACGAGCTCTTCTGGTGGTTCTTCTGGTGTTACTTCGTGTGGTTCCTATTCTTCTTTGACGTGTGTCTTCTGCTTTTCCAGTTTGTCAACCCCTAGGCTTTGTTCCTTTTGTAATTCTTCTTTGTTAGCTTGGGGTTTATGATTCGGCTCAGGTTTGTATTCTTGTGGTGTTTCCTGCGATGAAAGTTGAACAATTTGATTATCATTTGAATTGTCTTTCTTACCTTCATCGATTGTTGTCCTGGTCGAGTCAAGAGCTTGAAGACTGATTGATTCGTTACCTGCACAAAGTATGAGTTCTCCTATGGCAACATCAATTTTAGTCTTGGTAGTTGCTAGGAAGGGTCTTCCTAAAATTAAGGGGATAGAGTTATCCTCATCCATGTCCAAGACAACAAAATCTACTGGAAAAACAAATTTGTCGATTTTTATAAGAACATCTTCGATAATGCCCCTAGGAATTCTAACAGTTTTATCAGCTAGTTGAATACTCATCCTAGTTTGTTTGGGCTTACCTAGACCTAGTCGTTCAAACAATGTATAAGGCATGACATTTATACTTGCCCCTAAATCAGCTAACGCATTATCAACATTTAGTCTACCAATTAAACAAAGAATAGTAAAACTCCCTGGATCTTTTTGCTTCCGTCATAGTCTATTCTGGAGCATTGCTGAGCATAATGAGTTTAATTCCACATGTGGCTCTTCATCTAATTTGCGTTTGTTTGTCAAGAGCTATTTTAAAAATTTCCTCGAATCTGGCATCTGAAAAAGAGCTTCAAGAAGAGGTAAGTTAATATGTAATTTCTTTAAAAGTTTAAGAAACTTACCGAACTGCTCCTCTAAATCGTCTCTTTTCATCGCTTCGGGATAAGGTATGCGAGGTTGGTACTCTTTGATTACCGGTTTTGGCTGTTCTTGTGCTACCTCTATTTTACCTTCATCTACCTCTTTGTTTGGTTCGTCTAACCCTTTGCTATCATGAGCTGTGATGGCTTGAATTTGCTCCTGTGGGTTGATACTCTTTAAGTGTTCTCTCAGTTTCTTGGAAACAATTTTCCGTGTTTGCCATAAATTTTTTCAGCATCTCTTCAAGGTTTGGCTTCTTCTATTGCGGATAGGGCTGATTTTGGAAGTTTTGAGGAGGTTGTTGCCTTTGATTTCCTTGATTTCCTTGACCTCCCCACGAAATATTTGGGTGGTTCCTCCAACCTGGATTGTAAGTATTACTATAAGGATTATTATTGGATCTGAAATTATTACTTATATAGTTCATCTGTTCGCTCTTTGCTTCCGGCTGGTAGGGTGGGTACTCAGGATTCGCCACAGTTCCACTTGCGTCGCATTGCATGACTGGGTGTACCTGCGAAGAATACAAACTATCAAGCTTTTTATTTATCATCTTTCTCTATGTTGATAGTGTGGTCATTGCATCGAGGCTGTAAACTCTAGCTGATTTTGTCGGTTTTTTCCTTGTAACTTGCCACTGATAGTTATTCAGTGACCTCTCTTCAATGAAGTCGTAGGCTGCTTTAGGAGTTCTGTTGTTTAGGGTTCCACCGGCGGCTGAATCGATTATTTGTCTCATTGAGGGGTTTACATCGTTATAGAAGGTTTGGACTTGTAGCCATATGGGTAAACCGTGGTGCGGACACCTTCTCAAGAGATCCGTGTATCTCTCCCATGCATCGTATAATGTCTCTAAATCCATCTGCACAAAAGAAGAGATTTCATTCCTTAATTTGGCCGTTTTGGCCGGGGGGAAAGATTTCAATAAAAATTTTTCGGTCATTTGTTCCCATGTAGTGATTGATCCTCATGGTAACGAGTTTAACCACTGTTTGGCTTTATTCCTTAATGAAAAGGGAAATAACCGAAGACGTATTGCATCATCAGAAACGCCATTTTTTTTGAAGGTATCACAGAACTCTAAGAAATTAGCTATATGAGTGTTTGGATCTTCGTCCTGCAAACCATCAAATTGAACAAATTGTTGAATCATTTGTATTGTGTTAGGCTTTAATTCAAAATTGTTAGCAGCTATAGCAGGCCTAAGAATACTCAATTGGATCTGCCCTCTTGGTCTTCCTCTATGTAATTTAAGGCTCACCTGATTTCTCTGCGAGTCCTATGAATGGTAGCTTCAATTTCACTGTCGTATACTAATGGTCTTTTCGGGTTCCTTCTAGTCATAAACTAGAGGTACCTGCTAGAAAGAAAGAAAATTTAGCAAAAATTTAAATTTAACCTAAAAATAAAATTGCGAAAAAAATAAAAAAATAATGGCTAAAGTAATAAAAATAGAGCTTTCTTAATGTTTTAGTTCCCCGGCAACGGCGCCAAAAACTTGATCGCTGAAATCAGAGTTTTAAAATTTATAAAGAGAATGATTGAACCAGGAAACTAACTCTGACAGCGATTAAAGGCAAGTGTACCTATCGAACAGTAGTATAGCTTAGGCAAGACTGGATTGTCGAACCCAAAAGAACTAAAAGTACTAATACTAACTTTCTTTTTATTACTTAGCCTAAAATAACGTGAAGTTTCTTTAATCTAAATTAACGACTACTAAGTAAAGACGCGAAGACAAAAAGAACGAATTGAGAAATAACTTGAAGGAAAACTCAGTTGATCACGACGATACCCTCAAGAAGAATCCACCTAGACTTCACTTGTTATCTAACACTGAACCATATGATTTATTCACTTAGTTTGATCTGTAGGACTCCCTAACGTATATTAAACCCTCTCTCGAGGAAAATAGCGTCTAACCCTAGGTTAATTAATGGAAATCTCTTTCTCGAATAATAATCCCCTAGAATAGCAGTAAATCAATCTATGGATTCCCATACTAGGTTTCACCTAATCCGGCAAAATCTCGTCACCCTATCTCTAGGCGTGCGATCAACTCCGCTTAATTATGCTAGATCTGATCTTAGGCAGGGTCTATTCCTCCTCCACCTAAGCACATCAAATTTGGATTAAGCACACATAATTAAGAACAAACTAAGTATTTATCATATAATTCAGAAAACAATAACAAGATTCATCTAGGTTTCATCCCCTTCAGGTATCTGAAGGATTTAGTTCATAATAAATAAAGAAAACATGCCAAGAGAAAAGAGAAAACAAAACATAAGAAATCCCTAAAACTCCCTGAAGGGAGTGAAGGAGAAATCCGCCGTCTTGAGTAGAATTTCGGCTTCTTGGGATGGATCAAGAGGCTAACTTCGAGTGATTCCCACAAATCTGACCTTTTCGGCTTGGCTCCCTGACCTAGCTTCACCGCCCCCTCAAAGGTGGTACCTAGGGGGTTTATATAGGCTCTTGGAATGTGTTTCTTCGCCCCAAAGTATCCAAATCCAAATGAAATTGCTCTTTGCCACGACAGGGACACGGCCAAGTCACACGCCCATGTAACTAGTCTTCAAGCCGTGTTCGGACTTCTTCAATGAGGCACGGCCGTGTGACTCGGGGGTAAGGCTGTGTTCTATATGCTTGACAAGGCACGGCCGTGTGGTCTTTGGGCCAGGCCATGTCGATTTCATGATATGGCCCATTTACTCCGTTTTGGGCCCGTTTTATGTTCTTTTCATCTTCGGGTGCTTTCCTGGGTATAAGACATGAAAGAAAGGACTAAGAGCATCTTTTTATATGAATCGAGGCTTAAATCATCCAAAAGCATACTAAATGTGGGATTAAAATATGTTACTATTACGGTTTATCAAATATTAAGAAAGCTTACTCTTTATTACTTTAGCCATTAATTTATTTTCCACAAATTAGTTTTATTTTTAGGTTACATTTTAATTTTGCTAAATTTTCTTTCTTTTGTTCCTTTCAGGTACCTCTAGTTTATGACTAGAAGGAACCCGACAGGACCTCTACTTTATGACAGTGATATTGAAGGTATCGTTCAAAGAAATCGCAGAGAAATAAGGCGAAGCCTAAATTACATAGACGAAGAGCAAGAAGCCGAACTAAATACCACAGAAGAGATGGCTGAAAATAATCCGCCACCTCCAGAGATGGCCGAACATCATGCTCCACGTACTATGTATGATTATGCTAAACCTAGTTTGATGGGAACTGAGTCTAGTACTGTTAGGCCTATTATCGCTGCAAATAATTTGAACTGAAACCTAACACTATATAGATGATACAACAGTTTGTTCAGTTTGATGGTTTGCAGGATGAGGATCCTAACACACACTTAGCAAATTTCCTAGAATTTTGCGACACCTTTAAGATAAATGGCGTTTCTGATGATGCCATCCGCCTTCGGTTATTTCCCTTTTCCTTGAGAAATAAAGCCAAATAGTGGTTACATTCCCTTCCATGAGGATCAATCACTACATGGGATCAAATGACCGAAAAATATCTATTGAAATATTTCCCACCGGCCAAAACGGCCAAATTAAGGAATGATATCTCTTCTTTTGTGCAGATAGATTCAGAGACATTATACGATGCATGGGAGAGATACAAGGATTTGTTGAGAAGGTGCCCACACCACGGACTACCATTGTGGTTACAAGTCCAAACTTTTTACAACGGTGTGAACCCTTCAACAAGGCAGCTAATCATTTCAGCCGCCGGTGGAACCCTGAACAACAAAACTCCTGAAGCAGCCTACGAGTTTATAGAGGAGATGTCACTGAATAACTATCAGTGGCAAGTTACAAGGACAAGGCCAGCCAAATCAGCTGGAGTTTTCAACATTGATATAGTATCCGCACTATCAAATCAGGTAGAATTGCTACATAAAAAGTTTGATAGTTTCTGTGGTTCTTCACAGGCACATCCAGTTATGCAGTGCGACGCAAGTGAAGGAGTGGTGAATCCTGAGTACCCACCCTACGGACAGGGCATGGAGAGCGAGCAGATAAACTATATGGGTAATAATTTTCAATCTAATAATAACCCTTATAGTAATACTTATAATCCAGGTTGGAAGAACCACCCCAATTTCTCATGGGGCGATCGAAGAAATCAAAGATCACAACCATCCCAAAACTTCCAACAATAGCCCTACCCACAGGAAAAGAAGCCGAACCTTGAAGAGTTCCTGAAAAACTTCATAACAACTTCAGAAACACAGTTCCAAAAGGTAGAAACAAAGATTGAAGCATTGTCACAGGAATTCAAGGATCAATTTGGGCAACTTGCCAAACAACTTTTTGAGAGACCACAGGGAAGACTACCAAGCAACACCGAGACTAACCCAATGGAGCAAGTTCAAGCCATACCAGCTCAAGATAGTGAACGGATAGACGCACCTAATTCAGAACAAAAGAAGGTTGTAGAAGAAGATATGGTTGAGGACAATAATGAGCCGAAATCGGTAATCAAAGAGTACCAACCTCGCATACCTTATCCCGAAGCGATGAAGAGAGATAATACAGAGGAACAGTTTGGTAAGCTTCTTAAACTTTTGAAGAAATTACATATCAACTTACCTCTTCTTGAAGCTCTTTTTCAGATGCCAGATGCAAGGAAATTTTTAAAACAGCTCTTGACAAACAAGTGCAAATTAGACGAAGAGCCACACGTGGAATTAAACGCAGTATGCTCAGCAATGTTATAGAATAGACTATTGTGGAAACAAAAAGATCCAGGGAGTTTTACAATTCCATGTTTAATTGGTAGGCTAACTGTTGATAATACATTAGCTGATTTAGGGGCAAGTATAAGTGTCATGCCTTATAAAATGTTTAAACAACTAGGTCTACGGAAACCCAAACAAACTAGGATGAGCATTCAATTAGCTGATAAAACTGTTAGAATTCCTAGGGGTATTATCGAAGATGTTCTTGTAAAATTGATAAATTCGTTTTCCCAGTAGATTTTGTTGTTTTTGACATGGATGAGGATAATTCGATTCTTTTAATTTTAGGAAGACCCTTTTTAGCAACTGCTAGGACTAAAATTGATGTTAGCACAGGAGAATTAATACTTCAAGTAGGTGACGAATCGATCAGCCTACAAGCTCTTGACTCGGCGAGGACAACAATTGATGAAGGTGAGAAAGAAAATTCAGTTGATAACAAGATTGTTCCAGCTTCATCACAGGAAAGGCCACAAGATTACAAACTTGAGCTGAAGCATGACCCTCATGTCAACACAGAAAGATCACACAATGAACGAAGCCTTAAGATCGACAAATTAGAAAAGTGGACGACATCCTTTAAAGAGGAACCGAAACCGCATGAAGAAAAACCAAAAGAGTCGCCAGAAGAGCTCATAGAAACATCAAACCACCTCAAAATAGGAGACCAGGTACTAATAGATAAGACAGATCCTTGTGTCATCACATCAGACCTGACCACGAACAAAGAAATCCCTCTTGAGGTACGTAATATCTTCCCATACGGAATAGTCGAGGTAAGCAATCCCATATTCGATACTTTTAAGGTACACGCTTCTCGACTCAAACTTCATCAAGAAAATAGAACTGTCAGCATGAGGGAAGATATTCAAACCTTTAAACCTCCCTGATTTTTCAATACGAGGAGAGTCTAACTTAAGACTATAAACGAGCGCTTATCGGGAGACAACCCGAGTACTAACACAATTTATTTTCACATTTTGTTTTCAATTTATTTTCTTTTCTTCTTTTCTTTATACTTAATTCTAAACTAACCAAGGGTGCAGATTTCCAGGCCACACGGCCGTGGACGTGGCCGTGTGTACCTCAAGAATCTTTGTACCAACATGGCAGAGACAGTACAAATTAGACTCAACTAAATTTTGAAGTTCACGGACCCAACCACTCCAACACGGGCACCGAAAAAAGCCCACGACCGTGTGACACTGCCGTGGACGACACTGACTTATCAAGACCGAGCGTGGCTGTCTGAAAAAGGGGCATGGAGAATCAACACGCCTAGACACACGGCCGTGCGAGGCAGTGATAAACCGTAAAAGTAACATATTTTAATCCCACATTTAATATGCTTTTGGGTGATTTATCCTTTGTTTTATATAAAAAGGTGCTTTTAATCCTTTCTTTTCATGTATTATACCCAGGAAAGCATCTAAGGATAAAAAGAACACAAAACGAGCCTAAAACAAAGTAAATGGGCCTTAGCACGAAAATGACACGGCCTGGCCCAAATCACACATGGTCGTGCCTCGACGAACACCTAGAGCACGGCCTCAACTCAGTCACACACGGCCGTGCCTCAAGAGAAATCCGAACACGGCCAGGTCTTGATCCACACGGGCTTGTGCCATGGTCGTGCCTCTGTCGTTGGAAAGAGCAATTTCAGTCGGAAAAGGATACTTAGGGAGAAAGAATCACGTTACAAGGGCCTATATATATCCCCCAAGTACCACCTTTGAAAGGGGATTGAAAGCTAGGCCAAGGAGCCAAGCCGAGAAGGTCAAAGTTAGGGAATAACGCGAGGATAGCCAGTTGATCCATCCCAAGAAGCCAAAATTATACTCAAGACGGTGGAATTCTCCTTCAATTCCTTCAGGGGGTTTTAGGATTTTCTTATGTTTTGTTTTATCTTTTCTCTTAAGATGTTTTGTTTATTCGTTATGAACTAAACCCCTCAGATACCTGAAGGGGATGAAACCTAGATGGATTTTATTATTTGATTTTTAAGTTATATGATAAATTACTTAGTTTGTTCTTAATTATGTTGCTTAATGTGCTTAGGTGGAGGAGGAATAGACCCGGCTTAAGAGTAGATCTAACATAATTAAGCGGAGTTGATCAAACGCCTAGAGATAGGGTTACGAGATTTTGCCGGATTAGGGTGAAACCTAATATGGGAGTCCATTGATCGATTTACTACTATCCTAGGGGGTTATTATAAATGAATGAGAGTTCCACTAATTAACCTAGGGTTAGACGTTATTCGCCTCGAGAGAGGGTTTAATATAGGTTAGGGAGTCTTACGGATCAAGCTAAGTAAAAGAAATCATATAATTTGGGGTTAATTAATAAGTGAAGTCTAGGTGGATTCTTCCTGAGGGTATGGTCGTAATCAACTGAGTTTTCCTTCAAAATTATTTTCCTATTCGTCCTTTTTGTCTTTGTGTCCTTAGTTTAGTCTTCGTCAAAAGTAATCTTCACTCTAACTTTAAGGCTAAATAATAAAAAGAAAGTAGGTATTAATACTTTTAGTTCCTTTGGGTTCAATAACCGGTCTTGCCTAAGCTATACTACTGTTCGATAGGTACACTTGCCTTAATATCGTTGTCAGAGTTAGTCTCCAGGTTTGATCATTTTTTATAAAAATTTAAAACTCTGATTTGCAACGATCAGGCAGCCATGTGAAAAGAAACGCCCTCGGTCCACAGGTGTGGGAAAGTACCAGAATTGAGCCTCTATTTAAACACCAACCCCTTCCCCATCTTTCTCATCCACTTCTCACTTATTTTCTTATCCCCTTTTCTCATATTCTCCTCTCCATAACAAGTATCTAACCCCTTGAGCCACACCAAAGCCATGAAAAAGAAGCGGAAGAAAGCAAGCGTAGTCTCCTTAGGGAGACCGATCTTCATAAGCTCATGCCGGTCGCTTCATTAAAACAACAAGCCAAGGGTCTTTGAGGCTATTTAGTTTTTATTTTTCTTTTCTCTTTTGCTTCAATTTCCTTCTTTTTGACAATCTTATGTTTAATTTAGTTTAATTTATTTTAGTTTCTTAGTGTTAGGTTCAAAAGGCTGCTTGGGAATCACGCCACTTTCGCCATCGCCAGTACTTCCGCAGCCCGAGAGGTCACACCCACCTCGCGAACCATCTATCAATAAGGACTCCTCGGTCCATCCACCTTTTCTTTTAACTTTATTTTACTTTCTATTTTAATGCTCTTTAGTTTTCTTATCTTTAGTTATATATTTTGTTTATTTTAAATGTGTTTTAATAACCCCTGGCTAATTCTTCACGACCTCCCCAATTTCTTCATCTAGCGCAGAGCTCGGTAGCAGCTACCACCCCTATCGACTTCCAACTCCGGGAAACCATCCAAATTTAGGAAGTTTCACCTCTCCCTCTCTCTTAAGTGTGGGGGTGAATATTTATTTGAAGAAAGTGCCTAACTTTCTGCATTGTTCTCAAAACTCTGAATTTAGTCTTGTTTTTATGTAATTTCCTCATATTACTAATTAGGATGAAATTTCTGATGATTTATGATTTTGATTGACATGTTTTTAAGTAAGTCATAGTCAATTGTGCATTGATGATTGAAATTTTAAGATATTAGAGAATCAAGCATGATAAGTCTATTTTTCAGAATTAAAATCTTTGCTAGGTTGTTGAGCTGAATCTGAATATTATCTTGAAGTTTGAAATTTACAAGGTTGATGTCAAAACACCCATAATTTTTGTGAGATTTTGAGCCTATTAGAGCATATATTCTTTTTCATGCTCACTTTATTGATTATGAGTGTGTCAACTTTGTATTGTTATTCTAGAACTTGCCTTGTTCATATAGATCGAGACCACACCTGTGATTTGATATACCGAGATGATAAAGGCACCTAGGTTTTAACCCACTCACTCCACTAAAAAGACTACCTCCACAATTAACCCCTAGTGAACCCCGTTGATCCTATCAACCCTTTTTATTGACTCACCCACTAATATTAACCCAAAACCCTTTGTATTTGTTATCACCATTCCTTTTTGACTACCTTTATATCGAGATTTGATTTGATTAGTTACCTAATTATATTATTTCAGTAGTTAAATTTATCCTTTATATATTTGATTTGTTCTTAAAAAAATGAAGTATATTCATTATTAGTTATGTGATTAAGTGAGCTTATGCATTAAATTCCAATTATTGAAGAAGAGGTTCGTATTAGAGTATTAAAAATAGTAGTATTATCAGTTTCCAATTGATGTAATTATTTAGGATGAGTTCATTTTTTTTTCTAGGTAGGTAGCTTATCAATTCAATCTCGATTCTAACCTTCTAATTCAGCCTATATTCATACCCTTAACCTAAGCCCCGTTATAACCCTGTTAAAGACCTGTTGATCTGTTTATCATCTCAATTTACAGTGGTGGAGATTTGATTTTTAGGCAAGCCTATGGTATTAACTTTTCAGGTTTGAATTTTGAGTGCTTAATTTTGAACCTTAAACACTTTGAGTGATTTGAGTGAATCTTTAGAGAGGATGTCAATCCTTGTCAATTTTGAATCAAAAGTAATTATTTAGATAAGGGGAGACACCTAAGTTTTTGTGCTACAAATGTATGACTTTGATTGTTTGAATCTTTAGGACTCTTCGAGTTAGATCATCCATGTATAAATTATCTATGAATTATGATGAGACATAGTTGATAGGAATTATGAATTGTGGAAAGTTCGTTTTAATTGTAAGTTGAGAATTTTGCTTGAGGACAAGCAAATGCTTAAGTGTGGGGGTATTTGATAAACCGTAAAAGTAACATATTTTAAGCGTACATTTACTATGATTTTGGATGAATTAAGCCTCGATTTATGTAAAAAGGGGCTCTTAATCCTTTGTTTTCATGTTTTATATCCAGGAAAGCACCCGAGGATGAAAAGAACGGAAAACGGGCCCAAAACAGAGTAAATGGGCCATATCACGAAATCCACACGGCCTGGGCCCAAGACCACACGGCTGTGCCTCGTCAATCTACTAGAACGCGGCCTGATTTCGATTCACACAACCGTGCCTCATTAAAGAAGTCCGAACACGGCTTGAAGACTAGTCACACGAGCGTATGACATGGCCGTGTCCCTGTCGTGGCAAAGAGTAATTTTATTCGGATTTGGATACTTACGGGTGTAGAAACACATTCCAAGAGCCTATATAAACCCCTTAAGTGTTACCTGAAAGGAGGCGGTTAGCTAGGCCAAGGAGCCGAGCCAGAAAGACCAGATTTGTGGGAATCACTCAAAGATAGCCAGTTGATTCATCTCTAGAAGCTGGAATTCTACTCAAGACGACGGATCTCTCCTTCAATTCCTTCAGGGGGTTTTAGGGATTTCTTATGTTTTGTTTTATCTTTTCTTCTGAGACGTTTTCTTTATTTGATATGAACTAAACCCTCAGATACCTGAGGGAGATGAAATCTTAGGCAGATCTTGTTAGTGTTTTCTAAACTATATGATAAATATTTGACTTGTTCTTAATTATGTGTGCTTAATTCTTGTGTTGATATTTCTAGGATATTGATTCAAGTATGATGTGCTTAAGTGGAGGAGCAAAAGTCCCTGCTTAAGAGTAGATCTAGCATAATTAAGCGGAGTTGATCGCATGCCTAGAGATAGGGTGACGAGATTTTGCCGAATTAGGGTGAAACCTAATTTGGGAGTCCATAGATCGAGTTAATGCAATTCTAGGGGTTTTAATTAGAAAGAGATTTCAATTAATCAACCTAGGGTTAGACGTTATTCACCTCGAGAGAGGGTTTAATATAACTTAGGGAATCTTACGGATCAAGTCAAGTGAATACATCGCCTGGTTCAGTGTTAGATAACAAATGAAGTCTAGGTGGATTCTTCCCAAGGGTATCGTCTTAATCAACTGAGTTTTTCTTCCAAGTATTTCCCCAATTCACTCTTTTTGTCTTTGCATCTTTAGTTTAGTTGATAGTTAAATTTAGATTAGATAACCCTTCACTTAATTCTTAGGCTAAATAATAGAAAGAGAGTCAGTATTAGTACTTTTGGTTCCTTTGAGATTCGATATTTCGATCTTGCCTAAACTATACTACTGTTCGATATGTGCGCTTGCCTTAAAATCGTTGTCAAAGTTAGTTGCTAGGTTCGATCATTCACTTTATAAATTTAAGACTCTGATTCCAGCAATCATAAATCCACATGAAAAGAACTACCAGACACATGACCTAAAATTGGCAGCCATAGTGTTTGCACTAAAAATATGGCGGCATTAGTTATTTGGTGAAAAATGTCACATATTCACTGATCATAAAGTCTGAAATATTTGATGTCACAAAAAGATTTGAATTTGAGACTGCGCAGATGGCTTGAGTTATTGGAAGATTATGATCTTGTTATTGACTACCATCCGAGACAGGCCAATGTAGTGGTAGATGCTTTGAGTAGAAAATCCCTGTATGTTTTACGAGCAATGAATACTCAATTTTCGTTGTCTGATGATGGTTCAATCCTAGCTGAGTTAAAAGCTAGACCAATGTTTTTACATCAAATTTTTGAAGCCCAGAAAAATGATAGCGAGTTGCAGGCAAGACGCGTACAAAGTGAATCGACTCCTGACTCAGAATTTCAGATCGGGACTGATGGTTATTTGTTATTCAGAGGCAGAGTATGTGTATTGAAAAGTTCAGAACTGATACAAAAGATTTTGAATGAAGCTCATAATGGTAATGTAACACCCCTCGCTCGTATTCAACGCCAGAATAGGGTTACAGAATATTACCAGACATATAACACATTTAAACATACTTTTCTCGTAAATTTAATTAATACACGTAATCATCGTACAATCTCAATCACTTTTTCCCTAATACGAGTTTACGAGGCCCTAAACATGCATTAGGAGTGGTTCAGGACTAAACCGATAACTCAGGAAATTTTTCAACACCTATAATTTTTTTCTCTAAATCAGGGGACACACGCCCGTGTGACCAAGCCGTGTGGACATTCGAAATGAGAGCACATGGCCGTGTCCCAGCCCGTGTCTAAACAAGTGAGGTTACTGACTTGGGTCACACGACCAACCACACACCCGTGTGCCCTTCGAAGTGGCCACACACGCCTGTGTGCCAGGCCGTGTGCTAGGCCGTGTCAAACCTGTAGGGTATACTGACTTATGCAACACAGCCAAGTCACACGCCCATGTGCTAGGCTGTGTGCCAATTAGGGGGTATAGTGACTTGTGCCACACGGCTGATCACACACCCGTGTGTGAGACCATGTGGAGCATACTGACGTCATTTCAATTTCAACACCAAGGGACACATGGCCGTGAGTCACACACGGCTAAGTCACACGCCCGTGTTGTAACACCCAAACCCGGCCCATACGCCACGGCCGAATTTAGAATGCCACTGCAGAAAACGTTTGAAAAATATTTTGACTCATAAACTAAATCATGAAAGTTTGTTGTTGTTGATAAATCATTTCGTATTTAAAACTTTAAGTAAAACTTTGATGTTACAAATTCTTCGATTTAAAAAATCTAACATATATTTTAAAATATAAGTTGCTAAAAATAAAACATTTTCAAATAATAATATAATCGACAATTCAACTTAAAACATAATAAAAATCCTTAAATACTTAAAGTGGCCCTTATTACAATAAATAACCTTTCATAAATAAAATGTGTAAAACAAATAAAATATCTTCTACATGGGCCGCCTCGTATCCACTCCAACCCGGTCCAAGCTTTATGCATCACCTGCGATGTTGGTAAAAATTTGGGTGAGTCATACAGACTCAGTGTGTAATTAGTCCACTGAATCCCACCCACATGTGGGCTTAGCCCACAACCACATATCATGTCACAATTTAGATAGTAAGGCAACTTATTCACATCATTTCCACAATTGGGCCTTGGCCCATATAATAACTTAATTTCACATATTGGGCTTGGCCCATTTCCACATCGATCCACATTTCACACATGATTATGCAAAGTAAATGCACCCAACCCGGCCTAGAGTCCATCCGTTACACCTACCTTGGCAGACCTGCCACCCAAGGCCGTGGCTAATCCATCGATCAACTAAGTGATCCCACATATCTTACCTTGGCAGACTTGCTGCCCAAGGCCGTGGCTAAGCCACCGATCACCTAAGTGACCCCACATGTCCATATCCACGAGGTGAGTCGAGGTCATCCTCAATCCATGGTGATGCACACAGCTATCATCCGCTGAGATGTGGCACCTAGCCAACACCTCCCTTGATGAAGCACATAGCTAACATCAAGCGCCAATGTAGCCCAAGGCTAACATCAGACCACGTACATAAATGTATACCCTGTCCTTCGATAGTCACATTCACATCCCATCCCATGCACATGCAACATATGATAATGTCATAACATAATAAAATAATGCATGCACATGCTATTCGGCACACAATCATATTCTCATTGGCATATTCACATTCTTAGTAATTAACACTGACCTGCTTTCCGATATACCCCTTAAGGGTATCCATTCATAATCGCCACTGCACATAGTAGCATTTACACAATACATACAACATAACATAAACCCGGAAAACAGCGGGTTAATCACACACCTTACTATTAGCAAAATCCCTAGCTACTTGAATTTAACACGATCCCGGAACGTGGTTTTTTCTCCTCCCTTAATGCCGATTTGGTTTCCTACCAAATCCCGAAATACTTGCTTGCTCCTTGAGACTGTCGAAATTCTTGATGATCAAAACCCGAGAGATCTCCTTTAAAGCTCCTTAATGTCGGCTACAAACAAAAGGCACACATAACATGGCTTACGAATATTCGGCTAACCCAAAACCAAGGCCTTAACACTTGATTCGGCACACCAACAGAAATAGAACCCAAACCGATTACTAGGATAGAAAATACTTACCACTACTCAAGCACCCTCAGAGAAACGGCTTCTAGGTCCCAAAGAGAAAGAGTTTCGGCACTTAATGGTGAAGAGAGAAAACGTAGCAATGGAGAGGGTTTAATGCTTAGAGTATTTGGCTATGGTGTTTCCAAATGAAGATGTAATATTCGACAATGGCAACCTTAAGGGAGATTTCGGTTTAAGCAAAATAAAAGAAAAGAAAGAGATGTGAAAGAAGGAAGAAAATACATGCATAAATGGTTCTAACTTATGAAAGAAAAGGGTGAGGTTTAAGAGAGAAAGGAACAAATTTTGTCAAAAGAAAATGGCCAAAATGGCACTTTGATGGCATTAGAATTTTGGCACCACACTAGAGAAGGAAAAGAAAACCCGAAAATAAACACCTAAACTCCTTAAGAGAAATTCGGCTACTCCCCTCTACCCACAAAAACTGAAATGATCTACAAAGATATTTCCTTGGCCGGCCAACTCACATACTCATCACAAATCCCCTATTTTCCTCTTTAATTCCTCCTAATCACTTTCAAAATTAAGCCAACCCCCCTAGTCCATGAAACCGTCCACATACATGGACAAGTTGGCCATTAAAAAGTTTCCAAAAACCTCATCCCTTACTCCATGCCTTTTGTCCCCTTATCATACCATATTTTCTTGATTCCATTCCTTAACTAATAACTTGCCTTATTCCCTTATTCTACTATCCATAAATGATAAAATCCAACCTTATCTTAATTAGAGTTGACTGACACATGCCATACACATGCAAAAATAAAAGTCACCTTATTGCCATCCATAGGATTCGAACCTAGACCATTAGTACACTCCACACTCCACTTGCCACTTTACCAATTGACTCCTTGTGTTTAAAACCTCAGACTAATTTTCTTAAGGCCAATTTTGCTTAGCTCCCCTTCTAAGACTAAAAATCTAATATTTTTCTAAGGCATTCCCTTACATTCTAAAATTCTAAAAACCCTTAAAACATATCCAAACACACACTAAGCCCACTATCACTTGAATTATGCATAAACGCATAACCCCTAAATCTAGGATATTACACGTGTGCTCTACCTGTGTGGACGAAAATAAGCTAGTTGCAAGCCACTTTTCTCACCCAAAGGAAACACACCTATACAAGTGCAAATGATACCATTTCCATACACAATTAAATAGTCAAATCAATCTCAAATCATCACATTATAAACCATTTCAATACCAATCTGTTCAAAGCTTATATCACAATCATTTACTTAACTAAATCACATATCAAACAACAAGATTTATAAGCCAAAATTCACATATATATCATATACTAAATCAACATACTTAATTAACCAATTTGGCATTCAAATACCAAACCAAAACCAAGCGTATCTCAGCTATTACACCACACATACTAAATGGCTATTTGAATATCTTAAACCATCATTAAGCTTACCAAAATAACCTATACCACATGGGAATATATATACTTTAAACCATATAACTTAACCACGCCATTTCAAATAGCCAAAAACACTTCCAACAACCAAACCAAAGTAACCATAGCCTATATTTATCAAACCTTACATCATTATTAGGCCAAATCGCATGGCTAAAAACATATCAAGCACATATGCATCAATCACCAAAATTACTTATACTAAAAAAATAACCACAAAACCTATACATGCCATATAACCAATATCACGAAACTTATAAGTACCAAACAATAGCTATATAGTGTGATATGATCTCCGATGACTTCCAACCCGAGCAAGCCTCTGAATCACTATAAACATAGAAAAGATAATAAAGTAAGCTATAAAGCTTAGTAAGCTCGTATGATAATAACTCATCTCATCAAAGAAACAAATTTTAAGCCATTATAAATACTATAATATAACTTGTACAATTCTACCTTTATGTCATGTATCCGTTCACATAGTTAACCAAGAATTTCACAGGTTTATTCATTTCAATGCTTAAATGGTTTAAATGCTTCTTATCAATTCATTCACATTTACATAAGCATAAGCAAATAGAAATAAACTATATTCAATTCAATAGCCATCACATTTATATATATTTAATTGAACCATATGAATTCTTATAATTTTCCACTTACTCATCACATGAAATTCAATTTTAACACTTACTTGTTGATTTCTATCTCGAGTACCTTGACTGAGTCATACCATCACTTGTAACCATGTTTCGTCAATATTTCCCGTCGAACCATTTGAAACACTAAAGGATACTCGGGAATCTCGTACACAAAGTACCGTACCAATGCCATATCCCAGATATGGTCTTACATATAATCTCGTATCGATGCCAATAGCCCAGCTATGATCTTACACGAAGTCTTATATTGATGCCATATCCCATATATGGTCTTACAGGTAATCTCAGTAACCCTAATGTCATGACATTTGTGTCCTATCTATTCCTAAGGTTCAACCAGGACTTTCGTAGTATCGAATCTCTGTCGATCATTTCCTTAGTATCGTACTCAATAGTATTCACATTTGATTTCAATAATATAACATTTACCACAATTATATCAATTAAGCATTTACACATATATAATTTAATGCTTATTAAACATATGAACTTACCTCGTTCGATGTAACGACAAATTAGGTCGACTAATCCGATACTTTGTTTTCCCCCGTTCTAGATCCAAATATTGTTTATCTCCATCCATATAATATCAGATTTTACTTATTTAATCATCATGTCATTCAATTTAGCACAATCCATTCAATTTAGCACAATTTAAACATTTTGGTAAAATTACATTTTTGGCCCTATTATTTCACATTTTTGCAATTTAGTCCTTATTACATAAAATCACAATTCATTCAATTTAATAAAAATTCATGCTGATTGAATATTACCCATTCTCATATCAGTCCATATTTTTCATTTATTTTAAAATTCAATCATTATATTTTCATATTTCACAATTTAATCCAAAATTGACATTTTTACCAAAATTCACTTTACAAAACTTGTACATCTAACAAGAATGATTTGTTTTCCGTCATCAACTAAAAAAATACTCATGCATTCAACAATGGCAACATTCAAATACTTTAACAGTTTTGAAATCGGAGATACGGGCTAGCTAGATTAAGCTGCAACGATCTCAAAAACGTAGAAATTATTAAAAGCGGATAAAAAAAACTCACATGCATGGGAAATGAAGATAGACAAATGCTCAAGCTTCCATTTCTGTTCTTATTATGAATTTTTGGTGGTGGTATCTTCTTTAGAAAGAAGATATCTTTATTTCTTTTGTTTTATTACCATAATTACTAAATTATAATAATAACCTTAATGAAAAACCATTTAAAACATTCATTTAATGTCCAATTATGTCCACTCATGGTATTAATGGCCCAATTAGAACATAAGGGCCTCATCTTTTAAGTTCCATAGCTATTAGGCACCTTTAACTAATAGAACATCAATTTTGCACTTTACGCGATTTAGTCCTTTTTCTCAAATTGACCATTTAAACGATAAAATTTCTTAACGAAATTTTCACATAATAATTCAATCATGCTGTAAACATTAAAATTATAATAAAATAAATATTTTAACCTCATATTTGTGGTCCCGAAACCATTGTTTCAATTTGACCCAAAAACGGGCTGTTACAAGTAACATGTTTATGCATCCTGGTAGTAATAAAATGTATAATGATCTGAAAAAGATGTACTGGTGGCCGGGAATGAAATGAGATATTTCTGAGTTTGTATCTAAATGTTTGATATGTCAGCAAGTAAAAGCTGAACATAAGTTACCTTCTGGACTATTACAGCCAGTTACAATGCCGGAATTCTTTCTATGGATTTTGTATCGGGATTACCCCTGTCTCCGAACAAGAAAGATGCCATTGGGTAATTGTTGATCGGTTGACAAAGTCCACACACTTTATTCCAGTACGTATGGATTATTCCTTGGATAGATTGGCTGAGTTATATGTTTCTGAGATTGTCAGATTGCATAGAGTGTCTGTTTCCATCATTTCATATAAAGATCCTCGATTTACATATCGATTCTGGAATAAATTGCAAGAAGCTCTAGGTACTCAGTTACACTTTAGCACTGTATTTCATCCCCAAACTGGTAAATCTGAACGGGTAATATAGATCTTGGAATATATGCTTCGGTGTTGTGTCCTTAAGTTTGAAGGTAACTGGGAAAGGTATTTACCTTTAGTTGAATTTGCTTATAATAATAGTTATCAGTCTAGCATTAAAATGGCACCGTATGAAGCCTTGTATGGTCGCAAATGTTGAACTCCGTTGTAGTGGACAAAACTCAGTGAGAAAAGTTAAACGGAGTTGACTTGGTCCGAGAGGCCAAGGAAAAAGTGAGGGTAAAGGAAAGAGATAGAATTGATCGTCAAAAGTCTTATGCTGATTTGAAAAGAAAAGAGATAGAATTTCAGGTTACTGACAAGGTATTCTTGAAAGTGTCGCCTTGGAAGAAAGTACTGCGGTTTGATCATAAAGGAAAATTGAGTCCACGACTCATTGGACCATATGGGATTATTGAAAGAATTGGACCGGTCGCATATCAGTTAGCTTTACCACTAGAGCTTGATCGGATTCATAATGTTTTTCATGTGTCTACGCTACGGCGGTATCGATCCGACCCTTCACATGTTATCTCTCCAACAGAGGTAGAGATTCAGCCTAATATGACATATGGTGAGTAACCAATCAAAATCTTAGCTCGAGAAACAGAAGAGTTAAGAAATAAAAAGGTAGCTTTGGTTAAAGTTCTTTTGCAACAACACGGTATAGAAAAGGCTACCTAGGAGCCAGAGGAAACTATGAAGAAGCAATACCCAAATCTTTTTACTGGTAAGATTTTCGAGGACGAAAATCCCTAAATGGGGTGAGTTGTAACAACACATTTTTTCAGTGAAATCGGAACAGTGGTTTCGGGACCACAGATCTGACCCAAAATATAATTTATTTTTATTTTATTTTATGGTCCGTAATATGATAGATGTGACATGTGAAAATCTTGACATGAAAATTTTATTGATTTAGTGCGTAATTACGAGAATGACTAAATAGCATAAAATGTGAAAGTTGAATTCTAGTAGCTATAAGGATCAAATATCTATGGAATTCAAAACTAGAGGTCCTTATATGGTAATTAGACCATTAAGAAAAGTATGTAGATTTTTCATGGTGACTCATCCATAGAATTATAGAAAAAGGTCAAGGACTAAATTAGAGATAGCAAAAACTTAATTAATTAAAAGATGATAAAAGAAAATATCATCTTATTATGGTCATCTTCAACCTAAAATTTTATGGAAACCCTTGGATAGAAAGGGGAAACTTTCAAGGTTTAATTGGGTAAGTTCTCTTGTCCCGTTTTTAATAATTTTAATATTTTTGAAACTGGGATAGCTTAATCTCTCTATTTGAGGGATTCATTTGAAAAGTTATCAAGGTATGAAAATGGGTCATGGATGTATTATGCTGGAAATTAGAAATTTATGGTAGAAAATGTAAGATTATTGATAGAAAAACAACTTCTACAAAGTGATTTTTGATGAAAACTTGAGTTAGGGACTATAATGTAAAATTGTGAAATTGGAAAAACAATTCTGAAATTTTATGTATATATGTGCTGTAAATTTTGTAATGGGGCTTTGGTTAGGCTTGGAATAGGGAGTAATTTGCACAAGTTTTATTTTCCGGGCCTAGGGACAAAATCAGAATTTATGGAAAAGTTAGGGGCAAAATGGTAATTTTGCCTAGGACATAAATTGAGTCCATTTAAATATGAAATGTATGAAATTGATAGTTAAATTCATTTATATAGATCCGGAAAACACAAACTCGAGGCTAGATCGACGAAAAGAAAAGATATCGGATTAGTAGATTATGACGCGAACAAGTGTCGAGGTAAGTTCGTGTAGCTTAATCGGACATGTAATTATGTTAATTGAATGTTGTGTTTGTATGTAATGTGATTTATGATAATGTGCTTTACTTGTATGCTATGATGGAAAATTTGCTACATGCTTGAAATGGTGATAAAGGGGTTAGTCCCGACTGAATGTTGAATTCCAATGATTATATGCGCTTTCCCGAAACTAATAAGGCCCTGCATTTGTTGCGGGCGGGATTTAGCTTGGACGAGTAATCCCATTGACCTTGTTATATAATGGATTTATGTAACGAATCAAAATTTACGGGTAATTGGAAAGTGTATTTTTGGGCCTCTGTTTTCGTAAAACGGACTCGTAAATATTTATTAGGTATAAGGACTAGATTGAATAACGGGTGAAAATTTAATTATAGGTTAAAGAAACGTTAAGGGATTAAATGAGAAAATAAATCATAAGTAACACTTGTATAGTAAAAAGTAAATATAAGTGTATGGTAGCAATAAAATACATTTGTACAAATAATGTACATAAGTATAAAATAATTATAAATGTAAATACTTAATATTTAAGTATACAATATAATAAATAAATAAATAAATAAATCAAATTGAGACAATTGTATGGTAAAAACAATATACATGTGTAATAAATACATACATACATTTGTAATATACATATACTTACTTATTATTTAAGAAAATATTATTATATTATATTATTATTTATATAAAGTAAATAAAAGATAGAAAAGAAACAGAATATTGAATCGAAACAGAGAAGAACAGGGGAGAAAGAAAAGGAAAACAAAGAAAGGGAAAAATTAGGGTTTCAAGGTTTGAAGCTTAAGTGGTAAGTCAATTTAGCCCCTTTTCTTGTAATTTTGATGTTTTTGAAATCTTAGAACAAAATACTACTTGATTTAAGTTGAAATTTTGAAAGTTAGTGAATTTTTAGATGTAGTTTATGTTGAATTAATTGAAGAATTAGGGGTTAAATTGATAGAATTTCAAGTTAGAATTGAATAAAGGATTGAGTTGTAAAATAAATCATAAGTTTTAAGTAATGGGTACTAAATTGCAAGAATTTCAAAATTAGAGTTTTATGGTGAAATTAGTTTAAGTGGGAATTGAATGAGATATGGAATTAGTTTTGTAAGAAAAAGAATTAGTTTTGATTTAAGGATCAAATTGAAATTTAGGTAAAAGTTATGTATAAATTGAAACATTCAATGTTAAATTGTGTTGTATTGGTGATTCTCAATTATTTTAATTCTGTAGCAAATGTTGGGTCGGAGACCTCGGCTAATAAAGGAAAAGAGAAAGTTGACGAAGAGTGACTTGGGAAAAATTACGGTTTGTATTTCTATAATCTGAATTTAGTTATTAATTGTTGAATTTTGACTAAATATTATGGTAAGTGAATAATGTAAGAATTATTTGTATTGTGTTATTCTAATGAAATGGATTGATTTGGAATGTGATGAAATTGATGTGAATATGTGATTATTGTGGAATTTGAACATTTGATATTTATTATATTTGAAAAATGAATGAAAATGAATTGAATTGCGAATATATGTGATTATTTGAAATGTGTATCCATTGGAAATTGAGAAGTGATGTGAAACCCTATTAATTATATCAGACTGAGTCGAATATAGTTGGCATGCCATAGGATTGGAAGTGTTCAGGGATTACTTCGACCATGAGTCGATGAGACACTGGGTGTCATATTATTACTTCGGATAAATTCGATAAGGTACTGTGTACCAACTTACTTCGGCCGGCCATAGGGGACATGTAACACCCTTAACCCGTACCTGTCGCCAGATTAGGGTTATGAGGCGTTACCAAACTAGACACAGTTTAGCACAGTCATTTAAGTAATAAACCAAATACGCATATTTGATTTTCAATATCAAACAAATTCAAGAATTTGTACTAATTATGGCTCATGCATAATCCATACTCTTATTTCATACCAATCAAGACTTACGTTACAAACCATGTTTCATAATGCAACTACATCATTACTTATAATCTGTAACATCCTAGAATTTGAATTTTATATGTTACATTACTTTGGGTGCTGAGCTTGTTAGCCTATTCAATTGTGTGTGTTCAGGTAGTCCTGAGATGGCTCGGGATTTATTTGGATTTAGTAAAAACTTTTGGCAATTAGCACTTTAAGGAAATGGAGTAAGTGACCTTAAAGCTAAAGGTAATAAAGTGGTAAAAAGCTAGCATAATTGAGCTATCAGTGAAGAGGATATGGCGCCATATGTGTTACCTTGAGGGAAGGAGTTCGAATCCCTTTGTGTGCATGTGTGAACTTTATTTTTTTGCTTTCCTTCTTTTAGTGTCGGTCAATGTAACACCCCAAACCCAGCCCATACACCACGGCCGAATTTAGAATGCCACTGCGGAAAACGTTTGAAAACCCATTTCACTTATAGGTAAAAACATAAAATTTGTTGTCGTTCGTAAAACATGGTACATTTAAAATTCTAAGTAAAACTTTATTGTTACAAAATATTTGAATTGAAAACTTTAATATATATTTTAAGAATGTAAGTTGCCGAAAATAAAACATTTCTAAACATTAGTTTAATCGTCATCCAACTTAAACATACTAAAAATAAATACTTAAATACTTTAAGTGGCCCTTTTTACAATAAATACTTAATCAAAAATACTGAAGATATAAAATACGTAAAACAAATTAAACAACTTCTGCATGGCATAAAAATAACTTCTGCATGGCCACCTTTGTATCAACTCCAACCCGGTCCAAGCATCATGAATCACCTGCAATGTTTGGTAAAAATTTGGGTGAGTCAAACAGACTCAGTGTGTAATTAGTCCACAAATTTCCACCCACATGGGCTTAGCCCACAACCACATTAAACCACATATCTTATAACAACGTATTAAGCCACATGATTCCACATATCAAATAATAAGGCATTAATCCACATAATTCCACATATTGGGCTTGGCCCATTCCCACATTAATTCACATATCAGATAATAAGTTTATGCAAAATGCACCCAACCCAGCCTAGGGTCCATCCTCTACACACCCCCGTACCCAGCCACCACACACCAGAGGATTACTAAATCGCCCTCCAACCTCTACACAGAAATTTGGCAATTAATGCCGTCCACGCGAACTAAATCGCAAATAATCCACAACGCGACCTCAGTCTGCGCCAATCCACGATGTAGCCTGTAGCTAACATCAAAACCACGATGAGGCACATAGCCACTCATCAACCACGATATGGCACATAGCCAATATCAACCACGATGAGGCACAGAGCCACTCATCAAGCCACGTGAAATAAATCACAAACCACGTACATAAAGTACACCCTGTCCTTCTTTCATATTCATATCCCACCCATGCACATGCAACATAAAATAGTGCCATGATACATAATGCATGTACATGTTATTCAGGTATTCAATCACATATACACATTAATAACCACATCACATTCAGATTGATACTGACCTGATTATCGGCATACCCCCTTTTTAGGGTAACCATTACATTATTGCCACTGCACTTATTCACATCCTCATAACTCATGCAATTATAACATACAATCGGGAAATTTGTGGGTTAATCACACACCTTATGACCTGAAGCACTATGCCCTCAATACCGATGCTATCACTTATCGAAACTACAGCTATCTGCCTACGCTCCTGCTCAGACGCTGGTCCACACCCCGGTGGCCAATCCCGCACTGCAGAGACTGATCTCCTCTTAAACTTAGGGATAGGGTTACCCCTTGTCCTCCTTGACTGGTATTCGTATCCATTAGTGATATCTTAATCAGAACCAATCGGTTAACCATCAATATACGAGATCTAAATCAAATAAACCACAACTTAACATCCTTACCAAAATGATCTTGAATCCCGAAACCTCAGCTTACTTCTGTCGATTTGCTCCTAAGAACCAAAGTCAGAATCGGCTAACTTTAATAACCAAAAGGCTTATGGCTGAATATTAGCAACCACTTACCTAGCTTACCAAATCCCGAAACCTTTGCTTGCACCTGAAGTTGTCGAAATCCCTACTAAACCACATGTTAGATTCGGCTTTAAACATAATTCCATGGAAAATGGCCCTTGGCCGAATATTACCTTGGCTTACCTTGATGAATCGAATCCTTATAATCTTCTTTAAGGCTCCTTACCGTTGGCTACACAAAAGAAACACAATATTATGGCTCTACATACATTCGGCCATCCTTTAGAAACCAAGGCCAACCCTTGATTTCGGCACACCCATGAAGAAGAACCCAAAACCAATTACTAAGGGAGAAATACTTACCACCACACGTTGCTTACCACTCCTAAAGCACCCTCAGAGAATCGACTTCAAGACCCCAAAGAGAAAGGTTTCAGCACTTAGTGGTGAAGAGAGAAAACGCAACAGTGGAGAGGGTTTAATGATTAGAGAAATCGGCCATGGATTGAAATAGATCAAAGTTTCGGCTTTTGAGACTTGCGGCAAAGAAAAGAGAATAAGACACCTTGAGATTCGGCTATGGTGTTTCTTTATGGTTTCAACAAAGAAAAGAAGGAAAAGAAAATACCAGGTTCGGCTATGGCTCTCAAAAGGGAGATGAAATATTCGGCTATCAAATAGGATAGGTATGGAGTTGAAGTTATAAGAAAGAAAAGAAGAGAAGAGGAGGCTTAGGGGAATTCGGCAATGGTGGCAAAGGAGAATTCAGTTTCAAATGAAAAAGAAGAAAAAGGGAGAATTCACTCAAAATTTTGGCAGCAAGATAGACACACTTACTAACTAAAATTCGGCACTTATGCCTCCCCTACATGACCGAATTTTACCAACCAAAGAGTCCCTTGGCCGGCCACTATATCCTTCCTTATCAAATCCCACTTTCTTCTCCTACTTTTCCTCCATGCTACTCATTTAAAATAAGTTGAATTAATCAACACTTATCCCTTACCTTATAGTCGAATTTTAAAAGAAAATCAAGCCTTATCTCATCCTTTTGGAAGTCCAAATGCCGTCCAACTCCTCCCCCCTCTCTTGACGCCACCATGCAAAATAAAACAACACCCCCATGCTGCCAACACGACTCGAACAGGAGCCCTTCCCCCTTGCTTGAGGCATCACTTACCAAGACCCTAAGTGGCGCCTTCAAGCCACTTTACCAAGGCACTTTTTGTGTCATACATCCCCCACAACTTCTCTTAAGGCCTCCCTAGCCTAGCTCCCCATTAACACTTAAAATCCAATATTTTCCAAGGCATTCCCTTTTATCCTAGAGTTTTAGGAACCCCTAAAACACATCCAAGCATACACTAAGCCCACTAACACTTGAGTTATGCACCAAATGTATAACCCCTAAATCCTGGATGTTACAGTCAAGCATGATCTTATGGTAAGTTGGACTTTTATTTTTATGGCAAGATGGCTAAAAGAAAAAAAGCAAGATTGATGTTAGGTAAAGGAATCAAATGAAAATGGCATGTAAGGGGAGCATAAGGCTTATTCTAAGGGTGATGTTTTGGAAAGTTTGGGTGGCCAAACTTTTGACCAATTGGCTATGTATTTGGACGATTTTTGGGGTTAGGGGGGATGGCCGAATTTTATTAGCACTTTGGTAAGGTTTAGGTGCTAGTTTTGGTCATTTTTCATTAGCAACTAGTGTATCAATTTTCTCTCCAAAACTCTTTTCCCTAGCCAAATGTGTCATTTGCAAAAGGTAAATTTTTGTTTGTTTTGGCCATTTCTTTTTGACCATTTTGGTATCATCTTCCATACTCCCCAAACTCTTTTCCTTTTTGTGCCGAAACCATACAAACTTGAAGGGGCATTTTCATTTCATTTCATTTCTTCTCTTTGCCGAATGCATACAAACTTCAAGACCTTTTCCTTGTTCATTTTTCCATCCTTGAAAACCAAAACTTAAACACCATATCTTCTACTTCTTTTTCTTCTTCTTTTCTTCTTGCAAAAACTCTCAAACATCACTCCCTCTCTAATATTTTTCACCATAGCCGAATCTTCCACTTCATATATATTTTCTTCTCAACCATTTTTCTACTAACACTTTGATCAATCGGTAAGTGAGTAATTACAACATCTTTGTATTTGTATCGTACCCTTTCTCTTAGTGCCGAACATATACCTTGGTGTGGGATGGCCATTTTGATCGAGACCATCACCATACTATCTCTCATGCGAAATCACTTTTCTTTGCCATAGAAAAATTAGTGGAAGGCCGAAACTTGGAGTTTCCGAAGTCATCGTTTAATCGCTAGATTTCGGTCCAAAAATCTCTAAGGTAAGGATTCTTTGAGGATTCTATAATCACTTTTTATTCATTAAGATAGTGTTGATTAATCGATATTATTATAGGGACTCTATCACTCGATCTTTTATCTTGAGATCGTAAGGATTTTTGTGGTAAGACGACTTCACTCTTAAGATCAATCGTTTGTAACAATGTAATATTAGTTTGGACTAATATTTATTTTTCAATGGAGGCAAGCAAGATCGAATCAAAAGGGGTAGTGATTGGTGATCAAAAAAGGAACGGATTTACGATCCCTACTCCTAAATTCAAACGAAGGGCTGTTTCGGCGATTCGAGACTTTCCACCGGGTTGTGGACCCTCATCCGGTGAGAATCAACTATTCGAAGTTGTTCGCAATTGTAAGGTACCGGCGAATCTAAATTTTCCACCGGGTTGTGGACTGTCAACGAGGGAGAACCGGCAAATAGTAGTTATTCACGATTCCGAGGGTAAAAACCTAAACCTTTTATCTTAGAGTAGATTTACTAAGTGTACATGATCTAATTGAGCGTTAAAAATATTTTTAGGTGTCGACGATCAGGAAAGTGTAGTGCTTACCGTAATCAGGTGTGTAATCTCTCACCGTATTTCATAGGTTAGATAATTATATCGTGTTAATGATAAATCGCTTTATTAAATCACATGTTAGTGAAATCGGTATTAAGACTGTGAAAATTACTAAATTACCCTCAATGGGCTAAATCGATAAAAGTGACTTTATGGGCCAAATGTGATATTTACTACATGGGCCAAGTGTGATATTTGCTATATGGGCCAAAATGTGATATTTACTATATGGGCCAAAATGTGATATGGGCAAGATTGTGATAATTGTTATAATGGGCCATATTGTTCGTAATAAATATTTGAATGAATTGTTGTAAATGAATATGTATTATATACATGAATTGCTTGGGATGGGATATTGATGAAGAGAAGTTCTAGTAGCTTTGCTACATTATTCTGGTGGCTCTGCCACAAATCTGAAAAATGGCAATGCCATGTAAACTCTGTGAATCTGGTGGCTTGTCCACAAATTGATATAAACGGCTTAATGCCTATTGTGGTGTGTTGGCGGGGTGGGTGAATAAAGCTCCCCACAGGTATGCTGGTTGGTACGGGTGGTGTGTAGCGGATGGAAACTAGGTTTGGTTTGGGAATTGCATATCACATGCATATTATATACATGTTATTATGTTATAATTGTAAATGGGTTTTGGCCCAATAAATGCTTAATTGGATTTTGGGCCTAGTCGACAATGGTAAGTGGGTTACACACTGAGTTCTAGTAACTCACCCCGTTTTCCTTACCCTTCTCAGGTAATGAACAGTGATGGGGACTTGGGCCGTGGACGACTCGGTGGAGGCCATACTACGAATAATGGGTTATTTAAATTTTGGATTTCTTTTAAGTACTTTTTATTATTTTGCTATTTTAAGTTAAGTTGTAATAAGGTCTCTGGATAAATTTTAATGTTGTTTTACGTTTGATGGATTTTATAATTTGCTTGAATACTTTAAGTGGGATTTTTCTAAAAATTGAAATAAATGTTTTTCTCAAATGGATATGGAAAAAAAAGTTTCATAATAACTTTCTTACATATTTTAACTCGGAAAATTTTCGGTTAACAATGTTCTTCAAATTTTTCCAAAATTATTTTCAAACTCTTTTAAATCTTCTCGAAATATTAATTTAATTTTTCTAAGTTTCAATTTATAACCTACGTCTCAAATTGTTTGATTTATCAATCAACCTTAGTTTTCAATAAACTCCACATCAGGATTTTTTTGAAACTCTGTTTTCTCTAAATCCTTAAAAGACTAGATGTATATTCATTCCGTGTGACATGTCAAATCTGGTCTTAATGCATAGACCGGGTTTGGGGTGTTACATTTTCTATACAAGTTCCGAATCAAGCTTCTACATATCAACACCAAATTTCATATGTTAAATATATGTCAATACATCTATTTCATTAGTCGAATATCAACATATCATTTCATACCTTCTGCAAATATGCATATTAAAACGAATAGACCCATGTTACTCTGTTAAATTTTCATTCACATATGTGACATTCAAACATTATAGCATAACCAAACATACCCATCATGCTATCATAATATGTTCAATATCCCTAAAACAAAAGCCATGTCAAACCATAATTATCAATCAACATTAACTTATTAATCTAGGTTAAGTAATCCTTACGACATAGTAAGCATACATATATATATTACACCTAAGTAAGCATCTCCATATAACCACATTCAATTGAAATAATTTCTATTTTGCATTCATTTAACCATAGCCACATTAATTATTTATGGATACAAAGATCATTAAATAACCTACCAAACACATATGTTATATAACTAGTCCAAAATACATAAGTCCAACCAATCCATTGACCATATATTCGGTCCTCAATTTAAAACTCCAATGATCAACCCAAAATATATTCATAAACATTTTCATTATCATCACTGAATCTTAACCAAACACCACAAACATATATGCCTTGGTATATACTTTCAATATAAGCTTAAAACATGACCGAAAACACATAACCATTAACATCATAATCAAGCCATTTTCGCATGGCTTAAATACATCACCAAAATGATATTCAAGCATAAAGTTAGCCTATACATGCCTTAAGTTCAAAATCTAAACTTTAAAGATACCAAAACAAGTCGATAGTGTGGATGACTTCACTGACGATCCTCTAAGCTCGTAGCTTGATCAAAATCTATAAAACAGAACGATGAACACATAAAGTAAGCTAACTTAGCTTAGTAAGTCTTAAGCAACTTAACAATTCAACTAGATATTCAATTAAATTAAACAGAATAAATTCTTAGCATTTATGATATAACATAACACATATGTACTATCATGGCTGAATATCAATGTTCATACATAGCGAAATATTGTTCATCGTATACCTAAAATGTAAGACTTATCGAAAGTACCTCGATCGATAAATAAAGTTATGTATTTCCACATACAACCGAATAACATCTTCCATGTACATATAAGGTGATCTCATGTAACACCCTGAAAATTTGAGTAATTTATTTTCATTGTGTGCTTTGAGTAATTATTCTAGAAGATGGAATTTCTCTATTTATTTTTGTGCTTGGTATAGTCCTGAAGAAGAGTTAGAATTTATTAGGATGGAATAATATTAATTTTGATTTTGAGAATTTATGGAAATGGACTAAGTGGCATTGACACATAAATTAATTTAAGTGTCAATGTGTAGCATAAGATGAGTAGTTGGACAAGTGGTGTTGGCGCATGAGCTAGTGCATGGGGGTGAAGGTTCGAATCCCATGTTTAGCATCTAGGTGAATTTTATTTTTGATTTTTCTGCCCATATATAGCAAGTGTCGGCCAAGAGCTTTTATGGTAAGTGTTGACCATATTATTTTTGGTTAGTATATCAATGGAATAAGGAAATTGTGAGGATATGAGGCAAGAATCAAGGAATTATTTATGGAAACAATATCTTGGCCTAAAGACCAAGCATATGGACGGCATTATGGCTAGGAGGGGGAGCCGAATTTTGGTGATAGTTTTGGCTAGGAGTTTTAGTTTTTGTTTTGGTCATTTTTTTGTTTTGTGCAAGTTTTGAAAACTCTCTCAACCTTTTCTCCCTTTGGCCGAATTTGAGCATTGGTCCTAAAGTTTTTGACCATTTGGTCATTTTTGCACATCAATTGGTATTCTTTTGTGCCTTATTTTCATTAGTGCCGAAAATCACCTTTACCAAAAGCCTTTCTTTTCTCTTTTCTTCTCCCCATTGCCGAATATCCATCTCTCTCTCAAGTTCATACTTTTCTTTCTTTTCTTTTCCATTCTATTTGGAAACCGAAACATCATCACCATCTTTCTCCTATTTGATTTCTTTCAATCGAAATTCTCTCCACCTACACTTTCATGGCCGAATATTAAGGTGACTATAAGCCAAATTATTTTCTTCTCTCATTAATCTCACATAGCCGAATCTTTCATCCATCAATACCATTCTCAAATCCTTTCGTTTCGACGTGGAATATAGGTAAGAAATTCTTTTCGTTTCGATTAGTTAATAGTGGTTATGGCCTAATATTGATGGTGGTTTGAAGGCATTATTTTGGATCAAAATAAACGTTCCTTCTTTTAACGTTTATTTTGTTATATTTTAGTGCGATAACGGAAGTTTGGAATCAAGAAATCGTGGGTGACAAATCCTTGGAATCGATTTTCGTGGTAAGGAAATCACATCTTTAAACCTTAGGATTATTTCAATATCATTGGATTAACCTTCCTTTGTCTTTGAAGACATTCAAAATAGGGAAGAAAAGGGCGGTGTTTAGCCTTCGGAAGAAGGGAGGTTCTGTTATTCCCCCTAAGTGCAAGCAAAGGACTATTTCGGGAATCCGGGATTTTCCACCGGGTTGCGGATGTTCAACCGAGGAAAATCAATTGTTCGAAGTCGTTCGTACTCCCGAACCATTATTCGTTTGTGGATTCAATTCGGTTAGCGAACCATCGATCGGAGAGAAATCGCAAGTAGAAGTCTTACGAAAATCCGAGGGTAAATTTCTAGATCGAAATCTTTAGATCGATTTTATTATAGATTATAGTGTTTTAATTAACACAATACGTATAGGTGTTGAAGAGCGGGAAAGTTTAGTTCTCTCCATAATCAGGTGTGTAACTTCACACTCATTTTCGGGTTGGACATCAAGTTGTAAGTTCTGTGATAAAATCGTAAAAATAGTAAAAACGGGAAAAATACGTAGTAACTCATATTTTTGAGTAAATGCATGAAAACGGTTAAAACCGAGAAAAATACGTAAAACTGCTAGTTCGATAAAATGGGCCGATAATTCTCTAGTTCGATAAAATGGGCCGATAATTCTCTAGTTCGATAAAATGGGCCGATAATTCTCTAGTTCGATAAAATGGGCCGATAATACTCTAGTTCGATAAATTGGGCCATAATACTCTAGTTCGATAAATTGGGCCATAATACTCTAGTTCGATAAATTGGGCCATAATACTCTAGTTCGATAAATTGGGCCATAATACTCTAGTTCGATAAATTGGGCTAAAATACTCTAGTTCGATAAAATGGGCCAAAGCCCACTAAACTGTTAAATGGGCAAATTATTAAATAATTATTTATATGGGCCTAATGAAAGGTTAATTGATAAACCCACCGATGATATGGATTAATTGAAAATCTGTTATATGATTATATTTGTTATACACGCATAAATTGCATGGGGTGGGATATATGAAGAGAAGAATGGCCAGTTGCCACAAATTCGGCTCATTGCCTCTAGTTCGGTGGCTCTGCCACAATATGGCTCAATGCCTCTAGTTCGGTGGCCTTGCCACAAAATCGGCTAAATGCCTCTAGTTCGGTGACAATGTCACAATCTAGTTCGGTAGTGCACTACAAAATTATTTAAGGGCTTTAAGCCCATGATTGGTGTGTTTGGCGGGGTGGGTTGACTTGATCCCCACAGGTGTGTTGGTTGGTACGGGGGTGTTAGCGGATGGATACTAGGTTGGTTTGGGAAATTCATATTTCATGCATTCTTTTCTTTAAATTATGTTACTTTATGATGTATGGTTGAAATCTGTTAATGGGATCAAGCCCAGCTTGATATCTTGACGATCTGGCCCAATAATGGTGGTAAGTGAGTTGCACACTGAGTTCTTTGTAACTCACCCAATTTTATTAACCATTTCAGGTAATGGAAATTGACGTGGACTTGGGCCGGAGATGACTTGGTGGAGGCCATACTACAAACTTGGGTTTTATTTAAACTATGATTTTATATAGATTATTATCTTAAATTTCTGTTATGGGTTTTATGTAATAAGGCCTCTTTTATGTTTTTATGGATTTTATTGTGTGGATGGTTTAAATTTTATTTCTAAACTTTGATTATGGTTTTATCTAAAATATGTTAAGTTTTCTTAAGAACATTGGTTTTATAACAAAATTTCTGGACACCTTAATTATTTAAAAATTCTTTTAAAAGTTCTTTTAAACTATCTTAAGATTTTGACGATAAGTTTTCAAACAAGTATTATTTTTAAGCTACAAATTTCAAACCCTTGTATTAACGTTTTTTTAAACTCGATTTTCAAAATAGTTTTTGTAGTGCTATTTTATCTTAACCATTTGAGAATAAACGAATGTATGATTGGTGTGACAAACCAAATCTCGTCTAAACGCATAGACCGGGTTTGGGGTGTTACATTTAGTGGTATCAGAGCCCAGTTTCAAAACTCGGCTGTGGTTTGGGTTCGACAATGAAATCTGTTTGAAAAATAATTTAATTTCTAGACTTTTGATTTAAAGGTAGTATGGCACCATGAGCATCCCGCGCCAAGTCAAGTAAGTATCTGTATACTGATTGTCTGTTACGATTATGATATGATTATAAGAAACACTCTAGAACTTCTAGTTTTAGGTGTTTAAACCGTAGAGATTGAGACAATAGGATATTGTTGCGAAAACACTCTATCTCTTTCATATCATAAGACATCGTTAATAAACAACTGAAATATTATTCTGATTCATAAAACTCTTAATCAGATTAAATCGAATTAGTCGCTATGAGCACTAGAAGACGTGGTCGTGGACGCGGTAGACGTGGTCGTGGTAGAGGACGAGGTGTTAGGGGCGCAACTGATGTGCCGGGTCATATGCCGGAAATGGATGCACCTGCGTCACTCGAGAGTGAGACGGGATCGCACGACCATATGGAAGAGGATAATGCTGTGTCACGAGCAATGCTGCGAGTACTTGAAAGGGTCGCTGGATCCAGAACTGGACCAACAGCTCGTGGGTCGATATCGGAGCGACTGAAATCCAGTGGAGTTGAGGTTTTCAGAGGTGTCTCTGGAGTAGCTCCCAATGTCGCTGAATACTGGCTTGAGGCAGTAGAGCGAATCATGGACGATCTTGAGTGCACTGTGGAACAAAAGCTAAAAGGAGCGGTATCTTTGTTAAGGGACGAAGCATACCAATGGTGGCTTACCATCCGAGAAGGTACTGATGCTGCTTTAGTTAACTGGGAATTTTTCAAGGCTTCCTTTCAAGGAAAATATGTGGGAACAAGCTATGTGGATGCTCGAAGGAAGGAATTCTTGAACCTAGTGCAAGGAAATAAGACGGTGGCAGCATATGAGGCTAAGTTCTTACGTTTGAGTCGCTATGCTCGAACGATAGTGGCAACGGATCATGAGCGTTGTGTGCGCTTTGAGGATGGCTTGAAAGATGAGTTGCGGGTTCTGATAGCCCCACAACAAGTTAGAACTTTTGCCACACTCGTGGAGAAGGCCAAGATAGCCGAAGAGGTTAAGAACTCGGAACGTCAAAATCGGGAGCAAGTTCGAGGCAAGAGAGATCTGAAGAATTTGGGTTCTTCAAAAAGGTTTTCGAAGAGGTCTCGGAATGATGAGCCAGCTCAAGGAAGAACACCTGTAGCTATTAATCAGAGTCGAGATTGTGCTGATTGTGGAAAAAGGCATTCCGGAGAATGTTGGAGGAAGACGGGTGCTTGCTATAAATGTGGATCGACGGATCATCAATATAGGAGTTGCCCTCGACGTATGGATACGACTCAAGAAGTTCGTACTACTGATGCACCACCGGCAAGAGGAGCTCAGCAACCACCGAGAGGTCGTGGACCGGGTCGTGGTGGTAATGGAGCTGGACGTGGTCAAGGTGCAGCGGGTCGAGGCAATGGTCCTAGAGGCAACGCGGATGCAAGACAGCCAGGACTGGTGTATACGGTCAGACGTCGTGAGGATGGCAATGCACCTGATGTGATAACTGGTACGTTCTTCATTTCTGATGTACCCGTTATTGCCTTGATAGATATTGGTTCTACTCATTCGTACGTTGCTAGCACCTTAACTGGAAACTTGAAATTAGACTCTGAAATTTCCGATAATGAGATGAGGGTGATTAGTCCCTTAGGACAGTCGGTGTTGGTTAATAAACTGTTTAGAGACGTGCCCTTAGTAATTCAAGGAGAAACATTCCTGGGAAATTTGATGGAATTGCCTTTTGGCGAATTCGATATTATTCTGGGCATGGATTGGTTGGTTAAGCACCAGGCGCAATTGGACTGTGCTGAAAAGCGAATGTCGATAAGAAATGTGGAGGATAAGGAGATAGTTATGATAGGCGAGTGGAGAAATTACTTGGCAAACGTGATTTCTGCGTTAAAGGCGGAGAAGTTGGTGCGAAAAGGGTACGGAGCATTTTTAGCATTTATTAGTGCTTTAGATGCCAAAGAGCTGTCAGTGGAAGATGTGAGAACTGTGAAGGAGTTCCCTGACGTTTTTCCCGAAGAACTTCCCGGTGTATCTCCAGATCGGGAAGTGGAATTTGGTATTGAGCTTTTGCCCGAAACTGCTCCAGTGTCCATTGCTCCTTATAGAATGGCACCGAAGGAGTTGTCGGAGCTTAAAGCCCAAATTCAAGAACTGCTAGATCGGGGTTTTATTCGACCGAGTGTGTCTCCGTGGGGAGCACCGGTTTTGTTTGTTAAGAAGAAGGATGGGTCGATGCGTATGTGTATCGATTACAGGCAATTGAATAAGCTGACGATCAAGAATCGGTACCCTCTGCCGAGGATTGACGACCTGTTTGATCAATTGAAGGGAGCTTCTGTTTTCTCCAAAATTGATTTAAGGTCAGGTTACCACCAGTTTAAGGTGAAAGAAGCGAATATTCACAAGACGGCGTTTCGAACCCGTTACGGACATTATGAGTTTTTGGTGATGCCGTTTGGGTTGACCAATGCACCAGCTACATTTATGGATATGATGAACCGGGTCTTTCAACCATTCTTAGACCGGTTTGTGGTAGTATTCATAGATGACATTCTGGTTTATTCGAGAAGTGAAGAAGAACATGACTTGCATTTGCGAATTGTATTGCAATTGCTTTGAGATAATCAGTTGTATGCCAAATTCAGTAAATGTGAATTTTGGTTAAGAGAAGTGACTTTCTTGGGTCATGTGGTATCAGCCGAAGGAATAAGGGTGGATCCTCGGAAGATTGAGGCAGTATTGGATTGGAAACCACCAAAGTCGGTAGCTGAGATCCGGAGTTTCTTGGGTTTAGCTGGTTACTATAGACGCTTTGTTGAGGGGTTCTCGTTGATTGCTGCACCCCTAACTAAGCTTTTGCGGAAGGGAGTGCCGTTTGTATGGACTGACAAACAGCAAGAAAGTTTCGAGAGCTTGAAGAAGGTTTTAACGGAAGCGCCGGTATTGATTCAACCTGAGGCTGGGAAGGAGTTTACAGTTTATTGTGATGCGTCACATACGGGTTTAGGCTGCGTATTGATGCAAAGTGGGAAAGTTGTAGCTTATGCTTGTCGTCAGTTAAGACCGCACGAAGTAAACTACCCTACTCATGATTTGGAGTTAGCAGCAGTGGTGTTTGCCTTAAAGATTTGGAGGCATTACCTATATGGTGAAAAGTCTATCATATACACGGATCACAAGAGTCTTAAGTATCTTCTTACTCAGAAGGAGTTAAACTTGAGACAACGACGATGGGTGGAGCTGTTAAAGGACTATGATTTCTCAATTGAGTATCATCCTGGAAAGGCTAATGTGGTGGCAGACGCATTAAGTCGCAAGGTGGTATCTGATTTGAGAGCTATGTTTGCCCATTTGAGTTTGTTTGAGGATGGTAGTTTGATAGCGGAACTTCAAGTGAAACCTCTGTGGTTGGATCAAATCAAGGAAAAACAGATGTTAGATGAGAAGTTGGGACTTTTATTTCAGCAAGTTAAAAATGGTGAAATAGAGGATTTTGGAATAAACCCGGAAGGTGTGTTGTGTTTTCGAGGAAGAGTCTGTATGCCTAAGGACTCAGATCTGAGGCAAATGATTTTGAGGGAAGCGCATAGTAGTCCTTATGCTATGCACCCCGGAGGAAATAAGATGTATCGGGATCTTCGTGAACAGTATTGGTGGCCTGGGTTGAAACGTGAGATTTCAGAATTTGTGGGAAAATGTTTAACTTGTCAGCAAGTGAAAGCGGAGCATCAACTGCCGTCAGGTCTTTTACAACCAGTTAAGATTCCTCTCTGGAAATGGGAGCGAATAACGATGGATTTTGTTAGTGGGTTACCTTTAACACCTACTAAGAAAAACTCTATTTGGGTAATTGTTGACCGGTTGACGAAGACTGCTCATTTTCTACCAGTACGTACGGATTACTCGTTACAGAAGTTGGCGAAGCTGTATGTATCTGAAATCGTGAGGTTGCATGGGGTACCTGTATCGATTATACCGGATAGGGATCCTAGGTTTACATCTCGATTTTGGAAAGCTTTGCATGAAGCTCTGGGTACAAAGCTTAACTTCAGTACGGCTTTTCATCCTCAGTCAGATGGTCAGTCGGAGAGAGTGATTCAGATTTTAGAAGACATGTTAATAGGATGTATAATTGATTTCAAAGGTAGTTGGGAGGATTTTCTACCGTTGGCAGAATTTGCATACAACAACAGCTACCAGTCTAGCATTCAGATGGCACCCTACGAGGCATTGTATGGTCGTAGGTGTCGTTCCCCTATATGTTGGACGGAGTTGGGCGAACGACAGATGTTAGGACCTGAGATGATTTCTGAAACGGAAGAAAAAGTGAAAGTTATTCGAACACGGTTAAAGGAAGCTTCGGATAGACAGAAGTCGTATGCGGATCTGAAACGTAAGGATATCGAGTATGCCGTAGGAGATCAAGTTTTCCTGAAGGTCTCACCTTGGAAGGAAATTTTCAGATTCGGGAAGAAGGGCAAGTTGAGTCCTAGATACATTGGACCATACCGTGTGGTGAAACGAGTTGGTCCAGTGGCCTATCAGATCGAATTACCTCCAGAATTGAGCCAAATTCATAATGTTTTCCATGTGTCCATGTTGAGGCGCTATAGATCGGATCCTTCGCACATAGTACCGGTAGAAGAAGTGGAGTTGAATTCAGATTTGTCTTTTGAGGAGGAACCAGTGGAAATCTTAGACCGAGATGTTAAGGTGCTAAGAAAGAAGACTGTGCCGTTGGTCAAAGTGTTATGGCGTAACCACGGAGTGGAGGAAGCTACGTGGGAGCCTGAGGATGCAATTTGGCAACAATACCCTCACTTTTTTCAACCAGGTAAATTTCGAGGACGAAATTTTCTTTTAGGGGGGTAGAGTTGTAACACCCTGAAAATTTGAGTAATTTATTTTCATTGTGTACTTTGAGTAATTATTCTAAAAGGTGGAATTTCTCTATTTATTTTTGTGCTTGGTATAGTCCTGAAGAAGAGTTAGAATTTATTAGGATGGAATAATATTAATTTTGATTTTGAGAATTTATGGAAATGGACTAAGTGGCATTGACACATAAATTAATTTAAGTGTCAATGTGTAGCATAAGATGAGTAGTTGGACAAGTGGTGTTGGCACATGAGCTAGTGCATGGGGGTGAAGGTTCGAATCCCATGTTTAGCATCTAGGTGAATTTTATTTTTGATTTTTCTGCCCATATATAGCAAGTGTCGGCCAAGAGCTTTTATGGTAAGTGTTGACCATATTATTTTTGGTTAGTATATCAATGGAATAAGGAAATTGTGAGGATATGAGGAAAGAATCAAGGAATTATTTATGGAAACAATATCTTGGCCTAAAGACCAAGCATATGGACGGCATTATGGCTAGGAGGGGGAGCCGAATTTTGGTGATAGTTTTGGCTAGGAGTTTTAGTTTTTGTTTTGGTCATTTTTTTGTTTTGTGCAAGTTTTGAAAACTCTCTCAACATTTTCTCCCTTTGGCCGAATTTGAGCATTGGTCCTAAAGTTTTTGACCATTTGGTCATTTTTGCACATCAATTGGTATTCTTTTGTGCCTTATTTTCATTAGTGCCGAAAATCACCTTTACCAAAAGCCTTTCTTTTCTCTTTTCTTCTCCCCATTGCCGAATATCCATCTCTCTCTCAAGTTCATACTTTTCTTTCTTTTCTTTTCCATTCTATTTGGAAACCGAAACATCATCACCATCTTTCTCCTATTTGATTTCTTTCAATCGAAATTCTCTCCACCTACACTTTCATGGCCGAATATTAAGGTGACTATAAGCCAAATTATTTTCTTCTCTCCTTAATCTCACATAGCCGAATCTTTCATCCATCAATACCATTCTCAAATCCTTTCGTTTCGACGTGGAATATAGGTAAGAAATTCTTTTCGTTTCGATTAGTTAATAGTGGTTATGGCCGAATATTGATGGTGGTTTGAAGGCATTATTTTGGATCAAAATAAACGTTCCTTCTTTTAACGTTTATTTTGTTATATTTTAGTGCGATAACGGAAGTTTGGAATCAAGAAGTCGTGGGTGACAAATCCTTGGAATCGATTTTCGTGGTAAGGAAATCACATCTTTAAACCTTAGGATTATTTCGATATCATTGGATTAACCTTCCTTTGTCTTTGAAGACATTCAAAATAGGGAAGAAAAGGGCGGTGTTTAGCCTTCGGAAGAAGGGAGGTTCTGTTATTCCCCCTAAGTGCAAGCAAAGGACTATTTCGGGAATTCGGGATTTTCCACCGGGTTGCGGACGTTCAACCGAGGAAAATCAATTGTTCGAAGTCGTTCGTACTCCCGAACCATTATTCGTTCGTGGATTCAATTCGATTAGCGAACCATCGATCGGAGAGAAATCGCAAGTAGAAGTCTTACGGAAATCCGAGGGTAAATTTCTAGATCGAAATCTTTAGATCGATTTTATTATAGATTATAGTGTTTTAATTAACGCAATACGTATAGGTGTTGAAGAGCGGGAAAGTTTAGTTCTCTCCATAATCAGGTGTGTAACTTCACACTCATTTTCGGGTTGGACATCAAGTTGTAAGTTCTGTGATAAAATCGTAAAAATAGTAAAAACGGGAAAAATACGTAGTAACTCATATTTTTGAGTAAATGCATGAAAACGGTTAAAACCGAGAAAAATACGTAAAACTGCTAGTTCGATAAAATGGGCCGATAATTCTCTAGTTCGATAAAATGGGCCGATAATTCTCTAGTTCGATAAAATGGGCCGATAATTCTCTAGTTCGATAAAATGGGCCGATAATTCTCTAGTTCGATAAAATGGGCCGATAATACTCTAGTTCGATAAATTGGGCCATAATACTCTAGTTCGATAAATTGGGCCATAATACTCTAGTTCGATAAATTGGGCCATAATACTCTAGTTCGATAAATTGGGCCATAATACTCTAGTTCGATAAATTGGGCTAAAATACTCTAGTTCGATAAAATGGGCCAAAGCCCACTAAACTGTTAAATGGGCAAATTATTAAATAATTATTTATATGGGCCTAATGAAAGGTTAATTGATAAACCCACCGATGATATGGATTAATTGAAAATCTGTTATATGATTATATTTGTTATACACGCATAAATTGCATGGGGTGGGATATATGAAGAGAAGAATGGCCAGTTGCCACAAATTCGGCTCATTGCCTCTAGTTCGGTGGCTCTGCCACAATATGGCTCAATGCCTCTAGTTCGGTGGCCTTGCCACAAAATCGGCTAAATGCCTCTAGTTCGGTGACAATGTCACAATCTAGTTCGGTAGTGCACTACAAAATTATTTAAGGGCTTTAAGCCCATGATTGGTGTGTTTGGCGGGGTGGGTTGACTTGATCCCCACAGGTGTGTTGGTTGGTACGGGGGTGTTAGCGGATGGATACTAGGTTGGTTTGGGAAATTCATATTTCATGCATTCTTTTCTTTAAATTATGTTACTTTATGATGTATGGTTGAAATCTGTTAATGGGATCAAGCCCAGCTTGATATCTTGACGATCTGGCCCAATAATGGTGGTAAGTGAGTTGCTCACTGAGTTCTTTGTAACTCACCCAATTTTATTAACCATTTCAGGTAATGGAAATTGACGTGGACTTGGGCCGGAGATGACTTGGTGGAGGCCATACTACAAACTTGGGTTTTATTTAAACTATGATTTTATATAGATTATTATCTTAAATTTCTGTTATGGGTTTTATGTAATAAGGCCTCTTTTATGTTTTTATGGATTTTATTGTGTGGATGGTTTAAATTTTATTTCTAAACTTTGATTATGGTTTTATCTAAAATATGTTAAGTTTTCTTAAGAACATTGGTTTTATAACAAAACTTCTGGACACCTTAATTATTTAAAAATTCTTTTAAAAGTTCTTTTAAACTATCTTAAGATTTTGACGATAAGTTTTCAAACAAGTATTATTTTTAAGCTACAAATTTCAAACCCTTGTATTAACGTTTTTTTAAACTCGATTTTCAAAATAGTTTTTGTAGTGCTATTTTATCTTAACCATTTGAGAATAAACGAATGTATGATTGGTGTGACAAACCAAATCTCGTCTAAACGCATAGACCGGGTTTGGGGTGTTACATCTCACATAATTGAATGTATACAAATATATATATATATAACACATGGCCGAACCTATATATGTATAATTTCTCATATATCAATTTAATACTCTCATATATGCAAGTAAACCATATCAACTCAATGTCATTTTTAATCACGTATCTTACATACCGAATACACGAACACGTTTCTATCAACTTACTTATTCAATATGCATCACATTTATCATGAACTTGATTCAATACATACCTTTCGGCCAAACACTCAAATTCATAGTAATAAACTTTGGCTTGTTCAAATGCCATCATAACTCAATCATTTCATTCATAAATGTAAGCTCGTATTAACAATCACCGGTATAAAACCTGCTAGGCATAAGCCTGAATTACACACCGGCACCAAGCCTGCCAGACCAGAGGTCTGATATTCATTCACCGGTTATAAGCCTGCTAGGCATAAAGCCCGATAAAACTCACCAGCCCAAGGCTTGCTAGGCTCGAGGCCTGATTAGTAAAACTTAAATATATCTCACATGAATCATTTCGAATATCAAATTATTTTCTTATAGAAATCACATCGTACAATATTTAAGTACTTCCAACATCCGAATAATTCAACTAAACCTCATATTTTCCCTAATCAAATTCGGCAATTGCATATGTAATCTTAATGGTTTCAATTTTTAGCATTTATAAAATTTCGTAAACAATTTACGACACATATTCGCTTAGAGACTTACCTCGGATACCGTCGGACGATAAAAACCGGCTATTCGTTAACTTTCGCTTTTCCCCGATCCAAGTCCGTTTTTTTTTGTTCTTGATCTAAACATATTCAATTTAAACTCATTCAAACACATTTCAATTCAATGTAGTCCTAAAACACTTAAATAGACAAATTAGTCCTATATGCACAAAACACAAAATACACAAAATTTGATTTCACAACCTAAGGGCCGAATATTCATAGAGTTTATACAAGTCCATTCATTTCATTTTTTCACATTTTAGTCCCTCAAAAATTTATTTTTCCAATATAGCCCAAAATACTCAAAATAACCAAAAATCTCAATACAAAACATATTAATCTAAAACATATATTTCATATTTCATCAATTAACAACAAGAATCACAACTAACCATCAATGGCATGTCACAAAATCTTCATTAAATTCTAAAATTAGGGTATGGGTTTGATAGTATACCAAGCAACGATCTTAAAAATGTAAAAATTATCGAAAACTAAACAAAATACATACCCTAATTAAGCTTCCTTGTTTGCCGAAACTTTGAGCTTCAACTATGGTGTTTTTCTCACCTTATATTCGGCCAAAGAAGAAAGATAATGCATGTGCCTTTATTTTATGATGTTTTATATTTTTAACATATAATATAATATAAAAGTTTACTTATAATATAAATAACTAAATAAATAAAACATACTAATGCTCACTTAAACATCCATGCCGTCTACTAAGGTTCTAAATAGCCAATTTGCATCATAAGACCTCATTCAAAAGAAGACAAATCAATTTAACCTCCTAATTGAATAGTTGGCCACTTTTACCACTTACGCGATTTAGTCCTTTTTGACTAATTGAGCACACAGGCAATCAAATTTTTATACGAAACTTTCACACATACTAATTCACATATAATAAAAACAAAAAATAATATTTTAAAATTATTTGAACTCAGATTCATGGTCCCGAAGCCACCGTTCTGATTAGGGTCAAATTCGGACTGTTACAGGACAAATTAGAGACATGGTCAATGGTTAGGTGAGGTTTTGGTGACTTAATTGATAAATAAAATAAAATAAGGAGAGGCTATCATTTTTTTTCATCTTTCCTTCTTCTACCACCGAAAATATCATCAAGCTTAAGAGTTTGGAAGCTTAAAATCTTCAGCTACTTCTCATCCTTGCAAGTAAGTCATCTTGATGGTCATTTTTGATGATTTTTGTGTTTTTAGAACCCCTAAAGCTTAATCTAGCTAATGAGGGGACTATTTTGCAAAATGGTTGAGAGTCTAGGGATTTTCCATGTGCACATTTGTGTTGACTGCTGAAATATTATGGAAGAGAATGATTGATAGTGGGCTAAGGAACAACTTTTGTGAAAGGTGTTTTCATGAAAACACCTAAAAGAACCTTTTTGTAAAGGTTATAAAATAGATGATAAATGTGTGAAATAATTGAAATCTTGAGTTGCTATAACAGGGAATATGAATTGACTAGGCTTAAGTGTGTGGAAAAATAAACACATTTCATTTTACGAGCCTAGGGGTAAAATCGTAATTTTGTAAAAGTCTACGGGCAAAAAGGTCATTTTTGCCAAAATAATAATTTTGGAGTAATTTGATTAATGTGATTATTTAATAAGCTAAATATGTCATTCTAGATCAAGAAGAACGTGGAATCAACCTTGACCGGGGAAAAAGCAAGGTTTCGGACTAAACCTCAAATTGACATATTTTGCATCGAGGTAAGTTTATGTGTAAACGATACATCTTTATTATTTAAGTTTTTACCTATTAATGCACTGTGTGGATGTAAATGCTTATTGGTGAGATTTATTAAAAATGGTAGAAAATGAGGAAATTCTCGGATGAACCTTCGGGATAGGAAATTCTATAAGTATGTAATTATTGGTGGGCTGTGTGCGATACCACCTTGTTATTTATTAACGATGGGCTGTGTGCAATACCATCATATGTATTATCGGCTGTGTGCGATACCACCGTAAACATGTAATTAATAGTGGGTTGTGTGCGATACCACCTTATATATTATTAAATGATGGGCTGTGTGCGAAACCACCAAGTATCCAACAATATTCCAAAGTGTTCATCGAGAAACTTGTCTAAGTGAAATCACATGTGGCTTTGTGGTGATAAGTGCAGGGTATAAGTGCAAGTAAATGTGAGCAATGTTTATGATATGTGTTTGGGATGTTGTAAGGTTTGAAATGAGTAAGCATGATTATGATGATGTTAATTTTATTTACATAGTAAGCAATGTTTTTGATTGATTAGTATGTGGTATGATGCTTATTGTTTACATATAGACTTACTAAGCTTAAAGCTTACTCCCTTCTCTTTTCCCTTGTTTTATAGTATCGAAGAGCCATCTCGGGATACAAAGATAGTCAGAGGATCACCCACACTATCAACACATCTTGGTATAGTTAGATTTAGCATTTTGAGTATGGCATGTATAGGGACTTAGTTTTAGTTGAATGTCAAATTTTTTTTGGCCAAATGTGTTGGCTCATTTGAGGATGAATTCTTTTGTACAAGGTCATAGTTGATGGCTCTTTCTTATTAATCTATAAAATGATGAGGTTATTCATGAATGTGCAAGATGTATGGTTGTTTAAATTGGGGTCTTTATATATGAATAAGTTTGTTGTTTATTGTGGTTTATGATGGGGTAAGTAGTGGTGGCAATAAGGGCGTCGTAAATAGCCTTGTTCTTGTCCACACGGGTAAACACACGGGCGTGTGTCTAGGCCGCGTGTGGTTAGGTCGTGTGTCCCCCTGCATGCTAGGTTGGCAAGTCAGTATGCTCAGTAGTAACCACACGGGCGGAGACATGGCCGTGTGTCTCAACCGTGTGGGAGACACAGCCTAAGACACGGGCATGTGCCCGGGCTGTGTGAAGTCTGCACCTGAATTTAGGAATTTAATTCTCCACACGGGCGTGTGCCTTGGCCGTGTGACCATAATAGGATGATGATGTCAGAAACAGAATGTCAAGGTTTTTGCACACGGGCTAAGACACAGGCGTGTCGTGGATGTGTGAGGGACATGGGCCATAGACACGGGCATGTGTCCGGTCGTGTGAAAACCCTTGTAGGTTTGAAATGAGAAATAAATCTACACGGGTGTGGAACACAGTCATGTGAAGTTCCACGCGGGCGTGTCCTTTTCTCCACACAGGCGTGTGGGCTGTTTGATGAAAATTTTCTAAGTCTCTTTAGGGATCTTTAAAAGAGTTTAATTTGATCCAAAATCGTTCCTAATGTGTGATTTAGGCCTCGTGGGCTTGTTTAAGAGGTGATTTGAAAAGTTTTAATTTTGAGTGGAAAGTCATGTTTCGGTTTTGCATAATTGTTTGTGTATAAGTCTAGTAACGCCTTGCACCTTGTTCCGGCGTCGAATACGGGTAAGGGGTGTTACATTTAGTGGAATCAAAGCTATGGTTTAGTTGGTTCTCGGACTGCCATAGTGTGTGTGGGAGTCTAGCTATACATGCCATACATATATTATGATAGTGTGGTGACTCCTGACAATTGTAAACTGTGTTTTCATATAGAAAATAGATCCCGACCGAGCTACTGCTAGTAATGTGCCAGCTCCCGCGCAAGGGATCGCACCTGTAGAAAATAGACCCGAGACTTTGGATCAAGGAGAAAAGGCTCAGAAAGTGTAACATCCCTAATCCGTATCCATCGCCGGATTAGGACTAAAGGCATTACCGATCAAAACACAGCTTAAAACATACATTTATTTCTTTTTATGCTTCATAATTAACTTCATTAATATAATTGTCCTATTCAAATTTCGAAACTTAAAACACCTATATTCATCTCATTTACATCTAAAAAAATGTAATTCAATCATATATCATTACGAAACATATATCGAACATATATTAAAACCAACCTTTCAGAAATTGATTACCTAACATAGTACCTAAATACATGAGCATATTAAACCAAATATTTCATATCACATTGCTTATTTTCCTTTAGCAAATTTGGCATAAATGACTTCACCAAATAGTCAAGTATTGATATTTAAACATTTTAGTCAAATGCCCATTTAACATTATCAAAAATGAGCCTAAATAACTAACTCTTCAAGCATAATATTTATATATATATATTTGCCAAGACAAACCTGATCAAAATAGCCAATCCACAAAGATTATATCATAAGCATATACATTTATTTCACTTAAGTTTAGCCGAACATAAACATGCATGGTATAACCTAATTCTTATCTCACGAAATGACCAAAACAAATACATACACATAGGACCTAAACGTTACTTAACTAATATATTACATCCCATGACTTAAACATATATTCATCTTTTACCTCATTGCTTAAGCCGAATGATACTATATGCTTACCATTACTTATTGCCGAATCATATATTTGTACACTAAACATATATGCACTATGAATTAAACTTATTAACGTCTAATTTATAAGTGAATCATGATTCTATATTATACATCCAAAAGCAATATATACCAAAACTCATTCCATACTTGATAAACCACTACATACATCCACTTTCCAAGAGTTAACGAAAATGCATATCTAATGACTTCACATCAAACATACATATACAAATATACCTACTTAGCATGAATTATAACACCTCCTTATTCATCTTCCAAGCAAAACATACAAGCATACTATGTTCAAGATTGCATAAACCTTTGATCATTAACTTTTAAAACAAGCCATTATCGCATGGCTTTTATGCATTAACAAAATATCATTCTAAGATTAAGTTAGCCTATACATGCCTTAAGTTCAAAAATCCAAACTTTAAAGGTACCAAAGTAAGTCGATCGTGTGAATGACTTCAGTAATGATCCCCTGAGCTCGTAGCTTGATCAAAAATCTATAAAACGGAATAACAAACACACAGAGTAAGCTAACTTAGCTTAGTAAGTCTCAAGCAATTATAATAAAATATTTGAACATTCAAGCATTTTAAACAATCAATTTATGGCATTGAATATAAATGATTTAACTCATAAGTTCATCATAGCCGAATGCCATTACCTTATTTAACATAACAATTTACCTAATTCGGCATAACGTTCAATATATAATACATCCTCTTTTTACAATCTATTCATAGTACATATACATATAACTCTATAAACTCATATAAAAATTCGAACAAATAAATGCCCTGTACATAATTAATTCCACCTAAATAATTTCACATACACATGTCCATTTGACATCTCATATATCCAAATATCTAATATCAATATAGCAACCAAGTATCTTTATAACCAAAAAGGGCCGAATACACATGAACATCAGTCTCATTCTTATTGACAAAATTCACATAAATGCTTACCTATTTGATCGAGCATGAAAACACAATTGAATAACTCATGTGTACATACCTGTGTGGCCGAATATAAACAACTCGTATTATCACTGATTTTCTCAATAAACATATAACTTGGTAAGCTCATAAACCATACTTTTGCTTTTATATCACCGGTATATAACCTACAAGGCATAAGCCTGAATTTCACTCCGGCATTTAAGCCTGCTAGACCCAAGGTCTGAAATTAAATCACCGGCATTTAGCCTGGTAGGCAATAAGCCTGATAAATTTCACCAGCACAAGGCCTGCTAGGCTCGATGCCCGAATATTCATATTGTTGAACCATCTCATTCACATTACATATTACCAATATCACATATATCACATATAATTCACATCACTTTCACTTATTGAACTCAATTAATTCAACTACATTTCATTGTTAAATCATATATCACATTCGGCTTTGTCAAAATTCAATCCATAAATTCGAAATTTAGCATGTAAACTAGGTTACAATTGATATTTACGGTATTAACTTGCTTAAAGACTTACCTCGACTATCGATGGACGACGACGACCGACTATTCGTTAACTTTCGCTTTTCCCCGATCCAAGTCTGTTTTCTTTTGTTCTTGATCTAAACATGATCAAATTAAGCTCATTCAAGCACATTTCATTTCAATTTAATCCAAAAACACCTAAATTTGCAAATTACCATTTTGCCCCTAATATTTCACATTTTTACAATTTAGTCCTAATTGCACAAAACACAAAATATGCAAAATCTCCCAACAATATAGCTAGGCCGAATCTTCCACATAACCATATAAGTCCATACATTTCATTTGTTTTACAATTTAACCCGTCAAAATTTTATTTTTACAAATTAGCCCTATTTAGCTAAATTCATTAAAAATTCAAGAACAAAGTATGTTCATCCATTACATATCTATCATTTAATACCATAAAACATCACAAAACTCAACATAGCATCAATGGCATTTTACACAAACATCATCAATTCATAAAATTGAGACATGGTTTTTAAAGCTCTCTAAGCAACGATTTCAAAAACGTAGAAATTATCGAAAATCGATCAAAAACTAACCTTAAATCACCAAATTTTTCCTTGGCCGAATGTTAAGCTTTGTTCTTCTTTTCTTTATACATTTACGGCTAAGTAAAATAAAGAAGATAACATGCATTTTATGTTTTATTTTGAACATATATATGTTTATTACTAATTTACTTTATTAACCTTATACCATAATATTTTATAACATATATCTTAAGGTCATTTTAGACCATTGCCGCCCACAATCTTGTAAAATGGGGTAATTGCCCTTTTAGGACTCCCTTTTTAAAAGCCACTACCAAATTGACACTTTACACTATAATTGGTAGCTTTTACACTTTACGCGATTAAGTCCATTTATTTAAAATAAGCACACAAACAATCAAATTTTTATATGAAACTTTCACACATACTAATTCACATATAATTAACACAGAAAATAATATTTAAATATTTTTCAGACTCAGATTCGTGGTCCCGAAACCACCGTTCCATTTAGGGTCAAATTCGGAGTGTTACAACTCTCCCCCCTTAGGGATTTTCGTCCCCAAAAATCTTACCGGTAAACAGAGTCAGATATTGTTGTCTCATTGAATCCTCAGGCTCCCATGTAGCCTCTTCTATTCCATGTCGATTCCATAATACTTTTACTAACGGAATTTTCTTGTTTCTCAACTCTTTCACTTCACGAGCTAAGATACGGATCAGTTCCTCCTCATACGTCATATCAGATAGGATTTCAATCTCAGATGGGGCAATCACATGTGATGGATCTGATCGATATCTACGAAGCATCGAAACATGGAAGACATTATGAATCTTTTCTAGCTCGGGTGGTAACTACAGTCTATAAGCAACTGGCTCGATGCGCTCTGTTATTTCATACGATCCAATGAATCTCGGACTCAACTTGCCTTTACGACCGAATCTGAGTACCTTCTTCCACGGTGAAACTTTCAAGAATACTCGTTCTCCAATCTGAAACTCAATGTCTTTACGTTTCAAATCCGCGTATGACTTTTGACGATTTGATGCAGCTTTCAAACTATCACGGATCACTGCCACTTTTTGTTCAGTCTCTTTAATTATATCAACCCCGTGTATCTTGTTTTCACTGAGCTCAGTCCAGTACAAAGGTGTACGACATTTACGACCGTACAAAGCTTCGTAGGGTGCCATTTTGATACTAGATTGAAAGCTATTATTATAAGCAAATCCAATCAGGGGTAAGTATCGTTCCCACGTACCTTCAAACTCAAGAACGCAACATCTCAACATGTCCTCAAGTATTTGAATGGTTAGCTCAGATTGACCATCTGATTGCGGATGAAAAGCGGTGCTAAAGTGTAGTTTAGTACCTAAAGCATCATGCAATTTCCTCCAAAACTGCGACGTGAATCTCGGGTCTCTATCCGAAACAATAGAAATCGGTACACCATGTAATCTCACAATTTGAGATACATATAACTCAACAAGCTTATCTAGCGAAAAATCCGTACGAACTGGAACAAAATGAGCTGATTTGGTTAGTCTGTCCACTATAACCCAAATTGCATCTTTCTTGCTCGATGTCACAGGCAAGCCAGATACAAAATCCATAGCAATCCTGTCCCATTTCCATTCAGGTATCAAGATCGGTTGAAGTAACCCAAAAGGCACCTGGTGTTCAGCCTTTACTTGCTGACAAACTAAGCACTTCGAGACAAATTCAGATATGTCCCGTTTCATACCAGGCCACCAAAAGAACTGTTTCAAATCATTAAACATTTTAGTGCTACCTGGATGTACAGACAATCGGCTACTGTGAGCTTCATTCAATAACATCTGAATCAAATCTGAATTTCTCGGTACACACATATGGCCTTTGAACTTCAAGCAATCATTCTCATCAATTCGAAACTCCGATTCAACGTTGCTTTCACACTGAACTCGTTTTGCCAACAAATCTTTGTCAACTTTCTGGTTATTACTAAGCTGTTGAATAAACAATGGTCTTGCTTTTAATTCGGCTACTATCGAAGCATCACCAGACATAGCCATATGTGCGTTCATCGCACGAAGAGCAAATAAAGACTTTTGACTTAAAGCATCTGTAACAACATTAGCCTTTCCCGGATGATAGTCGATCACTAGCTCATAATCTTTCAACAGCTCTAACCATCGGCGTTGTCTCAAATTCAAATCTTTCTGAGTCATCAAATACTTTAGGCTTTTGTGATCTGAATAAACATGACATTTCTCACCGAACAAATAATGACGCCAAATCTTTAACGCAAACACAATGGCCGCTAACTCCAAGTCATGGGTCAGATAGTTTCTTTCGTGTGGCTTCAATTGTCTCGAAACATAGGCTATAACTTTGCCTTCCTGCATCAAAATGCAACCCAAACCATTCAAAGATGCATCACTATACACAATAAATTCTTTACCCGATTCAGGCTGAACTAACATTGGAGCTTCGGTCAAAAGAGCTTTCAACTGATCAAAACTTTTCTGACACTTTTCTGACCATTCAAACTTAACATCTTTCTGTAATAGCTTTGTCAACGAGGTAGTTATCATAGAAAAACCTTTCACAAATCATCTGTAATAACCAGCAAGTCCCAGAAAGCTTCGAATTTCAGAAACATTTTTCGGTGGTTTCCAATCAAGTATAGCCGATATTTTATTCGGATCAACCCGAATGCCTGATGCTGAAACAACGTGACCCAGAAAACTGACCTCATTCAACCAGAACTCACACTTACTAAACTTTGCATACAACTGTTTATCTCGCAAAGTTTGTAGCACAAGTCTCAGGTGCTCAGCATGCTCGATTTCATCTCTGGAGTAGATCAGAATATCATCTATAAACACTACCACAAACCGATCCAAATATTGTTTGAAGATCCGGTTCATCAAGTCCATAAAAACAGCAGGTGCATTAGTAAGTCCAAAAGGCATAACCAAAAACTCATAGTGTCCATACCTCATTCGAAAAGCCGTCTTTGGCACATCGGAATATCTGACTCGCAACTGGGAATAACCTGACCTCAAATCTATCTTTGAAAACACTGAAGCCCCTTTTAACTGGTCAAACAGGTCGTCAATCCATGGCAACGGGTATTTATTCTTTATAGTTACCTTATTGAGCTGTCGGTAATCAATGCACATTCGCATAGTCCCATCTTTCTTTGTCACAAATAAGACTGGTGCACCCCAGGGAGAGAAACTCGGTCATACAAAGCCCCTATCTGTTAACTCTTGCAACTGTGCTTTCAACTCTTTTAATACTGTAGGTGCCATCCGATACGGAGCTATCAAAATTGGAGTCATCCCTGGTACTAATTCAATACCAAACTCTACCTCACGAATAGGTGGCAAACACGGTAATTCCTCGGGAAACACATCTGGATATTCACACACGACTGAAATGGATTCAATCTTCTTTTCAGTCACTTTACTTTCAAGCACATAAGCAAGGTAAGCTTCATACCCTTTTCTCATATACTTCCGAGCTAGCATCGAAGATATTACCGCTGGTAACCAATTCAAATCATTAGATTCAATCCGAATAATTTCACTATTCTGACATCTCAAATCAATGGTCTTTCTTTTGCAATTAACAACAGCACCGTGCAAAGTCAACCAGTCCATTCCAAGAATTATATCGAATTCATCGAAAGGCAACAACATCAAATCGGCTGGGAAACATGAATCCCGAATCATCAACGGGCAACTTTTACACACTTTGTCAACTAGAACGCACCGACCCAAGGGGTTTGATACTCGAATCACAAACTCAGTAGACTCAACAGGTAGAGTCTTACTGGATACTAATGTTTCACACACATAAGAATGAGTCGAACCGGGATCAACCAACGTAATAACACTAGTATCATAAAGAGTGAAAGTACTGGTAATAACATCTGGGGAAGAAGCATCCTCACGAGCGCGTATAGCATAAGCTCTAGCAGGTGCACGAGCCTCCGACCGAACCACTGTATCTTTTGTCCCCCTCTGGCTGCCACCTACGTTACCCGAATGTCTGGGTGATCTGCCTCGTGTTGACACGTTGCTCTGTCTCACATTCTGAACAGTGTTTTGCTCATCTAACATCGGGCATGCTCGAATAAAGTGATCCATCGATCCACATTTAAAATAAGACCGATCATGCAATCTACAACTCCTGGAATACCACTTACCACAATGCTTGCACTCAACCCGGTTCTGCTGAACATTACCAACACTAGCCATCGAAGTAGCTCGGGAACCCGCAGGAGGTCGATCTCGTCTAGAGAAGTCTGAAGTAGCTCAATGTCGACTGGATTCATCTTTGAACTTCTTTGATACAGAATGAAAGGTCTTACTCGATGATCTTTTACGAATGTCCCTAGCTTCAAATTCAGCTTTTATTTTCTCTTTCCCAAGCTCTTCAGCTTTACAAGCTCGTTCAACAAGTACCACGAACTCTTTAATCTCGAGTATGTCGACCAGCAACTTAATATCTTCATTCAAACCGTCTTCGAATCTTTTACACATAGTAGCCTCAGTTGACACACATTCACGAGATATCGGCTCAGTCTCACAAATTTCTGTTCATACTCAGTCACGGTCATACGACCCTGTTTCAATTCCAGAAATTCTTTTCATTTTTGATCAATGAATCTCTGACTGATATATTTCTTACGGAACTCGGTCTGAAAGAATTCCCAAGTTACTTTCTCTTTTGGAACCACCGATACTAGTGTATTCCACCAATGATATGCGGTGTCCCGTAATAAGGATATAGCACACTTCAAGCATTCATCTGGAGTACATGATTGCTCGTCGAGCACACGGATAGTATTATCAAGCCACAGCTCAGCTCGTTTTGCATCATCATCATCATTAGCTTTAAATTCTTTGGCCCCGTGTTTCCTGATTTTATCAACGGGAGGCCTACTAAATCTCATCGGATCTATCATCGGAGGTGCTGAAGGTATCAGAGATAGATTGTTCGGGGGTGGAGGTTGTTGCACAGCCGGATTAGTCTGGACATATTGAGTAAACCATTCGTTCACCATCTGATAGAAGGCTTACTTAGCCTCCCCCTCATGGCTACTCGAAATAGGTCGAGAGTCTACCGGCACTGACCCATGTGCGAGATCAGGCGCTACGCTCTCAACATCATCAGCTACAGCTCTGTCGGGATCCATTTACTATATAAAAATCATAATTCAAATGTCAGAAGTCACCACACTATCGCATTATAATTTAAGGCATGTATAGCTAGACCCACACGTGCTACGGTAGTCCTAGAATCGACTAAACCGTAAGCTCTGATACCAATCAAATGTAACACCCCTAATCTGTATCCGTCACCGGATTAGGATTAGAGGCATTACGGATCAAAACACAGCTTAAAACATACATTTATTTCTTTTCATGCTTCGCAATTAACTTCATTAATTCAATTGTCCTATTCAAATTTCAAAACTTAAAACACCTATATTCATCTCATTTACATTTTAAAAAAAATGTAATTCAATCATATATCATTACGAAACATATATCGAACATATATTAAAACCAACCTTTCAGAAATTGATTATCTAACATAGTACTTAAATACATGAGCATATTAAACCAAATATTTCATATCACATTGCTTATTTTCCTTTAGCAAATTTGGCATAAATGACTTCTCCAAATAGTCAAGTATTGACATTTAAACATTTTAGTCATATGCGCATTTAACAATATAAAAAAAGAGCCTACATAACTAACTCTTCAAGCATAATATTTATATATATGTATTTGCCAAGACAAACCTGATCAAAATAGCCAATCCACAAAGATTATATCATAGGCATATACATTTATTTCACTTAAGATTAGCCGAATGATAAACCGTAAAAGTAACATATTTTAGACCCACATTTAGTACGCTTTTGGATGATTTATCCCTTGTTTTATATAAAAAGGTGCTTTTAGTCCTTTCTTTTCATGTCTTATACCCAGGAAAGCACCCGAGGATGAAAAGAACACAAAATGGGCCTAAAACAGAGTAAATGGGCCTTAAACACGAAATTGACACGGCCTGGCCCAAAGTACACACGGCCGTGCCTCGACGAACACCTAGAGCACGGCCTCAACTCAGTCACACACGGCCGTGCCTCAAGAGAAATCTGATCTCGGCCAGGTCTCGATTCACACGGGCGTGTGACATGGCCGTGCCTCTGACTCTAGAAAGAGTAATTTTAGTCGAAAAAGGATACTTAGGGAGAAAGAATAGCGTTCCAAGAGCCTCTATATATCCCCCAAGTATCACCTGTTGAAAGGAGGGAAAGCGAGGCCAAGGAGCCAAGCCGAGAAGGTCAGAGTTAGAGAATAACGCGAGGATAGCCAGTTGATCCATCCCAAGAAGCCGAAATTATACTCAAGACGGTAGAATTCTCCTTCGATTCCTTCAGGGGGTTTTAGGATTTTTCTATGTTTTGTGTTATCTTTTCTCTTGCGATGTTTTGTTTATTCATTATGAACTAAACCCCTCAGATACCTGAAGGGGATGAAACCTAGATGGATTTTATTATTTGATTTTTAAGTTATATGATGACTTACTTAGTTTGTTCTTAATTATGTTGCTTAATCCAAATCTAATGTGCTTAGGTGGAGGAGGAATAGACCCTGCCTAAGAGAAGATCTAACATAATTAAGCGGAGTTGATCGGGCGCCTAGAGATAGGGTTACGAGATTTTGCCGGATTAGGGTGAAACCTAATATGGGAGTCCATTGATCGATTTACTGCTATCCTAGAGGGTTATTATAAGCGAACGAGAGTTCCACTAATTAACCTAGGGTTAGACGTTATTCGCCTCGAGAGAGGGTTTAATATAGGTTAGGGAGTCTTACGGATCAAGCTACGTAAAAGAAATCATATAATTTAGGGTTAATTAATAAGTGAAGTCTAGGTGGATTGTTCCTGAGGGTATTGTTGAAATCAACTGACTTTTCCCTCAAAGTTATTTTTCTAATTCGTCTTCTTGTCTTTGTGTCCTCAGTTTAGCTGTCGTCAATTTAGTTTAAAAAGTAATCTTCACTCTAACTTTAAGACTAAATAATAAGAAGAAAGTGAGTATTAATACTTTTAGGTCCTTTGGGTTTAATAACCGGTCTTGCCTAAGCTATACTACTGTTCGATAGGTACACTTGCCTTAATATCGTTGTCAGAGTTAGTCTCCAGGTTTGATTATCCTTTTATAAATATTTAAAACTCTGATTTTACAGCGATCAAGTTTTTGGCGCCGTTGCCGGGGAACTAAAATATTAAGAAAACTCTATTTTTATTACTTTAGTCCTAATTTTTATTTTTCGCAATTTATTCTTCTTTTTGTTTTTCTTTTTGTTTACTGAAATTTTCTCTCTTTCTTTTCAAACAGGTACCTCTGGTTCCCACCTTTTTCTTCCAAAAAACTAACCCAAAACCGTCTGCACGGCCACACCACAACCGTGCTACCAAAACCCCACACCCACGCTATCGCCATGTCCGCGCTTCAGACCCCCTAGCCCCGCCGTGCGCCGCCCGTGCCGATCGTCTCTGCCACCCTGGTTTCATTTTCTTAAACAAAATCTTTGATGGCATTTGTATTTATACTTTGTTAAAATTTAGTTTAGAAAAACATGATTTATTTTTATCTTTGATTGCAACTTTATTTTGTTTAGGATCAGCCTTGAATTTTAGTTAACTGAATATACTCACAACATTCATGAATGAATTGTTTTTGGTTGGTGATTGATGCCATACTTAGACATAAAATCCACCAATTTATGATATCAAAGGAAATTGATATAAGAGACATTCCTCATTGTTGCTGTTTTGATAATTGCTTTCAGGTACCATGTCGTCGTCATGAGTCAAACGATCCGTCCCAAGTAAGAAACGAAAGGGATCCGGATCATCGTCCGCAAGTGCCTCCACTGAAACCCGACGCCCATTTCTCCGGTTTCCCCAAGCAATACAAGATAAAAAGTATAAAGCAATCTGGGGAAGACCCATAGGCACTGGCCGACGTATCGACTGGAATGCAGTGCGACAAGTTGGGCTTGAAACTGACATTAAAACACTTCTCTCAACCAAACCATGGGAGAACTTCTTCCAAATCAACGAACCTACATATATGGAACTTACGTTAGAGTTCTGCACCACCTTCATCCTACAAGCAATGACGACTCAGTTCGATGACCCAGGTGCTATCCAATTCCGTTTAGGAGGCTCAGTACACCGATTAAGCATACCTCAATTCGGCACGGCTCTCGGACTTTATACGCCGGAATTCATACAAGAAAACCCTCTTGTCGGTTTAAACAGAGAGCTCCACCGCACTCCGCTCGAGTGTTGGGAAAGCCTACGCCCCACTACATGGCAATACGACCCCAGCCACTCTAAGGCGACAGCACTTCCCCCACCTCTAAGGTATTTACACGCCATTCTCGCGCACACCATCACAGGACGCAGAGAGAGCACAGCACGACGTCTATTTCCTATCATGCATGTCTGAAGGACATGTTTTCAACTTGGCATATTTTATGGCGTGGGCAATTCAACATTAGACGGAGCAACATAGGAAGGGGATTCTGTCAATGGGGCCCTACATTACAAGGCTAGCTCGGCACTTCAACCTCTTCAACACCGACGAGCAAATCACCTCCCTAACACTGATGGGCAATATGGTTCCTCAAGGCATCCAAACCATGCTACATATGATGATGATAACACAACGACGAGGGACCGATCCTCCCCAGTACAAACTAAAGAAACCAATCAACGAGGAGGAGGACGAGGACATTCCTGATGATGTCCCACCAGCATCAGAGGAGGCAATGCATCCAAGCCAACATCCATACCGAGCAACAACAACATTAGCAGACATATCTGCTCGACTTGATCAGCTTGAGACACATGTCGCTAGGCGCTTTGATGGATTAGAGGCGACGCTCCAACAAATATGCCAACACCTCAACATTTCATCATCAGCACCACCACCCGACCCAACCATGGATGAGGACCTTTGAGTCCATTTAATTTGTTCTCCTTCATTTTTAAGACTTTATTTTATGTTATGCTGTTTAAATTTGAACTTTTAGTATTATTACAAACTCTTATCATTGGCTATTCAACCATTTGAGCACCTCTAACAACATATCTCTTTCATCGAAAAGATCATTAACAAGTGACTTTGCAGAATAAATCATTCATTCCACCTACACAAAAGCATAATTAGGCGAAATGCAAAAAGTCACCTGATGCCACACACTGTCCACATCCTCAAGAATCTCGTCAGAAAACTCAGGGAGTATTCTATCCCCTCCCTTTTGATTTTAAATGCATCATCTATTTTTGTACATTGAGGACAATGTACATCTTAAGTGTGGGGGGTAAAAAGTCCAAACATTTTTCATTATTCTCAAATCCCTGATTTAGTCTTGTTTTTATGCAAAGTTGTCATAGTACTAATTAGGATGAAATTTCTGATGACTTGTGATGACTATTAACATGTTTTAGAATAATTCATAGTTAATTATACATTGATGTTTAATTTAAAAGAATACTATAGAATCAAGCATGATAAGTCTATTTTTCAGGAATTAAAATTTTTTGCTAGGTTGTTGATCCAATTTTGAATGCTACCTTGAAATTTAAAAATTCATAAGGATGATGTCAAAACACCCATAATTTTTGTGAGTATTTGAACCTTATAGAGCATACATTCTTTTTCATGCTCATTTTTTGATTATGAGTGTGTCAACTATGAAATGTTATTCTAGAACTTGCCTCGTTTATACATATTGAGACCACATTTATGATTTTATATTACAGAGATGATAAAGGCACTTAGGTTTTAACCCACTTACTCCACTTAAAAGCCTACCTTTATAATTAAGCCCTAGTAAACCCCGTTGAGCCTAACAACCCTTTTTATTGACTCACCTACTAACTTTATCCATAAAAACCCTTTATATTTGTTATCACCAATTTTTTTAATTACCCTTTTTGTCGAGATTTGATTTTGAACAAGTTTCCTAACTATGTTCTATATTTCAGTTGTAAAAATTCTTCCTTATTATTATGTTAGTTTGTTCTTAAAAAAAACGAAGTATATTCATTATTAGTTCTATGATTAAGTGAGCTTGCATGTTCAAATTCCAATTCTCAAGGAAAAAGCTCGTTTTATTAGTTTAAGATTAAAGTTCATTTTTTTCTAGTAAGGAAATTTGTCAAGTCAATCTCGATTCTAACCCTCTAATTTCAGCCTGTGACCACACCTTGTACCCTAACCCCGTTACAACCCTGTCAAAGACCTTTTGATCTGTTTGTCATCTTATATTACAGTGGTGGAGATTTGATTTTCAGGCAAGCCTATGGGATTAACTTTTCAGGTTTGACTTATGAGCAATTTTCTTCTGAACCTTAAACACTTTAGAGTGATTTGAGTGAATCCTAAGTGACGATATCAATCCTTGTCGATTTTGAATTAAAAAGGTAGTTATTTAAAAGAGGGAAGACACCTATGTTTTCGAGGTACAAAATTATGACTTATCTTGTTTGAATCTTTAGAACGCTTTGAATCAAACCATCCATGTATGAATTCTCTATGAATTAGGATAAGACATTATTGATAAAGAATTACAGATCATGGAAAGTTCGTTTTAATTGTAAGTTGAGAATTTTGCTTGAGGACAAGCAAAAGCATAAGTGTGGTGGTATTTCATAAACCGTAAAAGTAACATATTTTAGACCCACATTTAGTATGCTTTTGGATGATTTATCCCTTATTTTATATAAAAAGGTGCTTTTAATCCTTTCTTTTCATGTCTTATACCCAGGAAAGCACCCGAGAATGAAAAGAACACAAAACGGGCCTAAACGGAGTAAATGGGCCTTAAACACGAAATCGACACGGCCGTGCCTCGACGAACACCTAGAGCACGGCCTCAACTCAGTCACACATGGTCGTGCCTCAAGAGAAATCCGAACACGGTCAGGTCTCGATTCACACGGGCGTGCGACATGGCCGTGCCTCTGACTCTGGAAAGAGCAATTTTAGTCGAAAAAGGACACTTAGGGAGAAAGAATCGCGTTCCAAGAACCTATATATATCCCCCAAGTATCACCTGTTGAAGGGAGGGAAAGCGAGGCCAATGATCCAAGCCGAGAAGGTCAGAGTTAGAGAAGAACGCGAGGATAGCCAGTTGATCCATCCCAAGAAGCCGGAATTATACTCAAGACGGCGGAATTCTCCTTCGATTCCTTCAGGGGGTTTTAGGATTTTTTCTATATTTTGTGTTATCTTTTCTCTTGCGATGTTTTGTTTATCCATTATGAACTAAACCCCTCAGATACCTGAAGGGGATGAAAGCTAGATGGATTTTATTATTTGATTTTTAAGTTATATAATGAATTACTTAGTTTGTTCTTAATTATGTTGCTTAATCCAAATCTAATGTGCTTAGGTGGGGGAGGAATAGACCCTGCCTAAGAGAAGATCTAACATAATTAAGCGGAGTTGATCGAGCGCCTAGAGATAGGGTTACGAGATTTTGCTGGATTAGGGTGAAACTGAATATGGGAGTCCATTGATCGATTTACTGCTATCCTAGGGGGTTATTATAAGCGAACGAGAGTTCCACTTAGGGTTAGACGTTATTCGCCTCGAGAGAGGGTTTAATATAGGTTAGGGAGTCTTACAGATCAAGCTAAGTAAAAGAAATCATATAATTTAGGGTTAATTAATAAGTGAAGTCTAGGTGGATTCTTCCTGAGGGTATCGTTGAAATCAACTGAGTTTTCCCTCAAAGTTATTTTTCTAATTCGTCTTCTTGTCTTTGTGTCCTCAGTTTAGCTATCGTCGATTTAGTTTAAAAAGTAATCTTCACTCTAACTTTAAGACTAAATAATAAGAAGAAAGTGAGTATTAATACTTTTAGTTCCTTTGGGTTCGATAACCGGTCTTGCCTAAGCTATACTACTGTTCGATAGGTACACTTGCCTTAATATCGTTGTCAGAGTTAGTCTTCTGGTTTGATCATTCTTTTATAAATATTTAAAACTTTGATTTTACAGCGATCACCGAACATAAACAAGCATGGTATAACCTAATTCTTATCTCACGAAATGACCAAAACAAATACATACACATAGGACCTAAACGTTACTTAGGACCTAAACGTTACTTAACTAATATATTACATCCCATGCCTTAAACATATATTCATCTTTTACCTCATTGCTTAAGCCGAATGATACTATAAGCTTACCATTACTTATTTCCGAATCATATATTTATACACTAAACATATATGCACTATGAATTAAACTTATTAACGTTAACTAATTTATAAGTGAATCATGATTCTATATTATACATCCAAAAGCAATATATACCAAAACTCATTCCATACTTGATAAACCACTACATACATCCACTTTCAAAGAGTTAACAAAAATGCATATCTAATGACTTCACATCAAACATACATATACAAACATACCTACTTAGCATGAATTATAACACCTCCTTATTCATCTTCCAAGCACAACATACACGCATACTATGTTCAAGATTGCATAAACCTTTGATCATTAACTTTTAAAATAAGCCATTATCGCATGGCTTTTATACATTAACAAAATATCATTCTAAGACTAAGTTAGCCTATACATGCCTTAAGTTCAAAAATCCAAACTTTAAAGGTACCAAAGTAAGTCGATAGTGTGAATGACTTCAGTGACGATCCCCTAAGCTCGTAGCTTGATCAAAAATCTATAAAACAGAATAACGAACACACAGAGTAAGCTAACTTAGCTTAGTAAGTCTCAAGCAATTATAATAAAATATTTAAACATTCAAGCATTTTAAACAATCAATTTATGGCATTGAATATAAATGATTTAACTCATAAGTTCATCATAGTCGAATGCCATTACCTTACTTAACATAACAATTTACCTAATTCGGCATAACGTTCAATATATAATACATCCTCTTTTTACAATCTATTCATAGTACATATACATATAACTCTATAAATTCATATAAAAATTCGAACAAATAAATGCCCTGTACATAATTAATTCCACCTAAATAATTTCACATACACATGTCCATTTGACATCTCATATATCCAAATATCTAATATCAATATAGCAACCAAGTATCTTCATAACCAAAAAGGGCCGAATACACATGAACATCAGTCTCATTCTTATTGACAAAATTCACATAAATTCTTACCTATTTGATCGAGCATGAAAACACAATTGAATAACTCATGTGTACATACCTGTGTGGCCGAATATAAACAACTCGTATTATCACTGATTTGCTCAATAAACATATAACTTGGTAAGCTCATAAACTATACTTTTTCTTTTATATCACCGGTATATAACCTACAAGGCATAAGCCTGAATTTCACTCTGGCATTTAAGCCTGCTAGACCCAAGGTCTGAAATTAAATCACCGGCATTTAGCCTGGTAGGCAATAAGCCTGATAAATTTCACCAACACAAGGCCTACTAGGCTCGAAGCCCGAATATTCATATTGTTGAACCATCTCATTCACATTACATATTACCAATATCACATATATCACATATAATTCACATCACTTTCACTTATTGAACTCAATTAATTCAACCACATTTCATTGTTAAATCATATATCACATTCGGCTTTTTCAAAATTCAATCCATAAATTCAAAATTTAGCATGTAAACTAGGTTACAATTGATATTTACGGTATTAACTTGCTTAAAGACTTACCTCGACTATCGACGGATGACGAAGACCGGCTATTCGTTAACTTTCGCTTTTCCTCGATCCAAGTTTGTTTTCTTTTGTTCTTGATCTAAACATGATCAAATTAAGCTCATTCAAGCACATTTCATTTCAATTTAATCCAAAAACACCTAAATGGGAAAATTACCATTTTGCCCCTAATGTTTCACATTTTTACAATTTAGTCCTAATTGCACAAAACACAAAATATGCAAAATCTCCCAACAATATAGCTAGGCCGAATCTTCCACATAACCATATAAGTCCATACATTTCATTTGTTTTGCAATTTAACCCCTCAAAATTTTATTTTTACAAATTAGCCCTATTTAGCTAAATTCATCAAAAATTCAAGAACAAAGTATGTTCATCCATTACATATCTATCATTTAATACCATAAAACATCACAAAACTCAACATAGCATCAATGGCATTTTACACAAACATCACCAATTCATAAAATTGAGACATGGGTTTTAAAGCTCTCTAAGCAACGATTTCAAAAATGTAGAAATTATCGAAAACCGATCAAAAACTAATCTTAAATCACCAAATTTCTCCTTGGCCGAATGTTAAACTTTGTTCTTCTTTTCTTTATGCATTTTCGGCTAAGTAAAATAAAGAAGATAACATGCATTTTATGTTTTATTTTTAACATATATATGTTTATTACTAATTTACTTTATTAACCTTATATCATAATATTTTATAACATATATCTTAAGATCATTTTAGACCATTGCCACCCACTATCTTGTAAAATGGGGTAATTGCCCTTTTAGGACTCCCTTTTTAAAAACCACTACCAAATTGACACTTTACACTATAATTGGTAGCTTTTACACTTTACGCGATTAAGTCCTTTTACTTAAAATAAGCACACAAACAATCAAATTTTTATACGAAACTTTCACACATACTAATTCACATATAATTAACATAGAAAATAATATTTAAATATTTTTCAGACTCGAATTCGTGGTCCTGAAACCACCATTCCGTTTAGGGTCAAATTCGGGCTGTTACAGAAAGCCTTTCTCCATATGATGATTAACTGGCATACTGAGTTTGTACGAGCAAACCCTAATGCTTAACTTCCTCCACCCCCACCTATACCTCAACCAGTCCCCGTGGCTCCTCAAGGTATAGATTTGGTAAGAATGACTAAACCCCCGGTCAATAAGATTCGAAAGCAAGGGGCGGAGGAATTTAGAGCCAACATAGACGATGACTCTAAGAAAGCAGAGTTCTGGCTTGAGAACTCTATACAGGTATTCGATGAACTCTCTTGCACGCTTGAGGAGAGCTTAAAATGTGCTATGTCATTACTGAGGGACTCGGCATACCGCTGGTGGAAAACGCTGACATCTGTAGTACCAAGGGAGGGAGTGACATGGGACTTCTTCTTAGAAGAGTTCTGAAAGAAGTACATAAGTTAGCGATTTATTGATCAGAAATGGAAGGAGTTCCTAGAACTGAAGCAAGGTAAAATGTCAGTGGCAGAGTATGAGCGCGAATTTTTCAGACTCAATAAGTATGCTCAAGAGTGTGTGTCTACTGAAGCTATTATGTGCAAGAGATTCGAAGATGGGCTAAATGAGGATATTAGATTGCTAGTTGGAATCTTGGAGTTGAAAGAATTCGTGGTGTTGGTCAATAGAGCTTGCAAGACTGAAGAGCTGAATAAGGAAAAAAGAAAACTATGATAGAGGCCCGAGATGCAAGGAAGAGGCCGATTAGTAAGTCATTCCAAATTCAATCAAAGAGGTCCAAGGAAATAAACCCTCAGACGACCGCTTCAGCTGGGTATCCACACCAAGATCGTGGTAACACATATTCGGGCTCTAGAGTTCAAGCTACCTTGATGGCAAGTGTGGGCAATACGAAGTCAAATAAACCCGAGTGTGTAAATTTTGGTAGACAACATACTAGGGAATGTTGGGGAAACACTCGAGCTTGCTACAAGTGCGGTTCACTAGACCACTTCATTCGAAACTGTCTTGAGAGAAATGAGAGAGACAGAAAACAAGAAGTGAGAGCAAGTAATGTACCTTCGAGGGGTAGACCACAGAGGAACCCGTGAAGTGGGACTAGTAGTAGAGGTGCGCCTAGAGAGTCTACTGTAAGATCAAAGGGTAGAACACCTGCAAGGACTTATGCCATTCGCGCTCGCAAAGAGGCATCATCTCTAGATGTGATAATGGGTACTTTTTCTCTTCATGATATCTCTGTTGTTGCTTTGATTGATCCGGGGTCTACCCATTCCTATATTTACATGAAATTGGTATCTAGCATGAATATGATTGTTGAGTCTACATAATTTGTGATAAAAGTGTCAAACCCGTTAGGCAAACATGTGCTAGTTGACAAAGTGTGTAGAAATTGTCCTTTGATGATTAGATGTCATTGTTTTCCAGCTAATCTCATATTAATTTTGTCTAGAAAACAAGAAGTGAGAGCAAGTAATGTACCTTCGAGGGGTAGACCACAGAGGAACCCGGGAAGTGGGACTAATAGTAGAGGTGTGCCTAGAGAGTCTGCTATGAGATCAGAGGGTAGAGCACCTGCAAGGACTTATGCCATTCGCGCTCACGAAGAGGCATCATCTCCAGATGTGATAACGGGTACTTTTTCTCTTCATGATATCTCTATTGTTACTTTGATTGATCCGGGGTCTACCCATTCCTATATTTGTATGAAATTGGTATCTAGCATGAATATGATTATTGAGTCTACAAAATTTGTGATAAAAGTGTCAAACTTGTTAGGCAAACATGTGCTAGTTGACAAGTGTGTAAAAATTGTCCTTTGACGATTAGAGGTCATTGTTTTCCAGCTAATCTCATATTGTTTCCGTTTGATGAATTTGACCTAATTCTTGGCATGGATTGGTTGACTGCTCATAATGTTTTAGTAAATTGTGGTAGTAAGTTATTGAACTGAGATTTGTAATTGGAGATATCATTCGGGTTAAATCAGGTAAATCGGATAGTTTGCCTGTAGTGATTTCGCCCATGGCAGCTGAGAAATACATGAGAAAAGGGTATGAGTCCTACCTCGCATTTGTGTTGAATACCCAAGAGTCAGAAGTAAAGATTGAATCAGTTCCTGTGGTATGCGAGTATCCAGATGTGTTTCCGGAAGAGTCACCCGGATTGTCTCCAGTTAGAGAAGTTGAGTTTGACATTGAGTTAGTTTCGGGTTCAACACCTATTTCGGTTGCCCCGTATAGGATGGCACCATTGAAGTTAAAAGAGTTGAAAGCTCAGGTACAAGAGTTAATGGATAAGGATTTTGCAAGACTGAGCTATTCACCGTGGGGTGCTCCTGTACTTTTTGTGAAGAAGAATGACAGGTTGATGAGACTGTGTATAGACTACAGACAGCTCAACAAGGTGATAGTGACGAAGAAGTATCCTTTGCCAAGGATCGACGATTTGTTCGACCAATTGAAGGGAGCCACGGTGTTTTCTAAGATAGACCTGAGATCTGGCTATTACCAGTTGAGAGTTAAGGAGCAAGATGTGCCGAAAACTGCATTTCGGACAAGGTATGGCCATTACGAGTTCCTTGTCATGCCCTTTGGCTTAACGAATACTCCTGTAATATTTATGGATTTAATGAACCGTATTTTTCGATCGTACTTGGATAAATTTGTAGTTGTTTTTATTGATGACATATTGATTTATTCTCGGGATGAGAGTGAGCACGTGGAGCACCTGAGAACTATTTTGCAAACTCTAAGAGACAAGTAGTTGTATGCTAAGTTTAGCAAGAGTGATTTTTGGCTCCGAGAGGTCAGATTCTTAGGACATATTGTGTCGGGTGATGGAATTAGAGTTGATCCGAGGAAGATCTCGGCTATTGTTGAGTGGAAACTGCCGAGGAATGTGTCAGAGACTAGGAGCTTTTTGGGCTTAGCGGGTTACTACAGACAATTTGTCAAGGGATTTTGCATGATAGCTACTCCGATGACGAGGCTATTGCATAAATATGTAAAGTTTGAGTGGACAGAAAAGTGCCAACAGAGTTTTGAGAGATTGAAGGCATTGTTGACTGAAGCACCGGTTTTGGTACAACCTGAGTCGGGAAAGGAGTTTGTGGTATACAGTGATGCGTCATTAAATGGTCTTGGTTATGTATTGATGCAAGAGGGTAAAGTAGTAGCTTATGCCTCGCAATAACTAAAACCGCATGAAAAGAATTATCCGACGCACGATTTAGAGTTGGCTGCCATCGTTTTTGCTTTGAATATTTGGCGTCATTATTTATAAGGTGAAAAATGTCGAACCTTTACTGATCACAAGAGTTTGAAGTACTTGATGAACCAAAAAGATTTGAATTTGCGACAACGGCGGTGGCTCGAATTATTGAAGGATTATGAGTTAGTAATCAATTACCATTCGGGGAAAGCGAATGTGGTTGCAGATGCCCTGAGCAGAAAATCCATGTATGCTTTGAAAGCCAAGAGTACGAGCTTAGCATTTTTAATGATGGTTCTATATTGGCCGAGTTGAGGGCTAGACTGTTATTTCTTCATCAGATTCGGGAAGCTGAAAGGAATGATAGTGAAATGCAAGTTAAGAGAGCTCAGTGTGAATCGGGAAATAACTCTGACTTTCAGATTGGTTCAGATGATTGTTTGATGTTTCATGATAGAGTTTGCGTACCTAAAGATAATGAGTTGATCCAAAAAATTTTACATGAGGCACACAATGGTTGTTGGTCAGTACATCCGGGCAGTACAAAAATGTATAATGATCTGAAGAAGTTGTATTGGTGGCCGGGTATGAAAAAAGATATCTCTGAGTTTGTTACAAAGTGTTTGATCTGTCAACAAGTGAAAGCAGAGCATCAAGTACCTTCAGAATTACTTCAGCTAGTGATGGTTCCCGAGTGGAAGTGGGACCGAATCACGATGGATTTTGTAACGGGGTTACCTATGACTCTGAAAAAGAAAGATACTCTGTGGGTTATCATTGATAGATTAACAAAATCGGCTCACTTTACACCGGTGTATGTTGATTACTCACTTGACAAGTTGCCTGAGCTGTATATTGCCAAAATTGTGAGATTGCATGGGGTGCTAATGTCTATTATTTCGGATAGAGATCTAAGGTTTACTTCGAGGTTTTGGAACAGTTGCAAGAAGCCTTGGGTATAAAATTGAATTTTACTACCGCGTTCCATCCGCAAACTGATGGTCAATCCGAAAGAGTGATTCAAGTTCTTGAAGATATGCTCCGATGCTGTGTTTTAGAATTCGAAGGTAGTTGGGAAAAATATCTACCTTTGGTTGAATTCACCTACAATAAAAATTATCAATTGAGTATATAGATGGCATTGTACGAAGCATTATATAGTCGCAAGTGCCGAACTCTTTTGCACTGGACCGAGCTCAGAGAGAATCAGATTCACGGGGTTGATTTGGTTAAAAAAACCGAAGAGAAAGTGAAAGTGATCCATGATAGTCTAAAAGCTGCTTCAGACCGACAGAAGTCATAGGCGGATTTGAAATTGAAAGAAATTGAGCTTTAGGTGGGAGATAAAGTATTCCTGAAAGTATCCCCGTGGAAGAAAATATTGAGATTTGGTAAAAATGGTAAATTGAGTCCGCAATTCATAGGGTGGTATGAGATTATTGAAAGGATTGGACCAGTAGCATACTGGTTAGCTTTACCGACAGAATTGGGGAGAATACACAACATTTTTCCTGTGTCGATGTTACGACGATATCGTTCCGATCCTTCGCATGTGATTCCTCTGGCCGAAATTGAGATACGACCAGATATGACCGACGAAGAGGAACCAATTAAGATTTTGGCTTGAGAGGTTAAACAGTTGAGGAACAAAAGCATAGCCTCAGCGAAAGTGTTGTGGTAGAAGCATGGTGTAGAAGAGGCTACGTGGGGACCGGAAGAAGCCATGAGAGAACAGTACCCAAACCTCTTTATCGATAAGATTTTTTGGGGCGAAAATCTCTAAAGGGGGGAGACTTGTAACAGCCCGATTTTGGGGCTAGTTAAAATAGTAGTTTTGGAAACACTAATTTGAGGTCGGGTAAATTAGTTTTAATCTTATTTTATGTGTTATCGCATAATTATTTGAGTGCATGAAAATTTTGGTGCATTAATCTTAGCGATTACATGCTTAATTGCGAAAAAGGACTAAATCGCATAAAGCGAAGTTTTATTTTTCAAGCTAGAGGTGTTAAATAGTTATAGGACCTTAAATTGGAGGTCCTTAAAGTGCAATTAGATCCTTAAGGTAGATTTGGCCGGCCATAGGGGACAAATTAGAGAAATGGTCAATGGTTAGGTGAGGTTTTGGTGACTTAATTGATAAATAAAATAAAATAAGGAGAGGCTATCATTTTTTTTCATCTTTCCTTCTTCTACCAATGAAAATATCACCAAGCTTAAGAGTTTGGAAGCTTGAAATTTTTAGCTACTTCTCATCCTTGCAAGTAAGTCATCTTGATGGTTATTTTTGATGATTTTTGTGTTTTTGGAACCCGTAAAGCTTAATCTAGCTAATGAGGGGACTATTTTGCAAAATGGTTGAGAGTCTAGGGACTTTCCATTTGAACATTTGTGTTGATTGCTGAAATTTTATAGCAAAAAATGATTGATAGTGGGCTAAGGAACAACTTTTGTGAAAGGTGTTTTCACGAAAACACCTAAAAGGACCTTTTTGTAAATGTTATAAAATAGATGATAAATGAGTGAAATAATTGAAATCTTGAGTTTCTATAAGAGGGAATATGAATCGGCTAGGCTTGAGTGTGTGGAAAAATGAACACATTTCGTTTTATGAGCCTAGGGGTAAAATCATAATTTTGTAAAAGTCTAGGGGCAAAATGGTCATTTTTTCCAAAATAAGAACTTTGGAGTAATTTGATTAATTTGATTATTTAATAAGCTAAATATGTCATTCTAGATCTAGAAGAACGTGGAATCAACCTTGACCGAGGAAAAGGCAAGGTTTCGGACTAAACCTCAAATTGACATATTTTACATCGAGGTAAGTTTATGTGTAAACAATACATCTTTATTATGTAAGTTTTTACCTATTAATGCATTATGTGGATGTAAATGCTTCTTGGTGATATTTATTAAAAATGGTAGAAAATGAGGAAATTCTCGGATGAACCTTTAGGATAGGAATATGGATACAGATAAATATCCGTAAGTATGTAATTATTGGTGGGCTATGTGCGATACCACCTTGTTATTTATTAACGATGGCTGTGTGCGATACCATCGTATTTATTATCATTGGTGGGCTTTGTGCGGTACCACTGTAAACATGTAATTAATGGTGGGCTGTGTGCGATACCACCTTGTAAATTACATGTCTAAGTGAAATTACATGTGGCTTTGTGGTGATAAGTGCAGGGTATAAGTGCAAGTAAATGTGAGCAATGTTTATGATATGTGTTTGGGATGTGGTAAGTGATCGCTGTGTCGAGTTTTAAATTTATAATGAATGAGATCGAACTTGGAAACTAACTCTGACAACGATTAAAGGCAAGTGTACCTATCGAACAGTAGTATAGCTTAGGTAAGACCGGATTTGTCGAACCCAAAGGAACTAAAAGTACTAATACTAACTTTCTTTTTATTATTTAGCCTAAAATAAAGTGAAGTTTCTTTAATCTAAATTAACAACTACTAAGCTAAATACGCGAAGACAAAAAGAACGAATTGGGAAATAACTTGAAGAAAAACTCAGTTGATCACGACGATACCCTCAGGAAGAATCCACCTAGACTTCACTTGTTATCTAACACTGAACCATACGATTTATTTACTTAGTTTGATCCATAGCACTCCCTAATGTATATTAAACCCTCTCTCGAGGCGAATAACATCTAACCCTAGGTTAATTAACGAAAATCTCTTTCTCGAATAATAACCCCCTAAAATAGCAATAAATCGATATATGGACTCCCATATTAGGTTTCACCCTAATCCGACAAAAACTCGTCTCCCTATCTCTAGGCGTGCGATCAACTCCGCTTAATTATGCTAGATCTACTCTTAAGCAGGGTCTATTCCTCCTCCACCTAAGCACATCAAATTTGGATTAAGCACATATAATTAAGAACAAACTAAGTATTTATCATATAATTCAGAAAACAATAACAAGATTCATTTAGGTTTCATCCCCTTCGGGTATCTGAAGGGTTTAGTTCATAACTAATAAAGAAAACATCTCAAGAGAAAAGATAAAACAAAACATAAGAAATCCCTAAAACTCCCTGAAGGAATTGAAGGAGAAATCCGCCGTCTTGAGTAGAATTCCGGGTTCTTGGGATGGATCAACTGGCTAACTTCAAGCGATTCCCACAACTCTGACCTTTTCGACTTGGCTCCTTGGCCTAGCTTGACTCCCCCTCAAAGGTGGTACCTAGGAGGTATATATAGGCTCTTGGAATGCGATTCTTTCTCCCTAAGTATCCTTTTCCTACTAAAATTATTCATTGCCACGACAGGTGATAAACCGTAATTATAACATTTTTTAATCCCACAGTTAGCTTGTTTTTGGATGTTTTATTCCTCAATTTATGTAAAAAGGTGCTCTTAATCCTTTCTTTTCATGTCTTATACCCAGGATAGCACCCAAGGATGAAAAGAACATAAAACGAGCCCAAAACGGAGTAAATGGGCCATATCACGAAATCGACACGGCCTGGCCCAAAGTCCACACGGTCGTACCTTAACGAGCATCTAGAACACGGCCTTAACCCTGATCTACACGGCCGTGCCTCAACTTAGAAACCTGAACACGGTTTGAAGATGAGTCACACGGGCGTGTGAAATGGCCGTGTCCCTGTCATGGCAAAGAGCAATTTCATTCGGATTTGGATATTTTGGGGCGAAGAAACACACTCCAAGAGCCTTTATAAACCCCCTAAGTACCACATTAAAGAGGGTGTCGAGCTAGGCCTAGAAGCCAAGCCGAAAAGGTCAGAATTGTGGGAATCACTCGAAGTTAGCCAGTTGATCCATCCCAAGAAGCCAAAATTCTATTCAAGACGGCGGATTTCTCCTTCAATTCCTTCAGGGAGTTTTAGGGATTTCTTATGTTTTGTTTTATCTTTTCTCTTGAGATGTTTTCTTTATTCCTTATGAACTAAACCCCTCAGATACCTGAAAGGGATGAAACCTAGATGAATCTTGTTATTGTTTCCTGAATTATATGATAAATACTTAGTTTGTTCTTAATTATGCATGCTTAATTCAAATCTGATGTGCTTAGGTGGAAGAGGAATAGACCCTGCTTAAGAATAGATCAAGCGTAATTAAGCGGAGTTGATCGAACACCTAGAGATAGGGTTACGAAATTTTGCCAGATTAGGGTGAAACCTAATATGGGAGTCCATAGATCGATTTACTGCTATTCTAGGGGATTATTATAAGAGAACGAGAGTTCCACTAATTAACCTAGAGTTAGACGTTATTCGCCTCGAGAGAGGGTTTAATATATGTTAGGGAGTCTTACAGATCAAACTAAGTGAATAAATCGAATGGTTCAGTGTTTAGCTTAGTAGTCGTTAATTTAGATTAAAGCAACTTCACTTTATTTTAAGCTAAATAATAAAACGAAAGTTAGTATTAGTACTTTTAGTTCCTTTGGGTTCGACAATCCTGTCTTGCCTAAGCTATACCACTGTTCGATAGGTACACTTGCCTTTAATCATTATCAGAGTCAGTTTCCAGGTTTGATCACTCATTTTATAAATTTTAAAGCTCCGATTTCAGTGATCAACAGGGACACGGCAATGTCACACGCCCGTGTGATGAATCTTTGAGCCGTGTTCGAATTTCTTAATTGAGGCACGGCCGTGTAAATCGAGGGTGAGGCTGTGTTCTAGATGCTCGACAAGGCATGGCCATGTGATCTTTGGGCCAAGCCGTGTAGATTTCGTGATATGGCCCATTTACTCCGTTTTGGGCCCGTTTTATGTTCTTTTCATCCTCGGGTGCTTTTTTGGGTGTAAGACTTGAAAAGAAAGGATTAAGAGCACCTTTTTACATGAATCAAGGGATGAATCATCCGAAAACATGCTAAATGTGGGATTAAAATATGTTACTATTACGGTTTATCAAATACCCCTACACTTAAGCTTTTGCTTGTCCTCAAGCAAAATTCCAAACTTTCAATTAAAATGAACTTTCCATGATTCATAATTCCTATCAACAATGTCTCATCATAATTCATAGATAATTTATACATGGATGATCCAACTCGAAGAGTCCTAAAGATTCAAACAATCAAAGTCATACATTTGTAGCACAAAAACGTAGGTGTCTCCCCTTATCTAAATAATTACCTTTGATTCAAAATCGACAAGGATTGACATCCTCACTAAAGATTCACTCAAATCACTCGAGGTGTTTAAGGTTCAAAATTAAGTTCTCAGAAGTCAAATCTGAAAAGTTAATCCCATAGGCTTGCCTGAAAATCAAATCTCCACCACTGTAATATGAGATGATACACAAATCAAAAGGTCTTTAACAGGGTTGTAACGGGGCTATGGTTAAAGGTGTGGATAAAGGCTGAATTAGAAGGTTAGAATCGAGACTGACCTGACAAATTGCCTAACTAAAAAAAATTAAACTAATCCTAAATAATTACATCAATTGAAAACTAATAATACGAGCTTTTTCCTCAATATGTGGAATTTTAACATGTAAGCTCATTTAATTATAGAACTAATAATGAATATACTTCGTTTTTTTTAAGAACAAACTAAATATTACAAGGAATAAATCTATTATTTTAAAATAAAGATAACAGCTAGACAACACTTCAAATCAACTCTCGATATAAGGGTAGTCAAAAGGAATGGTGATAACAAATACAAAGGGGTTTTGGGTTAATATTAGGTGGTAAGTCAATAAAAAGGGTCGTTAGGATCAACGGGGTTCACTAGGGGTTAGTCGTGAAGGTAGGCTATTTAGTGGAGTGAGTGGGTTAAAACCTAGGTGCCTTTATCATCTCAGTATATCAAATCATAGGTGTGGTCTCAACATGTATAATTGAGGCAAGTTCTAGAATAACAGTTCATAGTTGACACACTCATAATCAATAAAGTGAGCATGAAAAATAATATATGCTCTAATAGGCTCAAAATCTCAGAAAAATTATGGGTGTTTTGACATCAACCTTGTAAATTTCAAACTTCAAGATAATATTCAGATTCAGCTCTACAATCTAGCAAAGATTTTAATTCTGAAAAATAGACTTATCATGCTTGATTCTCTAATATTCTTCTAATTTAATCATCAATGCACAATTAACTATGACTTAATTTAAAACATATTAATAAAAATCATAAACCATCAGAAATTTCATCCTAATTAATAATATGAGTAAATTACTTAAAAACAAGATTAAATTCAAGGATTTGAGAATAATGAAGAAAGTTAGGCCAGATTTGAGAATAATGCAGAAAGTTAGGCCCTTTCTTTAAATAAATATTCACCCCCCCACACTTAAGATGTACATTGCCCTCAATGTACAAAGATAGATAATTAATATAAGATCAAAAGAGAAGGGATAAAGTGACACTTCCTGATTTTGGATGGTGTCCCTGAAGGATGGTAGAGGTTGTGGTGTGTATGTTTGAAAGGGTCAGTCTGGATGACGATCCTGTGCTAGATGAAGAAATTGGGGAGCTCGTGAAGGATTATCCAGGGTTTATTAAGACATAATTAAAATAAATGAAATATATAACTAAAAACAAGAAAGAAAAAAGAAAGGGGACTAAGAAGGAAAATGAAAAGAAAAGAAAAGGCCGATGGATCGAAGAGTCCTTATTGATGGATAGTTCACGAGGTGGGTGTGACCTCTAGTGCTGCTGAGGTGCTGGCGGTGGCGGAAGTGGCGTGATTCCCTAGCAGCCTGGCGAACCTGACACTAAGAAACTAAAATAAATTAAACTAAACTAAGCATAAAATTGTCAAAGGGAAGGAAATTGAAGCAAAAGAGAAAAGAAACATAAAAACTAATTGGTCTCAAAGACCCTTGGTTTAGTGTTTGGATAAAGCGGCCAGCATGAACTTATGTGTAGGGTCTCTTTTGGGGAGACTATGCTTGCCTTCTTCCGCTTCTTCGGCATAGTTCTGGTGTTGCTCAAGAGTCTGGACACCATTTCTAAGAAAAGAAAGAAAAAGAAGGAAGAAAGAAGATAGGGAGAAGGGGAAGGGTTGTGGGGTTTAAATAGGATCTCAAATCTGGCACGTTTCCACGCCCGTGGACGGAGGGCGTGTCGATGCACACGGTCGCCTCGCATGGCCGTGGTGTGGCTCCGTTCGTTTCTCCCACGCTCGTTAGCCATGGGCGTGTTGAGTCACACGGTCGCTTCACACGGCCGTGTGTATAGGCGTGTTGAATCTCCATGGCCGTTTTTTAGCCAGCCACGCCCGTAGGTCACAAGTCAGTATGTTGGCACGATTTCACGGCATGGGCGTGTTCTGCCCGTGGTGTGCAAGTCAGTAGCTTCACACGATCATGGGGCACGGCTGTGCCACTTTGTCGGTGCCCGTGGGGGAGTGGTTGGATCCGTGGTGTTGGTAAATTAGGTGGGATTTGATTCATACGGTCTCTGCTATGTCAGTACTGGGATTCTGGTGGTCCACACAGCCACGGACACAGCCGTGTGTAAGACCGTGTAGACTGGAATTCTGCACTTTTGTGTTAGTGTAAAACTAAATTTTCAGAAAAGAAAGAAGGAAAGAAAATAAACTGAAAATAAATTTGAAAGTAAATAGTGTTAGTGCTCGGGTTGCCTCCCGAGAAGCGCTCGTTTATAGTCTTAAGCTAGACTTTACCTGTTATTCGCACAATCATGGTGGTTTGAGGAGGTGGAAATCCTTTCTCATGCAATCAATTCGGTTATGGATATAAAGTTTACGTCGAGTAGAGTTTACCTTAAAGGTGCTGATTTTAGGACTAGTTATCTCTACTGTTCCATCTGGGGAGATTTTGAGTACCTGATCTCCTATTTTAAGCTGGGTTGTCCTATCATTAAGTGCGTCGTGGAGTTGCCTCTTTTTTTCTTCGAGTGTTTTTAGTTTCTCTTTGAGGTGTGTCTTCCATTCGTCTAGTTCATCGATCCACAGCCTTCGTTCCTCATAAATTTCTTCTTTATCGCCACGAGGTCTAGGATCTATCATCTGCGAAAGAGCTTCAAGAAACGGCAAGTTAATATGAAATTTCTTTGAAAGTTTAAGAGACTTACCGAATTGTTCCTCTGTGTGGTCTTTCTTTATCGCATTGGGGTATGGCGCACGAGCTTGGTACTCTGTAATTACCGGGTTTGGTAAATCCTAGCTTACCTCAACCTTACCTCCACTCACCACAGGCTCTTGCCTTGGGTCAGATTCCACTAACCTTTCACTGTCATTTTCGGCTTGAATTTGCTCTTTTGAGTTAGTTTCAGTGTTGCTGGGCAAGCTTTCTTGTAGTTGTTCAGAGATCAGCTTCGCAAGTTGTTCAACTGACTTAGTGATTTCCCCAACTGACTTAGTAAGTTCCCCGATTTGGTTCTTGGTCTCTTCAACCAATGTTTGTTGACTTTTAAGTTTTTTCTCAGTGTCTTGGAGACGAGTATCTGTGGCTGCCATGAATTTTGTCAGCATCTCTTCAATGTTCGACTCCTCTTCCTATTGGTGAGGTGGTTGTTGAAAATCTGGAGGAAGTTCCGGTATTTGGCTATTTTGATCATCCCACGAGAAATTGGGATGGTACCTCCAACCTGCATTATAAGTGTTACCATAAAAATTATTTTGAAGTCTAGGATAGTTACCCATATTGTGGACTTGTTCATTCTCCATGCCATATCCGTAGGGTGGGTACTCAGGATTCGCCACGCCTCCACTTGGTTCGTACTGCATAACTGGATATACTGGGTCGAGGTTGTAGATATAGGTTGCTTTTGTTGGCTCTGTCCTCATGAATTGCCACTGATAATTATTCAGTGCCATTTCTAAAATTATCTACCAAAAATAAAAAAAATTAGCAAAGTAAAAAATAAAAAATAAAAATGAAAATAAATTGCAATAATAATAATAATGATAAAAAATGGCTAAAGTAATAAAAATAGAGCTTTCTTAGTATTTTAGTTCCCAGGCAACAGCGCCAAAAACTTGATCGCTGTGTCAAGTTTTAAATTTATAATGAATGAGATTGAACCTGGAAACTAACTCTAACAACGATTAAAGGCAAGTGTTCCTATCGAACAGTAGTATAGCTTAGGCAAGACCAGGTTTGTCGAACCCAAAGGAACTAAAAGTACTAATACTTTCTTTTTATTATTTAGCCTAAAATAAAGTGAAGTTTCTTTAATCTAAATTAATGACTACTAAGCTAAAGACGCGAAGACAAAAAGAACGAATTGGGAAATAACTTAAAGAAAAACTCAGTTGATCACGACGATACCCTCAGGAAGAATCCACCTAGACTTTACTTGTTATCTAACACTGAACCATACGATTTATTCACTTAGTTTGATCCGTAGGACTCCCTAACGTATATTAAACCCTCTCTCGAGGCGAATAACGTCTAACCCTAGGTTAATTAACGGACATCTCTTTCTCGAATAATAACCCCCTAAAATAGCAGTAAATCGATCTATGGACTCCAATATTAGGTTTCACCCTAATCCGGCAAAATCTTGTCACCCTATCTCTAGGCGTGCAATCAACTCCGCTTAATTATGCTAGATCTACTCTTAAGCAAGGTCTATTCCTCCTCCACCTAAGCACATCAAATTTGGAGTAAGCACACATAACTAAGAACAAACTAAGTATTTATCATATAACTCAGAAAACAATAACAAGATTCATTTAGGTTTCATCCCCTTCGGGTATCTGAAGGGTTTAATTCATAACAAATAAAGAAAACATCTCAAGAGAAAAGATAAAACAAAACATAAGAAATCCCTAAAACTCTCTGAAGGAATTGAAGGAGAAATCTGTCGTCTTGAGTAGAATTCCGGCTTCTTGGGATGGATCAACTGGCTAACTTCGAGCGATTCCCACAACTCTCACCTTTTCGGCTTGGCTCCTTGGCCTAGCTTGACGCCCCCTCAAAGGTGGTACCTAGGGGATATATAGGCTCTTGGAATGCGATTCTTTCTTTCTAAGTACCCTTTTCTGACTAAAATTATTCATTGCCACGACAGGGACACGGCCATGCCACACGCCCGTGTGACGAATCTTTGAGCCATGTTCGGATTTCTTAATTGAGGCACGACCGTGTAAATCGGGGGTGAGGCCGTGTTCTAGATGTTCGACAAGGCATGGCCGTGTGATCTTTGGGCCAGGCTGTGTGGATTTCATGATATGGCCCATTTACTCCATTTTGGGCCCGTTTTATGTTCTTTTCATCCTCGGGTGCTTTCCTGGGTATAAGACATGAAAATAAAGGATTAAGAGCACCTTTTTACATGAATCAAGGGATAAATCATCCGAAAACATGCTAAATGTGGGGTTAAAATATGTTACTATTACGATTTATCAGTAAGGTTTGAAATGAGTAAGCATGATTATAAGGATGTGAATTATTTTTACATAGTATGCAATATTTTTGATTGATTAGTATGTGGTATGATGCTTATTGTTTACATATAGACTTACTAAGCTTAAAGTTTACTCCCTTCTCTTTTCCCTTGTTTTATAGTGTCGAAGAGCCAGCTCTGGATACAGAGATAATCATAGGATCACCCACACTATCAGCACATCTTGGTATAGTTAGAGTTAACATTTTGAGTATGGCATGTATAGGGACCTAGTTTTAGTTGAATGTCATATTGTTTTGGGCAAATGTGTTGGCTCATTTGAGGATGAATTCTTTTGTACAGGGCCATAGTTGATGGTTCTTTCTTATTAATCTATAAAATGATGAGGTTATTCATGAATGTGCAAGATGTATGGTTGTTTAAATTCGGGTATTTATGTATGAATAAGATGGTTGTTTATTGTGGTTTATAATGGGGTAAGTAGGGGTGGCAATAAGGGCTTAGTAAATAGCCTTGTTTTTGTCCACACTGGTAGACACACAGGCGTGTGTCTACACACGGCCAGCCTCATAGGCGTGTGGTTAGGCCGTGTGTCCCCTGCATGCTAGGTTGGCAAGTCAGTATGCTTAGTTGTAACCACATGGGCGGAGACATGGCCGTGTGTCTCAACCGTGTGGGAGACACGACCTAAGACATGGGCATGTGCCTGGGCCGTGTGAAGTCTGCACCTGAACTTAGAAATTTAATTTGCCACACGGTCTAAGGACACAGAAGTGTGCCTTGGACGTGTGACCATAATAGGATGATGACGTCAGAAACAGAATGTCAAGGTTTTTGCACACGAGCTAAGACACGGGCGTGTCGTGGCCGTGTGAGGGACACGGGCCATGGACACGGGCTTGTGTTCAGATGTGTGAAAACCCCTGTAGGTTCGAAATAATAAATAAATCTACACGGGTGTGGAACACGGGCATGTGAAGTTCCACTTGGGCATGTCCTTTTCTCTACATGGGTGTGTGGACTGTTTGATGAAAATTTTCTAAGTCTTTTTAGGGATCTTTAAAAGAGTTCGATTTGATCTCGAACCGTTCCTATTGTATGATTTAGGCCTCGTAGGCTTGTTTAAGAGGTAATTTGAAAAGTTTTAATTTTGTGTGGAAAGTCATGTTTCGATTTTGCATAATTGTTTGTGTATAAGTCTAGTAACGCCTCGTACCCTGCTCTGGCGTCGAATACGAGTAAGGGGTGTTACAACTAAAGTCCGAGTCTTGTTGGGGTAAATAAATGAATTGACAATATGAATGATTTTGAATGAAATTGTTGGATGATTTTGAATTTGAAATGGATTGAGATATTGAATTGAGTTATAAAATTGAAATGTTTGAACCAATGGGTTCTTGAAAGTGAAATAATATGTGTATCCTATTGAGAAAAGCTATTTGAATAGCAATTATGAAATTGAAATATTAAAAAAAAAAGGAGAATTAAAAGTGTTTTGAATGATTGTTTATTAATTTGATTATTTGTTTGAATGATTTTTATTATGTATGTTTTTATATATAAATATATAAATTCTTACTTAATAAGTATTCGGATTATAGAAATACCACTGAGTTTTATACTCAGCATACGGTTTGTTTCCTTACGCAGGTTAGGTAAAAGTCAAATTGTCGAATCAGCATCCAAGGCCAATCTCGAACTCATTGTGGTGAAGTACTTTTCTTTTGGTATATGTGATCAACCGTAATATATACATATTTTAATCCCACATTTGGCATACTTTTTGATGATTTATCCTTTGAATTGTGGAATTTGATGCTCCTAATCCTTTAATTTCATGTTTTATACTTAGGAGAGCATAGGAGGATGAAAAGAACGAGAAACAGGCCAAAAACGGAGAAAATGGGCCAGAGTAAGAAATCCACACGGCCTGGAGTTCGCCACACGGTCGTGCCACTTTAGCAGACTTGAACACGGCCCTGGGCTCGGTTCACACGGGCGTGTCCCTACCGTGACCTGTTTTAATTCCACTAGGAATAGGATACTTGTGGGCCAAGTAAGGCATCCCGAAAGCTTATATAAACACCCTAGAGGGCAACCTAAGGGGGAATTCGACAGAAGGCCTCTGTCAGGGTTTTTGACGGATAGCGAAGCCAGAGAGGGCTGAATATAGGGAACTACTCGAAGAAAGCCAGTTGATCCATCTCAGAAGCCGGAATCACGCTCAAGACTGAGGATTTTCCCTTCAAATTCCTTCTAGGGGTTTTAGGGTTTTTCTTTATGTTTTGTTATTTAATTTCTTCTGAGATGTATTCTTTTATAAACATGAACTAAACCCCTCAAATACCTGAGGGGGATGAAACCTAAGACGGATCTTGTTATTGCTTTCTGAACTGTATGATAAATACTTGATTTGTTCTTAATTATGTGTTCTTAATTCTTGCTTTAATATTTCAGGATATTGATTCAAGTATTGATGTGCTTATTTAGAGGAGCAAAAGTCCCTGTTTGATCGCACTCCTAGAGATAGGACGACGAAAATCTGCCGGATTAGGGTCAAACCTAATATGGGAGTCCATAGATCGAGTTAATGCAACACTAGGGGTTTTAATTAGAAAGAGATTTCAATTAATCAACCTAGGGTTAGACGTTAGTAGCCTCGAAAGAGGTATTAATATAAATTCGGGAATCCTAAAGATCAAGTCAAGTGAATAAATCATCTGGTTCAGAGTTAAATAACAAGTGAAGTCTAGGTGGATTCTTCCTCGGGTATTGTCTTAATCAATTGATTTTCTCAAAATTATTTTCCCAATTCATTCTCTGTGTCTTGGCATCCTTAGTTTAGGAATTAGTTAGATAAATATCAATCCCATTTAATTTAGGCTAGATAATAAAAAGAAAGTACTAGTACCTTTGGTTCCCTTGGGATCGACATTCCGGTCTTGCCACTAAGCTATACTACTGTTCGATAGGTGCGCTTGCCTCAATCGTGGTGATAGTTAGTTTCTAGGCTCGATCATTCATTATATAAATATTAAAACTCTCAGACTACGATCAAGTTTTTGGCGCCATTGCCGGGGAACTGAAATATTAGGAACCCTCAATTTTTATTACTTTAGCCATTTTTGTTTTATTTATTTATTTCTTTTTAATTTTTATTTCTAGTTTTCTAATCTCTCTATTATTTATTCTGATAGGTTTTTCTAGTTTATGACTAGGAGGAACCCGTTAGGACCATTGCTTTTTTACAGTGAAATTGAAAGTACAATTCGCAAAAATCGGAGAGAAATAACGCGAAGCCTACAGTACATAGAAGAAGAGCAAGAAGACGAAACCAACACTACTGAAAAGATGGTTGATAACAATCCGCTACCTCCTATGGTTGCCGCAAATCCGGTGAATCAAAATCCTGCTCCTCGCACTATGTATGATTACGCTAAACCTAATTTAACAGGAACTGAAACAAGTATTGTTAGACCTGCTATTGCTGCAAATAACTTTGAACTGAAACCTAATACTATTCAGATGATACAGCAATTTGTTCAATTTGATGGTTTGTAGGATGAAGATCCAAACAATCACTTGGCGAATTTTCTTGAGTTATGCGACACTTTCAAAATTAATGACGTTTCTAATGATGACATTCGTCTTCGATTGTTTCCCTTTTTGTTGAGGAACAAAGCTAAACAGTGGTTGAACTTGTTACCACGAGGATCAATCACTACATGGGAACATGATAAACTATAATAGTAACATATTTTAAGCCCACATTTAGCATGCTTTTGGATTATTTAAGCCTTGAATTGTGTAAATTGGTGCTCTTAATCCTTTGTTTTCATGTTTTGTACTCAGAAAAGCACCGGAGGGTGAAAAGAACGAGAAACGGGCCCAAAACAGAGTAAATGGGCCATATAACAAAATTAACATGGCCTAGGCCCAAGACCACACAGCCGTGCCCCCTTAATAGTCTCGAACACGGCCTGGCCACGATTCACACGGGCGTGTGCCATGGGCGTGTCCCTGACGTGAGAAAAAAGAGTTTCAGTCAGATTAGGGTACTTAGAGGCAAAGAAAGCCATTCCAAGAGCCTATATATACACCCTAAAGGCCAACCTTCAGTTGAACGTCGAGCTAGGCCAAAGAGCCGAGCCAGAAGGGTCAGAATTGTGGAATTTACTTGAAGAAAGCCAGTTGATTCATCTCAAGAAGCTGGAGTCATACTCAAGACGGAGGATCTCTCTTCAATTCCTTCAGGGGGTTTTATAGTTTTCTTATATTTTGTTTTATCTTTTCTTTTGAGATGTATTCTTTTATGATTATGAACTAAACCCTCAGATACCTGAGGGGGATGAAACCTAAGATGAATCTTGTTATCGTTAGCTGAACTATATGATAAATACTTGATTTTTTCTTAATTATGTGTTCTTAATTCTTGTTTTGATATTTCCGGGATATTAATTCAAGTGTGATGTGCTTAGGTCGAGGAGCAAAAGTCCCTGCCTAAGAGTAGATCTAGCGTAATTAAGCGAAGTTGATCGCACGCCTAGACATAGGGTGACGAGATTTTTCTGGATTAGGGTGAAACCTAATATGGGATTCTACAGATCGAGTTAATGAAATTCTAGGGGTTTTAATTAGAAAGAGATTTCAATTAATCAACCTAGGGTTAGACGTTAGTAGCCTCGACAGAGGTATTAATATAACTTAGGGAATCCTATGGATCAAGTCAAGTGAATACATCGTCTGGTTCAGAGTTAGATAACAAGTGAAGTCTAGGTGGATTCTTCCTCCGGTATTGTCTTAATCAATTGGTTTTTCTCAAAGTATTTTCCCAAATTCATTCTCTTTGTCTTTGCATCTTTAGCTTAGTTGTTAGTTAATTTTAGATTAGATAACAATTCCTTTAATTCTTAGGCTAAATAATAGAAAGAAACTTAGTATTAGTACTTCAGGTTCCTTTAGGTTCGACAATCCGGTCTTGCCACTAGCTATACTACTGTTCGATAGGTGCGCTTGCCTTAATCGTTGTCACAGTTAGTTTCTAAGCTTGATCATTCATTATATAAATTTTTAAGACTCTGACAGCACACATCAAGTTTTTGGCGCCGTTGCCAAGGAACCAGAATATTAAGAAAGCTCAATTTTTATTAATTTAGCCATTTTTTTGTTTTCTGCAATTTCTTACTTTTATTTTTTAATTTTTGCTAATTTTTGTTCTTTTACTCCTTTCAGGTACCTCTAGTTTATGACTAGAAGGAACCTGACAGGACCCCTACTTTACGACAGTGATATTGAAGGTACTATTCGTAGAAATCGTAGAGAAATAAGGCGAAGCTTAAAATACATAGAATAAGAGCAAGAAGTCGACATCAATACCACCGAAGAGATGGCTGAGAATAATCTGCTACCTCTAGAGGCAGCCGAACATCATGCTCCTCGAACTATGTATGATTATGCTAAACCTAATTTAACAGGAACTGAGTCAAGTATTGTTAGGCCTACTACTGCTGCAGATAATTTTGAACTGAAACCTAACACTATACAGATGATGCAGCAGTTTGTTCAGTTTGATGGTTTGCAGGATGAGGATCATAACACACACTTAGCAAATTTTCTAGAATTCTATGATACCTTCAAAATAAATGGCGTTTCTGATGATGCCATCCATCTTCAATTATTTTCCTTTTCTTTGAGAAATAAAGCCAAACAGTGGTTGCATTCTCTTCCACGAGGATCAATCATTACGTGGGATCAGATGACCGAAAAATTTTTATTGAAATATTTTCCACCGGCTAAAACGGCCAAGTTGAGGAATGATATCTCTTCTTTTGTGCAGATGGATTTAGAAACACTTTATGATGCATGTGAGAGATACAAAGATTTGTTGAGGAGGTGCCCACACTACGGATTACCTTTGTGGCTACATGTCCAAACTTTCTACAACGGTGTGAACCCTTCAACAAGGCAATTAATCGATTCATCTGCCGGCGGAACTTTGAATAACAAAACTCCTGAAGCAGCCTACAAGTTTATAGAGGATATGTCATTGAATAACTATCAGTGGCAAGTTACAAGGACAAGGCCAGCAAAAGCAACCGGAGTTTTCAACCTCGACGCAGTAACCATACTATCAAATCAGGTAGAGATGCTAAATAAAAAGATTGATGGTTTGTGTTCCTCACAGGTACATCCAGTTATGCAATATGAGACAAGTGGGGGCGTGGCGAAACCTGAGCACCTACCCTACAGACAGGGAATGGAGAGCGAACAAATGAACTATATTGGTAACAATTTTCGATCTCAAAATAACCCGTATAGTAATACTTATAATCCATGTTGGAGAAACCACCCCAATTTTTCATGGGGTGGTCAAGGAAATCAAAGACAACAACCACCCCAGAACTTCCAACAACAGCCCTACCCACAGGAAAAGAAGCCGAACCTTGAGGAGATGCTGACAAAATTCATAGCAGTCTCAGAAACACGTTTCCAAAATACCAAGACAACACTTAAAAATAAACAAGCATCGATTCAAGGGATCGAAAACCAGTTAGGGCAACTTGCTAAGCTGATCTCTGAAAGACCATAATAAATCCTACCAAGCAACACCGAGACTAACCCAAAGGAGCAAATTCAAGCCATAACAGCTCAAGAAAGCAAAGGGTCAGACGAGCCCAGCTTAAGACAAGAAAATTTGGTAGAAGAAGGTAAGGATGAGGTAAGTAATGATAAACCAAAACCGGTAATCAAAGAGTACCAACCTCGCATACCATACCCCGAAGCAATGAGAAGAGACAACATAGAGGAACAATTCAGTAAGTTTCTTAAACTTTTAAAGAAATTACATATTATCTTACCGTTTCTTGAAGCTCTTTCACAGATGCCAGATTCAAGGAAATTTTTAAAAGAGCTTCTAACAAACAAGTGGAAGTTAGACGAGGAATCTCATGTGGAACTAAACGCAATGTGCTCGGCAGTCTTGCAAAATAGACTACCACAGAAATTAAAAGATCCAAGGAGTTTTACAATTCCATGCTTAATTGGTAGTTTACCTATTGATAATACGTTAGCTGATTTAGGGGCAAGCATAAATGTCATGCCTTATAAAATGTTTAAACAACTAGGTCTAGGGAAACTCAAATAAACTAGGATGAGCATTCAATTAGCTAATAAAACTATTAGAATTCCTAGGGGTATAATTGAAGATGTTCTTGTGGAAATTGATAAATTCGTATTCCCAGTAGACTTTATCGTTTTAGACATGGATGAGGACAATAGTATCCCCTTAATTTTAGGAATGCCCATTTTAGCAACTGCCAGGACTAAAATTGATGTCGACGCAGCTGAACTCATACTCTGTGTAGGTGACGAGACAGTTACTCTTCAAGCTCTCGATTCGGCTAGGACATCGAATAATCAAGGTGAGAACGTACACTCTATCAATAAACATTCAGTTAAACCCTCTTTTCAGGAAGCACCACAAAAAAAAAACACAACTGAACCTGATCCTAGACCCCGTGCCAACAAAGAAATAACTCAGGAGGAACGAAGGTTTTAGATCGATGAACTAGACGAATGGAAGACGCATTTCAAGGAAAAACTAGGGATACACGAAGTAGAACCAAAGCCACTCCACGAGACAGACAAGTTCAAAATCGGAGATCAGGTATTGTTAGATAAAGCAGACCCTCAAATATCTCCTCCTGATCCTAATACAAACAAAGAAATCCCTTTTAAGGTAATCAATGTTTTCCCATACGGAATAGTCAAGGTAAGTAATCCCATATTTGGCACTTTCAAAAAAAAATGCTACTCGACTTGAACTATATACTGTTAGTAAGACAGATAGCATGAGAGAGGATGTTCAACTCTTCAAACCACCATGAATATGCGAATGAGAGGTAAGTCTAGCTTAAGACTATAAACAAGCGCTTCTCGGGAGGTAACCTAAGCACTAACTCTATTAACTTTTACATTCCTTCATTTTTATTTTTATTTCTACTTCAGCATCTAATCATAAGCTAACCAAAAGTGCAGATTTTCATGCCACACGGCCTTGCACACGGCCATGGCCGTAGCCGTGTGGGCACCACAAATCTCCGTACTGATAGGGTAGAGATGGTACGAGTCAGAACGAATCATATCTTCGAGTCATGGACTCCAACTACCACGCCACGATCGTGCGATATGGCCGTGGCCGACACTGTTAGATCATACACGGGCGTGGCGACCTGAACATGGGCGTGGGAGAAGTAAACAAAGCACAACACGGCTGTGCGATACGGCCGTATGACACAACACACCCATGGTACACGGGCGTGGGATGTACCAGACCCCAAAACTCTATTTAAACCACCCCACCCCTCCATCTTCTCACCTATTCCCCATCTCTTTTCTTCCATACCATTTTCTTTCCCTTCTCTTTTTCAGATCTTTCCCCTTCCATATTATTCTTCTAACCCTTGATCTCCACAATACCTATGTCGAAGAAGCAGAAGGATTCAAGCACAGTCTCCCTGTGGGAGACCGATCTACATAAATTCATACCGGCCGCTTCATCCACTCGACAAGCCAAGGTTCTTTGAGGCCATTTAACTTTTATTTTTATTTTCTCGTTTTCTTTATTTTCCTTATCTTTACTTCTCTTCTACTAAATTTAGTTTATCTTATTTTAGTTTCTTGGTTTTAGGTTCTAAAGGCTGCTAGGGAATCACACCTCGACCACGTCCACTATCCCACGGCAGCCTTAGAAATCACACCCACCTCGTGAACCATCTAACAATAAGGACTCTTCGGTCCATTCATCTTTTCTTTTAATTTTATTTTCCTTTCTATTTTCTTTCTCTTTATCTTTCTTGTCTTTAAATATATATTTAGTATATTTTGAATTATTATTATTTCCTAGCTATTTCTTCACGAGCTTCCCAATTTCTTCATCTAGTGCAGAGCTCGGTAGCAGCCACCACACCACAGGACTCCCAACTTAAGGAAACCATCCAAATTCAGAAAGTTTCACCTCTCCCTTTCTCTTAAATTTCATATATATCTTTGTACATTGAGGGCAATGTACACCTTAAGTGTGGGGGTGAATATTTATTTCGAGAAAGTGCCTAACTTCTGCATTATTCTCAAATCCCTGAATCATATCTTGTCTTTAAGTAATTTTCTCATATTACTAATTAGAATAAAATTTCCTTTGATTCATGATTTTTATTGATATGTTTTGGATTAAGTCATTGATAATTGTGCAGTGATGATTTAAACCTTAGAAGACTAGAGAATCAAGCATGATAAGCCTATTTTCAAAAATTAAAATTCTGTTAGGTTGTCTACCAGAATCTAATTATTACCTTGAAGTTTGAAATTTACGGGTTTGACATCAAATACCCATAATTTCTGTGAGATTTTGAGCCTTTTAGAGAATACATTCTTTCGTGCTCACTTTTTGATTATGAGTGTGTCAACATTGATTTGTTATTCTAGAACTTACATCGATTATACATGTCGAGACCACACCTTTGATTTGATATACAGAGATAATGAAGGCACCTAGGATTTAACGCACTTACTCCACTAAAAGTCTACCTTCACAATTAACCCCTAGTGAACCCCGTTGATCCTAACAACCCATTTATTGACTCACCCACTAATATTAACCCAAAACCCTTTGTATTTGTTATCACCATTACTTAACTCCCTTTTTGTCGAGATTTGATTTTAAACAGTTTCCTAACTATGTTCTATATTTCAGTTGTTAAAATTCTTTATAATTATTGTATTGATTTGTTCTTAAAAAATAAAATAAAAAATAAAAATATATATAATAAAATCGAAGTATATTCATTATTAGTTATGAGATTAAATGAGCTTATAAGTTTAAATTCCAATTGTTGAAGAAGAAGCTCGTATTAGAGTATTATTATTAGTAGTACAAGTTTTCAAATAATGTAATTATTTATATTCAGTTCGTTATTTCTAGTTTGTCAGGTCAATCTCGATTCTAACCCTCTAATTCAGCCTTTATCCACACCTTTAACCCAAGCCCCATTACAACCCTGTTAAAGACCTTTTGATTTGTGTATCATCTCATTTTACAATGGTAGAGATTTGCTTTTCGTGCAAGCCTATGGGATTAACTTTTCATGTTTGACTTATGAGTGCTTTTTCTTGAACCTTAAACACCTCGAGTGATTTGAGTGAATCTTTAGTGAGGATGTCAACCCTTATTAGTTTTGAATCAGAGGTAATTATTCAGATAAGGGGAAACACCTATGTTTTATGCTATAAATGTATGACTTAGATTGTTTGAATCTTTAGGACTCTTTGAGTTGAATTATCCATGTATGAATTATCTTTGAATTATGATGAAACACTATTGATGAATATTATGAATCAAGGAAGTTCGTTTTAATTGTGAGTTCAGAATTTTGCTTGAGGACAAGCAAAAGCTTAAGTGTGGGGGTATTTGATAAACCGTAATAGTAACATATTTTAAGCCCACATTTAGCATGCTTTTGGATGATTTAAGCCTTGAATTGTGTAAATTGGTGCTCTTAAACCTTTGTTTTCATGTTTTATACTCAGAAAAGTACAGGAGGATGAAAAGAACGAGAAACGGGCCCAAAACAGAGTAAATGGGCCATATCACAAAATCAACACAGCCTGGGCCCAAGACCACACGGTCGTACCTCCTTAATAGTCTCGAACACGGCCTGGCCACAATTCACACGGGCGTGTGCCATGGGCGTGTCCCTGACATGAGAAAGAGGAGTTTCAGTCGGATTAGGGTACTTAGAGGCAAAGAAATCCATTCCAAGAGCCTATATATACACCCTAAAGGCCACCTTTAGTTGAGCGTCGAGCTAGGCCAAAGAGCCGAGCCAGAAGAGTCAGAATTGTGGAATTTACTTGAAGAAAGCCAGTTGATTCATCTCAAGAAGCCAGAGTCATGCTCAAGACGGAGGATCTCTCTTCAATTCCTTCAGGGGGTTTTAGAGTTTTCTTATGTTTTGTTTTATCTTTTCTTTTGATATGTATTCTTTTATGATTATGAACTAAACCCTCAGATACCTAAGGGGGATGAAACCTAAGATGAATCTTGTTATCATTAGCTGAACTATATGATAAATACTTGATTTGTTCTTAATTATGTGTTCTTAATTCTTGTTTTAATATTTCCAGAATATTAATTCAAGTGTGATGTGCTTAGGTCGAGGAGCAAAAGTCACTGCCTAAAAGTAGATCTAGCATAATTAAGCGAAGTTGATCGCACGCCTAGACATAGAGTGACGAGATTTTGCCAAATTAGGGTGAAACCTAATATGGGATTCCATAGATCGAGTTAATGCAATTCTATGGGTTTTAATGAGAAAGAGATTTCAATTAATCAACCCAGGGTTAGACGTTAGTAGCCTCGACGGAGGTATTAATATAACTTAGGGAATCCTACGGATCAAGCCAAGTGAATACATCGTCTGGTTCAGAGTTAGATAACAAGTGAAGTCTAGGTGGATTCTTCCTCGGGTATTGTCTTAATAAATTGGTTTTTCTCAAATTATTTTCCCAAATTCATTCTCTTTGTCTTTGCATCTTTAGCTTAGTTGTTAGTTAATTTTAGATTAGATAACAATTCCTTTAATTCTTAGGCTAAATAATAGAAAGAAAGCTAGTATTAGTACTTTAGGTTCCTTTGGGTTCGACAATCCGGTCTTGCCACTAGCTATACTACTGTTCGATAAGTGTGCTTGCCTTAATCGTTGTCACAGTTAGTTTCTAGGCTCGATCATTCATTATATAAATTTTTAAGACTCTGACAGCACACATCAGAACAAATGATCGAAAAATTTTTGTTGAAATAGTTTCCGTTGGCCAAAACAGCTAAGTTGAGGAATGATATCTCTTCTTTTTGTGCAGATGGATTTAGAGACACTTTACGATGCATGGGAAAGATATAAAGATCTACTAAGGAGGTGCCCTCACCATGGGTTACCCTTGTGGTTACAGGTTCAAACCTTTTACAACGGTGTGAACCCCTCAACCAGGCAGTTGACTGATTCAGCCGCCGGTGGAACCCTGAATAACAAGACGCCTGAAGCGGCTTATGAGTTTATAGAGGAGATGTCATTGAATAACTATCAGTGGCAAATTACAAGGACAAGGCCAACAAAAGCTGCCAGTGTTTTCAACCTCGACGCAATAACCATGCTATCAAATCAGGTAGAGATGTTAAATAAAAATATTAATGGTCTGTATGGTTCTTCGTAGGTACATTCAGTAATGCAGTGCGATACAAATAGAGGAGGGATGAGCAATACAGAATATCCATCCTACAACCCTGGCATAGAAAGCGAACAAATGAACTATATGGGTTATAATTCTAGACCTCAAAATAACCCTTATAGTAACACTTATAATCCAGGTTGGAGGAACCATCTTAACTTCTCATGGGGTGACCAAGGAAATCAAAGACAACAACCCCTCCCAAGCTTTCAACAGCAACCCTACCCACAAAAGAAAAAGTTGAACCTTGAGGAGATGCTAACAAAATTTATCGCGGTGTCAGAAACCCGTTTCTAAAACACCTAAACAACACTTAAAAATCAACAAGCATCGATTTAATGGATCGAGAACCAATTAGGTCAGCTTGCTAAGTTGATCTCAGAACGACCACAAGGCAGCTTGCCAAGCAACACTGGAACTAACCCAAAGGAGCAACTTCAAGCCATAACCACTCATGATAGTGAAGGGTTAGATGAACTAAAAGTGAGGTAAGAGAATGTGGCAGAGGAAGGTAAGGTTATGGTACGCCATGATAAACGAAAACCGATAATTACAGAGTACCGACCTCGTGTGCCATACCCTAATGCGATGAAGAAGGACCACATAGATGAACAATCCGGTAAATTTCTTAAACTTCTAAAGAAATTACATATTAACTTACCATTTCTTGAAGCTTTTTTGCAGATGCCAGATTCAAGAAAATTTTTAAAAGAGCTTTTGACAAACAAACGGAGGTTAGACGATACGTCGCATGTGGAGCTAAATGCAGTGTGCTCAGCAATTCTACAAAATAAACTACCACGAAAATTAAAAGATCCAGGGAGTTTTACAATTCAGTGCTTAATTGGTAGTTTATCCATTGGTAATGCTTTAGCTGATTTAAGGGCAAGCATAAATGTTATGCCTTATAAAATGTTTAAACAGCTAGGTCTAGGGAAACCCAAACAAACTAGGATGAGCATTCAATTAGCTAATAAAACTATTAGAATTCCTAGGGGTATAATTGAAGATGTACTCGTGAAAATTGATAAATTTATATTCTCGGTAGACTTTGTCGTTTTAGACATGGATGAGGACAATAATATTTCTTTAATTTTAGGAAGACCCTTTTTAGCAACTGCTAAAACTAAAATTGATGTTGGTACAGGAGAACTTATACTTCGTGTAGGTTACGAGACGAACACTCTTCAAGCTCTTGACTCGGTTAGGACATCGAGTAATCAAGGTGAAAACATCAACTCTACTAATGATCATTTGGTTCCACCTTCTTTAGAGGAAGCACCACGAAACTACACAACTGAGCCAGATCCTAGACCTCATGTCAACAAGGAAATAACTCATGAGGAACGTAGGCTTCAAATTCATGAACTAGACGAGCAGAAGACACATTACAAAGAGAAACTAAAAACACATGAAGCAAAAACAAAGCGACTCCATGAGCCAAACCAATTTAAGATCGGAGATCAAGTATTGTTGGATAGAACAGACCCTAGGATCGCCACTTCAGACCTTGATACAAATGAAGAAATCCCTTTTGAGGTACCGAATATCTTCCCATATGGAACTGTCAAGGTAACTAATCCCAAGTTCGGCACTTTTAAGGTAAACACTACTCGACTCGAACTATATAGTGATCATAGAACTGATAGCAAGGGTGAGGAGTTTCAACTCCTCAAACCACCATGGTTACGCGAATGAGAGGTAAGTCTAGCTTAAGACTTTAAACGAGCGCTTCTCGGGAGGCAACCCGAACACTAACCCCATTAATTTTCATATTTTTTTTTTTATTTTTACTTTTAGCACCTAACTACAAACTAACCAAATTAATAAAGCGTAGGTTTTCCCTACCACACGGCCTTACACACGGGCGTGGCTGTGGCCGTGTGGACCACACGGATTTACACAATGGCGCGGCAGAGATCGTATGAACCAAGGACAAAAAATCTCCAAACCACGGGCAGTGATAAAATACCACGGTCGTATGATACGGTCGTGGTCGACACTGATTTATCACTAGGGGCGTGGTTACCACTACACGGGCGTGGGAGAAACGAATGAAGCACAACACAACCGTGCGATACAGCCGTGTGACCTAACACGCCCATGGCATTGAAGGAATTGAAGGAGAGATCTGCTGTCTTGAGTGGAATTTCGGCTTCTTGAGATGGATCAACTGGCTATCTTCGAGTGATTCCCACAACTTTAACCTTTTTGGCTTGGCTCCTTGGCCTAGCTAACTACCTCCCTTTCAGGTAACACTTAGGGGGTTTATGTAGGCTCTTGGAATGTGTTTCTTTGCCCCAAAGTATCCAAATCCGAATGAAATTGCTCTTTGCCACGATAGGGACACGGCCATGTCACACGCCCGTGTGACTAGTCTTTAAGCCGTGTTCAGACTTCTTTAATGAGGCACAGTCGTGTCAATTGGGGGTAAGGCCGTGTTCTAGATGATCAATGTGGCACGGTCGTGTGGGCTTAAGTCCAAGCCGTGTGGATTTCGTGATATGTCCCATTTACTCTATTTTGGGCCCGTTTTATGTTCTTTTCGTCCTCGGGTGCTTTCCTGGGTATAAGACACGAAAAGAAAGGATTAAGAGCACCTTTTTACATAAATTGAGGCTTAAATTATCCAAAAGCATACTAAATGTGGGATTAAAATATGTTACATTTACAGTTTATCAAATACCCCCACACTTAAGCTTTTGCTTGTCCTCAAGCAAAATTCTCAACTTACAATTAAGACAAACTTTCCATGATTCATAATTCCTATCAACAATGTCTCATCATAATTCATAGATAATTTATACATGGATGATTTAACTCGAAGAGTCGTAAAGATTCAAACATTCAAAGTCATACATTTGTAGCATAAAAAACGTAGGTGTCTCCCCTTATCTAAATAATTACCTTTGATTCAAAATTGATAAGGATTTACATCCTCACTAAAGATTCACTCAAATCACTCGAGGTGTTTAAGGTTCCAAATTAAACTCTCATAAGTTGAACATGAAAAGTTAATCCCATAGGCTTGCCTGAAAATCAAATCTCCACCACTGTAAAATGAGATGATACACAAATTAAAAGGTCTTTAACAGGGTTGTAACGGGGTTAGGGTTAAAGGTGTGGATAAAGGCTGAAATTAGAAAGTTAGAATCGAGACTGACTTGACAAGTTACCAAACTTAGAAAATACTGAGATAATATTGACATTAACTGAAAAGTAATAATCCTACTAACACGAGCTTTTCTTTCGAAAAAATAGAATTTAACTGTATAAGCTTACCACTAACACTGAATATACTTAAATTTTTTTTAAGAACAAATCAAATAATAAAAGATAAATTCAGCTACTAAAATAGTATAATTAGATAACTAATCAAATCATATCTCGATATAAGGGTAGTCAAAAGGAATGGTGATAACAAATACAAAGGGGTTTTGGGTTAATATTAGCTGGTGAGTCAATAAAAAGGGTTGTTAGGATCAACGGGGTTCACTAAGGGTTAATTATGGAGGTAGGATTTTTAGTGGAGTGAGTGGTTAAATCCTAGGTACCTTTATCATCTCTGTATATCAAATCATAGATGTGGTCTCAACATGTATAATCGAGGCAAGTTTTAAAATAACAGTTCATAGTTGACACACTCATAATCAATAAAGTGAGCATGGAAAAGAATATATGCTCTAATAGGCTCAAAATCTCACAAAAATTATGGGTGTTTTGACATCAACCTTGTAAATTTCAAATTTCCATATAGTATTCAGATTCAGCTCAACAACCTAGAAAAGATTTTAATTCTGAAAAATAGACTTATCATGCTTGATTCTCTAGTATTCTTCTAATTTAATCATCAATGCACAATTAACTATGACTTAATCTAAAACATATCAATAAAAATCATAAACCATCATAAATTTCATCCTAATTAGTAATATGAGGAAATTACTTAAAAACAAGACTAAATTCAGGGATTTTGAGAATAATGAAGAAAGTTAGGCCGGATTTGAGAATAATGCAGAAAGTTAGGCCCTTTTTTCAAATAAATATTCACCCTCCATACTTAAGATGTACACTGCCCTCAATGTACAAAGATGTATATAAAATTTAAGAGAGAGGGAGAGGTGAAACTTCCTGAATTACTGATGAGATCCCGGAGTCGGAGGAGTCGGTCTGGATGACGATCCTGAGCTAGATGAAGAAATTGGGGAGCTCGTAGATAGTTAGCCAGGATTTATTAAGACACATTTAAAATAAATGAAATATATAACTAAAAACAAGAAAGGAAAGGGAAAGGAGACTAAGAAGGAAAATAAACTAAGACTGGAAGATAAAAGGGCTTGAGAGTCCTTATTGGTAGATGGTTTGTGAGGTGGGTGTGACTACTAAGGTGACGGAGGTGCTGGCGGTGGCGGCAGTGGCGTGATTCCCAAGCAGCCTTTACAACCTAACACTAAGAAATTAAAAGATATTAAACTAAGTTAAGCATAAGATTGTCAAAGAGAAGGAAATTGAAGCAAAAGAGAAAAGAAAAATAAAAACTATATGGTCTCAAAGACCCTTGGCTTGTTGTTTGGATGAAACAGCCGGCATGAACTTATGTGTAGGGGTCTCCCTTGAGGAGACGACGCTTGCTTTCTTCCGCTTCTTCGTCATGGCTTTGGTGTGGCTCAAGGGTTTTAGAGACTTGTTATGGAGGAGGAATCTGAGAAGAGAGAATAAGAAATGAGATGGGAAGTATAAGAATGGGAAGGGGGGTTTGATGTTTAAATAGAGGCTCAAGTCTGGTACGTTCCCACGCCCGTAGTGTGCACGCCCGTAGTGTGAGGGCATGTTGCTTCACACGGCCACCTTGCACGATCGTGTGTCTAGGCGTGTTGTTTCTCCATGCCCGTTTTTCAGCCAGCCACGCCCGTTGGTGATAAGTCAGTATGTTGGCACAGTTTTAAGGCACGGGCGTGTTCTGCCCGTGGCTTACAAGTCAGTAGCTTCACACGGTCGTAGGGCACGGCCGTGCCACTTTGTCGGTGCTCGTGGGGTAGTGGTTTAAAGGTTTGAATATCTTCCCTCATGCTTACAGTTTTATTTTCTCGATAAAATTTAAGTCGAGAAGCGATTACCTTAAAAGTGTCGAATGTTGGCTTACTTACCTCGACTATTTTGTGAGAAAAGATATTGCGTACCTTAAGAGGAATTTCTTCGTTTACTTTCAGGTCTGATGTGGTGATGTGAGGATCTACTTTATCTAACAGTACCTAATCTCCTATTTTGAAGTGGTTTGATATTCCTATGAGCTCTTCTGGGGCTCCTTAGGTATTACTTCGTTCGGTTCCTGTTCCTCTTCAGAGTGTGTCGTCCACTTTTCTAAATTGTCGATCTTAAGGCTTTGCTCCTCATATTCTTTTTCTTTGTTGGCACAAGGTCTAGGATCCGGCTCAGGTTTGTAATTTTGTGGTGTTGCTTGTGGTGAGGGTTGAACAACTTGGTTGTCAACTGAATTTACTTTCTCACCTTCATCACTTGATGTCCTGGCCGAGTCAAGAGCTTGTAGACTGATTGATTCGTCAGCTACACGAAGAATGAGTTCTCCTGTACCAACATCAATTTTTGTCCTAGCAGTTGCTAAAAAGGGTCTTCCTAAAATTAAGGGAATCGAATTATTCTCATCCATGTCTAAGACAACAAAATCTACTGGAAAATGAATTTATCGATTTTGACAAGAACATCTTCAATAATGCCCCTAGGAATTCTAACAGTTTTATCAGCTAATTGTATACTCATCCTAGTTTGCTTGGGCTTCCCTAGACCTAATTGTTTAAACAATGTATAAGGCATGACATTTATACTTGCCCCTAAATCAGCTAACGCATTATCAACAGTTAGTCTACCAATTAAACATGGAATCGTAAAACTCCCTGGATCTTTTTGCTTTCGTGGTAGTCTATTTTGTAACATTGCTGAACATACTGCGTTTAATTCCACATGTGGCTCTTCATCTAATTTGCGTTTGTTCGTCGAGAGTTGTTTTAAAAATTTCCTCGAATCTGGCATTTGAAAAAGAGCTTCAAGAAGAGGTAAGTTAATATGTAATTTTTTTAAAAGTTTAAGAAACTTACCAAACTGTTCCTATGTATCATCTCTTTTCATTGCTTTAGGTAAGGTATGCGAGGTTGGTACTCTTTGATTACCGGTTTTGGCTTTTCTTGTGTTACCTCAACTTTTCCTTCATCTACCTCGTTCTCTTGTATTGGATTAGGTTCGTCTAACCCTGTACTATCATGAGCTGTGATGGCTTGGATTTGTTCTTTCGGGTTAATCTCAGTGTTACTCGGTAGACGTCCTTGCGGTCGTTCGAACATTAACTTTGCAAGTTGTCCGACTGCTTTAGTGACTTCCCCTACTGACTTAGTAAGTTCCCCGACTCGGTTCTTGGTCTCTTCAACCGATGTTTGTCGACTTTTAAGTGTTTTCTCAGTATCTTGGAGACGATTTTCTATGGTTGCCATGAATTTTTTCAGCATCTCTTCAAGGTTTGGCTTCCTTTCTTGCGGATATGGCTGATTTTGGAAATTTTGAGGAGGTTGTTGTCTTCGATTTCCTTGATTTCCTTGACCTCCCCATGAAAATTTTGGGTTGTTCCTCCAACCTGGATTGTAAGTATTACTATAAGGATTATTATTGGATCGAAAATTATTACCTATATATTTCATCTGTTCGCTCTCTGCGCCCGGTTGGTAGGGTGGGTACTCAAGATTCGCCACAATTCCACTTGCGTCGCACTGCATGACTGGGTGTACCCGCGAAGAACACAAACTATCAAGTTTTTTATTTATCATCTCTATCTGTGTTGATAGTGTGGTCACTGCATCGAGGTTGTAAACTCCGGCTGATTTTGTGGCTTTAGTCCTTGTAACTTGCCGCTGATAGTTATTCAGTGACATCTCTTCAATGAACTCGTAGGCTGCTTCAGGAGTTTTTTTGTTCAGGGTTCCACCGGTGGCTGAATCAATTAATTGTCTCGTTGAGGGGTTTACACCATTATAGAAGGTTTGGACTTGTAGCCATAAGGGTAAACCATGGTGCGGACACCTTCTCAAGAGGTCCTTGTATCTCTCCCATGCGTCGTATAATGTCTCTAAATCCATCTGCACAAAAGAAGATATGTCATTCTGTAATTTGGCTGTTTTGGCCGGTAGGAAATATTTTAATAAAAATTTTTGGGTCATTTGTTCCCATGTAGTGATTGACCCTCGTGGTAACGAGTTTAACCACTATTTGGCTTTATTTCTTAATGAAAAGGGGAATAACCGAAGACGTATGGCATCATCAGGAACGCTATTTATTTTGAAGGTATCACAGAACTCTATAAAATTAGCTATATGAGTGTTTGGGTCTTCGTCCTATAAACTATCAAATTGAACAAATTGTTGAATCATTTGTATTGTGTCAGACTTTAATTCAAAATTATTAGCAACTATAATAGGCCTAACAATACACGATTCTGCTCCTGTTAAATGCGGTTTAGCATAATCAAACATAGTACGTGGAGCATTGTTTTCTCCCACATCATGTGGTTGTGGATTATTCTCGTCCATCCCTTCAGTAGGATCAATCTGCCTTCTTGATTTTCCTCTGTGTAATTCAGGGCTCGCCTGATTTCTCTACGATTTCTTCGAGCGGTAGCTTCAATATCACTGTCGTATACTAAAGGTCCTATCGGGTTCCTTCTAGTCATAAACTAGAGGTACCTGCTGGAAAAGAAAGAAAGAGAATTTAGCAAATATCAAAATTTGACCTAAAAATGAAATAAAATTGCGAAAAATAAAAATAATGGCTAAAGTAATAAAAATAGAGCTTTCTTAATATTTTAGTTCCCCAGCAATGGCGCCAAAAACTTGATCGTTGGAATCAGAGTCTTAAAATTTATAAAGAGAATGATCGAACCTGCAAACTAACTCTGACAACGATTAAAGGCAAGTGTACTTATCGAACAGTAGTATAGCTTAGGCAAGACCGGATTGTCGAACCCAAAGGAACTAAAAGTACTAATACTAACCTTCTTTTTATTATCTAGCCTAAAATAAGTGAAGTTGTTTAGACTTAACTACTACTAAGCTAAAGACTCAAAGACAAAAAGAATGAATTGGGAAATAACTTGAAGGACGACTCAGTTGACTTAAGGCGATACCCTCAGGAAGAATCCACCTAGACTTCACTTGTTATTTAACCCTGAACCATACGATTTATTCACTTGACTTGATCCGTAGGATTTCCTAGTTTATATTAAACCCTCTCTCGAGGCGAATAATGTCTAACCCTAGGTTAATTAATGGAAATCTCTTTCTCACTTAATAACCCCCTAGAATAGCAGTAAATCGATCTATGGACTCCCATATTATGTTTTACCCTAATCCGGCAAAATCTCGTCACCCTATCTCTAGGCGCGCGAACGACTCCGCTTTAATTATGCTAGATCTATGAATAGGTAGGGACTTTTGCTCCACCACCTAAACACATCATACTTGAATCAATATCCCGGAAATGTTAACACAAGAATTAAGCGCACATAATTAAGAACAAATCAAGTATTTATCTTATAGTTCAGAAAACAATAACAAGATCCATCTAGGTTTTATCCCCTTCAGGTATCTGAAGGGTTTAGTTCATAACAAATAAAAAAAACATCTCAGAAGAAAAGATAAAATAAAACATGGGAAATCCCTAAAACTCCCTGAAGGAATTGAAGGAGAGATCCGCCATCTTGAGTTGAATTTCGGCTTCTTGAGATGGATCAACTGGCTATCTTCGAGTGATTCCCACAACTTTGACCTTTTTGGCTTGGCTCTTTGGCCTAGCTAATCGCCTCCCTTTCAGGTAACACTTAGGGGTTTATATAGGCTCTTGGAATGTGTTTCTTCACCCCAAGGTATCCAAATCAGAATGAAATTGCTCTTTGCCACGATAGGGACACGGCCATGTCACACGCCCGTGTAACTAGTCTTCAAGCCGTGTTCGAAATTCTTTAATGAGGCACGGCCGTGTTAATTGGGGGTAAGGTCGTGTTCTAGATGATCAATGTGGCATGGCCGTGTGGGCTTAAGTCAAGGCCGTGTGGATTTTGTGATATGGCCCATTTACTCCATTTTGGGCCCGTTTTATGTTCTTTTCATCCTCTGGTGCTTTCCTGGGTATAAGACATGAAAAGAAAGGATTAAGAGCACCTTTTTACATAAATAGAGGCTTAAATTATCCAAAAGCATACTAAATGTGGGATTAAAATATGTTACATTTACGGTTTATCAGTAGTCCATGGTGTGGGCACCTTCTCAATAGATATTTGGATCTCTCCCATGCATCATAAAGTGTCTCTAAATCCATCTGCACAAAAGAAGAGATATCATTCCTCAACTTTGCCATTTTAGCCGGTAGAAAATATTTTAATAAAAATTTTTAGGTCATTTGTTCCCATGTAGTGATTGGTCCTCGTGGAAGAGAATTCAACCACTATTTAGCTTTATTCCTCAAAGAAAAGGGAAACAACCGAATATGGATGGCATCATCAGAAACGCCATTTATTTTGAAAGTATCGCAAAATTCTAGGAAATTTGCCAAGTGATTATTTGGATCTTCATCCTGCAAACCATCAAACTGAACAAATTGCTGTATCATCTGAATTGTGTTAGGTTTCAATTCAAAATTATTTGCAGCAATAGTAGGTCTAACAATACTTGACTCAATTCCTGTTAAATTAGGTTTAGCATAATCATACATAGTTCGAGGAGCATGATTTTCGGCCACCTCTGGAGGTAGCAGATTATTCTTGACCATCTCTTCAATGGTATTAATTTCGTTCTCTTGCTCTTCTTCTATGTAATTTAAGTTTTGCCTTATCTCTCTACGATTTCTGCGAACAGTACCTTCAATATCACTGTCGTAGATCAGGGGTCCTGCCGGATTCCTTCTAGTCATAAACTAGAGGTACCTGCTAAGAAATAAAAGAAGGAAAATTAGCAAAGTTAAAAGCAAAGTAAAAATAAAAATAAATTGCAAAAATAAAAATTGCTAAAGTAATAAAAATTGAGCGTTCTTAATATTTTAGTTCCCCAGCAACGGTGCCAAAAACTTGATCGTTATGTCAAAGTATTAAAAATTTATATAATGAATGATCGAGCCTAAAAACTAACTATGGTAACGATTGAGGCAAGCGCACCTATCGAACAGTAGTATAGTTTAGTGGCAAGACCGGATTGTCGAACCCAAAGGAACCAAAAGTACTAATACTAACTTTCTTTTTATTATTTAGCCTAAGATAAAAGTGAACTGTTTATTAAATCTAAAATTAACTAACTTATTAAGCTAAAGATGCTAAGACAAAGAGAATGAATTGGGAAAATACTTGTGGGAAAAACCAATTGATTAAGACAATACCCGAGGAAGAATCCACCTAGACTTCATTTGTTATTTAACTCTGAACCAGACGATTTATTCACTTGACTTGATCCGTAAAATTCCCTAATTTATATTAATACCTCTCTCGAGGCTACTAACGTCTAACCCTAGGTTAATTAATTGAAATCTCTTTCTAATTAAAACCCCTAGAATTGCATTAACTCGATCTATGGACTCCCATATTAGGTTTGACCCTAATCCAGCAGATTTTCGTCATTCTATCTCTAAGGTTGCGATCAACTCCGTTTAACTATGCTAGATCTACTCTTAGATAGGGTCTATTCCTCCTCTGCCTAAGCACATCAATACTTGAATCAATATCCTGAAATATTAAAACAAGAATTAAGAACACATAGTTAAGAACAAATCAAGTATTTATCATATAGTTCAGAAAACAATAACAAGATCCGTCTTAGGTTTCATCCCCCTCAGGTATTTGAGGGGTTTAGTTCATAATAATAAAAGAATACATCTCAAAAGAAAATATAAAACACAACATAAGAAAAACCCTAAAACCCCCTGAAGGAATTGAAGAGAAGATCCTCTATCTTGAGTATAACTCCAGCTTCTTAAGATGAATCAACTGGCTTTCTTCGAGTAAATCCCACAATTCTAGCCTCTTTGGCTCGGCTCTTCGGCCTAACTGGACGCCTAACTGGACCCCCTTGAAGGTTGGCCTCTAGGGTGTTTATATAGGCTTTTTGAATGGCTTTCTTTGCCTCTGAGTACCCTAATCCGAATGAAACTCTTTTTTGTCACGACAAGGACACGCCCATGGCACACGCCCATGTGAATCGTGGCCAGGCCGTGTTCAGGTCTATTAAGGTGGCACGACCGTGTGGTCTTGGGCCCAGGCCGTGTGATTTTGTAATATGGACCATTTACTCCGTTTTGGGCCCGTTTCTCATTCTTTTCATCCTCCGGTGCTTTCCTGGGTATAAAACATGAAAACAAAGGATTAAGAGCACCAAATTCCACAATTCAAGGCTGTAATCATCCAAAAGTATGCTAAATGTGGGATTAAAATATGTTCATTTTATGATTTATCATCAAGTAGGATCGAATCATCTGAAAACGATGTCGTTTTAGCGTTTGAGAATCAATCCCAAAATGACGTCATATCACAGTGTTATATAAACAAAAAATTAGAGAAAAAAATCACTTTTCACACCCTTTAAAAAAGAAAATTCATCCTTCTTGTTTTCTCTCTGGGCACAGCCTAGAATTCGGACAAGGGAGTCGTGCTCCGCCGTGGGCCACAAGTCATCGGCGACGGTGGCCGTCACCTCCGATGGTCGAAAAAAGTCCCATTTTTCTTTTTTTCTTTTTTTAAAAGACATTTAACCCCCTTTTAAAAAAAACTCAATATGAAATAAAATATCAAAACCCTAAAAATATTAAGAAATCTTTCGATTTCCAGTCATCCCCGACGAGGCTTTTGGCGAACCACCATGGGTTCGGTAACCTTCTAGGCCAGAAGAGGCTCCGGGGACGGTGGAAAAAGGTAAAAACGTTTCATATTTTTTTATTTTTATATATTTTCGAAATAAAAAATAAAATTGACAGGATCACCTTTTTTTGTGTTTTTCTCGATTTCTTTTTTTTTAAATCCCCCTCTTACAATTTGTTCTTTAGGCTTTTTTATAGCCATTTTACAATATATATTTTTTATTATTTCTACTGTTCTTGCGTGTTTTGCTTGTTCTTCATTCTCTTTTTTGCAGGTAGTGGTTGGCAATAGTGGCAGACCTCGGGGCGCGAGCATGCTGACGTGGGGGATATGCAGCGCCAGGAGCCTAGGGTTTCTGTTTTTTCTGAATACTGTTTAGGTTGTTGGGCCATTGGGCCTTTAGGGTTTTTTTTTTTAAATTTTGGGCTGTTTGTAATTTTTGGGTTTGGGTTTGTAATTTATTTTTGGTTTTGTTTAGGGCTCGGACAGAATTGGGCCCTTACAACTACCCCTCTTTGCTTGTTGTCATGTAACGAGAATAGAGCAAAGACTTTTAAGACGGACCAATTTTGTCCGGTCTCACCAAATCTCGACCTTTATGGTGCTCCTCTTTTTCAAGTAACTTCATTCTATCCCATTGCAACTTCAGAGGTATAAAATTCGTTGCTTCAATCTACTCCACTGCAACTTCATAGAGATAAGACTTGTAGTTTCAATATGCTCCACTGTAACTTTAGTGAGATAAGGTTTGTAGCTTGTATTTTTTAGCTTTAGTCTATTCCACTGCAACTTCAGGGAGATAAGACTTGCTATGGTAGATTTAATCCGACCCACTATAACTTCAGAGGTATAGGACTTGTCACTTCAATCTGCTCCACAGCAACTTCAAAGAAGTGAGACTAGTAGTTTTAATCTGCTCCACTGCAACTTTAAGGAGATAAGATTTGTAATTTGTAGCTTTAATTTGTTCCACTGCAGCTTCAAGGAAATAAGATTCGCTATCTTTAGTCTACTCCACTACGACTTCAGGGAGATGAGATTTGTAGCTTCAACCCGCTCCACTGCACCTTTATGGAGATAAGATTTGTAACTTGTTGCTTTAATCTATTCCACTACAACTTCAAGGAAATAAGATTCGCTATCTTCAATATGTTCCACTGCAACTTCAAGGAGATAAGATTTGTAGCTTTAATCTGCTCTACTGCAACTTTAGAAAGATAAGATTTGCTATCTTTAATTTGCTCCACTGCAACTTCCGGGAGATAGAATTTGTAACACGTAGCTTTAATTTGTTCCATTGCAACTTCAGGGAGATAAGATTCGCTATTCCACTGCAACTTCAGGAATATAAGATTTGTAACTCGTAGCTTTAATCTGTTCCACTGCAACTTCAGGGAAATAAGATTTGTTGCTTCAATCTGCTCCACTGCAACTTCAGGAAGATAAGATTTGTAGCTTCAATCTACTCTACTGCAACTTCAGAGAGATATGATTTGCAACTTGTAGTTTTAATCTGTACCACTGCAACTTCAGGGAAATAAGATTTGCTATTTTCAGTCTACTCCACTGCAACTTCAGGGAGATAAGACTTGCAACTTTGACTTGCTCCACTGCAACTTCAGGGAGATAAGGTTTATATAGTTAACTTGCTCTACTGTAACTTCAGAGAGATAAGATTTGCTATCTTCAATCTGCTCCACTGCAACTTCAGGGAGATAAGATTTGTGGCTTTAATCTACTCTACTGTAACTTCAGAGAGATAAGATTTGCTATTTTCAATCTCCTCCACTGCAACTTCAAGGAGATAAAATTCGCCATGGTAGATTTGATCCGACCTACTGCAACTTCAGAGGTATAGGATTTGTGACTTGTAGCTTTAATCTATTCCACTGCAACTAGGGAAATAAGATTCGCTATCTTCAATCTACTTCACTACAACTTCAGAGAGCTAAGATTAGTGGTTTCAATCTACTCCACTACAACTTCAGGAAGATAAGATTCGCCATAATAACTTTAATCCATCACACTGCAACTTCAGGGGTATAGGATATGTAATTTCATTAATTTGTTACACCTTTCTCCGGGGAACATGACCTCTAGAATCCATTTCATGGGTCTATGCTAAGTGATTAGGATGTTATGATCAAAATGAATTGAATGCTCCTAACTAGATGTGTATGAATGATGTTTGCATGAATACAAAATGTTATTTTTTTGAGAATTATCCTTTTTTATTGCTTCGCTGGACATTGCTCGTTGTTCATCGAGGTTTTATCACTGGCGTATTATCCTGCCTTCTTGTTCAGCTGGTATCTTTGACAGGAAACTCAAAGAAATAATCAGGTTTTAAACTATTCTTTCCCAAATGTTTCCAACACTTAGATTTGGTTAGTTCTAACCAGTGGTCCTGCTTCAGGTTCTTGTACTATTTAGAAAACTTTTAGAGCAATGCAGAACTCCTTTTGCTTGAATATTATTAGTCCATTAATCATTATTTCAATATAAAAATGCTTGAAAAAGATTGTAACAATGGGCAGGATTGAAATTTATTAGGAGCAAAGCTCGAAATGTATAAATTAATCAAAATAACAAATTTTGCTAGAATACAAAGTGAGTAAGATGAAAGTAGGTGCCCCAGGTATCGTTGTATGAGCTTCTCCGCACAAACTTCTTGAGGACCATTTTAAACTTGATATGTGTTTAGAAGACCTAGAGTACTTTGCTGATGCCCCAAGATGTAGCATCCCTCCTTCTTGTTAATTTGGAGAGGACAAGACTACCACATGCCCCATCTTTGATCAAAATTTGAATTGCCCTTTCTTAGGTTTTCAACTCAAAACCCCTTTGGTCTCAAGGTGCCATTTACGAGTTTTCACCTTGGCCTCTCTTTTTTTTTCTTTTCTTCTTCTTCTTTTTTTTTTAGGTGAAGTATTTCTTGACTGAATCTGAATTCACAGGATTAGGCAAGTTTTTGCCATCCATCTACGTCAAAATCAGCGTTCCTCTAGAAAAGGCCTTCTTCACCAGATAAAGTCCTTCCCAGTTTGGCATCCACTTTCCTCTGAAGTCCTTTTGTATGAGAAGGATCTTTTTCAATACTAGGTCTTCACCATGAAATTCTCTGGGGCGAACCTTCTTTTCATAAGCTCACATCATTCATTTTGGTACATCTAACCGTGACGGATAGCCCTTAGCCTCTTTTCTTCGATCAAGTTCAACTGATCATATCGAGATTGGATCCATTCTGCTTTGGAAGGAAGGAATCTTAACTTCAATGGGCAAAACCATCTCCATTTCATTAACCAATAAGAAAGGCGTTGCCCTGGTGGAGGTCCTAACAGACGTTCAATAAGCATAGAGAGCGAATGGTAACTTCTCATGCCAATCCTTATAAGTCTCAGTCATTTTCCCCACGATCTTCTTAATGTTCTTATTGGCCACCTCGACTGCACCATTCATTTTTGGACGATATGGTGACGAGTTGTGGTGTTTGATTTTGAACTGATTGTAGACTTCTGATATCGTGCTGTTGTTCAAATTCAATGCATTGTCAGATATGATCCTTTCTGGCACTCCATACCAACATATGATCTCTTTCTTCAAGAATTTATTAACTGCCAACTTCGTGACATTGGCATAAGATGTGGCTTCTACCCACTTGGTGAAGTAGTCGATGACCACAAAGATGAATCGATACCCATTGGAAGCTTTTGGTGAAATTGACCCAATTACATCCATGCCCTACATAGAGAAAGGCTATGGAGAAGTCATAACATGAAGTGGTGAATGAGGCACATGAATTTTGTCTCCAAAAATTTGGCTCTTATGGCATCTCTTGGCATAACTGATACAATCCCCTTCCATGGTGGACCAATAATACCCGAATCTCATGATTTGTCTAGCCATTGTAAAACTATTAGCATGCATTCCGCAGACGCCCTCATGAACTTCTTTCAAAATCTTCTTGGCCTCAATGTTGTCCACACATCTTAGTAGCACCTGATCATTTCTACTTTTATACAGGATCTCCCCATTTAAGACATAGTCATTGGCCAGTCTCTTCAGAGTCCTTTTCTTATTCTCAGTCGTCTGATCAGGATATTCACGATTTTTTACATATCGCAGTATATCGTGGTACCAAGGGTGACCATCTTCCTTCTTCCTCGATGTTGTAACAATGAGCCGGAGCCTCATGAATACCCATCTGGATCTTGTTTGTTTATTTTGACCATGGAAGCTAAGGTAGCTAGGGCATCAACCATCTGATTTTGATCTCGCGGTGGGTAGCAAAAGGTGATGTCATCAAACTTTTTTATTAACTCCAGGATCAGCCTTCTATACTCGATCATCTTAGGATCTTGTGTCTCCCATTCTTCTTTGAGTTGATACATCACTAATGCAGAATCCCCATATACCTCTAGTACTTTGATCTTGCGCTCTATGACTGTACGAATACCCATGATGCATGCTTCGTATTCTACCATATTGTTTGTGTAATCAAAATCTAATTTACTAGTAAAGTGATAATGATCTCCATTTGGAGATATTAGGACTGCCCCGATTCCGTTATCCGTAGCATTGGAAGCTCCGTCAAAATTTAGTTTCCAAGGATGTCCTTCTTGAGCATCTTCTTCAGATGCTGCAACATATATCAGATCTTCGTTTGGGAAATCAAAATTCAAATGCTCGTAATCTTCTAAAGCTCTATTGGCTAGAAAATGTGCTATTGCACTTCCTTTTACTTCCTTTTGGTTTATATAGACTATATCAAACTCAAAAAGTAGAATTTACCATCGGGCCATCCTTCCATTCAGAGCAGTCGACTCCATCATGTACTTTAGAGGGTTCATTTTCAAGATGAGCCAAGTTGTATGGTACAGCATGTACTGTCTCAGTCTCCGGGTTCTCCAGATCAAAGCGCAACACAACTTCTCAATTAGCGAATATCTTATCTCACATTCAGTGAATTTCTTACTGATGTAGCATATTGCTCTTTCTTTCCTTCTTGACTCATCGTGTTGGTCGAGCACGCATCCCATCGAATTCCCAAATACTACCAAGTACAGTATCAGTGGCTTATCTGGACTAGGTGGTATCAGTACTGGGACATTGGACAAGTAATGTTTGACCTTGTCAAAAATCTTTTGGCATTCCTCATCCCATACACCTGGATTATGTTTCTTAAGGAGATGGAATATAGAGTTGCATTTCTCGGTTAATTGTGAAATGAACCTGGAGATGTAATTTAATCTTCCTGAGAAATCCAGGACCTCTTTTTGAGTTCACGGCGGAAGCAACTCCTGTATAGCATTGACTTTATCTGGTTCGATTTTGATCCCCCTTTTCGCTGACTACAAATCCTAGCAATTTCTCCGACCTAGCCCCGAAGGTACATTTTGCTGGATTGAGCTTTAGTTGAAATTTTCTCAACCTCAAAAACAATTTCTTCAGGACCTATATATGCTCTTCTTCTATTCGGGACTTTGCAATCATATCATCGATATAAACTTTGATTTCTTTGTACATCATGTCATGAAACAAGGTTACCATGGCTTTTTAGTACGTTGCTCCTGCGTTTTTCAATCCAAATGACATAACTTTATAGCAAAATGTTTCTCACATGGTTATGAATGTCATCTTTTCCATATCTTCAGGATGCATCTTAATCTGGTTGTATCTAAAGAAGCCATCCATGAACGAGAATAGTGAATAACCTGCCATGTTGTCCACTAAAGTGTCGATGTGAGGCAACAGAAAATTATCTGTCGGGCTGGCTTTGTTTAAATCTATGTAGTCCGCACACATTCGTATTTTCCCATCTTTTTTAGGGACGGGGACAATATTGACTACCTATTCTGAGTATTTAACCACTTGTAGGAAACTAGTATCGAATTGCTTCTTGACCTCTTCTTTAATTTTCAGCAAGACGTCAGGCCTCATACTTCGGAGCTTTTAGTGAACTAGCTTTTCATTCTTCCTTTATGGGGAGTCGGTCTACCACGATATCAATACTTAGCCCAGGCATGTTTTGATACGACCATGTGATGACTTCTTTGAATTCTTGGAGTAACTCAATGATGTCTCGCTTCGTTTCTACAGTTATGCAAGCTCTAATCTTCACCTCTTTCTTCTTGTGTTCGTCTCCTAAGCTCATAATTTCTATTGACTCTTTGTGAGGTAGAATATGTTTTTCCTCTTGTTCTACCCCTTAACAAATCAGGAAATAGTTTACGATCTTGCTCATCTTCAAAGTCCTAAGGTTCCTCGAGACACATATCTTGCTCAAAAGGAGATTCTGAGTCAGTAGCAGCATCGCTCATATCATTGATATCTGGAGACCTGTTATAGGAACAAAGGAAGATCCAAAGAACAAATGAATGGAACAAAGGAAGATCCAAAGAACAAATGAATTAAAGAATAACTATCTGTGTGGTATGAGTATGAATGAAATGAAAAAAATAGAACAATATTTGCCAAGTGGGACACAAAGATACATTATTTTTATTAAAATAAAAAATAGTGGACATGTGCCTTTTCACAAAAGGATTCCTATTGCTCCCAGGCTTAAAGCAATAGGTGTGTTATGAATATTACTCTGAAATGGTCCTAAAAACTACAGGAATCTCCTCCACAGTCCAGTTGTTCAGAACACTTCCGGGGATATAAGAACAAATTCCTGATAAGAGGTTTTTTTTTAGTTCCTTCTTCAAAGGCACAAACATCTTTCCCTTCCGAACCTTCGATATCTTTAAAGAATTCCAACTCTTTATTATCCATCAGGCTCTGTACTAGATATCTGAACTCGACGCACTTTTGGATTTTATGAAATTTATTGCATGCAATGAAATGTAATGTTAATGAATGGAAAAGATGCATGCAAAAAGGCTTTGATTCTAGCTCAATTCCATTAGAACAAATTTACTAGAAAACAGGTTTCTTTACATAAAGCAGATACATATACGGCCTCACTTTCACACTCAAAACCTTAACTTTTCCAAGAAACAAAGTTAATTCTCAACCCCGATCCAACTCCGATTCAGATTTCAGACTTTTAACGGTTAGGGTCTACAAGTGTTTAGCCACTTCTCGTACTCGGACCAAAGTTTCACTCATAACGTGGTCCATATCTCTGACCTACCCCTCTCACAGGCTGTCACCTTTCTCTTGTTGCCTTTTCTCGGACCATATTCGCGCGACCATGTTGTCTTCTACTTTATCAAGAAACCCATTTTCCATGAAAAGCTCTCTATTTAGCGACTGAATATGAATCAACACCCTTTTCTATGATGAAAATACAATGCAATCTCAGTCAAAACAAAATGAAACAAGTTAGTATACTTCATACAAAGCTAGAATTTAAAGCAAGCAAGAAATAATAAATAGAGTACCTATTCGGGTGACCACTTGGGGTTTGGTGTGGTTCTACCTAGAGTAGGTTCCTATGGCTCCTTATATGCGGTTCGGTTCTAAAGTAAGGGTACCTGAACCGACAGATTCTTCGATCCTCACCCATTATAAGCTCATACAGACTGAGTTCAGTTCAGGGGAATACATTTCCCTATGGCTATACGAAGATGAAGATCTCACGAAGACATAGGTACGGATGTATCCCAAAAGTGATCCACTATCCTACATGGACGTGAAGACCTCACGAAGGAATAGTTTCTTACTCCCACTTAAGAAGGGCAAAATCGAACGGTTATGCAAATACAATATTCAGAAAACACAAAAAAAGAAATTTTTGAACCAATAAAACAGATATACTAGATCATTATACAACCCGAGATATCAAAACATGAATGATGAAATGCAACAAAGGGATCGTAAATTTAAACCAAATTGTCAATTTTCGACAAAAAGACCAAAAGTAATCAACTCGTGGCTTGACTCTCTTATTTGTCCCCAGCGGAGTCGCCAAGTTGTTGAAACCTTTTTGAAATTGACTTTTATTTTAAAAAACAAAAAATGGGAGTCGCCACCAATCCTTTTTCATGAGGTGTGATCGGATCACCTCGTAAATTGATCGTTTTTAATAAATGGCTTGATTTACTAAAATGATGATTTTTTTTGTCTACAAAATTCAGAAAATGGGTTCGGGAGTCGGTTACGCACGAGAAGGATTAGCACCCTCGTTACGCCCAAAATTGGTACCTAATTGATTACTTGATGTCTTTTGTGTCAAAAATTGAAAATTTGAAGAGATTTTAAAATACGATCCTTTATTAAGACATTACTAAATTAATTTTCACGAAAAGAGGCTTATTTCAAGTTAATCAAAAAGAAAGGATCATGTCCCGTAAGTTAAGACACAATGCCTTAGATCCTCGAGAACAAAAATGAACGCCATTTAATCATCATTTAAATCCCGTTTTTATTTTATTTTAAAGTAAATGTTCAACTATCTCGGTTTTAGAAAGAAGCCATATTTAAGAACATGACTTTTCTAATTCCAAAATAGTGAACATTACTATAATTTAAAAAATTTCATTTTTATGCCTCGTGCAAAGACGAATGCAATATTTAAAATGATGTATATTTAGCTTATTCGGGCATTGTTATAACAAAATAAAATAAAAAGGAAAACATATAAAAATGAAACGATGATGTACAAAAAAAATAAAAATACCATACTAGTAAATGACGATGATATAATTATAATAATAAAACACCAATTAACAATGGCAATAATCATATTAATTACTACTCTAATACTAATTAAATAATAAAGGCCAAATAAATAATAATGATAATAAAGTATAAAAGTACATAAAAGGAATATAAATAAATAAATTTTAATTATTGAGAAATGTTGAATAAATAATAAATAAATAAAATAATAAATAAAACAGTTTGTAAAAAAAAAGATTGAAATTAAATAAACCAAGGATCAAATTAAAATTAGAATGAAATTTGGAGTAAAAATCATAATAAAATAAATAAATCAAATAATAAAATAAAATAAGGACTAAAAACAAAAGCGCGAAAGAGGACAGGGGCCAATTAGGAAATTATTCCTCTACCTCTTAAACGCACCATTCCAGGGGACCAAACTAAAAATAAAATAAAATTAGGTGGATAAATTTAAAAGGGAAAAAAGGTTGAAAATAGCACTAGATTAAGAGCATTTAAAAACTTGAAGGTTTAAAAATGCAAATATCCCCTCCCTAAAAAACATGCGAATCCTATTGGGTCAAGTTGGGTATGATCAGATTGGCTGAAAATGACATCATTTTGGCGTCTGAGAATCAATCCCAAAACGGCATCGTATCGCAGTGCCATATAAACAAAAAATTAGAGAAAAAAATCACTTTTCACACCCTTTAAAAAAGAAAATTCATCCTTCTTGTTTTCTCTCTAGGCACAGCCTAGAATTCGGCCAAGGGAGCCATGCTCCGCTGTGGGCCACAAGTCATCGGCGACGGTGGCCGTCACCTCCGATGGTCGAAAAAAGTCCCCTTTTTCTTTTTTTTCTTTTTTTTTAAAAGACATTTAACCCCCTTTTTAAAAAAACTCGATTTGAAATAAAATATCGAAACCCTAAAAATATTAAGAAATCTTTCGATTTCCAGTCATCCCCGACGAGGCTTTTGGCAAACCACCATGGGTTCGGCAACCTTCTAGGCCAGAGGAGGCTCCGGCGACGGTGGAAAAAGGTAAAAACGTTTCGCATTTTTTTATTTTTATATATTTTCGAAATAAAAAATAAAAATTGACAGGATCACCTTTTTTTGTGTTTTTCTCGATTTCTTTTTTTTTTTAAATCCCCCTCTTACAATCTGTTCTTTAGGCTTTTTTATAGCCATTTTACAATATATATATATATATATATATATATATATATATATATATATATATATTTCTACTATTCTTGTGTATTGTGCTTGTTCTTCTTTCTCTTTTTTGTAGGTAGTGGTTGGCGATAGTGGCAGACCTCGGGGCGCGACCATGCTGACGTGGGGGACATGCGGCGCCAGAAGGCTAGGGTTTCTGTTTTTTTCTGAATATTGTTTAGGTTGTTAGGCCATTGGCCCTTTAGGGGTTTTTTTGTAAATTTTAGGCTGTTTGTAATTTTTGGGTTTGGGTTTGTAATTTATTTTTGGTTTTGTTTAGGGCCTGAACAATGGCCTTTACAGGAAAAACGGTCAAATACTTGATAAAGAGACCTTGAATGTTCCTGCATGCCTCATTTGAAGAATGTGTTGTTGGTAAATGATCTCAAAGCCAATCTAGTGAGCATCAGTCAATTGTGTGGTCAATGTATGTTTATTACTTTTACAAAGGACAAGTGTATTGTTACTACTAAAACTAATGAGAAGATCATGGAGGGTGCTCCCACTTTAGATAACTATTACAAGGTGGGGCAATCAATCAATTGCAAAAGAGCTACTCTATCAAAATCAGAGTTATGGCATAAGAAATTTAGGCTTGAAAACTCTAAGCCAGTCAATACACCTATGTTTGTTAATGAAAGCTCAAGGAGTGCTCACTTCTCCAACCACATTCAGAAGCATGATTGGCACTCTACTTTATCTCCAAGTTAGTCGTCCTAATTTGGGCTTTAGTGTTGATATTTGTGTTAGATATCATGTTAAGGTAGTCAAATGAATAATTAGGCATGTGCATACTACCTTTGATCTTGGCATTTGATTTATTAAAGATAGTACAATGTACTTAGTGGAATACAGTTATGTTGATTGGGTTGAGAATATAGTAAATGCAAATATTCGAGTCTTTAAATTATAATGGTTCAATAAGAATGTAACATTTCTTAAAAATACCATATTTTAAATTAATATTACATCATTTAATTAAATCTATCTCATAAAAATAAAACTTTTTCTCAAATATTAAAAAAAACTAATTAACTGAGTTTACTAACTAATTAAGTGATGTTTAACAAACATAATAACAACTTAATATCATTCGCATATTCAATTTTCACTAGATTCGGCGCGTGTAAGATTTTGATTCACACGTGCAACATCGCACGTATTCAACTTTTTGTATGCCAGATGTCAAGTAAAGAAGCCTTAACACGTTTAAAGCTGAACATTCATAAATACTCGTCCAACAAAAAGCTCTCCTCTCCACAGTCTCAGAGCTAACTCCGATTCTCTGTAAGTTCTCTTTTTTATTTTTGTTAATTTTAACATTCTATTTATGTAAATGCTTACAATCAACTTAAATTTTAGTTCTTATTTTTTTATAATTAATGGATTAATTGTTTTCAATGTGTTTGATTAAATGCCAATGTGGGGAGGATTGAAATTTGGAAGCTGTTTCTTTTTCATTGTTCTTTGAAGAAAATTAGGGTTTGAAAGATATAGATTAATGGGTAGAATATCAATTTGGTAGGATTGTACTTATTTGATGCTTTAAGTGCTGTTAGATGCCAAGATTTATGTAAAAATTGCTATAAAAATTATATATTTATGTCTTTTTGTTAATTCCTTTTAAGGGAACTGCAAATATCGTCTGATTTTAATCCAAGAAGATAGGTTTACAAGTAATGTGAATTGGGTCTTGGACTTCATTTTAGTTTTACGCAGGGACAAAGCGAAGTTTATCTTTGGCGGAGAGGGTCAATTAAATTATAAAATTTTAAAGAGGTCAAAGTACAATTTTATCTCTGTATATGCTTGTTATTTTAGAATTTTAAAGGGATTAAACTGAAATTTTTTAATCTTTGGGGGGCCAAAGTGTATTTTTACCATTAAGTTAACTTATAATTTAAAAAACTTAAAGGGAAGCATTGGCATAGTTGTGGCTAGAGTGTCCTGTAGGGTAATTTTGATTGATGTTAGATACATCAGTTCCTCCATTTGGTTTTCTTTTAGCAAAAAGCGCAAAACTAAAAGGATGAGTTGCATTAATTCCTTGAGAAGTCTGTAGCATTATAATATTCTCTTTTTTGGGTATTCTTCATGTCCGTTTTACAGTCTATGTTCAAGGTTCGTGGCTGTCCCTCCCAATAATGTCTTCTCCAAGATTTGAACTTGTGCCTCCCCTTGGGAATGCAATGCGTCTTACCACTGCACCCAACACTTGTTAGTAGCATTATAATATTCTCTGATTAATGATTCAATCCACTTTCATGTGTAAATGTTTTGAGGTGTGGTGATTGTCACTAATAGAATTATGGCACAGAAGAAACGGTGCTGTTATTAGCATTTAGCACTCTGTTATGGTGTCTCATGTTATATAACCGGGGAAGCAAGTATGAATTTAGCTCTGCCCTTTTGGAACTGTCGATCTGTTCCAAGTTTTCATTTTTTTAATGCTTTATTTAGAGATGCATTTGTGAACAAAAAGGCTTCTTTACTTGTGGTGACAATTTTTACTTCCTACTTTCTCTGATAAATTTCTACTTCTAAGCTTTGTTTTTGGTCACTTTCTCTCAGGAAAATTCCTTGGAATGGAGATTGCTACTACAAGGTAGGCTTTCATGATTATTATATTAGATGTGACAGTGAAGTTTTGTCTGAAATTTTCTTTGCTAATTATAAATGGTTCTTGTTATGCTCGCTTCTCATTGTCATGCTTACATTTCCTTGTGATTTTGTCAGGTGTTGTCCTGACAAGCAAGTGTCATGGTTTCCATTAAACCTCAGAGTATTAGACTGGGAAAATTCCCACAGATTTCCATGTACTTTGAGTGTCCGGAAACTAATGATGAGTAATCAAAGGTTGGCTTATTTGAGTATAGATTCTAGTAGAAAGCAACGGAGGAGCCCTATTGTCTGTAAGACATATGCCATCCATGCTGGTTTGGAGGAATCCTCATCTCTACAGTCAGAAGATCCTTTAACTGAAGATGAGCATACTTCCGAAGATTTACCAGAGCAGCTTCTTGCTAAACCACTAAGCAGTGAAGAGGTAAACTTGCATAATTATTTGTAAATACACTTTTATTTTGCTAAAAAAGCAATTTTAAAAATGAATAGAAAACAAAAGGCAAATGGTAAAATCATGAACCAAAAGGAGCCTTGTGCATCATAACTTGTTTGAATGTAATTGTATATATATTTTCACTTAAATGTTTAATGTTAATGTGTATATGCCATTGTACAACAGCTGAAAACCCTACTGGCTGACTCTGAGAGGGCAAAGCTCACCAAAAAACTAAGTGAAGCTAACCAGCAAAACCGCTTCCTAAAACGACAGGTTTGTACATGTATATATTGAGTTGAGGTCTTAGCTTAGATTTGGCATCACACTGAGGAAGAAAAGGTTGGCCAACCATGAAATAGGGATATTGCTTATTTGTTCTCCTAATGGAAATTTTCTCTCTTTTATTGTTAAAAACTTTTGTATTACTGGCTTGAAGAGAGTTTTGTTCATTTAAATGTAAATAGGAAGCACCATGTTCAGCAATAATGTTCTGAAGAATTTTGGTAAAAGACAAATTGATGCCCAAAACACTTCATGAATAGAGTTTGATCATATTCTACAATCAAGGTTTTTATATCTCTAAACAACGAAACAAGCCAAGAAATTTCGTGACTTACATGATATCGCTTTTACAGTGAAAATTGTTAACTGTGTAAACCTACTCGCATTAACCCCGAGCCAAAACAAAATGCCTTCACATCACAAAGTGACTTGTCTATGCTGTCTACAGTTACATATGAAAGAGGAGGCACTAGTCAACTTCAAAAGTGAACTTGCTGTCATGGAACTAGAAATTCAGGTTAATATTCACTTCAGTTACTTTTGTTTTTTCATTCTATATATATGCTCTTTTCCTTTTTCTTATATTGTGGATTGTTAATGCAACCTTATTGAAAGAAAATGTTGACACTTTTCATCAATGCCATGTATGAGATACTAGTGATCAATCAAATTGTAAGGGTAAATTCTTTTGGTTCCAAGCTTGGAAAATTTTCTTGTCTGTATATGCTTTTAGATTTTTAGTTTTAGAAATTCGTGTCGAGGCTTAGACTTTAGAAGAGCTATCGTCGCTGGTGCTGGTGAGGCCAAAATGTTTTTCATATACTTTGAAAATCGGTACTTTACAAAATTCTTCATGCAAAACTTTTCCCTTTGCTGGAATCATGATGCTTTAGATTGAGCAGTTTTTTAGTATACGACTCCTTTCGTAATATGGGAGAGCAATTGCCCTTGGCTCTGTCATAGTTACACCAAAATCTTTGAGTTTTATGTATGCAAAATTGCAGTAAAATTACCATGAAGGTTCTTGTACTAGAAGTCAGATTGTATTTTGCCCCTCTACTCAAAAAATGGGTAAATTAGTCCTTGTACGTTAGATTAAAAAGCATGTCCTTTTGTTAAAAATGTCATCCATTTCTACCGTTAAAAACTGGTTTTTGTACATCAAGATGAGGTACTAGTAGAAATAACCAATATACTCTTTGATCTAACATAAAGGGATTAATTTGCCCTTTTTTGTGTAAAGGGGGCAAAATACAATCTGATTCCTAGTATAGGGCCCTCCATGATGCTTTTACCTCAAAATTGCTCATTCATTATGCCTGTGATTGTTTTGTTAATTGTTCCAACTGGTTAAGTCATCTAAGCATATATCTTGGCCAAAACCCTTTTAAAGTTAAAGCTTCTGTTATTAGATTTGCACATTGTTTTTCATTTACAGGCATTAGTCTTGCTAGCAGAAGAAATATCTAAAGCTGGCATTCCACAAGGTTCTAGAAAAATCAATGGGAGATACATTCAGTCTCATCTTCATACCCGCTTAGAAGGTAATGGTTCCCTTCTGAGTTTTGAGCAACAAAATACTCCATTGTTAACCAACTTTTATGATTTGTATCTTTTTTTGTGTGTGTAGCTGTACTTGAGAAACTGAAGGAACAGCTAAAGGATGTGGATGCCGTCCAATCCAAGGAAATACCCTTATTCTGGTGTGGCATGGCCGAGAGCGTACAAGTTATGGGGTCATTCGACGGATGGAGTCAAGGGGAACACTTATCACCAGAGTACACCGGTTCATTCACCACTTTCTCCACCACATTATTGCTTAGGCCCGGAAGGTATAATCGATCCCTGTGCACTCAATGCATTAGCTGTTATATATTTCGATAAAAGTACCATGAAAACCTCTATAGTAGGAGTCGGATTGCAAGTTGCTCCTGGGCAAATTAGTTCCTGTGCGTTAAATCAAAGAGCAAATTGATTCTTTCTCTTATCTATTTGTATTATTAAAAACTGGCAAGACAATTAAACAGTGACATGTGGCGTTTCATGTGTATTTCATACTGATATACAAGGATCATTTTCTAATAGTAGAAATGGATGAAAATTTTAACAATCTAATGTGTGGGGACTAGTTTGCTGATTTTTTAGTAAAGAAAGCAAAAGGCAATCCGACTCTTAGTAGAGGGGCTTCCATCATATTTGCTTTTAAGTGTTTCTAACTTTCGATTTCATATTTAATGAAGGTATGAAATCAAGTTCTTGGTGGATGGAGAGTGGCATCTATCACCAGAATACCCTACCATTGGTGAGGGATTAATGCAAAATAACTTGCTCATTGTAGAGTAGAGAGTCGAGTATTGGATACAGATTTATGTTAGATATGCGTAAGTCTTTTTTGTAGTCACATTCAAATATGTGTTGAATACAAGTATATATATTATTAGGGAAAATGGAAAGATTTTAGCCTACTTTGATGCAATGATTATGAGCTTTCCAATAGTAAAAGATTTTAGAATCTTTCTAATAATAGTATTAATAAATAAAGAAAAAGAAAGTAAGGAGATTGGTTTGAAAATTAGTGGAATTGAAAAGGGGGGTTTTTAATAGTTGAAAAAAAAAAAACCTTAGCTCTTGAATTTGGGAAAGCTAAAAAGAAGCTTTCATGCATTGAGGGCCCTCATTGTTCCTCTAAAGAAAAGAGGCTGAGTTGTTATCATTATGCACTTACATCCCATATAAATGTTATTATTTTATTATCATTTTCATATGAAAATATGTGTTGAATTGAATATAAATATTATAAAAATAAACTTCAAAAAATATAGATAACACAAAGTGTAAAGTGTTGGTGGAAGCCATCAAAATCAATGGAACCACAATATAAGTCCTTGGTTGAGATTATTAATTAAGAAGATAATGACCCAGAAGCCAATGGCCAATGGAAATCACTAGCTTATTAAATTAAACATAAAAGTTGGAAAAGGCATGGATTATTAAATATATATATATATATATTTATATATTATAAATTTTATTACATATGGTATGGGTGATGTATTTAAAAATAGTATATAATAAATAACGAAATTTGTCATATTTTGACTTTCTTATTGATAAAATTATACTTAAAGATAAAATTGTAAGTTATAATTAAGAATAAATAATTAGTCTAGTGCTTAAAGTAGTAGAGTAATTTGTTTATAAGCTTGAGTTCAATTTTTCTTGCTCGCAAAATTTTCTTTTCTTTTTATCTTTTAAGCTTGTGCCGCCCATTCCCCTATCAGTTGTTAGATTTTAGTTTGACTCAAACTCTGGAAACTTGATTAACTTGTTTATTCAAAAAAAGAAGAATAAGAGATTATCTGAATTATCTAAAAGCTATCAATTTTCTTTTTAAAGATTAAATTAATATTATTTCTTCTCTCCTTCCATTTGATTTTTATTTTTCTCCTCATCTTTCCTTCTTCTTAAAACCCGAACCTTACCTTACTATTCTTTGTTTTTTTTACTGTCGTTGTCACACATCAGCAGCCTTTTCACCCTCTATTGTCATCGTCCAATACACCACCACCTTTTGCCGCCGTCGCCCATATTTTTCTCCTCCTCTACTCTTCATTATTTTCCTGTCGTCGCGGATTTGTGTAAGTGCAGAATTTTTCGATTAATTCAATTAAGACTAAGTAGTTCTCTTTATATTTTATATATTCTGATATGGCCAAATCTGATGAATTATCCTTTCCTTGGTGCTTAAATGTTCAAGATCTGGATCCAAATCATACGGATCAATCATAGCATTGGAGAGTTTGTTTGCTAGTCGTCATAAGCTAGTTAAGTGGTAAATTTCCACTTCAGATCTTAAGTTTCGGTTAAAAATTTGTTGCATGGCCGAACCCTATGAGGGCTTTAGGGAGCTGGTTTTTTATGAATTTTTTTGTTGTGTACAGATCTAAGTGAGTCTTGATCAGATTTAAGTCCTAAGAGCTGTGGATTTAAGTTAGGGCTTCGTGATTACACTTATTAAGTGTGGGTCTTCCCTAAGTCTAAATAACCTAAAACTAAAATAAATATATTTAAATAATGTCATTTGATTGTTGATTTGGGTTTGGTCGAATGACTTAAATGCAAATAAGCAAATAAGTGAGGTGTGGAGCAATGTACGTAATTAAATAGAAAGTCTGATTGTTAAATGTCCTATTTGGGTGATGAAATTGTAAGTGGAATGTGTGTATAGCATGCTAAATTCTGTATTACTATTTAATGTGCATGTAAATTTTCCATGACTGATATTGTGTTATATACGTAATTATGTTACTACTATGTATGACATTGATTGTATTGAGAGCATGTACACATGCCATTGGTTCTGTTAATTGAAAGTATGCAAGGCATACCTCGATACTGTTTACCGAAAAGCATGATAAGCATGGCATTGTACTGAACTATTATTAATAAGCATGATGTGCTTCACTAATTGTATGCCATAATTGCATTTGCATGGGGTGGGATGGAGGAGTTTCGTGGAGAACCAGACGACATTTAAAGTCCGCAATATTGTTGTTAGTACACTACACCGGAGATTTGAGGAGATTGGGCGATTTATCGTGTTTTTACTGGTAGCTTGTTTGCATTTTTACCAACAATTTTATCTGCATACTGTTATTGGTGGTTTTAACCACCACGGACTTGAACCCTTACTGTATTGGAGTTCAGATGAGGGTTCTGGGGAACTCGTGGTGTATAATGGATGAATTGGTAGGATTATTGCATTGAGTCATTTAGCATGCTATACTCAAATGCTGTAATGCCATGACAAATTGGTTGATCTGTTTAATAAATGAATGTCTGTTTGATTGATTAAATGCTTATATTGTATGGACTCACATTGGGATTTTTAAGCTCACCCCTTAATTTTTCAGGATTAGGCTCGGATTCGACATTCGGAAGTTTCATTAAAGATTTTCTAGCATTAAAGTGTTTTTTTAATTACTTTGGTATTATTTTATTTGGGGCAATATTTTTAGGGTAAATTACATCAACAGTCACTCAACTTTGGGGTAACTGACAAAACAGTCACTTAAGTTTCATTTCAGTCACTCAACTTTTAAAAAGTTACAAAACAGTCCTTTTTGCCGTTTTTCGTCACAGACGTCGCGGCAAAGTGACATGGCAGGTGACGACATGGGTAAATTACACCAACAGTCACCCAATTTTGGGGTAACTAACAAAACAGTCACCTAGGTTTCATTTCAGTCACTCAACTTTCGAAAAGTTACAAAACAGTCACCCACGTTGGTGAAGCAGCTCCTCCTCCTCCTCCTCCTCCTCCTCCTCCTTCTTCTTCTTCTTCTTCACCTTCATTTTGGCTAAGGATTCAGAGGGGAAACCAGCACTTTCAGTCGAAGAAATCAAAGCCCAATGCACTGTCAGATGATCTCCAAACACAAATGGACAACTTTCTGCCATGTTTTTTAAACTGAGGTTCTCTTACTTTTAACATTTTGTAATGTGTTTGTTTGTTTATACATGCAGGAGATGATGTTCGTAACACTGGATAATCCATCGAATGCAGCGGAATGGGCAATGGCAGAGATGATAAACCAACCTGAAATCCTCCAGAAAGCAACGGAGGAAATAGAAAGAGTTATTGAAAACCAGAGGTGGGTTCAAGAGTCTAATATTCCAAGACTCAACTACGTAAAATCTTGTGCAAAGGAAGCATTTCGGATTCACCCCATTTCACCCTTCAACTTGCCCCATGTCTCAAATGCCGGTGCGATCGTTGCTGGCTACTTTATCCCCAAAGGCAGCCATGTTTTGCTTAGTCGACTAGGCCTAGGCCGGAACCCTAAGGTTTAGGCCGAGCCATTGGGGTTCAAACTTGAGCGACACTTGAAGGATGGGTGCATTGAAGAAGTTGATCTGACAGAGAGAGAACTGAGGTTCATATCGTTTAGTACAGGGAGACGTGGGTGCAATGGGGTGGCTCTTGGAAGTGCAATGACAGTGATGGTGTTGGCAAGGCTGATTCAAGGATTTTCATAAAGGGTGCCATCAAATGAGGATAACATCGATCTCTCCGTGTCGGAAAATGATCTTTTCATGGCGAAACCTTTGCATGCAATGGCTAAACCTTTTCATGACACCCACGTTGGCAAGTAACGAAGAAGAAGGAGGAGGAGGAGGAGCTGCTTCACCAACGTGGCAAGTTAACTTGCCACATTAGTTGGTTAACTTGCCACGTCAGCAATTCTGTTAACACCCTAACGGTAACTGTTAATTAGTAACTGTTTTATAACTTTTCAAAAGTTGAGTGACTGAAATGAAACCTAGGTGACTGTTTTGTCAGTTACCCCAAAGTTGGGTGATTGAAATAAAACCCGATCACCCATCAGCTTTGCCAACGTGGCAAGTTAACTTGCCACATCAGCTGGTTAACTTGCCATGCCAGCAATCCCGTTAACCCCCTAACGATTACCGTTAATCAGTGACTGCTTTGTAACTTTCATAACGTTGGTGACTGTTTTGTAACTTTTTGAAAGTTGAGTGACTGAAATGAAACCTAGGTGACTGTTTTGTCAGTTACCCCAAAGTTGAGTGACTGTTGGTGTAATTTACCCTAATTTTTATTTAAGTATGGACTGTGGTATAGGACATTCTGAACTGAGACTTTAACATGCATGAGTTTTAATAGAAACTGAACAAATTTGAAAATTGGCCTAATATGACTTAAAATATGGGTTTTTCTATGAAAATCAAACACAATAATTTTTCTACTGCACAACAATAAAACTAAGGTTTTTCCGATGTAATCAACTAACCTTTATTTCAACTAATCTTTCTCAACTTAAAATAAGGGATTTTTCCCTTATTTTTTATAAAACACAATAACCTTTATCAACTATTCTTTATCGAGTTGCTATTGACACAATAACATATGATAGAATTTCAACTAATCTTTATCGACTTAAAATAAGGGATTTTTCTGATGTAATCAACTAATCTTTATTTCAAACGGCAAGACCTTTTAATAAATTGAGCTTAACAGGGGACGACCTAATTAACAGGTGTTTTTAACAAGCTTTATGCAACCATGCTAAGTTTTTCGGAAACTTCACAAAATAGTGATTTTACAACCAGACATTTTTTCTTAGCAATTTCGGTGGCTAATGTAACTTTCAGAATTCGGTCATAATGTTTAGGCTGGATTTGGAAGGTTAAAAAATTAATTAACAATAATGCATTCAATATGTGTGATATTAAAATAAAAAAATAAATTAAATAATAGATATGCATGATACAATTAAAATGTAAATATTATCTTAAAATAAAGTTTTGGTTCAGTGGTAAAGTAGCATAGATTGAAATTCTATCATATGTAATTTTTTTTTTAGGTTTTATAAAAAAATAAAAAGACCTCATGAATAATATAACTTATTTTAAATATGGAAAGACATTTTTGTAATTTCTCTAATCAAGTTGGTTTCTAGTTGACTCAGTCAGAGACTTAAATAATAATAGAGATTTTTTTGAGATAAATTCCTTGAATTTAGTAACTTCCTTGAAATCTTTCGTGGTTCACATTACTCATGAAATTTGGTAGTTTTTCTCAATTTGATCCTTAAATTTGAATTTCATTAAAGTATGATGTGACACTTTGAAATTGTGACACTTCTTTATTTGAATTTTTTTAAAAAAAATTATATAAAATCACAAATTTTCATTATTCGGACCCTAAATTTGAATTCTATTAAGGTGTGATGATATGGCATTTTGATATTATGCCACATCATCATACCTTAATGATATCCAATTTTGGAGACCAAATTAGGAAAACTTGTCAATTTCAAGGGTTAATGTGAACCCAAAATTGAGACCAAGTAAAAAAAGTTATCAACGTGAATGACTAATATATTTAAATGCATGTAAATTGTAGGGTGTGCCTTATATTCTTATCCTAGTTAAACTCTGCTCTATTTTCCCAGTTGGACTCTAATTATGATGCAATTTTCCGAACTTGGAGGGTTTGAGAAATGGCTCAATTGGGTTGGATCGTCTTGAAATGGCTTAATAGGTGGAAACCTCGACCCGTAGTAGTAGTAGCTAAAGAACCTTAGCTATATTAAAGCTAAGACCCGCTTAACTCACAAAGCTAATACCCGTTTAACTCACAAAGCTACTAGAACCTTGGTATAAGTAAAGTCGCCATACCTCGGGATGGTGAACGGAGTGATAAGACAATTTGAACGCCACAAATTTAGAAAAGTTTGATAAGTTCGGTTTAGTTCAATGAAGAACCGAAGAGAAAATCTCTCACAAATAAATTTTAATTCTGATATATTGTGTCTTCACCTTACAAAATGTTCAAGCCTAGCTTTATATAGACCTATAGGTGACCTTTCAAATTCGACACCTAATGTATCCAGAATAGCTATTAACACATTCATTCAAAGCAATTAAATTCGATCATGACTAATGGAAGTTATTTGAAAGGTCATGTCTCTTTACTTGTTCCATGTGTAGTTGAAAAGTCATGTCTCTTCACTTGATCTATAAGTATTTGAATAGTCATGTCTCTATACTTGATGAAGGCTTAATGATCCTTTAATGAGCAGTTTTGTTGTCCCTTCATTTCCCTTTTGTTGTCCCTTTGTTTTTCCTTTGATTGAATGTCATAATGCTTGTGCAAAGATCTCTTAAAATGGCATCATAATGAGCTTTGAAGACATGAAAACCAATCAGATTTGAAAAGCCATCTTTGTCTAATGAATAGTCACCTACAACAAGAGTAAATAGACTTTAAACATTTGCAATCTTTTCATATTCTTATTCAACTATAAACTCCATATTAACATACTATAACTCACGCATTTATGAAGAGAAACAGCCAAAATAAATAACACACTTCACACACTTAAGAAACAAACTCATGCTTAACATAATTAACATGTAAGATGCATAAATGCATGACTTAATTAAAATGCAAACTTATTTAACATATGAGTTTCATAATGCATGACATAATTAAAACACAAACTTAATTGACATATGAGATGCTTTTATGCATGACTTAATTAAATGCAAAACACATAATGCAAGACACAATTTAAAGATGCAAACTTATTAAACTGAAAACTTAATTAAAGTTCTTTAAATTTTCCCATGATTAATCAAACCCAACAAAGGTTTTATCCAACTCTTGAATCAGCATTTGACTTTGACTTGGCCCAACCAAAACAAGAATAATTTGAACTTGATTCAAACATCCACACATAGACCCGATAAGCTCTTCTTTGACCCATTTGACTTGGTCCCCCATAGTTGGCCCAATTGGAAAATGTAAAAGTTCAAACTTGGATTTGAACACTTCTTGAATAGCTGGATTTAGAAAAGTTAGTCCATATTCATCTTGTTTCATCTCATCAAGATTGGATTCAGTCTTCATGCACAAAATCACATCAAATTATTCCAGGGATATTTCAGTATGATTAGAACTATAATCTAAGCCTATTTAAAGGAGTCATTGTATCTCTGTTTTGAGGTGCCAATTAGCAAGAGCCATTTTTTTAGAGTGACAAAATGTAGTCGCATAAGAGTTTTGGTGAGAGTTTTGTAGTAATTATGGAAAGTATTTAATACCCCTTTTGTGAGTGCTCTATAATATTTAGGGTTTTGTTTATCGATTTGCTTTTTGGGATTTTAAACTTTGTATTCAGAGTTTTGGGTAATGTACATGTTGTACATTTAGGTTATTTTCTCCATATTGTACTCTCGTTCATTTACTCATTTAGTAAAAAGTTGAGTCCTCTTTTGCTCGTAGTTTTTTGTCCTCTACGGAGGAGTTTTCCACATGAAATACTTTTGTTAACCCTTTTTAACTTTTCTTGTTCGTCATTTATATAGGTCGATCCCTAAAAAATTGGTATCAGAGCTATAGTTCAGCTTCCGCAGATCGAATCGTTTGGTGGCATAACGTCTTTTGATATTGAGAAGTTTAACGGACCACAAATTTCAATTTCTGACAATTTCAAATAATTACGGAGGTAGTTGATGTGGCCAATGACAAGGGTGATGATTCGTTGTTCTCTACATATAATTCAGTTGAAGATGTAGTCATGTTAGATGTCAGAATGTGCCTGATTTAGAGAAGAATCTCATCCCCTTTTGGTCTTTAGGACTCGAATGGTTCGTTGATTGTTTTGTGGCAAGGTTGGTCACAGAGGGTTACTATCAAGTGGAGAGAGTTAATGTTTTCTCGCCTATTCAAGTATTAGTGGCTCTTGTTGCATTATACAACTTTGATTTGAAGACTTGGAGACTTTCAGTTTTCAAGTTCGAGCAATTTAGACTTGGTTGGCATTCTCCAAAATTTGAGTTAGGCTCCGAGGCGTGGTAAATACGAGTCAAGGTGGAGAATTGTAGGGTGTGCCTCGTATTCTTCTCCCAGTTAAACTCTGCTATATTTTCTCATTTGGACTTTCATTATTCCAGAGATATTTTAGTTTGATTAAAACTCTAATCTGAGCTTATTTAAAAGGGTCATTGTATCTCTGTTTTGAGGTGCCATTTAGCGAGAGCTTATATTTTAGAGCGACAAGATGTAGTCGCATAAGAGTTTTAGTGAGAGCTTCATGGTAATTATGGAGAGTGTTTCATACCCCTTTTGTGAGTGCCCTATGAGATTTAGCATTTTGTTTATCGGTTTGCTCTTTAGAATTTTGAGCTTTGTATTCAGGGTTTTGGGTAATGTACATGTTGTACATTTCGGTTATTTTCTCCATATTGTACTCTCGTTTGTTTACTCATTTAATGAAAAGTCGAATCCTCCTTTGCCTGTGATTTTTTATCTTCTTTGGTAGAGTTTTCTACGTAAAATATTTGTGTTCGCTCTTCTCTACTTTTCTTATTCGTCATTTATACAGATCGATCCCTAACATAAATCCACATCCTGCATGTGAATTAAAAGCCAATAATATATAAAAAAAAATGTTTATATTTGATACTTTGAGAGAGTAGATGATGATATCTATCAACAATTTTTAAAAATAAATACAAATGATTTCATTTTAATATACCTTATCAGGTATTCTTTTTATAAAAATTAAAGTCTAAAACTTAAATATTCATTTTGACATACCTTATCAAATGATTTCATTTTAATATACCTTATCAAATATTCGTTTTATCTGCTTTGCAATGTCAACCTTCATAATTCTCTTTACTCCATTTAGGTTTAATGGATGAATTGCAGTAAGTTATAAAATAAAGTCATATCATAATAAGGAAGCAAATGTGTCAAAATGTACAATTACAAGCTTTAAAGGTTGTCGGCTCCTACAGCACTAATGTTACAAATAATAGGCTGCATTCATAATGCCAAAGACTTGGCTCCAACATCTACCGGTCAAACTAAAGGATTCTGGTATGTTCCAATTACAAGTGTTGACTGGATAAAATAAAATCTTATTGATTATCAGATAGAAAATAAATGCGCAGAGAAAAAGAATTTCATCAAAATCGATTCTTATTTTATTTAATTTCAAGTTGAATAGATAAAGAGTAATTAAAATCTGATTTTGTTAGCTAGTAATATAAAAAGATGTGGTTGATTGTTTATTTTCAAACACACTCTTATCTTAACATCAATATAAACCAATCTTTCTTTTTAGGTATATCAATTAATTCCTCATTTACACTTTTACTTAATTAATAATAAATGTCCTTAACTTACTTACATTTCCTGGCTCTCCCACTTCCTATAGTGGTCAAATTAATTAACAATTCTACATTCAAAAAGTTAATTAAAATACATCATAAAATGCATTATAATTCTAATCTACCATCATTATGATATAAATACAAAATATATATATGTTATATGAACCTTTATTGCATTTTCTTTTTTCTTTTTCCTTCTTTTTAACATTACTTTAAGATTTTTTTTATCTTACAAAAACATATATTTATATATTTTTTTGGAAAATTGTATATTTTTTTAAGTATTTTAAAAATATCATATTTTGAATGAGGTGTTATGAAACAATATATTTACTATTAATAAATCAAATATAAATAATAAAATAAAATAACATTTAGTCTTTGAATTTGGCATTTTTTCTCAACTTGATCTTTAAATTTCTTTTGTCTACATTAATCTCAAAACTTGGCAACTTTTTTTCAAATTGATCCCTAAATTTGGATTCCATTAAAGTGTGACATGGTACTTTGAGATTGTGCCACATCTTCATATAAAAGTTTTAAAATTTTATAGAAAATCTAAAAAAAAAATTAAATTCATATGATGATTTGAAACAATATCAGAGTGCAACATCATCATATACCTTAACTGAATTCAAATTCATGGAATAATTTTGAGATGTCAAATTCTAAGGCTAATGTGAACCAAAAAAAATTAGAGACCAAATGTGAAAGATTACCAAATTTAAGGATTAAATGTTAATTTACCCCGACTACTATTATAGCCTTCAGCTTTTTCTACAATGGCATTCCACATCTAAAACAGTGAAACTAATGAGCTAAAGGGCTAAGACTCAGAGATAAATTCATGAATGGATAAACCTTATCTGATTTTTTTCGTTTTTTTCTTTTTGTCATAGCTATTAGCTAGTGTACCCCATGGCCATCTTCATAATTGAACCACATATAACCTTAACACTAACCTTTTACCTTTTTTTTTTTTCCAACCTATCTAATAATAATAATAATAATATCTAGGACTAGGTTTTTCCTTTTAGGACAAATCTTCCCTATAATTAATTATTTTGTTGCTATTATTGCCAGTACGGAATGTGTTGCCATTAAGTTAGCTAGTAATTTAGAGTGATTTTGGAATCGGATTAGATTAATTAGTTAGATTAATTGAATTAAAAATTAGGGTTTTTTATCAAAATAGGATAGAAAAAAATGACAGAAATGGGATGTGATCCCAATTATTTACCGAAATGGGGTGGCCAGGGTGGTCACGCCACTCCCATAGGCGGCACCACCCTGGTGTCAGCACCCCCTGCAGCAAACAGCAGCAAAACCTACAGCAAACAGTTACAAACAGTTAAGTAAACAGTTACAAACAGGAAAAAAGTAGAATAATGGTCTGCAATAGGCGGCACCACCTGGACAATGTACTGCCAGAGGCGGCACCAAGCCAGGTCAATGGCTTGGCAGAGGCGGCACTAGCCCACCTTAAATAGCTCCCCTCATCCTGGAAAGGTTCTTGCTGCAGAAGAAGAAGAAGAAGGCCGGAAAAAGAAAGAGGAAGAAGAAAGAAAGAAGGAATAGGGAAGAAATCAGGGGAAAAAACATTTGGAAAATTAGGTATATTTTTCTTGAAATAATGTTTGTGTTCTTTGTTGTTAGTATATTATTATATTAGATATTAAATTTTATTTTATTAGTTATTTGTTGTAGTAAACTATTAATAAGTATTGTTACTTACTTAGGATTAGTAGGTTAAACCTTAAAACCGTAAAAAAATAGTTATGTTAACTTAGTTAGTATGTTAGTATATATTAATATGTTAGTTTTTAACATGTTAGTTTTTAACACTAACATTATTTTATTTAGTATATTGTTATTAGTTAATCCTTAATGATTAATTTAGATAGTATATAGAATAGTTATTATTATTGCTAGTGTAATATGTTGTTAGTAAAAAATGGTAAATGTTATTTTAATTAGTATTATATTATTGTTGATAATATATTATAATTATTGTTAGTATAAAAAAACATTAATAATAGAAAACATTATGTATTAAAATAAAAAATATAAAATAATAAGATACGAAAATAGTATATTTTTAAAAGTAATCGAATTTGAGAAAAAGTGTTAGTATATTAATGTTAGTTAGTATGTATATTAATGTGTTAGTATATTAATATGTTAGTTAAAAACCCTAAAATAATATTGTTAGTTAGTATGTATATTAATGTGTTAGTATACTAATAAACATTACTTTAAAACCCTTAGAATCTTAAATAATATATTGTTTGTTAGTATTTACTTTAGTATTACTCTAAAAAGTTAATATTTTAGTTAGTATATTTTGGTTAGTATTATTAATATTGTTAGTATAGTAAAATTGTTAGTATAGTAAAAAACCTAATTATTTTTGTTATTTTTAAATTTTTTAGTTTTGTTTTAAAGCTATTCTATTTTGTTTGTTGATTTTGATTTGTTAGTAAGTTATTTGTTTATATTAATTAATTTTTTATTGTGAATGTTATGTTTTAAATTTTGTTTGAGAAATTTTGTTTATTTTTTAACAGATTGACCATTGAAGATGGATGATCAGTTCTTCGTATGCGTTTATTTCGATGGAATCATCTTGACAACAACCGTTGGATGCATATTTGAATGTCGACAACAAATAGCAATGAGATTTAATAGAAATGTCTTGTTGGATGATATGAAGGGAAGGATTAACGCAAAAATTGTTAGACGTTGTGGGAGATCGATTTCGAGAATTTTCTACAAGTTTCCAGTTTCAGCAGATCCGATCAAATTCACAGAAATGGAACTTGTAGACGACGAAGACGTGGAGACAATGATCGCTCTTTACTGTGGGAATGGGAGTAACAAAAATGCACCGATTCACTTATTTGCTGAGTTAGTCGGTATTGTGCAATATGAAGACATCAATGCATATGGTGAAGAACATGGGGCTGAAGAACCGTGCATAATGCCTCCAATATCGTATGTTGATGCCGACTCAACTATACATGGGATCGATATCGATCTTAATATTACACCCAATATTGATGTTGTTGGTGATGATGGACACGATAGTTGTGATCATTGTGAGGAAGAGGTCGATATTGACAGTGATCCCGATATGGACGATATACCTGATGATATTGACGATGAAGACGTGAATGACGATGGGAACAGTACTGCGTCTTCTGTCGGGAACCAGATGCGATGTATTACGATACACAATAATCCTGGGCCACACATGTCGCTCATAGACCCCGACGCAGCGCGTGTAACTGAGTTTCCGGAGTACCCTGAAATATGTCATGCTCACCGGGTCGCCGTAAATTCCGATCATGAGGAGTTATTCGTAGGCCAGAGATTCAGAAGTAAAGAAGAGTGCTTATTTGCTATTAAACGGTATAGCATGGATATATCAGTGGATTACAAAGTCGCAGAGTCTAAATCGACAGTATATATTGCGGAGTGTTGGAAGGCTGCGGAAGGCTGCAATTGGCGGATACGAGCTGCATTCATTCAAAAATCGCAGATGTGGGAGATAAGAAAATTGGTTGAGTCTCACACATGCAGATCGACACGTATGACAGAAGATCATCGAAAACTTGATTCCAAAACTATATGTACATGTATCATGCCAATGGTGAAGGACATGCCGACTATTAAAGTTTCGGTACTGATTGCTGAAATACAAGCACGATTCCAGTATCGAGTATCATATCGAAAGGCGTGGATAGCTAAACAGATGGCAATGGAACAATTGTACGGGGATTACGATTCATCGTATAACGAGCTATAAGGATGGATAGCTGCTATGCGGGAGTACATACCAGGAACTGTGATTGAGTTACAGACACGACCTTTTTACGACCCAAATGACCAATTACAGCCGGGGAAAAGAATTTTTCATCGGATGTTCTGGATGTTTGATCCATGTATACGGGCATTTCCACACTGTAAGCCATTTGTGCAGGTGGATGGGATATGGCTATACAGAAAATATACACAGATCTTACTTATTGCGGTTGCTCAAGACGGCAATAGGAACGTGCTCCCAATAGCGTTCGCAATAGTAGATAAGGAGAATATAGAATCTTGGGAATTTTTCTTGACCAACCTGCGGAGGTATGTTATTAGCAACGATAATATTTGCATCATCTCCGATAGAGGGAAAGGACTAATTGCCGTAATTAGGCGTTCCGGTGTGCCATGGAGATCCGTTTACTGCATCCGTCACATTGCAGCTAACTTTCTTCGAGAGTATAAGAATCCAAACTGGAAGAGAGAAATGGTGAAAATAGGTAAATGATAACCTATATTTTCAATATAAGTTTAATATTTTTTTGTTATCCAGTTACCGTAACTTACATTTTTTAAAACATGTACAGCGTACGAGTTAGAGCCACATATTTTTCACCAAATGATGACTCAACTTGAGAGTGACATAGAAGGTCAAACGAACAAATCTTTTCGGGAGTGATTGGGTACAATGGAGCCGTGGCAATGGGCTCAAAGTTTTGACGAGGGCTTTCGTTATGGTCAAATGACCACAAACCTGGTGGAGGGGGTCAACGATGTGTTGTTGAAAACACATCTACCGATTTCATCTGTCTTCTCGGCTACATTCTGTAGGTTGGCAACCTTGATGCCAAGAATGGGTGAACAACAAGTCAACCAGATGGATGCGGGACACGTGTTTGTGGAAGATGTCAGGGATGCATTGATTGCAAACCGCCGGATTGCGAGGTCGATGACTGTAGAAATATATTCACGACAAATGGAAACTTTTCAAGTTATGGAGTCTATAGGTCGTCGACCCGGTTTGCCACCTAGGTCTTATGGAGTCGATCTTCGGAACAGACAGTGCGAATGCAGGAGGTTCCAAACACTTCATTATCCGTGTGCACATGTTGTGGCAGCGTGTGCTAAAGCGAACCTTAGTGTTGAACATTTTGTCGATGATATGTACACGCTAGAGCGTACATTGCGTGTCTGGGAAAATGAGTTCCCTGTCCTGCCCGACCTGTCTACATGGGAGGTGCCTCGGACGACTTTCGAGCTTGTCCCAGACAGAGCGCTACGCAGGAATCCGAGAGGCCGTCTGCAATTATCCAGAATCAGTAATGAAATGGACTTTAGGGAGAAATCCGACGGTAAGCGCTGTGGAATATGCAGGTTAGGTGGTCATAATCGAAGTAAATGCCCGCAGTGAAACTATCATGTTGGACAATCGTCACGAGCGACAGGGAATTGAGCTTAGTTTTCATTAATTTCAACATTTTTGAGATTGTTATCATGCATATTAACTACCCCAGGTTTGAATTTATTTTTTCGTTGTATGTTTCGAATATGGACATGGATTTTGGTATTAGTGTGGTTTGATAAAAAGAAAATTTTAGAAATGTGGAGTACAGAAATGTGGTTAAATTGCAACTAAGTCTCATGTGTAAAGTAAACAAATCAATTTAGTTGTTGGTGTACAGTGAGCTGTTGGTGTCATGTCTTAAAATCTTGTTACGAAATTTTAAAGTTCCAAATCATCAAAAATCATAACAATATTAAGTAATCATAGCTACAAATAATCAAGTTAATTTTATACAAATAAAGTATAAACATCGTAATATTTACAAATACAAAATACAAGAAAATCAAGACCAGAAGAAACACCTTAAAACTGATGGTTCGATGGTGTAGTCCTCGGTGTGTACTTCTACGGTGGTCGACGTTCACGTCGTCCGTGCCTGCGACGACCAACATCCTCGTCAGTCTCCGGTGGGGGTCCAGATGGCGGTGTGCTAAACATGGCCGAAAAATCATGTCGCTCGAAGGGCATAGATGAACTCGAGCCAGATAGAGTGTCCTGATGCAGTGGATACGACCCAGGATACAAGCCGGGAGTGCCGTACTGCGGTGTGTACGATCCGAATATATCAACCCCGTACTGGTATCCACCTCCTGACGAGCCCGGAAAATTGTCAGTGCCTGGCACATATGGATGATATGAATGTGCATCCGAATGTGATTGTAATTGCTCGGGCTCCGGCTCGGCCTCCGGCTGGGGATCAGGATCTGCAGCTGCCTCGGCCTCCATATCTGCCACTGGCTCGTATGCCCCATGCCGCTGCACATGTGGGGGGACTACAGTCGACTGCCCTCCGAGTATGTATGGCTTCCCCATACTAGAGTACCATTGTATGTACTCTAATGGTGGTTGAAGACTGGAAGCCATATCCATCCGAGGCATTCGGGACATGCGATCATTCCACACCGCAATAAATTGACCATGCCTAACCCCCCAATCCAAGTCTGGTCTCCCTCTCTTATTTTTGCAATGAACCTCTCCCACCTAGCACGGCGGTTCCGGGATGTATTGGACGCAACCAAATTGCCGCAGTACTCGGTCCCCGTGATACCACTCTACTACATAGAAACAGACAATTGGTGCGTTTGTGCACCACATATACGAGTGGATATAGGAGGACAGGGGTATAACGGCTGCAATTTCTGGTCTACGGTATGGCATCCATATAAACTGCACGATTAATAACATTGTTAAAATTAAACACAGTATGCGTAAGATATACAAACTACTACGTAACTAATATTGGAATCGCTTACCCCTTCCCCGGCATGTTGTTCAATCATAAGCCGGTATATCGGGACAGTGTACGACCTCCCGATACCCGGATAATTACTCCACCTACAAAAAAAAATTAAGTCAAATAGTATTAATATAAAGAAATTTCAATTAAAAACAAGTTATATTTTATCACCTGTTCACTAACGGATATACGTATGGTTGGTGGGTAACTGATGCCAAGAATGGCATCCGATACAGAGCCCAGGACTGCAATAGTGTAAGGCATCCGCCTATGTCTCCGGTCGTTGGGTCTGTCGTCCGACAAAGCTCACGGTACAACCACGTAAGAACTGCGGAGCCCCAACTATACGAGCGAGCATTGCTTAAATCAGCCAATAGGGGTAGGTACTGAATATGAACCCTATTATTGTTTGCACTAGGCATCAGTATACCCCCTATGATGTGCATAATGTACGCTCGACTAGCGCACATCAAGTCGCCTTCAGTGGCATCAGCTGATATATGTTCGTACCTCGCTCTCAGCCATGTAAATTTTAATTCTGTAAAATATTTTCCATTATTGCCGTACGAGTGCCCTAGTAGGCTCTGACAGAGGGTAAACGGGTCAGCTACCGCACTGACGCCCGTAACGGGACTCCCTTGGGAGCCCAAGCTGCAGTGCAACATCCTCTAGAGTGACTGTGCACTCTCCACACGGAAAATGAAAAGTGTGGGTCTCCGGGCGCCAACGCTTGACTAGTGCGGATATTAAATCATACCGCAAGTCAAACGTCCGGATCAGTGCTGCTGACCCGAATCCAGCTTGCTCTATATATGGCATCAGTCGTTCATCCGGGGGATTTTTTACGCCATTCACCCGGCCCCGTAATACACGGTACGAGTCCTGACAGTGTTAAATCATAAAAAGATTACTACTTATGTAGAATAACATAATTTATTATGTAGCTATTTTGTTAATATAACCTGTGATTAATAAATAACGATACATTACTATATTATTAGCAGCGTCGCATATGTGAGGAACTTTACTAATCAATGAAGCCATTTCCGTCTCAAATCAATTTTTTACCTACATAAAAAACAATAAATCTATATTCAATTAGTAACAAATAACATGCCAGTACTAATAATATAATAAGAACATCATGTAAACGACGCATAATAAATATAATTTTATTATTTATACAAACATCATAATATTAAGTCAAATATTAATTAGAGTTTTTTACAAACAATGATAATAACTAATAATAATATTTACGGTTTTTAATAATAATATTATATTAACATAGCTAAAGTAATAATAATAATTTTTACGATTCCTTAATAACAATATTACGTATACGTATACCTTTTTCTAATAAAACAATTGATTAACAAAAAATAATTTAGTACATAATTATTATATATATATATACGAGCCTTTGTCCGTTTATTTTATATTATTTTAGTACATAATAATTCAAATATATTATTTACAGACACATTTTAGTGCATAATAAATCAAATATTTTATTTTACTATTTTCGTATTTTATTATTTTATTTTTTTTTTACTACGTAATATTTCAAATGTATTGTTTATTACTTTTTATATATCAATTTAGTAAAACCACTTATTTTAACTATTTATTCGTATTTTCCTTTTCTCAGATTCTATTACTTTAAAAAATATACTATTTTCGTATTTTATTATTTTATATTATTTATTTTTATACATAATGTTTTATGTATTATTTAATGTTCTTTAACAATAACTATAATATATACTAATAATAGTAATATAATACTAAATAAACATTTACCATTTTTTACTAACGATAATATTACACTAACAATAATAATATTGTTTTATATATACTAACTAAATTAATTATTAAAGTTTAACTAATAACAATATACTAACTAAATCATGTTAGAGTTAAAACTAACATATTAATACACACTAACATAATTTATTAACTAACATAATTAAATATTTTTTAGGGTTTCTATTCTAACTACCTATTAATCATAATAGTATTTAACTAACTTACTACTAACTACTACTTAAACTACTAATGTTAGTTATAAACTAAGTCATAAATAAAAATTAACATATAATAAAATTATTAAAACTACTTAAACTACTTACATTATAAACTACTAACAACAAATATGTCATAAAAAAAAATTAACATAATAAAATAATTTAATAAAATAAAAAATCAACAACACAAACATTATTTTAAAAAAATTATACCTAATTTTCTCCTAATTTTTTTCCCTTCTTCCTTCTTTTCTTCTTCTTTCTTCCTTCTTTCTTTCTTCTTCCTTCCTTCTTTCTTTCTTTCTTCCTTCCTTCTTTTCTTTCTTCCTTCTTTCTTTCTTCTTCCGGCGTGCTCCTTCTGTTTGTTTCTGCTTCTCCTTGTGGGGGGGGGGACGAGGGAGGGAGGGGACCATTTAAGGTCCCCAGCAGCAGAAGGTGACAAACGGGCATGCAGGTGCCGCCTATGGGAGGGCATTGTTCACCCTGGTGCCGCCTATGGGAGGCCATTCTTCACCCTGGTGCCGCCTCTGGCAGTGCATTTTCCAGTCTGATGCCGCCTCTGCCATTCCATTTTTCACTTTCCACTGTTTGCATGCATGCCTCACACTGTTTTGTTTCTGTTTGCTGCAGATTTTGCTACTGTTTGCTGCAGGGGGTGCTGACACCAGGGTGGTGCCGCCTATGGGAGTGGCGTGACCACCCTGGCCACCCCATTTCGGTAAATAATTGGGATCACATCCCATTTCTGTCATTTTTTTTTCTGTCCTATTTTGATAAAAAAAACCTAAAAATTATTTGGTATATCAATCTAGACAAAGGAATTGAATCAACCTTTGAATGAGTCGTTCAAAATCATTAAAATATTGAAATTTGGGATAGAAATAAGTGGTTGAATCAGTTTATATTTTTTTAATTATTTATTTAATTATCGTTAGATCAACAGTTAAATCGATTGAATTGAAAATTGATGACCAAATCGATTTGATAATTGATTTTATTTTTAAAACATTGCTTAGACTTGGCTCAAATGTAACCTTTATTGATGTTTCCAGGTTTCTTTTTTTTATGATTTTTTTTTTTCAATTTGTGATTAAATTTTGGGTCTCAATTTTTTTAACACCCAAAATTCGGCCTAGTCATTATGGTCGAATCTAGAGAAATTATATCAATTCACTTTAAAAATTAATTTAAAATCTAGCTTAGAAATTGTGTGATCTGAAATCTTAATTTAGCTAAACTCATACAAGTTTCAGGAAATTTTTAAGTTTGAAAACACCTATTTAATAGCCCGATCTCTTAATTAAAATAATTCGAACCAACTTATGTGGAAAACCAATTCGAGCTCCTGCTGCCATCTGGTCCTAAACTTGTTGGTTACCTGAGAGAATAACAAACAATAGTGTAATTTACGAGCTCAGTGTGTAACATATCCCAAGCAACAAATTAAATATACATAAATAACAGTTGCATTTTCAGATATAAATTCAAACATATTCTCATATACTAATTCAGATATATTTCATAATAAGATACAGAAGTGTAATCAAATTTAGATACAGATGCCGTCACAGTAGTATGTCACTCATAAAAAGTGCAGCTGAGCTGTCACCGCCAAAATTGTATAAATTCTGCCAGAATACACTTCCTCTATCAAATCTCATCCCAATGCAAGTGCATAAATAAACTAACACATTTTCCATAAACAGATACCATGCCTACTTTTCATACATAATTATGTTTTCGAAGTTATCAGAAGACAAATTGTACATATATTTTTCATATATCTTACTTGTATCACATACAGATACAAATTAACAGATGTTACATTTCAAGTCTTATTAAAAATTTCGAAGTCAAACGACCCAACTGACTTAACCCGTGTGATCCACACGGTCTGGCACACCACTGTGTAATGTCCACATAATGCTTATCAGCTTTATGTCGTTTGTTGTTTTTTCAAATTTTCCAAATTTTGATGCTGAATCAATAATTGCAATTACTGGACCTAAAATTAAGATTTAACACGACTAATTAGCCACAAGAAAACAAAACCAAATCACTAGCTCGACTACGAAAAATTGATCACTCACTTCTAATTTCACAAACCAACCCTTCAACACACGAAAACTTACCCAACAACAGCAGCAGCAACCCCCAAAATTTCCTTCACTTGCCGAAAAGAAAATCGTGTGCCTCACGGATTTTTCCTAACAGCAGACGAAACACTTAGATCCCCCAAATGATCAATCAATCAAATCACCCTTGAAGATAACGCCCAAAACAGAATTTTAAATGGATTACGCAAAACTTATCAAACGATAAAATGACCATAGGAGAACTAGCACACTCGCACAAGACCGCAAAATAGCCGACTAACAACGGATTTAAAAATCAAAAAGGAAATACTTGAGGAAGGAAAAAGAAGAAAAAAAAAAAAGGAAAAAGAACAATGGCAGAGAAAAGTTTACTTTTGCAATAGCATCAAGCAAAAACTGAAAAGAAAGAAGGCGGGGTAGTGGAAATGTGGAACGACAGAATGAGAGTGTGGAAGAGAGAAAATTGGGGAGAAAAATTAGGAGATTATTCTCTTTAAAAAAAAATCACCCACTAACTCCCAACAAATCTGATTAGTTATCCTTATTGGATTTTCCCATAATTTTAAAATAATAATTTCCACTTTGCACACAAGACCACTAAATTAAAAAACTCATTCCTATCATAATTGAGCAAAAATAATTTATTAAGCAAATGTTGAAATATAAGGGTTGGGACAAAAATAGCAAAAATTTGATAAAAATAATTGAAACTCAAAACTTCTCGCACACAATCACAACACTTAACCACTATAACAAATTAATTGATTTGACAAAATTCCTACAACTTGAATTCAAAAATAAAACTTAACCACTCTTGATTTTACCAACCCAATCTTTTTTAATACAATTTTTGAGATGTGACATTTTTATATTTGAATATGAGAATAAAAAAATTATAAATATTAAAATTTGAATGTTAAATTTATTTTACTCTCACAAGTTAGTATGCATGAAATTCACATTTTAATCTTAATATTCTCCTATGCTTCAAAAAAGATAATTATTTGAGTTAAATTCGATATTCAACCAAGTAATGTATATATGAAGGGCAAAGTCAAAAGTTTTCGTTGTTGAAATAAAGAGGGGTGAAGTCAAGAGTTTTATGGGATAAAAAAGATTATAAAATTTTAAAAGGATTAAAATTTAAAAAAAATTATGGTAAAAGAGTTTAAATTAGGGCATTTATTTTTAGGAAGAGTTAATTGAAGAGATGCACTTCTATAATTTAATTAAGAGATTCAATTAGAGGTGTTTGTAGCTTAATCAACTCAATCAGCTTTGAATTAGGTTTGGGCTTAGATTTTTTTTAATCTTAATTCAACCTAATTCGTTTTACTATTTAAAAATAATAAATTGTGATTAGAGTGACTTGGTTTCAATCTTAAGTCATAATTTTTTTTTAAATTTAACTTCAATTTAATTTGATTCAATCCATCCATGAATACTTCTAAATTTAATGTCCCTCTTTATTCTTAATTTCGCCCCTCAAAATTATCAAATAAGAAGGTAAGATGAACATAAAAAGTAAAATTATTATTTTTAAGTGTAGAGAAGACTTGAAGAAGATATTTAATTTTTTTTTAAGTTGTAAGGTATATTAAACAATTATGCATTGCAACCCACAAAAACTAAAAAGCATGCAATTAACTTAAAAGCCAACTATTTGTCAATCATTACATCCCACCTAATAAATTGAAGACATTATAAGTAAAAACAGTGGCTTAGTTCAATCCATTTGTTACTAGAATTAACTCTTAGTTAATATATATATATATATATATAATGAAATGTGATGCTTTCACGCCTTCTAAAATCACTCATTTTATCTTAGAAATTTTTTAAGTAGTTACAAGTATAGATATGGTAAGAGTCCAATTTTAACCAGGCTTTGAAATAAACTAAATATAAAAAAAAATTAGTGTTTTTTAATTGTCCATATAATGAATGTGATGCTTTCACGCCTTCTAAAAATCACTCATTTTATCTTAGAAATTTTTTAAGTAGTTACAAGTATAGATATGGTAAGAGTCCAATTTTAACCAGGCTTTGAAATAAACTAAATAAATAAAAAAAAATTAGTGTTTTTAAATTGTCCCATTACAGACCTCAAATAATAAAGTCCACTTACACCCTTAAGCCCAATTACAGAATACCCAACCTAACCCAAACCTTTGACCCAAAATAAAACCCAATTGCCCTGACCCAAATTGCACGGCTCAATGGCCCAAAAATTAAATAGTCTCAGCAGAAGCTTAGGGTTTCTGGAAACCCTAGGCGCCGCAAGCAGGATTTCAACCTCACGCCGCAAGCCAGCCTCGTCCAGCTTGCTCTCACGCCGAAATTAACTCTCATGTCGCCCCACCACCAAGAAACTCGCACCGTCTCCAGATTCTCCGTCGTTCTACCTGCAAAAGGAAAGAAACCCAGCAGCAAACAAGGAAACAAATCGCAGCAAGGGCAAAATAGTAGCAAAAAATGGAATTTTTTTGTTTCCTTTTTCTTTTATTTTTTCAGGTATAAAAACCCTAGAACAAATTTGTAAAAGGGAGAAGAGCACACAGAGACAAGGAAATACACAGAAATAAAAAAAAAAAAAACATTGAAACAGAATACAAATTTTGTTAAGGTGATTTATATTTTATATTTTATTTTCTTATTTTTATGTTTCGTGCATTTTTTTTACAGAATAGTAAAAAAGGGACGAGTTTCATACCTGAGATCCGCCGTAGGCGCGTGAGGCGGTGGTGCGAAGACCCGATGTTCGGAGCCTGGATGAGGAGGAGAAAGGGTCTGAGAGTGTTTTTTGAGTTTTTAAAAAAAAAAACAGTTTTGAAATGATTTTTATCCCATTTTTTTATTTATAATAAGTATAGAACGGCGTCGTTTTGACTAAAGGATCCGCGCGTTGACCCGGAAACCCGGGGAAAAGGGAAATTTTCCATTTCAGTCCCTTTGAAATTTTATTTGTTTTAATTTTATCCAATCTGACATTTTCTTTAATTTTAAATTAGCCCTTAAATTTGTATTTTATTTCAATTGAATCCTTGAGCATTTTAAAGGTAAAATCGGAACGACGCCGTTTTTAAAAAGAGGTTTAATTGCCACATTAGTCCTTAGGATTTAACACGCGTTCTAAATTAATCCTTTTATATTAATTTTAATTGCTGTTTAACCCCTGTTTCTTTAATTATTTTTAATTTTCTTATTTTATTTTATTTTAAATTATTTAATTATTTCATCATATTAAATGTCCTATATTTATTTTCCTATATTTATTAATTTACTAATAGTATAAAATTCACTTATACATATATATTTATACATATTATCTTTATATATTTTATTATATATTATTTTACTTGGTTTAATAATTTATATATTACTTTATAATTTATGTATTATTTATTATACTATATTTTTTAATTTGTATATTACATAGTATTATATTATATCATATGTTATTTTTTAAAAATTTATTTTTGTATAAAGTTTATTTATATTTTAACATGTTTCACATGTATTTTTAACATGTTTCACATGTATTATTTATATTATTTTTGAAAATATCTTTATTCAAAATTATTATATATATTATTATGTATTATCTTTTATAGTATTAAATCATATATTATTAATATTTATTTAGTATTTTTTATTATTTTATATATATTTTATTGTCCATGCAATGTCCTTTTATTTATTTATATTTTATGATTACTATAGTGTAGTTATTTTAGTTGTATTTTAAATTGTCTATATATTAAATGCTAATATATTATAATTGTTTTTTAATATTTCTGTTCAATAGTTTATAAATACAATATTGTCACATGGATTATTGTTTAAAATAAAAATTCATTTTTTGCAAAATTACTATATTTTATCTAAAGGTTTTTAAAATAAGGCAATATTTTGTATTTAGAAATTCGGGAAATAGTGCCCAATCGTGCTGGGTCGCGATTTTCTGTTTGGCTAAATAACTAAATATCCTTTTAACAAGTTTTGTAAATCATGAGATAATTTTGATTATGAAGGTTTTAAAATATCGTGTCCTATCGTGCTGGATGTAATGTTTATATTCCTTTAGAACAAAGAAATCTCAAATTTTAACTCAAATTGCTCGAAGTTTTTAAGAAATCATATTTTTAAATACTTTTAGATTTCAAACATTTGGACATGATTTTATCGATTAGGTACCAATTTTTTGGCGTTATGAGGGTGCTAATCCTTCGTCATACGTAACCGACCCCTGAACCCGTTTTCTTATTTTTTTTAGGACCAAAATCAAATGTTTTGAATAAAACGTTTTTTTAAGGTGATCCAATCACACCTAAGCAAAAAGGGATTGGTGGCGACTCCCATTTTCGTTTTTTAAAGTCGATCCCCGTTTTAAAATCAAACATTTAAAATGGTTTCGACAGGTATAATCTGATTGAATAGTTGTAATTAGAGTTAAAACAATACAAAGTATAATTGAACTGAAAATTGGAATAAGATTTATAATTTCAAAAAATTTTAAAAAATTTATAAATATAATCACAAATACATATACAATTGCAAATAGTATATGCTTGGATAATTGTAATTAGAATTAAATCAATACAAAATATAATCAAACTGGAAACTAAAATATATATTCATTTGAATGTATATTAAAATAAATTTGGATAGAGCTCATGTATAATAAAATTTAAATTCAGAATAAATTTGAAAGAGAAACCACATATTATTATTACTTTAAGAAAGTTAAGATTCCCAAAACTTCAACATTACTAATTCATTCAAAATTTCATTAATTTATCTTAAATAATGATACATTTTAAATTATGCACTAAAGAACATTGACATATACAAAGTGGAAGAGAACTGGAACTAAAATCATTACTAACAATATGCTTAACTCAATGCTTCAAAAATATGACATGGTTGTAAATAATTAATAATTTTGCATCAAATAAATAACTAATAATATACTGTATAATTAATTGAATCTTAAATTAATAAATATCATTATTGCTGTGATATCTTAAAATATGTAAATTTAAATTTATTCAAGCACATAATATTGTTTATTTTAAAAATAAGATAGCTCTGAATAGTTTAATAAATGTATCAAAAATATATATAATGTAAATACATCAATATTAATTTTTATATTATAAAATATTATGGAATTAGAGAGGGCAATTGGGCAGGTAGAATCAATGAACCAGGTTAATGTGAGTTTTTAAAATTCTGGATCAATTTTGATTCCAATCATTTTTGAGTTAATTATTTGAGATTGAGTCATTTTAATTTGAAGCTTAAATAAAGGTGTTAATGTGTAATAACTCATTTTTTAGTGGTACTAGAAACGATGGTTTCGGAATCCCGTTTTCCAATGATCGAGTCAGTAAATATTATTTTTTAATATTTATGAGTCTATTATAGTGTTGTATTGATTTTTGGTCCGATAATTTTATTGAATGGTTAGTAATTAAGGTACAAGACTAAATCGTAAAAATAATAAAATTTAATCGCTACTGATTTTTATCAGTTAAAAGGCTTAAATAGAAATTTTTTAAGGATTTAAATGGAAATTAGACCATAATGTATTAGCATCGCATGATTTTAACAATTGTTTTGTTAAAAATTAAAGATAAATCAATGAAATTAAGGCATTAATTAAAAGAAACAAAAGTGGAAAGAATGAGAATGAGTTTCATTCTCATCTTCTCCACCGATTATCACCATTGAAGGAAGAACTGAGAGCTTAAAAATTCCCTAGCATTCGGCCCTTGCATGTAAGTGATTCTAAAATTCGTTTTTTCGTAAATTTTTGTTTTTTATATTGTTTTAGTTCAATTTAGCTAACTCGAGTATTAATTCGTAAAGCTGTTAAAGTTTATAAAAGTTACCATTGATGAATTTTTGAAACTTTTGGTGTTTAAATGTTAGCTTTTAAGCTTAGAAATGAAAAAGGGATTAAATTGTAAAGTTTAAATGTTAGTTTTGAGTATGAGGACTAAAATGAAAATAATTAAAAATTAGAATGAAATTTCTATAACTATAGAGATTAGAGGGCTATAGGATGATTTGATTGAAATCGAATTGCAAAATGAGGCTTGAATGTAAAAGATATGACTGTTTCGGTTTTAGGGACTAAATCAAATAAAATATGAAACTTTGGGGAAATTGTGAAAAGTGAAATTACTGTCATATACATGGAATGGGATAGTATAAATTATTGAAACTAATAAATTGAAATGAATTACTGAATAGATCAAGATTTGAAACAACTAGTGGATAATCAAGGAAAAAGGAAAATTGCGGAGTAGTCCTCGACACCTCATTTACTATCGTTTTTGCCAGGTAAGTTCATATGGTATAGTTCTATATACAAATGTAATGTTTTTGTTTTAATTATAAATTTATGTTGTGTGAATGTATTTTTGAATTGTATACAAATTAGGATAAAAAGGTAAAAAAAAGACTAAATTGTAAAGAAATGAACTAATGTGCTAAATGTGCTCGGTTGAATGTAAGAAAGGATAGGATACAATTGGTATGCCAATAGGGTTATTTTTGCGTTGTACGGGATATGGTATATGATGATACTAATGTACAAAGAATTCACTGTTTATACCAAAATCCAACATTTGTTGCGAATTATCGAACTTTGTCTCTACGGAGACCACTGTTACTAATTTTCTCTATGGAGACCATTGTTACTGATTGTGTCTATAGAGACCTTGGTGTGTTCTAGAAGGATGTAATGTCTTATGACATATGATGTGTAACGCCCCAAAATTTGTTAATTTCGGCTTTTGTAAGTTTGATACAAATGTGTGTCTGCTTCAGTGGTTAAGTGTTCTAGGAGTGTCTGAGAGGTCCTAAGTTCAAACCCTGCCTTTGGCTAAATTTTGGTATTTTTCTGGATCAAGCCCTATCTCTGGTCAATAGGCTTTTAAGTAATTGGTTATAAGTATATAACAGAATAGGCCTACTGGTCTGGTGGTTGAGTTGAGTGTTGAGATGTTGAGATGTTGAGATGTTGGAGGACTTGTGTTCGAATCCCTGCATGAGCAAGGGGTTGATTTTTGCTCGGTGGACTGTAGGAGTTTCAGTTTAGCCGAAATACTGAGATGGTTGTGAGTAGTGGGGATTGTGGGAGTGAAAGTAGGAGAGAATTTAGGGATTTGTGATCAGAATGTTAGTTTCTTGGTAATCTTTCTTTCTTTTCAAAATTTTGGTGACTCTTGGGGAAAAGTCCTGATGTTTTCTTCCTTTCACCCCTTCTCCCATATTCGAATTTTGCTCTTCTTTCTTCCATCTTCTCTTTGATTTTGTTTCTTTTTGTTGACTTTCACCGTCACCTTCGTAGTTCAATTTTCGTCACAAGTTTTGGTAAGTGGGTTCTCGTGGTTTGTAAGTTGTGAATATTAAGTTTTTGATTGGGGTTATTGTCGCTTTGGCAGCAACATACTGCGAGGATCAAGGTTCTCCTTGTATTGTTTCGTGATCGACTAATTCGAGGTGGTTGGGGTAAGTTTCGTCGCTTTAAGGATGAGTATCTCGATTTGGGTTCAGTTTTAGTTCTATTTCTAAGTGTTTAATTCAGCGCTTTATTGGTCGATTATAGGTTCTAGAGTGCTCGAAAGTGTTTCTACATCGAAATCGTACCAGGTGTGTACCCGAAAATGCAGAAAACAAGGTTTCAGTGAAAGCCAGAAACCTCACTGTTGACGCCACACGGGTGTGTGGTCGCCCGTGTGGTAGGTCGTGTGACGGGACACGGGCGTGTAATCGATGAGGCCAGGCCATGCGCATAAGACACGACCGTGTGATGGTTAGGTAGGTAGTGTGTGACACACGGGCTTAATTGAATTGGGCCGTATGGGCCACACAAGTAGTCCACACGGGCAAGCCACATGGGCATGTGAGCCCATTTTTATTGAAATGTTTGCTAAGGTTGCATGGGTCGCCCAAGTCGACTGTGAACCTTCCATAGGGTCGGTAAGCACTTTCTAGACCTTTAACTGTATGTTATTGATTATGTGAATTACGTATTGAGCATGTTATGTACCGGCATATATATTGAACTGTATGTGTATCTGATAGACTCGTTATAGAATGACATATTATTGTATGTTGCATTGCATTGGGTTGGGGTTGATATTATTCGGAGGAAGTGTACTGAAAGGCTTTTAAGCCTAATATACTGGCAGCTCAGCTGCAAATTACAGTTTTGTGCCGCATTCGGTACTACATGGAGTGTAGGGATGGGTGGGTTAATTAAATCCCCATATAGAGTGTAGGGTTGGACGGAGACGGTGTGTAGAGGCTGGTTGGGTAGGACTTTGCTACTGTATATCTGCTACTGTTACTGTTGGGCTTAGGCCCTTGTGCATATTGATTCTAATACTGTATTGGGCTAAGGCCTAACTAATTCTGATACTGAAATGGGCTTAGGCCCAAGACTGCTATTGACTGTGCACTGCGATTGTTGCTTATTTTACTCTGCAAGATTAAACACTGAGTTTACGAAAACTCACCCCTCTTTGTTTAATGTGCATAGGTAATCCCCAGACCTAGATGGATCTGTGCGACAGAGAACTCAATGGTGACCACGGTTCTGGACTGTCATGGTTTTAATTTATGATTATTGGTTTTATTTTTATTCTATTTTTATAGGTTAAATTTTTGAGTTGTAATTGGACTTTCAGACTTTGGCTTGGTTTTGGGTTTTAAATATCTTTACTTTATAGATTACAACTTCTAGTAGTAGGAAACCTCGGTTTTCAAAAGAAACAAATTATTTTCAAAAACGCATGATTGTTTTAACTGTTTAAAAAGTTTCCGCATTGAATAACGTTTTGAAACTATCAACTAAATGAGTAACATGATTTTGGAACTAATAAGATATTAAGATAAGTAATTCAAAGGAAATGGTTTTATCGCGATGGCACGGTTTTCAAACACCCTATCATGTGACATCGCAAGATTCGGCCATAGCGTCTAGGCCGGGTTTGGGGTGTTACATGATGCATCCAGGCTTAACACTTCAGTGCTCAGGTGTGTATTGGAGTTATCGCTCGAACAAGCAGTTTGGTATGTTTTGGTGGTTACCCACATATCTGTATCTATTTATTATAGTTCATCAGGCTAAACAATTTTGGCAACAATGTAATTGAATGAATGGTAACATGTAATGTGATAGAAATGGAAAAATAAGATTGAATGATTGAAATGATGATATATATTCTGAACTGAAATGTTATATAATAATTGAATAATGTAACTGAAGAATATATATATATATATATATATATTTGATGATACTGATTGAATGGAATTTAATTTTATCTTATAGATTGAAATTCTATAAGACTTATATCTAATGATCTCACCTTATGGATGTTAAATGTGAAAATAGGAAAGTGGTATAGTTAGTTAATTCGTCTTGTTAATTGTGAATTGAGGTGAGTTTACTGTTTTAACTTTTATGAACTTATTAAGCATCATAATGCTTTGTAACACCCCAAACTTGGCCTAGACATTATGGCCGAATTCGGAAGTGTCACATGAAATGGGTTGAAAAATCATTGTCGTTAAGTTAAAACCTTTCCAGTTATTAACCTTTAGAGTTATTATTAATTTCAAAACTTTTGTTCTTTTAATCATCTAGAGATAAATCATGTTTGTAGCGGAAGCTTGTAAAAACGTTGTGTCCAGAAAACTGTTCAAGATTTTAGAAAACCATCACAGTTTTAAATAAGTAAAAACCCAAAACCAACGTCAGAATATTAAAAGAGTCCAGAGCCCTAAAAAATACAACTTCAATGCCAAAACTTAATAACCCCAAAACAAAGTGAAACAGTAAATTAGGTGGTTACCGTCGAATCCTCCGCTGCATTGATCTGCCTAAGACTGTAGGTTACCTGTACAGAAAAACAGAAAAGGGGTGAGTTTACGTAAACTCAGTGTGTAACCCAGCAGAGGTAAGCATGTATACATACAGAATATCACAAATTAGACAGATTCACAATCGGGCCTAAGCCCATGTCAGATACAGATACAGATTCGGGCCAGAGCCCTTTTCAGATACAGACACAGTTACAGATATACAAATCAGATAACAGAATCCTACCCCCATCCTCTACACACCATATCCGACCATCCCTACACACCATATGGGGTTTAGTACACCCAACCAGCCCTACATACCCCGCTGTACCGATGCGGCACATATCAGATATAATGCAGCTGTACTGCCAGATATTAGGCATAATCTGCCTTTCAGAACACTTCATCCAATATATATATCATCCCACCCCAATCACAGTAACAGAACATGGATGCAGAATTAACAAATAAGTCATTCTTAACATGCTTTCATAAACAGATAACAGATAAACAAACATAGACATGCTCATAACAATACATTAGTCTAACAGAGCACATAGTTTTAGGGTTTAGTAAGCCTTTATCGACCCCACGGTAGGCCCAAAGTCGATTAGGAAGACCCGTGCGACCCTACAAAAAATTTCAGTATATTGGGCCCACACGCCCAAGTTGGCCTAGCCCGTATGGATTATACGACCTGGCCTAATTATTTGGTCTAGCTCGTGTGGCCCACACGGCCACACTCCAGCCATTACACGACCTGGCCTTCGTCAATCACACGACCGTGTCGTTGCACATGGCCTACCACATGGCTGTGTCGTTGCACACGACCTACCACATGGCTGTGTCGTTGCACACGGCTTACCATATGGCCGTGTGACATCGACAGTAAGGTTTTCAACTTTTGCCAAAAACTCGTTTTCTTGCATTTTGGGTACACACTTGGTATGATTTTGATGTCAAACCAGATTCGAGCCTTTCAGAACCTACAATCGACATTTCCAAAGTCGAAATTTAGTAACACTAACAAATCACATCCGAGACAATTTCACAACGAAACCTCACTGCACTAAACAACGCTCGCAATTACTTACCGCTAATGAACAGCAACCCGAAGACTTAAATCGCCGATGGAATCCCAGTCGATCCTTGACCTTCGTCTAAACTGAGAGTAGCAAAACAAACCCTCTCGTTAAACACTTAGCCGAAAAACGTTAAGAAGCTAACCAACCAAATAAACTTATCGAACGAGGCAGTTAATGTTGCACAAAAATAACGAGACGGATTCAGAAAAGAAGTCGAAAAGAAGTAGGAAAGGGAGAGGTAAAATTTTGGCAGAGAGGAGAAGGAAAGAACGTCAATTTTCAATTTTTTTTCTCTGGAAACAGGAAAATTTTGAAAAAAACACAATAATATCAAATTATCCCAAATCCCCCATTTTTCTCCCACTAACCCACTAACTTACAACATCCTCAAGCTTCCTGTTTGACCGAAACTCTCTTGGTCAAACGGGCAAAAATAAACTCCCACATTCACGCAAGGATTCGAATACAGAATATCCACCCAACACACAAACTCTTTTACCACTTGAACCAAAGGGCTCATTCTGATATGGTTTTACAAATAATTTAATATACCCATTGAACAAGTATAAGGCTTAAGTAAAAAACTACCAAAATTTACCAAAGGTAAGGCTTGAACTTGGGACCTCTCAGACACACCCAGAACACTTAACCATTGAACCAGATACACAGTTGTGTCAAATTTATCCAAAAAACAAAAATAGAATTATTGGGGCGTTACAACTCTATCCCCCTAAAAGAAAAGAAATTTCGACCTCGAAATTTACCTGATCAGAACAAATGAGGATACTGCTGATGCATCGAGTCCTCAGGTTCCCAAGTAGCCTCCTTAGTGCTATGATTTCGCCATAGCACTTTCACTAATGGAATGGACTTCCTCCTCAGGACTTTAACATCGCGATTCAAAATCTGAACCGGTTCATCCTCAAAAGTCAAGTCTGGCCTAACCTCGATCTCCTCAACAGAAACAATATGAGAAGGATCAGACTGATACCGCCTCAACATCGAGACGTGACAGACATCGTGGATACGGTCCAACTCCAGAGGTAGTTCTAACTGATAGGCTACCAGCCCCACACGTTCTAGGATCTGATACGGCCCGATGAATTTAGGGCTCAACTTGCCCTTGCGACCGAACCTCATAACCTTTTTCCACGGAGAAACCTTAAGAAAGATGAAGTCCCCAACTGAGTACTCAATCTTTTGCATCTTCAGATCCGCATAGGACTTTTGTCTATTAGAAGCCACTTTCAGACGATCCCGAATCAGTTGAACCTTATCCTCTGTCTCAGAAACTAACTCATGACCCAAAATCTGACGTTCACCCAACTCAATCCAACATAGAGGAGTACGACACTTACATCTATACAGAGCCTCGTGAGGTGCCATCTGAATACTAGCTTGGAAACTGTTATTATAGGCGAACTCGGCTAGCAGCAGATAATCCTCCCAACTCCATCGGATATCTATCATACAGCCCCGGAGCATATCCCCCAATATTTGAATCACCCTCTAAGATTGACCATCTGTCTGAGGATGGAACGCGGTACTGAAGTCCAATCTTGACCCTAGAACTTCATGTAACTTCTTTCAAAATCGAGATGTAAAACGAGGATTTCTGTCAGAAATGATCGACACTGGAACCCCATGCAGTCTAACTATTTTGGATATATACAACTTCGCCAAATTCTGAAGAAAAAAGTTCGTTCGAACCAGAATGAAGTGCGCAGACTTGATCAATCGATCCACGATGGCCCAAACAGAATCCTTCTTAGTGGGTGTCAAGGGAAACCCAATAACAAAATCCATAGTTACTCAATCCTATTTCCATAAGGGAATCTTGACTGGCTGCAATAAACCTGAAGGCAACTGGTGCTCAGCTTTAACTTGCTGGTACGTCAAACATCGAGCCAGAAAGTCAGTAACCTCATGTTTCAAACCCGACCACCAGTATAACTCACGAAGGTCGCGATACATCTTATTACCGCTGGGATGCATAACATAAGGGCTACTGTGCGCCTCTTTCAGAATCGACTGTCTCATATCCACATCGTTCTGTACACAAATCTGACCACGGAAACTGAGTACCCTATCATTATTCAGTCTAAAATCCGAAGTACTGCCACTCTCATCCTGACGGAACCTTAAACTCAGATACTCATCCCCCAACTGCTTATCTCTAATTTGCTCAATCTAAGTCAGCTTAACTCACAACTCGGCCAACAGACTCCGATCATCAAATAGACTAAGGCGAGCAGACATCGCCCTCAAATCAGACATTGCCCTATGACTTAGAGCATCGGCCACCACATTGGCCTTACTAGGATGATACTCTATCGTGCAGTCGTAATCCTTGAGCAACTCAATCCATCGACATTGTCTAAGGTTCAACTCCTTCTGAGTAAAGAGGTATTTAAGACTCTTGTGATCGATGTAGACTATACACATCTCACTATACAGATAATGCCTCCAAATTTTCAGTGCAAAGACCATGGTAGCCAACTCGAGATCATGCGTCGGATAGTTTCCCTCATGTGTCTTAAGCTGACAGGACACATAAGTCACAACCTTACCATACTGCATTAGAACACATCCCAAACCGACATGCAACGCAACACTGTATACCACAAACTCCTTCCTAGATTCAAGCTGTATCAGCACAGGAGCTTGAGTCAGAACAGACTTGAGCTTCTCAAAGCTCGATTGTTGCGCATCAGTCTAAACAAATGGCAGACCCTTCAGCAGAAGCTTAGTCAACGGTAGGCCCACAGTTGATTAGGACGACCCGTGCGACACTACTGAAAATTTCAGTACAATGGGCCTACACGCCTGTGTGGGTTACCCGTGTAAGCCCACACGCCTAAATTGGCCTAGCCCGTATGGATCACACGATCTGGCCCAATTATCACACGCCCGTGTGGCCTACATGGCCACACTCCAGCCATCACACAGTCGTGTCTTGCGCACGGCCTGGCCTTCATCGATCACACGGCCATGTCGTTACACACGGTCTGGTACGATTTCGATGACAAACCACACCCGAGCCTTTTAGAACCTATAATCGAAATTTCCAAAGTCGCAATTTAGTAACACTAACAAATCACATCCGAGACAATTTCACAACGAAACATCACGGCACTAAACAACGCTCGCGATTACTTACTGCTAACAAACAGCAACCCCAAAAACTTAAATCACCGATAGAATCCCAGTCGGTCCTTGACCTTCGCCTAAATTGAGAGTAGCAAAACAAACCCTCTCGTTAAATACTTAGCCGAAAAACATTAAGAAACTAACCAACCAAGCAAACTTACAGGATGAGGCAGTTAACGTTGTACAAAAATAATGAGACAGATTCCAAAAAAAAGTCGAAAAAAAGTAGGAAAAGGAGAGGTAAAATTTCGGCAGAGAAGAGAAGGAAAGAACATCAGTTTTCAATTTTTTTTCTCAGAAAACAGAAAATTAAAAAAAAACAGAAAAATATCAAATTATCCCAAATCCCCCCTTTTTCTCCCACTAACCCACTAACATACAACGTCCTCAGACTTCCTGTTTGACCGAAACTCTCTCTGTCAAACAGGTAAAAATAAACTCTCACGCTCACGTAGGGATTCGAACACAGAACCTCCACCTAACACACAAACTCCCTTACCACTCAAACCAACAAGCTCATTCTGATATGGTTTTACAAATAATTTAATATAAACCCATTGAACAAGTACAAGGCTTAAATCAGAAAAATACCAAAATTTACCAAATGTAAAGCTTGAACTTAGGACCTCTGAGACACACCCAGAACACTTAACCACTGAACCAGATACACAGTTGTGTCAAATTTATCCAAAAACAAAATTAGAATTATTGGGGCGTTACATGATTATTCAGTTACGTTTCATGTCTTGTAGTTATCTTGTAATTGTCTTTTGTGGAACATGTCGATCAGATTAATTCGGAGTCCACACTATCCAACTTCTGACTAGATAGATTTTTAATCATTCTGAACTTGGTTATGTGGCATGTATACATGAGTCATATTGTATATGTGTCAATTTGATTGCTCATGAACTTGAGACTAGTGATACCTGATTTTGAATGTTTACATGTTATGTATATAAATGTATATGATGGCCAAATTTTGAATTTGGAATGGTTGAGGTAATGCTATGAGAATTGTATAAATTTGTTCAATATGTGATGGTTAGCTTAATGCAATGTCTTGAATGGCATCCAAATGGTATTTGTAGGTATAGTTTGGTAAGAAAACATGATGCTGTGAAATGTCGAATTATGATATTCTGGATCATAAATGTGGCTTGGACTTTGAATGTCTTGAATGGCATCCAAATGGTATTTGTAGGTATAGTTTGGTAAGAAAACATGATGTTGTGATATGTCGAATTATAATATTCTGGATCATAAATGTGGCTTGGACTTTGAATGGCTATATGTCATATATATATGTGTGTGTGTGTGTGTGTGTGTGTGGTTGATGGAAATGCCTCAAGCGGTGAAAGAAGCATTTGTTTAACAAGATTGACATTGTTAGGCTTGAATACTTGGTGAATGTATTTAGGTCTTATTAGGTATATGTGATTACTTGAATATGCAATGAATTATGACAATCCGTGAGTTGTGTTTATATGCTAACTATGTTTATATAAGAGCTATGTTTATATGCGAACTATGTCAATGTGTAGACCGTGTAAATGTGCGAACTATCATTATAACATATGTGTGAACTGATTCTGTAAGTAGTAATGCGCTAACTGACTCTGTAATGTATATGCAAGTTGGGTTTGTCAAGTGTGTGCGAACTAATTCATTAAAGTTGTTATGTGTGAACTGACTTTGTAGGGTGTGTATGTGCGAACTCTGTGTAAAGTATCTAAGTGCGAGCTGGTTTGTAAAGTAATAGTATGTGTGTTGTAAAAATCTGTGAGTTGTATTGATGTGCGAATTATGTCAATACGCGAGCTGCGTCAACATGAGTGTTGTAGTAAAGGTGCAAGTTGGACTGTTGTAGTAACCTATAGCTTATGTCCGGCGACCGGATCGTGCGAGGGGTGATACATAATGGGTCAGATCAAATTGGGTTTAAGAATTATATTAACACATTTTACACTTGCCCAAGTTGAGCCCTACATGAAATATGAACATAAAATTTGCCTAAGCCGGTCCATATTTGTAATTGGTTAACTTAAGCCTATTTTAGCCTATATTATTTTTATTTTTTAAATAATATTTTTTAATTTAATATTTAATAATTTTATATACTTTTTCCATTTATTAAAATTTTATATATAGTTAACAATTTTTTTAATATTTGCATTATAGTGCATATGAATATAGATTTAATTTTATGTGTTATAAATTACATAATATATATATTATATACTTAGAAAATAAGTCGATCGAGTTAAGCTCAAGCCTTGAATATTTGAGACAAACTTGATCTATTTTTTAAACAAACCTATTTTTTATTAAAATCTATTTTCGAGTCTAATATTTTTATCAAAAACCTCGAGAATTATAAATTCAAAATTTTGAAGTAAAATGAGTAAGAATTCAAATCATTCGTTTCATATGACTTAAAATGTGAAGTCATTTACTATTGATTTCAAATTACTTGGAATCAAAATTGTGAGAGGAATGTTATTTTCCCCTGAAAAGGTCAAAAACATCACCATACAAAATACAAATTTTGCAGGCCAGAAAGGGCATGCAACTGCCACAATAATACAACTCTTTTTTCTTTTTCTTTTATTTTTTCCATTATGCTAACACCCAATATTTTATGAAACAAATAATAATTTAAAAATATTAATAATAAAAAGATATGCCTTCACATTAGATCCAACCTTGAAAATTACAAAGGCTCCCCATTAAAAAAAAAAAATCTACCCTAAAAGAAACTAAAAACAATACTAAAAAGTGGGAAAAAAATAGAAAAAGAAAAAAAAAAAAAACTAGAATTACACACTTGGACTGGTTTTTAATTTACCCTCATTTTTTTCATTCACTCGTACATTCTGCAACTCAGTTAAAATATAGACCCCACTTATTCTTTTCAACAGGTTTTTACTTTTTCTCAACTCAGCTCCTGAGTTAACTCACTACCTGACTCAGTACCAGCGAGTCGCCAAGCCGAGGTGGCGATAAGTGCCCTTGTATGCCACCCAAGCATTAAACACCCATTATTCTCCTCCACTCTATACCCATCGCCGCTGGCAAAGAGGGCCAACAACATACTAGCTTGTTTATAAGCATTGGAACCCAAATGAACAGGGCTAAACCCGGCCGTTTCCATCCGAGTTCTCCACTGAGTCAGAGGCTCGTGTCGTTCAACTCGGTCCATCCCTTCACAAGCAACCACGTTACAAATCTGTCTTCCTAAGTATAACTCGGACATAGCCAGGTCTTGACTCGGTGGCGCCACCCCTGAACCTTCCAACGAGTCGAAAAGGGTGGAATAATAATGGAGAGCTTCAGTAAAACGGTCTAAGAAACCCGGACCGTTGTGATTTGCTTCTTGTTCAACAACCGTGACAATCTTGGGTTTCATCGCTTTAATAGAGGAAACAACTTTTTCGATCCCACCCGGTCGAGCTAACAAGGGATGAAGCTCGAAAACAGCGTTCACCGCTACTACTTCAATCTCGGGAGGACGAATATCGAGCATTTCGGGTTCGAGATCGGCTAAACTATTAGCCACGAATCCCCGAAACTCGAATTCGATCCCGATGCGTTCGGCCAATTGAGCTAGCTTCCACCCCACTTGTTGCAACGCATCAGTATTATCCGGTTGAGGCGGTCCAATTCCGGTCAATCGAAACGCCGGTGGTCCACCGAGTCTTAATGCAAGTGCTTGCATTAAAGCTGGCCATTGCATACCTTGTTTTAGGCCAAAATCAATAACATGAACTCTATTAGCCATTGAAAAAGCTTCCAATATGGCTTGATTAGCTGTAAAATGAGCAAATTTCAAATAAGGACAAGTTTCATAGAAGTGCATTTGTAACTTATCATTATATGATGGATCAAGTGAATCTGGTGGGAAAATTCTATAAATTCTTCGAGCTAAAGCTTCAGCAAAATAAGTAGCAACTTTTCTCATAGCACCAGTTTGTGATGAAGCAAGTAACCCAATATGTTTCACTAATGCATCAGCTAGTTTAAGATTATCTTGTTGAACAGCTTCAGCACAAGCCATTAATGTATGAACGAGTCGAACCCCAGTTTCTTGTGAGTCAATCAACACAACAGGACGAGTAGTTGTTGAAGATGATGATGATGACGACTCAGTTTTAGCTCGTTTCCGGGTATTTTCTAGACCCGGATCCGATTTCACAGGTGGGTAAGCGGCGACCCCTGGTATTGCTCTAAGATCGTACTCAGAATCATCGTTGAAATTGGGATCTGGGGTTGTTGTTGGACCGTTGAACTCGATCAACAAATTTTGAACCCAACCGGATAGATCTGAAGGATTAAAATGAACAGTATCACCAAGCTGTGAAATCCCATCTTCTTGAGCAGTAACCATAGCTTTCTCCAACATTTCCAATTTTTGAGCTACATCCGCCATATCTGATGACCGAACTTTGTAACCCAAAACAGCTAATAACTCGTCGTCCATGCCACCAGCATCTGGATCTTCTTCCCATAATTTCCCTTTAATGGATGAACTCTCAGCTGGTTTTGAACCACTCCCAGAAATTTCTTGATGATCTCTCTTCATTTTATTTTATTTATTTATTTGCTAGAATTTGGTCATGGAAAAGAAAAACAAGGAGGGGTGTTAAATTGGGGTTTTTGATTTTTGTTGGAATTTAAAAAAAGGGAGAGAATATGGAAGAAAGTGGAGAAAATTGGTGGGAGGTCTAATGGAGGAAACAGGAGGGGACTAGGATAGAAGAAGAGATAAGGAACAATGGAGGCCATAATAATGGGATTGTTTTTTGTTTTTGTTTTGTTTTTTTTAAATTTCCTTTTTGTTATTTAATAAAATAGAAAAAATAAAAAGTGGTCCATTATTAGTTCAATTCACACATGTTAAATATAAAATTTTAAAATAAATTGATGAGGATGAATTAGATTGGGAATGGGTAAAAAATTGAAAATTGAAAATTGAGATAATTTTATGATTTTATTAATTTTTATAAAAATTAATGATTCTGACCAATTTGATAATTAAATTGGTTTGGGTTGGTAAGTTTTCAAACTTATTTTGATAATTAGTTGGTTGAAATCGTTTTAATTTGGTATGGGAGTGTAATTGTTAATTATAATAAACGCCGGCTAATTTTAAGATTTTAAAAATAATAACATTTGATTCAAATTATTTAATCTAACCTATTTATTTTTGAAATTGAAAATAAAAATAAATCAGCTGGCCTCGCCTTATTACGCTTTATAAAGGAACTCATAATATTTAGGGTTTTCCTTACAGGCTGTGGGGTCCACTTGTTTATTCTCCTATCCCATCCTTTTCTCCATACTCCCTTCCTTTGCTCGTCTTATACACGCTCTTCTTCCCTCCATATCTTTTAATAATTTTAAAATAGATTAAAATTTGAACATTATGGAACTAAAAACACAGCACATTTATAATTTCTTTTAATCATTTTGATGAATAATAATCCGCAGTAGAAAAAACTGTAAAAGTATTATGGAGGTCCTTATACTAAGTGTTTCATTGCATTTTGCTCTCTTTACTCAAACAATGAATAAATTAGTCACTGTATATTAGGTCAATCAGCAAATTGATCCTTTCGATTAAAAATTTCATCTATTTTTATTATTAAAAACTGACATGGCTGACAGAATAACCGAACAGTGACACATGGTGTGTCACATGTACCTCATGTTGATATATAAAAACTAATTTTTAATAGTAAAAACAAATGAAATTTTTTTTATAGAATGGTCATTTTACTCTTTAATCTAACATATATGGACTAATTTGCCCAATTTTTTAGTAGAGAGAACAAAATGTAATCTAACTCTTAGTACAATGGTCTTCATAATACTTTTATCGAAAAAACGACAACAGTTACTTTGCTAATACATATTTTATCAACCAGTTTTTACTTTATAATTTAGATTTATATTTGATACACCAATAATATATTAGTCCATACACTATCAATACACAATACTTATATATAACGTGTTAGATAATATAATAATTATATTTGTTGTAATTATCTTTAATTTATTAATAACATATTAGAATATAATTCAATTATATGGTCTATCAAATTAAATCAATATAATTTATTAAAAAATGTATGAAGGATTAATAATTTTTTATTTTTAATATTTATTTTACAATTTATATTTAATGTTAATAATTTTGCCTCAAAAGTTCCAACCCACGTTTTTCTATTGATAATGTAATATGTTTTAACATTGCACTTGTTGCTAACAATAATTTTAACAATGGAGGAAAGTGCAGTCCACGCTCTATTTCATTCGAGTGATCCAACTAATTATCACTTCGTACATGCTCACATGAAAGAAATGTAGTCAATTTTAACTCCCTCCATAAAAACCAACCACGAGTTTATCCACGCTCCAATCAACGAAGCCTTTAGTATTATTAAACCCAATCATTTCAGCGCGTCATAGCACGCATAACAAAGAATGTGATTAGGTTTTGTCTGTGGGTCCCATTTAAATTGAGAAAGATTAGATCAATGGAGAAGGGATTTAGATGTCAACATCGATTTTAGGACCATCCACTCATAGGGACCCACGTGAACACATCGCCGTTAATTTTAACGGCGTTTAGAATAATGGCTAAACACCGTTTAAGTATTTTTTTTTTTCTTTCAATTTTCTAAGAAATATATGTTGGAAGGGAAAAAGGGGCAAGGAAAGGCCACAATCATAAAATTGACACATCAAGTTTGATATTCGTCCAATTCCGACCACCCTATGATTTGCCAAGTTGCCCTAATGTCACACTCTTGATAGCCATGCATTTTCCTTTTTATTTATTTTGAGGAATTTTATTTATTTTATGTGAAAATTTTTCATATTTAATTATAGTAAAAGAATATATGTCCCAATTTGGAAGAGGTGACAAAAATGATTTTGCTTTTATGGACTTGTTTGATAAAACTTTAGAATTATATATGTTAAAATTACAATTTCTATTAAAGTTTTGGTATCATTGGTTAAGGTTGAGGGTTTAAATTTTCGAGTACCTAAATTCGAGTTTCACCATGTGTAATGACGATGTATCTCATGTATTGGTTAACATTAGATATTTTGAACCTACAAAACTTGAATTTGAATGGTAAAAGTACCATAAAGGCCCTTGTACTGGTAGCTAGATTACATTTTGTCTCTTTTACTCGAAAAATAAGCAAATCGATCTATGTACATTAGATCAAAGAGTAAACTAGTCATTGTGTTAAAAATGCCATCTATTTCTATTGTTAAAAACTAGTTTTTATACATCAAAATAAGGTATACATGACACGCTACGTGTAACTGTTAGATTATTATTTTACTCACACTTGTTTTTAATGGTAAAAATAGATGAATTTTTTAGCAAAAAGAACTCATTTGTTCTTTGATTTAACGTATAAAGATTGATTTGTTCATGATTTTTAGTAAAGGGGAACAAAATACAATTTAACTCCTAGTACCGAGTCTTCTATGATACTTTTATCAAATCTAAATTCAACCCAAAATCATATTACTTCCTAAAACAATTATTTAGGTTTTGATTAGTGGATGCTTTACTTTTTTTTATTCAGTACATTGTTAGTTTCTTTCTATTGGAATGATTGGAGAAAGAATTAATGGAAAATCATTTAGGTGGTGATAATAGAAGGATATATATATTGAAGGGAAATTGTACAATTGGATTTGATATATATATATATATATATATATATATGCTTGCTTCTACTTGGTTTTTTGTTGAAAAAGGTTGAATGAGTTAATATTCTCTCATGTTTGTCCAAAAACCAAATAGTAGAATATGTATAGTGTTAAATAATACAATATGCTAAGACGGTTCGTTTGTTTACATGTAAAAAGTTTTACGGAAAATATTTTCTGCATTTTCCTGTATTTGTTTCACAGAAAATAGTTTGGTCAACGGAAAATGACTTACAAATCAAGGTAAAATAAGCTCTTTTTCCTGTAAAATGACTTACCTTTTTGAAAAGTGTAAGTCATTTTCTGGAAAAGAGCTTGTCTATAGATAATTTTATTTTTATATAAAAATTAACTTAAATCAAGCTTAATATTATTATATTGATAATAAATTTTATTTTTATTTTTAAAATTTAAAATATTATATTTTTCAATATTATTAAACATACATATTTAATTATTTATATTTAGTCATATAATAAATTATTAATATAATAAATATAATTTATTATTTTAATAAAGTATTAAATATTTCAATTTTATTTTAATAATAAATTTTAAAAATAATAATTTTAAGTAATATTATTCACATATTATTGAAAATATTCAATATTAATAATGTAATAATAAATATTTATTACAATTATAAATATATTAATAATAATATTTTGTAGTATAAAGGTTAAAATATGTCATAAGTCTATGTACACTTCACAGATTTGTAATTTAGTCTTTGTACTTTTATTTTAAGAATTTAGTCCCTTTACTTTTCAAATTTGAAAATCAAGTCCAATTGTTGACATCGTTAATTTTTTTTCAATTTTGTTGATGTCACATTTTTAAATAAAAAATACTCACTTAGTAGTCATGTAATTAAAAAATGACATTGTAATAAATCTGAATTTAACATAATATTTTTAATATATGCAAAAACAATGTAAAATATAAATTTATAGATAAAAATAAATTCAATTAAACAATGAAAAAATAAGAAAATCTCAAATGTATGTTTATTTAATTGAAAACAACTGTTATGAAATATTTTTAAGAAATCTACCAAACAACAGAAAATATTTTACACTGATTCTTCCAAACACCAAAAAATATTAGTTTTTCGAGAAAAATAAATCATTTTCCAGAAATCATTTTCCAGAAGTCATTTTCAGTGAAACAAACAAAACCTAAAATGATATTAGTTATCAAATATGATTTCTATTAAGAGAATGATGAATCAATAAAGTAATTGGGTTAAATATGATTTTTATTATATGTATTTCATTAAAGCATACTTTAACTTTAATTTTAATATTCCCATAAAATTAGGTTTAGATTACAACTCTCACCTGCTAACAATCTAGGATGGTCATAAATATTGTCCCTGATTTTTATTTTTAAATTGCATATATAATAACTAAAGTGCGAAATTTTTTTTGGGTAAATTATACACAATGTTATTAAAATATTATTAAATTTACGTTTACGTTATTCAACTTCAAAAAGTTATAAAATGATTATTGAATTTTTCGAAAGTTTTCATTTAAGTCATTGGGCTATTAAAATTTTTGTTGTATGGCATTCTCTATTGACACCGTCTGTACCAATCGAAAACTCTCTTTCTCTTACTATTTTAAAGTTTAGGTTTTTTTTTTTTAAAATAAATTTGAATGTAACAAATCTATAAACTAAATTCTAAACAATTTTCTTTTTCAATTTTCACACTAGTGTATATTTTTAAAATTTTCAGCGTAGCTATCAGAATATATTATATAATACTTTCATTATTGGTGGATAATAAATTAATTTAATTACTTGCATGGGTAGAAGCGATTAGTACTTAAATGAATATTTTCCCAACTCCCAATAAATATTTTGCACTTTGAATGTGTATTGAACACTCATATGTTGGGGATTTATTTTGAAATTATATATATATATATATATATACTACATATTAATAAATATCATATAATATATTTTAATGTAACTTTACTATATATTATATTGTATTTAAAATTTTAACATATACATATTTTATTTATAACACAATATAAAATGCATACACGAGTTACAAAATCACGTCGAACCAAGCTTATTGAATATTTATGTAAAATTATATATAAAGAAAGACAGAAAGAAATTTGCTCCAAACTTCAAAAATTCTCTATATTATAAAATTTGTAGACAAGAATGTCGATATTAAAAAAGAAAAATAAAAAATAAAAACAAAAAGCCTTGTAAATTGGAAAATATCATCTAGGTATGGTAACTATAATACATAAATATTATTCGTACACCAAATATTATAAATAAAATTTTGGAATACATGAAAACTTAATGGCCAGGAAGAGATTTTAAAATTATGAAATCTCTACTTCTAACACTTTTACATCAATTTTACATTTAAACACATATTTGACAAATTTTTATTACTTTTATATATATATATATATATATATATGAAAACATCACTTGCTTATGCGTTAGAAAATTATTTTAAGGGATGAGAAATGGACATCAAATTTTTAAAACGTTAAAGTATAAATTTATCATTATATTAACTTATAATTTTATAAATTTTGAAGAGGCAAATTTATCAATTTGGGAAAGGCCACTATTTCCCCTTGGTTGATGGTGCAATTATAATCTTAGTCCCTCTTAAGTATAATAATTCAAATTAATTCCTTTTACTTTTTCATTAAATGAAAACTTTTCATTTTGACCCTCTCAAAAGTTAAAAAAAGTTCAATTTAAATCATTTTAATACAATTTTTTAGCTTTGGCTCTCAGATTTCTTTTAATTCTATCTCGATCCTCCGACACATAATTTCAAACTTCACCCTAGCATTCGTCTTGTGCCCTAAAAAATGGAAAATTGTAACTTTTTACCTTCTAAAATATATACAATTATAAATTACTAATAGTAAAATTGTATTTTTGTCCCTAAAAATTGATAAGATTTTAACTTAATCTTTTAAAAAAACTATAAAACTATTAAATAATACAGTGATAAAATTATATTTTAACTCTTATCAAAATTTATAATTTAATTTTGGCCCCAAAAAAATTTCTCGCTTCCCTTCAATATATAACACTTAAAAATATATATTGAATCTAACATATATATATATAAATATAAATATAAATATATATCCAATAACAATACAGATGAATGCTACACCTACAGCACATAGCAAAACCCTAATTAATTTGAAATTTGTCATTTTGCATGTTCATGCAAAAGCAAATACCTCGTGTAAATACAAGTCAATAAGATTCCTTAATTGAAAAATTAAACATCCTATTGTAAACCATGTTGTCTCATTGCGTAAATCCCCATACATTATTTGAAATATATATATATATATATATATATATATGCAATTTGATTAATACTATCGGTGCTTAGAGCCATTAAATTATTATTTAATCCCTAATGATTTCTTAGATTATTGCTATCTCAAGTATTCATGCCGGCAATAAACGATACAAACAAAGTACATACAAACAATTAATGAAGGACTAAATAATTAAGTTTTTTTTTTCTAAACTAATTCTTTTCTTTGATTAATTAATACTAGTTGTTCGTTAAACATTGACGTAATTGATTTTTTTTAAAAAAAAATTAATGGTTAGAAATTATAAAGAAATCTCCATGATTGAAGAGATCACTTTAAAAAATAAAAGAAGAGCCGAGTCACCCTCATCATCCAAGATTTAAAAAAACTGGATTTTTTTAAAGTGATTACATTATAAACGAAGGGGAATTTGTTACAAATACAAGATCAAATCTTGGATCTAAGTCGAATTAATTTAATTTGGTTAAAATATGTTTCAAGTTTTTATATATTTTTTTATATATTTAGAATTTAGTTTATTTACTTTTTGAATTTAGAAAATGTAAGTCTAATTGTTAACATTATTAAAATTCTTCTGTTAAATTTAAATTCATTACAATGTCAATTTTTGTTATATGGCTACAAAGTTAGTTGTTTTTTAGGTCAAAATATTACATTAGCGAATTTAACAAAATAATTTTTTTGGTGTTAACAATTGGATTAAAATTTTAAAATCTGAAAGTTTGAGAGACTAAATTCTTAGAAATTAAAGTAGGAGGAGTAAATTCCAAATATACAAAAAGTTCAAAAGATTTGAAGTCCAACCGACCGACCATATCGCTTAACGACAAAGTTTCTCTTGTATCCCATCCCCCTATCATCCGACGCTGCCTTTCGCCTGACGGCTCCTCACCAAATTTCCTTCTCCCCTTCAACGGAACTAATATGCCACTCGTCAATTTCCACCCTCTACGGACAACGTTGCCAAAACTACCACCATAACCACTCAACCAATCGTCGAACCGCGACTTTACCCTTTTTCTCCCATTCACTTGAAAAACCGAAAAACTAACCAAAACCCAAACTATAAAAAAGAAATGTAACACTTTTTTAGAAAATATGTAATAAAAGTCAAAATTTTCAATGATATTAATTATATAAATTAAAATTTTTTGCCCACTTCCACTCAGTATATCTCCAACATAACTTTACTTTTATCCGATTAGAAATTAATGTAAATTTAGTAACCTAGAAAAATTAAAGCATACCCGATTTTGACCTAACTTGATATTTCATAATTTTTATTTTTCTCAAAACATTTTTTATCAAAATAGAATAATAATTTCCAATGTTTTATTATTTTTAATAATACTATTAGCTATTTTTATACAATGTTGTATTGGGGGTACTCGTATTCATAGAAACTTTCATTTTCGTGTTTATTCTTATTGTTGGTTCAATTTATGCATGGTGAAAATGAGCATTGGAACGGTTTTAATTCTTGAATATTCAGATGATAAATAGAAAAAAAAAGTAAAAATAATAATGACTTGAGTATGAATTGAACGAACAACCCAAAATTCATTTATTTCAACTACATTAAATGATCTCTCAAATTGATCAAGACTCCATTTTATTGTTGCTTTTTTATAGTACTAGTTATTACTTTATTGAATTTGCTTCATTAATAGGCTCACGATTCAACTTTGATCGATATGAGCTAGTACTAGACCTATCCATGGGACGGGCCAGGTGGCCTACCCGAAATGTAACGCCCCAAATAATTTATTTTTGCTTCTGTGAAATTTGACAGAAAATGTGAATATGCTTTAGTGGTTAAGTGTTCTGAGAGTGTGTGAGAAGTCTTGGGTTCAAGTCTCACTTTTGTCAATTTTTGTTATTTTTAGAATTAAACCCTATCCTTGTTCAGTGGGCTTATATTAAATTATCTGTATATCCATATTAGAATGAGCCTGCTGATTCTAGTGGTAAGGAAATTAGTGTGTTGGGGGTCCTGTGTTCAAATCTCTGCGTTAGCAAGGGGGTTATATTTTTGCTCTGTTAACTGATAGAGTTCCAGTGGAGTTGGGATTCTGAGTAGCTGTTTGTTAGTGAATTAGTGGAGAGAAATTAGGGATATGCTAGCAGTTTTCTTTTTCCCAAAATTTTCTTTTCTCTCTGTTTTTCCCTTCCAATTTTTGGCTTTCTATTTTTTATTTCCATTAAAATTTTCCTTTCTAACCGTGGTACGTCGACGTTTCGTTTCCTCCGTGCTGTTGAGTAGATAAAGGTTTTGAATTGTTTTTTAGATAATTTTGGTTTTTGCATTAGTTCTATTAGTATAAACATGTGGTTTGATTTTTCTACGATTACTTTGGATGTAGGAGAAGGCTGTGAACAGTGAGTTTTTGTACCGGTTGCTTGAACGATTTAAGTGGTGGTTTTTGTCGCCGATAAGTTTTGAGCGTTACTTCGGGTTTTGTAGCGATTCATAAAATTGACTGCTAAAACGGCTGTTGGGTGCTCTTTTCTTAGGTTTCAAGGCCTCGGAAGTTATTTGGCATCTACACCGTAGCAGGTATGTACCCGAAACACAGAAAAATGAATGTCAGCAAAAGCCAAAAACTTTACTGTCGACGTTACATGGGCGTGTGGCCACCCGTGTGGTCAGCTGTGTGCAAGAACACGGTCATATCACGGGCAAGGCCAATCTGGGTGTGTGGGCCTACACGGGTATGCCACACGGGCATGTAGGCCTAAATTTCTGAAATTTCTCCAAGGGTCGCACGGGTCGTCCCAAACGACTGTGGGCCCACGGTAGGGTCGGTAAGGGTTAACTAAACCCCAAAAACTATGTGACCTATTAGTTTGAAACACTGTTCTGAGTATAATTTTGCATGTCTGGTTACCATATTAATTGCATATCTTATAAAAAAAAGGTTAAGCATGTTTAAACTGTTCATTTTGTATCTGTTTAGGGTGGGATTGGTATGAGGAGGAAGTATTCTGGCAGCTTGGCTGCATATTATTCTGATATGTGTCTTAATGGCACAACGTGGTGTGTAGGAATGGGCAGGTGTTTTTAACCCCACATAGTGTGATGGGCTGGTCAGAGTTGGTGTGTAGAGGATGGGGGTAGGACTTTTGCATATCTATTTCTAATTCTTATATCTGAATCTGTATCTATTCTAACTGTGTATTTGAACATGTATGATTGTATGCTTAATTTTACTGGGTTACACATTGAGTTTACGTAAACTCACATCTGTTTGTCTGTTCTAAAAGGTAATCCACAGTCTTAGGTGGATTGATGTAGCAGAGACTTAACGGTGGCCACATTTGCGTAAAACTGTTTAAAGTCATTAACTTATGGTTTTATTTATGTTTTGGTAATTATTTTGAGAGTTTGTAACTTTTGAGACTCTCTGAACTGTTTGGTTTTAATTAGTTATTTTTGGATCATTTGACAATTTAATTGCTTTAGTAAAAATGATTTACTAAAATGACAGTTTTTATCCAAATAATGGTTTTCCTAAAAACGCGACGACGTTTTCAAACTTAAACAATTAAGGCTTCCGCTGTAGTAAGTTTGGGTAAAGAAATCGATTAAATTGTGGTTTTACTAAATATTAAATATGAATGGTTTACCAAGTCAACACAGTTTTCAAAATTCTTTCCTTGTGACAGATTGATGTTAGACAGATTGAGGCGAGGTAGCCTGCACTTGTCTATGCTGCTCAACGCCGAGAGGACAGAGATGCTCCTTATGTTATCACCTATACATTCTTAATTTCTGATGTACCATATGTTGCTTTGATAGACATAGGTTCTACTCACTCCTATGTGGCTAGCACTGTATCTGAAAACTTGGGGGTTTCTGTGGAGAGCACTTCTAGTGAGGTTACTACACTGAGTCCATTGGGGCAGTCTGTTTGGGTTAGTAAACTTTATAGAGAGGTTCCATTAGAAGTACACTGGATTGTTTTTCTGGCAGATCTGATGGAGCTTTCGTTTGAGGAGTTCGACTTAATTCTGGGCATGGATTGATTGGTCAAGCATTGAATTAGTTTGGACTGCGCGAATAAGAGGGTCGTTGTGAGGATTGAGGACGATAAGGATGTGGTTGTGATCGGTGAGCATCGAGATTATCTATCCAACGTGATATCCACTCTTGTGGCTGAAAAACTAGTTCGAAAAGGGTGCGAGGCGTACTTGGCTTACATCAGTGTTTCTGATTATGGGGACTCTTCTGTTTTAAGGCTCAGCTATAAGAACTTTTGGATCGTGGTTTCATCTGCCTTAATGTGTTTCTGTGGGGGGCACCAGTTCTGTTTGTTAAGAAGAAGAATGAGACCATGAGAATGTGCATCGACTATCAGTAGTTGAATAAGTTGACTGTGAAGAATAAATACTTGCTTTCGAGGATCGATGACTTATTTGATCACTTCCGAGGGGCTTCAGTGTTCTCTAAGATCAATCTTCGATCTAGGTATCATCAGTTGATGGTTAAGGAAGCTGATGTTCATAAGACTAAATTTAGGATTCGTTATGGACATTACGAGTTCCTAATTATGCCTTTTGGTCTGACGAATGCTCCGACTGCATTCATAGATCTAATGAATCGAGTATTTCAGCCTTATCTAGATCAGTTCGTCGTGGTTTTCATCAATGATATTCTGGTATACTCTAAGACTGAGGATAAGCATGATGAGCATATTAGAATGGTGCTTCAGATATTCTGAGAAAAATAACTCTATGCTAAGTTGAACAAGTGTGAGTTCTAGTTGCGTGAGGTAACCTTTTTGGGGCACATGGTTTCTGCTTAGGGGATTCGTGTTAATTTTTGAAAGATTGATGCTGTACTGGATTGGAAACAGCCTAAGACCGTGTCTGAAATCTGTAGTTTTCTAGGTCTGACGGGTTATTATCGGCGCTTTTTGAGGGATTTTCTCTGATTACAGCTCCTTTTACTAAGCTTATCGTAAGTGTGTCATTTTTGTCTAGACTGATGCACAGCCAGAGAGCTTTAAGAAGCTCAAGTATGTTCTGACTCAGGCTCCTGTTCTGATACAGCCTGAATTAGGTAAAGATTTGTGGTATAAAGTGATACGTTGCACATCGGTTTGGGGTGCGTTCTGATGCAAGATGGTAAGGTTGTGGCTTATGCTTCCCGGCAGTTTAAGACTCATGAGGGAAACTATCCGACGCATGATCTTGAGTTGGCTGCGGTGGTTCTGGAGTTGAAAATCTAGAGACATTACCTATATGGTGAAAGGTGTATCATCTACATCGATCACAAGAGCCTCAAGTATCTCCTTACTCAGAAGGAGTTGAACCTTAGGCAGCACCGTTGGATTGAATTGCTCAAAGATTATGATTACACTATAGAGTACCATCTTGGTAAGGCAAATGTGGTGGCTGATGCTCTAAGTCGAAGAGCGATGTCTGATTTGAGGACGATGTTTGCTCGCCTTAGTATATTTAATGATGGGAGTCTGTTGGCCGAGTTGCAAGTTAAGCTGACTTGGATTGATCAGATTCGAGATAGATAGTTAGTGGATAAAACTCTAGGTGTGCGGTTCCGTCAGGTTAAGAGTGGTACTACATCTGATTTTGGGGTAAATAATGATGGGGTTCTATGTTTTCAAAGGCAGATCTGTATGCCAAATGATTCTAATATGAGACGTTGATTCTAAGGGAGGCGCATAGTAGCCCTTATGCTATGCATCCCGGTGGTAATAAAATGTATCGTGATCTTAGTAAGTTGTACTAGTGTCCGGGATTGAAGCATGAGGTTACAGATTTTGTGGCTTAATGTCTGACGTGCCAACAGGTTAAGGCTGAGCACCAGTTGCCTTCGGGATTGTTACAGCCAGTTAAGATTCCCTTATGAAAATGGGAACGAGTAACGATTGACTTCGTTAGTGGGTTACTCTTGACACCCACTAAGAAGGATTCTGTTTGGGTCATCGTGGATCGATTGACCAAGTCTGCTCACTTTATCCCGGTTCGGACAGACTACTCTCTGCAGAAGTTAGCGAAGCTCTATATCTCCGAGATAGTTAGACTGCATGGGGTTCCTATGTCGATTATTTCTGATAGGGATCCTAGCTTCACTTCTCGATTCTGGAAGAAATTACATGAGGCTCAGGGTTCGAGGCTGGACTTCAATACTGCATTTCATCCTCAGACCGATGCTTTGGATTTGTGTGATTGATTTCTGAGGTAGTTGGGAAGAGTATCTGCCGTTAGTTGAGTTCACCTACAATAATAGCTTTCAGGCTAGTATTCAGATGGCATCTTATGAGGCTTTGTATGGTCGTAAGTGTCACACTCAGCTATGTTGGATTGAGTTGGGTGAGCGTCAGGTTTTGGGTATTGAGTTGGTTTTGAGACTGAGGATAAAATTAGATTAATTTGGGATCGTTTGAAGGCAGCTTCTGACAACAAAAAATCCTATGCAGATTTGAAGAGGCGTGACATTGAGTACTCTGTGGGGGACTTTATATTTCTTAATGTTTCTCCATAGAAGGAGGTTCTGAGATTCAGTCGTAAGGGCAAGCTGAGCCCTAGGTTTATTGGGCCGTATTAGATTCTGAAACATGTGAGACCGACCGCTTATCAGTTGGAATTACCTTTAGAGTTAGACCGTATCCACGATGTGTTCCACGTCTCGATGTTGAGGCGGTATCGGTCAGACCCATCTCACGTCGTCTCTATTGAGGAGATCGAGGTTAAACCAGACTTAACTTTTGAGGATGAGCTGGTTCAGATTCTGGATCGTGACATTAAGGTTCTGAGGAAGAAATCCATACCGTTAGTGAATGTTCTGTGGCGGAATCATGGCACTGAGGAGGGCACATGAGAACTTGAGGACTCAATGCGTCAACAGTATCCTTATCTATTCTGATCAGGTAAATTTCGAGGTCGAAATTTCTTTTAGGGGGTAAATTTGTAATGCCCCAAATAATTTATTTCTGTTTTTGTGAAATCTGACACAAAATGTGCATCTGCTTCAGTGGTTAAGTGTTCTAAGAGTGTGTGAGAGGTCTTGGGTTCAAGTCCCACTTCTGTCAATTTTTGTTATTTTTGGAATCAAACCCTATCCTTGTTCAGTGGGCTTATATTAAATTATCTATATATCCATATCAGAATGAGCCTGTTGGTTCTAGTGTTAAGGGAATTAGTGTGTTAGGGGTCCTGTGTTCGAATCTCTGCGTTAGCAAGAGGGGTTATATTTTTGCTCTGTTAACTGATAGAGTTCCGGTGGAGTTGGGATTCTAAGTAGTTGTTTGTTAGTGAGTTAGTGGAGAGAAATTAGGGATATGCTACCAGTTTTATTTTTCCCAAAATTTTCTTCTCCCTCTGCCATTTTTCTCTCTGTTTTTGTCCTTCCAATTTTTGGCTTTCTATTTTTTATTTCCATTAAAATTTTCCTTTCTAACCGTGGTACGTTGACGTTTCGTTTCCTCTGTACTGCTGAGTAGGTAAAGGTTTCGAATTATTTTTGAGATAATTTTGGTTTTTGCGTTAGTTCTATTAGTATAAATGTGGGGTTTGATTTTTTTGCGATTACTTTGGGTGTAGGATAAGGCTGTGAACAGTGAGTTTTCGCACCGGTTGTTTGAACGATTTAAATGATGGTTTTCGTCGCCGGTAAGTTTTGAGCGTTACTTCGGGTTTTGTAGCGATTCATAAAATTGACTGTTAAAACGGCTGCTGGGTGCTCTTTTCTTAGGTTTCAAGGCCTCGGAAGTGATTTGGTATCTAAACTGTAGCAGGTGTATACCCGAAACGTAGAAAAACAAACGTCAGAAAAAGCTGAAATACCTTACTATCGACGCCACACGGGTGTGCGGTCACCTGTGTGGTAGGCCGTGTACGAGAACACGACCGTGTGGTCGACAAAGGCATGGTCGTGCATAACACCATGTGGTGGCTTGTGAGGCCGTGTGGGCCACATGGGCTAGGCCAAGTTGGGCATGTGGGCCCACACAGGCATGTCACATAGGTGTGTGGTTTTTGGGCCAGCTCGTGTGGCCCACACGGACATGTGTGCTCAAATTTCTGAAATTTCTCTAAGGGTTGCACGGGTTGTCCCAAACAACTGTGGGCCTACGGTAGGGTCGGTAAGGGCTAACTAAACCCTAAAAACTATGTGACCTGTTAGTTTGAAACACTATTCTGAGTATGATTTTGCATGTCTGATTACCATGTTAATTGCATATTTGATATATATATATATATATATATATATATATATATATATATGTTAAGCATGTTTAAACTATTAATTCTGTATCTGATTCTGTATATGTTTGTAGTGGGATTGGTATGAGGAGGAAGTATTCTATACGATGTTAATCGCCCATAATCTAGTAGCTTGGCTGCATATTATTCTGATATGTGCCTTAATGGCACAATGTGGTGTGTAGGGATGGGGGTAGGACTTTTGTATATCTGTTTCTAATTCTGATATTTGAATATGTATCTGTTCTGATTGTGTATTTGAACATGTATGATTGTATACTTAATTCTACTGGGTTACACACTGAGTTTACGTAAACTGACATCTGTTTGTCTGTTTTGATAGGTAATCCACAGTCTTAGGCGGATCGGTGCAGCAAAGTCTCAGCGGTGGCCACATTTGCGCAAAACTGTTTAAAGTCATTAACTTATGGTTTTATTTATGTTTTGGTAATTATTTTGAGAGTTTGTAACTTTTGGGACTCTCTGAACTGTTTGGTTTTAACTAGTTATTTTTGGATCATTTGACAGTTTAATTGCTTTAGTAAAAATGATTTACTAAAACGACGGTTTTTATGCAAACAATGATTTTCCTAAAAACACGACAACATTTTCAAACTTAAACAATTAAGGCTTCCGTTGTAGTAAGTTTGGGTAAAAAAATCGATTAAATTGTGGTTTTACTAAATATTAAATATAAATGGTTTTCAAAACTCTTGCCTTATGACATCCCCAGATTCAGCCATAATGTCTAGGTCGGGTCTAGGGTGTTACACAAAAAGTGTGAGTGTTTGGATAAAAATATGAGTCCAAAAAATGGGCTTGGACAAAAAAAATTGGCCCGTTTAGAAAACAGGTTGGGCCTTGGGTAAGGCTTTCTTGGCCCAAGCCTAGCCCGACCCGGCCCGAATATGAAAAAAACCTTTTTTTTTATTATTTTCTTGTTGGTTTTTTTCACTATTTTGCTACTATTTCACAATTATGTTACTACTATTTTGTTGTTATTATTTGGACATTGTATAATTCTTGTTTTATTGTTAATTTTGTTACTAATTTTCACATTTACTTGTTAAGTTACATTTATCTTGGTGTTATTTAAGTATACATATATTTTTAATTTATTTTCAATTTGTTGGGAAACATTTATTTTAATGTTTTTAGTATTTTTGGAAAACAATATTAAAAAATTAATATGGGCAGGCCGGACTTGGGTTTTAGTATTTTTATATGGGCCGAGCTTGGATAAAATTTTGTGCCCATTTTTTGGGTCGGGCCTAAATTTTTTGTTGTATCCGAACTAAACCCGGCCCGACCCATGGGCACCTCTAGCTAGTACCAAGATCGAGTCCTAAACAAATAAACCTAATTTTAACAATTGGAACAGTAACAATGAAAATGGCGCTCACTTTAGTGAGATTATATTTAAATAAAATTGACCCTTCATTTTTTTTAAAAAAAAAAGTTACTTTGGCCATCTATTTATTTTTTTGCCTCTTTTAGCTCTTGAATTAGCATTTTTTTGTCAAATCATCCCAAAATGAATGGAAAAGTTAACATTTGTTAACTTTGATGACGTAGCATATATGTTAATTATCACATGGATGATATCAACATTTAATAAAATTTTAAATTTTAAAAAATATTTTTTTATGTTTTTAAATAATTTTAATGTTTTTATTTTTTAAAAACAATTTGTTATAATTTTTTTAAATTTTAAAAAAAAATTAATTAAATGCTGATATGTCATCCACATGACAATTCATGTGCATGCCACATCAAAAAAGTTAAATAATGTTAACTTTTCATTCTATTTTGGCATGATTTTAGCAAAAAAACGCAAGTTTAAGGGTTAAAAAAGATGAAAAATTAAATGGAAGACTAAAATAATTTTTTTTGGGTAAAGTTGGAGGGCTAAATAAATAATTATACTTAGGATAATCATGCTTTAACACACTTAAACCCACATTCTCTTACGCTAGCAATAATACTGATGCCAACCAAGACTTAATCAACTTACTATTAATTATTTTTAAGTATAATTGTGCTAAAGTAAAAAGTAACATAAATTTTATTATCATATGTTTTAAACTAATATTATATATAAGGGTATTTTGATAATTATATTGAGGAGGGACGAGTTTTTCATAGACCTAATTTTGACTTGGCTAATTGAAGAATAAAACCTAACTCAACTCGAATCTTAATTTAAAAAAAAAAAACAATATTAACCATGTCCGGTTGGATTGAAACCCATTAAGTCTAGTTTTTTTGTCATCTTTAATTATGATAGACTCGAAAATGATAAAAGAAAGGTTAAAAAAAATAAAAAATCAAAATCAAAATCAAAACAAAAAAGAAATAAAAAAAAGAGACAAGCATAGGCTTCTTCGATAGCAAGATCTCTTTACCTTTCTTGGTTTCCATAGTTCTACTTAGCTACTAAGCAAAACAAAGTAAAAAGAAAAGAAAAGAGGAAAAAAAAAAGCAAAACAAATATCGTCTCATCTATAAATTAGCTTTTAATTTTTGCTAAATCTATTATTGTACAATTTCATATCATCATTTGCTACCATGGTTTACAATCCCAAAAAAATGTTATCCATTTCAAGATAATAAAAAAAATTGTGATAATAAAGTAAAATGAAAAAGATATGGATTATTATTATTATTATTATTTTCATCATTAATGAAATAAAAAAAATTCAAGTATCTTTATAATATATTAAAAAAAAAACTTTACAACATCCATAATGAAATAATTATCCTTCCTATTACATTCATATTATATTTTACTTAACATATTTATCTCTGATAATCCTAATATATTTAAAATTATCTTATCTAATGAAAAAAATTAAGGAAATTGAATCACTTATGAATTTGGGTTAAGAGAGGATGAGTGAGAGATGAGAAGTTGGCGTCAAATCAAAGAGCCCATTTTTCTAAAACGCTCACATTGCCACAATATAGTGGAAGTTGAAATAATAGTATTTGCTTTACACTTTAAAAAAAATTAATATAGAAAGAGTTACAAAAGGTATACATCTTTTTCTTTTTAATTCTTATAATTTTAAAATCTTATTTCAATTGTGGATATCATTTGTAGTTTTTATTTACATCTATACGAATCATATTAATTTCAAAATTCGATAAACACATTAAAAAAATACTTAACAATAAAATAAATCATGGAGTAAATCAAAAAAAAATAATGTTATTTTAATTTTTAACTTTTTAAAATCATGGAGTAAAAATCAAAAAAAATATGTTATTTTAATTTTTAACTTTTTAAAATCATGGAGTAAATCTCAAGTTTTCTCAAATTACTTTCTCGAGAATATATTTTTTACCTAATATTAAAAGTTTATATAGTTATCTTAAAAAGCGAAGAAATAAAGAAAATGGAACTACAATTATTTTAAATGGACTACAATTATTTTAAATGGAAAAGATAAACAACATAATTATTTAAAAAATATTAAACTTTAGCATTTTAATAAAAAAATTAAATGCTGTCAAAATTATATACCTTCTATTTTATATGTAATATTGATAGGATTAAGATTTGGTACATTAGTAGTGCATTTTTTTATTCTATAAGAAGTCTTAAAAAGTTGCCATACCTCTGTTTTTCAAAATATTTTACTATATTCCTATAGAAACTTATCAACCTTCTTGACTTTGTGGAGCCTAAATACTCCACTTACAGTATATTAAATATTACTTCATTTTCATAATGTTTCTCCCCAAGTTTCTACTTTATGTACTCAAATACACTAAATGGTCAAAATATACTCTAAGTTCCTACACTCTTCATATATATGAAATTTAATCCCTCTACTTTTTTAGATTTAAAAAATGTAAATCTAATTTTTTACACCTTTATTAAATTCGAGTTCATTATAACGTTTTTTTGTTACATGGCTATTAAATTAGCATTCTTTTATTTTAAATTGTCACACTAATAAATTTAATAAAATAATTTTAACTGTATTAACATTTAAATATAGATTTCAAAAAACTAAATTCCTAAATATAAAAAATAAAAAGACTAAATGTTTTAACCTACATTAAATCCACACCAAACATGGACTAATTTGTCATCCAACCGCCAAACATTTCATAGTCCCCATATGTTACTTGTACAATGCTTTTGGTAGGCCCCTTGAGGAGACATTCAACATTATCTCTTCCATGTGCACCATGTTTTTTCCCCCTCAAATGCATTCTCTAAGTATAGACATTAATTCAAAACCTCAAACATCATTGCCCCTTCAAATCCCATTTATTTGATCTGTGCATACATATATATTATATAGTTCATTACAAGATTTGAAACCCAGATTCTCGAGCTAAAATTTTAAATTTTATTGACTAAATACCATTTTTTGAGTTTTATCGAAGGGAGAAAAATAAAAGATTTTATTAGGTATTTTCTGGGGTTCTTACATTTTGGTTGCTTATCCAAAACAGCTTCCAACATAGTTTCCATTGAGATTTTTGGGTATTTGAGGTCCCAAATTCTTCTTTTAGAAAGTTGGACGTAATGGTACTATGGGCCATTAAATTTAACTTTTTTAATATTTAACCATTAAAGCTTTTACCTTGAGAAGGAAAGACATGACTTGTTTTTTCCCCCCACTTTGGTCCCCTATGAAAGTTCAATGAATCTGTGGGGCTTATACACTACATTTAACTCTGCCTATGAAATTTATTGGTGGATATTTAAATGCAATGCATGAAAGAGCGAAAAATCTTTTGTTTGAAAATCCCCCCATAATAAGAGCTCACCACTTATAATTGCACTACTTCTCTAACTTTACATAATTATGAATTTGGTATTAACTGATTATATAATATAATATAACAATGATAAGTGTTATGCTCTCATTTTAGGAATTATTTAAATATTTTTTTTGAATATCTTAAAATAATAATGTTGGGTTTTTAGCTATTTCTAATAGGAAATTATCTAGTTATGAAGTTTAAAACTCTTTAACTAAATTGAAGGGTGTCATCTATCTCATAACATATAAGAAAAAGATTAAAAAAAAAAAATATAAAAAATTGAGTCACTCGTTATATTTTCAACCCTACTTGTGGAGCTTAAAATCTCCTCATATTGTACATCAAATAATTTCCTTTTCTAGTATCTAGCTAATACTTTTAAGATAATTATTTAATTGACTGTTGGTAGACTTATAGCAAAATCTCAATCTCACTTGTGAAGTTAAAAAATCCTATCATCAATGTACTGAATAATTATCCATATTTTTTATGTTTATAAATGCCATATAGTTTTCTTTAATAAAGATAGTATTAGTATATATATATAGATATATATATATATATAAATATATATAATAGTCATTTACTTAAGCATTTATACACTTTAAAACAAGTCATTTACTTAAGCATTTATACACTTTAAAACAAGCAGTAAGAGGAATTAATATATAATAATCTCTAAATTCAAACTATGATTTATTGATAGGCTGCTGACCTTTCTTTAAAAATATCTTAGTTTTGATTAATCATTTCACCAAAAAAAATATTTAATTTTTAAATATTTATTAAATTTAAATAATATAAAATTAGAATGCTTTACTATTTAAAAAATAAATATAATACAAGTATTAATATATATTTTACCATTTAAGATATTTTTATACGCTTAATTAGAAGATTTTGAAGCGTACAAGTTTAGAGAATAATTTAAGATTTAAGTTATAATTTGAGGATATCCAATGAAATAACTCATAAATAAAATGAAATGCAAATGACTAGAACTAAAGCTGTCCATGAACTGGACGAAGCTTGAGCTTGGGACCAAAATTTTTAAAACTGAACCGGTGATTAAATCAATTCGTCCTATTCAATTAAATAAATTATCAAAAAAATTCTTAAAATGAAAATTTGATTTTGTTGCTAGTTCAACTGGCCCATACCAATTCCTGAACCAATTGTACTGATGTCTCTCTTCAAACTAGTATCTCTATCCAATTAGTCTGATCTTTAAGTTCGATTTTGTTCATTAACCATGCCTAGAATTGGCTCAGTCGATCCAAATAACTCGTTTTACTATTAAAAGATAATAATTTTGTATTAATTAAACAGGAAAACAAATCAAATCGAAGAAGTCTGAAATTAAAAAAAATCTAAACTCAAACCTAATCGAAAATAGGCTGAAATGACTGGGTCAGGCTGGCTGCCCGGCGCAAGAACACCGAACAAACAAATATTGAAAAAAATGGTAGGCTAGGAAAAATGGGCCAAATAGGCCTGTAATAGGCCCATATACAGTTAGGCTTTTAAGACAGAATTGGTGTACACCTTTACACTTTAAAATTTTGCCACGTGTCAAAACACAAAAGCAGTTGACAGTTTGAACCTCCTATCACAAACAGCCTCCCAAAAAAACATAAACGGAGATAACCAAAAAAAAAAACTCCAAACTTCAAAACACACACACACACACACAAAAAAAAAAAAAAAAAAATGTCGACGGCAGTAGCATTGTCTTCCTCACTTAAACACAATTTAGCTTTGGGCATTCGATTCCCTCAAAACCCTTCCTTTTACCGTCGTAATGGACCCAAAGTTTCAACATTTAGAACCTTCACAGTTGCAATGGCGGCCATTAACACTACTCCTCTTGAAATCTGCGTTAAAGCTTCTGTTACCACTCCCAATAAGCTTGGCGACTGTAAAATCTCTTCCTTTCTTTCTATGATGTTGTTTGTTTGTTTGTTTAATGAGAAAATGTGAAACAAAGAAAGAGAAAAGTTCAATTATATTGTTCTTTGTATGTTTTGAGAATTCACTAATCAACTATAATTCATAAAGATTGAAGCTTTCTGATTTTGTTTTCAAATAAAGAATGGGAAAGAAAATTAGGGTCCAAAAGAGGAAATTTTGATTCTTTAGAATTGGGAAATATGATATAATTTTGATTGTAAAATCCCTTTCTTTCTTTCTTTCTTTCTATGATGTTCTTGTTTGTTTACTGAGAAAATGTGAAACAAACAAAGAAAGAAAAGTTCAGTTCTTTTGTTCTTTATATGCTTTATATGTATTTGGTTTTAGCTTGATTGCAATTTTAAAATCCTGAGAATTCAATTAATCAAATTATATATAATTCATAAAGATTGAACCTTTTTTATTGTTTTTCAAATTAAGAACGGGAAAGAAAATTAGGGTCGAAAGGAGGAAATTTTGATTCTTTAGAAAATTTGGGGTAAAAGTATCATGTAGGCAGTCAGATTGCATTTTGCCCTCTTAGGTCAAAAAAATGGGGGTAAATTAGTCCTTCTATGTTAAATTGAGCAAATCAGTCCTTTTTGTTGAAAATTTTAATAGAAATGCATGAAACCAGAAGGACAAGTTGCTCTTTGATATAAAATACAAAGATTAATTTGCTCCATTTCTTTAGTAGAGGTGGAAAATTGCAATTCAACTCCTACTACAAAGGATTTCATGGTATTTTTATCGAAATTTGGGGTTATGGTGGAATATTTATTTATTTATTTATTTGTGAAATGTGTGGTTCAGGCCCCTTTTGCCAAAGGGTATTGCTGACTATGGAAGAAAAGCATCTTCCTTATGAAATGAAGTTGGTAGATTTGTCAAAAAAACCAGAATGGTAATATATATATATATATATATATCCATGGAACACTGTAGACAGTAATGTTCTATGTTCAATATTTTCGTTTTAACAATGGGTTGAATTCAGGTTCTTACAAATCAGCCCCGAAGGGAAGGTTCCGGTAGTGAAATTCGATGAGAAATGGGTTCCTGATTCTGATGTAATTGCGCAGTCATTGGAAGAAAAGTATCCCGATCCACCATTGGGAACTCCGCAGGAAAAAGCATTGGTGTATGTCTTGGTGATCATATTGATGTTTATAAACTGTTTTTGAGTGAATAAGTGATGTGTTGCACTGCTTGCTGTATAGTATTGTTATCTTGTACTTTTAATTTCGATGCTTTGAGTGATTGCAGCGCTTATAGTCATTTGTTTAGCTACATGTTCTGTTTAATGGTTGAGACATCGATATATCCTTGAAAATTCTAGTTTTTGTTGAGAACTATCTTATGATTCGATATTTGGCATGACTATCTCATGATTGCTTGAAATTGTGTTGGTTTTTGAGCATCATTGATGACGTCATATCGAGCTTTTGGTTTTCTCTTGAAGTGGCTCGAAGATCTTCTCCACATTCATCGGTTTTCTTAAAAGCAAAGATCCTAGCGATGGAACAGAGCAAGCATTGCTTGACGAGTTAAGCTCATTCAATGATTATATCAAAGAAAACGTGAGGCCTCTATCTGGTTCGTTAAATGTGTTACAATTCGTTTACTTGCTGCATAATCGATTTATACTTTTTTCCTTGAAGGGTCCTTTTATCAACGGGGAGAAGATTTCTGCGGCGGACTTATCTCTAGCACCAAAGCTATACCATCTCGAGATTGCTTTAGGGCATTACAAGAAATGGTCTATTCCGGACACACTTCCCGACACGAAATCTTTCATGAAGGTACATCGTTTGTTATGCTCGAACCACATGAAAAAGTAGATATTAGAACTAACCCATGCATATTATTGCTCATCTCAATGCACTCTTAACACGAGCTAAATCGTGATTTTTAGCCCTCGACTTCAAAATACATGCCATGCATGCGTGCGTGTTTGATCGGATTATTTTCCCATTTGCAGACGATTTTCTCGATGGATTCATTCATGAAAACACGTGCTAGTCCCGACGACGTAATTGCGGGTTGGCGTCCAAAAGTTATGGGCTAATTCTTCGCATGCAAATGAGATCAAAGGACCTAGTTTTGTATCTTCGAAGTTAATATCTTATTTCCGGCTTTTTCACCCATAATGCATCGAATCTTAACTCGATATTCTATGTTTAATATTTATCATCGAGCCTAATATATTTTATTTTAGGTTAAAGTGCTAAGAAATCCCAAAACTAACTACATTTTGATAATGGTTCATTAAAGATGATAGCATTTATTGATTTTGTTACTTTGGTCTAAATTCTTTTTTTCAATTTAATCCTCAATTTTTAAATTTTAGTTAGATTATATTTTTTTTTGGATTAAAATTAAATCATATTTCAATTTTTAGACCTCGAATGGATAGAAAAATATATCAAAATTTGAACTTAATTTTAGATTGAAATTTCAATTTAGTTCAAAATTAAATCTATAGAATTTCGGTTTACTTGAAAAAAGTGATGTTTAAATTTAGAGATTTATTTGAGTTTAGATTCAAATTTTATTATCGATTCCAAATCTTAAATAATTTAACTATCCATTTATGAAAAATTTTGAATTTGAAAATTCTCAAAAACTATTAAATTAAATTTAAGTGACATTAGAACCGAAAATTAATCAAAATTAAATCTCATTTCAAATTCAAGCCCAACTCATGCTCAAACCCAAGGTCAAAATTAGAGTCCAAAGTCGAATTTCTTTGCTGCCCATTTTCTTTTCATTGTTATTTATTGTTACCATTTTTTATTTTGACTTTATTAGTAAATATTTCAGTTCTCAAATTAGTCTTTAAAGATTTTTTTGCCTATAAATTATTTTTGAATTATCAATTTTATCTTATTTTATTCTACAAAATCCGATAAAAACATATCACGTGTTGTGTTCTTATTGAATGGTATTACTTTAGAGGATAAAACCAATTCGTTACCTTCTCTATATATGTGCTTGATTTTAACTGTCAGCTAAACTGTCAATAGAAAACCAGTAATGAAAGAACAATAGAATGATGTAATGAAACGAAGAACAATAGAATGATGGTGTGCTGCCAACCTGTTCTGAATCGGTTGCGTTGCAGCTAAACTATCAATTTGAAGCACAATAGGATGCAAACCCAATTTCCATGCCGTCTTTAAGCCGTTCAAAACACCCCCAAAATTCTGAATGAATAACAAACCATCATCCCATATTTCTGCTGAACTCCAAAATCCAGGTGCCTTGGGTGATCCCATATTAACCCACCTGCAGTAGCTTCACCACTTTCCAAGCTAACAACACCATCTGTATTAATTTTATACCATTCAATATCTGGTTTCCCATTTGATTAACCTACAAATCTTGCTAGGCTCACACTGTAAGAATAATTAACTGTTATATCTCCATACGCGTTAAGATGCGTAACAAGTAGAGAAGACGCTTGAATAGTAAATCTACCACCAGCAAGTCGGGAGGTCACCTGTGAACTCACCCTCCCGGGATGATTACTCGGACAACAGATGTCCTAACTTCATGGGGAACATGGCATTTGGTCACTAAACATCATGTGGGCTCAACAACTTTATCCCATCAGAGTCAAAATGAATGACATAATCTATCCTACCATAAACATCCTCGTCCCATCAAAGACACCTATGCGTTTCATAATGATGGTAAGATGATAAGTCCAACACGTTAACACCATATTACATAGGACCCTTGCCTATAAATATCCTCAAGAATGATGAAAAAAGGAGGACCCTTAAAGAATACTAAGTCTACACTATGTTAACACACTCTTAACTCTCGACCATTACATTTTCTTCACGACCACTCTCCATAACTTTTAGCTCTCCGCCTTGGCTGGATGAACCGACCTCCATAGCAACCATTCTCCTCTCCTTAATACTCTTCTCTTGTTGTACACAATATTAACCATTCATGCACTGAGTGTGGAAGGCATGGCTTTTCAATCCCAAAGTGGCATCCCAGCTGATCAAACCAACTAGACCAACAACCCAGCTGAGCAAGTTAACTCTTCTGTTCCACTCGACACCTTTATACCACCTATCTCAGGTATTTCTACTGGCTTGAGCTTTACACAAACCTTTCTTTTTATATCTGTTTTTTCTAAAGCTCACTACAATACAACTATCTTTCTCCCCACCTTAGAACAACTAGTAAAGGCTCTAAAAGATCCTTTAGCCTCCAACTCTACTACTCCTATTCCTCCAATAGGAACTATTCCTTCGACCACTTCTACTCTCCCAATAGCTGTAGCACTTTAGTCACAACCCAGTGTGTTATTGGACCTTTTGGTCGCATAGTTCGATGCTTAGAAGAAGCTGTAACCTATCTGACAGACACACCTCTTCCACCAACAACCACCATTCCACTAGACCAGAGTTCCCATTAGTAGGCAGCAAGCCCTCAACCTTATAACTTAGAGACCCAAGAGAAATTGCAATGCCTAGAAGAGTGATTCTCTCAACAAAAACATTGCTTCAATGAGAAGTAAGAGCAACAATGTATCTTTAACCAAAGAAACACTTGGAATGAGCAACTTATTGTGGAGTTAAGAGCTGCACGAGAGGTCCTGATATGAGAAAATCTAGAGCATCGGGAGGAGGAAGCTCAATTTGGTGATTATCTTAGAGTTGAGGAATGGTTGGGTTGGTTCCTGATGGCACCTCATGCTCGTAGTCAGGAAGGTGACACAATTTGGTGATGTAGCAAATAGGCTCTAAAGTTAACCCCCAAAGACAGATATCCCAGATTTATATGAAAAGGGAAAAACATAATAAGCCAGGGGCACAGTTTTATTGTTATCTAAGTCGTCTGTTATATCTTGAATGGTGTACTAACACCCCTCTCCCCAATATAGTACTTGAAAACACTCCTCAAAGTGATCTCAAGGGGGACCACTTGTGACTCTCTTGGTTCATCATCTTAAAATGACGAGAACCATTAAAAATATCCTGTAAGTGTGGAAGATAATATCAAGTCCCGATAGAAGGGCGTGTTACTTCGACAAGAAATTGAATCTTCTCCCGAACTTCAATTCTATGAGGATATACTTGCTGTAATCCATTGACATTGTCACCTTCCCACCGTAGAATAAGTTCATTGTTCAGGGAGTGGATATTCAAGGCTTGAATTCGAGCAACCTGAGAAAATGATCCTCATTCAACTCCCACAAGAAAAACATGTATCAGAATAACCGGTTAGAAGGATATATTCCTTTCTTACGAGCCATGATGAAAAAATCAACAAGTAGCCACAAGGAAAGACTTGTCAACTGACTCGATGCCATATGGAAGTTGTACAAAACATCATAAATGAAATCTGGGAGAGGAAGAGTAAAACCCACTTCAAGAAGAAACAACGGGAGAAAGAACTCAAGCCTTCCACCAATAGATCAAGGCTAAAAACCTTACTTAGATTATAGACCCTTTCGAGATACTAAACTCATATTTGTGATGTTTAGCGAGCAAACCATGAGTTAGTAGTAAATTTTTCATCTCCTGATGGGTTGTGGAACACAGATAATTGAGACTAGCAGCAAGGTCATCACCCCTTTTCGGATCTTGTGGCAGTAGCTTTGTTAGACTTCACTGTGGCCACTTTTTGACTCTTTACCACTTCTTTCAACGAAGCATGGTGTTGGAAAATTGGGTTTGGAAAATGCAGCAGAAAATAGGTTTAAGGGAAAACCAGAGTTTTAAAATTTTTTTCAAAACAATAACTTGGTTATGTTATATAAAGTAATAAACACTTAATCATAATTCGTACATTTTTTTATTCATCTAGGATGAACGCTCCGACCGAGTGGTATTCTCCACTATCCTCAAACTCACATCTGCTGAGTGTGGGCTCGTTTTGAATCATAATTTTTTTTCACAAAATTACCAGTGAAGTAATTTCGCAATTTCTCTAAACTTTTAGGGTCAATTTGTAAATAATAAAAATATCTCTAAAAATTTTCTGAAATAATTTCTTCAGAGATTTTTCTCTCTACAACTTTTCTTAAATTCAAGTGTGAGAATAATGATCCAAACTCTCTTTATATAGGGGAAGTTTAGAGAGAGTTCAACTAAAATTAAAATTACTCATTAATATTAAATTAATAAAATACTATTAAGATAAATATTATATTAAATTTATTATAATAACATTATTTCTGGAAAAGTTAATTTGAAATTAAGTTGCTTGGTAGTCCCACTAGAAGTATAATTCTTCCACTACTCTACTGTCGAAGAATCATCACCGCCGACCATCTGTCTGTTACTCATTGAGCCAATTGTTTGACTTGAAAATTAATTTCTAAAAATATCATATTTATTTTTATTAATTTGATTAATTTAGTTTTACTAGATAAAAATTAATTTTTCCAAAAATAATTGAGATTTTTGAAGAAATTTCTTTAATCAAATTCTCTAATTGAACAAATTCTCAAGACTACCTAATTTAATTCGCCATCGAATAAATCGACTCAATTAAATTATTTTCAAAGTTATAGAATTTTCTTCAGATTCAAATGCAGTTTGATTGAGCTTTTGTTGAGTTAGCAGAAGGATCAATAAAACATATACAATCAAGCTCGAGTAATTACAATTATGTCCAGAAGCATCGTTCTAATAATTCACAATTTACTTAATCATAGAGTCAGTCCACAAGAAATACCATGATTGAAAACTTCTTATTGTATACTCTTTATAAAAGCAATTTATCCAACTGTTTTGTCCAATGACCTCGTCATATGTTTGTTACCTTCATATGATATCATTGATTCCTTTAAGTTAAATCCGTTCACTTAATACAATCTTATTTTATCTCATTGTCACCATTGTGTCTTCTTAATCATTAATATGATCATTTCCAACTAATGACTGTGATAAATTGCTCGTTTGAGAACAAGCAACTCGTGACCACATTACATATTTATCAATCTACACAATGCCAATGAGATGATATCGTTAACTCTCCAATCGAGCTATGAATTCCATTGTTGCTAGTAAATCAATGCCATACACAAGTCATGTACCTAACATATCGGCTATCGGCTCAATATTCTTTAGAGCATGAGCCTCTACTTATATCAAAGCACATGAGTTATATACGCATGGTCAATGGCTAACTCATGATTTAGGTAAGTAACACCATGAACATCATAAGTGAATCAATTCACAAACGGATTCATAATTAATTCAACTTAGGTCCAGTCCAATGTATCATTCTACCAATGAGTACATCTATATCTCTACCCGTAGAGTCAATTGCTCTGATAGCCAAGACTAATCATCTCCCTAATTGGAATTGTAAATGACATAATAATCCTTTTAAATATTTGAATCAAATGCTCACTTTGATTCTTTTACGATATTACAGACTCGTTTAGATTATCCATTGAAGTAAGTTATCTTTCTCATAATATAAACGTTCTTACAGCACCACTTATCATCAGTTTGAATTTAGACAATTAATGAGCTAATATTTGTTTGTCACAATTTCGCTATGTTTGCAAAACATGAAAGGCAGAAACATAAAAGATATAATAGTGAGATGTGAAATTAACTTTATCAATTTATTCATCGTTCAAATATATAAAAAATAATTACATGTTTACTACAATATGGGCACATTTCCCAACACATGACCAGTACGACAACTACCTATTCCTTGAGTTCTACTAGATCGTTCATCTCCCTTAGTCTTTTGTTAACAAAATTTTAGAAAAAAAATGGTAAAAGTATTTATGATAACAACAAATAACAAAAAGGGTAAAGTGAAATGAAACGAAAAAACTTCAAAAATGCAAAAATTGTTCCAGAAAACCAACAAAGACTAATAAATCACTGACAACAATTGCAAAAATTTCAAAAAAAAAAAAAGGCAAAGTAATCTCGAAGAAGAAAACCAGAGAATATATAGACTTACCTTTCAAAATGCATCGTTTTGAAGAACAAACGACACCGAATAGCAACTTACCACCTGTTCCAAATAGTTTTTTGTTTATCATTATCACAACTCCCCATAAGCATAATCCTTAAAGTACATTTATGGCATAATGCAAACGTTTGGATGATGTTTCACCATAAAATAAAGTCACCATCCAATACAACCTAGAAAAGAGAAAGTTATCAAATCAAAGTGTCTTGAGGAAGGCCACTTTATAACCCTTCTCTTGACTCAAAGGGGGAAAATATTGTTACACCCCTATTTGTGTTAAGAGGTGTAGTAAGCATAGAAGACGCTTGAACAGTAAGCTTACCACTAGGAAGCCGAGAGGTCACCTGTGAACTCACCCTCCCCGGATGACTACCCGAACAACGAATGGCCTAATCTACATCTAGAACATGGATTCGTTTGGTCACCAAATGTCACGTGGGCTCAATTGCTTTATCTTATCAAAGTTAGAAGGAATGACAATATTTGTCCTGCCATAAACATCCTTGTTCCATTAAGACATCCTTCCCACCTTTTTCATAATGATGGTATGTCCAACACGTTAACACCACATTACATGGGACCTCTGCCTATAAATACCCTAAGAACAATAAAGAAATGAGGACCCTTCAAGAATACTAAGTCTACACTCTGCCAACGCATTCTTAGCTCTCGACCTTTACATTCTCTGCAGGACCAATCTCCATAACCTTCTATTTTTCTTCTCGACTAGGTGAACTGACCTTCATAGCAACCACTCTCCTCTCCTTAGTACTCCTCTCTTGTTATACACAATATCAACATTAACAAATGTTTAAGTTCTCAAAATGCTTTGAATTTATTTTAACAAAATCAATTAAATCCATTTTCAAAAAACAAAGCGAATTTAATCTTTAAACTTCAAAATGGTATCAACTAAATGATTTAAGTAATGAAAATTATGGTTGACTATTAATAGAGGTTGACTCAAATCATTATTACGTCGAGGTCAATGTTGATTGGAAAGAATAGAACCCAAAACAAAAGTTAATTTATGTGGCTCGTCCTTGATTACGAGCGCCAGAAATTTCGAACACATACTTTTAAACTGTTTTTCACACGTGAATATACATCTAAAATGATGAATATTAGACCTTAAATATTTCAAAAAAAAAACTACAGGAAAACAGACTTTTTGCGGTGTTTTTTTGGCCTAGAAGCGCCGCTAAAACTATTTGCAACGCTTGTGAAAGCGCCGCAAAAGACGTCGCTAAAATTTGCGACATTTTTTTCAAATAAACGCCGCCAAAGATCATGACTTTTAGCGGCGCTTTTATAGAAAACGCCGCTAAAGGTCGTGGTCTTTAGTGGCGCTTTTACGAAAACGCCACTAAAAGTCTAGGTCTTTAGTGGTGCTTCTTGGAAAATGTCGCTATAAGTAATTGCCTTTAGCGGCGCTTTTTAGAAAATGCCGCTATAAGTAATTGTCTTTAGCGGCGCTTTTTTTACAAACGCCGCTAATTTGGGCAGATTTGCAGTATACATTTTTCACCAATATCCAACCCTTCCTGCATGAAATCCAACCAAAAACAACAAATCTAAATGATACAAAATTATACGAAAGATATATGATATAAATTATAAATGAAGTATAATTCAAAATTTTCTTATAATAATGTTAAAAGTTACAAGAAAACAAATGTCTAAGATGGAGACATTTGCGACTGCTGGAACATCTTCATCATAATCTGAAGTTGTAGCTGGAGTTCATCATACTTTCTGTTCTGCTCTACCTCCCTCGCTGCTGCCTACGCCTCCCTCGCTGCTGCCTTCGCTCTAAGTTGAGAAATTTGCTCAACTGTGCTAGCTTGTATCAAAGCTATCTGGTCTCTTAACCTCTGAACTTCAGCTTGAGCTTGACTCCCGGAAGGCATGTATTGCTGCGAGCTGGGTTCAAAATTAGGGGTGAGCATTTGATCGAATCGAATCGAAAATTTTCGAGTTAATCGAATTTTTAAATCGTATTTTATCATCCTAACTTAATTTGAAATTTTTTCGAATCGAGTCGAGTGAGACGAAATTCGAATCGAATCGAATCGAATATATTTGTTCGAATTAAATATTAAAAAATGACTTTAGTGTTGTTTATTTTTATGTAATTTTTCAAAAAAATAATTTTCTTTAAAGTTTTTTAAACATGATCATACAACAAAAAATTGAAGTAAATAAGTGAATAAATAAAAGCAACATAACATCGACCTAAATAAACAATATGGGTCCAAATAAATGAAAAAAACAATACAACAAGATTATAATAAAAAACATAAGTAAAAATCCAAGTAAACAACATGAGTCGATGTAAACAACAACATTATAATAATAAAAAACATAAGTAAAAGTCCAAAATGTAATAGAAACCTACACCAGTCCAAACAAACAAAAAAAAGAACACAACAAAAGTCCAATTAACTAACAACAATAACAAACCAAACCAAACTAATAACAATAACACATCAGTTCAAAAACCATTATAGAATAGTTTAAGTTTCTTTTTGTGCTTCAAACACCGTTGGCATTGATAATCTTGAAACATCTAGTAAAAGTATTGAATGAGTTAGTTAAATGATAAAAATGTTCGCAAAAATAAATTAAATAAACATTTAACTTTATAAACTAATGCTAAGTATATTACCTTCTTGATCTTCAGGTATTTTTGACAAGTCTAGCAAATTTAAAAACAAAAGTGTTAGTTAAATTATGCTTACTAATATAAATAACACAAAAGCTTATTTTATAAATTAAAATTTATATATTACCATCTTCCATGGTTTGAAGTTCATCAACATAATCTTCAAGATTGATGGCATCATTAGATTTTCGAAGCCAATCTTGTGTGCAAACCAAAGCCTCGACCATGAGAGGAGTTAGAAAACTTCTAAAACTATCGAGAACACGTCCACCCGTGCTAAATGCACTTTCCGAGGCAACCGTTGAAATAGGAGTAGCAAGAATATCTCGAGCCATTTGTGAAAGAATAGGGAATCTAGGACTGTTCATCTTCCACCACAACAATAAATCAAATGAACTTGTATTGTTTACTTCTTCATCATCACCCAAATATCTATCCAACTCAGATTTGCTTTCTAATCCAACTTGTTTCTTCTTCTGAAGGTATTTTTGTTTGGCCAAGCCCGTTTTCATTTCTGACTGATTTATTTCCATTGAATACAAAGATTTGTCAAAGAACTAGATCTACCTTCAACCAGTTGAATTCTCCCAGCATTAGAAGAATACTCGTTAAACAAACAATGCAATTCTCTATCAACCATTCTCATAATGTCATTAGCAACATTAGGAAAAAGTAAGTTGACCCCAAAGTCCAAAAAACTCATTTTACATCGTGGATCAAAGATGACCGCCAAGTAAACTAGCATGTTGATTTTGTTTCCTTCACCCCAATACTTTATATTTATCTCTCATTTTGGAAGTCATAGATATTATGTCTAGATCTCCACAACTTTGCCACCCATCAAAAAGACAATGCACATCCGTCAATACTTCAAAAAGTGAATGAGAAGTAACATGCAAAGATCCGGATACCTTCAGTGTAAGATGATAAAAAGGCTCTAATACTTTTATAACTCTTCGAACAATTTCCCAATCATCAAATGTAGGAACTCCATCTCCAGCAGTAAGGTCAAGAAAAAAATTATGGTCATCACGTACATATGATTCAAATGCACACTTATATTTTTCGGCCACCTTTAACATCATATATGTTGAGTTCCATCTAGTAGGCACATCTAAACACAATTGAGCCTTACTATCTATCATTTCTTCTTTTACCCTTTGGTTGAATTTTATCAACCTCGATGGTGATGCTCTTATATACCTCACAGCACCTCTAACTCGATCCACAGACACAGAAACATCCTTAATACCGTATTGCACAATGAGATTAAGAATGTGTGCAACACATCTCATATGAATAAATTTTCCATTTGCAACAGAAGCATTTCGATGATTCAATTTCTTTCTCAAATATTCAATGGCAATACTATTGGCGGATGCATTATCAACAGTAATAGTGAAGACCCTCTCAATCCCCCAATCTCGAAGACATTTTTCAATAGCTTGACCTATGCTTTCACCTCTATGAGCGGATATTGGGCAAAAATTTATAATTCTTTTTTGCAACCTCCACTCATCATCCACCCAATGTGCTGTTAAAACCATGTAAGATATCCTCTGCAATGAAGTCCAAGTGTCTGTCGTCAAACAAACTCTACTTATATCTTTTTCAAAACAATTCTTCATCACACTCTTCATGGAGTTAAATAAATCAAGACAATCCTTTCTAATTGTCCAATGAGATGGAAGACTAAATCGTGGGCATGCTATAGAAAGAAAGTATTTAAAACCCTCTCCCTCTACAATTTTAAAAGGTAGTTCATCCACAATTATCATACGAACCAATGCTTTTCTAATAGCATCTTTATCAAACACCCAAGTTGATAAACCCGTTGTTTCTTGGCTAACATTCACAAACGTTAATTCTGATTGCTTCGGATCAGAAGTATTACCTCGAGATCTTTTTAGGCATGTTTTCAAATGGTTATTCAAATTTGTTGTAGAACCCGAAGATGTTTCCATGGTGTAAGTGACATCACATGCATTGCACCTTGCTCTCTTCTCCCCCTCTTTAGTCACAAACTTGGTGAAATGGTTCCAACAAGCTGCCCTTGGAGTAATATTTTTTCGAACATTTTCCTTGGTTGTTGTTTGATCATCTCTACTTGGGGAAGAATTTTGTGAACTTTGAGTTGAACCATCTCGCTTTGGATCACTCATCTACAAGTAAACATTTGTTGCAATCACTAATGATGATCAATAATTGATTTAAAATCAAACTTAATAACATTTATGCTTTAATTCATTTTCTGAACCAAAGTTATCATCTAACTAATTCACCAGAAATGGAAAGCAAGTCAACTCCAACCATTTAAAAATAAACAAATATGAGTATATATATATATATGGGTATACGTCAAATAATCAATATGCAAACAGATCCGATTGCCTACCAAAAATAAAATTGAATTTGATCCTCGAGACTTGGATTTGCATTAATTGATTGCCTACCCATATTTATTTATAAAATTTTGAAAAAATATATATAAAATACCTTAAAAAATTAAATTTTCTTCTTTTAAAAAAAGGTTATGTATGGAATGAGAAACTTGAATATTTTTAAGGAAACTGAAACGTGCAATGCATGGATACAAGGAAACGAGAATGGGGTATGTTTTGGGGACCAAAGAAAACTAAAGTGCATCATTTTGGACCATTAGAATCTATTTAAGCTTATAATTACACCCCACCAATGCAAAGCGACTGCTTGCTTTAATTTCAAACCTTACCTTTCAGCACTTCTTTGTTTTCTTTGGCCACAGTACACTAGACAAGAGGCTTACCAGCTTTAGCTTTTATTAATGTTATATATTCACAATAAATATTAAACTCTAATTAAATCTTAAATCCTTAAAAAATATAATAAAAGAAAATATTAAAATTCGTGGCTGAAATTTGAGTTTCATGGACTGCTATATAACCATTTTCACATTAACATGTCTTTAAAAATTAGTTTACTTTTGATTAATTACCTTTTCAAACAAAAAAATTCAATAAGATTTTATAATTAGTTGTAAATGTTTTTTTAATCAAAGGTCACTAGATATTGACTAACATTTTCCTTGAATAATATTTCTCTGTCTTATTATCTAAACTAGTCAATTACTAGGATTCTCTTGGTGTGCCCTACATTTTCTTTTTGGACATAAATAATTAAAAACGTCATTAAGTGAGAACCAGAACTATGGAGTTCATTAAAAATCAGCTATTTAAAATGTTTTAAGCTTTGTTTGCTTGCAATTATTGAAATGACAGAAACTTGCCAACTTCTACTATTCTTATGTGTCAGTTCTTTCCCATTGTTCAGTTTATTTGCAAAACTAATCACGAGTATGTTAACTCTCACAGTAAAAACAAAAAACTTTGAATGCAAAATAGTATATTAAAACCAGTAAAGCAGGAAGAAGAATTGAAGAGTAGAACAGAGAAGAAGAAAATTAGACAACTTACCAGTGCATGATGAAATTTTTGGGGTTTGGAGAAGAAGAATATGTAGCAGAGCAGTGAACGATGAAAATTTTTACCTGCTGCTAGGTTTGGCTGTTTTGGGGTTTGCTTTGGGGGAGAAGAAGAAAATAAGAATCGGGGTGGATTCTTGAGGGCTGAGGCTACTAGGCTTGGGGGTTTGCTTTGGGCAGTTTGGGGGAGGAAGAGGAATTGGGTTGGCCGGTTCGGAACTTGGGTTTTAGGAAAAAAAATTTTGGGCTGAGTGCTGATGGGCTTGGGGGGAAATGGGTAAAAGCCTAAAATTTAAAAAAAATAAAAAATATATAGTTTTATTCGGTTTATTCGAATTATTCGAATTCGAAAATTCAACTCGATTCGAACTCAAAATTCGAAACTCAAAATTCGAGTTGATTCGATTAATTCGATTAACTCGATTAACTCGATTCGAATAATTCGAAATTCGAATTTTTTTTCAAATTTTTCAAATCGAATCGAATCGAATTTTGCTCACCCCTATTCAAAATATTAGGTCGGGTTAACACCAGATCCTTGAAATCGAACCCAACCATACCTTTCAGGACCCAAAACTTCATTAATAATTCTATTATCAATGTCCTCAATATTGATAGAGCTATCAGTCGAAGCAATCGCTTCATACTCCACCTTCTTATCTTTTAGTTTCTCCTAATAAATCAATTAAAGAGTTAAAACAAAATATATAATAAAAAAGGAATGCAACATAACTTAACATTATTTAAAACTACTAAATAAGAATTAAACCATTATAATTAAACTTTATAAATATTTATAATAAATCAAATTTTATTAAGTAAGTATACCATAATTTCTCCAGCTTTGGATGTCATCGGGGATCCATCTTTCTTCCTATGCGTAATGTCAAAAAGCTTAAGGCGCCCAACTTTTTGACCAGACGAGACTTCCTACAATATAGTAGTAAAAATATTATTAAATAGTAGAAATTCATTAATATTTGACAAAATTAATAAATTCATAATACCTGGGCCTCAGCTACACAAGCAAAACTTCTCGACCCTGCCGTGTGCGTGAATTTTTGTTTTTGCCTGCTGCTTGTTCCAACTCGCTCACGGTCCTACATAATGAAATTATTATTACGTATATAGTAAATACTATAAACCGAAAAATTTATAAGAGTTTGGAAGTACGTAATACCTCTCCTTTCTTTGAATTCCAGAATCTAACTGCATCTTCCTATTGGTACCTCAGCATTCCCGGCGGGACATTTCGCAATTTTTCTTCGAGGCTTATGTCTTTCTTAAAATAATCTTTTTTCAAAGTGCTTTTATGGTCTCTACATTTTTTACCCAATGCCTTCTTGATATAGGCATTCGAGACCTGTATAGCAAATCTCTCCTAGAAAACACAAGTTTAGAAAGTAAATATAAATTAAACTTAAACCAAAGTATTATAAATTACATTCACTTTTTGTTACCTTAATATTATCGAGAGCTTATTTTTGTTGCTATCAGGCATGTGATGGCATGATTCGTAGTTGATGGGCAACATATTGGCATTTCGTGCTATACTGCCCAAATAGCCTGCTAAAAGTCGAGCTTCTGATCCAACAGGCTGACCATGACTGTTTCTACTTACTTTGACACGCTCGACAGGATTTAAGTCGTATAAAGCTTTAAGTAGCGTAAGTCCTCGACCTCTGCGCGTCCCACCACTTTCAGCTAGAAAATAATATATTATTATATTGAAATTGAGAAATACGAGCAATAATAAAAGTCAACACGCATGTAAAATAAACCTAATATTACTTTGATATTTCGCAGGCTCGTCAAGTGTCTCCGGCACATTCGAAGATCCAATAGTTGTCTGCTATTCACTATTTCCTTCTTCGGAATTTGGAGTATTCTGGACAATACTTAAATTTCGTAATCTTCTTCTACGCATTTTTCCTGCAATACACATAAAATAGTTGAAATTTTAGTAACAAATAACAACAATAATAGTACATATAAAATAGTAAAATTATACAACATGACCAATATTAAAATTATAATATTACATATATTTAAAAAATTGTAAAATCTTACTACATCATAATTCGTAAATATCTTCGTCCACATCCTGTCGAACCTATTGAAATTGTGTACTAGTACTAGGGATATTTTCATTTAAGTTTTGTTCTGGAAAAGGCAAAGTTTCTGATCTTTCGACGATGTCATCTCTACATCCATTGCCTATGTCAAATAAGTCTCTAGGGATGTTTCGGAGTACAACATACTAACCCTCATCAGTTGGATCTTTCGAGTAAAAAACTTGCTTCACTTGAGAAGAAAATACATACGGCTCATCTATCAATTGTTGTCCAGTGTGAATCAATCGAGAGAAATTCACCATTGTAAAACCAAATTAATCTTGTTTAATTCCGCGAGCAGTATTAACATCAGCCCAATAATATCGAAATAAGACAAATTTCCATTTGCCATAATAATCCAACTCAATTATGCCAGTAAGAAGTCTGTAATACTCTACATTTCCCTCAACATGATTATTGTCCCTAGAACTAACATAACTTGTAATTGAAGAATTAACAACAATTCCACAATTTTGAGTTCTCCTCAATCTCTCGCGATATTTTGCATGAAATCTGAATCCATTGATGAGGAAGGCACTATATCTTTTTTATATTCTATTTGGACCTTGGGAAAGCCATTTAACTTCGTCATTGACGTCCTTCTGACTCCAAACCTATTGAATCGAAAGTAAATTGAGTAACTATAAATGTTATGAGAAAACATTATTATTTGTCAATAAAAGCTTCAATTGCATACTGTTTGGCTTAACCATTCATGAAAACATTCTGTGAATAACTTATTAATTTCTCGATGTTGTAATCTTCGGGACCATGAACGAGATCTCAAGATTTGTTTGTACTCACTATGTTAAAAAAAGGTTTACTTTGTTGGAAGATAAACAAATTATAATTGATGAATATTTATCAAATTCTAGAACTTACTTGCGTAATGGTTCCATTGAATCGTGGTGAAAAAGAACATATCGACGTGCTTGTACCCACGATCTATCATCTAATTCTGCAATTTCAACTTTGCCGATTGGTTCTCCATAACATTGAAATAAATAAATTTCGACCAAGTTATGATCAGTGAGCCCAGCATTTCTACTTGGTCTGTTCATTCTTATTTCAACATGATAAACCATAAAATGTACATATTTTAATCCCACATTTAGCATACTTTTGGATGATTTATTCCCTGAATTGTGAAATTTGGTACTCCTAATCCTTTAATTTCATGTTTTATACTTAGGAGAGCACCGGAGGATGAAAAGAACGAGAAACGGGCCAAAAAATGGAGAAAATAGGCCAAGGTGCGAAATTCACACGGCCTGGGCCCAAGTCACACGGCCGTGCCTCTTTAGCAGACCCGACCACTGCCTGAATCCGATTCACACGGTCGTGCCACACGAGCGTGTCCCTGACGTGACCTGTTTTAATTCTATTCAGAATAGGGTACTTAGAGGCAAAGAAAGACATTCCAAAAGCCTATATAAACACCCTAGAGGCCAACCTTCAAGGGGGTTCAGGTAGGCCGAGGAGCCAAGCCAGAGAGGTCAGAATTGTGGGATTTACTCGAAGAGAGTCAGTTGATTCATCTCAAGAAGCCGGAATCAGACTCAAGACGGAAGATCTTCCCTTCAATTTCCTTCAAGGGGTTTTAGGGTTTTTCTTATGTTTTGTTCTATACTTTCTTTTGAGATTTATTCTTTTATAATTATGAACTAAACCCTTCAAATACTTGAGGGGGATGAAACCTAAAACGGATCTTGTTATTGTTTTCTGAACTATATGATAAATACTTGATTTGTTCTTAATTATGTGTTCTTAATTCTTATTTTGATATTTCAGGATATTGATTCAAGTATTGATGCCCTTAGGTAGTGGAGGAATATTCCCTGTTTAAGAGTAGATCTAGCATAATGAAGCGGAGTTGATCGCAACCTTAGAGATAGGATGACGAAAATCTGTCGGATTAGGGTCAAACCTAATATGGGAGTCCATAGATCGATTTAATGCAATTCTAGGGGTTTTAATTAGAAAGAGATTTCAATTAATCAACCTAGGATTAGACGTTAGTAGCCTCGAGAGAGGTATTAATATAAATTAGGGAATCCTACGGATCAATTCAAATGAATAAATCGTCTGGTTCAGAGCTAGATAACAAGTGAAGTCTAGGTGGATTTTTCCTCGGGTATTGTCTTAAATCAATTGGTTTTCCCAAGAGTATTTTCCCCAATTCATTCTCTCTGTCTTAGCATCTTTAGCTCAGTAGTTAGTTAATTTTAGATTAAATAGCAATTGCTTTAATTCTTAGGCTAAATAATAAAAAGAAAGTCAGTATTAGTACTTTTGGTTCCCTTGGGTTTGACATTCCGATCTTACCACTAAACTATACTACTGTTCGATAGGTGCGCTTGCCTCAAGTCGTTGTCACAGTTAGTTTCTAGGCTTGATCATTCATTGTAACACCCCTTACCCGAGACCGTTGCCGGAGTCGAGCACGAGGCATTACTAGACTTAACTTACTAGTTCGGGGCATAAAAATTGAAACTGTCCGTCTGCGTCATGTTCACTAAATTAATTATAACTTGAGTTACAAAACTCAAAATCTAGATCCGTAAATTTTCCTTGAAACTAGACTCATATATATTCTTACTGTAATTTTTCCAGAATTTTTGGTATGGCCAATTAGTACAGTTTATTAGTTAAAGGATCCCCTATTACACAGTTTGACAGTTCTGACCTCTCTTCACTAAAAATCAATTATCTTATAATATACAACTCTTTTTCCTACACCGTTTTTTTATATAAAAATAAACTCAATAAGATTTAATTCTTAATGAATTATCTTATTCTTTTCTTATCAAGATCACTTAAGCTTTTAACTCAATATACTTAAACTTGTATTCTTACCTGTACCTTTTAACATGAATTTGTCTTACCTTACCTTTTTAGCTTGAACTTGTCTTACCTTTACTTTGGAATACTCTTTGAATTTCCCGTTGAACCACTTGGAATACTAAGGATACGTGGGTACCTTTCCTTATGAAACTTAACCATTGCCATGTCTTGACATTATCTTACGTGGTATCCTTGCCTTATGAACTCACCAATGCCATGCCTTGGCATGGTCTTACATGGGACCTTTGCCTTATAGTAACTTATCAATGCCATGTCTTGACATGGTCTTACATGATTTCCTTAAACCCTAATGTCATGACATTTGTATCCTACATATTCCTAAGGTTCAACCGGAACTTTCTGAGATAGCTTTTCCGTCAATTCATACTTGAGTCTTTAAATAATAAATTTATAGAATAAATATGTAAATGCTGGAATTAATTTATATTAAATGTAAAATAATAGAATATTGCATTTATTTACTGCAAACTTACCTCGAAACAAAATACGATCAACTATATCGATTTAGTCCACTATCTTTTTCTTTCCCCGGTCTAACTCCGGATTTCGTTCTTCTTGATCTATAATAGCAAATTTAGCTTATTTAATACTCACATTTATTAAAACAACCCTTAACTCTAACTTTTGCAAAATTACAATTTTGCCCCTAAACTTTTACATATTTACGATTTTGCCCCAAAGCTCAGAAATTAAACTTCAGCCCTTATTCTTATGTTTTATGACATGCTGATCATTTTTTCCCTTCTATAGCAACTTAAAATTCTTACTATAACACATATGAACAATAACAACTTTTACCAATTAGTTCGTTTTACTCGTTTTCATCGAAAATCACTTTATAAAAATTGTTCCTCTACTCGTTAACATGCATAATCTACCATCAAACAACAAAAATCACAAGTTCTCATCAATGGCATAACTCAAAATATTCATCAAAATTCAAAATTCAAACATGGGTTTTGTAGCACTCGAAGCAACGATCTCAAAAACGTAAAAATTATTAAAAACTGAACAAAAACTAACCTTGAATTAAGCTTCCAAAGATGCCGAAATTTCAAAGCTTTCAAAGCTTTATTTTCTTCTTTATTTTCGGTTGATTGAAGTTAAAGAAGATGAACATGCCACCACTTTATGTTTTATTTATTATTATAATCTTATGATATATTATTTATTAAAGTAAACTTAACATATATAAAATAAACATGTAAATGCCTATGTAAATACATGTTGCCGTCCACTACACTTGAAAAAAAATAATTTACAACATAAGGCCTCATCTTTATAAAAGCACATCAATTTGATCACTCAATTAAATAAAAGGTTACTTTTATCACGTATGCGATTTAGTCCTTTTACTTAAATTAAACACAGAAATGGATAAATTAACTCACGAAATTTCAACACATGCTCAATCATAGAACATAGGTACCGAATATAATATTAAAATATTTTACTGACTCGGATTTGTGGTTTCGCAACCACTGTTCCGTTTAGGCCCTATTTCGGGATGTTACATTCATTATATAAATTTTAAGACTTTCTGACACGATCAAGTTTTTGGCGCCGTTGCCGGGGAACTGAAATATCAAGAACGCTCAATTTTTATCACTTTAGCCATATTTTATTTTCGCAATTAAATTTTATTTTTACTTTTCTAAATTTTCTTCTTTGCTTCTGGCAGGTATTCTAGTTTATGACTAGAAGAAACCCGTCAGGACTGCTACTTTATGATAGTGAAATTAAAAGTACAGTTCGCAAAAACCGAAGAGAAATAATGAGAAGCCTACAATACATACAAGAAGAGCAAGAAAATGAAATTAATACTACCGAAGAGATGGCTGAGAATAATCCGCTACCTCTAGAGGTGGCCGAAAATCATGTTCCTCGAACTATGTATGATTACGCTAAACCGAATTTAATAGGAACTGAGTCAAGTATTGTTAGACCTGATATTGCTGCAAATAATTTTGAACTGAAACTGATAAACTATAAAAGTAACATATTTTAAGCCCACATTTAGTATGCTTTTGGATGAATTAAGCCTCGATTTATGTAAAAAGGTGCTCTTAATCCTTTTCTTATCATGTTTTGTACCCAGAAAAGCACCCGAGGATGAAAAGAACGAGAAACGAGCCTAAAACAGACCAAATTGGGCCAAAGAGGAAATCGACACGGCCTAGACTTAAGCCCACACGGCCGTGCCACGTCAATCTACTAGAACAAGGCCTGATCTCGATTTACATGGTCGTGTCTCATTAAAGAAGTCCGAGCACGGCCTGGCCACGATCCATACGGGCGTGTGCCATGGCCGTGTCCCTATCGTGGCAAAGAGTAATTTCAATCAGATTTGGATACTTAGGGGCGAAGAAACATATTTCGAAAGCCTATATAAACCCCCTATTTGTCACATGAAAGAGGGTGGTTATCTAGGCCAAGGAGCGAAGCTGAAAAGGTCAGATTTGTGGAGAACCACTCGAAGATAGCCGGTTGATCCATCTCAAGAAGCCGAAATTCTACTCAAGACGGCGGATCTATCCTTCAACTCTTTTAGGGAGTTTTAGGGATTTCTTATGTTTTGTTTTATCTTTTCTTCTGAGATGTTTTGTTTTATTACTATGAACTAAACCCTTCAAATACCTGAGGGGGATGAAACCTAAGACGGATCTTGTTATTGTTTTCTGAACTATATGATAAATATTTCACTTGTTCTTAATTATGTGTTCTTAATTCTTGTATTACTATTTCTGGGATATTGATTCAAGTATGATGTGCTTAGGTGGTGGAGCAAAAGTCCCTGCTTAAGGGTAGATCTAGCATAATTAAGCGGAGTTGATCGCACGCCTAGAGATAGGGTGATGAGATTTTGCCGGATTAGGGTGAAACCTAATATGGGAGTCCATAGATCGAGTTAATGCGATTTTAGGGGTTTTAATTAGAAAGAGATTTCAATTAATCAACCTAGGGTTAGACGTTATTCGTTTCGAGAGAGGGTTTAATATACATTAGGGAATCTTACGGATCAAGTCAAGTGAATACATCGTCTGGTTCATGTTAGATAACAAGAGAAGTCTAGGTGGATTCTTCCTAAGGGTATCGTCTTAATCAACTGAGTTTTCTTCCAAGTTATTTTTCCCCAATTCATTCTCTTTTTGTCTTTGCGTCTTTAGTTTAGTTGATAGTTACATTTAGATTAGATAAACAATCATTTAATTGTTAGGCTAAATAATAGAAGGAGAGTTAGTATTAGTACTTTTGGTTCCTTTGGGATTCGATATTCCGGTCTTGCCTAAACTAAACTACTGTTCGATAGGTGCGCTTGCCTTAAAATCGTTGTCAGGGTTAGTTTCCAGGTTCGATCATTCTCATTATAAATTTTAAAGCTCTGATTTCGATGATCAAGTTTTTGGCACCGTTGCTGGGGAACTAAAATATTAAGAAAGCTTAATTTTTATTACTTTAGTCATATTTATTTTTATTTTTGTAATTAAATTTTATTTTTTCTTTTGTCCCTTTCAGGTACCTCTAGTTTATGACTAGAAGGAACCCGACAGGAACATTACTTTACGACAGTGATATTGAAGGTACCATTCGTAGAAAACGCAGAGAAATCAGGCGAAGCCTAAACTACATAAACAAAGAGCAAGAAGCGCAAATAAATACCACAGAAGAGATGGCTGAAAATAATCCGCCACCTCCAGAGATGGCCGAACATCATGGTCCACGTACTATGTATGATTATGCTAAACCTAGTTTAACGGGAACTGAGTCTAGTATTGTTAGGCCTAATATTGCTGCAAATAATTTTGAACTGAAACCTAACACTATACAAATGATACAACAGATTGTTCAGTTTGATGGTTTGCAAGATGAGGATCCTAACACACACTTAGCAAATTTCCTAGAATTTTGCGACACCTTCAAGATAAATGGCGTTTCTAATGATGCCATCTGTCTTCGGTTATTTCCTTTTTCCCTGAGAAATAAAGCCAAACAGTGGTTACATTCTCTTCCACGAGGATTCACTACATGGGATCAAATAACCGAAAAATTTTTATTAAAATATTTTCCACCGGCCAAAACGGCCAAATTAAGGAATGATATCTCTTCTTTTGTGCAGATAGATTCAGAGACACTATACGATGCATGGGAGAGATACAAAGATTTGCTGAGAAGGTGCCCACACCACGGACTACCATTGTGGCTAGAGGTCCAAACTTTTTACAACGGTGTGAACCCTTCAACAAGGCAGCTAATCGATTCAGCCGCTGGTGGAACTCTGAACAACAAAACTCCTGAAGCAGCCTACGAGTTTATAGAGGAGATTACAACATTGATGCAGTAACCGCGCTATCAAATTAGGTAGAATTGCTACATAAAAAATTTGATAGTTTTTATGGTTCTTCCCAGGCACATTCAGTTATGCAGTGCGACGCAAGTGAAGGAGTGGTGAATCCTGAGTACCCACCCTACGGACAGGGCATGGAGAGTGAACAAATGAACTATATGGATAATAATTTCTGATCTAACAATAACCCTTATGGTAATACTTATAATCCAGGTTGGAAGAACCACCCCAATTTCTCATGGGGCGGTCAAAGAAATCAAAGGCAACAATCATCCCAAAACTTCTAACAACAGCCCTACCCACAGGAAAAGAAGCCGAACATTGAAGAGGCGCTAAGAAACTTCATAACAGCCCCAGAAACACGTTTCCAGAAGATAGAAACAAAACTTGAGGTATTGTCACAAAAGTTCAAGGATCAATTCAGGCAATTTGCTAAGTAGATTTCTAAGAGACCACAGGGAAGACTACTGAGCAACACTGAGGCTAACCCAATGGAGCAAGTTCAAGCCATAATAGCTCAAGATAGTATAGGGTTAGATAAACCAAATCCAATTCAAGAAAACGAGGTAAAGGAAGATAAAGTTGAGGTAACACAAGAAAAGCCAAAACCGGTAATCAAGAAGTACCAACCTCACATACCTTATCCCGAAGCGATGAAGAGAGACGATACAGAGGAATAGTTCGGTAAGTTTCTTAAACTTTTAAAGAAATTACTTAACTTACCTCTTCTTGAAGCTCTTTTTCAGATGCCAGATTCGAGGAAATTTTTAAAACAGCTCTTAACGAACAAGCGTAAATTAGACGAGGAGCCACATGTGGAATTAAACGCAGTATGCTCAGCAATGTTACAGAATAGACTACCACAGAAGCTAAAAGATCCAGGGAGTTTTACAATTTCATGTTTAATTGGTAGACTAACTGTTGATAATGCATTAGCTGATTTAGGGGCAAGTATAAATGTCATGCCTTATAAAATGTTTAAACAACTAGGTTTAGGGAAACCCAAACAAACTAGGATAAACATTCAATTAGCTGATAAAACTTTTAGAATTCCTAGGGGTATTATCGAAGATGTTCTTGTAAAAATTGATAAATCCGTTTTCCTAGTAGATTTTGTTGTCTTAGACATGGATGAGGATAATTCGATTCCCTTAATTTTAGGAAGACTATTCTTAGCAACTGCTAGAACTAAAATCGATGTTGATGCAGGCGAACTTTTACTTTGTGTAGGCGAGGAGACAGTCACTCTTCAAGCCCTCTCAGCTAGAACGTCAAGTAACCAAGGTGAGAATGTAAATTCTTTTGATAACCATTCGATTGATCCTTATTTTCAGGAAACACCACAAGGTTACAAACCTGAGCCGAATCATGGACCTCGTGCCAACAAAGAAGAATTATATGAGGAACGAAGCCTTAAGGTCGACAAATTAGAAAAGTGGAAGACACACTTTAAAGAAGAACAAGAACCGCATGAAGAGAAACTAAAGGAGCCCCCAGAAGAGCTCACTGGAACATCAAACCACTTCAAAATAGGAGACCAGGTACTGTTAGATAAATCAAATCCTCGAATCACCATGTCAGACCTGAAAGCAAATGAAGAAATCCCTCTTAAGGTACACAATATCTTCCCATATGAAACAGTCGAGGTAAGCAATCCTATATTTGGCACTTTTAAGGTACACGCTTCTCGACTCAAATATTATCGAGAAAATAGAACTGTAAGCATGAGGAAAGATATTCAAACCTTTAAACCTCCCTAATTTTTTAAGAAGTAAGTCTAGCTTAAGACTATAAACGAGCGCTTCTCGGGAGGCAACCCTAGTACTAACCCCATTAACTTTTACATATTTATTTTTATTTTTTCTTTTATCTTCCTTTTTAGCACCAAATTTTAAACTAACCAAGGGTACAGATTTCCAGGCCACACGGCCGTGGCCGTGACTGTGTGTACCTCAAGAATCTTTGTACCAACATGGCAGAGGCGGTACGAATCAGACTCAACCAATTTTTGAAGTTCACAGACCCAACCACTCTAACATGGACACTGACTTCCCAAGAACGGGCGTCGCTGTCTGAAAAACTGGCATGGAGAATCAACACGCCTGGACACACAGCCGTGCGAGGAGGCCGTGTGAAACAACACGCCCTCGGTCCACGGGCGTGGGAAAGTACCAGAATTGAGCCTTTATTTAAACACCAACCCCCTCCCCATCCTTCTCATCCACTTCCCACTTCTTTTCTTATCCCCTTTTCTTCATTCTTCTCCTCTCCATAACAATCTTTAAACCCTTAAGCCACACCAAAGCCATGACAAAGAAGCGGAAGAAATCAAGCATAGGTCTCCTTAGGGAGATCGACATTCATAAGTTCATGCCAGCTGCTTCATCCAAACAACAAGCCAAGGGTCTTTGAGACCAATTAGTTTCTATTTTTCTTTTCTCTTTTGCTTCAAATTCCTTCTCTTTGACAATCTTATGCTTATTTTAGTGTAATATATTTTAGTTTCTTAGTGTCAGGTTCAAAAGGCTGGGAGGGAATCACCAAGACCACGACCATAACCATGCCACTTCTGCCACCGCCAGCACCTCCGCAGCCTTAGAGGTCACACCCACCTCGCGAGCCATCCAACAATAAGGACTCCTCGGTCCATCTACCTTTTCTTTTAACTTTATTTTACTTTCTATTTTCCTTCTCTTTAGTTCTCTTGTATTTAGTTATATATTTTGTTTATTTTAAATGTGTCTTAATAACTCCTAGCTAACTCTCTACGAGCTCCCCAATTTCTTCATCTAGCGCAGAGCTCGGTAGTAGCCACCACCCCTATCGACTTCCAACTCCGGGAAACCATCCAAATTCAGGAAGTTTCACCTCTCCCTCTCTCTTAAAATGAATATCTATCTTTGTACATTGAGGACAATGTACATCTTAAGTGTGGGGGTGAATAGTTATTTTAAGAAAGTGCCTAACTTTCTGCATTATTCTCATATCCCTAAATTTAGTCTTCTTTTTAAGTAATTTTCTCGTATTACTAATTAGGATGAAATTTCTGACAATTTATGATTTTTATTGACATGTTTTTGAGTAAGTCATAGTCAATTGTGCATTGATTATTGAAATTTTAAGATGCTAGAGAATCAAGCATGATAAGTCTATTTTTTAGAATTAAATTTTTTGCTAGGTTGTTAACCTAAATCTGAATATTATCTTGAAGTTTGAAATTTACGAGGTTGACATCAAAACACCCATAATTTTTTGTGAGATTTTTGAGCCTTATAGAGCATATATTCCTTTTCATGCTCACTTTTTTATTATGAGTGTGTCAACTTTGAATTGTTATTCTAGAACTTGCGTCGTTCATACATATCGAGACCACACCTTTGATTTGATATACAGAAATGATAAAGGCACCTAGGTTTTAACCCACTTACTCCACTAAAAAGACTACCTTCATAATTAACCCCTAGTGAACCCCGTTTAATCCTAACAACCCTTTTTTTTTACTCACCCACTAATATTAACCCAAAACCCTTTGTATTTGTTATCACCATCCTCCTTGACTCTCTTTTTGTCGAGATTTGATTTTGAACAGTTGCCTAATTATGTTTTATATTTCAGTTGTAAAAGTTCTTTCCTATTATTTGACTTGCTCTTAAAAAAACGAAGTATATTCATTATTAGTTGTGTGATTAAGTGAGCTTATGCATTAAAATTCCAAATCTTGAAGAAAAAGCTCGTATCATTAGTTTTCAATTGATGTAATTATTTAGGATTAGTTCATTTTTCTAGTTAGGTAAATTGTCAGGTCAATCTTGATTCTAACCTCCTAATTCAGCCTTTTTCCACACTTTTAACCCTAGCCCCATTACAACCCTGTTAAAGACCTTTTGATCTATTTATCATCTCATTTTACAGTTGTGGAGATTTGATTTTCAGGCAAGCCTATGGGATTAACTTTTCAGGTTCGACTTTTGAGTGCTTAATTTTGAACCTTAAACACTTTTTGAGTGATTTGAGTGAATTTTTTGTGAGGATGTCAGTCCTTGTCGGTTTTGAATTAAAGGTAATTATTTAGATAAGGGGAGACACCTATGTTTTCATGCTACAAATGTATGACTTTGATTGTTTGAATCTTTAGGACTCTTTGAGTTAAATTATCCATGTATAAATTATCTATAAATTATGATGAGACATTGTCGGTAGGAATTATGGATTATAGAAAGTTCGTTTTAATTGTAAGTTGAGAATTTTGCTTGAGGACAAGCAAAAGCTTAAGTGTGGGTTTATTTGATAAACCGTAAAAGTAACATATTTTAAGCCCACATTTAGTATGCTTTTGGATGAATTAAGCCTCGATTTATGTAAAAAGGTGCTCTTAATCATTTCTTTTCATGTTTTGTACCCAGGAAAGCACCCGAGGATGAAAAGAACAAGAAACGAGCCTAAAACAGACCAAATTGCGCCAAAGAGGAAATCGACACGGCCTGGACTTAAGCCCACACGGCCGTGCCATGTCAATCTACTAAAAGACGGCCTGATCTCGATTTATATGGCCGTGTCTCATTAAAGAAGTCCGAGCACGGCCTGGCCACGATCCACACGGGCATGTGCCATGGCCGTGTCCCTGTCGTGGCAAAGAGTAATTTCAATCGGATTTGGATACTTAGGGGCGAAGAAACATATTTCGAAAGCCTATATAAACCCCTTAAGTGTCACATGAAAGATGGCGGTTATCTAGGCCAAGGAGCCAAGCCGAAAAGGTTAGCTTTTTAGAGAACAACTCGAAGATAGCCAGTTGATCCATCTCAAGAAGTCGAAATTCTACTCAAGACAACGGATCTCTCCTTCAATTCCTTCAGGGAGTTTTAGGGATTTTTTATGTTTTGTTTTATCTTTTCTTCTGAGATGTTTTATTTTATTACTATGAACTAAACCCTTCAGATACCTGAAGGGGATGAAACCTAAGACGGATCTTGTTATTATTTTCTGAACTATATGATAAATATTTGACTTGTTCTTAATTATGTGTTCTTAATTCTTGTGTTACTATTTCTGGGATACTGATTCAAGTATGATGTGCTTAGGTGGTGGAGCAAAAGTCCCTGCTTAAGAGTAGATCTAGCATAATTAAGCGGAGTTTATCGCACGCCTAGAGATAGGGTGACGATATTTTGCAGGATTAGGGTGAAACCTAATATGGGAGTCCATAGATCGAGTTAATGCGATTCTAGGGGTTTTAATTAGAAAAAGATTTCAATTAATCAACCTAGGGTTAGACGTTATTCGCTTCGAGAGAGGGTTTAATATACATTAGGGAATCTTACGGATCAAGTCAAGTGAATACATCGTCTGGTTCAGTGTTAGATAACAAGAGAAGTCTAGGTTGATTCTTCCTAAGGGTATCGTCTTAATCAACTGAGTTTTCTTCCAAGTTATTTTTCCCCAATTCATTCTCTTTTTGTCTTTGCATTTTTAGTTTAGTTGAAAGTTAAATTTAGATTAGATAAACAATCACTTAATTCTTAGGCTAAATAATAGAAAGAGAGTTAGTATTAGTACTTTTGGTTCCTTTGGGATTCGATATTCCGGTCTTGCCTAAACTATATTACTATTCGATAGGTGCGCTTGCCTTAAAATCGTTGTCAGAGTTAGTTTCCAGGTTCGATCATTCTCATTATAAATTTTAAAGCTCTGATTTTGATGATCAATAACCTAATACAATTCAGATGATACATCAGTTTGTTCAGTTTGATGGTTTGCAGGATGAAGATCCAAATAATCACTTGGTGATTTCCTAGAATTTTGCGATACTTTCAAAATAAATGGCGTTTCTAATGATGCCATCCGTCTTCGGTTATTTCCCTTTTCTTTGAGAAATAAAGCTAAACAGTGGTTGAATTCTCTTCCACGAGGATCAATCACTACATGGGAACAAATGATCGAAAAATTTTTGTTAAAATATTTTCCGCCGGCTAAAACGGCTAAGTTGAGGAATTATATATCTTCTTTTGTGCAGTTGGATTTAGAGACACTTTACGATGCATGGGAGAGATACAAAGATCTGTTGAGAAGGTGCCTACATCATGGATTACCCTTGTGGCTACAGGTCCAAACCTACTACAACGATGTTAACCCCTTAACAGGCAGTTAATTGATTCAGTCGCCGGCAGAACCTTGAATAACAAAACACCTGAGGCTGCCTACGAATTCATTGAAGAGATGTCACTGAATAATTATCAGTGGCAAGTCACAAGGACAAGGCCAACAAAAGCCGCCAGTGTTTTCAACCTCAACACAGTAACCATGCTATCAAATCATGTAGAGATGTTAAATAAAAAGATTGATGGTTTATGTGGTTCTTCGTAGGTACATCTAGCTGTACAGTGCGAGATGAATAGAGGAGGGATGAGCAATACAGAATACCCACCTTACAACCCGAGCACTGAAAACGAGCAAGTTCACTATATGGGTAATAATTCTAGACCTCAAAATAACCCTTATAGTAACACTTACAATACAGGTTGGAGGAACCACCCCAAATTTTCATGGGGTGGTCAAGGAAATCAAAGACAACAATCCCTCCCAAGCTTCCAACAGCAACCCTACCCATAGGAAAAGAAGCCGAACCTTGAGGAGATGCTGACAAAATTCATAGCGGTATCAGAAACACATTTCCAAAACACCGAAACAACACTTAAAAATCAACAAGCATCGATTCAATGGACTGAGAACCAATTAGGGCAACTTGCTAAGCTGATCTCCGAACGACCACAAGGAAGCCTACCAAACAACACTGAAACCAACCCAAAGGAGCAACTTCAAGCCATAACAGCTCATGATAGTAAAGGGTTAGATGAGCCCAAATTAAGGCAAGAGAATGTGGTAGAGGAATGTAAGGTTGAGGTAAACCATAACAAACCAAAACTGGTAATTAAAGAGTACCAACCTTGTGTGCCATACCTCTTTCGCAGATGCCAGATTTCAGAAAATTTTTAAAAGAGCTTCTGACAAACAAACGAAAGTTAGACGAAGAGTCGCATGTGGAACTAAACGCAGTGTGCTTAGCAATTTTGCAAAATAAACTACCACGAAAATTAAAAGATCCAGGGAGTTTTACAATTCCATGCTTAATTGGTAATTTATCTGTTGATAATGCTTTAGCTGATTTAGGGGCAAGCATAAATGTTATGCCTTATAAAATGTTTAAACAACTAGGTCTAGGGAAACCCAAACAAACTAGGATGAGCATTCAATTAGCTGATAAAACTATTAGAATTCCTAGGGGTATAATCAAAGATGTTCTCGTGAAAATTGATAAATTCGTATTCCCAGTAGACTTTGTCGTTTTAGACATGGATGAGAACAATAATATTCCTTTAATTTTAGGAAGACCCCTTTTTAGCAACTGGCAGGACTAAAATTGATGTCGGCGCAGGTGAACTCATACTTTGTGTAGGTGACAAAACAATCACTGTTCAGGCTCTTGATTCGGCTAGGACATCGAGTAATCAATGTGAGAACGTAAATTCTATTAATGATAATTCGGTTAAACCTTCTTTTCAGGAAGCACCACGGAACTGCACAACTGAGTCAGATCCTAGACCTCATGCTAACAAGGAAATAACTCATGAGGAACGAAGGCTTCAGATCGATGAACTAGACGAGTGGAAGACGCATTTCAAAGAGAAACTAGGAATGCACGAAGCAAAATCGAAGCAACTCCATGATAAACTTAAGGATGAGCCAAAGAAATTTAAGATCGGAGATCAGGTATTGTTGAATAAGACAGACCCTTGAATCACCATTTCAAACCTTGATACAAACGAAGAAATCCCTTTTAAGGTACTCAATGTCTTCCCGTACGGAACAGTCGATGTAAGTAATCCTCTATTCGGCACTTTTAAAGTAAACGCTACTCGACTCGAACTGTATACTGATAATAGAACTGCTAAAATGAGAAAGGATTTTCAACTCCTCAAACCACCATTAATGTACGAATGAGAGGTAAGTCTAGCTTAAGACTTTAAACGAGCGCTTCTCGGGAGGCAACCCGAGCACTAACCCCATTAATTTTCATATTTTTATTTTATTGTTTTATTTTCTTTTCATTTTTACTTTCAGCATCGAACTACAAACTAAGCATACAGATTTCCATACCACACGACCTTGCACACGGGCATGGCCGTGGCCGTGTGGATACTATGGATTTCCGTACTAGAGTGGCAAAAATAGTACGAAACAGGACGAAAAATATCTTCAAGCCACGAGCTCCGACTAAACACCACGGCCATGTGATATAGCCGTGGTCGACACTGTTTTATCAACACGGGCGTGGTGACCTGCACACAAGCGTGGGAGAAACGAACGAAGCACAACACGGCCGTGCGATACGGCCGTGTGATGCATCACGCCTATGGTACACGGGCGTGGGGATGTACCAGATTTGAGACTTCTATTTAAAACACCCCTCTCCCCTTCTCACCTACTCCCTATTTCCCTTCTTCCATACCCTTTACACCCCCTTCCTTTTCATTTTCACCCTTATTCATTCTCCAAACTCTTGGTTTACACCTTATCCATGTCGAAGAAACGGAAGGATCCTAGCACAGTCTTCCTCTGCAAGACCGATCTACATAAGTTCATGCCGGCCGCTTCATTAACTCGACAGGACAAGGACCTTTGAGTCCATTTCATTCTTCTTTTTCTTTTCTCTTCTTCTTTATTTTCCTTTTCTTTATTTCTCTTTTACTTAATTTAATCTATTTTATTTTGTTTTCTTTGATTTAAGTTCTAAAGGCTACTTGGGAATCACCACACCACGGCCTTAGAAATCACACCCACTTTGTAAACCATCTAACAATAAGGACTTTTCAGTCCATTAATCTTTTCTTTTAATATTATTTTACTTTTTACATTCTTTCTTTTTATTTTTCTTTTCTTTAAATATATAATTAGTATATTTTGAATTATTCTTATTATTTCCTAGCTAATTCTTTATGAGCTTCCCAATTTCTTCATCTAGCGCAGAGATTGTTGGCGGCCACCACACCACGACCACTGCAAACTCAAGGAAACATCCAAAATTCAGGAAGTTTCACCTCTCCCTATCTCTTATGATTTCTTATATATCTTTGTACATTGAGAGCAATGTACATCTTAAGTGTGGGGGGTGAATATTATTTTGAAAAAGTTCCTAACTTTTTGCATTATTCTCAAATCCCTGAATTATGTCTTGTTCTTAAGTAAATTTCCTCATTTTTTACTATTAGAATGAAATTTCCTTTGATTCATAATTTTTATTGATATGTTTTGAATTAAGTCATAGTTAATTGTGCAGTGACGATTTAAACTTTAGGAGACTAGAGAATCAAGCATGATGAGTCTATTTTCAAAAAAATAATTAATTAAAATTTTGTTAGGTTGTCTACCTGAATCTAATTATTACCTTGAAATTTACAAAGTTGATATCAAAAACCCATAATTTTTATGAGATTTTGAGCCTTTTAGAGCATACATTTTTTTCTTGCTCACTTTATTGATTATAAATGTGTCAACATTGATTTGTTATTCTAGAACTTGCTTCGATTATACATGTCAAGACCACATCATTGAATTGATATACATAAATGATAAAGGCACTTAGGATTTAACCCACTTACTCCACTAAAAAGCCTACCCTCACAATTAACCCTTAGTGAACCCCTTTGATCCTAACAACCCTTTTATTGACTCACCCACTAATATTAACCCAAAACCCATATTGTATTTGTTATCATCGTTTCTCTTGACTACCTTTTTTGTCGAGATTTGATTTTGAGCAGTTGTCTAACTATGTTCTATATTTCAGTTGTTAAAGTTCTTTCCTATTATTGTAGATTCTTAAAAAAAAAAATCAAAGTATATTCATTATTAGTTCTATAATTAAGTGAGCTTATAAGTTTAAATTCCACATCTTGAAAAAGAAGCTCGTATTATTAGTATTACAAGTTTTCAATTGATGTAATTATTTAGAATTAGTTCATTTTTCTAGTTAGGTAAATTGTCAATTCAATCTTGATTCTAACCCCTTAATTTAGCCTTTATCCACACCTTTAACCATAGCCCTGTTACAACCCTTTTAAAGACCTTTTGATATGTGTATCATTTCATTTTATGGTGGTGGAGATTTGATTTTCATGTAAACCTATGGGATTAACTTTTCATGTTCGACTTTTGAGAGCTTAATTTTGAATCTTAAACACTTTGAGTGATTTGAGTGAATTTTTAGTAAGGATGTCAACTCTTGTCGATTTTGAATTAAAAGTGATCATTGAGATAAGGGGAAACACCTAATGTTTTCGGGCTATAAATGTATGATTTAGATTGTTTGAATCTTTAAGACTCTTTGAGTTAAAATTATCCATGTATAAATTATCTATGAATTATGATGAAACACTATTGATGAATATTATGAATTGAGAAAGTTCATTTTAATTATGAGTTGAGAATTTTGCTTGAGGACAAGCAAATGCTTAAGTGTGGGGGTATTTGATAAACCATATAATGTACATATTTTAATCCCACATTTAGCATACTTTTGGATGATTTATTCCCTGAATTGTGAAATTTGGTGCTCCTAATCCTTTAATTTCATGTTTTATACTTCGAAGAGCACGGAGGATGAAAAGGACGAGAAACGGGCCAAAAACGGAGAAAATGGGCCAAGGTGCGAAATTCACACGACCTGGGCCCAAGTCACACGGTCGTGCCTCTTTAGCAGACCCGACCAGGGCCTGAATTTAGTTCACACGGTAGTGCCACACGGGCGTGTCCCTAACGTGACCTGTTTTAATTCTATTCGGAATAGGGTACTTAGAGGCAAAGAAAGACATTCCAAAAGCCTATATAAACACCTTAGAGGCCAACCTTCAAGGGAGGTTCAGGTAGGCCGAGGAGCTAAGCCAGAGAGGTCAGAATTGTGGGATTTACTCGAAGAAAGTCAGTTGATTCATCTCAAGAAGCCGGAATCATACTCAAGACGGAAGATCTTCCCTTCAATTTCCTTCAGGGGGTTTTAGGGTTTTTCTTATGTTTTGTTTTATACTTTCTTTTGAGATATATTCTTTTATAATTATGAACTAAACCCCTCAAATACCTGAGGGGGATGAAACCTAAGGCAGATCTTGTTATTGTTTTCTGAACTATATGATAAATACTTGATTTGTATTATGTGTTCTTAATTCTTGTTTTGATATTTCAGGATATTGATTCAAGTATTGATGCCCTTAGGCAGTGGAGGAATATTCCCTGTTTAAGAGTAGATCTAGCATAATTAAGCGGAGTTAATCGCAACTATAGAGATAGGATGACGAAAATCTGCCGGATTAGGTCAAACCTAATATGGGAGTCCATAGATCGAGTTAATGCAATTCTAGAGGTTTTAATTAGAAAGAGATTTCAATTAATCAACCTAGGGTTAGACGTTAGTAGCCTCGAGAGAGGTATTAATATAAATTAGGGAATCCTACGGATCAAGTCAAGTGAATAAATTGTCTGGTTCAGAGTTAGATAATAAGTGAAGTCTAGGTGGATTTTTCCTCGGGTATTGTCTTAAATCAATTGGTTTTCCCAAGAGTATTTTCCCCAATTCATTCTCTGTGTCTTAGCATCTTTAGCTTAGTAGTTAGTTAATTTTAGATTAAATAGAAATTCCCTTAATTCTTAGGCTAAATAATAAAAAAAAAGTCAGTATTAGTACTTTTGGTTCCCTTGGGTTCGACATTCCGGTCTTGCAACTAAATTATACTACTGTTCGATAGGTGCGCTTGCCTCAAGTCGTTGTCACAGTTAGTTTCTAGGCTCGATCATTCATTATATAAATTTTAAGACTTTCTGACACGATCACAACATCTTCTAAATATCTTGAATAGAAAGTCATACATTCCTCTGCCAAGTAGCCTTCAGCAATTGATCCTTCTGGATAACGCTTATTGCTGCATTAAGACTTCAATTTGGATAGGAACCTAAACACGATATACAACATTATCAAAAGTTGCAACTAAAGGCATTGAGGTGAATGAAGGAAAAATTTACAAATAAATTAACACCTTTCTATGGGATACATCCATCGATAGAAAACGGATCCACCAAGTATTGCTTCATGAGGGAGATGAATTATCAAATGCACCATAATAGTGAAGAAGGAAGGTGGGAAGATCTTCTCCAAATTGCATAAAGTCAATGTGATTCGATCTTGTAGTGTCTCAAGTTCTTGAACATCCAAAACTTTGCCACAAATGCCTTTCATTATATTGGATAGTTCAATTATACAAGACGTCACCTTTTTCGACATACAACACCGCATAGCAACTGGCAGTAAATCTTGCATCAAGATGTGATAGTCATGTGATTTTAAGGCATATAGTCTTCGACTTCAAGACTCACACATCGAGATATATTTGATGCATACGCATCCGGGACCTTTATATCATTCAACACCATGCAGAACACTTCTTTCTCCATCTTCGACATTGAAAAAATAGAAGGCGGCAACCGATATTTCCTATTCGGAAGTGTTTGGGGATGAAACTCACGTTGAATTCCCATGTGGACTAAATCAAGTCGACTCTGAAGATTGTCATTCGATTTTCCATCGACATTCAAAATAGTCCCAATGATGTTCTCGCAGACATTTTTCTCAATGTGCATGACATCAATATTATGTCGTAAAATGTGATGCTCCCAATAAGACAACTAAAAAAAATACTTCTTTTTTTCCACAAGTCCGCCTCATTAGGATCATCCTCTTCATCAGGTTCATCATTGATCTTCTATTTCTTTGCGTGTTGGGCAGTTGATTCATCTTCCCATAAATAAAATTCATATCTTTCAACATGAACAAGATTTTAGATCCACCGGTCTGCGAAGGAGCTTCTCTGAACTCTTCAGTATCGTCAAACAGAGTACTTTGAAATCTAAATCTATGATTTCTCGGTAACCATCGACGATGCCTCATGTAAGAGAACTTTTTCCCATTATATAACAATTGCGAACATGTTTGTGCAGCACAACAAGGACAAGCATAACGTCTCTTGGTACTCTAACCAGATAAATTGGCATAAACTAGGAAGTCATTAATAGTCCACATCAAAGCTGCACGTAAATTAAAGTTCTCCTTTCTCAATACATTATATGTCTCAACACCAGCCCATAATTGTTTTAACTCTTCAATAAGTGGTTGCAAATAAATGTCAATATCATTTCCGGGACCTTTCTCTCTAGGGATAATCATAGATAAGATAAAGAATGACTGTTTCATGCAAATCTATGGAGGCAAATTGTAAGGAACAAGCACTACAAGCCAAGTACTATACGCAATGCTCATGATTTTGTAAGGATTAAATCCATCAGATGCTAGCCCAAACCTCACACTCTGAGGATCGCTTGCAAAGCTTGGAAATTTACTATCAAATGATTGACTGCATACATGACAGCACTGTTGGTTTTTTCGATCGCCCCAATACAACATGCAGCCATTTGGGCAACTATGAATTTTGTTGTACCCAAGGCCTAAATCTTTTATCAATTTATTCATATCTTTGCATGAATGGGGGATTTTTGAAAACGGAAACATTTCTCTGAAAAACTCTAACAGCATTGTCAAAGAGTTTCCGGTCCACCCTCCCAAATATTTTAAGTGAAAAAGACGAATACAGAAGGACATTTTTGAAAATTTTGATCCCTCATAAAGTTCTTCATTCATTTCACCAAGTAACTTGTAGAACTTTGCCTCTTCTTCATTTGGTTGTTCATCAGGTACACTTCTTCCCGTTTAGATGAAAGTATTTCCACCAAAATTATAATCACCGGATGTCATCAAGTCAGGTGGAAATGATTGCAAACCATCACTGCGCATATTAAATGCATCCCGCAACATACCTTCCATGTCATCTTCTCTAACAGACTGATGGTAAGCACTAAGAGGATAACCCGGATTAATCGTTGAAGAGGTTCCGCTAGGTATACACTCTCCATGGAAAATCCATTTTTTATACCCCCGAATAAAGCCATCAACAATTAGATGTTCGTAGACAACTTCACGATAATGCCAATTGATATTGCCACACTTCTTACACGAGCAAAGAATCATATTCTCTTGGCTTGCATTTTGAAATGCAAAATTTAGAAAAGTTTCTACTCCATTTCAATAGTCGTTGCTTACCCTTGACAAATTCATCCAAGTCCTATCCGTTTCATAGTTGTTGAAGTCTAAAGTTGACAATAAATTACACAGGTAAGTTGTTTATTTATAAGTGTAATTAAGTTATGTAAGTTATGATATGATATGTATTTATGTATTATGTAAGTTATGTAAATTATGTAAGTTATGAAATTTGATCTTTAAATTATGTAAGTTACGTATTATGTAAGTTATGTAAATTATGTAAGTTATGAAATTTGAACTTTAAATTATGTAAGTTATGTAAATTATGTAAGTTATGAAATTTAAACTTTAAATTATGTAAGTTATGTAAATTTGAACTTTAAAATAAATTAAAATTGATATGCTATTGATACTATAAAATTTAATGATATACTATTTGTTACTTAACTTGCAAAATTGATACTATAAAAATGATGCGATTTGTAAATGTATAAAAATTTATTAACAATTTATGCAAAATTAGATATTTTAATGATGAAACTTATAATCATTGTTACTTTGTTATGCAAAATTTATTAACAATTTATTACTTTGTTATAAATAAATCCAATTATCAAAACTATTTAAAATTTATTAACAATTTATGCAAAATTAGATATTTTAATGATGAAATTTATAATCATTGTTACTTTGTTATGCAAAATTTCTTAATAATTTATTATTTTATTATAAATAAATCCAATTATCAAAACTATTTAAAATTTATTAACAATTTATGCAAAATTAGATATTTTAATGATGAAATTTATAATCATTGTTACTATGTTATGCAAAATTTATTAACAATTTATTACTTTGTTATAAATAAATCCAATTATCAAAACTATTTAAAATCATTATTTGAAGTATTTGATATCCATTTCATCCAAACAAGCTTAAGTATTTATTACAAACTACATTAGTAAATCAAGAAATATTAACTGAAATATGAAATATTTGTAATGCCAAAACAAAATTTTAATAGAATTTCAAACGTAAGCAATCAAATTGTAAACTTTTTAAATTTTATATGACCTAAATGTAAATTTCCAAAAATTAAAGGGGCAAAACTGTTACTTATTTTTTAGAAAATTCATTTAAAAAAAATCACAAAGCTAGTAGAGATTTATGGCAGGTTAAATATTCATTTAATATTAATCATGTTAAAATTTTAGGATATTAATAATTGAAAATTCATAAACCTATACATACAGTGCACAAAATGCATCAAATCTTTGAAAATCAAAGAAAAATATACTAATACTAATAGCAGCAGTAAAGTAATGTAGAAATCTAGACCATTTGAACAGCTAAAGCAATAACCCTAAACGAAAATCAATTTCTTAAAATCTCCAACATGATTTATTTGCTCCGAACCGAAAATTTAGCCATTTCATTTCCAGAATTTAAAAAAATATATAAAAAAATAAACTTACCAGAAGGAAATTGAAGTCTATTTAGCTTTACCACAAGCTGGAGCTGAATGATTGGAAGTTGAAGCTGAAGGAAACAGGAAGTTGAAGCTGGCAACAATGACTGAAATCCAAAAGGCACTGCCAATTCAACAAGTTAAAATATATTTTAACAAATTAAAATATATTAAGAAATCTTCACCTAGCAAGACAGTTATAGAAAACAATAAATATTTATAAAACAATTAACTGTTTTATCAGTAAAATTTAAAACTATAGAAAATCTCGTGAAAGAAAAAAGAAACTAAACAGTGACAACTCATCTGTTATTCGCAAATATTTCAGAATAAAAATAAAAATCTTCAAAAGTTCCAAGAACATATCATTGAATTTCACAACACATGTTGCCAGCTATAGCATCATCAAATAAGCATTAAATTTAACAATTTAAAATCAATTAGGGTCCAAAATAGCAATAAAAACAAAAGAAAAATAAATAAATCAAACAGAAAACAGAAAATCCTCCAGAGTTAGAAATATGGCAGAGAAACCCTCGAGAAATTTTGGAGTTGCAGAACATTACGAAAATGGTGTTATAAATGTAGCAGCTTGGAATACATTTTTACCCCGTCTATGCTTTTGAGCCTCAAGAAACTAAGGGCAGTAGAAGTAAAAGAATGCGGTATCATGGAACAAGTGATCAATTTTGTGGGACTAAATTAATATAATGGGAATATACAAATGGAAAAAAAACAGCCAATAAAGATGATCAGATGAGGAGACAACTCATTCTAAAACAAGGAATATTACCTTGATAACCTAGGATAGGAAATATTCAAAGAAATCAAATTAAATAAAAAATGAATAGCAGTACAACATGAAAAAACATTCCACAGTGCGTACTTTCTACCAAAAAAATAAAGCAAGAAGACAAGTAATTAGAATAATTGCTATAAATTTTGGCACTTAAAAGTCAAGCTAACACTAAGGACTGTGTACTCACAAAATCAACCCCAATGGTGCTTATGTAACTTTCTACATATGAATAATCCAACATTAAATAAATTACATAATGATTAGTTTTAAGATTTAATCCCACATAACCATCTGAAAAATATATGGAGACTTGATATTTCCTATATAAAAAAATTATATAATTCGGCTACCAAAATTGTCCTCCATCGAAATCATAACAATATTTCACCATGTGAAGTGCAAATTTTATTCGCACTATGCATTATATAAGCAATGGAACATTTAAATCAATTATTACTCATTAGTACAATCCATAACACCAAAAGTGAATATAAAAATAAATGTGCTCATACAAATATCTTGAATGTGCAACAGAACTCTAAAAAGTAAAGAGATTTAATCTCAAATACCAGTTTAAGTCAAGAAACTTACAACAAATCTCAAAAGAAGGCAAGATTTTCCAACACCGGAATCTCCAATAAGAAGTAGCTTGAAAAGGTAGTCACTGCAAAATTGTGCAACCACAGATAATGTTAACATACTTCTCAATGATGTAAGAACATGATATCTCCAATTATACCACGCATAACAAAGAGTTGATTTCCATAAACGAGGCAAAACACACAACACAAAGAGACTATTTCAGAAACCAAAACTAAAGTTTATATTGTCAGCAATAAAAACTCAAAACACCAAATTATTTCCCAAAGATCAACCCTAACAATTCCACGTCATTGACGGTTGAATTCTTAATTTTGTTGGTGCCAAGTGGGAAATAAGGAGGGAAACCTCACCGCTAGACCAAATTAAAAAAAATATCCCCAGTCTCCATACATATTTTCCCCCACGTCTAGAAGACCTAAACAGAGGCAGACAAGGAAAATTATTTTCAGGCACTCATGTTCAAATCTGAGAGTGAATTCAACACCTTCTATTAACTAGGCTCAACAATTTTGCAAAATCAGGGTATGGAAACAGCTCACTTACAAACTTCTAAGTTCTGAAACAAATGTGTATAATTGGTATTGACTGGATTGGTGGCAATCTTGCTCGTCGCCAGCGGGTATGTGCTGGATTGGTGGTGACTGGTGAACGATGATGGTGGTGGCCGGTGGGTGTTGGAGTGGAGAAGGAAAAGTTGTTCTGGAGTTAGGGATTAGAAAATTTGGGGGAGTCGGCCGAAGAGGGAAAAGAAAAGAACCTGTAGGCAGTGAGTAATAATTTCGGGGCTTGAAAAACTGTGGCGTTTAGGTTAGTTAAAATTTGTGGCGTTTATCAAAAGCGCCACTAACACATCTAAAAGGAAGCTTAAAACGACAACGTTTTGCAACTGTCTGTAACATATTTGCGACGTTTTTTTGTAAAAACGCCACTATAGCATATCCTATTGCGGCATTTTAGTAAAAACGCCACTAAAAACCCGGATAAAAGACAGCGTTTTACGGCCTCTGAAAACATATTCGCGGCTTTTTTATTAAAACGCCACTATAGCTCAACTTTTTGTGGCGTTGTTTCCACAAACGCCACTATTTCTCAATTTTAATTTTTTTCATTTTTAACTTTTTTTTTTCTTTCTAAATTTTTGTGCTGAGCTTATCATTTTTTAGAATTTTTATTTTTTAAAAATTTTGAATATTAAACTTTTTAACTGAAATATGGATTAAAATATTAAAATTTAAAATTTAAAGTTTTAAGTTTTTAATTTTTAATTTTAAATATGGACTGAAATATGGACTAAAATGAGATTTAACATTTTTTTAAAAGTGGAAGGTTTTCGTTCAAAAAATAAGAATCAAATTGATAAAAGAAATATAAATATTGAAAGTTAAAATTTAATTACCATGATCAACTATTTTAGGAATTAAATTGATAGGTGGGTATGGCATTACTTGTTTAGATTCTTATATAAATGACATTTAATTATATGTATACACCTAAATTTTGATAGCGATACATCTCAAAATTATATATAAATTTCGGTTTAATATTGTGTAATTGTAGACGTGAAATTTTAATTGTGGTTTAAATGTATAGTTGAAATTTTAATTTTGATTTAATCATACACATTTTAAGAAATAAATACATCAATGTATTTTTATATTGAATAAATATAAATATTTACGTATGAAATCAATAAATATAAAATAAAGTTATATCAATAATTGTTTTAATAATTTACAAGAAACTAGATCAAATATTTAAAGTTCATGTATATATACAATTGCACACTAAACCATTGTTCATGTATGCTTTTGGGATTTAACCCATTTTGATATATATTTTTTAAAATAATAATTTATATTTATCTTATTTAGATTTATATTATAAAAAATCCAAGATACACAAGTAGTTCACCATATTTACCCTAAACCCTAAAAATTAAACCCCAAAACCCAAACTCTAAAACACTATAACCCTTAAACCATAAATCCTAAATCATTAAACCCTTTTGGCCTATTCCATAATTGTAACCTTTAAATCCTATTAGCCTAACCCCTAAAACCATGAACAATACTAAGACCCTAACTATAAACCAATAAACCCCAAACCATAAACTATAAACTATAAACCCTAAACTCAAAACTCTAATCAAAATAATAAACATAATATCATAAACCCCAAAAACCAAACCATAAACATTAAACCTTAAATCCAAAACCCTAAATCCTAAAATAAAATGATTCTTTTTGCAGCCGCTAATGCCACTAAATCTCAACATAAAACGACGGCGTTGTGGTTAATTTTTTTTGCGGTGTTTTTCAAAAAGCACCGCTAATGATCGACCTATAGTGGCGTTTTTCTAAAAGCGCCGCTAATTCTCATTTATAGCGGCGTTTTTTAGAAAGTGCCGCTAATTCCACTAATTCCCTAACGTGAAACGAAGTCGTTTAGTGCATATTGTCATTGAAAATTTGCGGCGTTTATGGAAAACGACACTAAAAATTTTTGCCCTGTTGTGAAACGTCGTTGTCTGAGGCAAATGGGTATTGTAAATTTGCGGCGTTTCTTAAAAACACCACTAATTATTTAATACTCTAAAATGAAACGGCGCTGTTTGCGCCTAATTGGTATTGCAAATTGGTGGCGTTTATGAAAAACGCTACTGAAAATTTAATTGCCTCTTCTGAAATGTCGTCGTTTAAGGCAAATGGCTATTGCAATATTGCGGCGTTTTTATAAAACGCCACTAAAAATTAATTCGTTGTATTGGAACTACGTCGTTTTTGTGAAACGTAACAACTTTGCGGCATTTTTTTGCAAAGCGCCACTAAAACTTTTTCCTCCTGTAATGAAACGAAGCCGTTTGGAAAATTTTTAATACATTTTAGCGGCGTTTTTTTTCCTAGCGCCGCTATAGCTCCAAACTTTTGCGGCGTTTGATGTTTAGCGCCACTAATGTATAACTTTAGCGGCGTTTTGAATAAAAACGCCGCTAAAAGTTAAATTTGGTGTAGTATAAAGAATTGGGGTATACTTGTTAAAGTTGATTGCCCAAAATTATATATATGATTTGTAAATGGGTGCGTCTTCCATGTTATTATCCTTTGGTGACATTCATGAATATGACCACTTTTATTTTATGCAAAACTGTGGGTTCAGAGAAACTTTAATATAATAAATGAGTAAATGCCTTTAATAACACCAAATTAAATGTTTGTATTCTCAACAATGTGTTTTAATCTTTAAGCAAATCGTGTGCACTTCTTTTACGCCATTATTAGCTTCTCTTCACATGACATTGGAATGATAAATAGCAAAATAACAAATTTAGTACATGATATTTATCCTTTTTTTATTTTAATTATAATTTTAAAAAAATCATTTTAGTCCTTAACTTTTAAATTTTAAATAATTTCTTTTCTTATGAAAAAATTGACGAAACTCATATACATGACAATTCGCATGTACTTCATTATTGATGTAGATATCTTCTAAAAAAATTTAAGATAGTTGCCATGCGGGCTACTACGTTACTACCGTTAAAATTTTAATAGGAATTTAACTATTGATGATCAAAGTGATTATGGAAAAAAAAAAAAAAAGGAGATTAAGGCTAAAATGACAAAAAAAAAAAAAGGTAAACAATAGATGCTATTCCAGTCACCATGCCTTATAAATTTTCTCATCATACTCGGTTTTTTATTTCGTTCGGTGAGAAAGAAATAAAATAAAAATATATATATTCAAAATTGAAGAACGAAAAGAGAGAATTTCTTTATTGATGATCCCAAATTCGAGTCCTAAATCAATTATATGTGGGTTTTCAATTTAGATTTTATTTTGGTTTAAGGGTCACCATTGTGGATCTCATCCATATTTTTTCTATTATAAGTTTAATTTAATCCAATTATGTTAATGATCATATAGTTGTTCTAACGAGTATTATTAGTAATTGTATAAAAAATTCTTTTCATTTTTTTAAAATTTGAAAAAAATAAGTAGATATAAAATAATTTGTTTTAATTATTATAACATATATTGTAAATTAAAATAGAATGATAAATTTTAAAAATAATAGATCAATATATTAGGTACATATGCTTCATTAATTTAGATCTCTTTCATTCTCCTTTAGAAATTAGAATAATTAATATTTTACATTATTTTACTAAATACACTCGGAAATCATATATATTTTTATTTTTAACCCCTATTTTATTTTAATTTTTTCCATTTTATCAAAGCAATATAAAAGTGTGAAAAATAGAGTTCAATGGACCCACAACCCACTAGATAGTGTGCCCAACCAAACAAGTTTTAAATGTGTTAAGGCACATTAATTAGCTACTTGATTTTCTTTCAAAAATGTTATTAGTAAGTTTGGTGGAATTGTGGAGCAATAACTCAATGGTTAAAAATAGTAATAAAGATTATGGTATTATATTTTTATCATTGAAATTGGTGGATGATGTTTAAATTAACAAAACGTAAATGAAATAAAAAAGTTTTGGAATAAGAATGAAAAACGTAGCCAACATGAGCATTTATACAGCTCAGAACTACCCAAGCAGGGGCTTAGATCCAATTGCTTTGTGTAGATTTAGGGTTGTTAGATCCCCTTCATTTCCTGTTAACAACCTAAGCTGGGAAAGTTGATAAAAATTTTCTACTCTTTCAACAATGGTGCTTTATAAGAGAGCTTTTGTGCTTTGTAGGGAAATGTGTTTGAAGCTTTGATGAGTAACAAGTTTCATGGGTTAATTTTGAATTTTGTTATTGATTATTATTATAAAAATAGTGAAATTTTGTCATTCCACTTTTAATTTTGTAGATTTTGAGGAAAAAGAACTTGAATTATGGTTCAGTAAATGGTAAAAAAAAAAGATATAAAAAAATAAATCCATACATAACAAAGAACCTCACACTTGTAATAAACCTGAAAACCCAAATTAATGTAAGTCGAAAGAAATTATTCAGAAACCAAATGTATTTACCCGATGTTTAAACAAATTAAATGCTAATTCACATATAATTAGCACAAATAATGAAAACCCTTTACCCTTTACAATTTTCATTATTTAATAAAATAGTATTGATTACAAATCATGCAAGGATTGGGATCCAGAAATTCCAATATTTAAGAGTTTAATACGTTACCCAACAACAACGGTTTTGTCACCAAAGCCAAGACGATCTTGTTTCTTCCACCCAAATTAAAATTGCCCCTTTCTTTCTCTTTTTACCTTTTTATTTATTTTTTATTTATACAATAACTTAAATTAATCACTTATCTTTAAAAAATTATAAAATTATCATTAAACTATTTAAAAGTTTTCATTTAAGTTATTATACTATTAAAATTGTTGTTGATACTTTTTTCTATTTCATTTTTATTCATGAAACAATTTTAAATGTCATGGATTTGCGAGCCCAAATCCAAACAACTTTATTCTCCAATCTCCGATACTGGTCGTCAGATCGACTTGGATCTAAGGTATGTTCTACTACTCGTCAATGGGTATTGATCCACTATACCGATCATCAAACCGTTAGTTGGAGCTTACTAGTCAAACTTTTTTGAACAAAAAAACTTAGCAACCAATTACTCAAATAGTTCAATGACTTAAATTAAACTCTCAAATAATTCAATGACCATTTGTAACTTTTTAAAGTTAAGTGACTAAAACATAAACTCACTAATACTTTAATGACGTTAGGTGTAGTTTACAATTATATATATATATTTTTTAAACGTAGTATTTTCAACATAAATTTTTGAATATAATTATAATATGTAAAATAGCATGGGCTAAATCACTATTCAGAACTTGAACTTGACAACTATTGCCACTTGGGACCTGAACTTTTTTTTGTCCAAGCTAGGCCCTAAACTTAATAATTGTTTCTATATCGGGCCTTAAACTAGACAATTATTCCTACATTGGGGCTTGAATTTTTTTGTCCAAATTAGTCCTTAAATTAAGCAGTTGTTCCCATACTGGGGCATGAACTTGACAATTGTTCTCACATTGGAGCCTGAACTTTAAAGTTTTCAAAGCAATGTCAAAAATTAACTTAGACAAAAAAAAAAATTCAGATCCCAATGCGGGAATAACTACTAAGTTTAAAGCTTACCTTAGACAAAAAAAATTCAAACTCCAATATAACAATAAATACCAAGTGAAACCCAAAAACGATTTAACCCATACACAAATTATCAAATTTATAAATATTATTTTTCCATACAAGACAATTGTGTAGTTTGTCTTTGAGTTTTAGACCAAAATGCGCATCAAATGTTGAATTGCAACCTTGGTCACATGCGCAAAGAAGCCCATTGATTTTTTAATAAACATTTCAAGAACTCCATAGGGAAACTAACCTTCACTTGCCCCTAAACCAACCAACCAACTTTTTATCCACAATAGACAAAAAAAAAAAAAAAAACCCTTAAAAATAAATAATATATATATATATATATATATATATATATACATGTATAACGCTTATTGTCTTCTCTTTTCTGTTACATAAAGTCTTCCTCCTTTTATCAATTTTTTATATACTAGGGTAAAATCCACTTAAGGTCACTAAAAAATTGATAAGTTTACATTTTGATCACTCAATTTAAAAAAGTTACAAAATCATCACTGAAATGATCAAAACATAAATTTACTAATAGTTTAGTGATCTTAAGTGTAATTTATCCTAATATTATAATAAAATTTATTGTTGAATTTAATTACGAATCAACTAGATATCAATTCAATTAAGAAAATTATTAAGAAAATGTTTTTGTTATTTTATAAAGTTTATTTAAATTTAAAATAAATTCACAAATGGTGAGATTTGAACATAATATACCAGCATCCCTTAACCCTCAATTTTGTTGTTTCAACTAACCTCAATTTTGTTGTTTCAACTAAAATGTTATTCATTTTTTTATAAATATATTTTTTCATCCATATCGTGAATGTGTCATAATCTTTTATACTAAAAAATAAGTTGGTTGACTAACAAGACTTTGATTGTAGTGGTAGGGGCAAATCCATAACTTTTTTAGGGGCAAAATATCATTTTATCATGTATTAATTTACGATTTGATCAATTTTGAAAGAACTAAATATATCTTTCTTCATTTTTGGAGGCCAGGAAGCAACTTTACCATATATTAGTTTTTAATTTAATCATTTAAAACAAGATTTGATTGCAATTTTTTCAATTTAGGGGGGCTAAGGCCCTTGCTCTTAGATTCACTCCTGTGTCGGTAAAGATTGAGATTTTGATTCTCGAGCATCGGGTTCAAATTTTATCATGTGAAAATCATGTTTCGGTTAGTTATTTTATTTATTTATTTTATATAATACCTAGAACTACTCATAGCCCCTTCTCACCCCTTAAATAGGATGATAATGCGCTTCAGCATATTCGAACCTACGTCCTCCTGCACTGACAACAATACTAATGCCAATCGAACTAAGATTTAATCGACAATTTATTCGATTTTGTTAGATAAGTTGGATTATTTTTCATATTTATTTTACTGTTGATAAAAATTAATTATTTCTATTTTACAAAGAGATAAATGTCTTTATATGACTTGATTTGATGTTGATTATGTAAAAAAGAAATATAAAAAAGGAGAGATAAATATCTTTATTTGATTTTGGGCATATCAATTTCTCCAACCACCTACCAAGTGCTAAACTTCTAGAATATAAAAGTAAACAAAACTTTTCTTACCTACAAACTTATTATCAGACCTTGATTTAAAGCGGATATGGCGTCATCAATTTATGATCAGACGGTTGTGATTATAGATCTGTGTTGAGTAATCAGAGCTAATATCCAATTGGACCCCCACTACTTAATATGTATGATTCCTTAATATAAACGCTATATGATTATTTCTAAATTTATAAAATGCGAATTATTAAAAATTAAATTAAGTTAAAAATTTTGGAATCAATTCATTTTTTTTTTAAAATCCAAAAGATCTAATTTGGATATTATTCTAATAATATAAAAATATTTAGCTAAGATTCAATTTCAATTTATTCGATATAAAAACCTATTTTATTATTTATATAATTTTTTATATTAATGAACTTATAATTTAGATGAAATAGAATTTGGATAGAATTAAGACTCAAAACTCAAAATTCAATTCAATTAGGAAATCAAATCAAAATAATCCTACCTTTAATGAAAATCTCCTGGCTCGAATCCCAAAGATTTGAGAAACGCAAAATGGTTAAATTCTATAAAAGGTCCTTATACAATACATTTTTAATAAAATTAATCTTTCTACTATAATATATTTTTAATATTTGCTTTTTTTTGTGTACAAGGACAAAAACATGAACAACGCCGCTCTCCAAATGAAGTGGTCCATCTGATGGTGTTCATGTTTTGTTCTGATATGTATCTGCTGTAATAAAGAGCAAATGTCATCCCATAAAAGTCTTAACTTTCAGTAGATATTAGAGTGTCTAGAGTTACCAGTTTAAAGAGTAGGTAACGAAAAAGAGTCAACAGGCACGTACCCATAATGAGTGGAGCAAAATGTAATTGTCATGTCATTCCAATCGCCCCTACAAGGCAGCGCTTGGGGATGGTAGGGCCTCGCCCCGTACTAAAATGTAAAATTTCAATATTAGTCTTTTTAAGTTTTAAATAAAATAAAAGGTAAAATTACACTTTGACCTTTCAAAATGATAAAATTTGATTTAATTATTTAAAAATTATTAAAATATAAATTATTAAAATCGTGAAATTATATTTTAATTCTCATAAAAATATACAACTTAATTTCGTTCGATAAAAAGCATACACCAATGCTACAGTTGGATTTGATGGGGTGAAATAGCGAAAAAGAGTTTAGTGACCAACTACTCCGAGATGTGGGTGTCTTGTGTTGTTCATTTTGGGAAGCAGCAGATGTATAATGGGGGGAATTGTAGCATTGATTTAGGGGTATTGTGTTTGGTGTTGAAGTAGCGTGGAGAAAGGTTAATATAGAATCTGATTCTTTTACTTCAATTTGAGATGATTCACCATGGTGTTAACGATAGGCAGTCTGGTAGGTGAAATAAGAAGTCGGCTCCAAAGAGATTGGTGCTTCATTCTTCTCTATATTCTGTGACAAAACAATAATGTGGCTTATTGGTTAGAGGATGGTTTTGGAATTTTTTAAGGCTCCTCCTCCTAGGCTTGAATCTTTTGTTAGCCGATTCTGTGGGAGTGGCTTTTCCTAGAGTTGTCATTGCTTGAGTTTTTTTTGTAAGGACGTTGGTTCTCCTTTTTCGACAAAAAAAGAAAAATAGAATTTTAAAATTATTATCCTATGTGAATTCAGAACAAATGTGGATAGATATTTCGTACATTTATTATCCGAACTTGCATTGTTTATTTGGATAATGAATGCAGATTTAGATATCTAAATCCATCTTATAATTTTGATTTTATATACGAATAAAAAGAATTTTAGGAGATTTGAATATGATTGAAATTTTTAAAATCTATTCTTTTTAATTCGGATATCCCATAAATAATAATATTTAATTTAAATTCAGATTTGAATAATAATACTTGGATAATAAACAAATTCAATATTTTAGATAAGTTCATAGATTCATTTACAAAGTACAAATATATGACCTACTGCCATTCCTAGTCAAGATATACAAATCAAGTCATTGTACTGGACTAAATAAAAAAATGAGTAGTGCAGGGACTTATTATAGAATTGGACCAATGTAAAATCAAGGGTTGAGGAAAAAAACAAAAATACAGCAATCCACGTGCCCATTTTTGAAACACTGTCCAGTCTTTTTTCCCTTGTTTGTAAAATCTTTCCCTTTAAAACCCGCGGCTTTCATTCCCCTCTTATAGTCTTATTTCTTCCCCGCCGATCTCTCTCGCCGGAATAAACAGTCTTCTCCGACGAAACTCCGTCGTTTTAAACCTCTCCTCTGTAAAGTAGAAGGAAAAGTGTTTTTACTTTTTGTTTAGTTTTAAATAATGATGGACGAAAATTCAGCTATGATCGAGCAAATTCTCAGAGAATTTGAAAACGAAGACGGAAAAAACGACAACGTCAACGAATGGAAAACTGTGTCGTATTCAAAACGGAATCGGAAGCCTTCGAAGCCTCTTCCGCCTGGTGGTTTTTCTGATCTTTACAATGGCGGCGTCTCCTCCGACGTTTTCAGCTCGATCGAGAAACATTCTGAGGATCGCCGTCGTCGCGCAGCCAAAGCTGCTGTGGCGGCGGAAGCGGAGGCTGCGGTTTCTTCTGCTGTTTCTAACGGAGTGAAGGTTGATGATGAAGCTGATAGTGACACCGGTGGCGTGGAGGAGAACGGTTCTGTGGAAATTAAGAAGGTGAAGCCGAAGAAGCCGAAGAAACCGAAGGTGACTGTGGCCGAAGCTGCTTCGAAGATCCAAGCCGGTGATCTTAGTGCTTTTCTTATTGACATCACTGTGCGTAACAGTAACTTCAAATTTACTTTTTTGTGTGTGTGTGTGTGTGTGTGTGTGTGTGTTTTAGTTTTGACTGATTTGAATCTGATTCTTACTTTAACAAAAAAAATTCAGAGCTCTTATGAGACCCAACAAGATATACAATTAATGAGATTTGCTGATTACTTTGGAAGAGCATTTGCTTCAGTGAGTGCAGCGCAATTCCCCTGGTTAAAGCTTTTCAAAGAATCTACCGTTTCGAAATTGGTTGATGTAAGCTTTCTTCTTTAAGTTCTATTTCATTAATATTTTGGAAAAGTTCATAGTTTCGTTCAGTTATTGTCTATTCAGTGGTAGGACATGCATAGAGAGAACTTTGCTAGCTTGATTTTGGATTTGTTATTGTTATTTTGTTTTGAATAGATTCCGCTTTCGAATGTACCGGAAGATGTCTATAAGACATCGGTTGATTGGTTGAACCGGAGATCTTTGGATGCCTTAGTATCGTTTGTGTTATGGTCATTGGACAGCATACAGGCTGACTTTGCTAGTCATCAAGGAGCTACTAAGGGATCAAAGAAAGTCCCCCAGCCAGCACTATCGAAGTCTCTGGTAATTGTTGATCTTATTTCTTCCTATACTCTTGGAAAATACTTCTGTTGCATCTTTGAGAAGGGTCTCAACTAAAATGGAAGCACGCTAGTGACTGGTCAAATTTTCTATACGAGTGATACTGATCAGCCTAAAATGAGATCGATTGTCCGGGTGTTCCTTTAATGATTCTATTTAGCTGTTCAGAGAAGCAATTCCTGCTTAACTAACTAATCTGGAATTGCAGGTTGCTATATTTGTGGTTCTATCCATGGCACTAAGAAGAAAGCCTGATGTTTTGATCAGTTTGGCACCAAAGTTGAGGGAAGATCCAAAATATCAGGGACAGGATAAATTGCCTATCACTGTGTGGATGATTGCTCAGGTAGCTATTGACAACCTTAAGACTCTAATGTTTCTTCCTGCACAAATCATTCTTTTGGGTATGAATTTCAACCATTAATTTGATTTGTTTCCACAGGCCACACAAGGAGATTTAGCTGTGGGCCTGTACATGTGGGTACATGTTCTGCTGCCTATGCTGAGTGGCAAGTCAAGTTGTAATCCTCAATCTAGAGACTTGATTTTGCAGTTAGTAGAGAGGTGTGGCATTTGCTTTTGATAAATTTATTGCATTTTTAAATCTTTGGGCTTTGGGATTTGAGAAATATGCCAATACTTCTCTTTTTCCTCTAATTCTTTTGATCTTATTTGTTTTATCTGTTGAGATCAGAATAATTTCCTCTCCGAAAGCTCGTCCTATTTTAGTTAATGGTGCTGTCAGAAAGGGAGATCGACTGGTGCCACCTTCTGCTCTTGATATTTTGATGAGACTCACATTTCCAGCACCCTCAGCTCAAGTTAAGGTAGGTTCTTTATTTCGTGATTTCTTTTGATTCCATCCCAGGGTTTCCAAAAGTCCTAAGACCGATTCATTTCCAATCCATTAATAATTTAGGCAACTGAGAGGTTCGAAGCTATTTATCCTACTCTGAAGGAGGTTGCCCTTGCTGGTTCTCCTGGAAGTAAAGCAATGAAACAAGTTGCCCAGCAGATACTGAGCTATGCTGTAAAAGCTGCCGGAGAAGGTAAAACTAAATTCTTAGACTGCATCTTAGACCCACCTGAAATGGTGTATGAAATTAGTTCTATCCATTTATACCATATTTTATTTTTATTGCAGGTCTTCCAGAATTATCTAAGGAAGCAAGTGATGTTTTTATTTGGTGTTTAACTCAAAATCCTGAGTGTTATAAGCAATGGGTGAGCAATTTCTGACCTATTTGAAGATTTTTCATCCAATAACAAATTGGTTTTGGTTTCTAGTGATCTTTCTGGTTAATGTTTTCCCCCCAGATCTTTGACTGTATTTTCTTTCCCTTAACTATTGTTAAAGTTTTGTTGGTTATTTTTCCCCAATATCTTTGGAAACAGGATGTGCTTTATCTCGATAATCTTGATGCAAGTGTTTCTGTTTTGAGAAAGCTTGCTAATGAATGGAAAGAGCATTCTGCGAAACATTCTACAGTTGATCCTTTGAGGGAAACTTTAAAAAGTTTCAGGCAGAAGGTAATGCATTCTCATAAATGTTGTGGTTCTTGAACACTGGCTGCAACTTGTTTCTTCTCTATACTCTTATACATGTTCTCGTGGTTTTTGACCAATTGCAAATGAGACTTAATCAATACTAATTTGTTCCATTTGGTTATATAAATAGAACGAGAAAGCAGAAATCGATGCAGATGCATCATTGAAGGAGGCAGACAAGTACTGCAGGTTGCTTATAGGACATTTTTCGAAAGGACATGGATGCTTGAAAGGTGCGTTATTCGCCTCTATTGCACTAGTTGCAGGTGTCGCTGTCATGTCCCAAAATGTCCAGTCTTTGAGCTTAGATAAGTTGTCTGCAATGTTTAATCTATCTTAGGCCTGTTTACTCTTGACCAAAGTTCACCAGCCTTAGGTTTAAATATGTTCACAATAGGACCACATCTTTGAGATATTTAGACAGAGGCTCGAGTGTTTTTTCATGGTTAGTTATTGTATTCTTTTGGGTTTTTCTTTTCTTTTCTTTTGTTTTTCTTTTTTACTGAAAAATCGGAACTCCAGCACCTGAAATGCGTGTTGATAACTTAGTAGCGATCCATCTGGGTTTATGATGTTTCAAGTTGTTATCCTTTCATAATGACTACTTATAGTTGTTTGGTTTTATTTGTTTTTTTGGTTAAATTACATTGCAAATGAAAACGAATGTGGGGAATGAATAAGTGTGGAAATTAAGAAGTCATATAGTTTTGTTTATTGATATCTTCACAAGTTATTATTTCATATGCTTCGTTGCAATAAAATATCAGTATTATAATAATAATTATAATGAGAACTCCTAATTAATTACTAAAAAAAGCTCTGTTCACAATGGGGCGAGCTTTGCACAAAGCCTCCAATGGATGAGCTTTAGGCATGGTGCTTCCCATACCTTCAGTCATATCAATTTCCTTACCGTCAACCCTTTCCCACTCGAAGCATTGAATCAATGAGCCAAGGGTTAGCCCCATCACTCGCTGAGCCAGCCCTGACCCTGGACATGCCCTTCTTCCTAGCCCAAATGGCATTATCTTGTGAGATTGAGAATCATCATTCTCAAACCTCTCTGGCTTAAAACTTGTTGGATCATCCCATGATTGTGGGTCCCTATGAATGGACCACGCATTCACCAACACAATCGCGCCGCCCGGCACATCGTATCCGCCTATGGTGCAATCACTAGATGGTACATGTGGAAGTAGAAGAGGGAGTGCAGGGTGTAATCTTTGAGCCTCTAGTATAATACTTTGAAGATACTTTAACTTCGAAACATCTGGTTCATCAATCAGATTTTCTTGCCCTATTTCAGTGTCTATTTCAGCTTGAGCCTTCTTCAATACTTCTGGGTGGTTCAGTAAATTGGACATTGCCCATTCTATTGTCACTGATGTTGTATCAGTTCCTGCTAGTATTAGGACCTGCATGATCACCATGTATGTTACTAAAATGGTGATATAAATAAATAACACGACATTTCCCGTTTGAACTTCCTATGCTGACATGATATAGATATTTTGAGAATTCAATTAGAACGTTGAAAGTTTTGCTGTTCGGGGTGTTTTATTTTTGAAAACAATGGAACTTTAAGAGAGAGAAGAAGATTGAACTAACCAGCATGAGCCCTTTGATGATTTCATCAGTGTAGTAATTAGGATCAGATTGTTGCAAGTTAAGAAGGTGATCTACCATGCTGCCATTATCATTATTTTCCTGCTTCATCCGTCGATGCTCGTCGACCAACTTTTGCAGCATTCCGTCCAACTTTTTCCCAATCTTTTTCACCTTCTTTTCATACCCTCCGAACCAATTCAAAACCGGCAAGAACTCCGCACAATTCGCTGTGCTGCCATTCCTAAACGTCTCCGTTATAACCTCCCTGAACTCCCTCGCTTCATTTTCATCCTTCACTTCATCCCCGTAATACCTCTTCCCCGCAACCATCCTCATTATGTTGTTAAGTGTCAAGTCATTAAGCATGGATTTCAGCTCTACCTTTGCAAACCCCTGACGTGAATCTTGCGACAGCCTCACCAACAACCGTTGGACCTCATCTTTCCGAATGGCGACAAAGGCATTGAGACGACTCGATGAGAAGATTTCGATGGATCCAATGCGACGTAAGTTGCGCCAATGATCACTGTAAGACGAAGTGGAAATTGTGGTGTAGTTGTAGCCGAAGTGCTTCCCTGTGATCAACTTCGGACGGTTAGCTAAAACCACATCGTTTTTGGTGAAGCATTCCTCGGCAACAGCTGAAGACGAAACCACCACAAAGAGCTGAGACCCTAGGCGGAGGGAGAAGACTGGGCCGTGTTTTTGAGAAAGACAGTGATAGAAACGGTGAACGGGAGATTTGAGGAGGTGGAGGTGGCCAATTAAAGGGAGTGAAGGTGGGGATGGAGGGAGGTTTTGGGGGTGTTTTTTGGATTGAAACAGTAAGTTTAAACAAAGTAAGAGAAAGATGAATGAAAGAGATGCATAGAGAATTGTTTGGTCCATTTTAATTATGGTTTATTCATTAGTTAGTGGTGTTTGTCTTTATATGCGGAGGTAATCCAAGAAAAATTGTCCACAATTTTCTTCTTGCATATCTTTCAATGGTAAGAGTTTTTACCTTTATGCATGATTATTATGACATGATCGGAGTAGGAGATTTTTCATAATTTTAATACAATTTGATATTGCCATCTTCTTTGAAATTCTTAACCAAAATTCGGTTACTTATGATATCACAAGTGGCTGTACAGGAGACCTTGATATGATCATCTTTTTAATAACTTTCTTGTAGCATGTTGCTGTTTTGACCCGTGTCTTAGGCCTACTCCCTTGACGCTTGCTTGGTCGGACGGGATTTTTTGCCCATCATAACCCTTTTCCACTCAAAACATCAAAGGACAATAATTAAAAAATATTTTTTTTATCAACTACAAGAAGCATGACCCATAAAATTGCAAATATGAAAGTCGTTTTTACGCTTTAACCGCTCATTCCTCTGACGTGGCATGATCCAAAGATTACAGTCTGCTGCTTTTCTAAAATTTAATTTATTAGTCCTTGATTTTTTATCTCATCCTATTCCACTAAAAAACATTTCACTTTACTCCATATTTGAATTTCTTTTTCTAATTTCAATTTCATTCATATACTAACAATGTCTTTTATGAGTTAATCATGTATGACATGTGGCATATGACATAATTTCTTTTTTGTATTTTAAATATTCAATTACTTTTAGTTATATTTATTTATTTATTTTTTAATTTAATATAATGAATTTCTTTTATTTCGGGTTATTAAAACTCGTTTTTTTCAATGTCTATTTGTTAAGCATAGCTCGAATAACAACTCTTGAACGTCAATTTTCTCTGATATTGACGATATTTTTAGGAATTGAGGACTTTGTGAAGGTTTGGTGATGTTTTTCTCTAAAACCGTTCATGTCATTAACAGTTAAAGTATTTAGCAAAACAAAGGAACATTTAAATAGATATAATCATTCATGCCATTAAATTTCTTTATAATTGGCTATATGTTGATCATACATTAGCCATTTTTTTCCCCTCAGGAAAAACTTATATTATTAATGTTTTGATGTAATTTATATAACATTTGACAAGTTCAAGTATCAAGTCAAACAACAAAAACTTAGATATCAAATTAGGAAAAAGACAATGAGTTTAAATATTAAATTTGATAATAAAAAAGTTTAAGTAGAAAGGATTATTTATAAAAGTATCACAATTTTATGAGTTTATTAACAATGGGGCGAGCTTTGCACAGAGCCTCTAATGGGTGGGCTTCGGGCATGATGCTTCTCATACCTTCAATTATACCAATTTCTTTACAATCAACCCTTTCCCACTCGAAGCATTGAATTAGTGAGCCAAGGGTTATCCCCATCACTCACTGAGCCAGCCCTAACCCTGGGCATGCCCTCTTTCCTAACCCAAATGGTATCATCTTGTGAGACTGAGAACCATCCTTCTCAAACCTCTCTGGCATAAAACTTGTTGGATCATCCCGTGGTTGCGGGTCCCTGCTATAAACGGACCACGCATTCACCAACACGGCACATCGTCGCCTATGATGCAATCATTAGATGGCACATGTGGAAGTAGAAGAGGGACTGAAGGGTGTATAATCTTTGAGCCTCTAGTATAATATTTTGAAGATACTTCAACTTTGAAACATCAAGTTCATCGATCAAATTTTCTTGTCCTATTTCAGTGTCTATTTCAGCTTGAGCCTTGTATACTTTTGGGTGGTTCCGTAAATTGGATACATTGCCCATTCCATGGCCACTAATGTTGTATCAGTTCCCGCTAATATTAGGACCTGCATGATCACCATGTATGTTATTAATATGGTGATAGATAAAAACACGACATTTTCTGTTTTGAACTTATTGATATGATACGGTTATTTTGAGAACTTAATTAAAACATTTTAAAGTAAAATGGTTTGGTCCCTGGCTTCTTTTTTATTCTTGAAAACAATGAAACTTGAAGAGAAAGAAGAAGATTTCAACTAACCAGCATGAGCTCTTTGATGACTTCATCAGTGTAGTAATGAGGATCAGACTGTTGCAAGTTAAGAAGGTGATCAACCACACTACCATTGTTATTATTTTCTAGCTTCATCCATCGATGCTCGTCGACCAACTTTGCAATCCATCTAACTTTTTATCGGTCTTTTTCTCTTTCTTTTTGTATCCTCCTAACCAATTTAAAACTGGCAAGAAATCCGCACGATTCGTCGTGCCGGCATTCCTAAACGTCTCCGTTATAACTTCCCTGAACTCCCTCGCTTCATCTTCATCCCTCACTTTGTCTCCATAATACCTTTTCCCGTTACCTCGTCTTTTCGAATGGTGATGAAAGCGTTGTGACGTCTCGAGGAGAAAATTTCGATGGTGCCGATCCGGCGTAAGTTGCGCCAATGACAACAGTAAGACGAGGTGGAAACCGTGGTGTAATTGCAGCTGAAGTGCTTCCCCGTGATCAAATTGGAACAGTTGGCTAAAACTATGTCGTTTTTGGTGAAGCATTCCTCAGCAACAACTGAAGATGAAACCATCACAAAGAGCTGAGACCCGAGGTAGAGGGAGAAGACCGGGTCGTGCTTTTTAGAAAGACGGTGGTAGAAACGGTGGGCGGGGAGTGAAGGTGGGGATGGAGGGAGGTTCTTGGGGTGTCTTTTTGATTGTAACAATAATTTTAAACAACGTAGGAGAAAGATAAATGGAAGAGGTGCATAGAGAATTATTGTTTCTTCCATTTTTGGTTACGTTTTATTCATTAAATTATGGTGTTTTACTTTTTATATGTATAATATATATATATAGATATATAGTGATGAATTATAAGTGTTATCCAAAAATAAAAGAAAATGTCCATATCTTTCGGTGATATTTATTTTGGGTTAAATTTTATTATTACTTGTGGTATATTTTATAAAAACTATGGATTTAATTGTTATATTTTAATGTGACTAATTTTAAACTTTAAAAAAATATAAAAAAATTAAAATTAATAAAATTGAAGTATAAAGATTAAAAATTAATAACAAAATTTTGGTGGAATTTTTGGAGGGTCATAGTTTCTAACGTTATGCAATATTATTATCACATGATCTTAATGGTTGGTGTAGGACAGTCGGAGGCTTTTCATAATTGTAATACAAATTTATACCCATCTTACACTTCACTGTTTTATGTTTTTGAAGTTCTTAACCCAAAAAAAATATCAAAGTAAATGTAATTATTTTTCTTATAATATCATTTTTTAATACTAATAAAATACTAAAATATATTATGACACATTTATCATTTTAATGAAAATGATGTTCTTGGAAAACAAATGAGGCTTTAACGGCAGTCTTAACACACAATTTGTGAATTTATTTTGGGTTAGATTTCTTTTATAAATTATATATAAAAAATATTAATACTTTTTAAATAAAAAATTCTTTTAATTTTGAATTGTGTTTAACTTGATCAGGATTTGTCTATAGTATAAATGTATTATTTAGAAAAAAAAAAAGTAATTAAGAATTTTGAATTCGTTGATATATTCCTTGGTAATGAAATATAATACTTGTAGGTATGAATTTTGATTCTAAGTGTATTTGTATAATAATAAATAAGAACTAGAAAAGCAAAAGAAAAAATTATAACAATTTAGTCTAAAATATTAAATTTTAATTATTTATATATAAGTAAATTCACAATATATCAAACTTTTAGTAGTGTACAAATGTTTTAATAATTAATAAATTATTATTATTATTGTATATTGAAATTGTCAAAATAATTGATAAACTTTAATTATACTTAGTAATTATTTTAAATAATTATGACAATGAATAAAAAAGGAAAAACCTCTTTTAGAACCTCCCTTGGCCGTGGATCTTCCCCTATTTTGGAGTATTAGAGATTTATTTTTACTGTTGAAGCATTTTGGGTGCATGTTTCAACTCTTGAGTTTTACATGAGAGCTACAATGAAACTTGTTCGCATTAGGGAGAACTTAGTTCATACTAATAGGTGGTGCTCTTTTGAACAAGCTTTCATCCATCACGACCGCCTATACCGGAGGTTGTGGTCTGTCAGCAAGTCTTCGCTACCCTCTTATCTTGTAATACCATTCTTCTTGCTAGCTGCTGTTCTAAGCCGTGTCTTGGGCCTACTCTCTTGACTCTTTTTTGTTTACTTGGTCGGCTGGGATCTTTTTCTCCATCACAACCCTTTTCCACTCAAAAGGATCGAAGGACAATAATTAAAATATAATTTTTTATCAAGTACAAGGACACAATTGCAAATATGAATGTTGTTTTTAAGCTTTAAGACAACCCCCATTTCCCATAAAATCTGACATCGAATGATCCATTGTTTTTCCAAAATTTAATATCACTCGTTGATTAATTTTGTATTTTTTTGGATTCCACTGAAAATATATCTCATTTTAGTTGATATTAACTTTTTTTTAATTTGGTACTTAATAATTATTTAAGTCTTATACAAATTACTTGAATATATTAGCATTGTTATATTTCATGAGGTAGTAAAGATAATTAATGTTGATTTGTTTTAAGCTTTATTTATTTATATATTTTTAAAATTTTTTAATTTAACATAATGAGTTTCTTTTATTTTGGGTCATTAAAACTTTTGTTTTCTTTTTCAATATCCATTTGTTAAGTACAGCTTGAATCATAATTTTTGAACATGGATTTTTTTTTTATATTAACTATTTTTTTATGGTATTGACAACTTTGTGAAGATCAAGTCATGCTTTTCTCTTAAATCATTCATGCCATCAACAATCAAAGCAATCTTAGCCCCAACGAAAAGTAAAATTTGAACATATTGTTTAGCGTAAAAGAGAAAACTCCAAGTAAGTGTAATCATTATTATCATTAAATTTCATATCATTTACCACATATTGATAATACATTAGCTATTTTTTTACCCTCATAAACAAATTATCTATGATTGTGTTTTGAAGTAATTTGCATAACAGTTGACATGTTTAAGTATTGTCAAAACCTTTTTTTTGAAATCGACTTTTTTATTTTGAAAACGAAAATGGGAGTCGCCACCAATCACTTTTAGGAGGTGTGATTGGGTTACCTCATAATTTGATTGTTTTAATAAGAGGTTTGATTTATTAAAACAATATTTTTCGGTCTATAAAAATCCAGAAAACGAGTCGGTTACGCACGAAGAAGGATTAGCACCCTCGTTACGCCCAAAATTGGTACCTAATTGATTACTTGATGTCTTTAGTGTCGAAAATTGAAAATTTGAAGAGATTTTAAAACACGGTCCCTCTTTGTATAATGTTATTAAGATATGATTCAACTAAATTAAATTAAATGGAAAATGCCTCATTTCAAGTTAATCGAGAAGAAAGACCATACCCCGTGAGTTAGGACACGATACATTGGATTCTCGAAAACCAAAATAATCGCCATTTGATCGCTATCTAAATCTTGCTTTTCGTTGTTTTAAATAGGATATTCGGTTATTTCAGTTTTATGAAGATACCATACTCCGTAAGTTAGGAGCATAACTCCTCAAATTCAAAAAGTAACAAGTATTGCCTCGGTTTTGAATATTTTCTATGCGTTTGATAAAATGACAATATTTCTTAAAAATGATATACACTTAATTTATTTGGGTATAGCGTAAAAATGAATAAATATATTTTAACATGACGGCATAGTAATTAATGGAATAAAACCAAATAATGATGTGTAAAATAAAATGATATTAGAATGATAAATAAATAAATTGAAATAAAAACGATTAAAAAAGTAAAATAAAAATACAATGCTAGCGAATAGTAATAATGCAACGTCAATTTGTAGTAACAATGGTGTAGAAGCCCATTTTGGCCCGGGCCCGTTACAAACCAAGCCCAATAATAAAAAACCAAAGAGCCCAATAGGCCCAATCTAAATCGGCCCGAACTTTTAAAATTTTTAGCTAGGGTTTCTGAAACCCTAGCCCTTTTGCGCCGCATGCCTCCAATGGCCCTACCAGCGCCGCTCCCTCGGTCAACTCGACTGTCGGCCACCACTGCCACTACGCAGCTCCCCATACGCCACTGTCTTCCACTTCGCACGCCCATACCTGCAAAAAGAAAAATGACAAACGACAGAGGACGCAATGGTAGACACAATAGAAATAAAATAGAAACAGCATATGTAAAAATCGGATAAAAATCGAAGCAAACGATTGTAAGGGGGATCTTCTTTTTTTTTTTTACGAAAAACTACTACGAGAAATAAAAGAAACAAAGCACAAGGTTGTCTTTCAATCTTTCTCTGTTTTATTTCCTTCGATTTAATACCGTTTTTTACTCTTCCATGTTTTTTTTATTAATTAATTTCTAAATCTAATAAAAAAAATCAATAGCAAAACGAAAATAAAGAAAACGAAAAGGCCTTACCTGAACCGAGACGCGTCGTTGGAGAGCCCGTTCTGGCGTCGCCATCGGGTTGGAAATAGGGGCTTCGGACGAGCACCAAAGGCCCCTCCCTGCGCGACTCTGGCCCCCGAACACGATGGTGGTACAACGGAGGGCCAGGGAAACCCAATCGCCGGGTTTGAGAGAAGGGAGGCCGAGAGAATCTGCTCAAAAGGGTGGCTGCGTTTTAGGGATTGAAAACTGTTTAGTTTTCAAGAAAGGGGGTTGGGTTTTTTTAACATAAAACAGAACGGCGCCGTTTTGTCTAAGGGAGACTGCGCATATCCCTTAAAAGGGATAATTGCGCGACTGGTCCCCTTTCTTTTGTGGCGCCGTTTGATCAAGCCCATCTTAGCTTTTTTTTTCTTTTTAATCTTACCCCAATATTTCATTTGTGTTTCAAATAAGTTCCTTCCAAACGCAGCGCATAGAGTATTTGGGATATTTTCCCATTCAGCCCTCGTTATTTTTCTGCGCGTTATGTTCAGCCGCTTTTACTTTGATTTACTGCTATTTTACCCCCTTAATTTTATTCTGATTCCAATTTAACCCTTTTTCGTTTATTTTTATAATTATATTATTATTATTATTATTATTATTATTATAATGTTATGTTGTACATATTTTGTATTATTATTATTATTACTATACTATTTATTATTATTATTATTATTATTATTATTATTATTATTATTATTATATTTTGCTATACTACTATTATTATTACTATTATTATTATATCTACTATTACCATTATTAAGTATTATTATATTATATTGTACATACATCATATTATTATTATTACTATACTTATATTATTTATTGTACATATTTTGTACCACTGTATCATTATTCTATTATTATTATTATTATTATTATTTATTATTATTATTATTATTATTATTATTATTATTATACTTTTGTTTTACTACTATTATCATCACTATTATTATTGCACCATTATTTGTATATACTAATTTCATTACCGCTATTATCATTATATTCGTACTAGTATATTGTATATATCGCGTATTACTACTAATATTATTATTATATTATTTTTACCACATCTACATTAATATGTATTATTACTATTATTGTTATTATTATTATTATTATTCTACTGTATTTATATTATTATTTATTGTACATATTCTACATCATCATTATTATTTTTATTATTATTATACTATTATTATTATGTTATTATTATTTCTATTATTGTACTGTGACTTGTACATATGCTTGGCATTATTATTTTAGTTTTGTTATTATTTCTGCTATGTTCTTTTCCCATTCATTTTAGACTCGTCTTATTTTATTTTTCGCTTTCATTATTGTTATTCATGTTGATGCACTCCTTTCCATGTTGCTATGCACGTCAGTATTGTAATTTCTTTTTACATTCTATTATAAATTTTGTTACGTCAATTTTGCTCGATACAAAACGATTTCTTTTCGTAAAGGTAATATTCCTTATTTAGAAATTCGAGAAAACGCGCTCTAAAGTATTGGGTAGCGATTCTTTCACGTTCATTCTAAATAACTGAATATCCTTTTAAATAAAATACATTTTTAACAAAAAAGGCTTATTCTCGAGAACTCAAAATGTCGTGTCCTAAAGCATTGGACGTGATGATTTGTTATTCCGAAATCAGATTTTTTTAAATCGAGGCAATGTTCTGTGTTTAGAAGCACGAGAGATTGTGCCCTAAAGTATTGGTTTGCAATTTTCTCGTTTAATCTAAATATCTGAATATCCTCTCGAACAAGTATATTTCTTACCAAAAAAGGATTATTTTTGGAATTCAAAATGTCATCTCCTAAAGCATTGGACGTGGTGCTTTGTTATTCCGAAGTAAGGTTTTTTAAAAAGTAAGGCAACATTCTATATTTAGAAGTTCGAGAAAACGCGCCCTAAAGTATTGGGTTTGTGGTTTTCTTGTCTATTTTTAAATAATAGAATATCCTTTAAAGTGAAATTTATAAATAAAAAAGGGAAGTTCAGTCTCGATGGTCAAAAGGGGTGTCCTAAAGTATTGGATACGATATTTTGCCTCGAGGCGGAATAGCCCCTTGGCATACATCTTCAATTTCTTTTAAAACCGTCAATTAACATCACAAAAAAGGGGATCATTTTAATTCTTTCAAATTTTCAAATTTTCGACATCAAGACATTAGATAATCAATTAGGTACCAATTTTTGGGCGTATCGAGGGTGCTAACCCTTCCTCGTGCGTAACTGACTCCCGAACCTATTTCTTTAAACTTCGCAGACCAAAATCGTTGTTTTAATAAATTAAATGGTTTATTTAAAACAACTACTTTTCAAGGTGACCCAATCACACCTCAACAAAAAGGATTGGTGGCGACTCCCACGTTTTATCATTTTCAAAACCCAAGTTCGATTCACGCCCTTCTCAAGAGCGGAGGGGTGGTTTTGACAAATGGTATAGTAATATGCATAATAAAATAATAATAATAATAATGGTAAAATATAAAAGTACAAAAAAGGAATATAAGTAATATAAATTCTAAATATTTAAGAAGGTAAAGAAAAATAAATAAATAAATAAAAAGAAATAAAATGTACAATAAAAGGAAATAAACGAATTTTAAATATTAAAAAAAGTAAAGGAATAATAAATAAATAAATAAATAAACAAATAATATATAAAATAATATATAAAAAATATAAAAAGAATCTATAAAGGGGAAAAATTAAATAAATAAGGATTAAATCAAAATTGAAATGAAATTGAGAGTTTAAATTATAATAAAATAAATGCATAAATATAAGAAGGACTAAATCGAAACTTAAGTAGAATTTTGGGGCCAAATCGGGACAAAATAAAAATGAAGGACTAGATTGTAACGCGGGAAAAAAAGAATAGGGGCTGAAAAGGAAAATATCACTGGCCTCCTTATGCGCACCGTTTTAAAGGATCAAAATAAAAAAATTAAATTAAATGGGATAAATTAAAAAAAAAAGAAAAAGAAATAGGACTATTACAAGATGTGTAAAAAGCGGAATGACTAAAAGCGCAATTAGACCCCCTTAAAGCAAAACACGCGGATCCTATGCGGACGGGTCGGGTTGGTTCGGTTCAGCCTCAAAACGACGTCGTTTTGGGGCCTTCTGAACTCCTCTAAAACGGCGTCGTTTGGCTTGCTTATAAAAGTCAAAATTTTTCCCAAAAATTTCATTTTATCCCATTTAAAAAAAAACAAAAAAAGCTCTCCACTTCTCTCTCAAAGGACCCAGGTCCAGTCATCGGTCTGGTGAGTCGTCGCCGCATAGGCCATCAGTCACCGGCGGCGTCGCTGCCGTCCACTGTGGCCGAAAAATACCCGAACCCCCATTTCTTGTATTTTTTCGCGTAGATCCTCTTTTTAGAGTTGAAATCACCCAAAATCAAAGCCAAAGTTCAAAAAAAAGAAAAACCCTTTCGGTTTTCTTCTCCCTGACGCAACCCTCGATGAATCCTTTTAAGGACTCGGAGGTCCTCTACATCGAAACCCACCCACGACGGCAAAGAACTGAATGTTAGGTGAGTTTTATTTTATTATATATATATATAATAGATTCAAAGAAAAAAGAAAAAAAATAAAAAATATAACCTTTGAAGTTTTTTTATTTATTTTGTATTTGGATTGCTTTGTTTTGTGTTTTTTTTTTGTTTCGATTTTTATTTCAAAACAATCCCCCTTTTACAGTCGGTTTTTGTAGGCTTTTTATAGCCAAATTACAATATTATTTTTCTATTTTTTCTCTACTATTTGCTACTGTTTCTTTTGCGTGTTGCTTCTTCTTTGTAGGTGGTGGTTGAGTTAACAGCAGGATGGGGGCAATTGGAGGTGGCAGACCTCGAGCGACGAGAGAGGAGCAGCGGCTAGGGCTTTCGATTTTACTGAAAAGAGTTTAGGTTGTAGGCCATTTGGGCCATTAGGGTTTTAATTTTTTTTTTGGCTTTATAATTTAAGTAATAGGTTTTGTTTATATTTATTTTCATCTTTTTTTTGTTTAGGCTGATTGGTTTGGTTTGTTTGGGCCAGGACAAAATTGAGCTTTTACAGCTGCCTCTCTTTGCTCGTTGTCCGGTAACGAGAATGGAGCAAAGACTTTAAGAAGGACCAATTTTGTCTAGTCTTACCGAATCTCAACTTCCTTGGTGCTTCTCTTTTCCAAGTGGCTTCATTCCATCCCACTACAACTTCATGGGTGTAGAAATTTTTGCTTCGATCTCCTCCACTGCAACTTCAGGACGATAAGACTTGTAGCTTCAATCTACTCCGCTGCAACTTCAGGGAGATAAGATTTGTAACTTGTAGCTTTAATCTGTTCCACTGCAACTTCAGGGAAATAAGATTTTCTATATTCAATCTTCTTCACTATAACTTCAGGGAGATAAGATTTGTGGCTTCAATCTGCTTCACTGCAACTTCAGGGAGATAAGATTCACCATAGTAGATTTAATCCGACCTACTACAACTTCAGAGGTATAGGATTTGTGACTTGTAGCTTTAATCTATTTCACTGCAACTTCAGGGAAATAAGATTCGTTATCTTCAATTTGCTCCACTGCAACCTCAGGGAGATTAGATTTGTAACTCGAAGATTTAATCTGTTCCACTGCAACTTCAGGAAAATAAGATTCACTATCTTCAATTCGCTCTACTACAACTTCCGGAAGATAAGATTTGTAACTTCAACCTGCTCCACTGCAACTTCAGGGAGATAAGGCTTATAGCTTTAATCTGCTCTACTGTAACTTTAGAGAGATAAGATTTGCTATCTTCAATAAGCTCCACTACAACTTTAGGGAGATAAGATTTGTGGCTTTAATCTGCTCCACTGCAGCTTCAGGGAGATAAGATTCACCACGATTACTTCAATCCGTCCTACTGCAACTTCAAGGGTATAGGATTTATGGTTTGTTACTCCGTTCTCTAGGGAACAAGACCTGTAGAATCCATTTCATGGGCCTATATTTATGCTAAGCAGTTAGGATGTTATGATCAGAATTGATCAAATGCTCCTAACTAGATATGTATGAATGAGGTTTTGTAACACCCCAAACCCGGCCTAGAAGTTAAGCCCGAATCTGGCGTGTCACATGGAAGTTTTTCGAAAACCATGTTTTCATTAGAATCTCTTCTTAAAGAATTTAAAACTTTTTGCTATTCAAAACCTCAAATTTTGTTTGCTTATTTTCAAAATGTACTTAATTAAGAATAATTCCCTTGCAAAACATTATTACTACCATTTCCAAAAACTTGTTTATAACAGTAATCAAATTTAGTGAATTGCGGAAACATGATATTTTGAGAAGCATTTATTATCGTTTTATAAAAATCTAGAGTTTAATCGTTTATAGTTTGAATATAAATGAAACGGTAATTCAAAGAAAAATAATTTCCAAGGGCCTTATTATAAAAACCAAACCCAAATTAAAATAAACTTAAAATAAAGCTAAACAGAAATTTACTAAAAAATTTTGGAGAAGTATTCCGACGTATGCCCACCAACGAGTCCTCCGCAGCTCCAAATCCTCTAATGTTAGGGATTACCTGCGAGGTTAAAGGAAAGTGGGGTGAGTTACGAGAACTCAGTGTGTAATCCCCTAATCGGTTGTTAACTGGGCTGAGACCCATACAGAAACAAACTGGCCGAAGCCCATATAAACATGATAATGCAGATAATGTAATGCAATTCCCAACCCAATCCTAATAATCCATCCGCTACACACCACCCGTACCAACCAACACATCTGTGGGTGATCATCAGTCAACCTACCCCGCCAACAGACCAAGAATGCAGCCGAGCTGCCAGATTATAAGTGGCTTAGAGCCTTCGGTAGGTCCACAGTCGTCTTGGGCGACTCGTGCGACCCTAAAAATCAAATCAGTGAGTCCACAGTCATCTCGGGTGACTCGTGCGACCCTAACAAATCAAATTGGTGAGTCCACAGTCATCTCGGGTGACTCGTGCGACCCTAAAAATCAAATCGATGAGTCCATAGTCATCTTGGGTGACTCGTGCGACCCAAAAAATCAAATCGATGAGTCCACAGTCATCTCGGGTGACTCGTGCGACCCTAAAAATCAAATCGGTGAGTCCACAGTCATCTCGGGTGACTCGTGCGACCCTAAAAATCAAATCGATGAGTGAAATCAAATCGGTGAGTCCACAGTTATCTCGGGTGACTCGTGCGACCCTAAAAATCAAATCGATGAGTGAAGTCAAATCGGTGAGTGAAAATCAAATCGGTGAGTCCACAGTCATCTCGGGTGACTCGTGCGACCTTAAAAATCAAATCGGTGAGTGAAAACCAAATCGGTGAGTCCACAGTCATCTTGGTGACTCGTGCGACCCTAAAAATCAAATCGATGAGTGAAAATCAAATCGGTGAGTCCACAGTCATCTCGGGTGGCTCGTGCGACCCTAAAAATCAAATCGGTGAGTCCACAGTCATCTCGGGTGACTCGTGCGACCCTAAAAATCAAATCAGTGAGTCCACAATCGTCTCGGGCGACTCGTGCGACCCTAACAAATCAGTCACTTCTTCCAATTACATATCCCAACCCATGCAGTATGTCATGTATACAAAGCACATTTCATAATGATGTATGAAATAGATTACCGTCATAACCAGATAAACAGAATACACACACAGTCGTACTAATCAACCCATAGGGGTATAGCGGTACTTTTACCCACTAAGGGTAATTCAGTAATTTCGTAACCCAAGGGTATTTTGGTAATTTACCTTCTAAGGGTATTTCGGTAAATTTCGCAACCTAGGGGTATTTCGGTAATTTACCCTCTAAGGGTATTTTAGAAATTTTACTCACCAAGGGTAATTCGGTAATTTACTCTCTAAGGGTAAATTCAGAAATTTTACCCACCAAGGGTAATTCGGTAATTTACCTTCCAAGGATAAATTCGGTAGTTTTACCCACCAAGGGTAATTCGGTAATTTACCTTCCAAGGGTAAATTCGGTAATTTTACCCACTAAGGGTAATTCGGTAATTTACCTTCTAAGGGTAAATTCAGTAGTTTTACCCACCAAGGGCAATTCGGTAATTTACCCTCTAAGGGTAATTCGGTAATCTCGTAACTAAAACTTAACTAGTAATTTGGGGCATATAAATTTAAACTGTCTATCTGCGTCATGCTGACTAAATTGACCATAACTTGAGTTAGAAAACTCGAAATCTAGATCCGTAAAATTTCCTTGAAACTAGACTCATATATCTTCTTACTGTAAGTTTTCCAGAATTTTTGGCCTAGTTTATTCCTTAAAGTTTCCCTTGTTTCACTCTCCAACGATTCTGACCTCTCTTATCTTAATTTCGAATATCTCACTGTACAGTTTTCATATATTGATCCCACTTGTTTCTAATGAAAATAGGCTCACTAAGGAATCCATACATATAAATTATAACCCATAATTCTCTTTGTATAATTTTATATGATTTTTCCAAAACAGATCATTGAACCCCGAAGTTAATCAGAACCAGTCTCACTAAAATTAAGATATCTCAGAATATAAAATTTCTTTTTCTTCTCCGTTTCTTTCATATTAAAATAGATACAGTAAGCTTTAATTTGATATCTCATTCACTTTCTAATTCCATTTCTCTTATTTTTCATGATTTTTCAAAAACACATCACTGCTTCTAACCGAAACTGTTTTATTACAAAATACGATTACCACTACGATCATACGCACGCCCGAGTGATCACGGATGCCGGTTTTTAGTTTTCTTCGGTATTTCGACCGAGTAACAGCATATTTCATACAAACTTTCAGAGAAGTGTGAGATTACACACCATTTCAGATATGTATATGGAAGGGTATGAGATTACACACCTTATTCGGAATCCGTAACGCGATGCTCTCCGCGACAACAAAAATCCGAGTCACCTATTACGAGGGATAGGTTTTCGATTGAACCTTTGATAAAGTACTTCGAGACCTTGCAACCAGCATAAACTCTCTCATGGCAAGTCCCTAGACTCTCAACTATATTACAAATTAGTCCCCTCATTAGCTAGCTTAAGTTTTGGGGATTCCAAAAGTACAATTTTTATCAAGCAAGATCATCAAAATCACTTACTTGTGAGGAGAAACGTTTGCTGAAAATTTTGAGCTCCATAACCCTTATTTCTCTTCAATTTTCGGTGGATGAAGGTGGAGGAATAGTGAAAAGATGATAACATCTTTATTCCTCTTATTTTATTCATTTAAAACACCTAACATCACCAACTTTTGACCAAAATAAATGCTCTTGTCCCTATATTTTTTTTATGGCCGGCCTACTCATTTAGACAAGGCCAAATTGTACATTTGGGACCTCAAATTTCTAATCCATAGCTATTTGGCACTTCTAGCAAATAAAATTAAACTTTAGCACTTTATGCGATTTAGTCCTTTTTCGAAATTAAGCCCTCAATCGCTAAAATTGAGACACCAAAAATTTTCATGCATGTTTATAAACATGTTATAACACATAGAATAACATGAAAATAATTTTCTCTATCCTCGGTTTAGTAATTTCGAGATCACTGTTCCGACTATCCCCTAAGTCGGGCTATTACACCCTCCATGCATTTTTTTTCACCTACTCATTACCTTTCAAATCCCATCATTATATTTTGTTTTCACCTACTCCATTATTTCAAATTCCATCATTATTATTTTCCCACTTCTTTATTATTCTTTTTCTTTTATTTCTTTCCTTTCTTTTTCCTTATTTTCCTCCTTACTTATCTCTTTAGTCATCATTTCATTTTTCTTTTATTTCTTTCCTTTAATAATGTCATGGTTGACACTTGGAAAAGCACACAAACAAATAAATCCAAAATTTGCAAAAGATGGGATTTGAACCTCTTCCCTCAAGGTACTTCACTTGATGCCATAACCTCCTTGCCATATGCTCATTTATGCTAGCAATTTACTCTTTTATTTCCATAAGCCTTGATGCCACTTACCATCTCTCCTTAATAGGCTTAAACACAAACTTTCACTAAGGCCCAACTTGAACCCGAAACTTCATAGAACTCCGTAACATTCCAAAATCACCTTCCTAATAAGTCCCACTTGAAATAATGCCATTTTCTTGTTCTTAAAAATTTTAAACACTCCTACGCCCAAGGCCCAATGGGCCCAATCCTACTAGGCCCAATTTCGGGATGTTACAATTCTACACTCCTTAAAGAAAATTTCGTCCTCGAAATTTCCAATTAACTACTAAACGTACCGCTCAAATCACATCACTATGCTTTCGCTGCGCACTCTGATCTTAATAACACTAATGTACTTTTAACAAAATCTTGAATCCTCTTTCACAACCGAACATCTAACAACAGAAGCAAGCAGTCATCTACCACTTATACTTAAAATTTTTCTACACTCAATCATCACATCCAACCAAAACATACCTGACTTGATGGTGATAAAACTATCCCGAGCCTTATGCTCCTTAGACCCGCATCTCATACATGCTCCTGACCTCCTCCAGCATTCTCCCGGATGACGCCTTTTGCAATAATCACAAGCCGAAAAGTTTGGGCGTGCCTTAACACGCTTCACGGAACGACACTGTGACCCAAAAGAATCACGATCTATTTTCTTCTTACAGTCCACACACTCAACTCGAAGTGCTTCACTGATTCTTTTTAACCTCCTCCAATACTTCCTTAACTATCTGAGTTAGCTCATCAACCCCAGCTCAATCATGAGATCCCGTCTCAACCACTGGCGACGCCAGCGCCTCCTTTTCAGAAACATGCCCCGATGCTGAAGATCTAGCCTTAGCACCTCGACCTCTACCACGTCCACATCTATTGCGTCCACGTCTTCTAGCATTCATGTTCACTAATGTCGACTTAATCTTATTACGAGTTTTATGAATCAACATACTATTCGATGTTTATTAAACAATGTCTTATGGAGTACAAGAGTTGAAGTGGTTTTCGCAAAACATATCCTAAAGTCTCAATCTCTATAGTCTTAGCTCTTATAGCTAACAGTTTTAGTGTAATACCACTAACTCTAGTAGTTTTCTCTCTTACAGACATTTCATTATTTAATCAAACATAAAGTAAGTGGACTTACGGATTTGGTGCCGGAGACTCTGTATGCCATACTTCTAATAACGGTATATATTTTCTAAATCATATTTTAAACCGATTTGGAAAAATTTTCAAACCCATTCCACAGCTGAGTTTTGCAAACTAAGCTCTGATACCACTTAATTGTAACACCCCAAACTCGGCCTAGAAATTAAGCCCGAATCTGGCGTGTCACATGGAAGTTTTTCGAAAACCATGTTTTCATTAGAATCTCTTCTTAAAGAATTTAAAACTTTTTGCTATTCAAAACCTCAAATTTTGTTTGCTTATTTTCAAAATGTACTTAATTAAGAATAATTCCCTTGCAAAACATTATTACTACCATTTCCAAAAACTTGTTTATAACAGTAATCAAATTTAGTGAATTGCGGAAACATGATATTTTGAGAAGCATTTATTATCGTTTTATAAAAATCTAGAGTTTAATCGTTTATAGTTTGAATATAAATGAAACGGTAATTCAAAGAAAAATAATTTCCAAGGGCCTTATTATAAAAACCAAACCCAAATTAAAATAAACTTAAAATAAAGCTAAACAGAAATTTACTAAAAAATTTTGGAGAAGTATTCCGATGTATGCCCACCAACGAGTCCTCCGCAGCTCCAAATCCTCTAATGTTGGGGATTACCTGCGAGGTTAAAGGAAAGTGGGGTGAGTTACGAGAACTCAGTGTGTAATCCCCTAATCGGTTGTTAACTGGGCTGAGACCCATACAGAAACAAACTGGCCGAAGCCCATATAAACATGATAATGCAGATAATGTAATGCAATTCCCAACCCAATCCTAATAATCCATCCGCTACACACCACCCGTACCAACCAACACACCTGTGGGTGATCATCAGTCAACCTACCCCGCCAACAGACCAAGAATGCAGCCGAGCTGCCAGATTATAAGTGGCTTAGAGCCTTCGGTAGGTCCACAGTCGTCTTGGGCGACTCGTTCGACCCTAAAAATCAAATCAGCGAGTCCACAGTCATCTCGGGTGACTCGTGCGACCCTAACAAATCAAATAGATGAGTCCACAGTAATCTCGGGTGACTCGTGCGACTCTAAAAATCAAATCAGTGAGTCCACAGTCATCTCAGGTGACTCGTGCGACCCTAAAAATCAAATCGGTGAGTGAAAATCAAATCGGTGAGTCCACAGTCATCTCGGGTGACTCGTGCGACCTTAAAAATCAAATCGATGAGTGAAATCAAATCGGTGAGTGAAAATCAAATCGGTGAGTCCACAGTCATTTCGGGTGACTCGTGCGACCTTAAAAATCAAATCAGTGAGTCCACAGTCATCTCAGGTGACTCGTGCGACCCTAAAAATCAAATCGGTGAGTGAAAATCAAATCGGTGAGTCCACAGTCATCTCGGGTGACTCGTGCGACCTTAAAAATCAAATCGATGAGTGAAATCAAATCGGTGAGTGAAAATCAAATCGGTGAGTCCACAGTCATTTCGGGTGACTCGTGCGACCTTAAAAATCAAATCGGTGAGTCCACAGTCATCTCGGGTTACTCGTACGACCTTAAAAATCAAATCGGTGAGTCCACAGTCGTCTCGGGTGACTCGTGCGACCCTAACAAATCAGTCACTTCCTCCAATTACATATCCCAACCCATGCAGTATGTCATGTATACAAAGCACATTTCATAATGATGTATGAAATAGATTACCGTCATAACCAGATAAACAGAATACATACACAGTCGTGCTAATCAACCTATAGGGGTATAACGGTACTTTTACCCACTAAGGGTAATTCGGTAATTTCGTAACCAACCCAGGGGTATTTCGGTAATTTACCCTCCAAGGGTATTTTAGAAATTTTACCCACCAAGGGTAATTCAGTAATTTACTCTCTAAGGGTAAATTCAGAAATTTTACCCACCAAGGGTAAATTCAGTAGTTTTACCCACCAAGGGTAATTCGGTAATTTACCTTCCAAGGGTAAATTCGGTAGTTTTACCCACCAAGGGTAATTCGGTAATTTACCTTTCAAGGATAAATTCGGTAGTTTTACCCACCAAGGGTAATTCTGTAATTTACCCTCTAAGGGTAATTCGGTAATCTCGTAACTAAAACTTAACTAGTAATTTGGGGCATACAAATTTGAACTGTCCATCTGCATCATGCTGACTAAATTGACCATAACTTGAGTTAGAAAACTCGAAATCTAGATCCGTAAAATTTCCTTGAAACTAGACTCATACATCTTCTTACTGTAATATTTCCAGAATTTTTGGCCTAGCCATTTTGTACAGTTTATTCCTTAAAGTTTCCCTTGTTTCACTGTCCAACGATTCTGACCTCTCTTATCTTAATTTCGAATATCTGGCTGTACAGTTTTCATATATTGATCCCACTTGTTTTGAATGAAAATAGGCTCACTAAGGAATCCATACATATAAATTATAACTCATAATCCTCTTTGTACAATTTTATATGAGTTTTCCAAAACAGATCATTGAACCCCGAAGTTAATCAGAACCAGTCTCACTAAAATTAAGATATCTCAGAATATAAAATTTCTTTTTCTTCTCCATTTCCTCCATATTAAAATAGAAACAGCAAGCTTTAATTTGATATCTCATTCACTTTCTAATTCCATTTCTATTATTTTTCGTGATTTTTCAAAAACACATCACTTCTTCTAATTGAAACTGTTTTATTACAAAATACGATTACACACCATTTCAGATATGTATATGGAAGGGTATGAGATTACACACCTTATTCGGAATCTGTAACGTGATTCTCTCCGCGACACCAAAAATCTGAGTCACCTATTACGAGGGATAGGTTTTCGATTGAACCTTTGATAAAGTACTTCGAGACCTTGCAACCAGCATAAACTCTCTCATGGCAAGTCCCTAGACTCTCAACTATATTACAAATTAGTCCCCTCATTAGCTAGCTTAAGCTTTGGGGATTCCAAAAGTACAATTTTTATCAAGCAAGATCATCAAAATCACTTACTTGTGAGGAGAAATGTTTGCTGAAAATTTTGAGCTCCATAACCCTTATTTCTCTTCAATTTTCGGTGGATGAAGGTGGAGGAATAGTGAAAAGATGATAACATCTTTATTCCTCTTATTTTATTCATTTAAAACACCTAACATCACCAACTTTTGACCAAAATAAATGCTCTTGTCCCTATTTTTTTTTTATGGCCGGCCTACTCATTTAGACAAGGCCAAATTGTACATTTGGGACCTCAAATTTCTAATCCATAGCTATTTGGCACTTCTAGCAAATAAAATTAAACTTTAGCACTTTATGCGATTTAGTCCTTTTTCGAAATTAAGCCCTCAATCGCTAAAATTGAGACACCAAAAATTTTCATGCATGTTTATAAACATGTTATAACACATAGAATACCATGAAAATAATTTTCTCTATCCTCGGTTTAGTAATTTCGAGATCACTGTTCCGACTATCCCCTAAGTCGGGCTATTACACCCTCCATGCATTTTTCTTTCACCTACTCATTACCTTTCAAATCCCATCATTATATTTTGTTTTCCTACTCCATTATTTCAAATTCCATCATTATTATTTTCCCACTTCTTTATTATTCTTTTTCTTTTATTTCTTTCCTTTCTTTTTCCTTATTTTCCTCCTTACCTTATCTCTTTAGTCGTCATTTCATTTTTCTTTTATTTCTTTCCTTTAATAATGTCATGGTTGACACTTGGAAAAGCACACAAACGAATAAATCCAAAATTTGCAGAAGAGGGGATTTGAACCTCTTCCCTTAAGGTACTTCACTTGATGCCATAACCTCCTTACCATATGTTCATTTATGCTAGCAATTTCCTCTTTTATTTCCATAAGCCTTGATGCCACTTACCATCTCTCCTTAATAGGCTTAAACACAAACTTTCACTAAGGCCCAACTTGAACCCGAAACTTCATAGAACTCCGTAACATTCCAAAATCACCTTCCTAATAAGTCCCACTTGAAATAATGCCATTTTCTTGTTCTTAAAAATTTTAAGCACTCCTACGCCCAAGGCCCAATGGGCCCAATCCTACTAGGCCCAATTTCGGGATGTTACATGTTTGCATGAATGCAAAATGTCATTTTTTGAGAATGATCCCCTTTTAATACTTAGGTTGACACTGCTTGTTGTTCATCAACGTTCTATTACTAACGCATTACCCTGCCTTCTTGTTCAGCTGGTATCTTTGACAGGAAACTCGAAGAAATAATCACAATTTAGACTATTCTTTCCCAAATGTTTCTAACTCTTAGATTTGGTTAGTTCTAACCAGTGGTCCTGCTTCAGGTTCTTGTACTATTTAGAAAAACTTTCAGAGCAATATGCAGAACTCCTTTTGCTTGAATACTATTAGTCCATTAATCATTATTTTAATGTAAAAATACTTGAAAATGATTGTAACAATGGACAGGATTGATATTTATTAGGAGCAAAACTCGAAATGTATAAATTATTCAAAATAACAAATTCTGCTAAAATACAAAGTGAGTAATATGAACGTAGGTGCCCCCAGATATCGTAGCATGAGCTTCTCCGTACAAACTTCTTGAGGACTATTTTGAACTTGATATGTGTTTAGAAGACCTAGAGTACTTTGTTGATGCCCCAAGATGTAACATCCCTCCTTGTTGTTAATTCGGAGAGGACAAGACTACCACATGCCCCATCTTCGATCAAAATTTGAATTGCCCTTTTCTGGGGTTTTCAACTCAAAACCTCTTTGGTCTCAAGGTGCTCTTTACGGGTATTCGCCTTGGCCTCTCCCATTTTTTTAAGTGAAGTATTTCTTGACTAAGTCCGAATTCATAGGATTAGACAGGTTCTTTCCATCCATCTCGGTCAAAATCAACACTACTCTATAAAAGGCATTTTTTACAATATAAGGTCCTTCCGAGTTTGGCATCCACTTTTCTCTGAAATCATTTTGTATGAGCAGGATCTTTTTCAATACTAGGTCTCCTTCATGGAATTCTCTGGGACGAACATTTTTGTTATAAGCCCGCATCATTTGATTTTTGGTACATCTGGCCATGATGGATAACTTTCAACCTCTTCTCTTCAATCAAGTTCAATTGATCGTATCAGAATTGGAACCATTCTGCTTCATCCAATTTCAACTCCGCCAAATCTCGGAGAGAATGAATCTTGACTTCGATGTGTAAAACCACCTCCATTCCATAGACCAATAAGAAAGGCGTTGCCCCGATGAAGGTCCTAACGGACGTTTGATAAGCATAAAGGGCAAATGGTAACTTCTCATGCCAATCTTTATAAGTCTCAGTCATTTTCCCCAAGATTTCTTAATGTTCTTATTGGCTGCCTCCACCGCACCATTCATTTTTGGGCGATATGGTGATAAGTTGTGGTGTTTGATCTTGAACTGACTGCAAACTTTTGATATCGTGTCTTTTTGAAATCCAGTGCATTGTCAGATATGATCATTTCTAGCATTCCATACCGGCATATGATCTTTTTCTTCAAGAATTTGCTGACTGCCGACTTTGTGACGTTGGCGTAAGAAGTAGTCTCTACCCACTTGGTGAAGTAATCAATGACTACGAAGATGAATCGATGCCCATTGGAAGCTTTTGGTGATATCGGCCCAATGACATCTATGCCCCACATAGAGAAAGGCCATGGAGAAGTCATGACATGAAGAGGTGAATGAGGCGCATGAATTTTGTCTCCATAAATTTAGCACTTACGACATTTCTTGGTGTAATTAATACAATCCTCTTCCATGGTGGACCAATAATACCCGGATATCATGATTTGCCTGGCCATTGTAAAACCATTAGCATGTGCTTTGCAAACACTCTCATGGGCTTCTTCCAAGATTTTTTTAGCCTCAATAGCATTCACGCATCTTAGTAGCACTTAATCATTTCTTCTTTTGTATAGGATCTCCCCACCCAAGACATAGTCACTGGCTAGTCTTCTCAACGTCCTTTTATCATTCTCGATTATTTGATTAGGGTACTCACGATTCTTCACATATCGCAGTATATTTTGGTACCAAGGGTGATCATTCTTTTCTTTTTCTTCAATGTTGTAACAATGAGATGGAGTCTCATACATACTCATCTGGATAGGTTTTACATCCTCTTGTTTGATCACTTTGACCATGGAAACTAAGGTAGCCATGGTATCAGCCATTTGATTTTCATCTCGTGGGAGATAGTAGAAGGTGATGTCATCAAATCTTCAATCAGCTCCAGAACCAGCCTACAATAACTGATCAATTTGGAGTCTCTCGTCTCCCTTCACCTTTGGGTTGATAGATCACTAATGCAAAATCCCCATATATCTATAGCACTTTGATCTTATGTTATATGGTTGCATGGATACCCATGATGCATTCTTCATAATCTTCCATATTGTTCGTGCAATCAAAATCCAATTTACTAGTGAATGGATAATGATATCCGTTTGGGGATACCATGACTGCCCTGTTTCCATTACCCACAACGTTTGAAGCTCCGTCGAAGTTTAGTTTCCAAGGATGACTTTCTTGAGAGTCTTCTTCGGTGGTTGCAACATACATTAGATTTTCATTTGGGAAATCAAAGTTCAAAGGCTCGTAATCTTCTAGAGCTCTACTGGCTAGAAAATCTGCTATTGTGCTCCCTTTTATATCCTTTTGATTCACATAGACTATATCAAACTCAGAAAGCAGAATTTGCTACCCGGCCATTCTTCCATTCAAAGCAGTTGACTCCATCATGTACTTTAAATGGTCCAGTTTTGAGATGAGCCAAGTTGTGTGATACAGCATGTACTGTCTCAATCTTTGTGTTGTCTAGATCAAGGTGCAACACAACTCTCGATTGGCAAAGATCTTATCTTACATCCAGTGAATTTCTTACTGAGATAGTATATCGCTTTCTTTTTTTCCTGACTCATCATGTTGGCCGAGCACGCATCCCATCAAATTCCCAAATACTGCCAAGTACAGTATCAGTGGCTTATCTGAACTAGATGGCATCAGTACTGAGGCATTGGACAAGTAATATTTGACCTTGTCAAAAGTCTTCTGGCATTCCTCATCCTATACACCTAGATTGTGTTTCTTAAGGAGACGGAATATGGGGTCGCATTTCTCGGTTAATTGTGAAATGAACCTAGCGATGTAATTTAATCTTCCCAATAAACCTCAAAATTATTTTTGGGTACGCGGCGAAGATAGCTCTTGTATAGCCTTGACATTATCCGGCTCAATCTCAATCCCCTTTTTACTGACCACGAATCCTAATAATTTTCCCAACCTATCCCCGAAGGTACATTTTGCTGGATTGAGCTTTAGCTAAAATTTTCTCAACCTAAGAACAATTTCCTTAAGTCTTGCACATGCTCCTTTTCCGTTCTGGATTTCGCAATCATGTCATCGACATAAACTTTAATTTCTTTGTGCATCATGTCATGAAACAAAGTTACCGTGGCTCTTTGATACGTTGCTCCCGTATTTTTCAGTCCAAATGGCATCACTTTATAGAAAAATGTTCCCCACATGGTTACGAATGTGGTATTCTTCATGTCTTCAGGATGCATTTTTATCTGGTTGTATCCCGAGAAACCATCCATGAAGGAGAACAATGAGGAACCTGTCGTGTTGTCCACTAAGGTGTCCATATAAGGCAATGAGAAATTGTCTTTCGGGCCGGCTTTGTTCAAATCCCTGTAGTCTACGCACATTCGTATTTTTCCATCTTTTTTAGGGACAGGGACGATATTGGCTACCCATTCTGGATATTTAACCAATTTTAGGAAACCAGTGTCAAATTGTTTCTTAACTTTTTCTTTTATTTTCAACAAGACGTCGTGCCTCATTCTTCGTAGTTTCTGTTGAACTGGCTTACATTCTTCTTTTATGGGGATCCGATGTACCACGATATCAGTACTTAGCCAGGCATATCTTAATATGACCATGCAAAGACATCTTTGAATTCTTGGAATAACATAATGAGGTTTTGCTTTATCTCTACAGTGATACAAGCTCCGATCTTCACCTATTTCTCTTCTCCTAGGCTCACAATTTTGACTGGCTCTTTGTAAGGTAGGATTTGTTTCTCATCTTGTTCTACCATCCTTAACAAATTAGGAGATAGGTTACAATCTCAATCATCTTCAAAGTCTTGAGGTTCCTTTAGACACATATCTTGCTCAAAAGGAGATTCTAAGTCAGTAGCAGTGTAGCTCATATCATTGATATCTAGAGACTTGTTATAGGAACGAAGGAAGACCCAAAGAACAAATGAATCTAAGAATAACTATCTGTGTGATATGAGTATGAATGAAATGAAAAAAAAAATGGAAGAATATTTGCCAAGTGGGACACAAAGATGCATTGTTTTATTGAAATAAAAAAATAATGGACATGTGCCTTTTTCACAAAAAGATTCTTATTGCTCCTAGACTTAGAGCAATAAGTGTGTTCTGAAGATTACTCTGAAATGGTCCTAAAAACCACAAGGATCCCCTCCACAGTCCAGTTGATTAGAACACTTCCAAGGATGTAGGAACAAATTCCTAATAGGTTTTTTTTAGTTCCTTCTTCAAAGGCAGAAACATATTTCCCTTTTGAACCCTCGATATCTTCAAAGAATTCCAACTCTTTATTATCAATCAGGCTATGTACTAAAGTTCTGAACTCGACGCACTTTTGAATTTTATGAAATTTATTGCATGCAATGAAATGTAATGTTAATGAATGGAAAAGATGCATGCAAAAAGACGTTGATTCTAGTTCAATTCCATTAGAACAACTTTACTAGAAAACAAGTTTCTTTACATAAACCGGATACATATACGGCCTCGCTTTCACACTCAAAACCTTAACTTTCCCAAGAAACAAAGCTAATTCTAGGCCCCGATCCAACTCTGATTCGGATTTCAGACTTTGAATGGCTGGGGTCTGCAAGTGGTCAGCCACTTCTTGTACTCAGACTAAAGTTTTGCTCATAACGTGGTCCATATATCTAACCTGCCCCTCTTACAGGCGGCATCTTTCTCTTGTTGCCTTTTCTTAGACCGTATTTGCGCGGCCGTGTTGTCTTCCACTTTATCAAGAAACCCATTTTCCATGACAAGCTCTCTATTTAGCAACTGAACGTGAATCAACACCCTCTTCTATGATGAAAATGCAATGCAATCATAGTCAAAACAAAACGAAACAAGTCAATATACACATCTAGCATTCAAAGCAAGAAATAATAAATAGAACACCTAATTGGGTGACCACTAGAGGTTCGGTATGGTTCTACCTAGGGTAAGCTCTTAGGGTTCATTATATGCAGTTCGGTTCTAAAGTAAGGGTACCTGAACCGGCAGATTCCTCGATCTTCACCCATTATAGGCTCATACGGATCGAGTTAAGTTTAGGGGAATACATTTCCTTATGGCTATACGGAGATGAAAATCTCACGAAGACATAGGTACGGATGTATCCCGAAAGTGATCCACTATTCTATACGGAGATGAAGACCTCACGAAGGAATAGTTTCTCACTCCCAGTTAAAAGGGTATAAACGACTGGTTATGTAATGCAATATGCGAAAATATATCCAAAAGACTCGAACCAATAAAGCAAACATATCATTATGTAACAAAATGATAAAGACCACAAAAATGACGGATTAAATGCAATGAAAGGGTCGTAAATTTAAATCAAATTATCAAATTTCGACAAAAAGATAAGAAGTAATCAACTCGTGGCTTGACTCTCTTATTTTGTCCCTAGTGGAGTCACCAAGCTGTCGAAACCTTTTTTTTGAAATTGACTTTTTTATTTTGAAAACGAAAATGGAAGCCGCCACCAATCACTTTTAGGAGGTGTAATCGGGTTACCTCATGATTTGATTGTTTTAATAAGAGGTTTGATTTATTAAAACAATGTTTTTCGGTCTACAAAAATCCAGAAAACGGGTTCGGGAATCGGTTACGCACGAGAAAGGATTAGCACCCTCGTTACGCCCAAAATTGGTACCTAATTGATTACTTGATGTCTTTAGTGTTGAAAATTGAAAATATAACACGATCTCTCTTTGCATAATGTTATTAAGATATGATTCAACTAAATTAAATTAAATGGAAAAGGCCTTATTTCAAGTTAATTGAGAAGAAAGACCATGCCCCATGAGTTAGGACACGATACATTGGATTATCGAAAACCAAAATAATCACCATTTGATCGCTATCTAAATCTTGTTTTCGTGGTTTTAAATAGGATATTCGATCATTTATATCATACTCCGTAAGTTAGGAGCATAACTCCTCAAATTCAAAAAATAACGAACATTTCCTCGGCTTTGAATATTTTCTATGCGTTTGATAAAATGACAATATTTCTTAAAAATGATATACACTTAATTTATTTGGGTATAGTGTAAAAATAAATAAATATATTTTAACATGACGACATGGTAATTAATGAAATAAAACCAAATAGTGGTGGGTAAAATAAAATGATATTAGAATGATAAATAAATAAATAAATGAAATAAAAACGACTAAAAAAGTAAAATAAAAATACCATGCTAGCAAATAGTAAGTAATAATGCAACATCAATTTGTAGTAACAATGGTATAATAATATGCATAATAAAATATGAAAGTATAATAATAATAATAATAATAATAATAATAATAATAATAATAATAATAATAATAATAATAATAATAGTACAAAAAAAGGAATATAAGTAATATAAATTCTAAATATTTAAGAAGGTAAAGAAAAATAAATAAATAAATAAAAGAAATAAAATGTACAATAAAAAGGAAATAAACCAATTTTAAATATTAAAAAAGTAAAGGAATAATAAATAAATAAACAAATAATAAATAAAATATATATAAAAAATATATAAAAGAATTTACAAAGGGGCAAAATTAAATAAATAAGGATTAAATCAAAATTGAAATGAAATTGAGAGCCTAAATTATAATAAAATAAATGCATAAATATAAGAAGGACTAAATCGAAACTTAAGTGGAATTTTGGGGCCAAATCGGGATAAATAAAAATAAAAGACTAAATTGTAACGCGAGAAAAAAAGAATAGGGGCCAAAAAGGAAAATATTCTTGCCCTCCTTATGCGCACCTTTTTAAAGAATCAAAATAAAAAAAATTAAATTAAATGGGATAAATTAAAAAAAAGGAAATAGGACTCTATTGCAAGATGTGTAAAAAGCGGAAGGACCAAAAGCGCAATTAAACCCCCTTAAGCAAAACACACAGATCTTATGCGGACTGGTCGATTCGGTTCGGCCTCAAAACGACGTCATTTTGGGGCCTTCCGAACTCCTCCAAAACGGCGTTGTTTTGCCTGCTTATAAAAGCCAAAATTTTCTCGAATATTTCATTTTATCTCATTTCAAAAAAAATAAAAAACAAAAGAACAAAAGAAAGCTCTCCACTTCTCTCTCAATGGCCCCAGGTGCGGTCGTTGGTCCGGCGAGTCGTCACTGCGTCGGCCACCGGTCACCGGCAAGGCGTCGTCGTCCACGGTGGCCGGAAAATCACCTGAACCCCCCTTTCTTGTATTTTTTCGCGTAGATCCCCTTTTTGGAGTTGAAATCACCCAAAATCAAAGCCAAAGTTCAAAAAAAAAAAAAAAGGAAAACCCTTTCGGTTTTCTTTTTCCCGACGCAACCCTCGACGAATCCTTTTAGGGACTCGAAGGTCCTCCGCATCGGAACCCACCCACACGGCAAAGAACCGAATGCTAGGTGAGTTTATTATTATTATTATATATATAATATAATAGATTCAAAGAATAAAGAATAAAGAATAAAAAAATATAACCTTTGAAGTTTTTTTTTATTTTGTATTTGGATTGCTTTGTTTTGTGTTTTTTTTTGTTTCGATTTCTATATAAAAAATAATCCCCCTTTTACAGTTGGTTTTTGTAGGCTTTTTATAGCCAAATTACAGTATTATTTTTCTATTTATTCTCTACTATTTGCTACTATTTCTTTTGCTAGTTGCTTCTTCTTTGCAGGTGGTGGTTGAGTCAATAGCAGGACGGGGGCAGTTGGCGGTGGCAGACCTCAGGCGACAGAAAGGAGTGGCGGCTAGAGTTTTTGATTTTACTAAAAAGAGTTTAGGTTGTGGGCCATTTGGGCCATTAGGGTTTTAATTTTTTTTGGGGCTTTGTAATTTAAGTAATAGGTTTTGTTTATTTTTATATTCATCTGTTTTTTTTTTAATTTGGGCTGATTGGTTTGGTTTGTTTGGGCTCGGACAAAATTGAGCTTCTACAAGTATCAAATCGAAAAAAAAAAGAAAAACATAACACAAATAATTACTTATAAAAGTATCAAAGCTCTATGAGTTTGTCAACAATGGGTCCAATGGGTGAGCTTTAGGCATGGTATCAATGTATTGTATCAATGACCCAAGGGACGTGCTCTCCTTCCTAACCCAATTGGCATTATCTTGTGAGATTGAGAATCATCATTCTCCGAACTTCTCTGGCTTAAAACTTGTGAGATCATCCTATAATTGTGAGTCCCTATGAATGGACCACACATTCACCAACACTATTGTGCAGCGCAACACATCGTATCTGCCTATGGTGCAATCACTAGATGGCACATGTGGAATTAGAAGAGGGGGCACCCTTTCTTTGAACCATTAGTATAATATTTTGAAGATACTTTAACTTCAAAACACTGGGTTCATCAATAAGATTTTCTTGCCCTATTTCAGTGTCTACTTCTGCTTGAGCCTTTTTCAATACTTTTGGGTGGCTCAATAAATTGGACATTGTCCATTCTATGGTCATTGATGTTGTATCAGTTCCTACTAGTATTAAGACCCAGATGATCACCAAGTATATTATCAGATGCGAAGTTATAAAATTTTTCGAGGGATATAATTTTATGAGAGTTAAAATGTAATTTTATTATTTTAATAGTTTATATTTTTAAAAATTTTTAAAGTATTAATTCAAAATTTTATCATTTTTGGGGGTCAAAGTACAATTTTATAATGTACTAAAATTAAACTTCACATGTTTTAAAGGGTCAAAACTTAAATTTCCCATTTTAGGGGTTGGTGCCCTTGCCAGGTCCTGCTGTCGCCCCTGTATGTTGTTAACATGGTGATAGATATAAACATGGCATTTCTTGTTTTGAACTTATGTTGCAATGATACAACATTTTAAAGTAGAATGGTTTGGTCTCTGGCTTTCTTTTTTATTCTTGAAAACAATGTAACTTGAAGAGAAAGAAGAAGAGTTCAACTAACCAGCATGAGCCCTTTGATGATTTCATCGGTGTAGTAATGAGGATCAAATTGTTGCAAGTTAAAGAAGGTGACCTATCACACTACCATTGTTATTTTTTTCTTGCTTCATCCATCGATGCTCGTCGACCAACTTTTGCAGTAATCCGTCCAACTTTTTCCCAATCTTTTTCACCTTTTTTTCATACCCCCAACTAATTCAAAACCGGCAAGAATCCGCACGATTCGCCGTGCCGACGTTCCTAAACGCCCTAGTTATAACTTCTCTGAACTCCCTAGCTTCATTTTCATTCATCACTTTGCCCCGTAATACCTCTTCCCCGCAACCATCCTCATTATGTTGTTAAATGTCAAGTCATTAAGCATGGATTTTAGCTCCACCTTCGCAAACCCTCAACGTGAATCCCGTGATAGTCTCACCAACAACCGTTGGACCTCATCTTTTCTAACAGTGATGATGGAATTGAGACGACTCAAGGAGAAGATTTCGATGGCAAAGATCAAACGTAAGTGTAGAAGGCCCAATCTGCCCGGCCCATTACAAAACCAAAACCCAACAAAAAAACAAGGCCCAGTGGCCCAAAATTTCAGGGTTTTCGGAAAACCCTAGTGCCCTCTCCCCTGGTGCGCCGCGAGCCTCTGGCCTCCACTACCGCCGAATGCCCCGTTGTCTGCCACCACCACACTCCACCAGCCCCAAAACCTGCAAAAAACAAAGCAAACGACAGCCTTTGCAATAATAAAAAAACAGATTTATTGTATTTTATTTTTTTGATGGATCGGCTATAAAAGCCGAAGACAAATCTGTAAATTGGACCCTTTTTTTTGGCAATCAATCAGCAAAAAAAACAGATTCAAACAACACAGTAAAGTGATAAAAAATCGAAAGGCAGAGGCTAAAGAAGAACTTTCAAAGGTATTCTTTAAAATATTTTTATTTTATTCGCGTATATACATGTATATATATATATAGTATAAAAAATATAATAAAAAATATAAGAAATAAAATAAAACAACTTACCTTTTCCGCGGTGGCCGGAGCATCGGCACTAGCGGCGACCCTTGGGGGCAGTTTCTGGGTAGAACCCAGAGAAAAATAGGAAAGCCTCCCCTTTTTTTTTTTCTGCTGCAAGGAAGAAATGAGATTTTGGAGAAAAATGCTGGTTTTATACCCCATTTAATACGGCGCCGTTTTGCCAACAGGGGTCAGAGGCCAAAACGACGTCGTTTTGGGCCTCTGACCCGCGACCCGACCCACTTCAGCCTGGGGTCCGCGTGTTTTATTGGAGGGGCTAATTGCGCTTTTAGCCCCTCCGCTTTTTCAGAGCGCGCAATTGAGTTTTTCTTTATTTTCAATTTTGACCCGGGGATTCACCACGGTTTCAAATTCCGTCCTTCTCCCAGCGCATCGTTTCGATAAAGGGGGTTTATTGCTGTTTCAGCCCTTCCAGGTTGTGCGCGTGTCGCAAATTAGTCCTTTTCCTTTTTGATCTATTTCAAATCGACCCCAAACTTTGTTTTAAACACAGATTGATCCTTTTTTTAGTTGTTTTGCAATCTTTTAATCCTTTTCTTATTATTTTATTATTGTTATTTTATTATTACTATATTATTATTATAATTACTATGTTATTATTATCATTATATTTATATTAGTATATTATATATTGCATATTAATTATTATCAGTATTGTTATTTTACTATTATTACTATGCTATTGTCATTATTAGTATTATATTATTATTATTATTATTGTTATTATTATTATTATTATTATTATACTTGTATTATTGTATTGTATATATTGTGTATCATTATTATTATCAGTATTATTATATTCACTATTTTATCATTATCACTATATCACTATCTTGTATATATTGAACATTATTATCGTTATTATTATTATTATAATTAGCATTAGTAGTTGCATAATTTTCACGTATTATTATTATTATTCTAACTATATTTATATTATTACGTGTAAATATTTTGTTATGATTTTATTATGCTATTATTATTACTATTATTATTATTATTATTATTATTATTATTATTAGTATTCACATTATAATGTCCATTATCCTCGTTGTTATTAATTCTATCATTTTGACATTGTTTTGTTTTTTAAGAACTTTTCGTTTTATTTTCCATACTTTATATCATTTTTGTTACTGTTTCGACATTTTTACGATTGTTTTCGTCGGCGTCATTTTACGCAAATCAATAATTTCGAGGTGATCTCGGATTCAAAGGTTTAAATTATCGTGTCCTAAAGTATTGGATGTGATATTTTAGTCTTTGGGAGCGAGAAAATCTTGATTTTTCAAAAGAAAATATGGGATGACCTCGGGTTCGAGGATTTGGATTGCCATGTCCTAAAGTATTGGATGTGATACTTCGATTCCTTTGGAACGAGAGAATCTTGACTTGCATTTCTATAAAATCACGAGATGATCTTAGGATCGAAGATTTAAACTATCGTGTCCTAAAGTATTGGATGTGGTATTTCATTCCTTCGAAATGAGAAAATCTTAGTTTAATTCAAAAAACGCAAATATTTTTTAAAGGGTCGGGGATTTTAAATTTCTTACAAATTTCCAATTTTCGATATGAGGACATTAATTGATCAAATCGGTACCAAATTTGGGCGTGACGAGGGTGCTAACCCTTCCTCGTACGTAACCGACTCCCAAACTCCATTTCTCGAAATTTCGCGGACCAAAAACATTGTTTTAGTAAACCAAATCGTTTTATTAAAACAAAAGGGTGATCTGATCACACCTAATAAAAGATCGGTGGCGACTCCCGTTTTTATTCATTTCCAAAACCCAAGTTCGATTCCCGTCTTCAAAAAATGGTTTCGACAGTAAGTTGCGCCAATGATCACCGTAAGACGTGGTGTAACGAAGTGCTTCCCCATGATCAACTTGGGACGATTGGCTAAAATTATGTTGTTTTTAGTGAAGTATTCCTCGGCAACAACTAAATACGAAACAAAGAGCTGGGACCCGAGGCGGAGGGAGAAGACCGGGCCGTGCTTTTGGGAAAGACGGTGGTAGAAATGGAAGTCAAGAGTTTCAAGGAGATGGAGGTGGCCAATTACGGGGGGTGAAGGTGGGGATGGAGGGAGGTTTTCTGGATTGAAACAATAATTTTGAACAAAGTAGGAGAAAGAAATGAAAAGGATGTATAGAGAAGTGTTGATTCTTCCATTTTTATTATGGCTTATTCATTAATTTATGGTGTTTGGTTTTTTATATAGAGAGAGATATAGTGATGAATTGTAAGTGTTATCCAAGACAATATGTCCACAAATTTCTAATTGCGTTATCTTTCGATGGAAGGAATTTTTGGACTTTGTATATTTTAATTTTATCAATTTTAATCTTTATATTTTCTTAAATTTTTTTTAAAAAGTTAGTCTTATCTAAATAATAGTTAAACCTATTAGGTTAAGTTTTGTTGCTAATCTTCTACAATGGTACAGTTGTAGACTTGGAAATTTTAGAATGTTAGCCTTCACACAAATGATAGTCATTAAACATTTGGTGAGTAATATGTGAAAATAATAAGCTTTCATCGTATCAAATTTTAGAAATAACAAAATTCAATGAATTAAATAATTATCATTTGGTGAAGACCAACTTTTTAAAATTTTAAAAATAAAAATTTTATAATCAAATTAAATTTAATTACTTTTCTTTATAAGAATATAATATCAAAATAATTAATACTAAATTATGACTCATTTATTATATGAGTAAGTAAAAATGATATTAGTAAAAAATAAATAAAGTTTTGATTGAAAACACAATTTGAGGATTTATTTTGAGTTTTTTTTATAGATTTTATTAAAAAATACATCCTCATAATAATATTTTTTTAAAGATTCTTTTAATTGGGGGTGGTGTGAGTTTTGAAGAAAATTTGAATAGGTTTTCTTGTTAATGAAATATGATACTTGTAAATATAAATGCTGATCCTAAATGTATTCATATCTATATAACTTATATATAAAAAGAAGGATTTAAGGTTTTCCTACACAATACGTCGTTTATTTATGTTATTATTTTATAATTAATCAAATTCCAATTCTAATCATTTTATTATTTAATTTTATATTTTAATTTAATATAATATGATACTCTATTTGTAACATCCTCAAAACCCCATTGGTCGTAAATAATATGAGATAAAATCTTAGTTAAATAAGATATTTGATTAAAGAAAATGAAAGTTGCAAGATATCAAAAGAGAGTTAAATTAAGAAGCATGACATAATGTATAATTGGTTTCTCGATAAAATGAGAAAAATATATAAAGATTATAAAAGAGAATATTGAGGAGTATTAAAATAATAATAATAATTAAGAAGTAGGTTTTAGTATATTGATTTAAAGTAAGGACTAAATCATAAATATGTGAAAAGTTTTTGGCTCAAGTGTAAATATTTAAAATTTAGGGGATCAAAGTGGAAAAATAAGAAAGTTGAAGGACCAAAAGTGAAAATAATCCAAGTTATTACAATATGGAATTGGCATGTAGGGACCAAATTGAATAGGTGAAGAATTGTGAAGGACTAAATTGTAATTTTACCAAATTAAGTGATGATTCAAGGATGAAATTTTAAAATATCATAAAGGGCAAAATGGGTAATTAGAAAGAGAGAGAACTCTAGAAGGCAATGATGATGTTGGAGATATTTTGAAGACATTTTATAATTATTCAATTAGATAAATATTACTTTATTAATATTTTAATGAGATATTTTATTAATATTTTATTATAAATAGCTAGTATAAAAGGAGAGAAAGATGAAAAAAAAATCCCCCCATCTTTCCAACGTGAGTGAGGGGAAGAGAAGAAGAAAACTTTGCTGTCATTACAATTTGGTCCTTTTATAAAAAAAAATCCCCATTTTCACCTAGAATTTCAAGGAATTTTCATAATCACCAAGAGAGAAAAGTGATATGGAGACTATGGAGAACAAGAAATTCACCTTGGATTCAAGAAAATGGAAGTTTGGAGGAGAGAGAAAATCAAGTTAAAGTTTGAAATCAATAGGACAAGGTAAGAACATCAAGATTTGAATATATTTTTAAGTTTGATATTATTGAAAAAAATCATGAAAATGATGTTAAAGTAAAGTTTTCTTATATAAGGTTTTATGTTCTTAATATGTTAGTGAAGGGAAATAAGAGGAAGTGATGGAAAATATTGTAGAGAAAGGAAATGAGAGTGTTATAAACTTGGTTATCAACATTTTGCACGAAAACTGTTTTGGACAGCAGCAGTAGTCTGAATTTAAAAATTCACCAAAAATTGTATAAATTGAATTAGAGGTTAATTAAATTATTAAAATTAAACCCTATTGAGTCTAGTTTTACATAGAAGAAACGGTGTAAACAAAATAATTTCATATTATGAGATATATGAATTTTTGTGAGACAAGGTCAGATTGATTTCGGGTTCTCCTGTTCTGAATTTGGAAAATCATCAAAATTTGTAAAAAAATGATTAGGGGTTTAAATTTATATTTTTAAATTCTTAATGAGTTTATTTTCAAGATAAACAAATGGAAACATCATACAAATCCCGTACTAGGAGATAATTAATTTTTAGTAAAGAAAGGTCAAAGCTCTTAAACAACAGAACAGGGACAAATTTGAAGAATTTACTGTACTTATTAGCTAAATTATAAATTTTTAAATTTTTAAGGTAAAACGATATTTGAGTCTAGTTTTAAAAAAATCAAGCGGATCTTAATTTCGAATTCTATAGCTCAAGATAAATAATTTAGTGACTGTAACTCAAGTGGACAGCTTTGATATAAACACATAAGTAAATAGTGGAATTATAGCTAATGTTACATATAAGCATGTTATATACTAAAAGCTAAAGATTCTAACAAATATATACATAAAGGATATGGAATGGAGAGGAGGAGGAGGAGGAAAAATATATGAATGTATATATATAGTAGATGAATTTGAAATGTTTCGAAATGGTTGTAGGTGATGGAATGATTAATACATGTGAGTATGTTTTAAACGAATTGATAAAATAATAAGTAAATAATTGTTAATTGATGTGATATTGAATTATTTGTTAAAATTTTATGAAGAATTAAATTGATTGGCACAATTTAGAAATAAATATGAAATATACATAAAGTGGGTAAACTAATTTTGCAAGTGCAAGTCCTCCAATGGTCTTATTTGTAAAACTTTAATTGTTGTGTTAATTTTATAAACTTTGTTATCTTTGATTGAATATCATGTTTTTATGACGACTTGAAATTAGAAATAGATGTAAGTGGATGATATGTAAAATGAAGTGGTGGTTATGATATCTAAATACAATTCAGGTAATGATATAAAATAAATAAATAAAAATAATGTGTGAAACTTGTAGGAAAATGAAAACGACGTCACGATGACAAGTTCGGCATGTCGTGACGACAATTCAAAAATCTTTATGAACTTTAGAATTTGGCATTTGATCAATTGTGGATTTTTAATGAGCTCTTTTAACTCATAATTAATTCTATTGTAGATTCAATTATTACTAATTAGTTAATGATCTACATTAATTACATAATATGATAAATTGATCTGAAATTTTCAGTAGTTGCTTCGGCAACGAATATGACATCCTAATGCCTTGACTTGACGATTGGGTCCGGTATGGGGGTGTTACACTATTTCTATAACAACATTAGTAAGTCAAAATATTCATTATCTTTAACTATTTTGGTTAAAATGTCGAGGTTAAATTTTTCTTAAAAATGCATATTCTAATTCATCATGTCGAGATATATATTTATGTTAGAAAGGTGTTTTTAAGAATAATTATATATATACAAAAGGGATGTTCTAAGGGCTTCTCGCTGGTGAGATGCGAAAACTTTTATTTTTATTTTTTAGCCATTTTAAAATAATGGTCAAATGTTAGCATTGACCCTATACTATGCACATATTTGAGATTTAGTATTTATCCGTTAATTTGACATAATTGTGTCATTTTTCAATGAAATTAGTTAGTCCAACTTGTTAACATCTTTAATTGTTCTAGTTAAAATGTTGGTGTGAATTTTTTTTTTAAAAGCACCTTTCTAACAAAAAAGATCTATTTTAGCATGATAAGATAAGATAGGTATTTTTAAGAAAATATTCAACCTCATCATTTTACCCGGAATAATTAAATGTGTCAATTATTTGAACAAACCAATGATTTTATAAAAGCACATGGACTAAATTATAAATTTTAAATTTTAAATTTAACCATAGTGGTTGGACCAGAATTATAATTTGACGTAAAGCAATCTATTCTTAACACAATCATTTGCACTTAATTTAATAAAAAAATCTGACCTTTTTCTTAAAAAAATTAATGGTGTTAATAACGTAATTTAATAAATATTTTTAGGTTTTAGTTCTTTACTTTTCTGAGCTTCATGGTTGTAGTGGCAGTTTTATCAATTTCTATTGTCGTTTTTCTTCTATTTACAATTAGATACTCAAACTTTACTTCATATATTGATTTCTCTTCAAGTCCTTTAATATATTTCAGTTTTGTTCACCATTAAAAGTTTAAAAATCCTAACTTTAGCTGTGTTTTTGTAACACCTCTCACCTGTATTCACGGTCAGAATAGGTTTATAAGGTATTACCGATCAATACATATCATTTAACATACATAACTCATACATTTATGCATCCATTCTAATACAACATTCAACATAATCACATTGTCCCTTATAAGGGCCTACGAGGACTTAAGCATGCTTTAGAAGTGGTTCGGGACTAAACCGATAATATACAAAAATTTTGGAAAAACTTAGAAATTTTTCAAACATACAAGGGTCACACGCTTGTGTGAACAGGCCGTGTGCCTCACACGGCTCTAGACACGCCCGTGTCCCAGGCTGTGTGAAAACAGGGCATACATACTAACTTGGGTCACACGGCTGACCATACGTTCGTGTGTGCCCTTTGAAATGGCCAGACACGCCCGTGTGCCAAGCCGTGTGCTAGGCCTTGCCAATCCTATAGGGTATACTGACTTATGCAACATGGCCAAGTCACACGCCCGTATGCTAGGCTGTGTGCCATTTAGGAGGGTATATTGACTTGTACCACATGGCCAGTCACACGCCCGTATGTGAAGCCGTGTGGAGCATACTGACTTCAATTCAATTTCAACACCAGGGGACACACGACCATGTAGCATGACCGTGTGTCACACACGCTCGTGTCTCTGCCCGTGTGGACAAAAATAGGCCATTTGCAAGACCAATTTTCCACCCTTACTCATGTTCACCTAATCAACCAAAAATGGTACCATTTCATCATATAATAGGCAGCCAAAATCATCATAAATATACACAATTCATATCATATCCATTCAAATCCTTATATCATCAAGCATTAATTCACAAGTACATAACTTCTCGAGTTATCAACTTCAATCAGACCATATAGATCATATACCAAACTCAAAATATAACTATTTGAGCAATTATGAAACCATAACCACATTTATATCAAAACATACCAAAATAAGCCATCACTCATGGCTTTATATACAAAACAAACATATACATTTACAAGCCAACTCTCATGGCTATATTCACAACTAAAATACCACAATTAGTCTATACATGCCATATACCATATATACACAACTCAAAAGTACCAATTTAGGTGTTTAATAGTGCGATGATGTTCCCGACGAGTACCGGATCCAAGCTAGCCTTGATTCACTATAAAACATAGAAAAATAACACAAAGTAAGCTTTGTAGCTTAGTAAGCTCGTAAGTGAGTAACTCAATACATCAAATAAATGTAATTCAACCAATTACATATAAAAAAATCATAAGCACATTACTACAAACCTTTCTCATGTCTCAAAACATGATCAAATATAAACTCAACGAACTTTCTCTATTTAATACTCTAATAGGTTCCGTACATACCTATATCGTTTCGTACTAACCTCTTTCTCAATCACATCATTCGTTTACCCGTTGAACCATTCGGAATAGAAGTCAGATATTCAGAGATCTCAATTGATAAGTACCTTACCATGGCCCTTAGCCAAATCAAAGTAACTTATCCCGGAATACCTTTACCATGCCCGTAGCCAAATCAAGGTATCACTAGCACCCGAAGTGTCGATATCATGGTCCGAAGCCAACACAATAACCTAATGACATGTCACTAGCATCCTAAGCTATTCCTAAGGTTCAACCGGGAAGTTTCACTTGTCGATTTCATCGTCGAACACATCCGTAAAGTCGTTTTCATAATTTAAACATTATTCGAAATCTCATAATCACAATTTATGCAATATCAAAGCATTTAACATACATTTGTAATGAAATTACCACATACAAACTTACCTTGTACTCGAAATTGACGAATCAGATCGATTACTCGATAACATTGCTTTTCCCCCGATCTAAATCCAGATTCTTTCTTTCTTGATCTATATGTATTCAAAAATAACTCATTTAATCACCTACGCATTCAATATAGTCCAAAAATACACGTTTGGACATTTTTACACATTAGCCCATAAACTTTCACATCTATTCAATTTAGTCCCTATCTCACAAATACACAAAATTCACAAAATTCAACTTAACCCATGCTTAGCCAATTTATACATAAGCCCCTAGCAGCCCAAAACTTTCATTTATTTCACATTTCAACCACACAATTTGCATATTTCTCAATTTAATCCTTATTATGCATTTTCATCAAAAATTACTTTATAAAACATGAAAATCTATCATCCAAATTTCATATTTCATCCTCAAACATCAAATAACATATAAAATCATAAATGAAAATTCTCAAAATCTTTAAAAATTTCGAAATTAAAGGTACGGGCTAGCTAGATTGAGCTGCAACCATTACAAAAACATAGAAATCATCAAAAACTGAGCAAAAATAGACTTACAATTGAGCAATGAAATAGCCAAAACTTAAAAACCTAAAAATGGCTTGCTCTTCTATTCACATTCGGCCAAGAAGGTGAGAAATAAGCTTAAAATTGATTTTGTGTTAATTAACACATAATAATTATACAATTACTATTATAACCTTAATGAAAAAAAACCATTTAAAACATTCATTAAATGTCCATATATGTCCATTATCACTACCAATGTTCTAATTACCATTTAAGGCCATCATATTTAAAAGCAAAAGTTGTTTGATACCTTTAACTAATAGAATGCAACTTTTGCATTTTACGCGATTTAGTCATTTTTCTCGAATTAACCATCCAAACGATAAAATTAGCTCACGAAATTTTCACACATATCAAATAACATGTTGTAAACACATAAAAAAATATTAAAATAATTTTCTAACATCGGATTTGTGATTTCAAAACCACTGTTCCAGTTTAGCTAAAACCGGACTATTACAGTTTTCTTCTCCATTGTTATTGCTATCATCTTCTCCAAAGAACCCATGAAAAGCCACTAAGATTTCTCTAACCTTACTTTTATGTTTTATTTAATGAATCATTTGAGCATGTATTTGGCTATTGCTGGATTGATGATGAATAGTAACTAAATTTTATGGTGGTTGATTGATGGAAATGTTGCATATTTAGTTTTTGGGTTAAAGACTAAATCGTAAAAATTAGATTAAATTGAATAAACCTCAAAACCTAGATTTGATGTCTTTAGGTGAATATTTAGATAGGTGAGAGCGAGAAGAGAGCCTACTGAGAACCAATTTGATTGTCTTGATTTAGATTGGTGAGATCAAGAGATAAATCGAATTAAATCGTCTAATTTGGTAAAATGGTGACCAAAAGAAAAAAATTGAACCAATTAAGAGTTTGAACCCTTTAGATCCCTAATCCAATAATTAATTAACAACATGGAAGTCAACCAACCACCTTAGTTCTTTGGATTGAATTTTTGTATACTTTTGATTATTTTGCAATTTAGTCCTTTTAGATGTTAGATAACATAATTAACCCTTGATAATGATTTGCCATAATATGATATTAGTGAGTAGCTATCTAGACTTCTTATTTGCATGCATATTTATTGTTGATCACCTTATTACTCGAACACTCTTGGGTTCGATCCTTGGTACACTTGTAAATATTACAAATGATCTATCACACTTGAATATAACCGTTATATTTCTGATTATATTTGTGTTGATTCCATAGCCTCGTTGCACGCACATTCAGGCACAATCAAAATACCAATGGTTCCAAAAACTTTGCTCGATCTGGGAATGAAAAGGTATGATATTTGTATTTAAATAGTAAATATTGACTTTAGTTGAAATGATGTGTTTGAATTAGATTACGGGGATATGGTGTTAAGAAATCAATTGACTTTTGTAAGTATTTACTGTCAAGCATATTCGACATTTGATGTTGGAGCTTGCATGTAGATATGGATAATTCAAAATTCAATACAATTGATGTTGGAAATTATATTTAAATATGGATAACTAATATTTGAGTTTGCATTTCTCTTTGTCATGACAACTTTATTGAGTTGATCTTTTCATTTGTGTTGTATTTGTGTGACTTATATAGGTTGATTCAATATATAAAATAATTAAAATTTAGTATCTATTAACATAAGTTGATTTCACTACTTAAACACAATTGTTATATTATTTTGTAGGAAATTTTGTATGGTCGACCACCTACTAGACTTTAACTTTTGCAAATGACCCATACGAAAAAAGATGGATCGTTTATAAATTAAGTCACACAATAAATTTTGGTACGTATATTATTTATTATTGATTTATTTAGTTGAAATGGTTATGTTATGTTTGTATTTTAAATTTTGTTAGAAGAATGCAAATGCAAAAATTGCTGAGTATCAAGTCGCTGCACCTGAAAGGACTACATTGAGTGTACGAGATTTTGAAGATCAAGTTTTGGCTGAAGTAGTTAGACCAGAAAGGAATGGACGGGTTCAGCATATCAGATTAGGTTCGTCACAAAGATATTACTTTGGAGATAGCTCTCAGCGTTACACTTCTTCGCGACAAGTATCCAAACAAAAAGTGGAGAAATTGAAAGCAGAGGTGGAAAAATTTGAGGTTGATCAAGAAGCAAAGAGAAGAATATTTGAGGCTAACTGAGAAGGAGGAAGAAGATTTGAGCCTGATCGAGAAAAAGAAAGAAGAAGATTTGAAGCTGACCGAGAAGAAAGACAAATAAGATTTCAGGTTGTGAGAGAAGAAGAGAGAAAGAGATACGAGGAAATTTAAGCACAAAGTCAACAACTTCCAATGCAACTTCTAAGTCTCATGGCTTTTATTCAGCAACAATCTTGACCTCCAACCGCTTAGGTGCTTTTCGTAATGTTCATATAGTTCGAACTTTATGATCTCAGTAGACTTTGAACTTTAAGTTTATATTAAGAACCTGTAATGAATATGTATTTTGAACTTTAAATATTTTATTAAGAATATGTATTTGGATAATTTTTCTTGTTGAATGGATTTTCAACAGGTAATGTACATGCAGTTAGATTATGAAAATAGAAAAGAAATCTTAAAATAAGGAATTATCGATGTTGGTGAAAGAAAGCGCTATAACAGCCCTATTTTCCATGGTATTGGAAAAAGCGATTTCGGAACTCCATTTTCATAAATTGAGTTCATAAATATTAAATATGAATATTTATAGAGTTGGTATAAGTTTAGTCCAGTAATTTTGCTGAATTAATAGTTAATTTAGGTACAAAAATTAAATTGTAAAAGTCCAATCACTTAAATTGCATTTAGCCAAATGTTCAAAATGGTAATTAAACCATTTTTTAATAAGGGTTAGTGGATAGTAATTATTTTTCCACTAAATAAGTTTTGTTAATTAATTATGCTTAAGTTAATTAAATAAATTTAATTAAGCATTAATCTTACTATATATAATAAAATGAGTATATGACAAAGTCATCTCTACTTTTCCACCATTGTCGTCCAAAGAAGAGAAGAAAACTTAGAAAATTTTTACACAATTCGACCCTTAATTGGTAAGCTCAATTAAGTCATTTTCTTTTAATTTATATGTTTTTGAGGTCATGAGAACTTAATTTAGATAACCCATGTACCAATTTACAAATTTATTAAAGTTTTTGGAAGTTATTATTATTGATTTCTTAAAGAAATTGATATGAAATTGATAGATTTTAAGCTTAGATTATGAAAAGGACTAGATCATAAAGTTTAATTGTTACTTTTGTACATGGGAACTAAAGTGAATAAAATGTAAAATTGTTGTAAAATTTTGGTATAAACAGAAAGTTGAGGGTCCCTAAGGGATGTAATTGAAGTGGTTTTAAACGGAGGCTCAAAATTGAAAGTTATGGCTATTTCGATTTTAGGGACTAAATTGAATAAAATATAAAACTTTAAGGGTATCAAAAAATGAAATTAAATAGGGTCATTCATGTCATAGTATATTTTATAAATTTTTGGTATTGATGGATTGGATGAAATAATTGTTTAGATCAAGAACAGGACCAAAACATAATTAGTCGAGGAAAAGCTAAAATTGTCGATTAGTCCTTGAAGAATAAACTTGTTTGACATTTTGATCAGGTAAGTCCATATGGTATTTATTTACCTAGTTTTTATGTATTTGAATTGTATGTGTGTGTGTGTGTGTGTGTGTGTGTGTGTGTGTGTGTGTGAATTGGTATGATTAGGCTAGAATTTGAAAAGTGATGTTAATATGTGTAAAAGATGCCCGTGTAAACTTAGTAAATGTTAGGATACGATTGATATGCCAATAGGGATTTTTGTGCGCTTGTACGAGATTGATTACAAATGTTACTAAGGTCCAACATTTGTTGCGGATTCTCAATTCTATGTGACACAAGTTTAGTTCGGACGAGTAACCAAATGTAACAACCTAATTTTTAGTGGCGCCAAAAAAAGTAGTTTCGGAACCCCATTTTTGCAGATCGGCTCCGTAAATATTAAATATGAATATTTATAGAGTTGGTATAAAGATATATTAAAGTTTAGTTCTTCAAGTTTGTCTTTTAATTGCTTAATTAAGGTACAAAGATTAAATTGTAAAAGTCTTATCACTAGCTTTTTAAATAACAAAAGGTTCAAAATAGTAATTAAACCATTTTGCTTCATCAAATAGTGGAGAATGATGTTATTTTCCACTAACTTTGGTTAAATGTGATTAAACATATAAATGTAATCCGTGCACATTGTCATCCTTATTTCTTTTTCTCCACTGAAACACACTAAATAAAAACCTAAGAAGCCAGTTTTGAAGCTTCAACACTTTCGGTCCTCAATTGTAAGTTAATTTCTTGTGTTTTTTTTTATGTTTTTTAGGTCATGGAAACTTGATTTAGCTAGCCCATGTACCAGATTGTAAAATTGTTAAAGCTTTTGAACGTTGCCATTGTTGATTTCTTGAATAAATTGGTGTTAAATTGATATATTTTAAGCTTAGATATGAAAAAGGACTAGATTGTAAAGTTTAATTGTTAGTTTTGTTCATAAGGACTAAAGTGAATAAAATAAAAAATTATTTTGAAATTTTAGTAATAATAGCTAGTAGAGGCCTTAAGGGATGTAATTGAAATCAGGTTTCAAACTAAAGCTTAAAATTGGAAGTTATAACTATTTCAGTTTTAAGGACTAAATTGAATAAAATACAAAAATTTAAGGGTATTAGAGAAATGAAATTATATTGGTTCATATATATCATGGCAGAACATGAAAATGTTTGGTATTGATGAATTGTTTAAAATAATTGTTTATATCGGGAATTGAATCAAACTGAAGATAATCGAGGAAAAGCCAAAATTGTCGATTTGTCCCTGAAGATTCAATTTGTTTGTTGTTTTGACCAAGTAAGTTCATATGGTATAAATGTGTTTAATTTGTTATGTATTTGATTTGTGTATTTATGCTTGATTGTGAATTGATTGTGATAAATTGGTATAAAGGTGAAAGTTGGACTAAATTGTAAAGAAATATATATGTGTTAAGGATGCCCGGTTGAACTTAGTAAATGTTAAGATATGATTTGGCATGCTAATAGGGTCTTGTGCACACTTGTACAGATTGATTGCAGATTATTATCGAGATCCAGCCTTTGTTACGGGCTCGAAGATACATGTGACACATGTTTAGCATAGACTGGTAACCTGATGTCATTTTAAAGGTTTAGCCTAGACAGGTAACTTGAAGTGTATATATACTCAGCTTGGACAAACAATCAGATGTGTTGTTATAGAGGTTTAGCTTGGACGGGTAACATAACACGAATATATTTAGCTCAGGCAAGCAATTGGTGTAATTGAGATATCTATGTATCCAAATTCATTTACTAGGGTTCATCAGGCAAAACAAATTGCATGAATTGAGAAATTGAAATGACACATAATGATCTTGATATTCACTTGTGAAATGTCAAATTTGAACTTGAACAAGGTATTGAAGAAATTACATTAGCATGTATGCAATTGTTTCATTCCACAATTGACTATGTTTTAATCTAGTTAATCAAAATGACATGAATTGGTATAATATATGAGATTGGTATTATATGTTTTATTTACAAGTTAAAACTCACCTTATTGATATGTGGTTTATAATGTTTAGCCAACTATGCCAAGCTTGATTGAAAGAGAAGGTAAGTCATTGTTAATGCCTATGAACTTACTAAACGTTGTATATGCTTACCCCGTTTGTTTTCCATTTTCCTTATAAATTGTCACCTTGCAAAATGCGTCAAGCCAGATAGAATCGAAGCTCACATTATCCTATCACTGAATCGGTAGATGTTTGATCATTTTGAACCCTAGGTTGTGGCATGTATATAGGTGACATGGAGTGTATATATTGATATGTGAATGTAACACCCCTAATCCGTATCTGTCGCCAGAATAGGGTTACTGAGCATTACCAGGGTTACAGATCAATTAGACAAAAATTTCAAACGTTTCATTACATATCAATATTCATAATAAAACCAATAAAAAAATCCTATATATTGTTCTTTAAACGAGCCTCAAGGCCCGAAATACATATTAGAAACAAGTCAGGACTAAATCAGAAACTCAGAGAATTTTTTTAGAATTTTTTAAAATTTTCAACACTACAGGGGTCACACGGCTGTGTGGCTAGGCCATGTGACTCACATGGTCAGGAGACACGCCTGTGTCTTAGGCCGTGTAGGCATTCGAAATAGGGACACACGATTGTGTTTAGCCCGTGTCCGTACTTGTGTAACTCTCTGACTTGGGTCACACGGCCAAGTCACACACCCGTGTGCCAGGCCGTGTGAGCATACTGACTTGCATTCTTAAAAGATACAAAGGACACATGGCCACAGCTGAGACACATGTCCGTGTCTCTACCCTTGTGGACGAATATAGGCCATTTTCTATGCCACATTTCTCACCCAAATTGACACCAACCTAGCCTAAACAAATTGTACATCAACAAGCCATAACAAGGTATTCAACACAAGCTAAAATTATATCTTAAACATGTATTATCACCACATACAACCAATATGCCATTAAGTACCTTAAATGATAACTTTATACCTTAAATGATAACTTAAAAAAAAAAAAGTCGAAACTTACCTAATTATTTACCCAACCAAGTTACCAAAGTTCACTATAATTCAATTACATACATACTGTAACACCCTTAACCCTTATTCGTCACCGGAACAGGGTTATAGAGCATTACTGGACTTTTTAGATCAAATACGAACATTTCATATCATTTAACATACATATCAAAAACTAATCATAATCACTCATATTGTCCTTTATATGAGCCCTCGAGGCCCAAAATACGTATTAGAAATAAATCGAGATTAAACCGAGAACTCAGAAAAATTTTCAAAAATATCAAAAATTTTCAAAAGAGTAGGGGACACACGCTCGTATGGCCAGGCCGTGTGGACATTCGAAATAGGGGCACACGGCCATGACATGTCCAAACTTGAATGCTCTCTCACTTGGGTCATACGGCCAAGCCACACGCCCGTGTGCTAAGTCGTGTGAGAAATCCTGGGTATTCTGTTTTACAAATTAATAGATTTAGAAGACACACGGCCAAACTACACGCCCATGTGCTAGGCCGTGCGTCACACACGGTTGAGACACCCGCCCATGTCTCTGCCCGTGTGGAAGAAAATAGGGCATTTCAAGGCCACATTTCTCACCCATTTTTATTTCAACCTAAACACAACATTTTAACACATCAATAAATCCCAAACCAGCAATCAAAACAAGCAAAAATCATGTTTTTAACATAACATAACATCAAATATATACCCAAATACCTAAACTTACCTATTTAATCCATCTAACTAGTCTACTAAAGTTAACCACAAATTAAATACAATAAACCTATATCATTCACATCAACATCACCAATATGTCTCATTTCCAACCCAACATATATATAAAAGCAAAATTATAATTATTGACATATACACAAGACAAACTTTGATTAAATCCACACAAACCTTATACATGTCATATAAACCGTATTGAGCGTACAAAAACTACTGGAATAGGCTGGATAGTGTGACTTGATGTGCTGATTCGATCTTCCGACCTCACGAAAATCTACAAAGACATTAAACCATACAAGTAAGCTTAATGAAGCTTAGTAAGTTCGATGGATTAAACATAAATTTTACCGAACCTACTATAACACATCAATTAAATAAATTCATTCAATGTAAACTCCCTGCCAATCAGAACGTCAATTAATGAATACACTTATTTTAAGTTAATTCCAATAACAAACAATATGTCTTTTAATTTCTATTACATAGCCACTTACAAAATCTTCCCAAATCGAAGAATGGCTTACGGATAAAATTACATCGTTTTCAGAAGCCCTAAGGCTGAACAGAAGCTTCTGAGAGCTAAACAAAAACCCATAAGGGTTGAACGGAAGCTCGTAAGAGCTAAATGGAAACCCATAAGGGTTAAACAAAAGCTCAAAAGAGCTGAACAGAAACTCATATGAGTTAAACAGAAGCTCGTGAGAGCTAAGCGGAAAGTAAACACGAAAGTTCGCAACAAATGCTAAACCTCAATTTACTTGGGTAATTTTCTGTCATTTTCTTCCAATGTCGTCAATTCACCGAATGCCGAATATACTCAAATCTCGCATTCCATTTAATCCAAATATTCAATTCAAATTTATAACTTTAATAATATTTTATTTTCAACAATAGAATAAATACATAATACCATTCATCAATTCAATATAAATATTAAAGTTTAACCGTATGAACTTACCTGGATTAAATTGTAATGTTTGTAAAAGTTCAAGGATAATTCTGCTAATTTTTCTTTTTCACGAGTATCTACGGGATCTTGATTTAGAACATAAAATTATTAATTCATTAGCATATATTTCAATTCCAGTTCACTTCACAATTAATACCCTTCAATTTTTTGAATTTACACAATTACCCAAACTTTCACAATTTTTACAATTTAGTCCTTAACTAATTAACCTTATCAAATTAACTAAAATTTCTCAATTAATAATTTATCTAAATATTCTAGGCTATCATACATCCCTTGATAAAATAGAAATTTAATACCAAACCCTAATTCTTTAATTCTTCACAATTTGATCCAAAAGTCAATATTTAACAAAATCACTTTATAAAATCATTATACAACAAAATTAAAGCTCTAAATCTCTATTCTTTCATAAAAAAACATCCAGTATTCATCAATGATAACTTTCAAATTTTCCAATAAAAAAAACTAGGGTAATATTTAGTTGGACCTAATTGTAAAAGTCTCAAAAACATAAAAATTACAAGAAAATGGCAAGAATTGAACTCACATGAAACAAAAATATGAAAACCAGTTCAAAGAGCTCCCCTATGGTGTTTTTGATAGAAAAATTGATGAAGAATTGCCTAGAAACCTTTTAATTTTCTAATTTGTATGTTTAATTTTAGTAAATTTACCATTTTGCCATTAATTCACATTATTTTATTATTTTTTTCACACTTATGCCGCCTCAGCCATCTCCTTTAGGCTTATTTACTCTTTAAGTCCTCCCTTATTTACCATTTAAGCCATTTAATCACTATTTCTTATAATTCACAAGTTTTGCACCTTTTTCAATTTTTTCTTTTTAATTAATTAAGTATCAAAACGTTAAAATTTTCTAACGGAACTTTAATACTATCTTAATGACACTCCATAAATATTTATAAAAATATTTACGGCTCGTTTTATAAAATCGATGTCTCGATACCTCATTTTCTAAAACCACTTGATCTAATAAATTATTATAAAACACCAATTACCAATTCAAAATCTTTCTAATACCACATTTCACTCGTAAATACTAAATACTAAAATTTACGAGCTTACTCGTCAAATTTAGTGGCCTTGAACCGACATTATTAAAAATCGGGCTATTACACATACATATAACACTCATACTCATTTCACAATATACCTCATTCTCATACCAATATGTAAGTTGGTTATTTAAACAAAATATCTATCTCCATATTTTCACAAGCCAAGCCTTGACTAAACCGTACAAAAACCTATACATGCCATATAAACCATATTGAACGTTTCAGAAACTATCGGAATAAGTTGGATAGTGTGTCTTGAGTGTTGATCCGATCGTCCAACCTTTCAAAAACCTACAAGGACATTAAACAATGCAAACAAACTTAATGAAGCTTAGTAAGTTCGACGGGATAAATAAAAATCTTACTGAACTAACTATAATAAATCAAATAATAAAAATCTTTCACGATAACTCCTTGTCAATCACAACTTCAATCGATGAATACATCCGTTTTCAAGTCATTACCAAAAATAAATAACATGTCTTTCAATTTCAATAAATAAATCACCTTACCAAATCTTTCCCAAATCGAAAAACGACTTACGGATAAGAGTACATCATCAACAGAAGCTCATAAGAGCTGGGCCTCCCAAATATGCCAATCAGAAGCTCGAAAGTTGAACAGAAGCTCGAAAGAGCTGAACAGAAGCTCATAAAAGCTGAATAGAAACTCATAAGAGTTGAACATAAAGTAAAACACGAGAGTTTGCAACAAATGCTGAACCCTGGTTTACTTGGGAAAAATGCCATTGTCTCTTTCCAATACCATCATGTAACACCCCAAACTCGGCCTAGACGTTATGGCCGAATCCGGAAGTGTCACATGAAATGAGTGAAAAACTGTTGTTGTTAAAATAAAAATTCTTTTCAGTTCATTTAGCCTTTATCACTATTATTAATTCCAAAACTTTCTTCCATTTAATTATCTAGCGATAAAACGTATTTGGTAGCGGAAGCTTTTAAAAATTGTCGTGTTTAGGAAACCGTTCAAGGTTTAAAAAAATCCGTGCGTTGATAAAATCCGAGTTTAAACGCGTTTTGCAGTTATTAAATCATAAAATCACAGTCTAACCCAATTTTAAAGCAAAACAGTCCATAAAGTCCAGATTACATAAAACAAACCCAGAATAAACCAGAACATATAAATTAGTTAAAACCTAAACCAGCTCGTATATATGGTCACCGAGGGACTCCGCAGCTCTGATCCACCTAAGACTGTGGGTTACCTATGCAGGCAAACAGAAAAGAGGTGAGTTTACGTAGTGTAACCCAACAGAATTAAGCATGCACACATACAGAATAACAAATATCAGTCACATACAGTCTTGGGCCTAAGCCCATTATAGATTCAGATGCAGATTTGGGCCTTAGCCCATCTCAGATATAGGTACAGATATGCAGTCAGAAACAGAAATCAGAATCCTACCCCAAGCCTCTACACACCATCTTCGTCCATCCCTACACACCATGTGTGGTTTAAAACATCTACCCAGCCCTACACACCATGCTGTACCGTATGTGGCACATATCAGATATATTGCAGCTGAGCTGCCAGATAATAGGCATAATCTGCCTTTCAGGACACTTCCTCCAAAATATATATATCATCCCACCCCAATCACAGATACAGAACATGCATAAAGATTTAACAAATAAATCATGCTTAACATGCTTCCTTTACAGATATACATGTCCTTTACAGATATACATGCATATACTATCATGCACAGTATAGAATATCAGTCAAACATATCATACAGTTTAGGGTGTTGTTAGCCCATACCGACCATACAGTAAGTCCACAGTCGTTTGGGACGACCCGTGCAACCCTAGGGAAAATTTCAGATAAATAGGCCCACACGCCCATGTGGCCCACACGCCCATTTTGGCCTAGCCCATGTGGCTCACACGGCCACACTCCGGCTATCACACGGCCATGTCCTGCGCACGGCCATGTTGTCGCACAAGGCCTACCACACGCCGTGTGGCATCGACAGTAGGGTTTTTCGACTTTCACCGAATTTTGTTTTTCTACGTTTCGGGTATACACTTGGTATCGTTTTGATGCGAAACCACTCTCGAGCCTTCCAAGACCACCGCAAAGACGTCTACACACGAAAGTTAAATCGTCGAATCGGGAACCCCAAATTCACCGCTTTCACCGAAACCGCGCGGATAACAGTAGTACGAACAAAGGAATTGAACAGAACAGAGAAACAAAACTCACTCCAGAAAAATAGAGGAACAAAGAAATAAAATCAATAGGAACTTTGAAGTGAAGCAGAAAACCGACGCCAATTCCAAAAGAGGAGAGAAAAAAACTGATAAAAATTCAACAAGAAGAAAAATAAAAGATATGTTATCTAAAGCCCTTATTTTCCTCCCACTCATCCACTTCCTTAGAATTTTAGTTCAACCGAAATACCATCAGACAACCGAGCAAAAATAATACACTCTCATTAACGCAATGATTCAAACTCAAGACCCCCAGCGCACCAATACCCTTACCACTCAAACCAACAGGCTCATTCTGATATAGTTTTACAAATAATTTAATATAAGCCCACTGAGCAAGAATAGGGCTAAAGTTAGAAAATTTTCAAAATTTACCAAAGGTAAGGCTTGAACTTGGGACCTCTCACACACACCTAGAACACTTAACCACTGAAGTAGATACACCATTAGTCAAAATTTAACAGAAACAGACATAAGAAATTTGGGGCTTTACACATCATACACCAAAATACGAATGTACTCAAATCTCACGTTCCATTCAAACTGAAATCCAATCCAATATTATAATTCCAACAATAGTTCAATTCCAATAATAGAATAAATAAATAATAACATTCATCAATTTATGCAAAATATTAAATTTTTTAACCTTACAAACTTACCTGGGCTGAATTGTAGCAATTGTAGAAGTTTAGGGACTATTCTACTATTTTTCCTTTTTCACGAGTTTCTACGAGATCTTGATCTGAAATATAAAATTACTCATTCATTAGCATATATTTCACTTCCAATTCAATTCACAATTAATACACTTTTATTTTTCAAATTTATACAATTACCTCAAACTTTTATAATTTTTGCAATTTAATCTTTTAATTAGTTAATCTATCAAATTAACTCATTTTCCTCAATAAATAATTTATTAAAATATTCTAAGACATTGTACAGCCCCTAATAAACCAAAAATTCACTATCAAACCCTAATATTTCAACCTTTTCACAATTTAATCCTAAAATTTATATTTAACAAAATCACTTTGTAAAATCATCATACAACACAATCAAAGCTCTAGATCCATGTTATTCATCAAAAACATCTAATACTCATCAATGATAACTTCCAAAATTTTTAATAAAATCAAAAACTAAGGTAAGATTTAGTTGGACCTAATTGTAATAATCTCAAAAACATAAAAATTACAAGAAACGGGTAAGAATTGAACTCACATGAAGCAAAAATATGAAGAACCAGCTTAAGCTCTCTCCTATGTCTATTTTTGAACCGAAATTGAAGATGAATTCAATAGAAACTTTTAGAATTTTCTATTTTTTTGTTTTAATTTTACTTAAATTACCATTTTGCCATTAAATGGATTTATTTTATTATTTTCTCTCCTTATGCCGCCTCATCTTTTTATTTTAGGTATAATTTTTTCTTAAGTCCTCCCTCTTTTATTAATCAAGCCATTTAATCACTTAATTATTATAATTAGCAAGTTTTACACTTTTTTTCAATTTAGTTCTTTTTAATTAATTAACTATCAAAACGTTAAAATTTCAACAAAACTTTAATACCATCTTAATGAAACTCCGTAAATATTTATAAAAACATTTACAGTTATAATTATTTACGACTTGGTTTATAGAAACGAGGTCCCAATACCTCACTTTCTAAAACCACTTGACCTAATAAATCATTACAAAATACAAATTACTAATTCAAAAACCTTTTTAATACTATATTTGACTCGTAAATATTAAATAATAAATTTACGAGCTTATTCGCCAGATTTGGTGGCCTCGAATCACTGTTTTTGATACCATTGAAAATCAGGCTGTTACAGTGAATGTGCTTACTTGTGGCAAGATTGTTTTAACATTTGCCCATCATGTTTGAATTGGTGTTGGATTACATATGGTGTTGGACTTATAAGTTCTTCTATGCTAAAGATGTAATGCTTTATAACTATGTGGATGACTTATGGAGTGGTATGAAATGAGATAGAAATGGTAGTTTGTTTAATTGGTGAATGAAATTGATATGCATTTGAACATTTTCACCTTGAAATATGCTTGTAAAAAATGTGGCTAGTTTTCGAGGTTGATGGTTGAACTTGAAGTTTATATGCCATATATGTCCATAAGGTATAGTTTGGAAGTTCTATGATTTGAATATTATGTCCATATAGGTCCATATACGGCCATGTGGTGTCAATAGGCCCTAATTTCGGCTTTCACCGTTTGTTGTTTTTCGAGTTTCTCGTTACACATCTAGATATTTTGCAATAAAGGCTCAAAATCCACGTATTCTAGAACCTAAATTGACAATTAATACCGATTAATAATTGAGATTTATCAACCCAAACGACCGATTGGCAAAAATAATGCTAATTGAAACTATTTTATCCAATCAGCAGTCCCCAAAAATAATTGACCACTTACCCTTGAACGCGAACAACACCCACACGAATCTTAATTTGCCAATAAGTTACTTGCCTCGCGAACCTCACCTAACACAAATCAGTTGGTTAACAATGGTACACCACACCAATTACACCTCAACATAATTGAAAACTAACGATGAAGACAACAAAGACCTACAACAAAAAAGGAGACAAGATTTACTCACGAACCGTGTTGAAATCCACTCAGTCAAACACCACTATCGATCTTGAATAGCAAAACAATGAGAAATTGGGCATAAAAATCAAGAATCGAAAGGAATAATTTGCTACCCTATTTACAAGAACCCATGTGAAAAGAAAGAAAATCAAAATGATTTTGTGAATAGAATAGGAAAACAAAAGTAACGTGAGACTAGGGAAAGATTTTTTTTTTTTTTGAAATATCTTCCTATTATTTTTAAATAAAAACAATAAAAAAAATCCATACCTATCCATACACTAACCATTTCCTATCCAATAACTTTCAAGAATTTAAATTTGACCAAAATCACACAAAATGGTCGGCCCATACTAAAACCAAGAAAAGAATAATTTTACTCACACAGAGACCCAAACCCAAGACCTCAAATATACAACTTCAACACTTAACCACTGAAACATATACTTGATTATGACAAGGTTAACAAATAAAGATCGACCTATATATTTGTGGGACGTTACAAGTAAAATGTTGTAAATCATTAGCATTTAAACCAAAAAAACACCACTAAAAAGCAGACAATTAGCAGCAATTGTAGATGAGAGCGCCACTAAAAAGTAGCACTACATGGGTGTTTTCTGAGAAAATGCCACAAAAATAAGTGATTTTGTCGCGTTACATAGAAAAACATAGCTATACATAAATAGAGTCACTAAAGTAATATCTCATTTTTAGCGACAAACATAGAATAAACACCACTAATTATGGCATTTTGTGGCTGTTGGAAACCCCTAAAATTGTTGCAGTGTAAATTGTCTTGCATAATTTATTTTTATGATGCAACTTAGTATTAGGTGAATCTCAAGTAATTGCTTATTCTTTTTATTTTTCATGCAAAAACCATTGAAGACAACGATAAAAAAGATGATAATTAACTCTGAGATTTTATTAAACCAATAAGTTCGAAACATTACTATACTAAGGGCACAAAATCCCAACATAAGAATTATTTATAAAAGTTTCAAAGCTTTATCCACAATGGGTCGAGCTTTGCACAGAGCCTCCAATGGATGAGCTTTAGGCATTGTGCCTCCAATACCTTCAGTCATATCAATTTGCTTACCATCAACCCTTTCCCAGTCAAAACATTGAATCAATGAGGCAAGGGTTAACCCCATTACTCGTAGAGCTAGCCCTGACCCTGGACATGCCCTCCTTCCTAACCCAAATGGCATTATCTTGTAAGACTGAGAATCATCATTCTCAAACCTTTCTGGCTTAAAACTTGTCGGATCATCCCATAATTGAGGGTCCCTGTGAATGGACCATGCATTCATTAACACGATTGTGCCACGCGGCACATCGTATCCGCCTATAATGCAATCAATAGATGCCACATGAGGAAGTAGAAGAGGGACTGCAGGGTATAATCTTTGAGCCTCTAGTATAATACTTTGAAGATACTTTAACTTTGAAAAATCTATTTCATCAATCAAATTTTCTTGCCCTATTTCAGTGTCTATTTCAGCTTGAGCCTTCTTCAATACTTCAGGGTGGTTCAATAAATTGGTCATTGTCCATTCCAGGGTCACGGATGTTGTATCAGATCCTGCTAGTAATAGGACCTGCATATCACCATGTATGTTATTAGGGACAAGGCTAGAGAATTTTTCGAAGAATAGCCTAGAATTAAGTTATATAAGATTATAAAAGTTAAAATGTAAATGTACCACTTTAAAAGCTTATATCTTTATCATTTTTTAAATGATTAATTTAAAATTTTATCATTTTTGATGAGACCTGTTTTGAACTTATGTTTGACATGATAAGGTAACTATAATATCTCAATTCTCAAGCTATTTTTATCTTTGAAAAGCCCTTGAAACTTGACAAATAAAAGTTAAATTAAGCTTCCGTAGAGAAACCTACTTAATTAAGTCCATACAAAAACTAAACCCTTTGACCAACTATTTCCGACTTAATTTATTTTTTTGCCTCATACCCTTTCGAAAACAATGAAACTTGAAGAGAAAGAAGAGTGAACTAACCAGCATAAGCCCTTTGATGATTTCATCAGTGTAGTAATCAGGATCAGATTGTTGCAAGTCAAGAAGGTGATCTACCATACTACCATTACCGTTATTTTCCTGCTTCATCCATCGATGCTCATCGACCAACTTTTGCAGCAATCCATCCAACTTTTTCCCTATCTTTTTCACCTTCTTTTCGTATCCTCCAAACCAATTCAAAACCGGCAAGAAATCCGCACGATTCGCCGTACCGCCGTTCTTAAACGTCCCTTCTATAACCTCCCTGAACTCCCTCGCTTCGTTTTCATTCGTCACTTCTTCCCCAAAATACCTTTTCCCGGCAACCATCCTCATTATGTTATTAAACGTCAAGTCATTAAGCATGGATTTCAGCTTCACTTTCACAAACTCCCGACGCGAATCACGCGACAAACTCACCAACAACCGCCGGACCTCGTCTTTCCGAACAGCGGCAAAGGCGTTAATACGGCTCGAGGAGAAGATTTCAATAGCGCCGATACGACGTAAGTTGCGCCAATGGTCACCGTAAGACGAGGTGGAAACTGTGGTGTAGTTGTAGCCGAGGTACTTCCCTGCGATCAACTTGGGACGGTTGGCTAAAACTATGTCGTTTACGGTGAAGCATTCCTCGGCAACAGCTGAAGACGAAACCACCACAAAGAGCCGAGATCCAAGGCGAAGGGAGAAGACAGGGCCGTATTTTTTAGAAAGACGGTGGTAGAAACGGTAGATAGGCGTTTTAAGGAGGTGGAGGTGGCCGATTATGGGGAGTGAAGGTGGGGATGGGGGGAGGTTTTGGGGGTGTTTTTTGGATTGAAATAATAATTTTGAACAAAGTAGGAGAAAGATCAATGAAAGAGATACATACACAATTGTTGTTTCTTCCATTTTGATTATGGTTTATTCATTAATTCATGGTGTTTTGTATTTTATACAGAGAGAATTAAAGATAGGGATGAATTATAAGTGTCATCCAAGAAACAAATTTGTCCACCAATCTCTAATTGCACATCTTTCAAGGTTAATTTATGCTAGTAGTGCCAATATTTTATGAAAGTTGTAATCTAGTTTTAACTAAATCCGATAGGTGAAGTTTATTATTAGTTTTATATTATGTATATAATTGTAAATTTAGTTTATATTTTTCAATTGAAATTTTAATCTTGAGACAAATGATAATCATTAATCATTAATTAGATTTTAGTGAGTAATATATAAAAATAATAAATTAACATTACATGGTATCAATAGAATTTAACTTAATAATTATCATTTGATTACTAAAATTTTAAAATTCATAACATCTTTCAAATTTTACCAATTTAAAATATAAATACTGAACTTACAACTTTAGTAAACAAACTAATAGCTATTGCTGAAATTCTTAATGATTGGTGTAGGATTAATATAAATGAAAATCCACGTGAATCTCAAACTCAAGATTTCAAAATTCTTTATCATTAAGTGTGAAAAACATCATTGTTTAATACATTAGGAAACATAAATATATAAAATGATTAATAAATATTAAAACAAATTAGAAAGTATATACTCCAACTTGACTTTAATTAATAATATTGAAACAAATTTATTTAAAATTAAATATATAATTCTTGAATATTAATGAAGTGTTTTTACATAAATAATATAAAATAAATAAATAAATACTTGAATAAGATAAGAGCATTAATATTCATGCAACTAGGTAAATACTACCGTAAATAATTGGTGTCGCCTGACCAATCGGCGACACCCCTTTCCTCTTTAAAAAGAAATTTTTTTTTAGGTGCAGGATCAATCGACGACACCCGTATTTCAAACTCAAAATACGTGTTTTTTAATAGTATACACATAAACATGAAAAAGAATATTTTTTATTGGTGTCACCGATATGTCAGGTGACACCTTATTATTTTTAATAATATATATTTTTTAAGCTAAAAAAAACTTGATATAAAAATTTTTAGATATTGAAATCCGAGCTCGTAACCGACAAGTCACATTCGTGGCAAGTGTAAAAAATATTTTTTTTTGTTTTTATACATGTACTATAAAAAAATATTTTAAGTTTAAAATACGAGTATCGTTGATTGATCAGGCTGCATCCAAAAAAATAATTTTTTTTTTAAATAGAAAGGGCTCTTACGACACCAATGATTTATTGTAGTGTTAATCTAATTTCGTGAATATTATTTTTCTTCTCTGGTATTTCTTTTATATTATTATATGCTTAATGATTGTCAAAAGTCTTTAAAACATTTATAGTCAAAAGAAAATGACAAAAAGTGAAGTGCTCATTTGGCCCGCTATCAATATCAACTAGACGTCAGCGTATACGTAAATGCTCTTCTAGTTCTAGAAACAGTACTTTATCTTTAGGGTAAATTGTATTCATGGTCATTAAGCTATTAAAAAGTTTATATTAAAGTCACTTAATTTCAAAAAATTATGAAATATTCATTAAATTATTTTAAAATTTTCATTTAATTCATTAAGCGGTTTAGAGTTGATATTATATGCAATAATGAATAGAAGGGGCAGGTGGGGGCCACTACCCCTAACCTTTTAGAAATTTACATAGCACCTATTTTAAGATGAACTTTATTACATTAAATCCCTTAAAAATTTAAATTCTATCCCCAAAAAAAATATATGATTTCTCTATTTTATTTACTTGTATTTTAGATCATATGATTTCCATATGCAAAAATTATATTTTAATTTTGGTTTCTTTTTCCGCAAATGGTAGAAGACTATACTAGTTTTTGGATTTTGAGATGATGGTATTACTTATTAGAAATTGGAAGCACAATATAATTATTAAGGTTAAAAGGTTAATTTTATTCATATTTCAAATCATAGATATATATGTATACTTTAATTATTGAAAAATTATACATGAAAATTAATAGTAAAAAAATATGTAGCCGACAATGCTAATATAAGTTGGCCCCCCTTAAGTCATATCTCTGGATTCGCCACAGATTGTATGGCCTTCTTTATTTGCACTAATTAAGAGCTTTCTTTCCTTTTCTCTTACAATTTTATTTTTTTTTTTATGAAATAGCTTTAAATGTTATGAATTTTTTAACCAAAATGCAAACAATTTTTTTCTTCGATCTCTAACACTGACCGTCAAATCGAATTGGATTTAAATTATATTTTTCTATTAGTTAATGGTAATGGTAATTAAAATAAAAAAAAGACATTGGAATAGTTCCTTTTTAAGTAAAAACTTTTAATAATTCTTTTTGCCAAGTAAAAATTCATTTATGAAGAAACTAAGGGTGTATTTGTTTACTTGTAAAAGCTTTTTGTAAAAGCTTTTCAGCATTTTCTAACGTTTGGTTGGCTGAAAATGATTTCCCACGGTAAAATCATTTACAAAAAACACGGGAAAAACACAGGAAAAGAAGTTTTATTTTGGTAAAATATCTTACAGATTTTATTTTGGTAAGACGTTTTCCAAAGTTTTTCCCTTCCCAGTAAACTTACTCTGAAGCCTCTTCCTCTTCCCCTTCCTCCATCCTTGCCACCCTCATCTACTGCTTGCTGTCAACCAGCAACGGTTTCACAAATACAACCACCCTCATTCCCTTCCCCGATTGACGCTTTTTGGCAGTAAGGGCTCGAACCTTCTCCACTGATCTGCCAGCGACTCTCTCTGCGGATGCCACGTTCACGGAGGCGTGGACTAAAGTGATCCCTAATATGGACCCTCCTAAAACTCCTCTCTCTTTCATGCAACCTCGTCCTCCTACTCCTTCCTCCATTCCTTCCAAACTCACTGTCAGTTTCGTTCTTCCTTGTGCTTCTGAGTTGGCCACCAAAGAGGTAACATTTGGGTTTTTCTTTTCTTTTTTTAAATATTTGGGATATTTTGGATTTGTCTTCAATTCTGTTTTCTGGGATTAGGATTGTGGAAATGTATATTTTCATGCTATTCTCCGGTAGAAGGCAAAATGTCAAACCTTTATTTTTTATTTTTGCTGAAATTATGTTAGTTGTTTTTTTTCGATAGAATGCAATGCCAGTTACTTTTATTATGTTCTCTATTTGTAATGGTGATGATCTGTATGGGTCTCTAATTGTACGACGTTACTGTTAATTTCAAACATCTACCCTATACAACTCCTAATGGTGAATTTATCCAATAATGATACCATTCAATTCAATCTTTAAATCGGGTTACAAATTCTGAAACAAAATTAAATTCCCTGAAAGACAAGACAACCAATAGTGGTATTGCACTGCAATTTTAGAGTGTATTCGTATTACCTTTGTTGATTTTCATATTCAAGAACTGATTATAAGATATCTCTTAGGCTTTTAGCTGCAGCTCTTTTATCCCAAAAAAATGTTTGTTTTCATATTTGTTGTCTATTTATTGTCAATGTCAATTCTGCTACTCCTTTTAGATGAAAAAATTAATGGCCATATATATCAGGCTTATTTGATTGTGAGTTCGTTGGGAATGCACTTAAAAATGCAGTGGCATTGATAACTAGTGTCCTTAAAATCCTTGAGTAGACAAATAGAGAGTGATTGTTGTATTTTGGTATGGGTTTGCCTATGAAAATTTAAATAAACACAAATGGAACATTTTGTTTGCTTGGCTTCCATAATATATATTGGCTTATATTGCTAATGTGTTGTCTCCAAACAAGGATGATGGTGTTGTGCATTTAGAGATGAGGGTGCTCGCACAGGTTCACCGTTTGAGATGCTTATAGAAACTTGATGGAAAATGCTTGGGAACCAAGGGATAATGCTTGGAATATGATATGGAAAGCACTAGTGCAGGTACATATTAAGTAATCTCGTGGTTTGCTTTGCGGAAGAGGATCTTTACTAATGCTGAGAGATGTCGTCATCGCTCAAGGAAAGGCCTTTCATGTTCAATTTGTGGGTGTACACAAGAATTGGCTAGTCATGTCTTACGTGAGTGTTCTGCTATTAGAAGCATTTGGGAGCAGTTGGTTGCTACTAGCTTAAAGCATTGGTTTTTCAACTGCAATTTTACTGAGTGGATTTATAGCAATCTCCAAAAGAAGCATGGTTGTAGTTATGACCACCTAGGATGTGTTTTTTTCCATGGTCTGTTAATATACTTGGAGGAATCGTAAATGCTTAGTTTTTTTATGCTAAGTATAAAAATAAGGGCATGTTTATTAGTCAAATGGCCTGGGCATTGTGGCAACCAGTCAGAGCTTAATAGACAGGTGAATGGTATAGTGAGCCTAATCAAGTGGGAAGCACTTGATGTTCTACTCCACTAGTGTTTATTTATGTTCTACTTTGTGTTTTGGTATGGGTTTGCCTACGAAAATTGAAATAAAAATGCAACCTTTCATGGTGCCTTTGCCAAGCAAGAAAACCATAGAATGTATGAAGGAAAATAATGGATAATATAGATTTTTATGAATTAGCTCGTTTATTATCAGCTTGTTGTGTTACTAGGAATATGTTACTCCATTGGTAATTAATAATTTACTAGGATAGGAAGTTTAGAAGTGGAGATATTTTGATTTGTAGAGTTTAGTTACTGCAAGTGTTACAAATATGACACTGTGATTCCAAGATTTTGAGTATTGTTGTATGAAAAATGAAGCTTTATATAAATCATTGCAATAAATGTAAAAATAATATAAAATATAAATTTAATAGATATAAAATAAGCTCAATTAAATAATAATAATAAAATAATGTACAAAATGTACAAGACTTAAATTTATAATTATTCAATCATTATTTTTTATTTTTTAACACAATTACAAATAATTTATTTGACTTTGGTTGTTTTCAATTTATGACGGTTAATAATGTAGCTTAATAATTGAGTATTATTATATAAATCATTGCAATATATGTAAAAAAAATTAAAATATAAAAATTTATTAATATGTATGTAAATTTATTAATATATGTAAAACAACTTTTTCAAAAAATATTTTCAGGAAATCTGCCAAACAACAGAAAATATTTTACACAGATTCATCCAAACAGCAGAAAATATTTTCAGTAAATCATTTTCCAGAAAAATAAATCATTTTTTAAAAATTATTTTCCAAAAAATATTTTACTAGCAAACAAACGAATCCTAAAATACAAAGTCCCAGGCAGCAGTGCACAAATGTTTACCACAAAGCATGCAGAAGAGCAAAAAGAAAGAAAAGACACGTGTATAATTAAAGAAAGAGATGATATAAAAAGGAAAACAACTCAAATCTCTAGAAAAACTAAGCATCACTCCCAAACCTCAATCCAGGTGTGGCGCAGGTAAGCCATCTGTATTGAAGATGAATGCGAGATATGATGAACCCAAATTAAAAGGACACGTCATCCTAGGAGTAGAAATAGACACCCAGATAGCAGCTTCATTATGTGTCAACAAGTTCACTGCCCAGCAGCAGTAAAAAAGAATATACTCAAGTCAATCAGATGTAAGTTCACAAATTCTAGAGATAGGAGATTCAATAATTCTTAATTTTAGGAGGGAGCTGCATACACCAAATAAGCTTCCAAAGTTTTGAATCCTAATTAACAATCCCCTGTACCATTCTTTCCTTTCGTAACACAAAAAATCCAGTCTTTACGGAATATTTTCCATCGGAGCTTGCAGGCCTAACCATTATATCATGCCCTTCACTATAGCTCAATGATACTTCCAAGATGGCTCTAACCACCACAAGGACATTAGCACAAAAAACTGCACTAGATTGCTCCAGATTCACCCTTTATCCTGATGTTCTACAAATATTTTTATCAAAAGTGATAGGTGTCGAAACTATTTTTTTTGAAAAAATAGGGTCGACTTGATTTTGAAAACGAAAACGAAAAATGGAAGTCACTACCAATCCTTTTTGATGAGGTGTGATTGGATCACCTCGTAATTTGGTCATTTTAATAAAAAATTTAATTTACTAAAACGACGATTTTTTTATCTACAAAATCCAGAAAATGGGTTCGGGAGTCGGTTACGCACGAGGAAGGGTTAGCACCCTCGATGCGCCAAAAATTAGTACCTAGTTGATTAATTGATGTCTTTAGTATCGAAAGCCAAAAGCTCGAAAAGAAATTTAAAATACGATCCCTCTTTATACTATGTTATTTCTACGTAAAGTCGTTTGCATGAATCAAAATGTTTGTTAAAGGCCCTTTATCTCGAGGTAGCAAAAGAAGTCTTATCCCGTAAGTTAGGACACGACGTTTTTACTTCTCGAAAATAAGCCTACCTTTTATTTTATTATTTAATCGAATTTTGAATTTCAAAAGGATGTTCGGTTATTTTGGATTCAACGAGAAGATCGAAACCTCGTAAGTTAGGATACGACTTCTCGAGTTTCAAAATACGAAACATTGCCTATTTAAAAAGTTTGAATGAATGCAAGAGTAACATTCAAAATGATGTATACTTATTTTGTTTGAGATATAGTATAAAAACCGGTTGTATCTAAACTTAATATTAAAACGACTATACATAATATAAAGATGATATAAAATGACTATACAGGAAAACGATAATTGTTATACTTAATAGAATTCTTGATTCATTATTTTAATAATAAAATAAATAAGGTAATACAAAAATAAAGGAATGAAAATAGTGTCCAATATTTTGAAAATGAAAGAATGATAAATAAATAAATGAAATAGATAATGAGTAACATCAAACATTAAAAAATAAAAATAAATAAATAGGTGAAACAAATAAATAATTTAAGTATTTAAATAATAATAGATAAATAACATAAATATATGTAATATTAAATTTAAATAATTAAAGGTAAATGAACAAATAAATAAACAAATATAATAGATAAAAATAATATGATAAATAAAACATTATATAAACCCATTATATAAAAAGATTGAAATTAACTAAATAAAGGATGAAATCAAATTAAAATAAAGCCAAAAGGACAAATTATAAATAAATAAAAGAAAATGGCTGAACGGGGGACCAAAATGAAACGCGCGTAAAATTTCAAGGACTGGATGAGAAATTATTCACCAGCCCTATGCGCAGTGTTTAAATTTTGGCCAAAATGAAACAATGTAAAATTATATAGCAAGATTTGAATAAAATAAAATAAAATAAAATAAAATAAACAAACAAGGGCAGAATTGCGACGCGCTGCAAAAGCGAAGCGACCGCGCGCAAAAGCTGAGGGCGCATATGGGGGGTTGCGGCGCTAGGGTTTCTGACCCTTTTTCTTTTACTGAAAAATGTTTAATTTTGGGCCATTTTGGGCTTGTTTGTTGGGCTAGGGTTTAGGGTTAATTTGGGCTAGGTTTGGGCCATTTGTAAATTGGGCATTTATTGTTCTGTTTTTTTTTGTATTGTTTTTGGTTCCTGGGCCCCGGGCAAAAATGGGCTATTACAACTGCCTCTCTTTTCTCATTGCCATGTAATGAGAATGGAGTAAAGACTTTCAAGAAGGACCAATTTTGCCCAGTGTCGTTGAATCTTAACTTTCTTGGTGCTCTTCTTCTTCAAATAGCCTCATTCCATTCCACCACATCTTCAGGGGTATTGGTGCTTCGATCTGCTCGAATATTTCTCCGCTGGAACTTCAAAGAAATAAGAATTGGTAATTTCAACCTACTCCACTGCAACTTCAGGGAGATAAGGTCTGGTGGCTTCAATCTGCTTCACTGCAACTTTAAGAAGATAAGATCTGCCAATTTGTAGCTTTAATCTGCTCTACTGCATCTTCAGGGAAATAAGATTCACCATCTTCAGTCTGCTCCGCTGCAACTTTAGGGAGATAAGGCTGGTGGCTTCAATCTGCTCCACTGTAACTTCAGGAAAATAAGATCCGCCAATTTGTAGCTTCAATCTGTTCCACTGTAACGCCAGGGAAATAAGATTCGCTGTCTTCAGTCTGCTCCACTGCAACTTCAAGGAGATAAGGCTAGTGGCTTCAATCTGCTCCACTGCAACTTCAGGAAGATAAGATCCGCCAATTTGTAGCTTTAATCTGCTCTACTGCATCTTCAGGGAAATAAGATTTGCCGTCTTCAGTCTGCTCCATTCCAACTTCAGAGAGATAAGGCTGGTGGCTTCAATCTGCTCCACTGTAACTTTAGGAAAATAAGATCTGCCAATTTGTAGCTTCAATCTGTTCCATTGCAATGCCAGGGAAATAAGATTCGATGTCTTTAGTCTGCTCCGCTGCAACTTCAGGGAGATAAGGCTAGTGGCTTCAATCTGCTCCATTGCAACTTCAGGTAGATAAGATCCATCAATTTGTAGCTTCAATCTGTTCCACTGCATTTTTAGGGAAATAAGATTCGCTGTCTTCAATCTGCCCCGCTTCAACTTCAGGGAGATAAGGCTGGTGGATTCAATCTGCTCCACTACAACTTCAAGAAGATAAGATCTGTCGATTTGTAGCTTCAATCTGTTCCACTGCATCTTCAGGGAAATAAGATTCGCTATCTTCAGTCTGCTCCGCTGTAACTTCAGGGAGATAAGGCTGGTGGATTCAATCTGCTCCACTGCAACTTCAGGAAGATAAGACCTTCCATCTTTGATCTACTCCACTGCAACTTCAAGGAGATAAGATCTACAACTTCAATCTGCTCCACTGCTACTTCAGGGAAATGAGATTTGTGGATTTACCGATCATGCTACACCGTCCTCTGGGGGACATAAAGTGTAGGATCGGTTTCATGGGCCTTTGCTTATGCCAAATGATTAGGATGTCATGATGAGAATGAACCAAATGCTCCTATCTAGATGTGTATGAATGATATTTGCATGAATGCATGAGAATGATCCCTTTTTAATGTTTGAGTTGTCATTGCTCGTTGTTCATCAATGTTGTATCACTGAGGTGTTATCATGCCCTCTTTGCTCAGCTGGTGTCTTTGACAGAAAATCTGAAGAAGTAGTCACAATTTAGACTCTTCTTTCTCAAATATTTCCAACCCTTAGGTTTGGTGAGTTCTAAACAATATTCCTGCTTCAGGTTCATGTACTATTTAGAAACTTCCAGAGTAATATGCAGAACCCTTTTTATGAAAGTATTATTAGTCTATTAATCATTATTTCAATGCAAAATGCTAGAAAAAGATTGTAATGATGGTCAAAACTGAAATTTATCAGGAACAAAATCTGAAAAGAATGGATTAATCAAAGAAAGCAAATATTTCTGGAATACAAAATAAGTGAGAGGAAAATAGGTGCCCCAGATATCGCAGCATGAGCTCCTCTGCACGAACTTCTTGAGGACCATTTTGAACTCAATATGTGTTTAGGAGATCTGGAGTACTCTGTTGATGGCCCAAGACGTAACATCTCTCCTTCTTATTAATTCGAAGAAAGCGAGACTACCGCATGCCCTATCTTTTGATCAAAATTTGAATTGCCCTTTCGCGGGTTTTGAATTCAAAACCCCTTTGGTCTCAAGGCGCCCTTTGCGGGTCTTCGCCTTGGCCTCTACTTCTTCTTTTCATTTTATCTTTTTTCTTTTCTTTTCTTCCCTTTTTTTTTAAATGAAGTACTTCTTGACTGAGTCTGAATTCACTGGATTAGGCAGACTCTTGTCGTCCATCTCAGTTAATATCAATGCTCATCCAGAAAAGACATTCTTTACCACATAAGGTCCTTCCCAGTTTGGCATCCATTTTCCTTTGAAATCCTTTTGGATAGGAATAGTCTTCTTCAAAACCAAGTCCTCCTCATGGAATTCTCTGGGGCGAACCTTTTTGATGTAAGCTCGCATTATTCGTTTCTGGTACATTTGACTATGACGGATAGCTTTCAACCTTTTCTCTTCAATCAAATTTAACTGATCATATCGAGCTTGGATCCATTTTGCTTCATCCAACTTCAGCTCCGACAAGACTCGAAAGGAAGGAATCTCAACTTCGATGGGTAAAACTATCTCCATTCCATAAATCAATAGGAAAGGCGTTGACCCGACGGGGGTCCTGACAGACGTTCGATAAGCATAGATGGTAATTTCTCATGCCAATCTTTATGAGTCTTAATCATTTTCCCCATGACCCTTTTTTGTTTTTATTTTTTTGTTTTTTTTGTTACCCCCATTGCACCATTCATTTTGAGGCGATATGGTGTTTAATCTTGAACAGACTGCAAACTTTTGATATTGTGCTGTTGTTCAAATTTAGTGCATTGCCAGATATGATCCTTTTTGGCATTCCATACTGGCATATGATTTTTTTTCTTTTTTTCTTTTTTATTTTAGAATTCGCTGACTGTCGACCTTGTGACATTGGCATATGAAGCAGCTTCCACCTACTTAATGAAGTAATGAACGAACATAAAGATGAATCGATACCCGCTAGAAGCCTTTGGTGAGATTGGCCCACTGACATTCATGCCCCACATAGAGAAAGTTCTCAGAGATGTCATACATGAGGAGATGAATGAGGCATAGGAATCTTGTCTCCATAAATTTGGCACTTATGACGTTTCTTGACATAACTGATGCAATCCCCTTCCATGGTGGACTAGCAGTACCCGAACCTCATGATTTGCCTGGCCATCGTAAAACCATTAGCATGTGTTCCTCTTCTAAGATTTCCTTAGCCTTAACAGCATCCACATGTCTTAGTAGCCCAGGCATATCTTGACACGATCATGCAAAAACATCTTTGAAATCTTTGAATAACTCAATGACGTCTCGCTTTGTCTTTGTGGTGATACAAGCTCCGATCTTCACCTCATTCCCTTCTCCTAGGCTCACAATGACTTTTTATAAGGTAGGATCTATTTTTCATCTTATTCTACCATCCTTAACAAATAAGAGATAGGTTACAATCTTTGTCGCCTTCAAAGTCCTGAGATCTCTCTAGACACATATTTTGCTCAAAAGTAGATTCTGAGTCAGTAGCAGCGTCACTCATGTCGTTGATATCTAGAGACCTGTTGTAGGTATGAAGGAAGATTCAAAGAACAAAATTATTTATGTGGTATGAACATGAATGAAATAAAGGAATAAAAGAATATTTGCTCAAAGTGAGACACAAAATGCATTTTTCATTGAAAATAAAGGTGTTAGACATGAGTCTATTTCACGAAAGGATTCTTATTGCTTCTAGGCTTAAAGCAACAAGCGTGTATTGAATATTACTCTAAATTAGCTCTAAAAAATACAGGGATCTCTTCCACAGTCCCATTCCTCAAAACACTCCCAAGTATGTAAAGGCAGGCACTTGGAAAATTCTATTCCCTGGTTCCCTCTTCAGATAAGGCGTTAATGTTCAGATTCCCCGATATTCCTTCTGGGTTTTTGACCTCTTCAAGGAATTCCAACTCTTTATTATCCATCAGGCTCTGTACCAAAGCTTTGAATTCAGCGCACTCTTGGATTTCATGACCTTCTTCTGCGTGGAATTCACAGTGGCTCCTCATCGCTTTGGGTACCTCCTCCGAAGTCTGAATGATTAATCCCATGTCTATCATTTGTTTCAAAACCCATTTTAATGGGGTTTTTACTTCTACAATATTCTTCTTGATTCTTTTCCCCGTATTCTCGATTATCGCGTTTACCCTTTTGTCAGAATGGTTGGGTAACGGATTTTCTGCATCAAATGGATCATCGAATTTCACAATACCCATGTCGATGAGTCTTTCGATTATCTTTTTGAAAGTGGTGCAGTTCTCAATCGAGTGTCCTGTGATTCCCGCGTGGTACTCACATTGGGTGTTCGCGTCATACCATTTGGGAAAGGGAGGCTGTATAGGTTTTAGGTAGAAAGTGGATACTATATGTGCATCAAACAAACTTTGGTACAACTTCCCATACGTGATCGGGATGGGCATAAATCGGAGTTTTTCTGAGTTCGGTCTTGGATTGGAATCTTGCTTTGGGGGGACCTGATGGCTAGTAGTTGCCGTCCCTGGCTGGCTTGCGGTCATCGGCTTTGAATAGCCCTTGTCATACATACTCGCATTATTCGCCTCATTTTCCCTCTTCCTCAGGGCATTTAAAGTATTGATTTGGGAGCTCTTCTCTTACCTTTTCCGTTTGTAACGATCTTCAAATTGTTTTGGGAGTTCCACTCTCGCCTCTTTTGTTTCCGCTAGATCATCCAAATCAAAGACGACAGGATTGATTGGATTATCCCATGGATTAGAACCTGAACCTGTCGGGAAGTTCGCTGGTGTTGAGGTACCGATCTGGTATTGTGGTCTATTGTTAACAGACACCCTTTGTGGATACGCGTCTGGTTGTGCTTGGGTGTTTGTTGGGGTAAAGCCTGAATGATAAGCGGAGTCCTCGTTATAGTCCTCGGAATTAACCATAGGGTTTTTTCCTTTTTCTAACCCTCCAGCTAGTATCTGGGTTAATTGGCTCGTCATGTTTCTTTGAAATTCTAGCATCTGATTCTTTCTATCTTGTTGAATTTTGGCCAACTGCTCTTGCATCTATATTTTCATTTGCTCTAATCTCTTCAACCTTTGGTCTATTGCTTCAGTTTGTACTGTAACGGTGTTCTATTGGTTGGCTCTTGTCGGTTTCCAGACTAACTAAAATAATTTTGTTTCAATTAGGGTCTCTTTGTGAAATTTAATGCATATGATGCAATGTTATGCAAATGCATGAGATGAATGCAAAAAAAAAAAAAGAGGCATTGACTCTGATTCTATATTGTTAGAACAACTTTACTAGAAAACAAATTTCTTTACATAAAACAGATTACATATACGGCCTTTCCCTAATACTCGAAGCGAAGACATCGATCTTTTTCTTCATATTCGGATATTAAGATCAAATCTCGCATATTTTTCCAATGGATGCCTCTACTAGCTCCTTTTTTTCTTGATCCAAGCTGCGACCCATTGCTCACTCATCCCCTTGATGCTTGTTAACTTCTTTAACGACTCTCGAATAATCTTTGTCGGCTTGAATCCTCGGGCAATGAAGCAAAGTCGTGTACTCCTCCGTCAGACCACCACCCTTCTCTCGTTGTGCTTACTCGGACCATATTCGGAAGGTCGCATTATCTTTCACTTTATCAAGAAATCTATTTTTCATGACAAGCTCTTTATTTAGTAACTGAACGTGAATCAACACCTCTTTTATATGATGAAAATGCAATGCAATCATAACCAGAACAAAAGAAAATACGTCAGTACAAAGCAAAATTAAGCAAGAAAGAAATAAATAGAGCACCTATTCGGGTGACCTCTAGGGGTTTGGTGTGGTTCTACCTAGGGTAGGCTCTTAGGGCTCATTATATGCGGTTTGGTTCTAAAGTAAGGGTACCTGAACCGGCAGATTCCTCGATCCCCACCCATTATAGGCTCATACAGATCGAGTTCATGTAACGACCCAAAATCCGTGGGCACCGGAAAAGTGTGTTATCGGGCCTCCGCCTTAGTAAATCGAGTTAGTAAATAATTATTAGGAGCAATTATGAGTCTAATAGTGTGTTTAATTAGATTTTTATTTAGTGAATTTAGCTTAATTAAGAGTAATTGGGAAAAAAGGGATTAAAGTGAATAAAGGGTAAAAGTTTAATTATAGATTAAAAGAAAATAGTAGGGACCAAATGGGCAATTAAGCCACATTTGGAGGTTGAGGCGGCATATAAGGAAATGTCTAGAAATTTTGTTGTTTTATTTATATTATTATTATTATTATTATTATTATTATTATTTAATCTTATTATATTAGAAAAATAATTTAGAATATGACAAGTGTAAGGTGATAAAAATGGACAAATGTAGGAAAATATATGTATACAATTGTAATACAAATAATTAATTAGTAAATAGATATTTAGTATTTATATTTATTAAGTAAAAGATAATTATTAATTAAATAATTACAATATGAGATTTTAGTTGATAAATAAATTAAATAAAGACAAATGTATGGTGATTAAATTATACAAGTGTAATAATAAATATGTACAAATGTAATTAAATAATTGATTTACTTAAAATTTAAGCATAAGATATTTTATATTGATATAATATTAATTATTAAGTAATTAAAACAATAAAATAAATAAAAGAAACTAAAGAAAAAAAAGAAAGAATAAAGAAACAAAAGAAAAAGAAAGGAGAAAGAACAGAGAGCATACGAAATAGGGGAAAGGAAAGAAAGAAAGAAAAGGAAAGAAAAAACTAGGGATTTAAAGCTTGAAGTTTAAATTGGTAAGTTAATTAAGTCCTTTTTACTCAAATTTGATGGTTTAGAAGTTTTAGAACAAAGTTTTGATGAAATTAAGTTGAAATTTTGAAAGTTGATAGATTTTTTAGTAGGGTTTATGTTGAACAAATGATGGAATTGGGGGTTTATTTGATAGAAATTTTGATTGGAATTGAATAAAGGGTTGAATTGTAAACTAAGCTATAAGTTTTGAGTTTTAGGGATTAAATTGAAATAAATTCAAAATCATGAAAATATGATAAAAATTAGATAGTTAAATGTGAGTTTGGTAAGAAATTGAGTAGCAAAAAGGTATAAATTGAGAAAGAAAAATATATAGGTTTAGTTGGGATTAAATTGGAATTAAAGTAAAAGTTAGATAAAAATTTCAGCAATTAACTTGTGTTGTGCTAATGATTGTGAAATTATTTTAATTGTTCGTAGCTAATATCGAGCCTGAAGCATCAGCCCAAAAAGGAAAAGAAAATATCGTCGAGGATTAAATCCGAAGAGAATTATGGTTTGTATCACTATAATTCAAACTTTGTCATTATTATATGTTTAATTTACTAATTATGTGTGGTAAGTATTTTAAGGTAAGTGTTTAGTAAAATGATAAATTTATGATTGGGTATTGAAATTGAGACTGATACTGAACTGAATTATGGAATACTGAATATTGTTTTGAGTATTGAATTGAATTGTGAAGTTACTGAATATTGTTATGTGTACCACATTGAACTGTGAAATTACTGAAGTAATGAATTACTGCAATACTGTGAAACTGATTGAAATAGAGAAATTATAATTGATACTGAACTAAGATGGAAATTGTACTGAAAAGTGAATTAAATACCCTATTAACTAGTCGGGCTAGTCGGATATAGTTGGCGTGCCATAGGATATGGAAGAGTACGGGTTTTTGCCGGCTTACTGATCGGGCACTTATGTGCCGACTACTGTTACTGTTACCGATTTGACACTGTGTGTCGAATATTGTTATCGTTACTGTTACCGTTACTGTTACAGATTCAGCACTTTGTGTGTTGAATACTATTACTGTTACTGCTACCGTTACTGATTACTGTTTATGTACTGTGTACCGTTAAGGCACAATGTGTCGTACTGGTTGTTGGTTAGAATCCGTGTATCAGCCGAGTCTGAGTCAAGTTAATAGGGACAAATGAAATAAATTTACTGATAAAACTAAATTTGAATGATATGGCATATATGAAAGGTGAGAATTGAAATAAAGAAATAAGAATGGTGTATATATATATATATATATATATATATATAATCAAATGATAACATTAAAAGATTGAATTGTTCATTAAGTGATGATAATTGTAATGTAAAAGTATGTGTGAGATTTAATGTATTTAATTATAAATTGAATTATAGTGATACCACTGAGTATATGCATACTCAGCGTACGATTGTTTCCGTGCGCAGGTTGTAGAAGTCAAATACTGAACTAGCATCCAAAGCCAAACCCGACTTCAGCAAACTTTTGGTGATGTATATTTTCTTTTGGTAATGTGGCATGTACATAGGATGTGTATAAAAGTTATTATGTTTTGAGTATAAATGGTTAAAAATGTTAGTATTACAAGTTTAAGAATTATAATGAAAGAAGTTTATCCATTTCAATTTAATTAGTACATTGATAAATTTAAATTGATATTATATTGATTGAGTTTGATTAGAAGGTATTTAGAATAGAAAAATGAGTATGTGAAATGAATTGGTTGAATTGGTTATGTTTGAAATGGATACAGTTTTAATTGCAGGGGGTTTTATGTGAAAATAAGCAGAAATGTTGTCGAAATTTATAAAAAAAAAATTCCGGAGTACTTGAACGAGTCCAATTTCACTTTTAATATATGTTTTAGATTTCGAGAGTTCATTATAGGGACTTAGTTATTCAATTATACTATGAATGTTATTTTATTTATGAATTATTTGTAAGTTGTCTGATATGTTCGGTAATGCCTCGTAACCCTGTTCTGGCGACGGTTTGGGGTTGGGGGTGTTACAGTTCAGTTCAGGGGAATACATTTCCCTATGGCTACACGGAGATGAAAATCTCACGAAGATATATGTACGGATGTATCCCGAAAGTGATCCACTATCTTACACGGAGGTGAAGACCTCATGAAGGAATAGTTTCTCACTCCCGCTTAAAAAGGTAAGATCGACCGATCATGCGATGCAATGTGCACAAAGATACCAAAACTTAAACCAACACAACAATTATAAACCACAATGATGAATATCGTAACAAAGACGGATGAAATGCAACGAAAGGATCCTAAATTTAAACCGAATTATCAATTTTCAACAAAAAGACAAGAAATAATCAACTTGTGGCTTGACTCTCTTATTTTGTCCCCAGTGGAGTCGCCAAGCTGTCGAAAACAATTTTTTGAAAAAAAGGGGTCGACTTGATTTTGAAAACGAAAACAAAAAATGGGAGTCGCCACCAATCTTTTTTGATGAGGTGTGATTGGCTCACCTCGTAATTTGGTCATTTTAATAAAAAATTTAATTTACTAAAACAACGATTTTTTTGGTTTACAAAATCCAGAAAACGGGTTCAGGAGTCGGTTACGCACGAGGAAGGGTTAGCACCCTCGATGCGCCCAAAATTGGTACCTAGTTGATTAATTGATGTCTTTAGTATCGAAAGCCAAAAGCTCGAAAAGAAATTTAAAATACGATCCCTCTTTATACTATGTTATTTCTACGTAAAGTCGTTTGCATGAATCAAAATGTTTGTTAAAGGCCCTTTATCTCGAGGTAGCAAAAGAAGTCGTATCCCGTAAGTTAGGACACGATGTTTTTACTTCTTGAAAATAAGCCGACCCTTTATTTTATTATTTAATCGAATTTTGAACTTCAAAAGGATGTTCGGTTATTTTGGATTCAACGAGAAGATCGAAACCTCGTAAGTTAGGATACGACTTCTCGAGTTTCAAAATACGAAACATTGCCTATTTAAAAAGTTTGAATGAATGCAAGAGTAACATTCAAAATGATGTATACTTATTTTGTTTGAGATATAGTATAAAAACCGGTTGTATCTAAACTTAATATTAAAACGACTATACATGATATAAAGATGATATAAAATGACTATACAGGAAAACGATAATTGTTATACTTAATAGAATTCTTGATTCATTATTTTAATAATAAATAAATAAGGTAATACAAAAATAAAGGAATGAAAATAGTGTCCAATATTTTGAAAATGAAAGAATGATAAATAAATAAATGAAATAGATAATGAGTAACATCAAACATTAAAAAATAAAAAGAATAAATAAATAGGTGAAACAAATAAATAACTTAAGTATTTAAATAATAATAGATAAGTAACATAAATATATGTAATATTAAATTTAAATAATTAAAGGTAAATGAACAAATAAACAAACAAATATAATATATATAAATAATAGATAAATAAAACATTAGGTGAAAATAAAAATTCAAATATAACAAAAAGATAAATAAATAATAAAACAAATGGATAAATAAACAAAAAAACGAAAATATAAACCCATTATATAAAAGGATTGAAATTAACTAAATAAAGGATGAAATCGAAATTAAAATAAAGTCAAAAGGACAAATTATAAATAAATAAAAGAAAAGGGCTGAAAGGAGGACCAAAATGAAACGCGCGTGAAACTACAAAGACTGGATGAGAAATTATTCCCAAGCCCTATGTGCAGCGTTTCAGTATGGGCCAAAATGAAACAATGTAAACTTATATAGCAATATTTAAATAAAATAAAATAAACAAACAAGGGCAGAATTGCGATGCGCTGTAAAAGCGGAGGGACCGCGTGCTCAAATAACCCATTTTTCAAAGAAACACGCGGATCCTTAGCCTGCGGGTCGGAGGCTCAAAACGACGTCGTTTTGGCCTCCGAAAATGACTCTCAAAATGGCGCCGTTTCCATTCATTATAAAAGCCAAAATTTTGCCAAAAAAGCTTCATTTTTCTCCTCTTCTTAAAAAAAAAACTGAATAAAATCATCTCAATCCTCTCTCTACCTGGCCCGAGTTCCAACCATGCTCCGATCACAGACCACCGCCGTCCGCCGGCGTTGGCGCCCCCATGTGCGGCGGCCGGGCTTCAAAAAGGAGCCTTTTTCGACCTATTCCCTTCCCTTTTTTAACCTAGGTCTAGATTTTAAAGCCTAATGCCCAAAAACTTTTAAATCGTCGTATTTCCGGTTTCTAGTCTCTTTGCACTCTCCTTTGACGAAGTTCAAACGAAATCTCGAAAGATTCACCGACTTTCGCAAACGGAGGAGACCTCCGATAGGGCACGAAGCAAAGAACCAGGTAATTTCTGACACTCTTTTTTTGTTTTCGTTCTCTTTAAAAAAAACTAAGCAAAAAAATCAGACAAATGAAAATCAAGTGTAACCTTTTCTATTGAATCTCTTTTTGTATTTGATATCGTTTTTTTTGTATTGAAAAATCCCCCCTTTTACACTGATGTTTTCACGGCCTTTATAGTCGAACAAATACATTGTTTTATTATTGCTTGCTACTACTGTTTTTGTTTGCTTTTTGGTCTATTCTTGTTTCCTTTCGCATGTTTGCAGGTCACAGAGGAGTCAACGAAGGCATGCTGGGCTATTTTGGTGTAAGGGCGCAGGCAGAGTCTAGCCTTGGGTGGTGTGTGTGTTGAGGGCGTACATGGGGGGTTGTGGCGCTAGGGTTTCTGACCCTTTTTCTTTTGTTGAAAAATGTTTAATTTTGGGCCATTTTGGGCTTGTTTGTTGGGCTAGGGTTTAGGGTTAATTTGGGCTAGGTTTGGGCCATTTGTAAATTGGGCCTTTATTGTTCTGTTTTTTTTTTTTTTGTATTGTTATTGGTTCCTGGGCCCTAGCCAAAAATGGGTCATTACAGCTACCCCTCTTTACTCATTGTCGTGTAACGAGAATGGAGCAAAGACTTTCAAGAAGGACCAATTTTGCTCAGTGTCGTTGAATCTTAACTTTCTTGGTGCTCTTCTTCTTCAGATAGCCTCCTTCCGTTCCACCACATCTTCAGGGGTATTGGTGCTTCGATCCGCTCGAATGTAATTTCAGGAAGAAGAGATTTGTAGCTTCGATCTATTCCGCTGGAACTTCAAAAAATTAAGAATTGGTAATTTCAACCTACTCCACTGCAACTTCAGGGAGATAAGGTCTGGTGGCTTCAATCTGCTTCACTGTACTTCAGGAAGATAAGATCTGCTGTAATCTGTAGCTTTAATCTTGTTCCACTGCAACGCTAGGGAAATAAGATTCGCGGTTTTCAATCTGCTTCGCTGCAACTTCAGGGAGATAAGGTCAGTGGCTTCAATCTGTTCCACTACAACTTCAGTAAGATAAGATCCGTAAAAATGGGCCATTACAATAGGAATGTGAAAAAAAATTTTGAGGGGTCGGAATTAAATTATATATTTTTACTATCGTAAAAATATAATTTTATCATTTTAATAATTTATATATTTATAATTTTTAAAGGATTAAATCAAATTTTTATCATTTTTTGAGAGATTAAAATGTGATTTTACTATTATTAATTTAAAATTTTATAAATAATAAAAGAATATATATAATAAAAATTCCATTTTAGGGCCGGCACACTGCCATCCCCTCTCCGCGACTGCTTGCCAATTTTTTCTTAAAAAACACTTGATATAAAAACTTCATTTCATCGTGATAAATTCAAATTAGATTTTTTTTTTTTTAGTTAACATTATAAAAGGAAAGTAGTAAAGTAAATAAATCAATTCAGGAGATTTGGAGCGAATAAAAAATTATTACTTATAAATTTTGAGTTTTAATTTTTGGATAAATTATTTGATTCTTCTCTTTAATGGAGGTTTGGTTTAAGGACCACTACACTTGATCTTGGATGGGTGTAATTTGTTTCAAGAGTTTCCGAGAATTGATTTTAAAAATGTGTTTGGAGAGATGTTTGATCGAGAATTTAATTTAATTTGAATTTAAGGATCTTCAAGGCTTGACTTTAAATCAATGAATTCAAAGTCAATAATCGTTAAGACTTGATATTCAAAGTAGGTTTGGAGGGATGTTTGTTCAAGAATTTAATCTGATTTGGACTCAAAGATATTTGAGACTTGGTTTTGAAAATGTTTGAAGAGGATTCAGGTCCAAGGCTCTTAGAGGCTTGATCTTGGATGAATGATTCCACTTAAAAGGTGTTTTAGACTTAATCTTAGAAAACATGTGTTGTTTCAACCAAATTGGAGAGAGTTTTAATCTAAAAGTCTTCGATATTTTATCTTGGACTGATATTCTGCATTTTAGAACTAACGTAATGCTCTTTAGGATTTTTGAATATTTCAATTTCTTGAAAGATGATTTCTTAGAATTTTAAAGAAAATGTCTAATTTTCAAATTTTTTCTTCAAATTTGGATTTATGAACTTTTAAAATTAATTTAATTAATTAAAGGTAAAATAATAATTTGCTATAATCACTTAATTAATTTAATTTAATTAGTAATATTAAATATTTATTATATACCTATTAATTAATTAAATTAATTATAATGAATACGGTAAAAGGATGAAAATCATAATTTAACCTTAAAGATGGAATAAAGAAGATAAAAAGATAAACTCGTTCCATTAAAAAACTTGCAGGTATGGAAGATTAGTTCATTGAACTTTTTCGAAGATAATTAATTAGCTATAAGAATTCTATTAATAGCCTTAAAAGTTATCATTTCATATGTTTCAATACAATAATTATAGTATACTAGGTACTGTCTTAGAGTGTGAAACCATGTGTAACAACTCGATTTTTTAGTGGTGTCAGAAACAGTAGTTTGAGCCATCAAATCCGACAAGTAAGCAAGTAAATTTTATTATTTAATATTTACGAGTCAAATATAGTTTTAAAAATATTTTTGAATGGGTAATTTATATTTTATAATGAATTATTAGGTTCGAGTGGTAAAATCCTAGGTCAAGTGGTTTTAGAAAGTGAGGTATCGGGACCTTACTTCTATAAATCGAGCCGTAAATATTTTTATAAATATTTATGGAGTGGCATTAAGGTAGTATTAAAGTTTCGTTGAAAAATTTGAACATTTCGATAGTTAATTAATTAAAAAAGACTAAATTGTTAAAGATGTAAAATTTAATCACTATTTGATTAAGTGGGTAATTGAAAAAGGAAAAGGGACTTAAATGGTAATTAAACCATGGTCAAAGTTTCCAAGCGGTGATTGATTCCACTATCTTTTGGATAATTTATTCTTTTAGTCCTAATTAGTTTGGGATTAAATTGTAAATAAGTTTATTTAGTTAGAATTTAATAAAATTGAAGGACAAATTGTGAAATTAAACCTTCCTTTGATAGTAATTGTGCCATATATTTATGTGATGGACAAAAATGGGCATATATTTGGTGTTTTAAATTAATTATTAACTAAGGGTAACATGGTAATTTGATGGATTAAATTAAATTAAAATAAAAACATAAGGAAAAAGGTGTGGTTATCATCTTCTACCCCAAAATCACACTTGAAAGCTTCCATGAAAATAAAGCTAGGGTTTGGCCAAGCTTTAAAATCCAACCGATAAGTGATTTTCGTTCCGTTTTTAATAATTTTTATGTTTTTGAGATTGTTGCAACTAGATCCAGCTAGCCTGTACCTTCGATTTTGAAACTGTTAAAGATTTTGAAAGTTTACATTGATAAAACTTGTGATTTTTTATTTTAAATGATGAATTTAAGATAGTAATTGTTATTTAAAAGTATTTTATTAAGTAATTTTTGATGAATTTTCCGATTAGGGACTAAATTATTGAAATAATATAAATACAAGGGTTTGTTGTGAAATTATTGCAAAAATGGGATGTATCGAATGCCATGAATATTCGGATAGCTTGGATTTGTATTAAAAATGGTTAATTTGTATGTTTGGGCTCAGAACTAAATTGAATAAAAATAAAATTTTAGGGGTAATTTTGTAAAACTTTCAAAATGACTAAATTGCATGAAATGAATTGTTTTATTGTCTAAATTAATATATTGAATGAAATTATTAATTTAGATCAAGGTCAAGTGGAAAATTGAGGAAAATGGAAAATTTCCAATGTAACGGGCCAAATCTGCCTAGGCCCAATAACAACAACCAAACCCTAATGGCCCATTAAACTAGACCAAACCCAAACCAATTGCCCCAAACCCAACAGGCCCAATTACCCAATAGTCAAACCTAATTACCCAATTACCCAATAGGGTTTCAGAAAAGCTGAAACCCTAGCCTCCACCGAACCTGCTCCCTGCACCACCGGCCACCGTCAGAGTCACCTCGCCACTTGCACCGAGCCACCTGCAAACATTAAGCTAGAATAGACAGAAAGCAAGAGAAGGGGGCTATAAAACCCGATTGCATTCATTTGTAAAAGGACCTTCTTTTTTTTTTTTTTACTTTTTTCGATCATCAATATAAACAGAGGGATTTTTCTTTTCAATCAAAACAGTACCAAAAAAAGTTCAAACACCAACAGAATCAGAGAAGTAAGAAAGCATTGAAAACGCTAAAAACCAACTAAAAAAAATCAAATCGGAGACTAACAAAGGTGATTATTTTTTTATATTTTCTAAGCCTTTTCTTTTCGTTTCTGCTTTTTTGACGCATATATATATATATATATATATATATATATATACACACACACATATTGTTATTATTTCTCTAAAACAAATTTTTTAAAAATAATATAACTTTTACCATTTCCGGCCACCGCGGCGGCGTCGACTATGGGGAACGGCGGTCCGGCGGTCGGAAATCTCACCACCCCCTACTCCTGCAGAGAAAACAAAAAAGGCTAAGAGTTTTTAAAAAAAAAAAGGCTGCTGAAAATGAAATTTTAGCTTGATTTTTTTACTTATATACACATTACAAAACGACGTCGTTTTGGTCATTGCCCTTAAACACCAAAACGACGTCGTTTGGCCAAGAATCCGCGCGCGCGACCCGAGCTGACCAGAGGATCCGCGCGTTTTCGTTGATTGGGCTAATTTTCCTTTTGGCCCTTCCGCGTTTTCAATTTTTTTTAAATAAGACTTTCTTTTTATTTTAATTTCGCCCGGAAGTTTTGTGTAGCTTTAAATTTAATCCTCATTTAAACGCTGCGTTTAATGGATCGGGTAAATTGCATTTTTAGTCCTCTGCTATTTTGCGCGCGCTTCAGTTTAATCCCTCTATTATTTATTTTACATAATTTGTCCCTTTTATTTGCTTTATCATTCAATTTAGCCCGTTTTTTCATTATTTTGCAATTATTACTATTATTTAATATTTTTATTTTACTACTGTAATTATTTATTATTATTGTTATTATTTCATTATTACTATACTATACAATTATTATTAGTATTATTATTCTTATTTTTATTAATATCACCATTATTCTATTTATTTAACTATTATCACTACTATTATTTTATTTACATTATGATTGTTATTACTATTATTACATTATTATTTTGTATATATTATATATTATTATTACTATTATCATTATTTTATTATCACTATTACATTATATTTATTTACTTATTTATATTTTGTTTTTTTACTATTGCTTTGCTAATTATTATCTTTATTATATTTATTATTACTATCATTTCTATTATTTTTTTGTAACCATGCTATTATTATTGTTACTATTATTATTATTACTATTATTATATTATTACTATTATTATTATTTTGTATGTTATCATTCTTTATTTTATTATTATCATTATTGTTTTATTTTTACTAATTTTACTATTGTGGTTATTATTAATATATTATTCTTTATTTCATTATTTTCTATCATTATTATTATCGCTATTATTACTATTCTCATTATTATCATTTTCACTATTATTTCTAATGTTTATTATTATTTTCTACTGTTATTATTATTATTATTATCATCAATATTATTAATATTTTCGCCAATTTTACCATTAGTATTCCTTTCACTACTATCATTATATTCCTATCTATATTTATTTTCTTAGTTTTATATTATATTATTAAATAAAATACATTCAGTAAAATTAGTATATTCCATCTAAAGGTGTTTAAAATAAGACAATGTTTTGTATTTAGAAATTCGGGAAATAGTGCCCTAACGTGCTGGGTTTCGATTTTCCGTTTGACTAAATAACTAAACATCCTTTTAACAAACTTCGTAAATCATGAGATGACTTTGATTACGAGAGATTAAAATATCGTGTCCTAACGTGCTGGATGTGATGTTTATATCCTTTCGGAACAAAGAAATCTCAAATCTTAACTCAAACACCTATATTTATTTTCTTAGTTTAACACTGTTAACAAAAATACATTTTGCAAAATCACTATATTTCATCCAAAGGTTTTTAAATAAGGCAATGTTGGTGTTTAGAAATTCGGGGAATAGTGCCCTAACGTGCTGGGTTTCGATTTCCCGTTTGACTAAATAACTAAACATCTTTTTAATAAATTTCGTAAATCATGAGATAACTTTGATTACGAGGTTTTAAAATATCATGTCCTAACGTGCTGAACGTGATGTTTGTATCCTCTTGGAACAAAGAAATCTCAAGTTTTAGCCCAAATTATCCAAACATTTTCTAAAGGATCTGTGTTTTAAAATCTTTTCAAATTTTCGACATTAAGACATTGACTAATCAATTTGGTACCAATTTTGGGCGTGACGAGGGTGCTAACCCTTCCTCGCACGTAACCGACTCCCGAACCCATTTTCTCAAATTTCGTAGACCAAAAAAACACCGTTTTAGTAAATCAAAATGTTTTATTAAAACAAAGGTGATCCGATCACACCTAATAAAGATCGGTGGCGACTCCTGTCTTTTACGTTTTCAAAACCTAAAGTCGATTCACGTTTTTTCCAAAAAATGGTTACGACATCCAAAATGCCCCTGAATATTGGAATTTCTGCAATTTAACCAGGTAAGTTCGTAGGTTAAAATTTAATATTTATATTGAATTGATAAATGATATTATGTATTTATTTTATTTTTGAAAATGAAATATTGTTAAAGTTATAAATTTGAATTGAATATTCGAATTAAATGGAACGTGAGATTTGGGTACATTCGGCATTCGACAAATCGATGGCATTGGAGGAAAATGACAGAAAATTACCCAAGTAAACCGAGGTTCAGCATTTGTTGCGAACTTTCGTGTTTTCTTTCCGTTTAGCTCTCATGAGCTTCTGTTTAACTTATATGAGTTTCTATTCAACTCTATTGAGCTTCTGTTCAACTCTTATGAGTTTCTGTTCAGCTCTTCCGAGCTTTTGTTCAACTCTTATGAGTTTTCGTTCAGTTCTTATGAGTTTCTGTTTCAACTCATATGAGTTTCCGTTTAGCTCTTACAACTCCTGTTCAACCCTTATGAGTTTCTGTTTAGCTCTCATGAGCTTCTGTTTAGCCTTCGGGCTTCTGTTAACGATGTACTCAAATTCGTAAGTCATTCTTCGAATGGTAAAATATCGGGAGTTGTCATGGATGATATATGTTTATAAAGAAACGGTAAGAGAATTATATGTATTATGATATGTACATATGTGAATATCTTTGATATGTTGACACAAGGAAATTATGTAAGTGAGACGAGTAATAAACTCAAGTGTAACATGTTGAGAAAATAAGTTTATCAATATTAAATTTATATGAAATATGTTCAAGTATGCTAACAAGTGTTGTTGTTCGATGCTTAGGCAAGTGCCAAGCTATTGTTTAAATGGTAATATGTTTACTATATATGATGCATTGAAAGGGTAAGTACTCAAATGAAAATATGCTAGTGCTCATGAAAGAATGGTAAGGTTTAAGTTATGCAATTTCTTATGAAATGATTTATCATGTGATTAATTCGAAAAAGGTTATGTTTGAATGCACTAGCTTGTAACTATGGTTGAATGATGTGATTATGATTGGTGTGTTATGCATATGGAATTAGTGTGGAAAGTAAAGAAATGCAAATGAAAATAAAGAAATTTGGAAGAGTTAAAATTGTTTAAAATCTTACGTTGCTAGGAATAATATGTATAAGTGATATTGTAGATTTATTCACTTTGTGAGTTGTAACATCCCGAATTTGGGCTTAGTAGAATTGGGCCCATTAGACCTTGAGCGTAGAAGCATTTTAAAAGTTTTAAGAATATGAGAAGGGTAATATTGTAAATTGGACTTATTAGATAAGTGATTTTAGAAAGTTACGGGGTTCTATGAAGTTTCGGGTTCAAGTTGGGCCTTAGTGAAAGTTTGTGTTTAAGCCTATTAAGGAGATATAGCAAGAGGCATCAAAGCTTATGGAAATAAGTGAGTAAATTGTTAACATAAATGAACTATTGGTAAAGAGGTTATGGCATCAAGTGGAGAGCATGGAGGGAAGGGGTTCAAATTTAATCTTTTGCAAATTTTGGATTTATTTTTATGTGTTCTTCCAAGTGTCATCCATGACATCATTAAAGGAATGAAATAAAAGAAAAATGAAATGATGACTAAAAAGATAAGGTAAGGAGGAAAACAAGGAAAAAGAAATAAAAGAATAATAATAATGATAGAATTTGAAATAATGGAGTAGGTGAGAAAAAAAGGAATGATGGAGAGTGAATTAGGGAGCATGTTGGTTTTTTTTTTTTTTTAAAGTTTTGGGTTGGTAAATTTTGGCTTATTTGCAAAGGCATGGACGGTTGAGGTGAAGGAGAGGGTAGCTAAATTTGTTTTAGTCATTTGGTAGGATTTTTGGTGCTTGATAGGCCTCATTTTCTTTTGGCATCCTTTTGTGTTCTTTTCTCCAACTTCTCCTATCATTGCCACAACTTCAAGTCAATACCGAACCTCTCAATCCATAATCACTCCTTCATAAATTCTTTCTCATTTGGGTAGACACTCTTTTCTTCGATTAAATCGTGTTCTAAGTGGATGGCCGTGTATCATTCTAGCCATAAGTCAAGTGGGGGAAATCGGATCCAATATTAATAAGGTAAGGAGTTCTTATGGATTATTGATATTATTCAATATTCGATTGGTTGCTAACGGAGTAATAATTTGAAATAATCGACTATATGTTTTAGGGACAAATCACTCGATATATTCTACCTTCGGACATAGTGGTAAGTGATTCAAGTGTGAGTGATACGAAATCTTTTGGAAATCCGAGGCTAACTTTTGGTTGGTATTGTTCTAGGGGCAACGAAGAGTGGTTCTTAGGGAATCCTAATCAAGGTGTGTAATCTCATACCCTTCCAAATACATGTTTGAAATGGAATGTAATCTCACACTTCTTTGAAATTTTACATGAATGTTCTGTGATTTGGTTGAAATACCAAAGAAAACCGGAAATCGGCATCTATGACCACTCGGGCGTACATATGTTCGTAGTGGTAACCATACTTTGCAATAAAACAGTTTTGGTTAGCAGCAGTGACATGATTTTGAAAACTCACCAAAAATAGTTCAAATTGAATTAGAAAGTGAAGGAAATATGAATTGAAAGATAATTGAGTCTATTTTCTTATAAAAGAAACAGAGCAAGAAAAGGATTAGTATATTTTGAGGTTTTTAGATTTTTGTGAGACTAGTTCAGAGTGATTTCGAGATCCCCTGTTCTGACTTGGAAAAATCACTATAAATTGTAGAAAAATAATTACGGGACATGGTCTATATTATTAGAATCCTTATTGAGTCTATTTTTATTTGGATCAAACAAAACCAGTATTTGAGTTCTGTAAAATAAGATATCTGAGATTTTGTGAAGAGAGGGCAGAACTGTCAAACAGTGAAACAAGGGATACTTTGAAGAATAAACTGTACTAATTGGCTAAGCAAAAAATTCTGGAAAAATTATAGTAAGAAGTTATATGAGTCTAGTTTCAGGGAAAATTTACGGATCTAAATTTTGAGTTTCCCAACTCGAGTTATAGTCAATTTAGTCAGTACGACGCAGATGGACAGTTTTGATTTTAATGCCCCAAATTAGTAATTAAGCCTAGGTTGCGAAAATTACCATCATACCCTTAGAAGGTAAATTACCGAATTACCCTTAGTGGGTACGATTACTGAATTATGAAAATGCCCTTATGGGCCAAATTATAAAAATGCCCCTAATGGGCTGAATTACGAAATGTCCTTATGGACCGAATTACGAAAATACCCTTAATGGGTCAATTTGATAAATTGCTATATGGGCCAACTTGATAATTGCTATATGGGCCAACTTGATAAATTGCTATATGGCCAACTTGATAAATTGCTATATGGGCCCAACTTGATAATTTGCTATATGGGCCAACTTGATAAATTGTTATATGGGCCAATTTGATAATTTGCTATATGGGCAAATTTGAAAAAAAAAACTGCTAGATCGATATATGGGCCAAAAACTGCTAGATCGATATATCGGCCTTTTGTTAAAATTCATCATGTGAATGTATTGTTATGTTTTATATATATACATGATTGCATGGGTTGGGAAAATTGATGAAGAGAAGAAAGGCCTGTTGCCAAAATCTAGTTCGCGTGGCTCTGCCACAATCTAGTTCGAGTGGCTCTGCCACAATCTAGTTCGGTGGTTTAACCATAATTTTTAAAATGGCTTTATGCCTGCGATTGGTGTGTTGGCGGGGTGGGTTGACTTGATCCCCACAGGTGTGATGGTTGGTACGGGTGGTGTGTAGCGGATGGAAATTAGGCATGGTTGGGAATTGCATATCACATGCATTTTTATATTTGATTTATATAATGCACATTTGTAAATGGGCTCAAGCCCAAATATATGTTTATATGGTTATGGCCCAGTAGACACGGTAAGTGGGTTACACACTGAGTTCTAAGTAACTCACCCCGTTTTCTTACCCTTCTCAAGTAATGACAATTGATGGAGGCTTGGGCCGAGGATGACTTCGTGTGGAGGCCATACTACGAATGATGAGTTATAAAAACTTTGAACTTCTTTTAAGTATTTTTTTTATCTAAGTACTATTTCAATTGCGATGTAATAAGGCCTCTGGTATTATTTTTATGGATTTTTATTCGTGGATGGATTTTAATATGTTTTAGTTACTTAAATGGGGCTGTTTAATTCTTATAAATGTTTTCTTAAACTTACGTATAAAAATGGTTTTTCTTAAATATCACTTACTCGTAAAATTCCCGTGAAAACTCTTTTATAAATTTTTTTCAACCAATTATTTAAGTTTTTAACCAATTATTTCTCTGAAAATCAAATTGTAAACTCTCATGTTTTAAAGTCATGGTTTTCAAATAAATCTCGATTTTTGATAAACTCCGTCTTCAAAATCGTTTTAAAAAATTATTTTCATTAAAAGCATTGATGACTGGACGTAAGTTCGAATTGTGTGGCATGCCAAGTCTGGTCTTAACGCATAGGCCGGGTTTGGGGTGTTACATGAGTTGTGGAATATAACTTTATGAGTATTGTGGTATAAATATTAGATTATTTTTTATATGTATAAATTTCATATTTGAAATGAATTGATATGATTAAAGTATATATGAACTTACTAAGCATTCATTGCTTATGTATTTGTTTTTCTTTATTTTTCAGATTATCGGAAGCTCGATTGGGTTGGAAGCTTATCAGAGTTATATCACACTATTCTTCGGTTCTATCGCTACTTTCGAATGGTTTGATTTTGGTTATAATGGTATGTATAGGTATTTTGTCTAATTATGGCTTGTTGATATGTATAATGTTGATTGTAGATTGACACAAAATTGGGTGAGAAATATGGCTTGTAAAATAGCTTATTTTCGTCCACACAGGTGTGTGTCTCAACCGTGTGTGTGACACACGGCCAGGTGACACGGCCGTGTGACCCCTGTATCTTAAATTTGCACAAAACAAAATGCTCACACGGGCATGTGACTTGGTCGTGTGACCCAAGTCAGTATACTCACACGGGCACGAACACGGGCTGAGACACGGCCGTGTGTTCCTATTTTGAATGCCCACATGGCCTGAGACACAGACGTGTCTCCAGACCGTGTGAGTCACACGGCCTGGCCACACTGCCATGTGACCCCTACAGTGTTGAAAATTTTAAATATTTCTAAAAAAAAAATTTGAGTTTTCGACTTAGTCCCTATTTGTTTCTAATGCGTAATTTGGGCCTCGAGGGCTCGTTTAACGGAAAATATGTATGATTTTGATTGGTTTCTAATATGAATGTTAGATGAAATAAAATGTATGATAATTAATTTGTAAACTCCGGTAATACTTTGTAACCCTGTTCCGACGACGGATTCGGGTTAGGGGTGTTACACCATGCACGATGAGCTTGGTGAAGATCATACAATGCCTTGTTCAACCTGCAAACAAGCCTCTGTCCATTGTTACCTGGCACTTTAAACTTGTAACAACCCAATTACGACCCTAATTGGAACGGTGGTTTCGGGACCACGAATCCGGGTTAGATAGATATTTTTATATTTAAATCGATGCCTATGATGTGTGTTTGAGTATGTCCTAAAATATGGTAGGTTAATTTGTTTGATTGGATGCTTAATTTTGGGTGAGGGATTAAATTGCATAAGTGGTAAAGTAGCTAATTATTAAATAGGGTGATTGAATTGAATTGTTTTCTTTTATCATGGGGATTTAAATTGCAAATTTTTCCCTTGTTGGAGAAGAGATGGACGGCATTGGCTTGAAATAGATAGTGGGAGGTGTTTAAATTATTATATATGATGATAGTGGAATGAAATAATATTATAATATTATGATATCATTAAAATAAGTAAAAGAAAAAGAAAACACCATCATCTTCATCACTTGATACCAAAAATAAAAGAGAAAAGAAGGGATTTAAGCTCTCTCCATTTTCGGCACTTGCATGTTCAAATAAGGTTAGCAATTAAACTTAGTTTTTGTTAATTTTAACATTTTTGAGGTTGTTTTCATGTATATTAACTAGCCCATATTCGAATTTTTGTTTTGGTTGTATATTTCGAATGTGACCATGGATAGAAATTGGGTGGTTGTGTGATTAATGGTAGTACATGTTATTATTAAGCTAGATTAATAAGATTTTCTTTAGAACTTTTGATGGATTTTGGTATAAGGATGATTTTGTAAAAAGAAAATTTTTGAATGGATTAAATAGCAAAATAAATGGAAGAAATGAGTTGATAGAAGAGTAATGAATATTCGGCCCTTGTTGGAGATGGTTAAATTCTTGATATTTTGTGTTTTAGGCTATATGGACTAAATTGTAAACAACGTAAATATTGGGGGTAAAAATGGCAATTTGTATAATTATGTATTGTGGATTAAATTGAATAGAAATGTATTTGAATGGGTTTAATTTGTAACTATTTAGATCAAGAACAAAGGGGAAAGGAATTGGATCGGGAAAAGGCCAAATTAAACGAGTAGCCGGGAAGCTTAACTTGTCGACTTTCGAGGTAAGTTTATAAGCAATTGAATTTAAACAAATAGTTATCATAATGAAATGTACGTTTTCAATTGAATTTTAGAAATTAAATTCTCAATTGCCGAATGGGATATGGCAATTTTAAATGTGTTAGTCGAATGTGATATTATCATGTACATGTATTTATATATATAAATCTCTTGATTAGTTGAAATAAGTATAATGATATATATTTTGCCGAATGTGACATAGTATGGGATTAAATATATGTACCAGCCGAATGTGTATTGAATTATGCATGGAATTGACATACTTGAGTTGAATGAATGCTTATGAATTTAGTAGAGGTTTAAATGTGGACCTTGAAATAGGGAATAGTGATGATCGAATATTTAATTATGTGTACATAAGAGTGTGGCCGATTGTGAAAGTAAATCATGGGAAGAAAAGTTTGTCTAGAATATATATATAAGTATGTTATATGTACAAAATGTGAATGTATATATATGTTATGTGCAAGAGGAGGAAATCAGATAATAAGGGGCACTATGTGTGCAAATTTATTCACCGAGCACTGTGTGTGCGAAATCGGTCGAATGACACTGTGTGTGAGGAAATTTTGTAACGGCACTAAGTGTGCGATACGTTACGTGAGATGCACTATGTGTGCGAATTTATTCACCGAGCACTGTGTGTGCGAAATCGGTCGAATGGCACAGTGTGTGCGGAAATTATGTAATGGCACTAAGTGTGCGATACATTACTAATAAATGGCATCAAGTGTACCCTTTTACAAGTAACGGCACTAAGTGTGCGATACGTTACGTGAGATGCACTATGTGTGCGGGTTATCGGATTTTCTCAAGGACGGGAACACTTAGTAGAGGTAATCGAAAGTGTCAGGTATGTACGTAATGCATGATAGTTTATTCTCTTGGTGCAAATTAGGTAAGTTATTTCGATATGGATACGGAATATGTGAATATTCAGTTTCTGGAAATTTAATGAGTATGATTTTGATGAATGGTAACCCATTATGTGTACTGATGTTACAGCTTATTTGATAATTAAGTTGAAACAAAAAAAAAAAATTAATAAAATGCTTGGTTGTACATATTATCAATTGCTTATATCTTACTAAGCTATAATAGCTTACCGTATGTGTGTTTGTTTGAATATTGTATAGATCTTTGAAGTTGAAGCTAGAGCTCGGGAATCCTTGTCAAAGTCAAGCACACTATCAATCGTTTTGGTACCTTTTTGGAAACAAATTTAAAGTCTATGGCATGTATAGGCTAAACTATTATTTTGAGTATATATTTTGAATTGGATGTATATATTGCCATGCGGAAATAGCTTCACCTCTATCTTTTAATTGAGTGAACATGTTTGAGTCGATATGTATATAAATATGTATGTCTTTTGAAATTTCGGGTTGAATATTGCTTGATTTAGATAGATGTGTTTCATAAGATAATGAATGGTATATTAATATGTGAAATGGTTGGTTTTGGTTCACTTTGAGTAGTGAAAATGTTAAGGTAAACTGGCCTTATGAATAATTTAAATGGAAGTGCATTTGAAGGTATGATGTGTATGTGATTTAAAAATTAGGAGATAGATAAAATATATACATGAATCGTATATGTTATTTAATTATTGATTTTGAATTACAATGTGCTTGAATATATTTGTTTTGTGAACCTATGTGTTATAATGTATGCCATACTTTTATAAAGATGAGGTATTAAAGGTTCCTTGTATAAACGAATTGGTAGTTAATTTAATTGTTTAGAGTTCGTGTTCTAACTATGGTATTGAGAAAGCGAAATAATTGTATTAGTTAGTTGGTAGCATATGCGGCTTCTAGATATAGATTATATGAGGTTATGGAAGTAATGCATGAACATGGTGCCGGTATATGAATTAGTATGTATGATTTTTCGTGAATGTTTGATAATGATTCAAATTGAATTAGTTATATAAATAGCTTGTGTGGATATAACTAGTAAATAGTAATGTCGCATATAATTTCTGTTTTAGTAAATATTTGCATATCATTGAAAAAAAAATTCTATAAATGCCGTGTGATTACATGATGATATTTACTATGTTTTAATTAATTATATGATAGTTTATATGTTGTGTTTGGGTTGAGTAATGCCTCGTAACCTTACTCTGGCGACGGAAATAGGTTAGGGGTGTTACAAAACTCAGGTGGTTGATCTATATATATCTCCTCAATCAAATTCCCATTGAGGAATGCATTATTGACATAAATTTGCCTTTACGAGCATCCATTCATGACGACAATTGCAAGTACAGTCCGCATGGCTGTTGCTCTAACCAATGGATTAAAGGTGTTTCGAAAATTAGATCCAGCATGTTGAAAAAACCCTTTAGCTACCATTCATGCTTTATACCTTTCTACAGTCCCATCAACTTTCTTTTCACCTTAAATAGCCACTTGCAGCCTATGGCCCTATGATCAGCAAGAAGTGAACAAAGGCTCCATGTGTTGTTGATGAGTGACCATATTAGTTGAACTAGTAGCCTCAACTATTGTAGCTTGTTGGCGTGTTTCAGCATCAAGAAGCATGGTGGTAACACCCTGAATATTGTAGGGTATCTACTTACTATTATGATTGTAATAACATATTCATACTCAAGTGACAACCCATTAAGAATTGTAGTGACATGTTCATGCTCGCTAATAACTTTTCCACAACTAGAAAGATTGTCACAATAACCCTTGACTTTCATTAAGAATTCTTTCATTGAAAGATCACCTTTGCACTGAGAATGCAAGGCCCTTCTATAAAACATCAATCGAGACGTAGTCATACTATCATACAAGTTAGCACAGATTTGAGCACTAGTACCCATACCATTAAGATGTAGAAGAACCCATTGACTCACCGATGATAAGAGCCATGAGACAAGATCGCTATCTTGTTGCTCAAATCGAGCAAATTCAAGATTCTCCTCAGGCGCACCATTTGCATCTGTAATTAGTTGAGGAAGAGGAACAATACGAGAATCAAGAAAGTGTTTAAGCTTATAAGTCTTGATGTCGCAGTAGGTAATTATTGTCATTTAGAATAATAACGATCTTCTTGGTGGAAAAGAATCGATTGTGAAAGACCCCATCACTAAGGTTGGAAGCCATCATTGGTGTAACAGACTAAAGAACAAACAACTAGATGAAAGAGCCATGAAAACCACATGCACTCAAAGAATTAACTCTAGAAGAAAATAGAGCTCTGATACCATGTTAAACTAATATAAAGAATGAAAATAACAAAGATTTTAAGAATCAAAGATGATCATTGAATTCATATAATATGTACAATAGTTGCTATTGCTTTTATACATGATAACAAAGTCTACTATCAACAGCTGACAACCTAATTGTCAGCTAACTAACAACTAACAAATTAACTAACTTAATCAGTTACTCTAACATTCATTTTAGTTGAAATTATATATTTGAGTTATTAAAAATTATAATATTTTAGGTTTGTATCTCATCATATACTAAGATTTTTCTAAATTTTATATAAAAAGACAAAATTATCCTCAAAATAATTTATATTCCTTTGTAAAAATAAAGAGTTTTTGGTAAATTTCTCAATGAGTTGAGCTCGGTTGATGGTGACACCAACTTAATAAGAATCTTAAATATTAGATAGATCATTTATATAATAATTAAGTTAACATTTGATATCGTACAAATAGAATATTTTAACTCCATAAGTAGATTTCAAATATTAACATTTTAAATGAAATGTAAGTTGCTAGAGTTGTTCATAGACTAGGTCGGGTCAAGCTTAAAGCATGATATTTACACACTTTATGCTTGTCCAAGCTCAATTCGACTTGAAAAACAGGCCTAAATTTTTAGTAAACTCATTTATATTTGTAAATAGTTAACTAAAGCCCATTTAAGGTTTGCTTATATTTTTTTTAAAAAAAAGTTAAAAAAATATTTATATGTTTTTATTTAATATTTAATAAATTTATATATTTTTCATTTATTAAAATTTTATATGTAGGCATGTTAACATTTTTTTAATATTAACATTATAGTATTATATATTACTATAAATTTAGTTTAAGTGTTATACATTATATGATATATATAACATAATATAATATATTATAAACATGCGAAATTAGGCCGAGCTCAAGCCTTGGACGTTTGAGTCCAAGCCGAACTTTTTAAACTGACCTAATTCTTTTTCTAGTCCTTTTTCGAGCCTAACATTGTTTTCAAACCCTGTCAAATTTTAGGGTAGACATTTAAACTTAGATGAATAACTCAATCCATGAACAATTCTATATAGGATCTTTTAAATATTATTTATAAAATTTAAAAGTTTTAGTGATAAAATATCAAATACTTTTTCTTAATATTGTTATTACTATTTTCAGTCAAAACTCCTATTCAATCAAAACTTGTTGGATCATCCGATTTTGGGCCCCCAATGAATGGATAAATCTATGACGTGAGGAACTAGAAGAGATAAATCTATAATTATTTCTTTATACGAGAGAAAGTTCGTAACTAACGATAAATCTATAAATTTATCCAAATCTATGAGTAAAACTAACAGGTACTTCCTATATATTTTTAAGAAATGGATAACTATTAATTTATGTATGTGAGTTTAAAAAGTATATTAGTCATATTTATTAAAATTTTATTTATTTATACTATTAAAAATTAATGTGATTGACGAAATAATTAGACAGCAGTATATAATATACCATGTGTACATCATGTTAACATATATGAACCGATGTTTAATAATAAAAATGGATAAACTTTTAACAAAATGATTAATTTACTTTTAAATTTAAGATATAAAAATTATTTTTTTTTTCAAGTAAACGGAATAAAAAGCAATACCACTCTTAGTACGAAGTGGTGCATACATAACCAAATGTGTAAACCTTCAACGACTTTAAGGGAAGAAAACATAAGTCAAGTTGGAAAACAAAGAAAAAAACTATTAGTTTCTGTTTGTAACAACAAAAACAATATACGAAAGCCACGCCGCTGATATCGCCTTGATGAAATCCCCATGTGAAAGATACCCCATACTTAACGCCATAAACAATGAAATTTCTCTTTTTTATTTAATTATCAATTTCATACCTTTACTTTATAAAAATTAAAAAGTTATTTTTTTACTTTAATCCTTTTATTTTATGAAAATTTTAAAAAATTTAATCTTATTGTCTGTAAGCACATAAGGACTAAAAATTTGGATTCACTTTTTAGTTTCTATAAAACGGGAGAATCGAATTCTGACAAATTATAGTAAAATAATTAATTTTTTAGTTCTTATAAAATAAAGGGATGAAATTCGTGATTAAACTTTTTTTTTTTTATAATTACACTTTTTTTGCCTATAAATATCAGCATTATTCTACTTCATTTTCCTTCCATTATAAGATTATTTTTTTAAGATTTAAAAAGAGTTTTTGAGGGGAAAAAAAGAAGAAGAAGAAGAAATGGCAGATTCTTCACGAAGTTCATTGATTCTTCTATTTTCTATGCTTCTTTTAATTACTCTATCCCATATGACTGAGGTACGTACCGAGGAGGAAATTTCATTTTTAGACTTTTTTTTCCAATTTGCTCATTAATTACTTTTTTTTTTCTTTTTCATTTCATTAATTTGAAAATTTCTTTGCAGGCTTCTGGTAGTGCTAAGCTTCGTCCTTCAGGTAAACCATATATATTCTTTCCCTCCAATTTCCTATGCACATATACTCTAGAAGCTTTGCTTGTGGAGAAAACTTTGAATTCTCGTATATTATTGTTGAGAAGAGATCGATTTCTTTTAGAGAAAATTTGGAAATGTCGTCTGAGTTTTGTCTTCAAATTCTTCTTGTCTGATAAGGTGGTAGGTTAAAAAAATTAAACGGTAGCATCTTGTGGGGTTGGATTGTACGTGGTTCATGGAAATATAAATATTTACGTTAGTAAGACTTGAATCCATGCTCTTATATAGTATTGTTGGGCATCTATGTGCTTATAAAGAAAATGAAAATGTGCACATTTACCCTAGGGTTTGTTAAATTGTAGCATGTATGCCCAATAATGTCCATATAAGTGTATGAGTTCAAACCCTACCAAGTATAAATATTCATTCGGGTTTTTACACTATTGAACTTGACATCTCTTTATGCAACTACAAGTACATGAACTCTCCATAGAGTTAAGAGACAAAACTCCAACTGAAGGTAATATCGATCTATTGAGAGGTTCATCAACTCTTGACAAATGATACTTCATTCAAAAATTTTTCTAGAAGAATCATTTCACATCTAGGATTAACTTAAAATGTCAATCTTTTATTCAAATGATTATTATCTTATGCTTATTCAAACGGGTAAAAAATCAGAATACTTATCATTTAACTAGTATCATAAAAAGAAAAAGATTGATAACTTAAGGCATAATAATACATTTTAAAAAGAACTGAAGTTGACAATTAATCTTTGAAAAAGAATTATTGTTTTTTTAACAAATTATTGACTAAAAGGTTAATTTTTTTCAATATGGAAGCTTGAATTTTTATTTTTAAATATTTTTATAATTATTAAATTATTTATTAACGTGGTATGCAAGACGTAAGTAGACTGTCCAAGCAAACATTGTAAAAAAAATTTAATGTTTTAGTATTTAACTTAAAAGTAATAATAAGGATTACACTAACAAAAAGATGTAAATATTGAAAATTAAATTCATTGTTATATGATTTATTTAAAATACAAAATTGACTTTGGTTTAAGTTTTATCCATTTGATGAGATGAAATTACGTATGCATGGATGGATAGATTGCAAGCCAAGATGCAGTTACCGATGCTCGGCGACGTCGCATAAGAAGCCATGCATGTTCTTTTGTTTAAAATGCTGTTCTAAGTGCCTATGTGTGCCGCCTGGTACTTATGGCAACAAGCAAATTTGCCCTTGTTATAACAATTGGAAGACCAAAGACGGAGGTCCCAAATGCCCTTGACAATTTCCCATTTTTCTTAATTTTTTTGTATTATTGTTGTCTTAAATAAGGTTACTTCAATTAAGAATTATTTGATGTACTTTCATTGTATTTTTAGTCTAGGGTATAGATTCCTAAAAAAAGTGAATCTTATCCATCTATTGGAAGTTTTTGGCTCTATCACTGTATTTTTCTTTCAATTTTTTGAATTAGGGAAGGGGCATCATATTATTTAGATTTTGTTTTGTTTTTTCTTTAAAATACTCATTTTTTGGGGTAAAAATATTTTTCAGTCCTTTTCGATTTCGAAATTGAGCATGGTCTCTTTTAGAAAATATTGGAGCAATTTAATCTCTGTCGATTCCGAAAGTGAGCAATTAAAGATAATTAAGCACGACGTTAATATCTTGCATCATTTATACATAATTTTGATTGATATAATAACAAATTTAACCTTTGATATTTACATATTTTATTATTTTGACATTAATTCTAATACATTCAATAAATCCAACCTCAACATTTACACTAGTGTTATAAGAAAAATTTGTTAAATTAGAACCAAATCGACAGAATGTATAAACTTTGAGATCTAAATTTATTATATTAATAAAATCATATAAGGTCGATGGAAAACAATAATTTCATAATTAATTGTTATTAGTTGCCCGTTTTCAAAATTGACAGAGATTATATTGTTTTGATTTTTTTAAAGAGATCAATTTGCTCAATTTTGAAATTGAGAAGATTGAAGTGACGTTTTTATTTTTATATATATGCATTATATATATATATATATATATATATATATATATATATATTTGTATACTGTCATAGCTATTGAGGGTTGAAATCAATTTCATTTTTCGACTCTATCGACAGATTTATAGTGGTTGGTAAATTGTAAGTGTCGTAACCATTTTTTGATGAAACAGTGAACGACGCGGTCGACTCGATTTTTGAAAACGAAAAGGAAGGGAGTCGCCACCGATCTTTATTAGGGTGTGATCGGATCACCTTTGTTTTAATAAAACGTCTCGATTTATTAAAACGATGCTTTTGGTCTACGAAAATTTGAGAAAAAAGGGGTCCGGAAGTCAATTACGTGCGAGGAAGGATTAGCACCCCCGACACGCCCGAAATCGGTACCAAACTGGTTGATCGATGTCCTAATGTTGAAAACTTTGAAATGATTTGGAGATAGATACTTCTTATTTCTAAGACTTGAAGGAATTGGAAGGGACGTTAAGGCTCTCTTATTTTCGAAGAGACGAAGTATCACATCCAGTAAGTTAGGTCGCGATACTTAAGACTCCCGAAATTAAGCTTGCCTTTTAAAACTCGATTTTTATTTTTGAAGAGGATCTCCGGTCATTTGTCTAACGAGGAATCAAAACCCAGTAAGTTAGGGCTCGTCTTCTCGAAGGCCCAAATTAAGAATATTGCCTCTATTTTAAAAAACTCATCCGAAGCATCTAGATGTCGAGTCCAGTAAGTTAGGGCGCGACATTTCGAATATTCGAGATTAAGTGTTTTGTTTAATATTTAAATCGTGATTTCAAAAGGGACAACCCGTTGCTTAGCTTTAAACGAGAAGAAACCGGAACCCAGTAAGTTAGGGCTCGATTGGCTCGAATTGCTAATACGGAATGTCGGTAAAAAACTTGGATTTGTGATTTTTTGAAAAGGATTTTCCGTCGTTTAGCTTAAACGAGAAAAATCAGAACCCAGTAAGTTAGGGCTCGATTCGCTCGAATTGCTAATGCGGAATATTGACTGTTATAAAAACTGAGGCATCGGGAAAGATTAGTGCGACGAGCGACGAGGTTATTGATAGTAACAGCAAAGGAAAAATAATAATATAAGTAGTGGTGAAATGAAAGTATTATGATAATAGTAGTATATTAACTATTAATAGAAAATAATGGTAATAATGATGATATATGAAAATAATGATGGCAGTTGACGAATGAAATAGTGTATATAGAATAAGTAAACAAAACCATATATATAAATAATAATATGATAATAATAATGATACTATAATGATAAGAATAATAATGAGGATAACAAACGATAATAATGCGATGTAGTAGTGATATTTAAAGATAGAATAAATAATACTAGGCAAGATAATAATATCGTAATAATATTATTAAAATAAAGTGGTAAATAACGACATATATAATAATATTGAAAATAATAGTAATAAACATAATGGTTATAATTTTTTTTAAGAAATAAGTATAGTAATGGTAATGATATTTAATAAAAATAATAGTCGTGAATAATAGTATAATACTAGTAATACTAATAAAATAAATAGATAAAATAATAACCTAATCTAAGCACATAAAATGTACACATATGTAGAATATAATAAAATAATAATAGTAATACCAATAACAATAATATAATGTGGTAATAATAAAATGATAATAATAATAATGATAAATGATAAGGTAATAATAATAATAAGAAAATTAATTAGTAGCAATGATGGTAAAATTACAAAATAATCGAATATGGGTTCAATTGCATTAAAAATGAAAGTTTCGGGTCAAAATGTAAATAAAACAGTGGTTCGGGGGCTAGAAAAACACGCGCAATAAAGGTGGGGGACTGAAGATGCAATTTTCCCGCTCTGTTAAACGCAGCGTTCGAACGGGGGTTAAATTGAAAACTGCGAGAAATTTTGGGGCAAAAATAAAAAGATAAAAAAACCTGATTGTTGGATTCTAGAAAAGCAGAAGGACCAAGTAGGTAATTAGCCCACTTAATGAAAACACGCGGATCCCTCAGTCGGGTCGGGTCGACGCGCGGGTTATAGGGGCTAAACGACGTCGTTTTGGGTTAAAGGCCAGTCCCCAAAACGGCGTCGTTTCAGGGGGCTATAAAAGGCCCAAAATTCTGAAAAATAATTCATTTGAGCTGTGTGTTTGAAAAAAAAAGGCTTGGTTCTCTCCTTTTCTCTCTGCAGGAATGAGAGGAAGGATCACCGGGGGAACTCCGGTCCGACGTTCCGGCGACGCGCAAGGTAAAAAATTTATATTTTCTTTCTCCCTTTTTTTAGATATGTATATATATATATATATATATATATGCATATATATGCTTACAAATGAACCAAAAACGAAAAGGAGGGACCTCAAAAAAAATCACCTTTCCTAGCCTCCGATTTCGATTTCGATTTTTTAGTGGTTTTTAGCGTTTCTGCCTTCTTACTGTTTCTGGATCTGCTTGTGGATCTCTTTGTTTGTATTTGAAGATTTTTTTATATTTAGAATCTCTCTCTTTTGATTGATATCCGAAAAAAAAAATCGTCCTCCCGTCTTTTGAAATACAAATCGGCTTTTATAGCCTTGTTTTTTTACAACTTGGACTCGGTCATGTCCTTTCCTGTTTAATGTTTGCAGGCGAATGGCACAAGTGGCTGGCGGTGGAGGTGCTGTTCTGACAATGGCGGTGGATGGGACACGAACGGACAGGGGTCAGAAGCGGCGCAAGAACTAGGCAGACTTTTAGGGTTTTTTTGTTTTTTCTATTTTCTGATTTTGTGGCTAGACTAGGTTTGGGCTTGAGATTGGGTTTGGGTTGCTGTTCTTGGGCTTAGAGTATGGGTAGATTTAGGTTGGGTTTAGATGTTTTTGGGCTTGGGTTTGGTGTATGGGTTTGGGTTGCTGTTTGGTGTATGGGTATTGGTTTTGGGCTGAAGCGGGCCCGGGCAATTTTGGGCTGGTACAGCAAGCACATGACGCCATGGGCTAGCTGGTACCTTAATCCAAGCCTTGCCATAAGCTTGCTTTTCAGTAACATGGAACCATGCGTTCGCTCTTTGGTGACCATAACTTATGCTTATTCATGCATTTCGAAGCACTCTCGCCTTATCGATCCATCAAATTTTTTGAGAAAGAAAAAAAAAAAACCAATTGAGGGTTGAATCTCAACCCCAAAAATAGCATTCATTCATTTGTATTTCTTTTAATCTATCAATGCAAACAAATAGTAGGTTAAAAATCAATATAACCTTATCGAATAACATGGACACATGTATTAATGTCATTTGTCATCTATAAACCAATTATACCATCATTCAAAAGGACAATTTTACCACCAAACAAAAGCAATAAAGTTTCCATCCAAGTAAGGTTAAATAAAAAATGACATTATAAATTAATTACTTTTAAGATAAGATAGGCTCAAATATTAAAAACTTCCCTGAAATTTACTATCAGAAAATTTATTAGATTCGTTTGAGTTCGAAACCAAGGATAATAAGAATAATATAGCAAAACCGAAGGAGAAAGCTTCAATTTCAATTAAGCAGTTTGTTTTGTTTAATAGTAAAGGTAGTAGATTTATGCATAAGTTGGTGATAAAGAGGAGAAAGTTGGTTAGTTGAAATAACAAATTCTACAGTTAATCAGTTCTACAACTCAGCAAAAATGATGAGTCATCCTTTCTTAAATCTTATTATAGGAGCAATTCTAGAATATGCTAACATTCTTCTGGTTTTTTCTTCTTCAAAAAATTAACTGAGGATTTCATTCAGATCTGCAACTCCAATTTTTTTGCAGATTTGACTGAACACAAAAGGAGCAAGAGGTTTTGTCAGAATATCAGTTAGTTGTTCTTCTGAAAGAACAAAGTTAACAACCAGCTGACCACTTGAGACTTTCTCCCGAACAAAGTGAAGATCAATTTCCACATGTTTAACACGAGCATGATAGGTAGGATTGGTAGCCATTGAAATGGTGGAGGTGTCATCACACTAAACAGTAGGTTTTTCATGTAACAACCCGTTTTTTAGTGGTGTCGGAAACAGTGATTTCGGGGCCACTAAGTCCGACGAGTAAGTTCGTAAATATTATTATTTAATATTTACGAGTCAAATGTGATTTTTAAAAAAAGGTTTTTGATTTGATAATTTATGTTATATAAGTGATTTAGTAAGTTCAAGTGGTTTTAGAAAATAATGTATCGAAATCTTGTTTTTATAAATTGAGCCGTAAAAATTTTTATAAATATTTATGGAGTGTCATTAAGGTGGTATTAAAGTTTCGTTAAGAAATTTTAACGTTTCGATGGTTAATTAATTAAAAAGGATCAAATTTTAAAAAAAGTGCATTCCCCGTTACCGTAAATCGGACTCGTAAATATTTATTAAAAATATTTACGAAGTTAGTTGTGTAGTTAATTAGGTTTCGGTTAAGTGAATTTGCTTGAATTAAAAGTAATTAGGTATAATGACTAAATTGCATATAGGGTGAAAGTTAAATTATAGATTAAAGAATAATTAAAGGGATTAAATAAGCAATTATGCCATTAACATTAAACGAGGCTCCATAAGATTTAAAACATGTGTAAAATATATATATTATAATATTATAATATTAAAACTTAAATGTTAAGTGTATATATATTATATTTATATTATAATAATTAAATAAAAGAAAAAGAAAGACAGTAGAAACGAAACAGAAGGAAAAAAAAAAAAGGAAAGAAAGGAGAAAGCAAGTTAGGGTTTCAAAGTTTAAAGCTCAATTAGTTAGTCAATTTAATCCATTTTTTTGTAATTTTTATGTTTTTGGAATCTCGGTGTTAAATACTACTCGATCCATGTCAAAATTTTAAAAATTATTGAGTTTTTAAATGTTGTCTATGTTCAATAATTAGAGTATTAGGGACTAAATTGATAGATTTTTAAGTTAGAAATGAAAAAGGATTGAATTGTAGAATAAATTGTAAATTTTGAGTATTAGGGACTAAATTGTGAAAATTTTGAAATTTAGGGATTTAAGTGAAATTAAAGAGTTAAATCTAGTTTAAAGTAGAAATTGAATAAAAATATAGAATTGATTGTGAAGAAATAAAATTAGTCTCAGTTTAGGGGGCTAAATTGGAATTTAGGCAAATGTTGAATAATAATTGAAGTATTCAATGTGAAATTGAATTATATTGTATTGATGAATTTTAATTGTTTTAATTCCGTAGCTAACGTCGTACCGGAATCCTCGACTAAAAAGGGGAAAGATAAAGTCGACGTGGAATAGCTCGGAATTCCTGGTTTGTATTTCTATAATCCGAAACTAGTTATTAATTGTTATATTTTTATTTAATGCTTATGGTAAGTATTGAGGTGAGTATTTGGCACTTCGACATTGAATTGGATTGAAGTTGATTGAATGGTATAAATATTATGAATGTATTGATTATTTGAATTGAAATGAATATATATGTGCAAATATGATAATTGGATATTGATTGTATTTGAAAAGTGAAATTAAACCCTATTAACTGTACCGGGTTGAGTCGAATATAGATGACATGCCATAGGATTGGAAGAGTTTAGAGATTTCTTCGACTTCAAGTCGATGAGACACTGGGTGTCAATTTATTACTTCGGATTAATTCGATGAGGCACTGGGTGCCAATTTACTTCGGTTTAGCCAATGAGACACTGAGTGTCAAATTATTACTTCGAATTATCCGATGAGGCACTGGGTGCCAAACTGGTGTGTTTTGGTTGGATATGTGTATCCGTCCGAGTTTGAGTCTTGTTAATAGGGGTAAATGAATAATAAAGTTTATGATTGATATTGAAATGGCATGGTATGAGAAATGGAAGTGAAATAGTGAATTGAAAATAGAATGTGAAATATGTTGCAAATATATGGAATATATGAGTTATATGCTCATGAAATGAATATGGAATGGATAATGCAATTGTATAATGAAATGTGAAATAAATTGTGAAAAGCTATTTATATAGCAAATATGAGAATTGAGTAATTTGTGAAAGAAATGAAATATGATATGGTTGAAATAATAATTAAATATTAATATGTGTTTATATTTCTATCGTATATTTTTAATTTCTTATCTTTAAATATTCGGATTATAGAAATACCACTGAGTTTTACTCAGCGTACGGTTTTGTTTCCCATACGCAGGTTAGGTACTAAATTTTGATCGCCGATTCAGCATCCAACAGCTGTCCCGAACTCAAACGTGGTGATGTTTATCCTTTATGTCGGCATGTACCTAGGGTGTCTAAATAATAGTTATTTTATGGTTTGATTGTAAATGAGGTTATAAGTTTATTTTTGGTTGGTTTTATACATATAAATATGTGTTTGTTTTTGAAGCCATATTATAGCATGGTAAATTGAACTAAATCTATATAAGTGCATGTGAATTTAATTCTATGTTTAAGTGCTCATGAACTAGGCAAATTGATTTAGATTTGGTATGTTTATAATTTGGATTAAAATGGTGCTTTGATGACTTGTTTTGATGATATGAAATATTTGAAATTTCTGTCTGTTTGATCTGTAAACTCCGGTAATGCTCCGTAACTCGGTTCCGGCGAGGGATATAGGTTGGGGGTGTTACATTCCATCTAGCATGACTCTCAATTCGTGTAGAAGTTGCTGCACCCACACAAGTTCGGAGACAAAATTTGCCAAGCTACGATATTTTGCTTCGAATGTCGAGCGAGAGACTACTTGTTGCTTCTTGGAACACCAACTCACTATATTTCCTCCCCAAAAAATGCAATAACCAGAAGTGGATCGTCAATCCTCACGACATGAGGCCTAGTCTGCGTCAACAAAGCACTCTAAACTCATGACCCCAGATGTGCAAAAGTAAAGTCCATGAGTGGTTGTGCCTTTGAGATATCAGAGTATTCGTTTGGCAGCTTTCCAATGGATATCCCGTGGTGAATTCATGAATTGACTAACTTTATTTACGATATATGCAATATCAGTTCGTGCAAAACAGATATATTGAAGCGCACCAACAGCTTGTCGATATAGGTGAACATCGGTGAAAGAGTGTCCATCAGTAGCAGTAAGTTTGGGAGTGACAACCGTAGGAGTAGGTATCGAAGATGCATTATCCATGGATAACGTGTGCAATAAGTCACTAATATATTTCTTTTGACTAAGTAATATACCTTTGTGGAGTTGTGTAATTTTCATGCCAAGAAAAAATTGAGCCGATCCCATATCTTTTAAAGAAATTTGATGGTTCAAATGAGAAATTACTTCACCAATTTCAGTGGCACATGACCTAGTAACAATGGTGTCATCAACATATATCATTAGTATTGTTTGTGCTGTAGATATGTTATGAATATGTAATGAGTTGTCAGCTGTGAAGAAACAAAACAGAGTTGACTAGTGAGGTACCGATGTAATTTATCAAACCATACTCGAGGTGCTTTTTGAAGGCCATACAACGGTTTATTCAAATGACACACAAGAGGTTGTCCTTTATTAAAAATAATTTCAAACCCGAGAGGTTGTGTCATGTATATCTTCTCTTGTAAGTCCTTGTCATTGTTAATTTCAACTTGGCGTAGAGACCAACCTTCCTTCATAGCCAATGCAAGTACTGTTCAAATTGTGCAAGAGTGAACAACAGGGCTGTATGTTTCAGAATAATCATTACCTATCTTTTGTGAACATCATTTAGCAACCAATCAGACCTTATAACGAGCAACTGAACCATCTGGGTTTCATTTTACTCTGAAAAGCCATTTGCACCTGACTGCTTGTCGAGATGGTGGAAGAGTTGAGAGAGACCATGTTTGGTTTTTCGAGAGGGCACATAGCTCCTCCTCAACAGCATGACGCCACTCAGGAAATTTCATAGCTTCATGTATATTTTTGGGGTCTTCTGGAACACTTGAAGCTTCTGTTAGAAATGATTTTAGTTTAAAGATTCTAGCTTTCCCTCTAATCACCATGGGATGAGTGTTTTGTGGAGGGTGAGGGGGTAGGAGAGGTGAGTTGGAAGGTATCGAAGGTGGTGAATCTGGTTAATTAGAAGGCAAAAAGGCAGTAGTAGAGTAATCCGATGTGGTGGAACCATTGGTTTCTATATTTGGACAAGGTGAAAGTGTAAGGAATGGTTGAGATGATGTAGTAATTATAGTAAGCGGGGGAATGTGTGGTTTGAGGATGGAGTCAATATGGGAATGTGATTTGGGTAGGAATGGGGACTGTGGTTGACTAAAGGAAAATACATGTTCCTCAAATCGAATATGCCATGAAACATATACACGATCTATGGCATCTTAGCAGCGATATCCCTTGTGTTTTGGAGAGTATCCCAAGAACACACATGGAGCATAACAAAATTGCAGGTTGTGAGCATGATAAGCCTCAAGAATGAGAAACAGAGACACCCGAATGTACAAAGAAAGTTATAATCATGCTTCACGTGAAATAATGACTCATAAGGCGAAACACTTTTAAGAGCTTTAGTAAGGAGTCGATTCATAAGGAACACAGCTGTAGAAAATGCATCATTCTAATAGGATAAAGGCATTTGAGTATAAGCAAGTATAGATAAACCAACCTTCACAACTTGACAATGTTTGCGCTCCGCCAAATCGTTCTGTTCAGAGGTGTGCGGACAAGGGAGACGATGCTGAATACCATGCTCTTTAAGATACGGAAGAAAAGCACTGAATTCACCACCACCATCAATTTGTAGGACTTTGAGCTTAGATCCAAGATGGCGTTCAGCAAATTTATGAAATTCCACAAATGCAAGCTTGGCTTCAGACTTTTTCTTGAGGAAGAAAATTCAAGTGTACCTTGTATAGGCACCAACAAAAGTTACATAGTAATTGAAACCATTAGAGTAAACGGGAGAAGGTCCCTATAAATCAGTTGCCACAAGTTCTAACTTAACACCCCTGACACAAATCTGTTGCCGAAACAGGGTTATGGAGCATTACTAGAGTTTACAAATCAAACAGACAGAAAATGCAAACATTTCATATCATATAGCATTCATGTCAAAAACCAATCAAAATCATACATATTGTCCCTTACACGAGCCCTTGAGACCCAAATTACACATTAGAAACAAATCGGGACTAAATCGGAAACTTAAAAAAATTTTGGAAACATTTAAAATTTTCAACACTATAGGGGTCACACGGCCATGTGACTTACACGGTCAAGAGACATGCCCGTGTCTCAGGCCATGTGGACATTTGAATTAGGGACACACGACCGTGTCACAGTCCGTGCTGTGTAACTAACTGACTTGTGCCACACGGCCAAGCCAGACGCCTATGTGCTAGGCTGTGTGAGTATACTGACTTGCACTCTTTAAAAGATACAGGAGACACACTGCCGTGTCACCTGACACACGGCTGAGACACACGCCTGTGTCTCTGCCCATGTGGACGAAAATAGGTCATTTTACAAGCCATATTTCTCACCCAATTTGGTGTCAACCTATAATCAACATTATGCATATCAACAAGCCATAATTAGGCATCCAAAACAAGCCAAAATCAAGCTTTAAACATATAATATCTTCATATACAACCAATATGCCTTTAGGCACCTTAGATGACAGCTTATAACATGTGTATTCATGTATTCAATATATATTCATATGTATAACTAACTTATATGTATATTTGTACCCAATGTTTACCAAGCTAATTTGCATTATTTCAAACCAAGTCACTTACCTACCAAAACATACCATTTGATGCCAAAATGTATTTCAAATAGTAACATATTTAGATATATATATATATATATATATACCTTACATTTCAAGGTACCGATTCATGATCAATTCATCACATCCCAAAACACATATATATAAAATGCACATTTAACTAACATTTTACCTTTCACCATACAACCATAAACCAAACCACACATCAACTATATAAGGCAAATATGCACAAACCAAAATGTGCTAAAACAGACGCCAAATAAGTGGCAAATCTCAACAAAATACATATAGGCCAACATTAACCAGAATACCTATACATGCCATTATAACCAAAATCAAAACATCTGAAAGTACTGATAGAACTGATGGATAGTGTGATATAACTCCGACAAGCTTCCAACCCAATCGAGCTTCTGATAATCTGAAAAGTAAAGGAAAAAAACTACGTAAGTAATGAATGCTTAGTAAGCTCATATAAACTTTAATCATATCAATTTATTTCAAATATGAAATTTATACATATCAAGGATAATCCAATATCAATATCGCAAGATTCATGAAGCTATATTTGTAACACCCTCTACCCAATCTGTTGTCGGAATAAGGTACGAGGCATTACCGGAGTTTAAACAACCATTTTTCATTAAACTGAGTCAATTTACTATTCATATTCCGAACGTAATTATAATGTCCCTTTATTGGGCTCTCGAATCCCAAAACATACATTAGAAACAATTCGGGACTAAATCGAGATAATAGGGAATTTTTCGCATAATCCCAAAATTTTTTTATCTATTACAGGGGTCACACGCCCATGTGCTATAGGGACACGCCCGTGTGACCAACACACCCATGTGACTTACCTCGCTCCAGGTCGTGTGGCTTCACACGTCCGTGTCCCTAGGCCGTGTAACTCTATGACTTGCAACTCATGAACAAATTGATCTCACACAGCCAAGGCACACGCCCGTGTTGCTAGGCCGTGTGGTTAATTTTTATTTTCGAATTAGGTGCAGGATTCACACGGCTGTATCACACGCCCGTGTATCCAGGCCGTGTACCTCACACGGGCAAGGCACACGCCCGTGTGGGAGCCTATGTGCTCGATCCTAGGCATTCTGTTTTGCAATTTTTGGATACAGGGGACACATGACCTTGACACACGCCCATGTACTAGATCGTGTGTCTGCCCGTGTGGACAAAAACAAGGCTATATCCAAGCCTCATTTCTCATCCAATTGGTCTTTTACTTACATCAACATTTAAATATGTTCAAGATTCAATTTATATCGTTAAATATCTAAATTTATCAATCAACTATTCATATATACTATTCATATATATATAGACATATTCATAAATTTTTATAGCATTCTTAACCATCATTTTCATCCCTATACTTATACCATCTCATCATTTGTTCATTTTAAACCCATATCAAACATGATAAAATCATAATTATATGTAACTCAAAACTTACTAAATACAAGTCATACCAATGGCTAGTTACAATTAAATCATTTATAAGCCAACATTAACTAATTAACCTATACATGCCATTATAACCATAATTCATTTACCATACATACCAAAATAGGCTGATGGATAGTGTGAGTGATCTCCGTCGAGCTTCCTAACCAATAAGCTTCCGGACACTCACTCATTTAAATTTAATATAAACATACAAGGCATATTCAATCATCTTGATCACGAGCCCTAACACATAATCTCATCACCCTTATTAGTTGTACACTTCATATAAATACCAAGAAACATGTATGGGCTCAATTCTCATTAAATTTCTCATATATATAGACGATTTCATATTATGTAATCATATAACATATAGCAACAATATCTCTATATTTTAAATACATTTTCATAACAACTTGTCTTGATTTCATACTATTTTATATTTGAGCTTTACTCATTAAAGTATTTGAAATATCATCTTTATGCAAATAGTACACATGAGGTACATAATTCCATAATTATGAATGAACATATTTATCAAACATATTCCATGTACATATATCATAGTCTCATGTCTCCATATATCAATAACCATCATTTTTTGTATTTCAGATAAATACTTGTAACCATACATACGTATGCAATTCGCTATTTCTTCCTGTCAATCTCAATTTCAAATGATAAATTCTTGTGAATACGCTCACCAATTTCATAATTCCATGTATTTACCGTTTTCCATATTTATCCCGTTGAATTCCTTGGAATTTCGATGGATTTCCTGTAGTGCACTCATGGTGTACAATCTCATTAACCCGTCAATCCGTACACATATATACATAAGTCCTTTTCAGAGAGCACACTCTCGTGAACCTCATTTCTTACAGCGAGATTACTAGTCCAGGCTAAATCCCCTGTAACATATGCTCAAAGAGTATTGTCGGGATTACCAGTCCAGGCTAAATCCCCTGCAATGACAATTACTCTAATGAGCTTAATTTGGATTACCCATCCAGGCTAAATCCATTTCACACATATCCTTCGGGAGGGCTTATATCAGGATCACCCATCCGGGCTAGATCCTTTTCACATATATTCTTCGGGAGGGCTTATATCAAGATCACCCGTCCGAGCTAGATCCTTTTTACCGTCAAATCCTTTTCAGTGATCCATCGAATTCCATTCCATTCAACCGGGATTTATTTCTCTTTTTATTGAATATTATCAACATTTCATCACTAATCATACATTGAGCATTCAAATCACATTTTCATCACATAAACATACATTTCAAACATTTAAGAATACAATCCAAGTTACACAAACTTACAATTCGATTTTTATACCATAACGATAATCTTAATTTCATAATAAATATTTGAAATAAAACATTATATCATTTCTAATTCAACGTTTATCGATTATAATCGGGCATGTGATCAATTTATACATATGTCATTCATATATTTTCCTCTTCCTCCTCATCTCCATTCCACATCCTTAATGTATACGTCACGCTTATAAATAACATTATCTATAATTTCACTATTTACGTATATGTATATTCAAAGCTGTCCATTCGTGTCACAGTCACTAAATTATTTTTATCTTGAGCTGCAGAACTACAAATTAAGATCCGCTTGATGTTTTTGAAACTATATTCAAATATCCTTCTATCATAAAAATTTCAGAATTTATAGTTTAGTCAATTAGTACAGTAAAATCTTCAAATTTATCTCTGTTCTGCTATTTGACAGATTTGACCTTTTCTTGCTAAAAATTAATTATCTCTTAACACAAAATTTGGATGATATTCCTGTTTGTTTCTCTTAAAAATAGACTCATTAAGAATTTAAAAATATAAATTTAAGCCCCTAATTATTTTTCTCCAATGTTTTATGATTTTCCAAAGTCAGAATAGGGGAACCCGAAATCCTTCTGACCTTGTCTCACAAAATTTATTATATCTCATGATTTACAATTCCATTGCTTGCACCGTTTCTTCTATGAGAAACTAGACTCAATAAGATTTAATTTCATATTTTATTCATCCTCTAATTTGATTCCCAAAATTTTTGGTGATTTTTAAAAGTTAGACTACTGCTGCTGTCCAAAACTATTTTGTGCAAAATGTTGATTACCATTTTTCCTCTAAACTTTTAATACATACAATTTCGTCCCTAGGCTCGAAAAATTAAATTCTTGCAATTTAATCCTTATTCCAAGCCTAATTATTCTCATACATACCAATCACAGCCCATGAATTTCATGAAATTTTAGAATTTTCCATAAACTCAACACTTTTCAATTTAACACCTAAAACAAGTTTTCATCCAAAATTCTTTAATAAAACACCTTTAAACATCCATTAACATCTCAATTTTATCATCAAATAACAAAAACCATATGAAATTATCAATGGTAACTTCCAAAATTTTCAAAAGAATCAAAACTAATAGAATACTAAGTTGGACCTAATTGTAAAAGTCCAAAAATATAAAATTTTCAAGGAAAAAGCAAGAATTGAACTTCCTTGAAGCTAAAATATGAAGGAGAAGCTCAAAATTCTATTCCATAGCTGTTTTTGACAAAAAGTTGAAGAAGAAATGGCCTAGAAATCATTAAAATCAACTTTGGCCATGTAACTTTTGTTAAAATTCCAGTTTTGTCCTTTTCACATAAAAATCTTTGATTTTTTTCACGCTATGCCGCCTTAGCCATTTTAAAATGTTCCATTTTCCCTTTTAGTCCTTCCTTATTTAATGGTTAAGCTATTTAATCACTTTAGCAAGTTTTGCACCTTTTCAATTTAGTCCTTTTTATCTAATTGACTACCGGAATGTTAAAATTTTTTGACGAAAATTTAATACTACCTTCTTGAAACTCCGTAAATATTCATAAAAATATTTATGGCTCGGTTTATAACATCGAGATCTCAATACCTCTTTTTCTCAATTTCTTAACCAAATAAATCTTTATAAAACACAGTTTACTATTTCAAAAATCTTTTAAAAGCTACATTTGGCTCGTAAATATTAAATAAAATAATTTACGAGTTCATTTTTTGGATTTGGTTGTCTCGAACCACTATTTCCTACATCGCTGAAATTTGGGCTATTACAATATTCAACAACTCACAAGGTGAATAAATCCACAACATCACTTATACATATCATCGATCCCTAGCATAGTAGGATTTTAAATAACTTTAAACCTTACTACTCTTTCATGAGCTCAAGCATATTTTCATTTGAGCACTTACCATTTTAATGCAACTTATAATTAAACATATTACCATTCAACCAACAGCTTGGCACTTGCCTAAGCATCAAACAACAACATTTGTTCGCATACTTGAACATATTTCATGTAAATTCAACATCGATAACCTTATTATCTCAACATGTCACACTTGAGTTTATTACTCGTCTCAATATGTACATGTCATGATACATATCATTCTCTTACCATTTCTTCATATACATATATCATCCATTTCAATATATCAATATATCATGTACCATCATTTCCATGTATTTCATGTATATACCTGTATTAGTTCGTATCGAACTCATATCGTCTTGTAACAGAACATTTCTCGTTGAACCATTTAGAATATCGTTGGATACTCGGGTAGCACACACGAGGTGTATTGAACTGTAATCCGTCAATTATTGTTCATGTATGCTCTTACAAGCTCTGAATCAGTATGCTCTTACGAGCTGTAAACGGTAAGATCATATGAGCTGAATATGGGTAAGCTCTCTCAAGCTGAGAATAGGTAACCCTAATGACATGTCATTTGTATCCTACGATTTCCTAAGGTTCAAACGGGATTCAGTAATCGTCGTACGTCGTTGAATTTACGTCGTTTCATAACACGATAAATTGGATACTAACATACATACATATATATATATATATATTTAATCACAATATAATCACCTATTAACATTCACTTTAATCAAAATTATATAGAATACAATTCATACAAACTAACCTGGCTAAATTGTAGAAATACAAAGATTTAGGGGCATTTTGGTAATTTTCTATTTTCCTCGATTTTCCGCCCGATCTTGATCTAAATTAATGATTTCATTCAATATATTAATTTAGACAATAAAACAATTCATTTCATGTAATTTGGTCATTTTTAACATTTTTACAAAATTACCCCTAAAGATTTACTTTTATTCAATTTAGTCTCTAAGCCCAAAAATGCAAATTAACAATTTTTAATGCAACTCATGCTAGCCGAATATTCATGGCATTCAATACATCCCATTTTTACAATATTTTCACAACAAACCCTTGTATTTTTACTATTTCAACAATTTAGCCCCTAATCAAAAAATTCATCAAAAACCACTTAATAAAATACTTTTAAATAACAATTAATATCTCAGATTCATCATTTAACATAAAAAAAATCACAAGATTCATCAATGGCAACATTCAAAATCTTTAACAGTTTCAAAATTGAAGGTATGTGCTAGCTGGACCTAGTTGCAATGATCTCAAAAACATAAAATTTATTAAAAACGAGTAAGAATTACTTACCATGCAAAACTTTGAAATTGGCTGAAACCTAGCTTACATCCATGGAAGAATTCGGTTGTAAAATGGGGAAGAAGATGGCAACCACTCATATTTTACTTATGTTTTTAATTTAATTCTTCAAATTACCATATTACCTTGGTTAATAATTAATTTAAAACACCAAATCTATGCCTATATTTGTCCATCACATAAATATATGGCACAATTACCATAAAAGGAAGGTTTAATTTCACAATTGGTCCTTCAATTTAATTAAATTCTAACTAAATAAACTTATTTACAATTTAATCCCAAACTAATTAGGACTAAAAGAACAATTAATTCAAAAGCTAGTGGATTCAATCATAACACCACCGCTTGGAAACTTTGACCATGGTTTAATTACTATTTAAGTCCATTTTCCTTTATTCAATTAACCATTTAATCACTCAAATCAAATAGTGATTAAATTTTACATCTTTTACAGTTTAGTCCTTTTTAATTAATTAACTATCGAAACGTTAAAATTTTTCAACGAATCTTTACAACCACCTTAATGACACTCCTTAAATATTTATAAAAATATTTATGGCTCGGTTTATAGAAACGAGGTCCCGATACCTCATTTTCTAAAATCACTTGACCTTATGGTTAAACCACTTAAACTTAATAAATCGTTTATATAACATATATTATCATATCAAAAACCTTTTAAAAACCATATTTTATTCGTAAATATTAAATATAATATTTACAAACTTACTTGTCAGATTTGGTGGCCCTAAAACCACTATTTCTGACACCACTCAAAAACGGGCTGTTACACTAACGGAGTAGAATAAGATGTAAGGGAAGCAGTAAATGGAAGTCGATGAGATATGACAAGTCGACATGCAATGCAAAGGGTGTCATATTTATTCTTGATGAAAGGAACGTTACAATGACTCAAGGTCTTGATTAAGATATTAGATGATGGATGACCCAATCATTGATGCCATATATGTTGTGGGAGACTAATAGTAGCACTATTACAAAAGACACTAGAAATTGAAGAAGAAATAGGTTGCCTAGTAGTAGGTAAACATAATCAATAGAGACCGCCCCACTCAGGACCATGAAACGGAATCTACTGATTTACCAGATCATGAACATGACATTGCTTGGGATAAAACTCGAACACAACGTTGTTGTCCTTAGCAAACTTTGACACAGTTAGTAAATTTTTAGTAATAACAGGTACATGCAATAAGCTAAGCAAGTGTAATCGTTTAGGATTAGTGAAAAAGGATGATTATCCAATTCGCATAATAGAAACAGAGGAACCATTACCAAGAAGGATTTTACCTGAGCCTTTATACGAAACACTGTGGTCAAGCTAAGCAGCATTAGGGGTCAAGTGATTTGTTGCCTCAGAGCCGGGGTACTAGGCATTATCACTAACTACAGCTGGAGTGGTGAGGCATATTGAAGTATTAGATGAAGCATCGATAGAGCTACCAGTAACAGAACTGGCGGCAATTGTGTGATTTCCTTGAAAGTTAGGGTGAGACGGAGCGGAAGGGCCAAGCAATTGTGGGCCAAATGTGGGATTTATAACATATAGGCTCGGGTTGGTAGGTCCAATTGTTAGGTTGATTGAATAGGGATAACCAAAGCCTGGATTGTGATGGCCAAAATTAGATGACCCTTGAATGGAAGGTCCACCATAAACACTGTTATGAACCTGAGGTTGTCCAAAAAATAGTGTTGGTACAATAGGGAAAGGCTTGGGAAAGGGTGTTTTATAGGTCATGTCAAATCGAAAGTAGCAACGACCTGCTAGATGACCAAACTTTCCACATAGTTGGCATTGTGGTCGTAATGAACCAAAGCGAGCTCTACCCCATCCCCAGAAAGACACATTAGAAAATCATTGTGGCAATATTAACAGAAGTACTAACTTGGGTCAATAGAGCTAGTTGTCGAGTTTTTGCATTGAGGACAACCATTGTGATAGTATATAGGTCGCAAGGTGTTTGAGGAGAAGCAGTTATCACAATGACCACAGAATCGTACTCAAGAAGAAGGCCATTAAGGATGGTCGTAATATGCTCTCTTTCAGAGATTATTTCGCCACAGCTAGCTAGGTTGTCACTGACCATCTTTATATTCATAAGAAAATGCTTTATTGGTAATTCTTATTTTCGTTGAGAATGGAGCAACCGACGATAGTGCATCAACTTAGCCGTAGAGTTGCTATTGAACAACTGATCAAGAACATTCCATATATCTCAGACAGAATCGTAGCCAATCAGGTGAGGAAGAATACCAGCATTGACTGATGATAATAACCAAGAGGCTAAAGCATTGTCTTGTTGTTCATACAACTTAAATTTTGGATTCTTTGATGTGGTCCCATCATCCTTGGTGATATATTGAGTTGGTGGAAGATATGAACAATTAATATAGTGTTGAAGCTTATGAGTTTTCAGTGTTAAAAGAACTTGCTGCTTCCAAAGCAAATAGTTTGTGTCATTAAGAACAACATTAATGCGTTTGGTGGAAAAGGTCTTACTCTCCGGTGAGTTTAGATCAACAGCAGTAGAACTCTAAGTAAGAGGATTCACAATATTAGGAGATGGCAGATCTATTTCCAAAAAGATAGTTGCATCAACTGAAAAGAAACATGGCTCTGATACCAATTTAGAAACCAAGTATAATAAGAATAATACAACAAAATTAAAGGAGAAAGCTTCAATTTCAATTAAGCAGACTGTTTTGTCCAATAGCAATGGTAGCAGATTTATACATAAGTTGGTGATAAAAAGGACAAAGTTGGTTAGTTGAAATAATAAATTCTAAAGCTAATCAATTCTATAACTCAGCAAAAACGATGAGTCATTATTTCTCAAATCTTATCAGGAGCAATTCTAGGATATGCTAATAGTATGAGTGGAAGCCATAATCGTGAATCAAACTTTTTAAAATTAACTCTTAATGTTACAAATAAAAAAAAATTATAAAAAAATGATCAAATTATATAATGTATAAATATTGATGATTAAACTTTTAATAATCAATACTAAAGTGACATAATGTATAAATGTTGAATGTTAAAATTCTAATTATATCAAATTTTAAAAGTTGCCAAGTTATTTTTTCACTAGTAATTTAACGGTTGATGACCAAAAAAGAAAAAAAATTAAATAGTTAGGTGATGAAAAAATAAATTTATTAATAGTTAGGTGAGTACAAATATAATTTACTCAAATTAAAAAGTAAATGCTCATTTAAGTCTAGTTATAATGTATTGAATACAAACCATTAAAAAATTGAACAATCTATTTATCTCGATTTTTAGTAGTTGAATTATCTTGCTTATAACATAATACTTTTGTTATAGGGGATAGGATGAAAAAAAAAATCTAGGTAAAGATGAACTGGATTTTAAATTTGCCACTACCAAATTACAGAAACCCATTTTAATCGGAAAAAAAAATAGTGCAGAAGAAGGAGAAAAAAAACGGTGGCCAGAGAAACAGTGTTTTATCCACAGTGGATAAACATGCTCTCATTTGGACCAACAAAGCTAAATAATTTGACCCAAAATAAGCAAAGTTAAAAATTGAAAAAAATTAATAATGGCAGCTCCAGCAACCCAATATCCATAACAACTGGCTAAGGCCATAATAATTGTCAGAAAAAGACCATAAACAATTTGTCCTTTTCCTTTAAGATCTTACAATAGCTGCAATCGTTGGATCTTTTGGGGCCACATGCTTTACTTGTGGTTACCATTTCATTTCCCAATTCCCTTGCCCATTTGCTCATCTTCTCGCACATTTAAACCCAACTTTTGTGCTTCGCTTGTCTCTCTTTGTTTCAACCTGTGAAAATCAGTTTGCTTTCAACAGGTCAGTATTAAGCCTTTCTTTTTTTTCTTTGTATTCTTGGTTTGATTGTTTATGTTTAGTTCATTTTAGTCCATTTATGGCTGTTTCATACTTTTTTTCTTGGTGGGTTTTCATTGTTTTATAATTTTCTCCCCTTTTTGGTAAAACAGAGTTCATTTTTGCAGTGAATTTGTGGACTTCTCTATGTGTTTGTGTGTTTTTATTGCTTGATGACAATATTTGGAACTGAATTATTAGAGAATTAAAATTAATTGTTTCTGATCTATTGATTGCTTCATTCAATCTTCGTCTTGAGCTGTTGGGACATTTGCCAAATGATACAATTACAGTATTCCCGGTACAAGTAACATAAAGGCCCTAATTGTGATATTGTATTTTCTCCCTTCTACTTAAAAATGACAAATTTGACAAATTAGATCAAATAGCAAATTGATTTTTACATGATTGGCGGAATAACCAGAAAGTGAAACATGGCGTATCATGTGAATCTTGTATTGACAAACATAGAGCAATTTTTAATAGTAGAAATGCACGGAAGTTTTAACAGGGCTAGTTTACTCTTTGATCGAACAAATATGGATTAATTTGTTCATTTTTTTAGTAGAGAAGACAAAATGCAATCTGAGTACTAGTACAAGCGCATTTATGGTACTTTTACCCCCTACTTTTACTAATAGGAAGACATGCATTTAAGCACCTTGAATCCATATCTTCATGATTATTACAATACCAATGGTGTCAATTGAGCTAATGCTGGATAGACTATTTAAAGATTATTTTTGTGTGGCCTTGATTTAGATTTTGTGTTTTGCCTATAGCTTTGAGCTGTTCAAAGGGTGTTTCATTGGTGGTGGGCTTATTTTCATTGTTGATCCCTTCCATGGCATTTACTTCAAGCAAGGTCCCAAATGGGTCAGTTGTGACTAAGACTATTGGTAACACTAACCATCGTGGTAAAATCTATCCTATAACTCGAGGGTTTGATCATCGGAGTCTGAGAAATACAGGTCTTTTGATGGCGAAGTTGAGGTTTCCAAACGAACGTTTGGGAAACATATATGAAAAAACTGGTGGTTTCAGTGTCACTCGAGGATCTTCCTTGATATGCTTGTCCTCAAGAGCTCAAAAGTCTGAAACCGATTGCTCGGATGCATCTAGGTAAGATTGTAATTCTCGATGCTTGAACATAGTGATACTTTTTCAAGTTCATCTTGAACTTATTGTATGGTACTGTTTCGAGCCAGTGCACAGATTGCCAAAGACGAAGTCGGTCATTCAAGCATGCATGGGAGAACTATACATTCAAGTCCCGGCTTGGCTGAAGCTTGTAGATTTGCTTGTAATGATGCAAAGTTTGTAAATGAAAGGGCTCGTAACGACATTGTTTTGCTTTCTCGGTATTAAGCAATCCCTAATATCTGTCGAAATAGCTTGCCGTGATAATCATATGTTGGTATAATATTTGTGGTCATTCGGTAGCTTATTGTTGTGCTATTGTCCTGTTTCCTTCAGTGGAATAATGAGGTTGGATGCTCGTGCTCGTCAGGATGTCGCTATTCTCGGGTCAGGATTTCTTAAACTCGATGGTAAGCTCTTAATGAATTAGTGCACGAAATGCATTAAGCTAACATTTTAACCGAGACGGACTATGCTATGTAGCTAGGGCAAGAGAAGATACAGAAAAAATCGACCGAGGTGTGAAGAAAAAGGCCGAACGTCTTCACCATATTGCCACTGTATGTGTATTTAGTTAGTAAATTCCTTTTTCGTGGAATTAAGACAGATATCACAGTATCCTTGGATCTAATGTTGTAAAGAACCTTGTATCTTTTTAGATCTTAAAAGCCAAGGCCGAATCTAGATTGAAAAAGGCCGCTGATAAACATTGGAGTGACGGTGCATTAGAGGTACTTTTCAAATATTGATACATAGTATTAATGTCTCGAAAAATATAGTATTCCACTTATAGCAATAAAATATATGAGGTGTTTCCATCCAGGCTGATCTGCGCCGTGCAGATTTCCGTGCTAAGCAACGTGCTATGGAGGATGCTCTAATGGCTTTGGAGGTGAGGTTTGATCTTATAGGATTATACCTGAAATCCTGTATTTGCGACGAAGAATGTAATCTATTCTACATTTGTATGCGTTTGTTGGTTGTGTGCAGTTTGTGAAAAACATTCATGACATGATGGTGAGCAAGGTGTACAAATTGTAAGTTCCCTGCATCGAATGATTATCGAGCGTTAAAGTGTTAAATTTTGACCCTTTTTTGTTTGTGAATGTCTTATCCAGCCCATTGCGATGGGAAAAAGGTTCACTATCAGCTAATGATTTGATGCTCGAGAAAAATGGGAAGACTCTTGATTTCTTTAATGGTGAAGTGTCTACCGATCGCATTAGTGCTATTCAGGTCCTTTTGTGAATTGCTCTTTCCCTATTGTTTCCTTTACTAGTTGCATTTTCACAACATCGAAAACCATTTATGTTCGTGACATATAGGAAGCTTACTGGAGTATAGCATCCGCACTTTCCGAAGCCGATGGAATCGACTACACCGACCCCGAAGAGGTCCAAAACTAAGTATTCGTATTCGTATTTCCTCGTCTAGTTATTTGAGCAAAGCTTTATCGTTTGTTTATTTACTCGCTCTTTCCTTTCTGGATCAGCTCGAGTTGTTAGTAATGACACTTATAGATCTCGATGCCATGGATGGTAAGAGCAGTGTATCGTTGTTGCAAGAGTGTTCGAGTTCCCCCGATGTCAATACGAGGTACGCCCTTATAATTTTTTATTTAGGGAATGTTTGGTGCTTTCCCATGTTATGTAATCTTCTTCACCTTCGTATCGGTGCAGACAAGCATTGGCTAATGCACTAGCAGCGGCTCCGTCTATGTGGACACTTGGAAACGCCGGCATGGGCGCATTACAGGTACCTTTTGGCTTATTTTTTAAAGGGTAAATTACACTAGTAGTTAGGCAACTATCAGTAAATTTCATTTTTAGTTACCCAACAATGAAAAGTTATAAAATGGTCACTCTACTATTCAATTTTATCTTTTCTTGTCACCAGCCTGCTAACGGTAGCAGCTTTTAAAATTGATATAATAATAGCAACTTTATCCCTTAACATTTATACATTGTGTCAATTTAATCTTGATTTAAAAAAAAAATCTAAACATTTACATGTTGTGTATAATTTGATCTTTTTGCATTTTTGCTTTATTTTGTAACCCTTTCACCTAAAAAGCTAAAAAATCCAAAATTATCAACTAAATTTGATTGAATATATAAAAAAATGGAAACAACCAAAAATCTAATATGATAATTTTCATATTGTTTTCATTCTTTTAAAATTAACCCTCAATATTATAAAGAAAAACAAAACTATAAAAAGAAAATCGAATTACACAATCTGGCAATGTTGAAAGTTAAATTTTTTTTAGAATTAAGACTAAATTGATATAATTTATAAATATTGAGGGATTAAAGTTGCTATTATATCAATTTTAAAAGTTGTCCAAAAACAAATTTGTTAATGTTTTCTTCTTCTTCTTCGATGTAGAGGCTGGCAGCAGATGACAACCCGGCGATTGCGGCGGCAGCATCGAAAGCGATTTACGAACTAAAGAAACAATGGGAAATAGAAGAAGGGGATAGCTGGAGGTTTATGATGAATATGAAGCCATCGGAGGACATAGATGGAGATGATGAAGATAACTAATTAAGAAGAAATAATTTTAAAAAGAAAGTGGAAATTCATACTGTAGATATCTACACATACGGTTTTTAACTAGTTGCAGGCAAGTGATGGATCCATATGATGTTTGATGTTAGATTTCATTAGTTCCCGAAGAAGTAAAAACCATTAGAATTTGTGTTGAAGTTTATGTAAGAACAGACTTCTTTTTCGTAATGAAAATCTTATTTATCTGCGTTATGTTATATTGAATTTCGATTAAATTTGAAGTTGAGTTTGTTGAATTTCTGAATAATGAAATGCTCTTCCCGCAAGAGTTGAATTGGAGAGCTTATAAAGATCCTGCTATGTAAAGGTATTGAGCCTCTTATAGGGTTGTAATTGAGTCAGTCGTACGAAGTTAGAGGACTACTTAGAAATTTAGGGCTTGTGAAAGTTTGAGTTCAATTAAGTCCATTTATTAATTTTCATATTCAATTTTGAAATTTGGGTTTCAAAATATATATTAAAAATAAAAGGCTCGATAAGTTCGAGAGTCGTTCAAATCGAGTATTATTAAATTTAAATTTGGCTCAACCGAAAGCTTAAGCTACTTGAGTTCAAATTCAACTTGATATTATCAAATCAAGCTCGAATTTTTTTAGTTCAATTTAAATAATTTGTAAGTATCGATATCTCATTTGTACCTATAACTTTATATTATTCAATTGATTAATTATTATCACTTGAAATATCTCTCATTCTAATGAATTTTTTTTTCAAATTTAATTTCGGGCAATTGACCCAAAAATACCAAAAAATAAAAAAATTTACGGAAAAGGGCCGGATTTGGGAAAAATTACGGAAAAGGGCCGAATCCCCCAAAAATGCGGCCACGTAAGCGCGTTTTGGGGGGACGGGGACCAAAAACGCGCCCCGCTGGAAGCGTTTTTGTCCACGTCAGCCAAAAACGCGCCCACGTGGACGCGCCTTGCTGACGTGGACAAAAACGCTTCCAGCAGGGCGCGTTTTTGGTCCTTCATACCGTGTTGAATTTTTTGGCCCAATAGTCTCCGGCAAAATAATTTTGAGGAGACGTTTTTGAACAAACACCGGCCAAAAACAGCATGCGTTCTGGAAAACGCTTCGCCGTGGACGCGTTTTTGCTACAGTAGTCTACGGAGAAATAATTTTGAGGGGACGTTTCTGAATAAACAGTGGCCAAAAACGCTTCCAGCAGGGCGCACTGTCAGCGTGCGTAATGAAAAACGCTCCCACGTGGACGCGCCTTTGCTACAGTAGCCTCCGGCAAAATTAGGCTATAAATCAGTGAAAATTCATTCTCAGTTGGCAGAAAGGGAAATTGAGGCAAAGGGAAAAAATTGAAAATGAGTGAACGTATTAATGCTGTTATTTACTACGACGGTGAAGTTCGTGACACCGAAAATGGCGTTGTTTTCTTATCGGAGAACAGAGCGCGACTGAGTTTTAATCGGAACATCGATTTGGTTGAACTTCGCAAAAGAATTAGGCGTAAAATATTTGGAACAACGCCAATGAAAGTTCAGTGTATTAAGTATAGGTTTTGCGCTTCGGTTGATCCGGTGAGATATGAGTCGTTCGACATCAAAGGTGCTCGGGGCTTTGAGGCAATGGTGGAGACTCATATTGCCAGTGGATCACCCTATATGGAGGTATATATAGAATTTTCATCTCTAAGTGATCTTGCTGCAACCTCGACATGTACTGCCGTTCGAGGGGAATACACGACCCCAAGCCGACACTCTGTAAGTGGGAGGCCAAACACAGAAGTGCCCGTGTGCGGTCGTAGTATGGAAAACATAACCCCTGCACGGCACTCGGTTGGTGGATGGGACATGCATATCCGTCAGTCGACGTCCGATGATAGAAATACGTACTGGGGGACGTCGTCAAGTTCTAGTGGTTGGCAATCCACATACGATTGGAATCTGTACGAAAGATGTTTAAGGAGGGATGATGAACTCCCGATGACATCCACCGGCGAGGGGCCCTCGTTTGTTGCAGGTTATGGAGGGTCGGACGATGAATCCGATGTGGATCCACCTCGAGAGGCAGGGCCCGACGGTGCAGAAGTTGGATTATTTTCTGAACCGGAGCCCGTTCCAATTGTACCTGAAGACGTTGAGGGCGGTTCAGACGAAGAAGAAGAAGATCCGCTATTCAGGGCATACTCGCCTCCAGCCCACATGCATAATGTCGATCTATCTCATGATGATGCATTGGAGTTTCCTGAACTAACACACCGGACACGTGACCGTACAGATACATCGTTTGATTCCGACGAATTAGAAGTTGGTAACCAGTTTGCGAACAAGAATAATTTTCTTGTTGCATTGAAACAGTACAGCATTAAGAATGGGGTTAACTACACGGTGGTTAAATCGAAGCTCGATAAGTTCGAGGCGAAGTGTGCAGTGCAAGATGGCACATGTCAATGGAAAATCATGGCGTCGTTGAAGAAAAAGACAGGGTTGTGGGAGATTAAAAAGTACAAAGGTCGACATACATGTCTTGCCGGTACAGTACCACTGTGTGTTCAGTGATTTCGAATAACAGTAATAATATGTAATATTGCATTGTTTAACGTACTTCGTTGACAGGTGTAACACAAGATCATCCGAGGATGGATTCAGAGATGTTGGCTGACATGATAATCCTGATGTTGAAGGCCGATCCAAATACTACGGTGCCGACCTTAATTGGCAGTATTCGTAGCCAATTGGGGTATACGCCCTCTTACAGTAAGGCTTGGATAGCCAAGCAGAAGGCGTTAGAAAAGTTACACGGTGGGTGGGACACTTCATATAATGAAGTGTGGCAGTGGTGTCAGGTGCTGGAGAGATATGTCCCAGGCAGCATGACAGACCTTGAAACGGAACCTGCGTACTACAACGATCGTCTGCTCCGTGGATGCGCAGTGTTCAAGCGTCTGTTCTGGACATTTAAGCAATGCCGAGATGCCTTTAAATACTGTAAGCCATTGGTACAAATTGACGGTACCTTTATGTATGGTAGATATACCCATCGGCTATTGCTAGCTGTGGCACAAGACGGATGTGGGAGAATCCTTCCGATTGCATTCGCAATAACACCGGGAGAGTCAGCTGATAATTGGGACTTCTTCCTAAGTAGGTTAAGGAGGCATGTTTGCCCCGAACCTGACATATGCGTTATATCAGATCGGGGCCCTGGAATACTTGCGGCAATAGAACGCTAGGGAAGCGTATGGCATCGCACACACCATCGATATTGCCTGAGGCATGTCGCATCCAACTACTACGGGCAACATCGATCTAAAAGACAGAGACGACAAGTGATCGATATGGGTATGAAATATCTATTAATACAATTTCTTTTGAAAAATTCAATTTATTTGCAATTGAAGAGTGGTATGTAATATTCGCTATCAACGTATATTGGCAGGGTATGAGATCAATAAAGACCATTTTCAGGAGATGCTGGCCAGTTTGCGCTCAGATAACGCCGAAGGCGCAAGATACCTGTGCAACATTCCTTTGGAACAGTGGACACAAGCATATGACGGCGGCCTACGATATGGGCATATGACCACAAACCTTGTCGAATGCATAAACTCTGTTCTGAAAGGAACCCGTCATCTGCCGATTACATCAGTTGTGCGAGAGACATATTTTCGGTTAGCGGCACTATTTCCGAAGAGAGCGGCGATTTATAGAGGGCAGATGGAAGGAGGCCATGTATGGAGCCCGAAGGTCTTGCAAGAAATCAACCGTGGGAAGGCATGGGCGAACACCATGCACACAGTGTGTCACGATCGCGACAACCTATGGCTTCGTGTCACGGAGTTTGACAGACCGAACCAAGGTATTGTTGGCGGCCATTATCGTGTACACTTGACAAATAGGACCTGCGACTGTGGGAAATTTGATGCACTTCGTTACCCATGCGCCTATGTACTTGCGGCTTGTCAGAATCTCCGTCTTGATCCAATGAGATATGTCGACGAAGTGTATAAATTACAAAACATGTACAACGTGTGGAGACACGTATTCCCACCAGTCCCAGATGAACGTAAGTGGCCCTTGGTATCGCTTGCACCGTATAAGCTATTGCCGGATAGACAATTGAGGCGCAAACCAAAAGGTCGACCTTGCTCGTCTAGAATACGCAACAATATGGATATCCGAGAAACAAGCAACCAAAGTCGGTTGTGCGGATGGTGTAGGAACCCAGGGCATACATCTCGCTCGTGTCCAAGTCGGAATAGTTGACCGTGTTCTTAGGTGTTTTGTCTCATGGCAGCTATGTAATATCTATTTTTTCGGAGGAAAACGGTTAACTTTTGTACAATAACTTTTATTTTATTAAATATATTAAAAATTAATTACAAAAAAAAATCAATTCTATTTTGTCAAATTTTATTAAAATAAGTAAAACAAATTAAAAAAATTAAATTACAAGGAAACATGTTAAACTCAAATTTTATTAAATATATTAAAAATTAATTACAAAAAAAAATCAATTCTATTTTGTCAAATTTTATTAAAATAAGTAAAACAAATTAAAAAAATTAAATTACAAGGAAACATGTTAAACTCAAATTTTATTAAATATATTAAAAATTAATTACAAAAAAAAATCAATTCTATTTTGTCAAATTTTATTAAAATAAGTAAAACAAATTAAAAAAATTAAATTACAAGGAAACATGTTAAACTCAAATTTTATTAAATATATTAAACATTAATTACAAAAAAAATCAATTCTATTTTGTCAAATTTTATTAAAATAAGTAAAACAAATTAAAAAAATTAAATTACAAGGAAACATGTTAAACTCAAATTTTATTAAATATATTAAACATTAATTACAAAAAAAAAATCAATTCTATTTTGTCAAATTTTATTAAAATAAGTAAAACAAATTAAAAAAATTAAATTACAAGGAAACATGTTAAACTCAAATTTTATTAAATATATTAAACATTAATTACAAAAAAAACTTAATTAAAAATTTTAGTGCTGATGCCGGTGGGAACCAGTGCCACACGAGGGCGGTCGACGGTTACGCGCTGGATTCCTCCTTCTTCTGGCTTCCGGCGGGGGTTGTGGAACCTCGGGCGGGGAATCAGATTCCTCCGGCAGTGGGTCTGGTTCTGGGTGTTGCGATGGTGACCCACTCTGATAAAATATTGACGCCGGAGGTGTTTGCATAAACCACGGCGGGGGTGACTGCATCCCGAACGGCGGAGCCTGGCAGAAAGAAGTGCTTCCCGATGCCGCCTCCTCTGAACCCACATGCGACGTCGGCCTCACCATCGGATGGCCAGCGGAAGTAGTCGGTAACGGGCTCGAACCCGACCATGCACTCCAACCTGGGCTAGGACTAGGAAACTGAAACATATATGGGTTAGGAGGATACATATAAGGGGAAGGGTACGCACCTGGCATGAACGGTAGATGCTGTGATGGGCCCGGTGTTGTCGGTTGAACTGATGGGCCCAGTGACTGTGTAGGCGCTGTTGCTGGGCCCGGTGACTGTGTCGGCGGTGATGATTGCCCCGCCTCATCACCCCTTCTCCTTGGGTGTAAAGGGCCCCGACGTTCCCTTCGCTCTCGAAGTTGTCGTCGCCTCTCTTCTTCCGACAATAGATATGGCTTGCCATGGATCCTAAACCATGGCATGTACTCCGGCACGCACGTTAACTCCGGAACGACTATCGGTTCTCGGTCAGGTATATAGTCATATCGGTTCTCCCACGTCTCGATATGTTCTGACCAAAATCTTGCCCAATTCGTATGTGTTTGCCGTAAGTCTACTTTGTGCTTATCATCGAGCACCTCCGGTGGTACGGGAATCCGTTGCCGAAATCCAAATTGCCGCATAACCCGATCTGCCTGGTGCATCTCCACGGTCGAGTAGGTGATCAATGGGACCTTTACGTGCCAACCGTTCGGATTTTGGAGAAACTCCTCCGGAATTACTGCACGAATTTCTGGCTCGTCGTACGGTGTCCATTCAAACTATATTCACATTACGAAAATTTTAGACATATACCTCATATTAGACACTACATACGAAATACTAAATTATAATAACAAATTTCGAAACTTACTTGTGATTCCGACCTTTGGTCCAACAGGAGCCGTATATCCTCAAGCGATTTCGGTATTCCAACATGATTCGCCGGATGGTTCCACCTAATTAAATAATATTTTAGCATGCAATTATACTATAAATCTACGAAATAATTGTAAAATATAATATTAAATTTACCTCGTTATCAGTGGGAATGAATATGGGTGGTCGAGTCGAGGGCGTAAAAATGGAAATCGATACCATGCCCATGACTGCAGCAATGATATGCAACCTCCGATTTTTGCTTTACTCGGCACCGTCGCCTCGCACATCTCCCGGTACAACCTCGACAGCACGGCAGACCCCCAACTCAATCCCCCGGCTGCTCTGAAGTCAACAAGTTTCAGGAGCCATCTCAGGTGGACGAGGTTTCTAGAGAGGTCCGGCATCAGATAACCTCCAATTATTTGAAGAATGTATGCTCGAGCATACCGTATTCTTTCTACTTCGGTCGAATCTTCTTTCAGCTCCGGGAATGTGTCTCGTAACCACGCCAAATCGATCCGAGCTCCTCGAATTCTATCCGGAATGGCACCTAAAAGCTCGTAGCATACGGCCATCCAATCGGTAGATGTTGTGGACCCGGTGACTACCGACCCGTCCACCGGTAATCCCAACTGCAACTGAACATCTTCTAGAGTGATTGTACACTCTCCGCACGGCAGATGGAAAGTGTGAGTCTCGGGTCTCCACCTCTCAATCAACGCGCTGATCAAAGGCGGCTCCAACTTGAACCCTCGGCCTATCGTGGCCACATGCCAAAAACCCGCTTCCCGCAGGTAATTCTCGATCAACGGCGATGGGGGATCATGCATGTTGCGAATATAACATTCCAACACCCGATCTACAGACTGTTTAAAAAATAATAAAATTCAAAATTAATTAAAATTACATAATTGGATAAAAAATTAAATAATATTGCAAAATTAAAATTAAAACTTATCATTTTTATTTGCTCGACGGCAATGTGCTTCTCGCCTAGGCGAAGTAATTCCCCGGCCATTGTAATCGGTTTTAAAATTTTCCGATAAAAATATCTTTAAAAAAAATTAAGGGATTTTTCGTAAATAGTAAAGGACTATTTTGAAATTTGAGCGTTAATTTCAAGGACCTTGAGAGAAAATTTAGAGAAAATTGAGAGAAAATTGAGAGAAAATTGAGAGAATATTGAGAGAATATTGAGAAAGGATTGAAATGTGAAGAATAAAGGGTGGGGGGGTTTTATAGTTTTTTTTTTTTTGACCGTTGGGGGAGCCAACGGTCAAAAAAATTTGACCGTTGGGACCAAAAACGCGCCCTGCTGGAAGCGTTTTTGTCCACGTCAGCAAGGCGCGTCCACGTGGGCGCGTTTTTGGCTGACGTGGACAAAAACGCTTCCAGCGGGGCGCGTTTTTGGTCCCCGTCCCCCCAAAACGTGCTTACGTGGCCGCGTTTTTGGGGGATTCGGCCCTTTTCCGTAATTTTTTCCAAATCCGGCCCTTTTCCGTAAATTTTTTTATTTTTTGGTATTTTTGGGTCAATTGCCCTTTAATTTCAAACCTAAAATTTTGGTTCTAAGATAAAATGTGGTAGGAAAAAGTCATTGATATATTCTTAAATTACATTTAATTCATAATCAAAGTAGAAGATTTCAAAATCACATATTTGGCTAAATAATAATTACATATAATTTTATTACTCAATAAATATAGATTCAAATCTCCTCTTTTTTCTTTTTTTTTTTTCCTTTAATTCAATCTAAAAAGAATCAATTTTAATGACATTTAATTAATCTATCGTATTATATTTCATAACTTGTTATCAATCATATGATAAAATATATAAATTGTTAAATGTATTAAATTTAAAACTATCATTAAATATGTTATATAGATGTCATATCTTTTTTATTATATTTTTTTCATATTTATTATCTTATTTATAATCTATCTATTTTTAGATATGGGACCGCAATTTTCTTTTTTTCCCCAAATAATCACTATCTCTTTTCTAATTTCTAATTATATTTTTTTTCCATTTAATTTCACTCCAACTAGTGTTTATTTCGAAGATTAAAAATAATTTAATTTAAAATCAAATAATTAAACTTTCTAAGGTAAAAATATTACAGAATCTCATGTGCTAAGAGTTAAATTACATTTTGCTCTCTTTATTTAAAAAATTTTATTCATTTGTACTGTTAAAAACTAATGTAACTAACGGAGTAACCATACAGTGACACATGATATACCATATGTACCTTATACTGAAATATAAGAATCAACTTTTTAATAGTAGAAAACTAAAAATAAATAAAAAATTTAACAAAATAATTAATTTACTTTTTAATTCAACTTATAAATATTAATTTATCTATTTTTCGAATAAAAAATATAAAATACAATCTGATAAATAATTGAGAACTGATACTTTTACCAACTTTTTAACTTAGAATTTTTTTTCATTTTTTCCCTCCACTTTGTTGTTAAAAATATTAAAAACCAACTTGCAAAACGACATCATTTTTAAACCGTTCGATCATCATCTATCAAACAAATCCTATCCGTTCATTTCTTTCCAAAAATAAAAAATTACAACTTTACTTATTTATTTTGGCAAAGTGATGAAAGAGTAGTAAAGCCCAAATCTTTATCTTTATTTTTTGTTCTCTCTGAAAAATTTCTAAAATTTTGAAGCTTCGTTGAAGGAATTATCGTCTCTTTTTTTCCCTTTTTTTCTTTGAATTTTTTGGGGGTTTTTTGAGGTGCAAATTGCAAAAGCAGCAAAATTAATGGCTACTGAAGAGGTCAATAAGCCTCCTTCACTTCCTTCATACCCACAGGTACATACATCTACTCTCACTCAACAGTTTTTTATATTTTGTTTCTTAAATTTTTAACCATAATAAAAAAAAAAAAAATCTTTAATTTTCGTTTTTTTAGTGTTTTTTTTTTTAATTTGATGAAAGTTTACTCTTTTTTTTAAAAAAAGAAAAATGAAAGAAACCCGTTTTTATACAACCGCCAAATTTGTTAGATTTTGATCTAATTTGGTCCTTAATTGTTCTTCTTTTACTAACTTTAGATTACTATAACTTTTTTTTTGTTTATAAACTGTCATATTTAATATATATTTATATATATTCATTTTCTTTGCATGAATTTCTTCGTTTTTCAATGATTATTTTTTTTGATTTCTTATGTTAAAAAAATTGGGTTTTGTTGTGTTTTTTAATTTGTAGTTTTACTTTGAAATTTTGATTTTTTTTTAGCATAAAATGGTGAGCTTTGTATCTTAAAACTGATATAAATCTTAATGTTTTTTTTGTTCATGCAGCTGATTATGAACGCCATTGAAGCATTGAACGACAAGAATGGTTCTAACAAGACATCAATATCCAAATACATTGAATCCAAGTATGGAGATTTGCCTGCTGGTCACACTACTCTCCTTTCACACCACCTTAATCGTATGAAACAAACAGGGGAACTTGTCTTCTTGAAAAACAATTACATGAAAGCTGACCCTAATGCACCACCTAAACGTGGTCGTGGTAGACCACCTAAACCCAAGGTTCCATTACCACCAGGTGTGGTTTTAACCCCTGCTCGGCCTAGAGGTCGACCTCCAAAAGACCCCAATGCTCCCATTACTTCTTCAAAACCGGGGACCGGGAAACCACGCGGTAGGCCACGGAAAATGGCTCGACCTGAAGGTGGAATAACCGGGAATTCAACGTTAATGTCGACCGGTTCCGGAAGGCCTCGGGGTCGTCCTCCTAAGGTGAAGACTTCACCATTGACTGAAGTGAGTGTTGGACATTAAGAAGAGTGTGTTTTTATGAGTGGTGCTTACTGTTTGACTGTGTAGAACTTTGCATGGTGCTTGTTAGCTTTGTCTATTGTGTGTGTGTGTGTGTTGTAGGATTAATTGTAGTTTGTTCCACTTGTTATTGAGGAGGATGATGATGATGATGTGATGATTAGTGTTTAATGATGATTAATGTTGTTGGGTTGTTTCAACTTTTGTCTTCGAAACCTTGTACATGTTGGCTTTTGACCGAAGTCCTGGTCTTGGTTTATTGATCCTGTTATGCCTGGTCGTCTTTGTCAATAAAGAGCAAAAACATCCTTTTTGGCCCACATTCCATTGATTAGTAACAATCACTGATTGTGAGTGATTTTTTATTTCATGTGGGTCAAAATTTCAAACTGATCATACTAGGTATCTATGGTAAGATATACTGTCACAAATATTCCAATTTCATGTTGAAAAACGGATGCAAGTAAAAAATGGAAAGTTCATCCATTTTTTACAAAATAATCGGTTCAAAATTTTATTTATTTTACTTGATGTGATGGATAAAATAATATTTTGTGTGTTTTATTCTAACACATAGATTAATTTTTAATAGTAAAAATTGATAAAATTTTTAATAGAATTAGATTTTTCTTAAATTAGGGATTGATTTGTCTATTTTCTAACAGAGAAAACAAAATATAATTTAACTTTTCGTATAGAGACTTTCATAACCTTGCATGATTTATTTACAACAGCTTAGCTAAAGGAAACAATTAAAGTTTGTTTTCAATGTGTTATTTCTAATTTCTACATTCAAAGTACACAATTGGTCCGGTATAAGAAAGTGATACCGGGTTTTTTAAGTTTGTCAAAATAGGGATCTTCCCGGTCGACTTGTATGTGAAACCCAACATGCTATAATTCTTCCACTTGGATAGAAAATCCACACTCGCATCGCTTGGTTCGGATTGAGTTCTCTGCGTCGAAACTTTCGTTTTTGGTTAAAAAGACATGTTCGTGGCCTACCTCTAGTGCTACCAATGAAGTATGCGTGGTATCTTGGTTATTTGCTTTCCAATGGGCTGTAGGTTGCTTACTGTCCTTGCTGCTTTGAACTGGAGTTTTGGTCTCAATATTTTTATCTTGGATGTTTCCGGATGGTTGTGATGACGAACTGTCTTGGTAATAGCTGTTCAACATTTGTCTGGTTATGACGGATGAGAGAAGTTGATACCATCTTGAGATAGCTTGTGCTTCGGTTCGTTTCTTCTCTTCGGCCGCTCTTCTTTCTTCTTCTTCGGCATAGGCCTAAGAGAAAAAGGGAGCAAGCAGAACTTTTAGTTGGGGATCGAGTTTGGAATTTAGCAAGTTCGATGTGGTTACCTCTAATATTGCATCCTTGAACTCTGTACAGACCACGATTCCATCGTAGACGGGAACAGCACGACCATTTCTAAACTCAAAACCAACCATAGCCGGTGCATAATCAATTTCCAGCCTCTTGGCAACAACAAATACCCTTGGCAACCTTATGTGAACAGTCCCAGGTGGAAGGCACTTCTCGGACCATACATCAACTTGTCCACGCTCGTTCTAGAATCAAACAACAAGATCCATTGTTAGAACAAGAGGAAAGCTTCATGTTACGTATCCAAGCACCCTAGAAAACCGATCACGGAAATATAGCAGTTAGAAATCACCTTTGGCACAATTCCATTAACAGCACGAGGGAGAAGCAGTGGCTCGAGCTGCCACTTCCCGTAAAGTTCAATAGTTTCTTTAGAATCAATTTCATCACAAACATCTTCGGAAACTCGAGCTTTCTTTAGTTTTGTAGATTGTTCCAATACCTGAGGACAATCAATTGCGAATCGTGATTTATTCAGATTTAACTGAAATAACAAAATTAAACTATCGGAAAGTTTGCCTAGGGGCAGTTACAACCATAGATTCAGACCTTTACGGGAGTCTCGGTGCCTTTGATCTGCAGTCCTTCGCGCAACCATCTTTCTCGTGTCTTGAGAGTTTGCACACAAGAGCGAGGATATACCGGATGACCGGAGCAGAAACCGAGAATAGGACCTTTTGGATGTAGAATCTGATACTTTGTAAGCCACCTTTCAAGTGCATACAATGCATGGTTTTTATAGGCCTGTAAAAATCGGACAAAATTTTTAAAAAAAAAGATCAAGAATTGCATTGATTGGACCAACTGATCACTATACCTGCTGATTAGTGGGAAGGGGCTCAGTTAATGCCCGAGTTTCCAGTTCCATATCTTCAAGAGAATTCCTGGTGGCAACGAAAGAGTCCTTCACAGAAGATTCAACTTCGATCTTACTACCATACTCTTTGGAAACTTCTTGACCTGACTTCTCGGGTAAGATAACATGGTTCAAACTACTATTTTCACCTGGATGTTCAGATACTTTAATCGTACCCCCCGTTCCTCCTGACTCTAACTGCCTCAAAGGTGCTAATATGGAATCCCACCAAGTTGAATTAACTCGTTTCGGTGCTATTTTGTACCACTTCATGCAATACCTGTAAGATAAATGCATCATAAGAATGTTCAAAACTCGATCTCTTAAAAATGTCACATACATCATACGAATGTTAAAAACAAACACATGTGATCGGCAAAGAATTGAAACCTGCGGGTCACATCTTTAGCACCATGACCTGCAAAAGCAACTACATATCTCAACGATGTTTTGCATGCAGCAGCTGCATCTTCTACTTTCTGTTCTCCATCTATAATCGCATTCACAGCATCGACATGCACCCATTTCCCGGTCAAGTTCTCCCCATCACAGTACACTTCTGCCCAAAACAATGGCGATCCTACTTTTCTTGACCCAAGTGCAGTAGAAAATCCTTGGGAACAAGAAGCAGATTCTACTCTTTCTATCCTTTTCCATCTTTTCGTAGGAATAGATGCTTCTAATGAGTTATTACCATCGGATGAGTCGTGAATGTTTTCATGAGTCTCAACACTAGTAGCAGAAATAGCCATTGCCAACTGCATCTCAAACTCGAGATCCCCTTTCCTCTTCAACCCTAGAGAATTTTTAGGAACACATTGTCGAGATGTATCCGGTTGCACCTGACAGGTTGATTTTCCATCAGTCGATTCATTAACAGAAGTAGAGTCCCTGAATTGAGCAACGTTGCTCGTTGAGCAGCCACCTTTACTTTTGCGTGAACTTTTGCCACGACCATCTTTCTCGTTGCATGGGGATGTTTGAACTGGAGATGCAGCAATAGAAGCTCTTTTCAGGTTATCCACCATTAGTGTTGAAGTACTGAATATCCCTCCACTCACTCTTTCTGCCGCTTGGTTTGAAGGTTCATATTTATCAGCCTCGGGTTTTAAGGAGGCAACGTCCAAAATGGACACAAACCTGAAAGAGTTCGGATGAAAAAAAACCATCACTTGAAACAACTTTACAAATGACTGCACGACAACATAGAAAAGAGCACACCATCTAAGACCAAAGAGACGCATTTGAGCTAAATAAAAACAACAAAGTTTGATAGTGACATCATACCGTGCCGTAAACTTCAAAGCTCTAAATAATGCCACCGATAAAGCTGCAATCTACAAGAAAACAACCTGTGAGTACTAGTCAACATAACTCACGTAAGGGTCACTTATGTGACATGTAGCACATAGATTTATCATAAATTGACCAGTCTATAGTATCTCCAGAAACAAAGTTAATATCACCAGGCAATTCGGTTCCATCATACATAAATAAAACGAGACACTATAACATACAAAAAAACCAACAAGATCCCCAGATAGGTAACTCTTTATCCACACTTTCTTACCTACAATGACAAATAATAAAGAAATTCAACCCATGTCATCTCTTGGATTATAATACAAGATATCATGAAACTACCTCTTCTGGAGTTCCCTCATGAGTTTCAAGAGCTGTAGCCAAAGCAGTACGAAATGATCTTTCCGCACGAGCTAAGTTTCTCACATGAAAGTTATCATGGAACTGCGAGTTTTATATCAGTCTCAACTAAATCACATAAATAGCTAATTACATAAGTAATCTCTAGACACAACTCAAAATACACGTACCCAAGTAACAAGAGGAGTCAAAGCGTTTGCAGTGATATTCGAGACTTCCGATATCTTCAATAAGTGTGTAGGTAGAAGAGAAAGTAAAGAAGCCTGTAAAGGTGATCAGATATTTTTAGAAATAGTACTCTGTTACGCACATAATCGTCTCGGGGGCATAATACAAGACATAGAAAAATCAACCTGAATAAGAGAATCATCGCAGGCATTATCTATTAATCTGCCCCTCGCAAGTAAACAAAGCAAATGAACCTTATGGACAAGTTCAGCCAATTCCTATAAGGAAAAGCAGAAATATTTTGAGTTCAAAAGAGAACCGTCATCTAATAAGTCATTACAAGAAACGTAATTCACCTTGTCTTCAGCAGATGCTCGACGAACAGGCTTCCGTCCTCCAGTTGAACCTGATGGTTCATCAAATTCAATAGTTAATCCCTTCATCCGTTCATTTGGAGAACGGTCTACAGGATCTGATTTAAGAATTGGACCATCTTCCCAATCTGAATCATTCATTTCTTCACTATCATCGAGAAGAGTATCTTTATGACAATCATCACCCGGTGAAGCATTGTGTGCATCCATTGAATGTACAACTTCTTGATCCTTTGCTTGAGAATTTTCTATGGCATCTCTATGACAATCTTCAACGTTTGAAGCATTGCACACATCCATTGAATGTACAACTTCTTGTTCCTTTGCTTGAGAATTTTCTATGGCATCTCTATGACAACCTTCAACCGTTGAAGCATTGCACACATCCATTGTATGTACAACTTCTTGTTCATTTGTTTTTAGATCGTTTTCCAGGGAAAATCCATCTTGTTCCTTCTTCCCCGAAGAGCTGAGTCTACTGGATCGTCTTAGAAGTTTGTTCACTCCCTCCTGTGATTTCCTAGCAAGTGTTCCTATATTCAAAAACTCTTCTTTAGTTTCCATCAACCCTCTATGACCCAAAATAAACATATACATATACATTTACATACACATACATATAATTAAACAAACCAGCATCATGAATTGACTGATTCACATGCAGCCTTCCTTTTAATAAAACTCACTACAAATGTATCAAATGATAACACTCATTAAGCTCAAAAATTCTAATTTCCCAATATTTTTATTGACAAACTAGCACCAGAAATAAACAGCTAATAATAAATAAATTAAACTAAAAGGTCCCTAATTTTCTTTTTCAATCACCATAAACATTTCAATACATCTAAATGCTCTACCTTTCCTAAACAACAGTAGAATTCAAAAAAACGCTTTAAACTCAGTTACCTCCATACAAAAGTAAACCCATTTTCCATCTTAATTTGTATAACAACATGAAACATTTTATGATAACCAAAAGATGGGTCTTTTTTTAAAAAAAAAAAAATTGAAAACTAACAAATACCCAAATAAATGAACATAAGAAGCTTGAAATTTTTATATAAATAAAATTGAAAAAGAAAAAAGAAGAAATTTTTACCAGAAGATTGGGTTTGACTTTTAGACTTGTCTCTGTTTCTCATTTTTTTTTTCTTGTATTGAGAATTTAAAAAGAAAAAAAGAAAAAAAAAACAGAAGAGAATAGAGAAAAGAGGAGTCCCGCGAAAAAACCTGTCGACAGGGTTTTGTTTTTGGGGGGTTTTGGGTGATATGCTACGTGCAGGTGTATTTAGTGTAGTATACGGACGCAATTAGACGAATCGGATTGAAAATCGGTTCCGCTCGATAAATCTCACCCCACTTAATCCGAATTAAGTTTAAGTAAATGAATTTAAAAACTCTTTTACCTAAAAAGGCCTATTTCTAAAAGAAATTACGGAAATAGGCTAAATTAAATAATATTTACAGAAAATGACCAGTTTTGGCAAAACGCGTTTACGTGGCCGTGTTAAAGGAAGAAATTTCCAGCAAAGTGCGCCCTTGGGGGAGTGCTTTGTGCCACGTCAGCAAATCGCGCCTACGTGGACGCGTTTTGATGATGTGGCACAAAGTGCTCTCCCAGGGCGCGCTTTGCTAGCATCAACAGCTATTTTTTTTGAATTTTTTTTACCGTTGGTGGGGTCTAACGGTAAAAAAAAACTATAAATCCCCCCATTTTCTTATATTTCACACATAATTTCTTCAAAAATTATCTAAAAATCTCTACAATTTCTCCCTAAAGCTCTCAAATTTCTCATTAAATTTCTCAAAGCTATTTATAATTAGTTATTTACTTTATTATTTAAAACTACTATTTTTTATAATTTCAAAAATATTTGATTGTGTTAGCAATAGCCGGGGAAGTAATTCGTCTCGATCATAAACATATCTCCGTCGAACAAATGAAAATGGTAACGGTTTATTTTAAATTTTGATTATTATTTAATATTTTTTTCATTTATGTAATTTTAATTAATTTTAATTTTTTAATATTATTGAATATTTTTTTCATTTATGTCTGATCGAGTGTTACAATGTTATATCCATAACATGTCTGGTCAGCTATCACCGTTGATAGAAAATTACTTGAGGGAAGCGGGTTTTTGGCACGCGGCCACTATAGGCTAGGGGTGCAAGTTGGACCCAAAACTCATCACCGCATTAATAGAGAGGTGGAGACCGGAGACGCACATATTCCATCTTCCATGCGGAGAGTGTACTATAACTTTGGAGGACGTCCAGTTACAATTAGGATTACCGGTGGATGGGGCCGCAGTCACTAGGTCCGTTCAATGTGTTGATTGGGAAGCCATATGCTACGATTTTTTGGGTGCGATTCTGGGCATTATTTTCGGAGGTCGGATCGAGATGGGTTGGTTACGAGACACATTCCCGGAACCGAGGAATGATTCGACTGAATTAGAAAGAATACGATATGCTCGAGCATAAATCCTTGAGATGATTGGAGGTTATCTGATGTCGGACTTGTCACAAAACCTCGTACATTTGAGGTGGCTACTGAAACTCGTTGATTTTAAAGCAACTGGCGAACTTAGTTGGAGGTCTGCCGTGTTGGCAACATTGTACCCGGAGATGTGCGGGGCGACGCGACCAAATAAAGCCAAAATTGGAGGTTGTCTATCACTACTACAATCATGGGCTTGGTTTCGTTTCTATTTTTACGTCCTCGAGTGAACCACCCATATACATTCTCACTCATAACGAGGTAAAAATTTTATTTGATTTTACAATTATTCCATAGATTTAAAATAAAATTGTATGCTGAAAATTTATTTAATTAAGTAGAACCATCCGACGAGTTATATTGGAATACCTATTGCCCTTGAAGATATACGGCTTCTATTAGACCAACAGTCGGAAGCGCAAGTAAGTATTAAATAAAATAAATATACATAAAATAGTCGTTTCATATTTAGTACTTAGTATTTTGTATTTAGTATTATGTATATAACTAATGTTTTTATCCCGTTTATATAGTTTCAATGGACGCCATACAATGATTTGGAAATACGGGCAGTAATTCCGGAAGAATTTTTTCAAAATCTGAACATTTGGCACGTTAAGGTTCCATTGGTCAACTATGCTATTGTCGAGATGCACCAGACGGATAGAGTGTTGCGGCAATTTGGATTCCGACAACCGATTCCTGAGGAACCTGAGGTGCTCGATGAGCAGCACAAAATCGACTTACGGCTAACGAATATGAATTGGTCGGTATACTGGTCGGAATATATCAAAATTTAAGATAATCGGTATGATCATATACCTGACGGCGAACCGATCATCGTCCTAGAGTTAGTGTGTACCCTGGATTACATGCCATGGTTTAGGATCCATAGCAAGCCATATTTGATGTCGAAAGAGCAGAGGCGTCAGCAAATCCATGTGGAAAGGGAACGACGAATCCCTTTAAATCCAAGGAGACGAGATGACGGCACGGGTCCATTAACAGCGACGACACAATCACTGGGCCCATCAACAGCGGCCACACAATCACCGGGCCCAATGCCTTAATCGACGACACCCAAATAACAGCCTTTCAGCTTATGCCAGGTGCGTATCCTAGCCCTTATATGTTTTCTTTTCCCAGTCCTATGGCAGGCTAGAATGCATGGCTCGGTGCATCTCCTTTCCCGATGACTCCGACTACTCAACTGATGACATATAGGCCATCATTACCGGAGGGATCGCACGAGGCACCGTCAGCGAGCTCATCTCATTACCATTCCCCATCACCTTATGGGATTTAAACATCTCCGCCGTGGGTGATGCAAACATCTCCACATTCTTTATTCTACCAAGGTGGGTCATCCTCCCAACACCCACAATTAGAGCAACCACAACCCCCGCCGGAGCAACCACAACCCCTACCGGAGAAACCAAGGAGGAACTCAGCGCATAATCATCGTCCACCCCCATGTGGCACTGATTCTGACCGGTATATACATTGATTTTTTTAATATATTTGTAGACGTTGTTTCTATATTGTTTTCATTTAATAAAAAAGAAGTTGTTTATAATATTTTAATTGTAAATTATTTATTTATTTTCAATAAAATATAAGTTCTTTTGAATAAGGCAGAATAGAAATAATGCAACATCGTTTCATTACAGCAATTATCAACTATTTTGGTTTGGACATGAACGAATTGTATGCCCTAGATTCCTACACCATCCACACAAATTTCGTTGGTTTGTTCTTTCCCAGATATCCATATTATTACTTATTCTACTCGAGCAAGGTCGACCTTTTAGTTTGCGATGCAATTCTCTATCCGATAACAACTTAAACGGAGCAAGCGATACAGACGGCCACTTACATTCACCTGGGACCGAGGGGAATACGTGTCTCCACACATTGTACACGTTTTCTATTTTGTACACTTCTTCGACATATCTCATGGGATCCAAACGAAGATTTTGACAAGCTACAATTGCATGAGCGCATGGATAACGAAGTGCGTCAAACGTCCCGCAGTCGCAAGTCCTATTTATCAGATGTACATGATATTGCCTATCGGTAATACATTGGCTCGGTCTATCAAACTCCGTCACACGAAACCATAGGTTGTCGCGATCATGACACGCTATGTGCATGGTGTTGGCCCACACTTTCGCCTTGTTAATTTCTTGCAATACCTTCCCAGACCATACATGTCCTCCCTGCATTTAACATTTATAACTCACTGCTCTCTTTAGAAATAGTTCCGCCAAACGAAAATATACCCTATCGCACAACCAAGATTATCGGCAAATGACGCGTTCCTTTTAGAACAGAATTTATGCATTCAGCCAGGTTTGTGGTGATATGACCATATCGTAGGCTGCCGTCGTATGCTTGTGTCCACTATTTGAAAGGTATGTTACAAAGGTACTCTGCGCCTTGATCGTTAACTGAACGCAAAATCCCCAACATCTTATGAAAACAGTCATTATTGATCTTGTATCCCGCCAATATAAGTTGACAGCAAAAATTATATGCCAATACCAATATTTCATTCAGATTAAATTGAATATTACAACCGAAAGTATATTAATAGAGATTAAATACCCATGTTAGTCACTTGCTTTTGTTCAGTCGTAGACCGATATTACCGGTAGTAGTTGGACACAACGTGCCTTAGACAATACCGATGGTGTGTGCGATCCCATAGGCTTTCATATCACTCAGTTGCAACTAGTATTCTAGTGCCCCGATCCGATATAACGTAGATATCAGGTTGGAGGCATACATGCCTTCTTAACCTAGAAAGAAAGAAATCTCAGTCATCGGTTGACTCCCCCGGTGTTATTGCAAACGCAATGGGAAGGATTCTCCAACAGCCATCCTGTGCCACAGCTAGCAATAGTCGATGGGTATATCTACCATACATAAATGTACCGTCAATTTGTACCAATGGCTTGCAGTACACAATTGCATCCCGACATTACTTAAAGATCCAGAACAGACGTTTGAACACTTGGCATCCACAGAGTAATCGGGCGTTGTAGTACGCAGGGATCGTTTCAAGGTCTGTTATGCAACCTGGGATGTACCTCTCCAGCACCTGACACCACTGCCAAACCTCATTATATGAAGCATCTCACCCACTATGCATCTTTTCTAACGCCTTTTGCTTAGCTATCCAAGCCTTGCGGTAAGAGGGCGTGTACCTCAATTGGCTACGAATACTAGCAATTATGCATGACATAGAAGTCCTAGGATCCGCCTTCAACATCGGTAGTATTAATGTAGTTATCATACCTGAATCCATCTTGGGACGGTCTTGAGAAACACTTGTCAACGAAGTACGTTAAATAATGCAACATTAAGTAATAACATTATTATTCAAAACCCTAAACACCTAGTGATACTGTACCGGCAACACATGTATATGGACCTTTGTATTTTTTTTATCTCCCACAAGCTTGTCTTTTTCCTAAGAGAAGCTATGATTTTCCATGAACATGTACCGTCTTACACTGCACGCTTGCCTCGAACTTCTCAGATTTGGATTTAACCATGTTGTAGTTAACCCCGTGGTTGATGCTATATTGTTTCAAAGCACCAAGAAAACTATCTTTACTAAAAAACTCCTTACCAACTTCCAAATCACCCGAATCGAATGACGAACTTGTACAATCCTGGGTTCTGTGTGGTAACTCTGGAAACTCCAACGCATCATCTGCCGATATGTCGACATTATGCATGTGGGCTGGAGGTGGTTACACCCTGAATCACGGATCTTCTTCTTCTTCATCTGAACCCCTTTCAATGTCTTCAGGTTCGGATGGAACAGGCTCCGGTTCAGAAAATAATGCAACTTCTGCACTATCGAGGTCGGGCTCTCGAGGTGGATCCACATTGGACTCATCATCTGACCCACCATGATTTGCAACGTACGAGGTCCCCTCGCCGGTGGACGTCGTCGGTAGTACATCATCCCTTCTTGTAGACGTTTCGTAACGTCCCTAATCAGATGTGGATTGTCAACCACTAGAAGTTGATATCATTCCCCAATACGCATTTCCAGCATTGAACATCGACTCACTGATATGCATGCCCCACCCACTAATCGAGTGTTGTGCAGGAGTTGTATTTTTCATACTCCCACCAAACACAAGCGCTTCTGTATTCTGCTTCCCACTAACGGAGTGTCGGCTAGGGGTCGTGTATTCCTCTTGAACAACAATTGATGTTGAAGTCACAAATGCTTCATTTGGAGATAAAAATTGAACATATACCTCAAGATAAAGTGATCCACTAGCGAGATGAGTCTGCACCATCACCTCAAAGCTACTAACACCTTTGATATCAAATGCATCATATGTCACGGGATCAATCGAAGCACAAAATCGATACTTAATAGAAGAAACCCTACTTGGCGCCATTCTGAAAATTTTGCGCCTATTTTTTTTACGAAATTCTGTAAAATCTATACTCTGGTTAAAAACCATCCGTGCTGTGTTCTCCGATAAAAAAACAACACCATTCTCGGTGTCACGGACCTCACCATCATAGTAAATAATAGCACTAATACGTTCACTCATCTTCAATTTCTATTCTGTTTAGCCTCTCTAATTCTTCTTGCTGTAACTTATGCAACTTGAGAATGATATTTGCCTCGTTTATAGCCTAAGGCCAAGCATGAACTATTGTAGAAAAAGAGCGTCCATGTGGGAGCTTTTTTCTGTAATTTTGCTGACAGTGCATCCTTCTTGAAGCGTTTTTGACACTATTTGTTCAAAAACGTCTCCTCAGAATTATTTTTTAGGAACTACTGTAGAAAAAGAGCGTCCACGTGGGAGCTTTTTTCTATAATTTTGTTGACAGTGCAACCTTCTTGAAGCGTTTTTGACACTATTTGTTCAGAAATGTCTCATCAGAATTATTTTTTCAGGAACTACTGTAAAAAAAGAGCGTCCACATGGGAGCTTTTTTCTGTAATTTTACTGACAGTGCATCCTTTTTGAAGAGTTTTTGACACTATTTGTTCAGAAACGTCTCCTCAAAATTATTTTTTCAGGAACTACTGTAGAAAAAGAGCGTCCACGTGAGAGCTTTTTTCTGTAATTTTACTGACAGTGCATCCTTTTTGAAGCATTTTTGACACTATTTGTTCAGAAACGTCTTCTCAAAATTATTTTTCAAGGTCAAAATAGTCAATTTTGTTAAAAAAATAATCACAATGTTATTTTAAAAAAACCCTAATTTAATTACTTTTAACCCTAAACCCTAATTTAATTTATTTTAAACCCTAGAACCTTAATTTAATTAACTTATTTAAACATCTTAAACCCTATTTAAACCATAATTTGATTTAATTAAAACCCTAAACCCTAATTTAATTAATTTATTTAAACATCATAAACCCTAGTTTAATTTATTTAAAACCCTAATTTAATTTACCCTAAACCTAATTTATTTAAACATCATAAATCATAAACCCTATTTAAAACCCTAATTTGATTTAATTAAAACCCTAGAACCCTAATTTAATTAATTTATTTAAACACCATAAGCCCTAGTTTAATTTATTTAAAACCCTAATTTAATTTACCTAAACCCTAATTTACTTAATTTATTTAAATACCATAAACCCGAATTTAAATAAATTTTCTAAACCCTAAAACCCTAAAAACCATAGGGACTAAACATGCAAATAACCCTAGATATAAAACACGGAGTAAAGCGCGCCCATGGGGGAGCGCTTTGTGCCACGTCATCAAAACGCGTCCACATAGGCACAATTTGCTGACGTGGCACAAAGCGCTCCCCCAAAAGCGCGCTTTGCTGGAAATTTCCTCCTTAAACGCGGCCACGTAGGCGCGTTTTGCCAAAACTAGCCATTTTCCGTAAATATTGTTTAATTTGGCCCATTTTTGTAATTTATTTTGGAAATGGGCCTTTTTGGGTACATGGGTCGAATTTAAATTAATTTATTTGTAAAAAATTATTTAAATTTAATTATAAAAATATGGGGAGATTCATTTATAGGTGTAAAAAACTAAAATAATTTTACACATTTTCATAACTACTTATATGATTGTCATGTAAATTTTTAAACCAATTTGATATCTCTATCATATGAATATCAATTTAAATACTTTATATATTACTATATATTTAACTATTGAAATTTTTTTACATAAAACAAATGGTTAGAAATTTAAAATTTACATTAAATTTGTAAAACAAATGGTTAGAAATTTAAAATTTACATTAAATTTGACATGCATCATCTATATGAATAGACCATGAAATAATTGTTAGATTATTAAAATATTAATCATATAAATAATTACAAAAGTGTTTAAAACTATCCTCCCCTAAAACTATTATTATTTTTAAAATATTAAAATTAAATATTTGTCTCAATTTAACCCGAATATTTTTAAAAAATTCTAATTAATGTCAATACAAATATTAAACCAAATGTCTCTAAACTATTATTCAGATTTTAAATTTCAAAAAAAAAAAAGTTTAATTGAATTTTTAAAGTACGAATACTATATCTATTAGGGTCCTTGTATTAGCTAATTCTTCGTTTAGGTTCTTCTATCATCTATTTCTTTTCCAAGGCATTAAAATTAAGCAAATTTACGTTTATAACTTACCTCATGTGATTTAAATATACTCCAACCTAAATTTGAGTTCGCATTTAATTCTCAAGCGGATGGTAAAGCTATTAAAATGATATGATCCAATTGATACTATATGAATACTTTAAGAATTGAAGTAATACATTTTGAAGTCTGGATAATATTCTTTAAGGACTTTTGTTGAAATTAATTCATATACACATTAAACTTCTAAAAATAAAATAGTAAACTACCTCCATAGTCATTAAATTAAATTATTAATAAGTGTACATTCTGATCACTCAATTTAAAAGTATTATAAATTGTTCAATAAGCTATTCGAAAGTTTTCATTTAAATTACTAGACTGTTAAGTTTTTTTTTTAAATAATTGTAATCTTATAACTTTTTAAAGTTAAAGTAACCAAAATATAATCTTACTAATAATTTAACAACCTCGAATGCAATTTACCCAAAAACAAAAGCATGAAAGGATAAGAGAGTCACCTCCACCGTCTTCCCTACAACTATTGCTTTTTCCCATTTCACTTTCCCCCTTTTTTGCCTTTACAAATCCAAAACTTAAAGCTCTCATCTGCAAATATATATTCATATATACATATATATATATGTATGTATGTACATTTATGTATATATTTGCAGGTATAGTTTGAAGAAATGATAGCATTAAGACCAGTTCTAGTTCCATACACTTCACAAACCTTGCTCACCAGCCATGGAAAACCCACCCTGATGATGAAACACAGCAATGAAATGTCTGAAAAAAAGCTTGTCTACAAGAACAGAAGGGTTGGAATCTTGGTCATAACAACAATGGCTGCTTCTTTTTCTTCTTCTTTAAATAATATTGCTTGTGGACTTGACTTAAGAATGGTGGCACCAGACCAAACAATTGAAGAAGCAAAAAATGGGATTCAAAATCATGCAAAGGGTTTATTACAAGTGAAGGACTTGATTGAATTAAAAGCATGGCGTGAAGCTCAAAAGGAATTAAGGAAGAGTTCGTCATTGTTGAAACAAGATATTTATACTATTATTCAAGCGAAACCTGGAAATCAAAGGCAAAATCTTAGGAAATTGTATTTTAATCTTTTTAATAGTGTTAGTAAGGTAAAATTGTGTTTTTTCCCATTGTAAATCTTCTTTTTTTTCTATTTTAATCCTTTCGATTTTGATTTTGATTGGTTTTTTGAAAATTTTGCAGTTGGATTATGCAGCAAGGGATGAAGATGAATCTAAAGTTTTGCAGTGTTACGATAAGATTGTTTTGGCTCTCAATGAAATTCTGTCAGAACTATGATCAAGTTTAGGTTAAATTGTGTTATTAGTCCCTTTTCTTTAATTTGATCAATTTTAGTCATTATACTTCTTGAGTTACTTTTTCAAAATTTGAAACCTTAGTTTTAACCCACTATGCTTGGTTAAATTTGATTACTAGTCCCGTACCACCCGTACAATTATAGGTTTAGTCTATATTTAAATTTGATCTATATTTTCCAATAAAATAATACTTTTTAAATTTTAAAATTTCAACCTACACGCAAATAATCATTAATTGTATTTTTACTGAACATAATGTGAAAATAACAGACACATGAAAATAACCAAGCTTAAACTTAATTAATTACTAAAATTTTAAAGCTTAAAAAGTACAAAGACTAGAGGTACTAAATTAAAGTATAAAGGTTAAATCCAAATTTTAACCGTGTTTTTTATAATTTAAGCTTTTTTCATGTTCGTGAGGATGCAATTATCTTTAAATGATAATATCCTATGAGGCAATGTGCTAGCTATATGTAGAAACTAACTTTATTTATGAAGGGCAACATGTACAGTTCTTTTTCTGTATAAACCCAGTTGTGAATGTAAACATTGAACTACAACTACAGGTACTCAAAACCGATAAATTACAGTAAAGGGTGAATAATCAGAATAACCCCATTCGATATTTGTTCCTTCTAAAACTAAAAAACGATCTACGTTCGGCCTTGGACTCCTCCTATACCTAGGATCTGATCACCTCGACCATCTGAAATATAATGTGCACATTATGCTCCGTAAATAGTAACTTCGATGAACAACCCAAATCAAGGTGGCCCTGTCACTCCGGGGAAGAGTTCCGATATTTTGTTGAATACATCCATAACCTGAAATACGTAAACATATAAAACGAATTACATCGAGAGATACAATCAAGAACAAGAAAATGGCAGCAAAAACTAAATAATAATATGGTATTTTTGCAATGCTCAAATTAATTGGAACTTCTTATAAACATGGACAACATAAAATGTGAAAAAAGAGGGCTAGATTACCTCCTTGTCATTTTGGTATTTTGCAATGCTCAGTGGGTTTTGTGAACACTATAAAAGCAGCAAATGGAAAAGACGTTAATTCTAACCAAATGCCATCGACCAAGATTATTAACAATTCATCAATAATAAACCAGATAACATACATCCATGATAGCTGCTTGAACTCTAGGATTTTGAAATGCCATAGCAACTTCAGGATTGGCCATGATTTTGGATATTACTTCTTCAGGTGTAAGGCCAATCTGGTCTGCAAATTTGAAAGGAAGAGATTAAAACTTCTATTCAAGTAATAGACCATATTCGCGCATGAGAGAATTTGAGCATCGTGAAACTACCATGGAGGCCTCTGTAAGAGTCAGATTATATTTTGTCCCCTCTATCTAAAAAATGGGCAAATTAATCTCTGTAGGTTAGATCAAAGAATAAACTGGTTCTTCTATTAAAAATTTCATCCATTTGTAATATTAAAAATTGGTCATTGTACGTCAGCATGAGGTACATATGACACGTCACATGTCACAGTTTTAACAGTACAAATGGATGAAACTTTTAACAGAAAGAACCAAATTGCTTTTTGAATTAACGTAAAACAAATAATTTGCCCAACTAATTTGCCCATTTTTTGCGCAAGAGCAAAATACAACCTAACTCCTAGTATGGGGCTATATGGTACTTTTACCTCTAATAACTATATATATCTCACATATAAAGAATAAAAAAAGTTATATCATATGCCGAGCAATTAATACATTATCTCGAGCATTTGAACAATAAATGGTTCACTTACCGAATTGCTGCTTCACCTCAGGACTGTTGAGATCAAAGTTTTTCAAGGAATCCATCATCCTATTGTCCCATTCGGAACTTCCACCCATATTATTTCTAATTAAAAAAAAAAAATCAGACATGCATATAAGCATGTGAACGGATTCTTTTGGAGGCAATTCTTGTAACTCTAAATCAAGAGAAATGCTGATAAAAAATAATCAAATGCAGAAGTCGGAACAAAGCTTACAGCATGTCTTGCAATTGTTGACGGTATTGAGGATTTTGTAGCATCCCTGCAAAAGATATGCGTAACAGAAAGGCAATTGATTCGTACATACTAAAAATCTATCCCTTAATATAATAAGCATACAAGCACCAAATCCATTAGCATGGACTTACATTTAAATGTCTCGGGGTTCCTCATTTCTTCTGGCAAATATCTGTATATGAATAAATAAATGATTATATTTCCTTAAGAGTAATAAATAGCACAGGTTGCAATAAAAAAAGAGAGAAAAAGAAAATGTCGAGGAAAAGAAGCTTATATTACGGATAAACCATCTTCTGCACCGTTGGATCTTCCAACATTTTCTCTAAAGCATCCACGGATAAACCCGGACCTGCTTTTCCTGCAAATGTAACAAAATGCTTTATTAAATATTACGGAGAGCGTACAAAGAAACTAGAAAGCACTCCCAAAATATGCACATGCATTATTAAATTATATGTATAACACAATCAAGTAGCTTTAAGCAGTTACTTAATCCTACACTGCTCGGTGCCTCCTATTAATGTTTCTTTTATTTTATCATACATAGCATAACTCAATTTATTTTATCCCCCATTGTTATAAAATTTATTGTTCTGTAACATGTTGAGAAAACACATTTTTCCCTTTATGCTCAAGTCATTATGTTATTACTTATTACCTCCATAGTCCTAGTAAAATTTTTAGAAATGGTTAAATAACTGTTTGGGGCCTGAACTTGGCAACTATTCTCATATTGGGACCTGAACTTTTTTTTTTGAGTCCAAGGAAGGCCCTAAACTTGGCAATTGTTCCCACATTGGGGCTTAAACTTTTTTTTGTCCAAGTTAGTCCTTGAACATGGCAATTGTTTCCATATTGGGGCCTGAACTTGACAATTGTTCTCACATTGGAACTTGAACTTTAGGGTTTTCAAGGAAACATCAAGGACTAACTTGGGCAAATAAAAGTTCAAGCCCCAATGTGAAAATAATTGCCAAGTTCAGGGTCTAACGGGCAAAAAGAGTTCAGGCCCCAATGTGGAAACAATTGCCAAGTTTAGGGCCTAATTTGGACAAAAAACAAGTCCACACCCCAAAACGAAAATAGCTGCCTAGTTTAAGCCCCAAAAAGTGATTTAACCCTTTTAGAAAATGGGAAAACAACAAGAGATAAAAGTGTTGTGATTAACCCAAAAATCTCCCTGTTTTTCATCCTTCCCTATAGACAGTTATTACAACGACTACAAACCAAAATGCATCACACTTTCGTTTGAAATTATCATTTGATCTGAGTTACAATTGGCTCTTTACATACCAGTTGACTGATAACCACCAAAAGCACTGGCATCCTGCTTTGATGCAGCTCCATTATCAGAGACCTTCAGACATCATTCAAAATTTTAATTTTCCACAATAGATGCTTTGGAAATTACAGAAATTAATCAAAACTACGACAGTCTCATAGCAAGAGCTTAATAAAAAACTTACATCCTTGGGAATTTGAGCATTGTTTGATGAACTTGTCTCAGCCACATCTTCAAACGCACTCTTCTGCACAGTTTCTTCTGGAGAAACATCTACAAAAGCTGCAAATAGAACTTTAAATCAGTCTCGAAACAATCTCAAGAAAAACATTAGCAATTAGAATGAATTGGGTGGTTTATTTGAAGTAGAAAATTTCGTTGATACTAGACCTCAGTTTTGTTAGTTTTATAATTGTTTCATGTACATGAATGGACCATATAATGTTCCATTTTACCGCAAAAAGGGAAGAGTTGCACATTATACAATATCATGTGGCAACAATAAAAGTTCTATTTTACCATATTTCTTTGGTTCTGCTTTTTCTGTTTCACTTTTTCCTTTGGTTGATGGATCAATCACTGGGGCTGCTTCAACTTTTGTTGCAGGTACATCAACTGTAACGCTATTTTTTTGAGAAGAAGATGGAGAAGGGGATGTGACAGGTCCTGGTGACGGAGGTGTTGGAAAAGGAAACGGGGATCCCGAAGGAAAAGCAGCACTGGCAAATTGGTTATTTTGTGTATTCATTTGGCCCATCATAGTTTTGAAAGCTTGCTGCATTGCATATTTCTGAATAACCGAAAGTTAGATATCATAAATCAATGAAATAAAAGAGCTATTCAACAACCTGCTCCATTGAGTGTCAAAGTTTAAGCCATTTGCATCATCTTAAGCACATAAAGAGATATCAAGGCACGACTTAGTAACAACTCGAAGGCCATGAAAGAGATATGTAACAAACCGTGATAGGCTCTCATTATATTTATGACAGCCAAGAAACTTACTATAGCACAAAATTTATGTATCACGCCATTGAAGGGCTCTTAGAGTCGAGCCATAACACAAAATTTAAGTCACAACTTATACAACTAGCTCTTTACTTACCGGATTGCATTCTACATCTTGAATCCATAATTTAAAAACAACTTTGTTATCGACAACCACCACCATGCCAATTTTCATTGCTTCATACGCAATTCACTTCCAATACTATAACATAAGACTTGATTATACAACTTATAGGCAAAACGATACAACCATACCTCATATGAGAAAAAACACTCACCTTTAAGCTTGAAGCTACCTGTCATTTCAATTAACTTCATTATGATATATACAAAAGAAAAGCGCGAGCACACACATACATTTCCATTATTAATAAAATAACATTAAAAGTACCACTCGGAAAGGGGAAAAAAAAGGGATTATGCTCACCCATGTAAAGAGTGCTGAGAGCCCAACACCTACTCCAATCCAGAAAAGCGGCGACCCTCTGTGAAATACAAACATAATATTCACAAAACATAAACACACCCGCAAATATATTCGACTTATCATTACTTTCACTTAGCTTTCAAGTACAAGTAAATAAATTATCATTATTTCAATAAAAATTAGTTTAATTGTTAAAGTTTGATATAAATTCAAATATGGTAGTTTCATATACGAGAAAAACAATATAACATTCCATTATCCATGAAAATGATTAAAAATGGATAAATGACTAAAATGAAACAAACAATCCTCATAAAGACTACTACTTTTTTTAATTCCAAAATGTAAAGGACATTTTTTTCCCATTTTCAAAAGCAGAAATTAACAAAAATTTACATTTGAGAGGACGGTGGTGGCACAGTTGGATAAGGGTTAACTCCAACTGATGAAGTTTGTTGATTACTTGAAGAAGAAATGCTCGCAAACCTTTCGTCTATAGATTTTCTGAAAACTGCATTAACCCAAAAAAAATAAGATCAAATTTTTACCATAAGAAAAAAAAACAAAAAAAAGAGGGAAAAATAGAAAAATACCAATTTGGGGAAGACGTCGTGGAGGAGTAGAGTGGGTGGAGCTGGAGATTCGGGAACGGCGAGGGGTAATCTTGGAAGATGGAAAAGTGAAGATTTTGGTAGGGGTTTTCAGAGTGTTATTGTACGGTAAAAGATAAAGCTTTGGAGGTGAAGAAGAAGATGAAACTAATGCCATGTTCATATTTTCCATTGAATTTAACAAAATCCCAATTGAAATAAATGGGAGCTGAAGAGTGTGAGGAGAGTGAGAAAGGGGGGACGAAGAACACAATGGGATAAACGACGCCGGAAGATGTTATATGTTCGATATTCATACCCTAAACTAAAATTTTGTTACTTTAGGTGGTGTTTGTTTGTTTGGATAACTGGTCTGGTAATGGGATCTTGCTATCCCCACAATCAAGTAGCCTCGGTTTCAAAATTGAATCCAGAGTCAAATTATTGATGAATTTATTCAAATTATTAAAAAATAAAAAAATTAGATTAATCATCAATCCAATTGATTCGACGTATTCAACTGATTCGTGGGCTAATTAATTTAATATTTAATTTTATATCAATATCATAATTAATTTTTATTTCAATCAATTTAATCGATTGATATAATTCTAAACATCTAATTATTATTTTATTAGATTGATACTAATTTATTATCCTACTTCATTTCGAGAAAATAAATAATTATTGAGACCAATTTAATTTAAAACAATTTATATGTATATATATATGTCACTTTTTAATGACAAATGGTTAACATTTCATCCAAATTATTTTAGATCAAATTATAAATATAATCTTTTTTATTGTATTTAAATTTAAGATTAAGAATTTAAAAATACAAAATTTCGAAAAAGTATAAAGTTGGTAAAAATCGATCATTCAATTTTGTAAATCACCTATAACTATACTAATTTTTAACAATAAAAAGTAATAAAATTTATAATAAAAAAAGGTCAATTTACAAACGTAACCTCACTCCCAACTTTTTAACCCTATAATTAAACCCTGCTGAAAATATATTCCACAATCCACAAAAATCCCTTTTATTTTTTCTTGCCATGGATCAACAACCACTATCACTGCTACACATCCATGTAAAGCTCCTAGGTTTCAGCCTCCACTCCATCACCCCTTGGCCCAATAACCCCTCCATTTTCTACCTCAACGGCAAACGAATCTCACGCGTTGAAATCCTCGGTGTAGTCACTTCCCGTGACTATAAACCCAACAAATTCCTTAGATTCACCCTCGACGATGGCACCCATTCTATTACCTGCATTCTCTGGCTTAACCACCTCACTTCCCCTTTCTTCGCTTCACGTCAACCCGCTACGCTTCGGGTTATTTCTGATTTGGCTAAATGCTTCGCCGATGATATCCAGTTTGGGAAAGTGGCTAGAGTTCGTGGGAGGGTTAGTAGCTATAGAGGTGATTTGCAGGTCACTGTTTCTGATGTTGTTATTGAAAGGGATCCTGATGCTGAGACTTTGCATCGCCTTGATTGTATTAGTTTGGGTCGCCGGTGTTACTTCAGTTAGCTCCGGCCAAGATTAAAAGCAAATTAATTGAATTAGGCAGTTTTGTAGACAGTGAATTAGACTGGTCGATTTGATTTTGATGAATCTTATTATTACAGTCAATATTTCTGTATTTGATAGATATCTTCCAATAATGTGATATTGTGTTCTCTATCTGCAAGATTAAAAAAATCGAAACTTTAAAACATCAAGATCAAATTCAATATTAACTTTCTATCCAAACCAACAAGTTCTTAACCCAGCAAATCTGATTCATTTCAACTGGCTCAACCAGCATTTCACCATGTCATCCAAAATTTGCATAATTGTATGTATTCCTTGAAATAAAAGTATAACACAAAATTTAGCATAGTGTTATTAGTAAGCAAATGTACTACTAATTAAGGAAGAACTTGATCAACAATTTCTGTAAGGAAAATAGTTCATGAAAACCATTCAAAACACCAAAAATATGCAAAAAATGGAATTGGTATATGTTCAATTTGATACTCCAGTGATGGTTCAATTTGATGCTCCAGTGATGGTTTTTACAAGCTATGCAACAAGAAAGTTATGAAATCTAAGCTCTCCAGTCACTCGCACTTTTTTCATGTTGTCTTTGTTGTCTTCAAGTCTGTATGTTGTCTAAATACAGGACCGTAGTTATGGTGCCGAATAAGCACGATCAATATGAAAGTATTAGCAGCCAGGAACAATAAACTTGCCATCCAGAGCTGTAGAAAGACGTTTTTGCCTTTAAATTCGAGCAGGTAACCCCATAATAACCAATGGGTTTGAGCTCCCATCCACAAAAGAATGCAACATAGGCCTTTCCATTTAAGCTTCATATTGCTCCATGGCAAAATAAGAGGCAAGAGACAAAAGAACCAGACGAAGTACTGTGCCGTGATCACCTGTTCAAGAAGTAAATCGACAATAGATTCAAATCGACAATGAAAAACGACAATGTCAATCAAATGAAGCTAGGGAAGTTAAATTCGCGTACCGTACCTTATTGAATGCTACAAATGCCACTGTCTGTACAAAGAAGCAGAATACAAGATCCTTTGCGAAACATAAAATGAGGACTAGCTGCACTATAAACTGAGGCAAAAAGGAGATGAGCTTTTCAAGAACCGAAAGCTCGCGTTCGTAGTTAAGATAGATATGGTAGAAATAGATGGAAAAATTATGTCTTGGATCCGTGCGAGTAAGATGGTAGAGCAATGTCTCATGTAGAAATTCCCATCCGTATAAATGGAAGAAGAAACCAGTACATAAGAGGAAAACAGTCCCGGAAATGAGACCAAACAAAATCCTTGACCTCGTGAATGTGCTTTTCGATACACCACATATAACCCATTTATCAATCAATTCTGAATTGATTTGACAAGCTTTCCCTTGATCGGAAGTCCAATCACTAAGCAATGGTTTCGTTCCAGATCGAAAAAAGCGTGGATCGAGAAAAATAACGATAGGAAGCGCATAGATTATAGGATAAATTCTGAAGTGAACTATAAGACCGTACCAAAACGCAGCTTGTACTACATTACCTAGTAAAAACAAAGATGAAAATCAATAAAGCCGAAAGATATAAAGCAAGTTGTCTTATCGTAGTGCTGAATCATCAACAATCAAACATAGTACTTGCATTTCTTATAAAGAAACAACATATACAAAAACTACCAAAATAAAAGCTTTCCCTTTCAATACCTCAACTCGTAACTTTCTCAATTGAAATCAAGCAGGCAGTCCAATATAAATATTATCTCAGTAAATTCTTCCCACAACTGAAATTACAGGGTAGGTTGCATTAGAGACGGTAAAAGTACCACAAAACCCCCTGTTCTATACCCTGGATTGCATTTTAGAGACACATAATTCAAAAAAAAATATCATTCCATTGCGGATTCAGTCCTCTCGATGTACCCAAGCATCCCGACCAAAATCTAGGACTCCAAAGATCTGTAATAATAGTCATGGTATAAGCAAACATTTGAAGTAACCTTAATCTAGAATAGCTAAAGATAATACAAGAAGGAACTGGTATAAAGGCTGTAAACTAAACTATGGAGCATTACTGATATAAAGTACAAAGTGGACAGAACCTTACTGCATAGTGCACACCTACAAAAGCACCTTCCACTATCTCATTTATCAACAATGGTAAAAGAAGAATTCCACTCGATACAAAAGCACACATACAGACTGATTTAACCACTCAATCTCACTTCGTAACAGAAGAATTCCACTTTATACATATTATGCATTTTCAGACATCTGCTTTAGCTTCACCTGATGTCAACATTTAACCTAGTCTCTGACGGTAGTTACTTATAAAAACAGTAATTCCAGTCCGGTACTTATCGATGTAAATTTTTAAAAACTCACCCTTATGAAGATATTGCATAAGCAAATTCAATGAACAAATGCATTTACATTGTACCAAAAACAAAAGAAACCCAAACATGGAAGAAGAAAAAGGAAGGAGATGACTTACAGCTCTGCCTTACCAAGACACAAATGTTAAATTGCAGAAAGCTACCAGTCAATTGAACAACGGTAATAAGTTAGATTGGAATTGAATTATAGCCTATTCAGACATGCTAAATTAGCAGTATAAAAACCTACCAGTTGAAAGAATGCTACTGGTTCTGGCTTCCGGTAGGCCAACCTTCTCTTCTTTCTTAGGCTCCAGCCTGCCTTGTATATACTTTGAGCATTATACTCATCAGGGGGTTTTGTGGTACTTTACCCATTAGAGACACATAATTCAAATAAAAATATCATCTTTTTCAAACACCAAACTTCCCAAAGAGCTCGAAGTCGGACTAACCTGAGTATAGCTATCCCAAATACACTAACAAGCAACCAATAAAGGTAAAGTCTTTTACGTAAGAGCTATCTCTTCTATAATGCAAAGGCACCATTGATGACAGGACCCAATTTTTAGAAGCATTTTATAGGAAACTAATACATAAAGTATCAAAAGCAAAATAAATATACCATTAATAAGACAGATAATAATCCACAAAATCATAGCACAAACAATAGGTTCACAGTTTCCTCGAGTTCCAATTGTGAAGGTAAATGGATTGAAAAGCCAAATCAACATGGAATACGTGCATAGGTCATCAGGCACCTTGCGTTGCTTCAATATGATACGAATAAACAACCCAACGAACAAATCTGCAAATTGAGGAACAAAATGAGGATCAAGCCCATGGGTTTTAGCGGAAACTTAATTCTAAAAAATGGGTAAAAATTAAAACTGAAAATTAATAAAAAAAATACCTGAAGCTGAGAAGAGAAATTTGCCCCAACAACGAGAAATAAAAGAATTGGGGATTAATAAGAAAGCAAGTAAAGGTGAATAACGATAAGTGGTTCTTTTATAAGGAGATTGACCGGAAGCCATTAAAGAAGCAGCATCGGAGAAGACGAGGTAATCCACATCTGTGTATCGGACTTCCATATGGGTATCTTGCCATTCACCAAATAGGATTAAACCCACACGGAAAATGGCTGATATGAGAAGAATCGAACGAGGTTTAAGTGAAATCATGGCTAAAAATGAGGAATTTGAGCGGAAAATTAGACCCAAATCAAAGTGAAAAAAAAAAGTTTGATTGGGGGAGTAAACTAGCTATGAATCAATGGAGAACAAAAGGAATGAAGTGAAAAATTTTAGATCCATTTCAATAGGGAGAGTGAGAATGGGATAACCAGGATGGTTATGGCGACCGTACGACTTGCTAATCTTAAAATCAAAATTATACCAATACTTATTCAACTTTCATGTTTGATAGGCAAATAAAATAGTCCAATTCAGTCACTTTTTAATTTTCAAAAAATAATAAATTAATTTTTAACTTTATCGAAAAATAAAAGTTGTGTGACTATTTTTTTTCATCCTTCCTTTTCTATTTTTAAATAAATAGCCCAATATTTTTATATTTTGCATAAATGGCTATATATTTCTTTTTCCTCATCCCAGTAATCTTTGTTTATCTTATTGTTTTTAAAGATAGTTATCTGTTTCATTCTACCATCAACCTCTTTTGTCTCACTCCCTACCTCTCAATCTCTCAAAATCCAAACCACAGCTTCCAATCTATGCTCTTATGGTCGCCATTGTTGTGTCGCCAAACCATAGCTTCCAATCTTGTGTCCCCAAAACTAGAAACAAATATTGCAACCCAACTGTTGTGGAAATGTCACAATGAGCTATCCTTTTCAATTACCAACCCAACCTCCCAAATGCGACGACCATTGGTTCGAACTCGATTGCAAGAGCAACAATCGCATCGTTTTATCCCTAAACCATGGTAGATTCTACGTCCAAAGCATCTGATACAAATACTTTACTATTTGAGTTATTGGCGTGGCTAGTTAACAGTAGAAGAAGAAGAATAAGAAGAAATAGAGATGACCTGAGAAGAGATGAGATGGTGCATTTGGCTAGATACGGCAAAGAAAAGCTCTCAACCGTGATTAAGAGTAATCAAAATTTTCTTGTTGATTCAATAGAAATTCTATGCATTTAACATCAACATAAAATTTAAAAGAATAATCAAAATTTTCAAATACGTGATTAAGTGTTTTATATATACATGCACTTTCAAGAAATTTTGAAATATTTTTTTTGTTCTACTTTCAAAGAGTATTATTTTATTTTTATTTAATAAGTTATTCTATCAAATTCACATCCACATAAAATGTAAATTAGTTTAAAATTTCAAAATATTTTTATTTTAATATTCAAATTAAGGTCTTTCATTAGTAAAAATATAGGTTAGGGCTTATTTAATTACAAAAATTGCATAAGAGCTTGTTTAAATAAAGTGTAATAGTTTAAGGGCTTTTTAGTATATTAGCCACAAAATTTAGATGGAACAAAGAATAACAAGGGTAAACTACACCCAAGGTCACTGACGATTAATAAGTTTATGTTTTGGTTACTCAGCTTTAAAAAGTTACAAAATGGTCACTCAATTATTCAAATAGTTCAGTAGTTATTTTGTAACTTTTTGAAGTTGAGCGACCAAAACATAAACTTACTAATAATTTAGTGACCTTAAATATAATTTACTCAAATAATGATTAAAATACAATCAAAAAATATATATAAATAAAAATATTGCAAATGTAATTATGATACAATAAAACATGTAAATATGATATGAATACATAAATTATGGAATCTATAATTAAATTAAATAGTATAATAAAATTATAATGATGAAGTGAAGTATATAGTAAAATGAGAAAACCAAACACTAGATTAAAATTTGTATATAAAAAATTATAATATATTTATTAAGTTAATAAGTTATTGGGTTAAATATAAAATTAGTATTCGAACTTGTCAATTTCTCCTAAATTGGTACTTATAGTTTTTTTGTTCAGATTGATACTCGAACTTTTTTCCCGTCAACTAAATTGGTATTCAAGTCTAACGCCGTTAATTTTTTTACTAAACGTGGCAGTGTTGGCCAATCGCGCGTCGCCACGTGATGTCCTCTTATACCTATTTTTCTTTTTGTTTTATTTTTTATTTTCCTTTTCCTTTCTTTTTCTTTTTTTTTTTGGGCCTGCTTTTACCCTAGTGCATCTTTCTTCTTTCTTTCTTTTGTCAACCCCTCCCAATTTTTTCCTCACTTTCTCGTCATCTAATCACCACCATCAACCAACCCCTACATCTCTTAAATCCCTTTGGTTTTCCTCTCCTGCCAACATCAACCAATCCTCACCTCTTAAATTTTAACTTCATATTTGTTATATCCTCAATAATGATTTAATTTTTAGTTTATTTTATAACTTAATGGTGGACGATGAGTTTCCCGTGCAAAACATAGCTTTTATAATACTATTCCGTTGATGAATAATTTCTGTTTATATGTTGATGCTGAGCAACATCAAAGCTTATCCCAAAGTACAATATATATTTTACACCATAAACTTTTTTTTTGAAAAAATTATATATTTATATATATATATATATATATATATATATATATAAAGTTTTTGAAAGTTAACAATGGCAAACATTGTGGAAGCCAGAGATTAATGAAGGAGAAGAAGGCTAAACATTTCAATAATGTAAAAATTATTTCACAATATTTTTATATGCCAATAACAAAAGCTGCTAAAGAGCTTATAGCATTATTGAAAAAAATGTGTAGGGAACTTGGATTATGTCTTAATAGTTTACAAAACCTAATTCAATTATCATTTTTTTCCTTCTTTCTCATATTTTCTCAGGAAATAAAGAGAAAAATTGAAAAAAGAGAAAAAAAATTGAATGCGAAAATCCTAAAAAAAAAACCCAAGACTCAAAATATAAAACAGAAATAAACCCATTAGCTACAAGCTAAAAAGAAAGTAACTAAACGAAAAAAAATCATTTTTTTTTTGTTCTTTCTCATAGTTTCTCAGAAAACAAATAGAAAAAATCCAATTACCCAAAAACTTTATTGGGTAATCTGGATTTTTGTAGTCCAAATTTGAATCCACTTCCTCCATGCTCAAGAATCAAACCTAGTACCTTCTACATCAAACAAAGAAGCAACAACAGTAGTAGAAGATGAAGGAGAGGAATTAAAATCAACTATAGAAACCAAACATGTTTGGCAGAGAAAAAAAAAGGAGAATGAAATTGGAAAAAAAAAAAGTGATAGGGAAAAGAAGAGAAAAGGAAATTGGGAAGAAGAAACACCAAGAAAAAAAAAGAAAGAAAAATGGAAATAGGGAAGAAGAAATATCACCAGGAAAAAAGAAAGAAAAAAAAGGGAAATAGGGAAAAGAAACATCACCTGGAAAAGAAAGAGAAAAAAAAAAGAAATAATTTTAAAAATATTTTTTAGTGATTTTAAATTTTTTTATATTATGGCATCACCATGAGGTCATTTATGTCACGTGTCATAATTTTATTCATCCATGTGTTCTAAATTTAACGGCGTTAGGCTCAAGTATTGATTTAGTTGACGGAAAAAATATTCGGGTACCAATTTGGGACAAAAAAAGCTATAAGTATCAATTTAAGAGAAGTGGACAAATTTAGATACTAGTTTTATATTTAACCCTAAATTATTAGTAAAAGTAATTATAAATCAAATATGCTTCCATCCGTATTAACTTTGTACCACTCCATCGGCGGTCTTTCCCACGTACAATTTCCATTAAAGATCTTCAACTTACCCCCTCGAGCTCGGATTACTTCATCTGTTAGCCGTATGCTCTGTAGCAGCACACATATATGGGAAATTGACATTAATTAAAAAATCATCCCGATGGCTAGAGGTCAAAGAAAACGATGGTCAAGGGCGAAGCCAGGACAACTTTTTAGGGGGGCCAGATGAAATTTTAATTTTTTATAGTTTATATCTTTCTAATTTGTAAAGGATTAAATCGAATTTTTATAATTTTAGGGGGCCAAAGTGCAATTTTATCTTTACTAATTTAAAATTTTTAAAAAAATTTAAGGGCCTAAATAAAAATTTTACCTTTTAGGGGGCCGGAGCCCATGCCAGCCCCCTGGCTTCGCCACTGACGATGGTGGAGGTTTCATCCCAACTTTATTACCCAAAAACGAAGAAGAAAAGGAAGTGGACATGGAAAGATATATTGATGGGTGTCCAATTCAAAAATATAATTTTTATTTATAGTAGCAAGTATGGTGGAATTCACAAACGTTCATAGATAATTTTATTTTTTTACTTAAAAGTAAAAATAAAAGGAGGGTTTGAAATTTAAAATTAAAACTTTCTAAATAAATATCATAAATAAAATTTTAGACCAATATTAAATAGATTGTTGGAGATTTGTGCTATTCCGATCCATAATTTAAGATTGATTGTTTAATCTGTCCAATCTAATATTCAAGATAAATTGCTTCAAATGAATTGATCTTCATAGATCAACTTTCATATTTTTACAATAGCAGCATCTTTCGAAGTTTAAAGATTTTGCTTCTAAAATTATCAACTCCAAACATGGTAAGTTACTATAAGTCTATCGCAGATTTAGTTATATTGGCGATAAACATTGACACTTTGAAGGTCATTTTAAAACTTGCCTCAACACACACAACAAGAACTAAATAAGTAATTTATACCCAATTATAATATTTTTCACAAGTATTAAAATAATTAAACAATTACGAATTTTAAATTTTAAATTAATAAAATAATATAAAATCTGAAATCTATAATTAAAATAAAATATATCTAAAATTAAAGACCAAGTTAGAGAGACAAAGAGAGAGGTGCGATGGAACCTTTGTTCTTTTTCACTATCATACACAAGCGAATGTCTCTCATCAAACAAGACTTCATTTCAATAATTGCAAAAAATCAATTATAAAAACGTATCCGTCATTCAAATGAAGCATAAGAGTAGTACTCTTTAGGTGAGTGTCAATGTCTTTAATTATGTTTACTCAAAATTGAAACCTTAAGAAAATAATTAAAACATGTTTTCCTTTGGTATTTTTGGGATTTTTGCAGATAAAGTAATGCTACCTTTATTACCAAGTTTAGTTTACTAAGGTAAAATTTTAACTATTTGTAATAAGGTTTTTTTTTTGAAAGGGACTTAACCTCATTTAAATAGCCTAATTGGATACCAAAAGGGTCTAATTGTATGGGTATAAAAAGTTGAAAAGTTTGATCAAATTTGCAGTGGGAAAATATCACTTGAATTAGCAACAATCAAAAGACATTGTGAATCTATAAAAGGGAGGTTTCTTGTGAAGGAGGTCAAGTACTTTTTGGCCTATTGTTGTATTTTAAGGCATATTAAAAATTTGTCCCATTTTCAATGTTGAAAGGGATTAGGAAGATGTTGCTTAGCAAACTCATCTTATGGAGTGATGGGTGGGGGACTATGCAATAAATGTGACAGAATGACACATAATGTGATTTGTATTTTGGTTCATGTATTTTTGAAACAGGTATAAAAGAATTTTGTAGGTTAAAAAAATGAATAAAATGATACTTTTTATAACCAGTTGAAACAGAAACAATTAATTTTATGATACGTACTTAATTAAATGATATGGCATTAATTTAAAATATATTATAATATTTTTAAGTGAAGTGACATGTCCAATAAACTCATTATAACTTAACTCGAATTGTTATATTTAACTTATGAATAAAACATAAAATCAAATTGGGTTAAATGTATTACATCATAAAGTTAGTAGTTTTTCAAGGGTTAAAAAATGATAATTTTACTTATTTTTCTAATTTACACTATTTTTTTACTATTTTAAAAGTAGAAATATAAAAACAAATTTTGTGCTATAATAAATTGCTCGTAAAATACTTTATCCGAAAAAAACATATTCATATTATTAGTCACTTAATTAATTTGCCTCAAACTATACATTAAAATAATTAATTAAGTTAAGAATCATTAGAATAAATGTAAATTTAAAGTGATCCCCCCACCCTAGTATTAGTAAACCCCAAGAAAGCATCTCTTTTAAAAAATCAGGGACAAAATTTAGTACTTTACTTAAAGAGATCCACATTTCCCTTTGTCCTAATCAAATCACTATGGGACTCAATTGGTTCTATAAATCCAAAAACCTCTCTCTCCCCATTACCCTCCATTACACACTTTGCCTATCAAAATAGAGATATATACATACATGAGGTCATCAAGCAACTCCACGGCGACAGTGGTAAAAGCTACCGGAGCTGGATTCCGGCACTGGAACCCGACCCTTTTTGGCGGTGTAGCGGTGGTACTAGGACTCATTGTCATGGCAATAGTTATTATAGCTTGTTCATATAAAAAATCTCCATCCAATTCAAGTGGGGAAGAAGATAAAGCAAAAAAAGGTGGCCAACAAATGGAAATGGCGTCGAGGATTGTTGTGATTATGGCTGGTGATCAAAATCCCACGTACCTTGCCAACCCTATGCCTTCAACTTCAAGTCACCATTTACGTTAGGGTATTTTCTTTAAATGTTATTTTTTAAATTTAAAAATTCTGATCCAGTTGTTTACACTATTAGTATTTTTTTATCGAATTTATTTATTATATAAAAATTTACTAAGTTTATAATGATTAGTTTCCGAAAATAACAATAATATCAACAATTGAATTAAGATTTTTAAATTCTTATTTTTTAAATATATAAACTAAATTTCAATTTTTTATTCAAATATAAAACTTCTATTATAATTTAAAACAAAAATAACAATTTTTTTCTATTAATTAGGAATTGATGTTTGTCTCTAGTTATCCACTATTAGACAAGAACCTATTTGTGAAATAGTGTACCTTCTAAAATGCTTATTAAGCCCAATTCAAAGCAAAAAATTTATGAACTAAAATAATTTTTATATGATTCCAAAGGTGTATGTAACAAATTCTAAAATATATTTTAATAAAAAATGATCGATTGAAATGGTAAAATTAATGAATTAAAGATCATATTAATAATAATGTTTTAGGTTTAAATTTCATAATGCGCCATTATTTTTCTAAATTTTACATGAAAAGACAAAATTACCTTCCAAATAATATCTATTGCTTATTAAAAAAATGAAGAACTTTTGGTAAATTCATTACTAAATTTGTGAATCGATTGAGTGTAACATCAATTTAATAAAATACTTAAATATAGTAATAGACACAGTGTGCTCCTTTGGATGCCCGTTTGATCCCATTTCAATGCGCTTGGAGTACTTTTTGGCTGAATCGCACCGTGCAATTCGTTTGAATTGTAAAGAACAAAACGATTGGAATATCACTCAACACACTGGACACCAATTTCTCCACTGGAGCTTTATGCTCCAGTCAAATGTTCCAACATCCCATTGGTGGTCATTTTTCCTTTTACACCCATACTCTTTTTATTTCTCCATTTTACTTTTTTTTGTCTCTTTCTTCATTTTACCTTCTACTTCTACTTCAATAATTTTGTATTTTCATTTGTGAGATAATTTTATTAATTTAAAATAATAAACATTTTCTCCATTATTTTATAACAAACTAATATACCTTATTATCAAAAGAAATTTTAATTTACCCTTCCTTGAATTAACTACTTTTAGATTATTTATTTTAATTTTTAATTTTTAATTATTTTAATTTTAAAATGTTAATTTTTTTATTTTATATAATAAAATATCAGAAGATACATTTTAATATTTTATTAAATAAATTTATAAATTCACATATTTTTAATAATTTCGTTAAAGTAAAATAATTTTAAAAACTTCTATTATATATTATTTCTAATCTAATGTCCTTAATAGTCATTTTTCTATTCTCACCTCACTGCTACAGCTGCGTTTAAATCTAAACGCACACCCCACCGTTGTTTTGAATCTCACTATTATAATATCCAGTCTCACCACTATTAACTAATCTCACTGCCACCGCTGTTTTTAACCTCAACCGAAGGTAAACACACCGCCCATCTAAACTAAGCCATAGTATGTTTGAAATTCGAATATTTACAACTTTGAAACAAATTATTTTTACATGATAATTACTTTAAATAAGATTTTATTAATGTGTTTAAGTGCACTTAATCTCACATTTTCTAGAATATTGTTAACAATAAGAATGGCAAATGATTAGGATTCCGATAACACCTTATGTTACCTTGGACGCAATACAAATAGGGCTAACATAAAAAATATATATAACAGGACCCAGTTGTAAAATTACTTATTTTTTGTCCTTTGAGTGAATATCATACCTGTCGAAACCTTTTTTTGAAGTCGACTTTTATTTTAAAAAACAAAAAATGGGAGTCGCCACCAATCCTTTTGTGAGGTATGATCGGATCACCTCGTAATTTAACCGTTTTAATAAAATGTTTGATTTACTAAAATAATGATTTTTGGCCTACAAAATTCAGAAAATGAGTTCGGGAATCGGTTACGCACGAGGAAGGGTTAGCACCCTCGTAACGCCCAAAATTGGTACTTAATTGATTAATTCGTGTCTTAGTGTCGAAAATTGAAAACTTGAAAATAATTTAAAAATACGATCCCTCTTTGTATTAATGTCAATTTTGCTCACAAATTGCTTGAATAAATCGAAATAAACGTTAAAGACCCTCTTGTCTCGAGATAACAAAATGTCACATCCCATAAATTAAGACACGACACCTTGAACCTTTGAGAATAAGCTTGCCTTTATTTTTATTTTTTTTTTGAAATCTTATGTATTTTAATTTTGAAATGATATTCGGTTATTTAGACCCAACGAGAAAAATCAGAACCTCGTAAGTTAAGGCACGACTTTCTCGAGTTTCCAAATACAGAGCATTGCCTTATTTTGAAAATTTCTCCTTTTTTGAATAATATCAAACATAAAATTTAAAACGATGGGTATTTATCTTATTTGAGGGTATGAAAACAACTATGGGTAAACACGATTCATGACGTGATTTCAATGAAATACGATAAAATGGTAATGTATGGAAAATGAAACGATGATATATGAAAAATAAAAAATGACACGCTAGTGAATGACAACAATATGAATATACTATTAAAACTAATTCATAATATAATGGCGATAATCATATAATATATACTATTCTAATATTAATATGAATAATCAAAGAAAAAAATGAAATAAATAATAAATAATAACACTAGTAATAATAATAATAATAATAGTAATAGTAACGGGTGTAACAAAATATGCATATAAAAAAAAGAGGTCAATACTAACTTTAAATATAAAATGACAAGGAAATAAATAAGTAAATACGTAAATAAATAAAGGACTAAATTGAAGCACGCCGCAAAAGCGGAAGGACCGAAAGCGAAAATAACCCATCTATCCAAAAACACGTGGATCTTATGGGCGGGTTGGGTTAGCGCATGGGTCGCGTCAAAACGACGCCGTTTTGGGCGTCTGAGGCTAGTCCCAAAACGACGAAGTTTTGAGAGCCTATATAAGTGAATTTTTTTTTTAAAAAAATTCATTTCAAAACAGTTTTTTTTTTAAAAAAAAAGAAACCAAAGCTCTCTCTCTTTCTTTGAACCAGTCCTTGGCCGACTGTCGGTCTAGCGAGTCGCCACCGAGCTGGCCACCGATCATTGGCGACTGTGCCGCCATCCACGGTGGCCGAAAAATCACTCAAACCTCTATTTTTTTTATTTTTTTTCGCAAAACCCCTTTTTGGACTTGAAATCTCCAAAAATAAAGCCAAAATAAAAAAAAAGGACAAAAATACCTCGACTTCCGCCGTCCTCTGCCGCTGCCTTTGGCCGAATCCTAAGGGATCCAACGACTTCGCGAACCAACGATGGAACAACAGGTGAAAAGGTTTCTTTTTTGTTTTTATTAATTAATTAATTAATTATTTTAGGAAGAAAAGAAATAAATAATAATAACAAAGATGAGGATGAAACACCTTTCAATATTGAATCGGTTTCAAAAGCTTTTTTCTGTATATATTTCTCCATTTTATTACATTGGAATTGTTATGGCTTTATATCCAATTTACACTGTTGTTTTCACTATCTGCTTTACTATTTTTTTGTTACTGTTCTCTACTGCTATTTCTTTGTTTTTTTTTCTTTTCTTCGTCCTTCTTGCAAGTATTGGCACGTGGTCAACGGTGGTGGCAGAGGGGTGTCAGATACATGCCTGCCGATGTGGAGAAGCGGCGCTGCTGGACATGTAGCTTGGGTTTTCTCTTTTTGTTTTTTTTTGTTGAAAGTAGTTAAGGTTGTGGATCATAGGATTTGGGCTAGGGTTTTTTTATTTTGGGCTATTTGGGCTTGTAAATTTAGACTGTTATTATTTTTTATTTTTATTCTTGGTTTTTTTTTTGTTGGGCCGAGCAAAAATGGCCTATTACAGATACCCCTCTTTGGTCATTGACGTGTAACGGAAATGGAGCAAAAACCTTAAAAAGGGTCAATTTTGCCCAGTCTCGCCGAATCTTGACTTCTTGGTGCTCATCTTCTTCAAGTAGCCTTATTCCAACCCACTGCAACTTTAGGGGTATAGGAATTGTCGCTTCAATCTACTCCACTGCAACTTTAGGGAGATATTAGTAATTTCAATTTGCTCCACTACAACTTCAGGGAGATAAGATTTGTGGCTTTAATTTGCTCTATATCTTCAATCTGCTCCACTGCAACTTTAGGAGGTAAGATTTGTGGCTTCAATCTGCTCCACTACAACTTCAGGGAGATAAGATTCACCATGATAACTTCAATCTACTCCATTGCGACTTCAGGGAGATAAGATTTATAGTTTTAATCTACTCTACTGCAATTTCAGAGAGATAAGATTTGCTATCTTCAATCTACTCCACTGCAACTCCATGGAGATAAGGTTTATAACTTTAAACTACTCTACTACAACTTCAGAGAGATGAGATTTGCTATCTTCAATCTGTTCCATTGCTACTTCAGGGAGATAAGATTTGTAATTTGTAGCTTTAATTTGTTCCACTGCAACTTCAAGGAAATAAGGTTCGTTATCTTCAGTCTGCTCCACTACAATTTCAGGAAGATAAGACTTGTATCTTTAATCTATTTCATTGCAACTTCAGGGAGATCCGATTTGTAATTTGTAGCCTTAATCTGTTCCACTGCAACTTCAGGGAGATGATACTCATAACTTCAACCTGCTCCACTGCAACTTCAGAGAGATAAGGTTTATAGCTTTAATCTGCTCTACCGCAACTTCAGAGAGATAAGATTTGTAATTTGTAGCTTTAATCTATTCCACTACAACTTCAGGGAAATAAGGTTCGCTATCTTCAGTCTGCTCCACTGCAACTTCAGGGAAATAAGATTCACTATCTTCAGTCTGCTCCACTGCAACTTCAAGGGGATGAGACTCGTAACTTCAACCTGCCCCACTGCAACTTCAAGGAGATAAGGTTTATAGCTTTAATCTGCTCTACTGCAACTTCAGAGAGATAAGATTTACTATCTTCAATCTGCTCCACTGCACCTTTAGGGAGATAAAACTTGTAGCTTTAATCTGCTTTACTGGAACTTCAGAGAGACAAAATTTGCTATCTTCAATTTACTCCACTACAACTTCAAGGAGATCCGATTTGTAATTTGTAGCCTTAATCTGTTCCAATGCAACTTCAGGGTAATAAGATTTGCTACGATGGCTATAATCCGTCCTCCTGTAACTTTAGGGGTATATGATTTGTGGTTTCACTGATCTGTTACACCATTCTCCAGGGAACATGACCTGTAGAATCCATTTCATGGGCCTATTTATGCCTAGTGATTAGGATGTCATGATTAGAGTGAATCAAATGCTCCTAACTAGATGTATATGAATGATATTTGCATGAATGCAGAATGTCATTTTTTGATAATGATCCCCTTTTAATGCTTAGATTGTCATTGTTCGCTATTTATCAAGGTATTATCACTGATGTGTTACCATGCTTTCTTGTTCAGCTAGTATCTTTAATAAAAAATTCGAAGAAATAGTCACAGATTAGACTATTCTTTCTCAAATGTTTCCAACCCTTATATTTTGTTAGTTCTGAATAGTGGTCCTGTTTTCAAATCCTTGTACTATTTAGAAAATCTTTTAGAGCAATATGCAGAACTCTTTTTACTTGAATATTATTAGTCCATTAATCGTTATTTCAATGTAAAATGCTTGAAAAAGATTATCACAATGGGCAAAAGGAATTTTATTGGGAGCAAAGCTTGAAATGAATAAATTATCAAAGATAGCAAACATTGCTGAAATACAAAATGAATAAGATGAAAATAGGTGCCCCAGATATCATAACATGAGCTTCTTCGCACTAACTTCTCGATGACTCTTTTGAACTTGATATGTGTTTTAGGAGATCTAAAATACTTTGTTGATGCCCTCAGATGTAGCGTCCCCCCTTCTTGTTAATTTAGAGAGGACAAGACTACCACATGCCTCATCTTCGATCAAAATTTGAATTGCCCTTTTCCTGAGTTTTCAATTCAAAACCCCTTTGGTTTCAATGCGCCCTTTGCGAGTTTTCACCTTGGCCTCTCCTTTTTTTTAGGTGAAGTATTTCTTGACTGAATCTGAATTCACAGGATTAGGCAAGTTCTTGCCATCCATCTTAGTCAAAATCAGCGCTTCTATGGAAAAAGCTTTCTTTACCACATAGGTCCTTCCCAATTTGACATCCATTTCCCTCTGAAATCCTTTTGTATAGGCAGGATCTCTTTCAATACTAGGTTTCCCTCATGAAATTCTCTCGGACAAACCTTCTTGTCATAAGCTCGCATCATTCGCTTTTGGTACATCTGACCATGACGGATAGCTTTCAGCCTATTTTCTTCAATCAAGTTCAATTGATTATATCGAAACTGGATCCATTCTGCTTTATCTAACTTTAGTTCTGACAAAACTCAGAGAAAGGGGATCTCAACCTCAATAGGTAGAACCGCCTCCATTCCATAAACCAAAGAGAAATGTATTGCCCTGGTGGAAGTGTTAACAGACGTTCAATAAGCATAGAGGGCAAATGGTAACTTCTCATGCCAATCTTTATAAGTCTCAGTCATTTTTCCCACAATCTTCTTAATGTTCTTATTGGCTGGCTCCATTGCACTATTCATTTTTGGGCAAAATGGTGACGAGTTGTGGTGTTTAATCTTAAATTGACTACAGACTTCCGCTATCGTACTGTTGTTCAAATTCAATGCATTGTCAGATATAATCCTTTCTGGCATCTTATATCGAGATATGATCTCTTTTTTCAAGAATTTGCTGACTGCTGACTTGATGACATTGGCATATAAAGTGGCTTATACCCACTTGGTAAAGTAATCAATGACCACGAAGATGAATTGATGCCCATTAGAAGCTTTTGGCGGTATCGGCCCAATGACATCCATGCCCCACATAGAGAAAGGCCATGGAGAAGTCATGAGATGAAGATGTGAGGGAGGCACATGAATTTCGTTTCCATAAATTTGGCACTTGTGACATCTCTTAGCATAACTGACACAATCCTCTTCCATGGTGGACTAATAATACCCAAATCTCATGATTTGCCTGGCCATTGTAAAACCATTGGCACGTGTTCCGCAGATACCCTCATGGACTTCTTCCAAGATTTTCTTAGCCTTGACAGCGTCTACACATCTTAATAGCACCTAATCCTTTCTCCTTTTATATAGGATTTCCCCATCTAAGACATAGTCACTGGCCAGTCTTCTCAATGTCCTTTTATCATTCTCAGTTGCTTGGTCAGGGTATTCACGATTCTTCATATATCACAATATATCATGGTACCAAGGGTGATAATCATTTTCTTCTTCTTCTTCGATGTTGTAACAATAAGCTGAAGTCTCATAAATACTCATCTGGATAGATTTTACATCATCTTTTTTGTTCACTTTGACCATGGAAGCTAAGGTAGCCAAGGCATCGACCATTTGATTCTCATCTCGTGAGAGATAGCAGAAGGTGATGTCATCAAACTTTTCAATTAGCTCCAAAACCAACCTTCGATAATTGATCAATTTCGGGTCTCTCGTCTCCTATTCACCTTTGAGTTGATAGATTACTAGTGCATAATCCCCATATACTTTTAGCATTTTGATTTTACGTTCTATAGCTGCATGGATACCCATGATGCATGCTTCGTATTCTGCTATATTGTTCGTGCAATCAAAATCTAGTTTACTAGTGAAGGGATAATAATCTCCATTTGGGGATACTAGGACTGCCCCAATTCTGTTACCCAAAGTGTTTGAGGCTCCGTCAAAGTTTAGCTTCCAATAATGACCTTCTTGAGGGTCTTCTTCAGAGGTTGCAACATACATTAGATCTTTATTCGGGAAATCAAAGTTCAAAGGCTCGTAATATTCTAGAGCTCTACTGGCCAAAAAATCTGCTGTTCCGCTCCCTTTCATAGCCTTCTGATTGACACAGACTATATCAAATTCGGAAAGCAGAATTTACCACCAGACCATTCTTCCATTCAAAGCAGTCAACTCCACCATGTATTTTAGAGGGTCCAGTTTTGAGATGAACCAAGTTGTGTTGTACAACATGTACTGTTTCAGCCTTCGGGTTGTCTAGATCAAGGTGCAACATAATTTCTTTATTGGCAAATATCTTGTCTCACATTCAGTGAATTTCTTATTGAGATAGTATATCACTCTTTCTTTTCTTCCTAACTCGTCATGTTGACCAAGCACGCATCCTATGAAATTCCCGAATACTGCCAAGTACAGTATTAGTGGCTTATCTGGACTAGGTGGCATCAGTACTGGGGCATTCGACAAGTAATGTTTGACCTTGTCAAAAGTTTTCTGGCACTCCTCGTCCCATACACCTGATGTAATATCCTGAAAATGGGCTTATGCATTTATGTTTAATTATATAAAATAGCATGCTTGAGTATGTTGTGAATGTGTATAATGGAATTTGTGAACTTTAGAAAATAGGAGAAAGCCTTAGAAATTAAAGAGTATGGGCGGCATTGGAAGCATGGAGTTTGTGAAGTATAAAATAATAGCACCATGGAATATACAATTGGATTCAAACAAAGGTGGACGGCAAGAGCTTAAAAGAGGGCATGAGAGATTAAATCATACAAAGAAACAAACCATTTTTAAAATGCCTAGACTTGGACGGCACTAACTACATAGATGGAGCATAGTGGTTGAAATTAAAATAAACAAGAGCATGAGTTTGTGAGTGGAGCATCAACAAGTGAGAAAATGGAAGAATCATGACCATGAATTAAGGGGATGGACGGCAAAGTTTGTCTTGAATAAAATAAAATTGAAGGCATCTTGAAACTAAGAAATGAACGGCCATGGGTGAATAAAATATTATAGTATGGGAATAATGGAAGTTTGGATAGTCCATTAATTGAATAAAACAACAACAATTGGGAGATGGCACAAGGTATGGATAGCATAAAATAATACAAGTGCATGCTAATAATTAAGTTAATTGGAGCATGAGGGGAGGGGGGACGGCAGCATGGATTATTTTATTTTTATTAAGGTGATAATAGGAGGAAAGTGAGAGATAATGGTGGCATATGTTCATTAATTTTTTTTTTAAATGAAGTAAAATATGGGATATGATAAGGAAGGAGGTAATGGCCGGCCAAGGGGTTCTTTTGAATGGCAAATTCGGCCATGTAGTATGGGATAATGTGAAGGAGTATTTTTATTTTATTTGTTAAGATAATAAAGGAGAAAATGTGGATGATGGCCGAATATAGGGACTCTTTTGCTGACCATTTTCAGCTTGGTAGTGTATTAAATTTTTGGTTGAAAGGTATTCATCTTTTTCTTTTTAGTGCCTAGCCGAATTTCTTCTCTCATCCTCTCCTAGTTTTCTTTATTTTCTTTCAACACCAAAAAAAAAATTCCTTTCTATTTCTTTAAAAGTCGAATGCTCCTAGGTTTCTTCCGTTCTTCTTTCCTTCAACTTTAAACTGCTCTTTTAATAAGCCGAATATTTCAACCCTCTTTTAAAGGTCATAGCCGAATATTGCTAAGGGTTCAAGCAAGGGTTCTATCGAATTCATCAGTAAGGGGTCATTCGGATCTTGGCCTATTATCGATTTCTAGGAGGAAGGTTTCGAGTTTCCAAATCGCAAGGGACTAAGGATCTAAGGCTTTAGATCGGATTTTCGGGACTTGGATTAAAAGTTTTAAGTAAATCAGGTGTGTACCCCACACTAAAATCCTAATCGATTTAAGGTTATGTTTTAATATATATATAAGTGTTTATAAGAATGTGAAAAATATGGCTAAGGTACCATGCTATGGTACAAAATACTAAGGTACGTTTCCTACTCCTACTAGGATTATGAATATATGTTATATTTAACATGTGAAAAGTGATAAGAATGTGAATTAAGGCATGATATGCATGATATGTGTGAAATGGGGCATTCGGGTTATATGAAAAAGGGGAAGTGAATGTGGTGATCTAAGACCACGACATCTGAATGTGGTGACTTCAGTCACAATTATTTAATCTGGTGGCTATGCCACGAATTTTATAAGGGCGATGAGCACGTCGACTGCAGCGACTGCCTTCGATGGTGTGTAGCGGATGGAGGGTTGACTTAGTAGTCCCCACGGTGTGCCGGTTGGTACGGGTGACGTGTAGCGGATGGCTAACTAGGCTTGGGTTTGGGAATGCATCATTAATAGTATACTATGAGATGGATGTGTATGATTTATTATGCCTGAATCTATTTGGACTTAGTGTTTGTGTACACATTGAGTCTGTTTGACTCACCCCGTTGTGGGAACGTTTTTTTTTAGGTGACGAACAGTAATGGACCGGGTCGGCTGGAGTTTGTGGTGGCCATGCTCAGCTTGAAATTTATTTACTTTTGGACTTTTACACTTTAAGTACTTTGAATTTAAAGTCTGGAATTTATCTTGATGTAATAAGGCCATAGTAAACTATTTTATTGCTGTTTTGTTTATTATGTTACGAAATATTATTTATTGAGGATTAAGTTAATCTAATTTAAAATAAACCCTAAATGTTTTGTCACCTTAAATAAATGGGTTTCAATATAAAGTAAACTTGTTTTAACTCGAGCCCAACCCAAAAACAATCTTTCTTTCAAAACGCACAATTTTTTCCTATGTAACAAAAGAATTTTGAACCGATTTTTCTTCGAGGAACATACCAGATCCGGTCAAGGCTCGTGGGCCGGGTTTGGGGTGTTACACCTGAATTGTGTTTCTTAAGGAGATGGAATATAGGGTCACATTTCGTAGTTAGTTGTGAAATGAACCGGGTAATATAATTTAGCCTCCTTAAGAAACCTCGAACTTCTTTTTGAGTACGTGGTGGAGGCAGTTTCTGTATAGCCTTTTTTACTAACTACAAATCCTAACAGTTTCCCCGACCTAGCCTCGAAGGTACATTTTGCTAGATTGAGCTTTATTTGGAATTTTCTCAATCTCAAGAACAATCCCCTCAGGACTTGTATATGCTCATTTTCTGTTCAGGATTTTGTGATCATAACATCGACATAAACCTCGATCATGTCATGAAACAAGGTTACCATGACTCTTTGATACGTTGCTCCCGTATTTTTCAGTCCAAATGGAATCACCTTATAGCAAAATATCCCAACATGGTTACGAATGTGATCTTCTCCATGTCTTCAAGATGCATCTTTATCTGGTTGTATCTAGAGAATCCATCCATGAAGGAGAACAGTGAGTAACTTACCGTGTTTTCCACTAAGGTGTCGATATGAGGCAATGGGAAATTATCCTTCGGGCGGGCTTTGTTTAAATCCTTGTAGTCTATGCACATTCGTACTTTCCCATTTTTTTTAGGGACAATGACGATATTAGCTACCCATTTTGAGTATTTAACCACTTGTAAGAAACCAACATCGAATTGCTTCTTAACCTCTTCTTTTATTTTCAGCAAAATGTTAGGCCTCATCCTTTGGAGCTTCTGTTGAACTGGCTTACATTCTTTCTTTATGGGGAGCCGGTGTACCACGATATCAGTACTTAACCCGGGCATGTCTTGATATGACCATTTGAAGACATCCTTGAATTCTTGGAGTAACTCAATGAGGTCTTGTTTTATCTCTACGGTGATACAAGCTCCGATCTTCACTTCTCACAATTTCTACTGATTCTTTGTAAAACATGATTTGTTTGTCATCTTGTTCTACCATCCTTAACAAATGAAGAGATAAGTTACAATCTCGATCATCTTCAAAGTCCTGAGTTTCCTCTAGACACATATCTTGCTTAAAAGGAGATTATGAGATAGTAGCAGCGTCGCTCATATCATTGATAACTAGAGACTTATTATATGAACAAAGGAAAACCCAAAGAACAAATGAATCTAATAATAATTATCAGTGTGGTATGAGTCATAAATGAAATGGAAAGAACAAAAGAATGTTTGCCAAAATGAGACACAAAGATGTATTTTATTGAAATAAAAATAATGGACATGTGCCTTTTTCACAAAAGGATTTCTATTGCTCCCAAGCTTAGAGCAGTAGGTGTGTTTGAATATTACTCCGAAATGGTCCTAAAAACTACAAGAATGTAACGCCCTGAATTTTAGGCCTAGATAAATTGGGCTTTGGGCTTTGGGTCTCATAATTTTTTTTTTAAAAAATAAAATGACAAATGACATGTTGGCTTTAAAGGTTTAATAAACTTGGAGTGTCTAGGGGTGTTAGAGAAGTGCTAGGTTCGGCTACGGTAGTCTTGCGAGTGCGCGAACACTCGTAAGAGGGTATTCGATACGATACCAGAGACCCCATAAGTGATCTAATGGACTTGGGTCAAGTTTTGGCCAACTGGCCAAAATGGGCCCGACGGGCCCATGAGCCTAAATAAGCAAATGTTAATAACTTAGTAATATGTGATGAGCTAATCAAGTTTATTGAATGATTTGGAATGAATTCGGGCCTAATGGGCCATATGAGTGTGATTGAGCCTAATGGGCTGTAAAAATGTGATTGGGTCTAATGGGCTATATGAGTGTGTGAAAGCCTGTAGACTTGCTAGGGTTTTATAATGGACTTTTAGGCCTAGTTCTAGTAAATCCTTAAACAGCATCAAACTCATAAGGTTAGAGTGTGGCAATGGGTATATGCATGTCTAGGATTGGATCTAAGGAGAGCTTGGTATTTAAGCGGTCTTAATGACCCACCTCCTCTTCTCCGGAATCCTACCTGGTGTATAGTGTCTGTTCATTTTGGCCAACGAGGACATGTTGACGGGCCAAAAGTTCATAATTTAGAACCCATGCTATTAAGAAATTTCAAAAATACCCCTATAGGTTAAATGTAGGATTTATGTTACATGTATGACATGTTGCATTCATATGATATTCTGTTTAGGTTGCATATGGGTGGGAAGTATGGTACGGAGGAAGAATTTGAGGATCGCATGGTTGCTTGATGACCGTGGATCCACCGTTGGCTTTTTAAGCCCAATATATGATTAACAGCTTTGCTGCAACGTTAGGTAGTACCGCAATCGAGCTACCATTGCTGTGTAGCGGATGGGTGGGTCGATTTAGAAATCCTCACAGGCGTATAAGGTTGGAAGGGAAATATTGTGTAGCGGATGGACTATTGGGGAGGGTTTGCACAGCATTGCATGTACGATATTATTGTGATATTAATGTGATATGGGCTTCGGCCCAAAGGCCACCGCTATTAAGTTGGGCTCAGGCCCAAAATGACCGATGATTGCTTTATACTTGTTGAGGGTTGTACACACTGAGTTTTTCGAAACTCACCCTCTCTTTTTTAAACTTTTTAGGTGACCCTCAGTAGGCGGTTCGACAGATGGTGGGACTTAGAGGTGGCCAGCTAGCAAGATATTATTATTTGGATTTTCTTTAAAATTCCTAGTATTTTGAAATTATTTTGGTTTGGATTGTAATAAGGCCTTTTCTCTGGTTATTATTATTTTGTGGGATTATTATATTATTATGTTTTATATTTTGGAGGCAGAACACTGTTTATTGTCCTAAGCTATGGCTGTTTTCAATTACTACGTTTCCGCAACTCCATTTTAAAATACCAAATTTTATAGATTATTTGTTTTTAAATAAAACTTCCGCAACTAAAAAAGGGTTTGTACTCAACATTTTACTTTATGAAGGGTTTTAATTGAAAACAAGGTTTTCGCTAAAACACTTTAATGTGGCACGCCGGACTCGGGCCTATCTTCTAGGCTGGGTTTGGGGTGTTACAAAGAATCTCCTCCACAGTCCAGTTGTTCAGAACATTTCTAGGGATGTATGAACAAAATTCCTGATAGTTTTTTTAGTTCCTTCTTCAAAGACACAAACATCTTTCTCATCCGAACCTTCGATATTTTCTAAGAATTCCGACTCTTTATTATCCATCAGGCTCTGTACTAGAGTTCTGAACTCGACGCACTTTTGGATTTTATGAAATTTATTGCATGCAATGAAATGTAATGGAAATGCATGCAAAAAGGCGTTGATTCTAGTTCAATTCCATTAAACAACTTTACTAGAAAACAAGTTTCTTTACATAAAGCGAATACATATACGACCTCACCTTCACACTCAAAACCTTAACTTTCCCTAGAAACAAAGCCAATTCTCGGCCCCGATCCAACTCTAATTCAGATTTTAGACTTTGAACGGCTGGGGTCTGCAAGTGGTCAGCCATTTCTCGTACTCGGACCAAAGCTTTGCTCATAACGTGGTTTATATCTCTGACCTGCCCCTCTCAAAGGCTATCACTTTTCTCTTGTTGCCTTTTCTCAGACCATATTCACGCGACCGTGTTGTCTTCCACTTTATCAAGAGATCCATTCTCCATGGCAAGCTCTCTATTTAGTAACTGAACGTGAATCAACACATTTTTATGATGAAAATGTCATGCAATCACAGTTAAAACAAAATAAAATAAGTCATTACATTGCATACCAAGCTAGAATTTAAAGTAAACAAGAAATAATAGATAGAGCGCCTATTCGGGTGACCATTAGGGTTTGGTGTGGTTCTACCTAGGGTAAGCTTTTAGGGCTCATTATATGCGGTGCGGTTCTAAAGTAAGGGTACTTGAACCGGCAAACTCCTCGATTCTCACCCATTATAGGCTCATACGGACCAAGTTCAGTTCAAGGGAATACATTTCCCTATGGCTATACGGAGATGAAAATCTCACGAAGACATAGGTATGAATGTATCCCAAAAGTGATCCGCTATCCTATTCGGAGGTGAAGACCTCATGAAGGAATATTTTCTCACTACCACTTAAAAGGGTAAAATCGACCTATTATGAAATGCAATATGCGAAAACATATCCATAAATTCGAACTAATAAAACAAATATAATAAACTGATGCAGACTATAAAAATGAAATGCAACAAAAGGATCGTAAATTTAAACCAAATTATCAATTTTCGAAAAAAAAGACAAGAAATAATCAACTCATGGCTTGACTCTCTTATTTTGTCCCCAGTGGAGTCACCAAGCTGTCAAAACCTTTTTTTGAAGTCGACTTTTATTTTAAAAAACAAAAAATGGGAGTCGCCACTAATCCTTTTTTGTCAGGTGTGATTGGATCACATCGTAATTTAACCGTTTTAATAAAAGGTTTGATTTACTAAAATGATGATTTTTGGCCTAAAAAATTCAGAAAATGAGTTCGGGAGTCGGTTACGTACGAGAAAGGGTTAGCACCCTCTAACGCCCAAAATTGGTACATAATTGATTAATTCGTGTCTTAGTGTCGAAAATTGAAAACTTGAAAATAATTTAAAAATACGATCCCTCTTTGTATTAATGTTAATTTTGCTCACAAATTGCTTGAATAAATCGAAATAAACGTTAAAGACCCTCTTGTCTCGAGATAACAAAATGTTACATCCCGTAAGTTAGGACATGACACCTTGAACCTTTGAGAATAAGCTTGCCTTAATTTTTTTTTTGAAATCTTATGTATTTTAAATTTGAAAGAATATTCGGTTATTTAGACCCAACGAGAAAAATCAGAACCCCGTAAGTTAGGGCACGACTTTCTCGAGTTTCCAAATACAGAGCATTGCCTTATTTTGAAAATTTCTCCTTTTTGAATAATATCAAACGTAAAATTTAAAACGATGGGTATTTATCTTATTTGAGGGTATGAAAACAACTATGGGTAAACATGATTCATAACGTGATTTCAATGAAATACGATAAAATGGTAATGTATGAAAAATGGAACGATGATATATGAAAAATAAAAAATGTCGCGCTAGTGAATGACAACAATATGAATATATTATTAAAACTAATTCATAATATAATGGCGATAATCACATAATATATACTATTCTAATATTAATATGAATAGTCAAAGAAAAAAATGAAATAAATAATAAATAATAACACTAGTAATAATAATAGTAATAGTAACGGGGTAACAAAATATGCATATAAAAAAAGAGGTCAATACCAATTTTAAATATAAATATGACAAGGAAATAAATAAGTAAATACGTAAATAAATAAATAAATATAGAGGAAAATAGTTTATAAAATATTGAAGATAAATGACTAAATTAAAATGTAAATGAAATTAAGGGTGCAATTTGTAATGAATGCATGAATAGATGATAATAAGGATAATAGATAAAATAATAATAATAATAATGAAGGCATAAATAAAATGAATAATCAATGAAAGAAAATTAAAAATTAAAAATAAAGGAATGATAAATAGATGAATACCAGGATTAAAATAAAAGATAAATAAATAAATGAATAATATATGAATAAATAAGTAAATGAACAAATAAATGAATAAAATAAAAGGAATAATGAATAAATAATCAAATAAATGAGTAAATAAATAAATAAAAGAATTAAAGTGAACAGGGCTTAATTGTAACTTAAATGAAATTAAAAGGAAAAATTGAATAAAATAAATAAAAAAAGGCTAAAATGCAATGCACAAGAACAAGCGAGGACTAATTAAGAAATGATCCCGATCCGAGGACACACGTCCCTTCTTTAGGAGATTGGCGAGCCAGGGACTAAATTGAAACATGCGAAAAATTCAGTGGTCAAATCTATAAAATAAAAAAGGACTAAATTGAAGCACGCCGCAAAAGCGGAAGGACCGAAAGCGACAATAACCCATCTGTCCAAAAACAAGCGGATCCTAAGGTAGGGTTGAGTCGGCGCGCGGGTTGCCTCAAAACGCGCCATTTTGGGCGTCTGAGGCTAGTCCCAAAACGACGCTGTTTTGGGAGCTCTCTCTTTTTCTCTGAACCAATCCTTGGCCGGCCGTCGGTCCGGCGAGTCGCCACCGCGCCAGCTGCCGGTCACCGGTGACGGCGCCACCATATACGGTGGCCAAAAAATCACCCAAACCTCCATTTTTTTGCGTAAAACCCCTTTTTGGACTTGAAATTGCCAAAGATAAAGCCAAAATAATAATAATAAAAGGACAAAAACCCATCAACTTCTGCCGTCCTTCGCCACGGCCTTTGGCCAAATCCCAAGGGATCCGGCAACCTCGCGAACCGACGATGGAACAACAGGTGAAAAGGTTTCTTTTTCGTTTTTATTAATTAATTAATTATTTATTTTGAGAAGAAAAGAAAGAAAAAAAATAAAGATGAAGATGAAGCACCTTTCAATATTGAATCAGTTTCAAAAGCTTTTTTTTTGGTATATATTTCTCCGTTCTATTACATTGGAATTGTTATGGCTTTATAGCCAATTTACACTGTTGTTTTCACTATCTGCTCTACTGTTTTTTGTTACTGTTCTCCACTGCTATCTCTTTGCTGTTTCTGTCTTTTCTTCATCCTTCTTGCAGGTATTGGCGCGTGGTCAACGGTGGTGGCAAAGGGGTGTCAGAAGCATGCCTGCCGACATGGAGAAGCAGCGCGGCTGGACATGCGGCTAGGGTTTCCTCTTCTCTTTTTTTTGTTGAAAGTAGTTAAGGTTGTCAAATTTATAGATTCCATCTAATTAATTAAAATAAATCCGAGGAGAATTTATAGATTCAAATTTGAAATTTTAAAATTTCTCAAGCATCAATATTAAGACCCTAAGTTCGAATCTCATCTTATGTAAATGTGGGAATTTTCTTTCATATTTATTCTAATTTTAAAAGTTTATGATGTAATTTTTAATTTAAATCAAATGAAATAGGTCAACTCGTATTTATTTACAATTACATATTATATATATTCCTTTTATCATTACAAATTAAAAAAAAAAGTATGAGATTACGAGGATATCGACTTTAGTTTTGGTGCCAACCTACAATATGTTTCATAATGTTATTCAACCAAACTATATATTTTTTCCTATTTTATTAGAAAAAGGTTGCAATTAGATAATAAAAGTAGGGTTAATCTAAATTTTAATTTTTTTCTCCTTCCAAATTGAAGGCAAACTTTTAAGGTAAGACATGCTTACATTTAAAATTTAATTTTGTATTAAATTTACCAGTGTCACATTTTGAAATTAAAAAAAAAAAAACTCACTTGACATGTAATAAAAAATAAAAATAAAAATAAAATAAAAATAAAAATAAAATAATCTTAAGAGTTTTACATTTAAACTTGAATTTTAAAATTTGAAAAATAAAAGAATTAAACTTTTTAAAATAAAAACAAAAATACTAAATTCCAAATTTACGAACCAAATTTTAACTCAAATTCTAATTGTATTTAGACCTTCAAATGTGCAAAAATGTAAAATAAAACATCAAAGGTGAAGTCTAGTGAAGGTCTTATTCATGTTGGGATGAGGACATTGGAATTTGATATTTGATATTTAAAGTGATCTAAAGATTAAAAATAAATAGAAATAATTCTTCAACATTTATATTTTAATTTTATATTTACTTACTGTTAATATGTTTAGAAACTTGAGAGATATAAATTAAATATTGGTGGTAATTAAAATTAATTGACATCTATGAGCTCATTATATACATATTAACAATACCTATATTCATTAATCCTTTGTTTTAGAAATATAGAAACAAAATCTGCCATTCAATAAATTTACTTATAAATCTATTTTTTCCTTTTTCTTTTTTCATATTTACTTTATTTATTATTTTGGAAATATTTTTCCTTTTTATCACAATATTGTTTTGAATAATCATAAATTCCAACTTGATTTTTTGCATTCTAACTAAACAACATATTAATCACTGGTGACTAAACTCGCTTTGGTATAGATATTGGAAAATGAAAAACAATCTCCCCCAATTTTATTTTAATTATTTAATTTAATTCTTTTAAATATTGGTTTTGTTAAAACAATTATAGTTTTAAAAAATTAAAATAACTCACCTACACTTGATGTAACCAAGTTGATTGGAACATAAAATTTTAAAAATTTCAAAATTTCAATATTATTATTAAATCAAAACAAACATTCTAATATATTCTAAAAACAAAAATCTTAATAATGAAATCCAAATGTCACCTCTATAAAATTTGCATAATAGATGATGTCCTTTCCTAGATGCTTCCCCTAGATTCCATAGTCTCAAAAATTTCATGTTTCTAACAAAGTAAGAGTTTTTAATTTAGATGTTTATAAACAATTGAACTATCCTGATAAAATTTTTGTGTTATCTTTTGCAAAAAAATAATCATAGATTTTATTTAATCATTTTTTATACTTAATAAAAACAAAAAGGAAAAGAAAGCACTTAGAAATATCCTTGAAACAAAAGGGTACACTTAGGCATCACCTAATCTCAATCATCAATAACACAAGTTATTTGCTTAAAATATGCTCCTATTTGTATTTTTGTAATTTTATCTTTTAGGAATTTAGTCTTTATATTTTTTATATTTCAAAAATTAGGTTCAATTATTAATGTCTCCTTAAAATTTTTCTGTCAAATATATTCATGTGATATTTTAAAATAAAAAAAAAATTCACTTGATAAAACTTGAATTAACAAACAAACTTTAATAATTTTTAAATTTGAAAAAATAGAAAAACAAAATTCGAAATGTTATAAGGACATTTTAACCTATTTATTAATTATCTATATAATGCCTAAAGTGCAATTCCATAGAACAAATAAGAATCATAAAAAAATGCTTTAGCAATGGGCATCTCAAGAAAACTCCAAGAATCTTCCTTTTAGCTAAAAGCATCACTAGTGATATAATATATTAAAATTTTCATTTTTTTTGGCTTCCCCCCCCCCCCTTTCAACTATAAATTCATCATCTTCCACCAACCTTTCATTTCATTACATCCTTCTAAAAATAATTAAGGGCGAAAAAGAGAGTAGAGAAATGGGTGCAACAAATACAACACCAAGCATCAAATTAACCACTAGCTCTCCATTACCATACCTCTTTGGTAGCTTAGCTTTGGTGTTAATTTTGATAGCAATGGCATTGGTTCTTTTGGCGTGCTCCTATAGGAAGCGATCATCAAATTCACCCTCCGATGAAGCTCGGGTTAACAAGGAAAGGGAGATGGATCTGGTTCTCGATTCGGAAGCGAAAATCGTAGTGATCATGGCCGGAGATGATAAGCCTACTTTCTTGGCTAAACCGGTCTCTTCTTCAACTTGTTGCTGTGATCAAGTTTGAGAAGAAGGCCAAAAAGACCATTTTTTTTCTTTTTTAAAACTCAATTTTGTTTTTTTTTTTTGGGTCCTTAAATGAACTTGCGGGAACACTTTAAATTCATGAGTAATTAACATTTTAATCAATAATTTATATGGTGCATGCCAAACATCTTTTTGTGCTTATTATGAAATGGAAAAGTGAAGAATAATCACTTTTAATCAATGGCTTATGTGCTTGGAATCTATGTACGTTTTCTTTTTTTTTTTCTTATTGGTGATGTTTTTGGGTGATAAAATTGGAGTTAAAATTACTCGTGGACACGTTGAATTTTGTAAAATTTTGTTTTTCTATGCGTAAATGAGAGGAAGTTTGAATGGATTTTCCAAATAAGCTATAAGTTTTCAATGTAAAGTTTTGGTTTAATTACAAAATTTTAACCCACGAAATACTCCTTTTTTAGATTAGTGGATGCGGCGTCAAGAAAATGCACTACTGAAAAATCGATGTTTCATTTGAAAGTAGGGTTTTTTTTTTTTTTAAATAAACGCATTTAGGTGGATCCCGTAATAACTATTTTAAATTTACGGTTACAATAAAAATTAAAAAGAGGAGATTGGATGAAATTATGTCCAAGTTTCGAAAATGAAGACACATTCAACCACAATCGATTTCTTTCTGTTTTTAGTATTGAAATCTATTGAATTGGTTGAAAAGCAAACACACCTTTCTCAAATAAAATCATACATGTTATGATCCATGCAGGGTTGGTGTTATTTTTTTGCCCTTGTAGTTTTAATCATAGATTTAGAATGGACCTCACGAGATTCAACTATAATGAATCTTTCTATAGATGCGACCAATATTTAGTGATCGAATTCAATGCTTTTTCTTATTTTGGTCATTAATTTTTTTTTTGTCCACATGAATTCTAAAATTTAGTAAATTTTATCAATTTGGTCACTAAATTTGAATTATGTCAAAATATGATGACGAAACACTATGTGATAATGTCCTGTCATCACTTGAATTTAAAAAAAATTAATAATTGTTTTTATATTTTTTAAATTTTATATAAGTTTTAAAATGTTTACATGTGATTATATTTTCAGTGATGAAATAAAAAAATAACAAAATTTAAGATTAATATAAACCAAATAAAAAATATACGGAGGAAATTAAAGAAGAAAGGATTAAATGTTATGTTTTTATTAAAGAGTAATGATTTAGGCACTGTTAATAATGGGGGACAATTGTTGATATGATTGGATTGATTATTGAATGGTTGGTTTTGCAAGTTCGTAGTTGGGTGTGGATATATGCTTTCAGGATATTCTTTGGTTATCTCATCAAATTTTCAAAATTTTAATTCCAGCACGATCCAGGGTCAATAGGGCTTCCATATTTGTTCTTTACATTTATTAATTTGAATTTTACACTTAAATTATTCAATTTAAAACTAATTAACTACAACCAAAAAGACTCCATTTCAATATAAAATCGCAACCAAATCCATCTAGATATGGGTTCATTTTACATTCTCAATCTGCTATTATGTTTGGATTTTAAATATTTCCACGATCACACTTTCGGATTTAAAATGATTATTTTGAGTTTTTAACAATTTTAAAAGTCGACTAATTAATGATGTAATCACTTTTTATAAATTATTATAATTTTAATTTATAAACTTATTTTAACATCATAAATATATTTATTACTATATAAAATGTAATAAAAATAATATTGATAATAATTTATGAAAATTGATATTAAAAAATATTAAAGGAATTAAACTTGTTAAAAAAAAAAGAGACAAATTCTATAACAATAACAATTTAGTAAATTTTATATTCCGTCAACTAAAGATAAAAAATCATACATTCCAACCAAATGAGTCAAATAGAGTTGGAGGAAATGGAAAGATTCGTTTTGTATATCAATAGATGAAATAAGAGTGTGGAAAACAAGACAAGGATTCTCTACAATGACATTGTAGGCCAATTGAAAGGGATGTAGCGCAGCTTGGTAGCGCGTTTGTTTTGGGTACAAAATGTCACGGGTTCAAATCTTGTCATCCCTACCTATATTACTTCTCCTTTGAACAGTAACGAGGGAGTCGTTTTAGATTGATTAAAATTAAGCATACATAATCTATCATTTTCTCATATTATATATGATATATGATAGTATAGTTGTGCGTGATGTATTGGGGTTAGAAAATAAAAGAATCCTCTTTTTTACAGTCTTATTTATTATGATAAGAAAGCACTCTTAGTTTAGTTCGGTAGAATGTGGGTCTCCAAAACCCAATGTCGTAGGTTCAAATCCTATAGAGCGTGATTCCACTCTTGTTAGGTCGAAAATTACACTGAACTAAAAAAAAAATTAAACAGCAATTCGAATTTGACCTCCTTGGATTAAATTATTAAATAAATTGAAATTCAAAAATTTAAGAATTAAAGGGGTCAGTCAAAAAAAGATATGTTAATTAATCAAAGGTCCAACTGATCACCACATCGATATTGTAAATATGAGGTTATGAATAATCCAGCCAAAGTAATAGGAATTAGACCTAAGACGATTCCAAATAGAAAAACTTCAATCATTTCAGTTTATTTGAAAGGAGAAAAAGAAAGGTAATATCTATCCCTAAATATTAATTTCTATTGCCCATGAATATCAATACCTAATAATTGATAATTAACACGGTAAGGAGCTATAGAATGCATGGAATAGGACAGAAAGCTTTGTTTTTTATGAATTGTTCGTTCATTGAATTAATTTTCAAATAAGTCGTATCTTACTCAGACCAATAAATAAAGCTGAGGTTATAGTTAAAGCCGCTAGTTAAAAACCGAAATAACTAGTTATAGTAGGCATGAAGAAGCTAAATGAAATATGTTCTTTTTATACATATGTTTATAAAGCACTTACCTAAGTTTCAATTTTTAAACGAGAGGGGGATAAGCAAAAATACCAATTGAAATAATAAGTTCAATTGAAATTTTTTGCTTCATCAATCATTAGAAACCGTATTCACAAAAATAGAACGACAGGACAAAAGTAGAAAAGAAAAAGAAATATTCATCATCTTTGTAGTTAGGTCAAGAAAAAACTTTTGGATCTAATACAAGAATACAAGAAAGGCCGCCTCCCAAATATTGATTAGTAGAATTTTTTTTGTCCCTTGCTCTTTTTTTTTTTTTTATCTATATCTAATACTATCGACTACTCTTACTTGTTACTAGACGACTAAGCAATTCCTTAAAAAAAAAGAAAAAAAAAAGGCTTCCAACAAAAAACAAAACCTCTTGTGCAATTACGAAAAAAAGTCAATTTTTAGATTTCGCATCTAATTGACTTGCGGAAATATGATAATTTCCTTCATGAATTATTATAAACCAACTCGTTGGATTCACGAGTTACCTGATTTTCCGTTTCTAGGCCCAAGCCAATACCTCCAGGAATTTGAGGAATTTTCTATTTCATGATACCTGGTTATACATCGACAAGCAAGAAGAAGAAAGAAATTATCTAGAACTTCACGTTGATATACTGTTTGAAATTGCATTGCTGTGTTAGAAGAAGGACAGCTACACTGATTCGGTATACTCTAAAAATACCTTTGGTACAATATTGACGATATCACAAAGATTGAGTTTTGGTGAATTCCCATTTTTTGATCCCATCTTTTACGGAATCGATCCCCTACAAGAATATGTGGAGCTCGGCATGTCTGGAAGCATAGGAGAACATTCTTTTGCTGATATTATTACCAGTATTCGATGCTAGGTCATTCATAGTATTATTATACCTTCCCTATTCATCGCGGGTTGGTTATTCGTCAGCACATGTTTAGCTTATGATGTGTTTGGAAGCCCTCATCCAAACGAGTATTTTACAGAGAGCCGACAAGGAATTCCATTAATAATTGGCCGTTTTGATTCTTTAGAACAACTAGATGAATTTAGTAGATCTTTTTAGGAGGACCCAATGACCATAGATCAAACCTATCCAATTTTTATAGTGCGATGGTTGGCTGTTCACGGACTAACTATACCTACCGTTTCTTTTTTAGGGTCAATATCAGCAATGCAGTCCATCCAACGATAAACCTAATTTGAATTAATTAAAGAGCTATGACACAATCAAACCCGAACGAACAAAATGTTGAATTGAATCATACCAATCTCTACCGGGCGTTATTACTCATTTTTGTACTTGCTGTTTTATTTTCCAATTATTCTTTAATTAAGAAAAAAAAGAGAGTAGTAGAATACTAAATAATAGTAGGAATTCTCTTATCCCATTCGGAAGGATTGTATCTCATAATTATCTATGACTGTTTATGTCTTTAGCATGACCACTTGATGAAATGCAAAGGCAAGCGGGATAAATGGCCGATACTACTGGAAGGATTCCTCTTTGGATAATAGGTATGGTAACGGCTATTCCTGTGATCGGTTTAATAGGTATTTTCTTTTATGGTTCATATTCTGGATTGGGTTCGTCCTTGTAATATGAAATAATGGATAATGAGACGAACTAAGTTTTAGGCATGAAAGTGTAAGAACTCAAAGGGGCCCGCCTCCTCTTTCTTTGTCTGATTCGCGAGGAAGGGTCCCGTTGAATTCTTAATGATCATGATCATAATATTTTGGTCGAATAAATGACAACAAATAGATCACTTTTTCCGATGATTTTTTTGAAAAATGAACTCAATTTCAATTAATTAATTCATAGCATCTGCTCTTCGATAGTATCTATCGATACTTTCAAGGTTAGAAGAAAAAAGGAATCACTCAATTGGATGACACAATACAATATATATTTAATATTTCTTTTTTTTTTCTGTCGACCAGATATCAATCAAACATTTTCTAGACTAGCCTAACCTTACTCGATTTATTTTATTATTTCATCGAAGTTTGAAATTATTTTATAAGTTTATCGCCTTGATTCTATTTTATCAAAAAAAAAAGGGTAAGAATTCCTTCTCTTTTTTTTTTGGTAATCCATTACTTAGTATATTATACTTATTTCGACTTATTTTATACTTATTATATTATCCTTATTACTTATTATATTATAAGTAAATCAAAAAAAATAAAAGGTTCTGAAAAATCTGGAAAAGTCGAAACTAAGAATAGAAATCTTTGACGAATGGGTCCTTGAATTGTTATTATTTTGACACAAGAAAAGGAATTTTACACACCCTTTTCTTGTGTCGAAGGCTAGAAAGACGAAAAATACTCCCTGTAATTATTTGTTCCCCTAATTTATCCTTCCTTTATATTCTCCACTTACTTATCTTATGTTTAGTATCTTGATACGATCCCGGTTCCGTGAATTGAATCCAAGTCGTAAGATTGCCCGATCGTTAAACAAGAAGGTTTCGTTCGGATTCGGAAAGGTTTAGAAAATTCAGTTTTAAGAGGGAGGTAGACAAGGAAGGGCTCGATAGAAGGTGGTTATGGATTAAGGAGGTTCGGTTATGAAAGAAATGGACAAGTCGGGTTATAGGATAATCGGTAACTTAAGGTCAAGAATGAACCAAACTTCGGATGAAGGTTGACCCGAGACTTATAAGACTTTAAGTTAATTTGGAAGGAATTATGAGACCTCGACCCACTATCTAAAGAGATAGGAACCTCAGTATAAAGTTTCGAACGCCACACGAAAACGTGATAAGTTCGGATAAACAAAGAAACTGTTGACGCCACTACCTAGATAGATAAGTCAACGAATCTTTGGACGAAATTTGAGAGAAAATTTCTCAACAAATTTAAGGGTAAATTCATTCATGAAATTCTGCCTTACAAATGAAAATAGCAAAATATTTATAGGCCTGTGCCTGCCGAAATCTTCAAAGAAATACAAAGGTACATGCTCCTATTTGTAAAATTTAATCCCCCAATACTCTTTGTCGTCCACCATGGTTCCCCTATCACCATTATTTAATTCATGCAAATGCCATCCTTGCTTTAATCCATTATGGTCTTCCATTACTTTAAAGAAATTCCAAGAATGTTCATGAATTTAAAAATCTCATGCTTTGTTATCCAACCTCCCACTAATGTTTTTATATTTTATTCTATTTCCACTAAACGTCCAAGCCTCATGCTTCCACAAACTTCAACTTTAATTTTTAATTTCCACCATGTGACCATAAACATCAAAGTCCTCCCTCCATGCCGTCCATTTACCTCAAGTGCTTGTCCAACTCAATTCCAATTTATTTTGCTTGGCCATTCAACATGAATTATGAAACCATGCTTTGATTTATTTATTCCATCTTGTGCCCTTCTCCTTCATGTACATTAATTCGATCTTGCTTGCTCTCTATGAGTAATTCGACTAGCAACATAATTAAAAACCTGCACATTTATTCAAAATTAAAACATGAAATAAAATGTGACAAATTAATTTAGGCTTAGATAAATTAAATCCAACACTAAATTAATTATTTTAGACACATTTAATTTATTAGGACGCATTAACGTGCTGTAGAAATAAAAATTAAAATAAATAAAACGATGCAATTTTATTTAAAACATTAAATTAAAAAGCAATGTAGCTCATTGATCTAAATTTGAGCTAGCTGAACGTGAAGGATATTGCATGGCTTGCTCGATTCATCGTTCCCAAAATGTTCAGCCATGGCATCACTCCAAAATTTGCTTACGAGAACCGTCACTTCCTCTTTAAGCCTTTTAGCACGAGCACGAGTGATAGGCCCCTTTGGTAGCTCCAAGGGATCTTCGGTAGCTTTAGTGGGTGCCCGAGCCACGGTCATATCATATCTACTCAAATTGACTTTAGAAAACATAACCTATTCTGTAACATTTAAATCTGACACTGACAATAGGAATATAATTACACCCCCCAATTTAGTCCAATTTAGATTGAAAAAAGAAAAAAAAAAAGAGGTAAAGACAAATAGTCTTCTTCACAATATACATATTTTGTTTTGAATGCGGTAAAAGCAATTCTTAGAGAAAGAATAGAAACAAGCAAAAGACTTTTCATCCTTTTTTTCATTATACCTAACCTAATTACCAGGAAGAATTTGTTCTTTTTTTACAAATTTGATGTTGATAAATCCACAGATCTAGAAATTCATTTTGGACACTTGAACCTTCTCAAACTATTTTTTTTTAAAAACAAAAAAGATTTGTGCAAAAACAATAGACGCTAAGAAAAACAAAAGACCTTGGACCCATAGTGGGTTTTGAAGTACTATTTCTGCATCCCCCTGACCAAATCCATCCACATTAGGATTAATTGTTAATGGTTGATCGAGTTTGATAGATTCACCCTCTGAAACAAGAAGTTCTGGTCCTGGGGGGAGATAATATCAACCACTTGATGTCCATCCAAGGCATCCGTTATGGTTATTTCGTACCCCCCTTTTTCTTTTCGTATGATTTTGCTTACTATACCTGTTACCGTAGCATTATAAACAATATTGTTACTTTTGTTGCCTACATATATGGGATATTTTAAGAAATGAACATCCTTATTACTAGCAGAGTTTGGAGAAAGAATAAGAAATGTGATTTCACTATATTTTTTTACTAAGAACAAGACCTATCGCAAGAATATTTTTCTTAGTCGGGCGGTAGTTCTGAAAAGACAGATTGCCTATCTTTTCTTTCATATCGGGCAAAATACGATCAGGCAGGGCTAACTCAAACCCTTCTGGTAAAATAAGAACAGCACCCGCATTCGAAGTCCCTTTCTTACCATTATCAAGAACTTGTTTCAGTTGCATATCATAAGGAATTCTAACAACTGCTTCAAATACAGTATTAGGAAGTACCGTTGGAACCTCAATATCCACGGGTTTATTCGCTAAATGGCAATTGGCACATACAATACACTTAGTTGCTTCTCGTGGATTTTCATACCCCTACTGCGCAAAAATGGGATATGCATTTGAAATGGAAGCCCCGGTTATTATATAGATCATGAGCGATACAGAAATGGATCGAGTAATCTCCTCCTTTATCCAAGAAAAAGTATTTCTAGTTTGCATGGTCCAATCATTGATCCCGAAAATTTCTACAATAAAATTAGGTAGGTCACTAGTAGAGCTCCCTATCCACAATTCTGGAATTTACTTTTACTGAAAACTGAAAAAAGAGAGAGACTAAAACAAAGGAGAAATTGTATTCTCCTGATGGGTAGAAAGAGTAAAGTAAGTACGACTTTGCATGCTTTGCTTATCTCGAAAGTAAGAAAGATTATAATTGAATCAATGAACCATTTTTCAGTCATTCATTGAATGATAAATAACTGCAAGTGACGGAGATACACGATTTAAATAACGAAAGATCCAATATTTAAAAATTGTATCTAGAATGACTGGAAAGGTAGAAACAAGACCAGATATAATTTGATCATTATGAGCAAATCCAAAATCTTTGTAGATAGAGCCAATCATTAGTTCCAAACCGTGGGGCGAATAAAATCCTATACATAAATCTGTTAATAAAAAAATAGAAAAAGCTTTTATTGTGTCGCTTAAATTAGATAGGAATTCTTGAACCCAATAGTTAAGAATAAGAAGTTTTTCATTCCCCAAAATAGAATAACCACTTAGAATAACGAAATAGATTAGATTGGTCGAGAAGTGCAAAATCGTATGGATATGATCCTCATTGTGCAGCTTGATCAATTGGATCGTTTCTTTTTGGATTCCTATACGAAGCTTTTGTAAATGTGTTTCCAGGTATTCTTTTATCATTTCGTCCAACAGGAAGAGTCTTCTATGAATTGTTCTAGAATACTATTTTCTTGAATATCATTAAAAAAAGTTTCGGATTGCCTGGTATCCCACCAATTAGTAATCCAAGATTTCAAACTTTTATTAAATGGGAGAGAGATCCACCAGGGAAAAAATACTATAGATGCAAGATATAGAAGGGGAGTGAATGCTTTCTTTTTTGCCATTTTTTCATCTGTGAGTTGTGAATGAACCCACCTCATTCGTTGACTTTATGTGATCTAATCTTTCTATCAAGCATGCTTTTCATTATATTATAAAGTAGGGGCCCATGAATCTATTCTCTATTTTTTTTATTCAGTGCTTAGCCCTTGAATCTAATTTAATCTAAAAAGAATACAAAATATAGAAAATAAGAATCCACTTTGAATTCGAATGAAATATATATATTATTGTGATATTGTTATTGTTTCCAGATATTTCAATTGATCAAATTCGAAGCAATTGCCCTCTTTTGATAATTGTCCGAAAGAACTGCTTCAAATAATAAAAATTGTTCTATTTAGATTTTGAGACGAAAGAGCGCCCTGTCTATATCAAGATCGCAACAAATATGTCGAAAATTTTCGTGGGTTATCTAAACTATATATAGTCTAGAGTCTAGCACTAATTGAAAAAAAATTAGGAAAAATATTATGCTAATAAAAAATGAGTGACAAAAAAAGACAGAAAAGTTATCATTACGTTTATCATTATGTTATAAGAAAGAAATCCACTTGTTTAGTTCTTTACTTCTTAAGGAGCACAAAAGAAAGGATAAAAGGGGAGGGGTCGATTGAAAAAAGAAAAGTGGAGAAAATTTACGAGATATGATCTATCTGTATCTAACGTATCAACTCCAAATATTAAAATAAAAAGCGAAACTCTTTATGTCGAAATACTTTGATATATGAGATGAATCCAGTATTTCGATTTCTTGCTTATTTTGTTACTGAATTAATTTGAGCGGTTTTCCATTTACAGACGCATAAAAAAATATTTTTGTGGACAAAAAAAAAACTATTTTTTTATGTTATGACTCTTTCGTATACGTCCGCTTTGGTTTGAATGGGCATTCAGAAGAAACTTCAGTTTAGTTCTGCTATAGAAAAAAGAAGATTCTTGGATTGAGCTTTTTCCTCTCGGTGAGAAAGCTTTTATTCTGCAATTCATTTCAAAAGACTTCAATCGGTACAAGCAAAACATAGACCAATTCAGCAGCTTTTTGTTCAATTTCGCGCGAAGTCAAATGCTCATCAGTACGAGTCAAGGGAACGACCCCCTAGCCTCTGATTTCCATATATAGGACACGGCGAGCATAAATTGTAACACCCCTAACCCGAAACCATCGCCGGAATAGGGTTAAGAGGCATTACTAAATAATCGAAACATTTCACCTTCATTTTACAACACATAGTCAATCATCATTAAAACGTATCGCAACATAATCATATATCCCCTTAATGAGGTCTACGAGACCTTAGACACGTCTTAGAAAGGAGTCGAGACTAAATCGAACACGTACGAAAATTTTCAGAAATTTAAACATTTTTCAAAACTGCAGAGGTCACACTGTAACACCCCTTACCCTTATTCGACATCAGAACAGGGTACGAGGCATTACTGAGGAGTACGGAACACTTACAGATGATTTAAACCATTTATCGCTCAAATATCAAAACTGATTATAAAAGTTCCTTTAACGGACCCTTGAAGTCCAAATCATGCATTGGGATTGGGTCGGGACTAAATCAGAATCGTATGAAATTTTTCGCAAAATCCCTAAGTTTATCTCACTTACAAGGGTCCCACGCCCGTGTGGCTCACATGGCCATGCCTCTGGGGCGTATAACTCTCTGACTTGCATCTATGAAGGAAATTGGGTCACACGGCATTAGTACACACCCGTGTTGCTAGGCCGTGTGGTAAAGTTAATTTCACAAATTAGGCTATTTTCCAAGCCATATTTCTCACTCATTTGATCCTTATTCTTTACCCACATTTATTACATACAAAAACAAATTTAAGATATTCAACTGAGCCTTATACTTAATACCATTTGTTAGTCGTACACTTCATATAAATAACAAGAAACGTATATGGGCTCAATTCTCATTAAATTTCTCTTGTACTTATACTTTTTCACACTATGTATTCATATAACATATAACAATCACACCTCTGTATTTCATATACATTTTTATAACAAATTGTCTTGGTTTCAAACTACTTCATATTTGAGTTTTACTTATCAAATCATTTGAAACATCATCTTTACACATATAGTGCACTTGAGATGCACAATTCTATAATTATGAATGAACACATTTATCAAACATTTTCCATGTTTTTATATATTATAGTCTCATATTTCCATGTATCAATTACCATCATTTCCTTGTATTTTGACAAATACATGTAACAATTCATAAACATGCAATTCACTAACTCTTCCTGCCAATCACAATTTAAATTGACAAATCACTTATTGAGCCCAATTTCAATGTTCACTAAAATCTATTAGGATGTACGTATCCACCAATAAATTCCATGTACAGGTGTCATCACCTCATATTTTCACATACATTTACTTTCCATATTATGAACTCAAATAACATATACAAGACATACCAATGTATTCCAAGTACGTTTTTGATAATATTTCATTTCGAATTTAGATTATGTCATATTAGAACTCTTCTCATTAACTCATTTGGAATACCAATTCATACGGATAAAACACTCAAGGGTGTACAAATATATATATAATCACAAATGAACTCATTCACCAACCAAGTTCTATGTTCATGTCTCATCAACACATGCTTCCTTATATCACATAATTCTATGTAACACTTACCAACTTCGTCAAATTAGTGAACGTCTTACAGAATTGTTCTGCACCGGTATGCATTGAATTTAACTGATAATCACTGATGCCATAACATAGCTATGGTCTTTTCACTAGAATGCCATAGCTCAGCCATGGTCTTACATCTTCACTATCATTATGCCATGGTGAAACCATGGACTTATCCGTCAATTCATCACTTTTCACTAGAATGCCATAGCCCAGCTATGGTCTTACATCTTAAACACGTATCACACCGATGCCATATCCCAGATATGGTCTTACACGAAAATCACTTGTCACTTGTAGCCGAAGCTACCACTATTCACTGATCAGGTAGCCGAAGCTACCACTTTTCACTTTCACTTGTCCTTGATCAGATAAGTGTAGCCGAAGCTATCACTTATCACTTTCACTTGTCCTTGATCAGATAAGTATAGTCGAAGCTATCACTTATCACTTGTTGCCATGGTTCAACCATGGTCTTTTCCGTCAATTCATCTTGTCACTGAACTGAAGTGCTCAATTTGATCATTTATTCAATTTTCATTCTTTTACATTATTCACGATTTTATTATCAATACATATGAAATAACACTTCATGAAGTTCATAAAATTAACAAATGATCACTAAAAATTTAGCCATATAAATTTACAAGTTCAATTTTTGTATTATAACGATAATTATAATTTCATAATATTCCAAATAAAACATTATATCATTTCTAATTCAACATTTATCAATTATAATCTAGCATGTAATCAATTTATACACAAGTCGTTCATATATTATTTTTTCCTCCTCCTCCTCTCCATCCACATCCTTAGTATAAACAACACACTTGTAACATTATCTATAATTTTCACTATTTACTTATGTGAATATTCAAGCTGTCCATCTGTGTCATAGTCACTAAATTATTTTTATCTTGAGCTACAGAAGTCCAAATTAAGATCCTTTAATTTTATTTGAAACTAGACTCACATATCATATTACTATAATTTTTCCTGAATTTTGGGTGTGTCCAGTTAGTAAATTTTATTAGTTAAGTTCTCCCCTGTTACACAGTCTGACGGCTTTGACCTCTCTTCACTAAAAATCAATTATCTCATAGTACGATTTTCATATAGTGTTTCTGATTATTTCTAATGAAAATAGGCTCACTTAGAAATACAAAAATATAAATTATAACTCATAATTATTTTTATAAACTCTTTAGTGAATTTCTAAAGTAAGAATAGGGGATCACGAAGTTATTCTAAACCAGTCTTACAAAAATTTAAATATCTCAAAATATAGGCTTCCTTTGCTTGCTATGTTTCTTTTATATGAAAATAGACTCAACAAGCTTTAATTCTATATCTCCTTCAGCTTCTAATTCAATTTATATCATTTTGGTGAATTTTGAAAGTTAGACAACTGCTGCTATCCAAAACTGTTTTAGTATAACATGTTGATTTCTATTTTGTCCCAAATTTCACATTTCATACAATTCCATCCTTGCTCAATTAACCCCTCAATTGAGCTAATTTTCTCATTTAATACTTTTCTCTATCATTTTAAACTACTTCATAACCTTTGAAAATCAGAATTTTAACACTAGGCCTTAATTTCAACTCTTTCATAATTAGATCCTAAAACCAATTTCCATCAATTTTACTTGATAAAATCATCATATAACAAAATTAAAGCTTCAATTCAATATTTATTCATCATATTATTCCAGCACTAATCCACATCAACTTTAAAAATTATCCATAGAATAAAAAACTAATGAATTAATAAGTTGGACCCAATTGTAAAAGTCCAAAAACATAGAAATTTCAAGGAGAAAGCAAGAATTAAACTTACATGAAGCTTGAGTATGAAAACCAGCTTGAACTCTCTCCCATGGCTGTTTTTTAGCTGAAGAAAATGAAGAGAAAGGAAGAGAATTGTAGATATTCCAATTTGGTCCCATATTTATTTAACTAATTTTGGTAATTTTCCAATTTTACCCTTATTTCACCCATTTCCTAATTTTTCTCAGCGATTGCCACCCAAAATATCTCCTTTGGGCATTTTTACACTTTAGGTCCTTCCTCATTTGACAATTAAGCTATTTAATCCTTCTAGCAACTTTTATACCTTTTTCAATTTAGTCCTTTTTATTTAATTAACCACCCAAACGTCAAAATTTTCTAATGAAATTTTTATACTACCTTATTGACATTCTGTAAATATTCATAAAAATATTTATGATTTGATTTAGAACACTGAGATCTCAATACTTCGTTTTCTCAATTTCTTGACCAAATAAATCTTTATAAAACACAATTTAATATTTCAAAAATCCTTTAAAACTTACATTTGGCTCGTAAACATTAAATAATACAATCTACGAGTTCATTTGTCAGATTTGATGGTCTCGAACCACTATTTCTAATATCACTGAAATTTGGGTTATTACACACATGCCAGTGAGCACACGGCCTCAAGACACGTCCGTGCGTCTAAGCCGTGCCGAAACAGGGCATACATACTGACTTATCCACACGGCCACAAGATACGCCCGTGTGTCCAGCCCGTGTTCGTTATTGACTTGCCTTAAAATATAACCACGAGGGACACAGTCGAGCCACACGCCCGTGTGCTCAACCGTGTGGGCAGTTATTGTAATGACCTAAATTCAAAGTTATCGGAACAATGGTTTCATAACCATAAATCCGATTTAAAGAGAAATTTATTTTAATATTTTTGCATGAATATTTATATGATAGGAAAATCGTATTAAAATATCGATAGAAAAATTTTACCGATTTAGTGGTTAGTTAGAAAAAAGAATTATTGAAGGAATTGGGTAAAAACAAGGTATTGAGACCTTGATCTTATAAAATTGAGTAGGAAAATTTTTTATAAATATTTATAAAATGTTAGTAATGTGATATTAAAATTTCGTTAGAAAATTTTAACGTTTGGGCAGGTAATTAAATGAAAATGACTAAATTGAAAAAGGCGTAAAAGTTACTACAAGGATTAAATAGCTCAATTGTCAAATGAGGAGGGATCTAAAGAGCAAATAAGCCCAAAGGAGATATTTTGGGCGGCACAAGCTAAGAAAAATCAGGAGAATTACTGAAATAAGGGCAAAATGGGAAAATAACAAAATTTACTAAATAAAAGGTAGGACTAATTTGGGAATATCTAGAAATCTCTTCATTTTTCTTCATTCTCATCAGCCAAAAACGCCATAGGAGGGTTTTCTAAGCTGGTATTTCATAATTTTTGCACCAAGTAAGTTAATCCTTGCCTATTTCTTGTAATTTTTGTGTTTTTAAGACTTTTACAACTAGGTCCTACTATTAAATTCATTAGTCTTCGATTTCATGGATGAAATTGAAAGTCACCATGGTTGAATGCTGTAAGTTTATGATGAAATAGAATGAAATTGAAGCTTTAATTTGTTTATGAGATGATTTTATTAGGTAATTTTAATAGAAATTGATTTTTAAGACCTAATTGTGAAAATGTTTGGAATTAAAGTCTATTACTGAAATTATGATTACTAAAGGTTATAAAGTAATTTAAAGTGATAGAATAAAGTGCTAATTGAGAAAAATCATCTCAATTGAGAGGCTAATTGAGTAGGGACGAAATTATTATTTATTAAAAGCTTGGGGGAAAAATGGTAATAAACAGCTTGCACTAAAACAGTTTTGGATAGCAGCAATAGACTAACTTTTGAAAAATCACCATAAATTGTATAAATCTAATTAGAAGATGAACAAAATATAAAATTAAATCTTATTGAGTCTAGTTTTTCATAGAAGAAACGGTTAAGCAATGGATTTGTAAATCATGAGATATAATGAATTTTGTGAGACAAGGTCAGAATGAATTCGGGTTCCCCTGTTCTGACTTGAAAAATCATAAAAAATTAATAAAAATAATTAGGGGCTTAAATTTATATTTTTAGAATCCTGAATGAGTCTAGTTTCAAGAAAAATAAACGGAAACATCATCCGAATCTTGTATGAAGAGATAATTAATTTTTAGTGAAGAAGGGTCAGAACTGTCAGACAACAGAACATGGGTGACTTTAAAGAATAAACTGTACTTATTGGATAAACATAAAAATTCTGAAAATTTTATGGTAAGAAGATATTTGAGTCTAGTTTCAGGAAAAATTAGTGGATCTTAATTTGGAGTTTTGTAGCTCAATATAAAAATAATTTAGTGACTATGACTCAAGTAGACAGCTTTGAATGAACTATAAATAATAATAGAATTGTAGTGAATGCTACATGTGAATATGAAATGTATTGAATTGATGATTGAATTTATTTATTTAGATCCGGGAAACTCAAATACGAAGCTAGATCAAGGAAAGGAAAGAGTCCCGAATTAGTAGATTTTGTATACGAACTAGTATCGAGGTAAGTTCGTGTACCTTGAATTATATTCTTAAATACTTGAAATATATTTTTATTGATGTGAATATAATTTAAATGTTCATTGTACGAAAATTGATGAAACATTGATATATTTGATAAAAAGGGGAAGAAATCCCGGTTGAATGAAAGGAAAATTTGATGGATCTCTGAAAAGGAATTGACAGTAAAAAGGATCTAGCCCGGACGGGTGATCCTATCCTGATATAGCCCTCTCGAAGAATATGTGGAAAATGGATTTAGCCCGGACGGGTAATCCGAATTAGGGTCTGAATTTAGCCTGAACTGGTAATTCAGATCCAAGCTCATTAGAGTAATTGTCGTTGCAGGGGATTTAGCCTGGACTGGTAATCTCGACAATACTCTATGAGTTTATATTACAGGGGATTTAGCCCAGACTGGTAATCCCGCTGTAAAGATGAGGTTCGCGGGAGTGTGCTCTTTGAAATGGAAATGTGCGCACATGAATATGAATTGACGGACCCGGATTTGTACACTAAAGTGTACCTCTGAAAATCCATTGAAATTCCGAGTAATTCAACGGGATAAATATGGAAAAATAACAAGGAAATGGAAATCATGGTATATATTATTGATATATGGAAATTATTGGACTAACTTGAATGTTGAGTTTGTGCATGTTAGGGTAATAGTGCATTGAATGGATATATGAATGTTTATTGCATTGTATTGAAAATATTAGGTAAGTATAATTCTTGTTACATGGGCTTACTAAGCACAAAGTGCTTACCCTGTTTCCTTTTCCCCTGTTTTGTAGTGTTAAGAGCTCGAAGATCAGATTTGGTCGGAGACACATCACACTATCAACTACAAGATTTCGGTATATAAAGAAACTTTATTTTGGAAATCAATGGCATGTATGAGCTAATAAAGTAAATGTTAATATGAAATGAATGTAAAGTCAGGCATTGGTATGGCTAACAAATCTTGGTTTTGGTATGTGTTGAGGTTATCTTATAAATATGCATGAATCTATTTTGAAAATATGTTGAATTGGATTGGTTGATGTGGATTGGTCTTGGTTTAAAATTTGCAGGAAAGGCTAGATATATATAAAGGGGCTATATTGAGTAAAAAAAAAAGGAAAGAATTAAAATTAATTCGTAAACTCTGATAATGCCTCGTACCCTATTCCGACAACGAATACGGGTAGGAGGTGTTACAGTTATAGGCCATTTTCAAGGCCAAACTTGCCACCCATACTAGGGTCACACTTACATGCACAACTTAATTCTATTCCATACTCTTAATGGCATTCAAACATACCAAAACATACTCAATCTAATCTTTTAACCACATCATTTATCTACCTATACAAATCCATCATAACAAATCAATTTAACTTATCATCCACACATTCAAATCATGTTAACCAAACCTCATTAAAACCACACCTCAAGTTCATATTTTTATCTGTCATTCTTATCAACCAAATAAGCATAACACATGCCACATCCATCATTTACTTAATTCATACATGCATTTCAACATCATTTCATTTTCGAGCCATATCACATGGCAATTTCATACACATAAAAAACATACCATATCTACTAGTCTATACATGCCATATACCAAAATATATACACCTTTCAAAAGTACCCAAAATAGATTGCCGATAGTGTGATAAAGATGCCGACGATCCCCAGATCTGAGCTAGCTTTACTGACACTATAAAATAGAGGAACAAATCACACAGTAAGCTTTCAAAGCTTAGTAAGTTCGTAATATAATACATATTACTCAATAATACCACATCAATACATAATTAAACCATCACATAGATAAATGCACAATTAGGCTCATCATCAATCTCAACCATATGCTCAAGTATCTATTCATTCAACTTTTAAGGCTATCATCAACCACATAGGTTCAAACGTACCTTGATCAACACATAGTTACTCACCATTCATGCTACTCAATTGCTCGATATTACCTCTCGTTCAACCTTTGCTATTCCTTTGATTTATTCGCACACTTAGTGCCAATTTCATAACCAAAACATAATCGTCACCGCACACTTAGTGCCAATATGTTAAACCGAACTTATATCGGTATCGCACACACAGTGCCAATTCGATAAGCCGAAGCTTCTATCTTTTCGCACACACAGTGCTAATAATCTCTGTCTCGTTTCTAATTTCGCACACTTAGTGCCCTCTAATTCAATTCCGCACATAAATTTCTAATCTCATAGTTATATATATATATTCATTCAATTCACATCACATAGATATAGTTTACAACTAGTATTATATCCGAACTTACCTCGGACGTCGAAATACCGAAGCGGTCGATTAATCGAGTACTTTGTCTTTGCCTCGATCTCGATCCGAATCTCTCCTTTCTTGGTGTATAAATATTTAAATTTAAATTATTCAATTACCAATTCATTCAATTTAATCCAAACACACATATTTAGGGCATTTTACAAAATAGCCCTCACATTTTCACATTTCGACACTTTAGTCCCTATTTCACAAAATCATCAAATTCACATAATTTCTTTTCACATAAGCCTAGTCGAATTTTCCTTGTGTTCATACAAGCCCACACATTTTATTTATTTCATATTTTAGTCCCTCAATTTACATTTTTCTCAATTTAGCCCAAATTACACAAATTCATCAATACTCCAAAGATAAACTATATTAATCAAACACATATCTTTCATTTTCCACCATCAAACATTCAAGAACTCACATATTCATCAATGGCATATTTAAAAAACATCATCAATTCATAAAATTAAGACATGGGTTAGCTAGAGCACGAAGCAACGATCACAAAATCATAGAAATTATCAAAAACCGATAAAAAATCATACCTTAATCAAGGATAGCAATGGCTGAATGTTTCAAGCCCTATTTCTTTCTTTTTCTTCTTCAATTTCGGCAAGGAAGATGATAATATGAAAAAAATTGTGTTTTATTTTATTTTTATTATCATTAATACACCAATTACCATTTTGCCCATAATGAAATTTAATAATAACCACAAAACCATGCTATCATTTTCCACTAACTTATAAAATGGGCTATTTGCATCATAAAATCTCTAAATTATAAAGACAACAACAATTTAGCACTTAACAATCAGCACACAGCATTTTACACTTTATGCGATTACATCCTTTTTCATAATTCGACACACAATCGATAAAATTACCACACAGAATTTTCACACAGGCTATATCACATATAATAAACACCAAAAATAATATTAAAATATTATTTTGACCTCAGATTTGTGGTCTCGAAACCACTATTTTGACTAGGGTCTAAACTGGGCTATTACAACTCTCCCACCTTAGGGATTTTCGTCCCCGAAAATCTTACCAATGAATAGGTTTGGATATTGCTCTCATAACATCTTTAGGCTCCCACGTAGCCTCTTCTACTCCGTGTTTGTGCCACAACACTTTCACTAAGGATATTTTTTTGTTTCTTAATTCTTTGGTCTCTCGTGCAAAAATTCGAATCGATTCTTCACTATACGACAAGTCTATCTGAATTTCAACCTCAGTAGGAGCAAGCACATGTGACGGATCAAATCTGTACCGTCGAAGCATCGACACATGAAACACATTATGAATCTTTTCTAACTCGGATGGCAACATCAATCTATAAGCAACTGGCCCTATTTGTTCGGTAATCTCATACGACCTGATGAACCTCGGACTCAGCTTGCCTTTTCGGCCAAATCGAAGTATTTTCTTCCACGGAGACACTTTCAAAAACACTTTGTCACTAACTTCAAATTCAATATCTTTTCGTTTCAAATCTGCATAGGATTTCTGACGATCTGAAGCCGCTTTCAAACTGTCACGAATCACTTTCACTTTCTGCTCAGTCTCTTTGTTCAAATCAACTCCGTGAATATTATTCTCACTTAGCTCAGCCCAATACAATGGAGTTCGGCATTTTCGACCGTATAGAGCTTCATAAGGTGCCATTTTGATGCTAGATTGAAAACTATTTTTGTACGTAAACTCAATCAACGGTAAATGTTTTTCCCACGTACTTTCAAATTCAAGAATACAACATCCTAACATATCTTCGAGAACCTGGATGATCCGCTCGGATTGTCCATCCGTTTGCTGATGAAATGCAATGCTGAAATGCAATTTCATGCCTAAAGCCTTTTACAATTTCTTCCAAAATCGCGAGGTAAATCTTGGATCTCTATCGGATACAATAAATAGTGGCACCTCATGCAATCTCACAATCTCAACAATATACAATTCAGCTGGCTTATTAAGTGAATAATTTGTTCTCACCGGAACAAAATGAGCTGATTTCGTCAATCTGTCAACTATCACCAAGATTGCATCTTTCTTTCCCGGAGATAAAGGCAATCTCGACACAAAGTCCATCGTGATTCTCTCCCATTTCCACTTAGGAATCATAAGCGGTTGTAATAAACCAGATGGAACCTGATGTTCAGCTTTAACTTGCTGACAAACTAAACATTTTGACACATAGTCAGAGATATCTCTTCTCATACCATGCCATCAATAAAATTGTTTCAAATCATTGTACATTTTTGTACTCCCCGGATGCATAGTCATACGACCATTGTGAGCTTCATTCAAAATCAACCGAATCAACTCTGAATTCCTTGAAACGCAAATCCAGTCTCTGAATCTCAAACAATCATCCCTATCAACTTGATATTCTGAATCAGAATTCAAATCACATTGAGCTCGTTTTGCTTTCATTTCATCATCACTTTTTTGGGCATCACAAATCTGACATATAAACATCGGCCTTACCTTCAACTCAGCCAAAACTGAACCATCATCACATAAATCTATCTGAGTACTCATAGCTCGCAAAGCACATAAAGACTTTCGACTCAAAGCATCAGCAACAATGTTAGCTTTGCCCGGATGATAATCAATCACAAGTTCATAATCTTTCAATAATTCTAACCATCTTCACTGTCGCAAATTCAATTCTTTTTGAGTCATCAAGTACTTCAAGATCTTGTGATTGGTATAAATATGACATTTTTCACCAAATAGATAATGACGCCAAATTTTTAAGGCAAATACAATCGCGGCTAATTCAAGGTCGTGCATCGGATAGTTCTTTTCATGCGGCTTTAACTGCCTCGAAGCATAAGCAATGACTTTGTCTTCTTGCATCAGCACACGGCTCAAACCATTCAACGATGCATCACTGTAAACTATGAATTCTTTGCCCGATTCAGGTTGAACTAACATTGGTGCTTTCGTCAACAACGCTTTCAACTGCTCAAAACTCTGATGGCACTTTTCTGACCACTCAAATTTAACATCTTTCTATAGCAACTTCGTCAGCGGAGTCGCAATCATCGAGTAGCCTTTCAAAAAACTTCTATAGTATCCCGCTAGTCCCAGAAAACTACGGACTTCAGACACATTTCTCGGAGGCTTCCATTCTAAGATAGCTGAGATTTTACTCGGATCCACTCGTATTCCCGCAGCTGATACAATATGCCTCAGAAAACCAATCTCACGCAACCAAAATTCACATTTGCTAAACTTTGCATACAGTTGCTTCTCACGTAGATTCTGTAGGACAACTCTCAAATGCTCGACATGTTGTGTCTCATCACATGAATAAATCAGAATGTCATCAATAAACACTACAACAAAATGATCCAAATACGGTCTGAATATCAGATTCATCAAATCCATAAACACTGCAGGAGCATTCGTTAGTTCAAAAGGCATAACTAAGAATTCATAATGTCCGTACCTCGTTCTAAATGTAGTCTTCGGTACATTAGACTCTTTGACTCGTAGCTGATAGTAGCCTGATCTCAAATCTATCTTAGAAAACACTGTAGCTCTTTTCAACTAATCAAACAAATCATTAATACGGGGCAACGAATATTTATTCTTGATCGTCACTTTGTTCAACTGTCGGTAATCAATACATATTTTCATAGTGCCATCTTTCTTTTTCACAAACAACACAGGAGCACCCCAGGACGAGAAACTCGGTCGTGCAAATCCTCTATCAGTCAACTCTTGTAACTGAGACTTTAACTCTTTCAGTTCTGTTGGTGCCATTCTATACGGAGCTATTGAGATAGGAGTTGTCCCCGGTACCAATTCAATACCAAACTCAACTTCTTGAATCGGAGGCATTCCCGAAAGTTCTTCAAGAAATACATATAGAAACTCGCAAACTATAGGTACAGATTCAATTTTCTTCTCAGTCACTTTTGTATCAATCACATATGCCAGATAAGCTTCGCAACCCTTTCTCACACATTTCAAAGCTTTCATCGAAGATATTACATTCAGCAACCCGTTCAAATCACTGGATTCAATTCGAACCATCTCACCATTCTGACTTCTCAATTCAATACTCTTTCGTTTACAATTCACAATAGCATTATGCAAAGTGAGCCAATCCATACCCAGAATTATATCAAATTCATCGAACGGTAGCAACATCAAGTTAGCCGGAAAACAAATATCTCGAAACATCAATGAGCAGTTCTTGCACACTTTATCCACCAAGACACACTTGCCTAAGGGGTTCGATACTCTAATCACGAATTCAGTAAACTCAACAGGTAAAGTCTTACTAAATACTAGATTCACACACACATAGGAATGAGTAGATCCTGGATCTATCAATGCAATCACATCAGTATCAAATAGAGTAAAAGTACCAGTGATGATGTCTGGAGATGATGCTTCCTCTCATGCACGTATAGCATAGGCTCGGGGGTGCTCTCGCCTCCGATCTCACAGCTGTATCAGTAGTCCCTCTTTGGCTTCCACTCACATTTCTGGTATTTCTGGGTGGTCTACCCCTAGATGTCGCGTTACTCGATCTCACATTCTAAACATTTTCTTCTTCAGCTAACTTTGGGCAATCTCTAATGAAATAATCTCGTGATCCATATTTATAGCAAACTCTATTGTTGTACTTACCCCAGCATTCTCCCACATGTCGTCTTCCACACTGTCTACGCTCAGGTTTGTTGCTTTTAGCACTTCCAACACTTGATTCAATTGGAGCTTGAGTTCTCGGACCAACACTTGGTCTCACATGATCTCTACTCATATGTCCAAATGAAACATTTGAGTGATTGCTTGTATCTCTAAATCTCTTCGTCGAAGGTTGAGTCGACTTACTCATCGATCTTTTTCTTTTATCTCGAGCTTTAGAATCGGCTTTCTTCTTTTCCTTGCTAAGCTCCTCAGCTTTGCAAGCTCTCTCAACTAACACAACAAATTCATTTATGTGAAGTATCCCAACCAAAAATTTAATGTCTTCATTCAGCCCTTCAATGAAGCGTTTACACATGGTAGCTTCGGTCGAAACACATTCCCATGTATATTGGCTCAATCTCACAAATTCCCGCTCGTACTCAGTAACTGACAAACAACCTTGTTTCAGCTCAAGGAACTCTTTACGTTTTTGATCAATAAATCATTGACTGATATACTTCTTTCTGAATTCAACTTGAAAGAAATCCCAGGTGATCCTCCCTCTTGGAACCACTGAAATCAACGTTTTCCACCAGTTATAAGTCGTATCCCTCAACAAAGAAACTGCACATTTAATACATTCATCAAGGTTCAACGACATCTCATCAAACACTCGAATTGTATTCTCGAGCCAAAACTCAACTCGCTCGGCATCATCATCAGCTGTGGCTCTAAACTCTTCGGCCCTATACTTACGGGTCTTATCCACAGGAGGCTTATTCAGTCGGATCAGATCTATCACTTGTGGTACAACAGGTACTTGTAGGGGTGGAGGTTGTGGAGCAACTGGATTCGTTCGAACGAACTCCGAAAACCACTTACTCATCATTCGGAAGAAGGCTTGCTTAGTCTCTCCTCCATTGCTACTATCATTCGGCCTAGATGTGGCTGACGCTGTCCCTTGAGCGGGAGCAGGCACGTTACTCTCTACATTATCAGCAACTACTCGATCGGGATCCATTACTATATGAAAACACATTTTCAACTGTCACGATTCATCACACTATCATAATTATATATATGACATGTATAGCTAGACTCACAGACGCTACGTTAGTCCAAGAATCGACTAAATCGTAGCTCTGATACCAATAAAATGTAACACACCTAACCTAAAACCGTCACCAGAATAGGGTTAAGAGGCATTATCGAACAATCAGAACATTTCACCTTCATTTTACAACACATAGTCAATCATCATTAAAACGTATCGCAACATAATCATATAGTCCCTTAATGAGATCTACGAGACCTTAAACACGTGTTAGAAAGGAGTCAGGACTAAACTAAACACGTACGAAAATTTTCAGAAATTTAAACATTTTTCAAAACTGCAGAGGTTACACGCTCGTGTGGGTAGGCCGTGTGCCTCACACGGCCTCAAGACACGCTCGTACGTCCAAGCCGAGTCGAAACAGGGCATACATACTGACTTATCCACACGGCTACAAGACACGCCCGTGTGTCCAGCCCATGGTCGCTACTGACTTGTCTTGAAATATAACCACGAGGGACACGGTCGAGCCACACACCCGTGTGCTCAACCATGTAGGCAGTTATAGGCCATTTTCAAGGCCAAACTTGCCACCCACACTAGGGTCACACTTACATGCACAACTTAATTCTATTCCATACTCTAAATGGCATTCAAACATACTAAAACATACTCAATCCAATCTTTTAACCACATCATTCGTCTACTTATACAAATCCATCATAACAAATCAATTTAACTTATCATCCACACATTTAAATCATGTTAACCAAACCTCATTAAAACCATACCTCAAGTTCATATTTTTATCTATCATTCTTATCAACCAAATAAGCATAAAACATGCCACATCCATCATTCACTTAATTCATACATGCATTTCAACATCATTTCATTTTCAAGCCATATCACATGGCAATCTCATACACATAAAAAACATACCCTATCTACTAGTCTATACATGTCATATACCAAAATATATACACCTTTCAAAAGTACCCAAAATAGATTGCCGATAGTGTGATAAAGATGCTGACGATCTCCAGATCTGAGCTAGCTTTACTGACACTATAAAATAGAGGAACAAATCACACAGTAAGCTTTCAAAGCTTAGTAAGTTCGTAATATAATACATATTACTCAATAATACCACATCAATACATAATTAAACCATCACATAGATAAATGCATAATTAGGCTCATCATCAATCTCAACCATATGCTCAAGTATCTATTCATTCAACTTTTAAGGCTATCATCAACCACATAGGTTCAAACGTACCTTGACCAACACATAGTTATTCACCATTCATGCTACTCAATTGCTCGATATTACCTCTCGTTCAACCTTTGCTATTCCTTTGATTTATTCACACACTTAGTGCCAATTTCATAACCAAAACATAATCGTCACCGCACACTTAGTGTCAATATGTTAAACCGAACTTATATCGGTATCGCACACACAGTGCCAATTCGAAAGCCAAAGCTTCTATCTTTTTGCACACACAGTGCTAATAATCTCTGACTCGTTTCTAATTTGCACACTTAGTGCCCTCTAATTCATTCCGCACATAGCATTTCTAATCTCATAGTTATATATATATATATATATCTATATATATATCTATATATATATATATATTCATTCAATTCACATCACATAGATATAGTTTACAACTAGTATTCTATCTGAACTTACCTCGGATGTCGAAATACCGAAGCGGTCGATTAATCGAGCACTTTGTCTTTGCCTCGATCTCGATCCGAATCTCTCCTTTCTTGGTCTATAAATATTTAAATTTAACTCATTCAATTACCAATTCATTCAATTTAAACCAAACACACATATTTAGGGCATTTTACAAAATAGCCCTCACATTTTCACATTCGACACTTTAGTCCCTATTTCACAAAATCATCAAATTCACATAATTTCTTTTCACATAAGCCTAGCCGAATTTTTCTTGTGTTCATACAAGCCCAAAAATTTCATTTATTTCACATTTTAGTCCCTCAATTTACACTTTTCTCAATTTAGCCCAAATTACACAAATTCATCAATACTCCAAAGACAAACTATATTAATCAAACACATATATTTCATTTTCCACCATCAAACATTCAAGAACTCACATGTTCATCAATGACATATTTAAAAAACATCATCAATTCGCAAAATTAAGACATGGGTTAGCTAGAGCACGAAGCAAAGATCACAAAATCGTAGAAATTATCAAAACCGATCAAAAATCATACCTTAATCAAGGATAGCAATGGTCGAATGTTTCAAGCCCTATTTCTTTCCTTTTCTTCTTCAATTTTGGCAAGGAAGATGATAATATGAAAAATTTTGTGTTTTGTTTTATTTTTATTATCATTAATACACCAATTACCATTTTGCCATTAATGAAATTTAATAATAACCACAAAACCATGCTATCATCTTCCACTAACTTATAAAATGGGCTATTTGCATCATAAAACCTCCAAATTATAAAGACAACAACAATTTAGCACTTAACAATCAGCACACAGCATTTTACACTTTATGCGATTAAATCCTTTTTCATAATTCGACACACAATTGATAAAATTACCACACAGAATTTTCACACAGGCTATATCACATATAAAAAAAACTAAAAATAATATTAAAATATTATTCCGACCTCGGATTTGTGGTCTCAAAACTACTGTTTCGACTAGAGTCTAAACCGGGCTGTTACATAAATACCCTCTTTAACTTCTATTCTGATGGACTTAATATCTTTCATAAGGAATCATAGAAAGATGCGACGATTTTTTCCAGGAAAACCCCAATGAAAAATACATACTATTCCCTTCTTTTTATCGAATCGATCATAACCACTGCCTACATTCCAAAAAATCGTGCACCACAAATAGAACTAATAAAGATGCCTACAATCCCATAGAAAGACATCACGATTCCTTGTGGAAAAAAAACTATTTGCTAAGACGGAAATAAAGATATCAAACTCCTACCAAGATAACTAGAAGTTCCAACTAATAAAAACCTAATGAATCAAAAAAAAGGATAAAGACCCAGCAGAAATTGCTTGTTTTTCAAGATCCCACTATAAATTCTATACATATAGATTCTGATTGCCAACTCATACATACTAGATCCAGTTACATTTTATTCGAATTGAGAGAATAACCAAAAAAATTCGACTTTACCTTTTTTGTTTTCGAAGCAACTCTCATCAACTAGTATTATTTTGATATGAACTTTTTGAAGGAATTCATCAAATTGCTTCGATCTAAAATCATCCCCTTTATATGATCGCCTATGCGGATCTACTAGATATATAGACTTTAATTTCATACATCCGTTCGGTACCGATCCACTTACTATAATTCATTTAACCCTATATCATGTTTACGTATGCATAAGAAGGGCTTTTTCATTTATGTTCAGTTCGGGTAAGTCGGATGTTATACAATATTCTACTAAATAGGTATCCATGACATCTAAGTCTTGAAAAAAATAGATAAGATTTGGTCTTGGCCCCATCGAATCTAAAAAATCTTAGTTTTTTGAACATAAAAAGATAAAGAAGCCATTGCAATTGCCGGAAATACTAGGCCTACTAAAGGCACAAAAATAGAGGGAAAACTGCTGAAAGTTGTCATAAAATGGGTACCTCAATTTAATATTTGTACCTGTTATTGTTATATTTTTTAGTTAGAAATATATCTTATAACGATTATATTATAATTCGTATAATACTAAGTATATCTAAGCGAGTCTGTATATCTAATAGATATCTAATAAGTGCAAGGAATGTAGAATTAAATAAAAGAACTTGCCCATCTTTCTAAATCAAATAAAATAGGTGTATATGATAAGATAATCCACTTTCTTTATTATCTTACTTTATTCTTACTTTTCTTATTATTCTATTGTTCTTGTCTTCTAATTTGAATTTTTGAATTTAATAAAGAAAGGGTTTATTACAAATTGTTGAAAAATTCGATTCGTTAGAATTTGATCCAAGAATAGGGATTATTAGTAAAAATAGAATTTTCGGGAGATATAGAAAGATGCAAAACTCTATATTTCTATTCTATTTTTTCTCTATTTAAATTATATATACATACGCAATAGAGGAAGATGAAATTCGTTTTATTTGTCTCTCCAAATTCAAATTTCATTTTACAAAAGGAAAAATTCGCTTTTTATCTTGTTGCTAGAGGTTTCCTCATTAGCAATATTAGATAATGATAATAATAATTATCCACATAATTTATTTTTCGACAATTCCTTTTTTTTTCACAAAATCAAAAAAATAAAAATAAATATGCATGTAATAAAAAAAATTAAATATAATAAATAAAGCTATCAAAAATTTTGAGCCCAAATGACAAACCAGATTTGGCTTAGTCTTCTTTTTTAGGCCAGTCCACGTGGCTCAAACGGTCAGAATTGAGCGGGTCAATAATAATAAGTTGGGTTAGGTGCGCAAGCTCCGAATATATATTCAGATCTTACCAAAGTTAGAAAAAGAATAGGGTAAATTACACCCAAAGTCACTAAACTATTAGTAAGTTTACATTTTGGTCATTGAATTTCAAAAAGTTACAAAATGGTTACTAAATTGTTTGAAAGTTTTCATTTAAGTCACTAAACTGTTCGAAAGTTTTTATTTAAGTCACTAAGTTGTTAAGGTTTTTTTTTTTTTTTTAAAGTTTGGTTAGCGAGTTTCAAGTTACGATTCAACAATCGGTACGATGAAATAGTACCTATTGACGAGTAGAAAAATATACTTTAGATCCAATTCGATTTAACGACCAGTGTAGGAGATCAGAGAAAAAATTTATTTCAGTTTCGGTTCATAAATTCATTATGTTTAAAATAATTTCATGAAAAAAATATTGAATTGTAGAAGAAAAGAGAAAGAAAAGCTTTTGATTGATACAATAGCGTGAACAGAGAAGAGTAAAAGACCATACAACAAAAAATTTCAAATTCAGATTCAAATTCACCTAAATTTCTGTCTTTAATTTTTTGTCAACCCAAAACACTAGCCTAAGTGGGGGAGAACTAGAGAAGGGAACTTCAACGGCAGGGATGATAGTGAATAAAGATAAATAGTTAGAAGAAGTGAAAGTAGATTTTTTGAATCGAATTTCATTAATAAGGGATTTTACATAAATCTACATCCTATCCGAACAAAATTACTCGCATAAAACAGATAAAAAGACCCATGATTATAAAAAAAAGAACTGAAGGGAGCGTCAGACGGGCAAGCAGTTTCACTATCAAACCTAATTTAATATCAAACCTTCAACAGCCAAACATCCACGGGGCGTAGGTAAAATAAAATAAAATAATATTTAGAGTAAGAATTAAGTTATCTTATGATTACATTAATTTAAAATTTTCCAACAAATCTTGAAAAATCAAAACCATTATCTGTTACTTTATATTGGCCCGTGGATTAATTCAACATGTAAAACGTGAAGATGCTTAAAAGTCACTAAATTAGTAATTATTATATTGTACTATAAGAAATCTGCAAAGAATAATCCATACAGTGCCCTAGTTGTCGGGAAACATATTATACATAGCCAAATTCATGGCATTGAGACAGTGGAGATTTTTCTTTCGATTTTATTGTTATCTTTTTTGAACATTTTGCTCCTACTTTTGTCTTAAAACTTACAATAAAGTGGAGGATGCTGGAAATTATGTTACATTCCCCCTGTCTATATAACCTTGATTCATTGAATAGATCCATTTAAATTAGTATAAAATTCAAGTTATGTATATAAAATTTACATGTATCAAACATGATTGTGTGCAATATATTAAAAGACTCATTTAATTTGTGTAAGTGGATTTGACCTGTGAAAGAGAAAAACAGAAGATGTACATGATAAAAATTAATTCAATGTGAATCATTTGAATATTACTCACTTATCCTGTGCTAGCCATGGAAATAAATTTCACATGATTCACAAATGCCAGTTCAATTTACTTATAATACAAATTGGTGGAACCTTGACAAATCATTGGCATTAGGCATTAAAAATGCTTTGAATTTTCTTGTTACCGTATGAATTTCGGCCTCAATTGAAAGAAAATTAAACATTGGCAACAAATGTTATAAATATTACTTTTAACTCTCAAAGTGAAGATCATTTTTCTTTAATTTTCTACTTTTTACCATATAGAAATAAGCTTTGTTTTGTAATGGACCCTTTCAAACAGCTTCTTAGTACTGAAGAATGTAGCAGCGCAGAATCTGGGTGGACCCGGTACTTGGTTTCTCACAAGGAAGACCGTTATAACGAGTATCGGAATATCGAAGATAATGGCGAAGGAGCCAGTGATGATTCAATGGTATCTGATGCCTCGTCCGGTCCTAGTAAGCATCGGTATAAACACGAGGATTGGTGAATGTAAAGGGAGTCATGGCAATGCTCATCACAAGCATGGTTCATGCAAGGAAGTGAAGAACGAGGCGAAAACGAGCGGTAAATCGAGGCGGAGACAACGTGGTTGTCAATCGAAACATCTCAAGTGAGGATTAGACAGCCTGCAAACATGTTGCAGACAAGAAAACGAGTACGATCATAGTATGCTTCTCTCTTTTTTCAGTAACAATAATCTCATTGTTTTTGCAATGTTTCTTACGATTCCAATCATAAATGATCAGGATATAACGAGTTTCACCGATAGTCGAATCATTGCATTTTGCTTTTCACCGATTAGTAATATTCATGTGTTTGTACGAACAAAATAGAGTAATATTTCCAAAGCATCTACAACCCGATTGCCTTATTGGAATACATTGATAAAGGAGTGCTTTATATAGGTTAATTAAGTACATCCAAATAAAACTCTCAAGTATATGTATCTTTCTAGTGATTGTCTTGCCGGCATACATTAATAAGGGAGGGAGCCAGAAAAAGCCTTTATATAGGTTAACTAAGTACATCCAAATAAAACCCTCAAGTATATGTATCCTTCTAATGATTGTCTCGTTGTCATTTTGTTCCACTGTTGTCAAGCTGTCGATTTCTGAAATTACTCTGCGTGCTCCTCTGTTCTAGGCTCGTGTTAGTCCTTTTAGAGCTCCCCAAAACTCAGCTTCAAGTACAGGATACGACCTAATGTTTCTAGCAAATACCCATTTTGACCTATCATTGCGATCCCTCGCAACACCGCTTGTTGCAGCCATATCGACTTAGTTCTTTAGCTGTCTTGAACCATTCGGTGAGGAAAGATCCCTCTATATCGACCCTTTTGTAAGTACGGGCACCCAAATAATCTTGTTGGGAACCAGATTAGCCAGGACTCGCTTCCTCCTATCAGAGAGGAAATTAAATTGTAATTGATTAAATTAAAATTTTATCTTTTTTAAGGGAGGTCAAAGTGACAATTTTACTTTTATTAATTTAAAATTGTAAAAATTTTAAAGAGTCTACATGGAAAACTGCCACCCCTAGCTATGCACCCCTATAAGTGTCGAAATAAGCAAGACTAGCTAACATAGTGGGGGTGCTAATACCCGAGATGATAGCAAGACGAACTCTTCTCCAAGTGGTGGATTGCCTGTCGATGATTTCCTTTGCAAACTCTGGATCGACGAGAAGGTATGCAAGATTAGCAGCTTGCTGTACGGTCCATTAACCGGTGCCCTTCATGCCGGTTTTGTCCAAGACCTTATCAACTAAATAACCATCTCCCCTATTGTCCAAAAGCTCCCCATTGTTCCATTCCGAGAAAACGCTTTGTAGTTCTTCATTGAATAATTTTCCAACAGATTTTAGCAAATCATAAGCTTCCGCAATCAACTGCATATTACCGTATTCGATGCCATTATGAACCATCTTAACGAAATTACCGGGTCTGCCTTTGCCAATGTAAGTGACACAGAGGCCACTATCCCGAACCTAAGCTGCAACCTCAAGGAGAATGTTTTCAATGTATTTGTAAGCTTCAAAGGACCCTCCAATCATCAACGAGGGACGGCATTGTGCACCTTCTTCCCCATCCGGAACTCCTATTGAGACATCTCTTTCGCCTGTCTCTCAGTATTTTCATACCACTCATTGCCCCCAATCGATAATACAATCACCTATTCAGCTTTCTCCATGCATGCTAAGAGAGTCTTAATGCTTTAACAAGCATGATAATAACTTAAGGTTTCTGAATCGACTTAACAAAAGATTCAGGATCGTGGAAACCGATATATAGGCAAATCTCCTTCCCTGTTTACTCGTCTACTTTGGAGGTAGTTCGGTTAGAAACCGAAATAGGGAAGCCTTTCTCAGCAACGTTAAGTGCTAGATTTTGGCCCATATCGGCCAAACCAGCAAGTCCCATGCAGGTGGAGCCATATTTCTCCCTCTGCTCGATTTCCGATACCATTAGTGAGATCCCAAAACAATAATTTAACAAGAAATCAAGAACAATCTAAAATGAGAACATAATATACTTTACACACGCATGCACACACGCACACGCACACACACATACATGCATACATACACATATAATATCCTTGAAAACTAGAAAATGATCAAATATGAACAAAATCTTTGGAACCTGAAAGATAAGATTAATCAGTAAAAGGTGAGCCTTACATTGTAAGAGTTCATTTTAGGCCAATGGATGGGATAACATATATACATATGGTCGAAACCTTTTTTGAAACGGTTGACTTTTTATTTTAAAAACAAAAATTGAGAGTTGCCACTAATTTCTTTTATGAGGTGTGATCGGATCACCTCGTAATTTGATCGTTTTAATGAAATGTTTTGATTTATTAAAACAACAATTTTGATCTACGAAATTCGAGAAAACGGGTTCGGGAGTCGGTTATGCACGAGGAAGGATTAGCACCCTCGTGACGCCCAAAATTGATACCTAATGTTGATTCGTGTCTTAATGTCGAAAGTTGAAGACTTGAAAATAATTTGAAAATACGATCCCTCTTTGCATTGATGTTAATTTTGCTTACAAATTGCTTGAAATAAACGAAAAATATGCTAAAGACCTTCTCATCTCGTGACAACAAAATGTCACGTCACGTAAGTTAGGACACGACACTTCGAGTCCTTGAGAATAAGCTTGTCTTTTTTTTTTTGAAATCTTATGTATTTTAATTTTTGAAAGGATGATCGATTATTCGAGTTCAACGAGAAAAATCAAAACCCCGTAAGTTAGGGCACGATTTTATCGAATCTTCCAAATACGGAACATTGCCTATTTTTTTTTTGAAAATTTTGTTTGCGTGTTTGGGTAAAAATTAATATAATATTTGAAACGATATATATTTAGTTTATTCGGGCATAGTGAAAAATGCATGAGTATATTTAAACATGATTCATGACGCAGTTACAATGAAATGATAACGCCAACGATATACAAAAAATTAAAATGTCAAAAATGATGATGATAAAACACCAAATAAGCAAGCAATGATCATATTATAACTTTTAATTCTATACTAATTAAATGATAATGAGGAAAAATAAATAATAACAATATAGACGATAATAGTAAGAATAATATGAATGACAAGTGCACAAATAAAGAAAACATAAACATCATATATATCTATATATTTTATACATATAAAAAGGATATGGGATAATAAGTAAATAAATAAATGAAATAATGTCTTAATTCTAATATTAAAATCAAAACATAAAATAATAACATTAATAATAATAATAATGATGATGATGATGATGATGATAATAATAATAATGGGCAAAAAATGCATAAATAAAGAAATAAAGAATAATATGAACTAAAAAAATAACAAATAATAATAAAATAAAAATAAAGAATATATATATATAAACAAATAAATAAAATGATGAAAATAATACATATAGAATCTATAAAAAATTGATATTAAATGAACACGGTATTAAATTGAAATTAAAATAAAATTTAGAGTCTAAATTATAAATAAATAGATGAATAAACATAAAAGGGACTAGATTGAAATTTAAATGGGATTTAAGGTCATAAATCAGAATAAAATAAAATAAAGGGGCCAAATTATAACGCGCGGATGAGATGGGGGACCAAATGGGGAAATATTCCTTGTCCTCAAAACGCACCATTCCAAAAGGACCAAATCAAAACCAAAATAAAATTAAGTGGCAAATTAAAAAATAGAATAGGACCCCATTGAAACCAGCCTTAAAAGCGAAAGGACTAAGGGCGCAAATAGCCCTTCCATCCAAAAACACGTGGATCCTAGTGGATCTTGGGTCGGGTCGGATCGGGTCGTCAAAACAATGCCGTTTTGGGCACCTGAGGCCAGTCCCAAAACGACACCGTTTTAGGAGGCTAACAAACTCAGAAAAAAAAACATTTCGAATGTGTTTTTTTAAAAAATTTCCTTTCCCTTTATTTTTTCTCTAAAACGTGCCCCAAGCTCGGCCATGGTGCCGTCGGGAGCCCGCCTTGGACCGTCGTGGCCACCGGTCATCGGCGACTGCAACCGTTGCCTCCGGTGGCCAGAAAAAGAGAAAAAAGACCCTTTATCTTTTAAATCTCCCTTTTTTAGTCTCATTTCTTAAAAAAACAATTTTAAATAAATAAAAATGCTGGAACCCTAGAAACTTTAGGGAAACCCTTCGACTTCCAGTCACCTCGTCGGGGTTTTCAGCGAACCACCACAGGTTCGACCACCTTCCAGGCTAAGTAAGTCTCCGGCGGCAGTGGTAGAGGTAAAAATGCCTTCTTTTTATATTTTTTTATTTACTTCGAAATGAAACAAAAAAAAAACACTAAATAACATATCACCTTTTTGCCTTTTTTAATCTTGTGTCTGTTTTCTTTTATATATATATATATATATATATATATATATGATTCTTTGTAAAACCATTACAAATCGAATTCGACTTTTTTATAGCCGTTTCTACACTGTTTTTTATATTATTTTTACTGTTTACTTTTTGTTTCTGCTATTATTCCTCTTTTTACTTGTTTGCAGGCGTTGACAGAGGGAAACTTTGGGCGGCGTGCGCGCTGGAGCGGGAGTACGGCACACATAGGAGCAGCGGCGCCATAAACCCTAGGCTTTCTGAAAATTTTTTAGTATGTTGGGTCTGTTGGGCCTTGTAATTTAGGGTTTATTTTTGGGCTTGTAAAATTTATTATTGTTATTATTTGCTTGTCTAATTTGGGTCTGGGCCGGGCAAAATAGGCCTATTACACATATATCATAGGTACCTTCCATGGGTTTTACATGCAAAATTTTACAATTTGGTCCATACTTTTAATATCTCTTACATGAGAAGTTGACTGTTTGATAGAGAAAATCAATCAAAAGGTACCGACATTATTAACTGGGAACAAGAATTTATAGCAGAATCAATAAATCAATGAATAAGATCTCCATGTTACTTAAATTCATCAAATAACATAACCCAATTCTAAATTTAAGTTCATGCAAAGCTCAGAATCAGAAATTCTCAATTAAAAAGGCAGAAAAGGCAATTACTTTGCTTGATTAAAAAGAAGAAAAAGAAACTAATAACTAATAATGGAAAGCTTCAAACTTTATTGAAATTCAACTAATGAAAAAGAACACAAACCTTAAAAGTCACTTCTTTTTCTCAGTTTTTGATAGGGAAAAGAACCCAGTAAATGGAATCAAAGATGATGTACTTTAGAAGAAAATAAATAAATGGGTATTTAGAATTGGAGCAAATACATATACATATATACAATACAATGGTGGAGTCAGCAAAATTTTTGGGATCAAAATTAAATTGTATATTTTTACGAAAGTGAAAATGAAATTTTATCAGTTTAATAGTCTATATCTTTATAACTTTTAAAAGATTAAATTAAATTTTATCATTTTTGGAGACTAAAGTGTAATTTTATCTTTATTAATTTAATATTTTATAAATTATAAAAATGTAAATGAAAATTTTTATTTTAAAAAACACCCAAACCCCTATAAATAGCAAAAATAGCAAAAAGAAGAAACAAAGATCCTAAATTTCAGAACATGTAGATTCAAGCAGGTCATAATTTGGCCACTCTATTAATATTGTGGTAGGTGGAAGAGTCTACATTGAAGCAAATTACTCTTTTGAATTTCTGCGGCCATGTAAGATAGACACCTTTGCTTAGGTGACAACATCAGATTGTGTGTCATTTTCAATTTATTTTTTGGGTAACTTTTAAAAATAATCTCTTATGTATTGTTAAAATTATGTTTTGGTCACTAAAATTTAAATTGTTACTAAATAATCACTAATGTTATCAATTAGTAATATTTTAGTAACTTTACTATTATCTAACGTTAAAAATATTATAGAAATTTAATGTGGCATAAATTGTACTGTTAATTGCTGCTGACTTGGATTCCATGTCATGTCACTTAATCTAAATGGTTTTTTTTTCTCTTCTTCCTTTTTTTTTTAATTTTCCACGTTTCTTATATTTTCTTTTATTTTTTGTTTGTCACTGTTGAGTGTTAATTTCTCTATATCTCTGTCATGGAGGCCCATCCTCTTATTTATAAGGCACGGTCCACTGACGTAATGTACTAGAGGTAACTAGGCGTCATGCGTGGCGACATGTTACCCCTCTAAAGATGATATGCGTCCTTAGGTGCCGTCGGGAGGATGTTGGTGAGCAGGACATTGTTTATCCATACTATACGTTGTGGACTAAGATGAATAGCGAGCGCGCGTGTCTTAAATAACGAACGGACAAATTAAATAATGGTGAGAGATTGAATCTCGAGTCAAACATTGAGTCGAGTTAAGAGGCGCTCTATATTTTATACATAACAATCACCATCTCCATCACACCAAAAACATTCACCGTTATCATCTTCAACCCACTAAACCTACTAACAATTAGTAGGAAAAGCCATTTCTTTGTAATAAAATGGAACCTTTCTAAGATGATGCCAAAAATTAATGGGCCGAAAGGGCGAGAAGATTCCATTTTTTTTGGATAAAAAACAAATAGTAGAAAAAGCCCAGACCTTCAAAGAAATTTCCTCTGTTTGCAAGGATTTTATTTACCACCATTAGCATGTAATAATAGGGTTTTTCTTTTCATTAGCATGCAATTCCAAAGTGACTCTGTTGATACAAATAGGTTATTCTATTGAATAAAATAAGTGCTAACTCTCCTATATAATATTCTATCTAATATACAAGAGTTTTAGGCTTATTAACTCAGTAGTAGCCTCACAAAAATGTATGTAATTATGTTAATTAGCAATGAGATTTTCAAGTCAACATAATCTGATTCCCATAAATAAAGGAAGCTGAATTGCATCCACCCTTTTAAATTTAAAAGAGCATAAATGAACATCGTAATATAAAACGGTTTAATTTAGCTCTGCCTCATGATTGCAACTGTAATTGCATTTTTAATTCAATTAAATAAATTGACGATCTGATATTAGCTACAAGTTTAGTTCATTTTTCAAAAAATTAAAGCAACATTAGCCTCAAAATACGAATGAGTCCAACATCAAACACTGAGTTTAGATGCCTCGATATTCGAAAATAAAATTAGGCCACAAATGAATCAATAGTAAAAGCATTTATTCATTCACATCAAATTTGGTGTTTATAACTATAAATGAAATATCAAAAACTACCAATTGTTTAAAAGTAGAGTACTCATTTAAGGTCTGATATTGAAGAGGATTTAATAAAAATATTAGATTTAAAATTGAGTTTTGATAAAATAATTAGGCTCGTTTAAAATATGGCTCATACTTAAACTTTAATATTCAAAGCCAGGGGTGAATTCGAAAATTGTTTTAGTTGGGGCCATAATTGAATTATAAATTTTTTAGAGGTCAAAATATAATTTTGTCATTTATCAAATTATGATTTCATCATTCTTAAAGGGACAAAATAGAATTTGTTTCTAATTTTTAGGCCAAAGTATAATTTTATCACATATTAACTTATAATTCCATCCTTTATCACAAAGCCAAACTGTAAAATTTTCATTTTTAGGGGATAAGGCTCTTGCTTGCCTCCTCGTCGCATCCGTTCAAAGTTCAAGCTCGACATAGTCCAACCCAATTTTTAAGTTTAGAATATTTTATTTTTCTTTTCTTTTATGTATCATATAGTTTATTTCATATAGAAAGTAAATATACTATATTATAATGTAAGTACTAAAAAATATGTTACGTTGTTTATATCTAAAATATATATAATGATGGTAGAAAAATATATATATATAAAATTACAAAATATTAAAAAATAATTTTTAAAAAATTTCAAAATATAATATCAGGAGACCTAAATAGATTCAAATTAGTCATTTATAAATACAATCGAACTTCACCAAAATTTAAAACCTATATCAAGGTCGGGCTGAACTTGAGTAACCATTTATATTATTAAATATCATATAAGAATATGACCAAAACATGACTCAAGCAAACTCATAATCACTATTACTAAAAAAATAAGCTTAATGTCAATTGAGCCTTAATTTAGATGATATTATTACTTGAAGAGAACATAAATTCGATCATATTTAAATGCACCTTTCCTTCAATTTAAAAGTCGAAAAGAAATTATGCTTAAAAAAAACATGATATAAAAAAAAACATCTAAAATAAAACAAGCACTCAAGAAGAAGTACAAGGATAAAAAAAAATTGATCCAAAAAATTATTTATATCCATGTTGTCTCCATGTGGTTTGTTAGCATTCACGCAAAGTGCTTTGCTTACTTTCAAATACGTGTCATTTTATCTCATTCATGAAAATATATAAAAAAGCATAATCTTAATTTACAAAATTAAGGTTTAAAGATTAAATTCACATAATGATGAAATTATAAAAATTAGTTTTAAGAAATTTAAAAATATAATATTCCAATTGATATTATTATTACAACAGTTTCAAGTGCGATTAAATTTGTATTATATATATATTAAGGTCTTCAATTCTCTACTGATGTGGATGACCTATTTTAATGATATGTGACACTTCTTTTTTAATGACACATGACACTTGCTTTATATTTTAATAAAAATATTTTATTTTAATATAAAATAAGAAAAAGTATAAATTTAAAAATATATATAAAAAAATAAAAAAGATAAACCAAAAAATTTAAAAAAATAAAAATATGTGATAAATGTTTATATAATTTATCTTCCCAATTTCTCATATTTAATTACATAATGCTAACTATTTAATTACATAATATTCAATATAAATATAACAAATTTATCGGCATATATTACCTTCTTTGATTTTAGGAGTTTAAAACACTGAAGATCTTTTGAGTTTTTTTTAGTGTTAATCGATTATTATTGGCTTTGTTTTGCTTATTATTAGTTTGAGTATAATTCAAACTAAATATCATGCTAAATAAACCCTAAACTTAAGTCTCATGCCACAGTTTAAATAAAACAATACAGTTCTAAAATAATCGGAATTAGAAAAATATGTCTAAAATACTTATATATAAAAAATGATTCTGAGCCTTACGAATGTTGGGCCCGCGTCATAACTTGGTGGGTTATCTGTAAAGATAGATGATAAGAGGGGTGAGCTTAGGAAGCTCATTGCGTGCCCAATCTCAAGGTAATCAATGTGGAACAATAAACATAGCATACAGAATATAAATTCTTAAGACAAACACATTTGTATAGCAATTCACAATTTCACAGTAATGGTTGATCAGAATAGCATATCTCCATAATACTTTAGAATTTACAGTTTTATATGCACATGCTTATGAATGACAATGCAATTTTAGTTTATAAAAGGTCCTATCAATTTTAGTTTATAAAAGGTCCTATCCCATCATTACACACCACACTATGAGTTCCCCAGAACTCATCCAGCCTTTTAACTTCAGGTTGTGGATAAACAATCGCTGATTTGCAGATAAATTGCCACTTGTTGTGGGTAAAAATTGTGGATAAAAGCTGCCACTGGGTTTGTAAAAATTGTAGGTAAATCACCAGTATTTTTAGATAAAAACATTTTCAAATGAGTTACCACTTGGTTCGTGATCGAACTACATATTTGCAGTTACTGCCACTTGTTGTGGGTGCATAACATATTTGTAGATAAAAAAACTGCCACTTGGTTTATAAACAAACTACACTGTTTGTAGATTATTAAACTGCCACTCTTCCTCTGTACATATCATCCCACCTCATGCAATACAGTATGACATGCTTTATAATAAAATAAATAAACACCAACAGTAATTATACTTAACATGTATTCGATTCATCACTAGCAATTAACATGCTTAATGTGTATTTGGTTCAACACAAACAGTAAACATACTTTAATAGGTATTCAATAGGGTGGTGACAATATTAACACTAACAGTTTATCTGTTTCACAATAACAGTAGCATGTAATATACACTTCACATACGGTATAGCTATAACACTTCAATCATTAAATCACAAATTTTAGAATAGCATAATATCAGAGACTTAATTGAGCAAATATAAAACTCTAAAAATAATTCAGGGCATATACAAAGATTAAACTGAACATATCATAAATTTCTAGGCAAAACTGTAAAATAGGAGACACAAGACCGTGTCGGAGGCTATAGGCCATGTGGAAGGGTTTACACGGTCGTGTGGCAAATGCAAGAATTAACCTACAAGGGAGACATGACCGCGTGGAAGGTTCTTAGCCGTGTGGTCCATGAACTAGCCTAGGGTTTCTAGGGCACATGGTCGTGTGGTCCACACACTCGTGTGGGAGACTGTGTGATAATAATCCTACACACTATCACCACTGGTTCGTTTGTAAAAGAACACACACCTTTTACAACAGATTCAACTGACGCTCCTCACGATCAATTTTGATCTGATTCACCTAAATCCGATCTTTCAATGACAAATATACAAAATTAATGATTGATATCAATTGATATTATAAAAATGCAAGATTATCAAATATTTGGCAAGATTTTAGCAAGATTTTGTAAAATTGTGTTGTTACTAAGTTAAATAAATGTATACATGTTAATAAATGTGAAATTGAGACAATGTTGGTATTGAGTTAGAAAATAAAAACCTTATTAACTGTTGGGCTAAGTCAGATATAGATGGCATGCCATATGATAGAAAGAATTCAAGGTTACTTTGACTACGAGTCGATGAGGCACTGGGTGTCAATTTACTTCGGTTTAATTGATGAGACACTGGGTGTCAAATTTATTATAGTGTTGGGCGTGACTACTTGCTTCGGATTATTCTGATGAGGTACTGGGTGTCAAAATGGTGTGTTGGTTGGATCCGTGTATCCGTCAAAGTCCGAGTCGTGTTAATTGGGAAGTAAATGGTAAACTGTAAATACTGACTTTCAAATGGTAATGTTATCGAAACAACAAATGTTATGAAATGGAAGGAAATTTATATTGGAAATTAAATTAGTGAATGGTGTTGATTATGTACTAAATGGATGAAACTATGGTTGATATGATCATTGTTTACATGTAGAGGTGCTCATGGGCCTGGCTTGGCCTAAAAAAAATTTAGGCCCATTTGTTAGGCCCGGGCCTAGCACGAAAAATGGAGCTAAAATTTTGCCCAAGCCTGGTCCAGATAAAAATGCTAAAACCCGAGCCTGGCCTGGCTCGCCTGTATTAATTTTTATATAAATTTTAAATATATATAATACATAAAAAAATACTAAAAACATTAAAATAAATATTTCCCAACAAATTGAAAATAAATTTTAAAAAATATGTATACTTAAATAACATTAAGATAGATGCAACTTAACAAGCAAATGCCTCTAAAAGAATAAAAAAATTAACAATGAAACAAGTGTTATACAATATCCAAACAATAACAACAAAATAGTATTAGCATAGAAAACAACAAAAAAATAGCATTAAAAAAATAGCATATTTTTTTCCCTTTTGTGAATTCGGGCCAAGCCCGGGCAAAAAATGCCTTACCCGAGGCCCAACCCAGCCCATGAGTAGGTCTATTTACATGAAATGATATGTGCATTGATTTTGCTACGTAGTAACCTTAGAAAAATGTCTTGGTAAAATAATGTCTATGTGAATTTGCACAATTGAATTGTTTTAGCATAGCATTAAATATTTTTTATTTGAGTATCTATATCTTTTATAATTTATTTTAATGTTTGGATTATAGAAATACTACTGAGATACTCAGCGTACGATTTTATTCTCCGTGCGCAGGTTAGGTACTTATCGGTTCACACGTCAACTCAGTATCTAACGACAATCCCGAACTCAAGTGTTAGTGATGCTCTTATTTTAGTTTTGGCATGTACTTAGGAAGTCTTTTGAGTTTTAAAGTTCATTTTGTATTTTAATGGTTATTTTATGTTTTGGTTGGCAAGTTATAAAAGTTATGTGTTTATATATGTCAGAGTGAATGTAATGGTAGTGACCTTGTCGATGATGACTTGTTTGGTTGGTTGATTTCTATTCCTATGGTTTAGATAGATGAGATAAAACCATGGTATGGTTATATGATGCTTGAGTAGTTGACGGTGAATATGTTAAATAGTGAGAATTGAATTAGCATTTTGTATGTTCTTCTAGTTTTATTTGGTGTATTGAAAATGGTTGAGGTGCATCAATGACTTATTGGTTTAGTTGTATATATATATATATATATATATATGTATATATTTAGCTAGTTCTGAATTGTGACATATTGTTTAATGATCTAGGTTGGTTGATTTAAATGGTGTTTTGACATGAAATTGGTGATTTTGAATTGAGTTATGCATTAACAAATATATCTAGGATTACCATTTAAGTTTATATGAATTTGGGCATGAAATGAACCTTTTGAATATAGTTTTTACCATTCCTGAACCCAGGTATCAATATTTTTGGCATTGGTATCGATACTTGCTTTTATGAACAGTTTTAAAACAAACAGAATGCCAAAATGGTATCAATTTTTATTTAAGTATCGATACTTTTTCATAAAATATTGATACCATAAAATAATTATCGATACCTTTGTTTTGTAAAGAAACATAATTGAATTTTGGTATCGATTTTTAGTAAGGTATTGATTTGGTGTCGATACCAACTGTGGATTTTTAATATGGAATTTTAAACCTTAAAATTTTACAATTCAATCCTACTCTATGCCCAAATTTCACAATTAGGTCCTTGTAGAATTCAAAATTTTTAATATGTTCAATTATATATGATTTTATGATAAATAATCGAGTTTTTGTTTAGTAAGGTATTTGTCGATTATTCAATTTTGTCGTAGCATTTTATTACTTGAGTCCGGTGATCGGGCCAGGTAAGGGATGTTACACAACAAAAAAGATTGGCAGCCGCCATGAGGCAGGTTAACCGCCAACAATGAAAACATTTAGCTGGAATGTCCGAGGATTAGGGAGTCATCGGGCCACAAGAAGGTTTCAGCATGTGCTGAAAACCAATTTTCCCCATATGGTCTTCTTGATGGAGATTAAGCTAAATTTTAAGAGGATGGAATGTGGTCGATGTCAATGTGGTTTTCATAATGGTATTAATGTATCGGTTGAGGGTACAAGGGTAGATTGAGTTTAGGATGGAATAAGGGAGTTAAAATAAGCCTGAGGAGTTTCTCGATCAACCATATTGATGTGGAAATTGAAGAGGAGGATCTTCATAAAAAATGGAGATTTATAGGGTTCTATGAGTGCCCTGATGTTCGACTAAAAAAGATGACTTGGGAGTTGTTAAAAACTTTAGGGCGTGATTGCAGTTTACCATGGTTGGTTGTAGGGGACTTTAATGAGATATTATATTCTTTTAAAAAGAGAGGAGGGGTGGTTAGGGAGGAAGGGAGAATGGAAAAAATTAGGGAAACTTTGGAACAATGTTAGTTGGAAGATTTGAGGTTTACTGGAGTGTGAATTACATGGAAAAATGAAATTTTGAAAATAAAAATATTAGGGAAAGACTAGATCATTTTGTGGAAAACATGGATTAATGGAGTTCTTTCCTTAATTATAAAATCAAGCATCTAGGGCATTCATTTTTAGATCATTGCCTAATGTTGACGGAAACAAATGTTAATATCCAAAACCCTAAAGTACAAAGGTTTCAATTTGAACAGTGGCGGCTACTAGAAGACTCATGCGAAGAGGAAATTCAGAGGCTTTGAAATGGTAGTGGTAAAGAGGTTCTAGATCGTCTTAAGGATCTTGGCAATGGTTTGCTACAATGGACACGGAGAATGAAAAAGTAAAAAGGCGGCAGAATAAGGACTCTAGAGGAAAGGGTGAGGGATCTTAACGAGATGGAATGGACGAATGAGATGATTGGTGACTTAGTTAAAGCAAAGTTGGAACTTAATATGGAGATAGAAAAAGAAGAATTATATTAGGAGCAAAGGGCGAGAGCAAATTGGTTAAAGAATGATGATCAAAATAAAACTTTCTTCCATAGATTTGCTTCACAAAGACGAAGAATTAATTAATTATGGAGTTTAAAAGAGAGGATGGATCAGTAACGACATATATAGGTGAGATGGCTAAAATTACGAAAGAGAATTTCTCAAATTTATTTACGACAAGAGGGGAGGGGATCTTAGAGGGTTGTTTGAAAGGAGTAAACAAATGTATAAAAGAATATATTAATCAAGATTTGCTAGGAGCTTACAAAATTGAAAAAATCCAAGCTTTGTTAAAAGATATGGCCCCTTTAAAGGTAGCTGGGGAGGATGATTTTTCGGCACCTTTCTTTCAAAAATTCTGGCATATTATCAGCAAGGAAGTGGAAGAATTTTTCTTCAATGCTCTAAACAAAGGGAGCTCTTTGTAAGGTATAAATTCAACTATTATTGTTTTAATTCCAAAGATTTCTCATCCAACTAATTTGAAAGATTTCAGACCCGTTAGTTTATGTTCGGTTCTTTATAAGATTATTTCAAAATCAATAGCGAATCGTTCCTGAAAGGTACTTGACAATTGTATTGATGAAGCACAAAGTGCTTTTGTCCATGGGAGAATGATAACCGATAATATGTTATTGGCCTATGAGATTTTGAATATGTTCAAATATAAGAGAATGGATAGGAAATGAGCCTTTACACTTAAACTTGATATGAGCAAAGCATATGATAAGGTGGTGTAACACTCCGAATTTTGAGGGTTAAAAGTTTGACGTTAGTGGTCAGGGTCTGAGAGAAAGTTATGCTTTTGTGTTTAGTCTTGCGGGTAAGTGACAGAATAGGCTTGCTGGTCTGGTGGTTGTGTGTGTGTTAGTTTGTCTTTGGGTTCTGGGTTTGAGTCTCTATGTCTGCATTTGAAATAACGTTTTATTTTAGTTTTTTTTAAGTTAAAATTTTTTTTAACTATTTATTTTTATTTCTGTTTTTACTTTTTATTTTTATTATACTTTATTTTATTTTTTGTACGTTCTTTCTTTTCTCTCTTTTTTTTTTGTTTTCTCTCTGATAGCCTTCTTTAATTTCTTGTTGAAAATGGGTTTGCTCGTGGATTTTGAAGAATCTCACTCCTCAGTCGTTGAATCAGGTGTGGGTTTTGTAACTACTCTATTTTTATTTGCAAAATTATTTTGACTTTGTAAAAAGTCGACATTGTGTGTTAGTGTTTGTAACATGTTAATTTCTGATGTTGCATCGCTGTGTAATGCTTAGTATTAGCATAAGCTGGCATATTTTCAAACTATCGAGGGTTGAAGAGTGCTTAGTGGGTGAAAGCACAATTCCGAGGCTATTCTTAAAGTGGTTTCATGGCCATTGGGGTTTCCACACGGGCGTGTGCCAATTCACACAGCCGTGTGCCTTTGGGAATTAGGGTTTTCGAGCCAATTTTGGTGCCACATGGCCTGGTCACACGGCCGTGTGGCCGACTTGGGGATTTTATCGTTTCTCACACGGCTGTGTCCCTCGGGCACATGGGCATATGAGTTTGAGGATTAGAGTTTGAGTAATTTGGTGTTACACGGCCGTGTGGCTAATTTAGGGATTTAAGGATTCCATATGAGCTTGTGTTTTGGGACATACGACCATGTTAGCCCTGTACTCAAAATTAGTGCAAATGGATAGAAAGTTACACGACCTGTTCCCACAGCCATGTCCCTAGTCCACACGAGCGTGTGCTTCAGTTACATGGCCGTGTACCTCTCTTCACACGACCGTGTGCCCTTTTTTCACGGGCTTTTGACCTCCCACTCGGCCTAGGCATTTCCATACGGCCAGAGCACACGGACATGTGGTCTTAAGACACTTATATTGGTTCAGTGTGCCTTTCTGATCTGAAAATGTGTAGTACGCTTCAACCCTTGGCTAAGCTTAAACAAGGGTAGTTAAGAATTCTAATCTAGGCTTCGGCCTGAGTGTATCTAGGTGACTGTCATGTGAAGTGTTTGAATCTGAATCTGTTCTGTTGGGTCTGTGTACTCTGCTATTCTGTCTGACTGTCTAATATTGTGTCTCTGTTCCATGAGATTGTATGCATATATACATCTGCATAAAATATTTTAGGATGGGATTGTGAAGAGAAATGAGACTGATTCTAGTCTGATCTGGCAGTTAAGCTGCAATTTATCGGTACAGCGGTTTACCGCATTGCACTGTACCGCATGTACTTTAACTATGCTACGTACCCTTATCTGATCTGACAGTTTAACTATAAATTTACCTGTATAGCAGTTTACCACATTGCACTGTACTGCATGTATGTTAGCTATGCTACGTATATATATATATATATATATATATATATATATATATGATTTGGCAGTTCAAACTGCAATTTGTCTGTACTACAAATTTTTGCACTGCATTGTACAACACATACATCAGCCTTCCTACATATATTTATCTGATCTGGCAGTTCAACTGTATTCTGATAAGTCATTGTTGCCAGACAACCCGGGATGACTTTATATAGTGTGTAGGGTTAGATGGGCTTACTTGGTCCTAATTGGTGTGATTGGTTAGATGAGCTTTAACAGCTCTTTTGGGGTGTGATCGGGGGACAGAGAGGTGTGTAGACTGGATGGGTGGGTTTTTATTAGACTGCATTACATTCGCATCTGTCTATGAGTTCTAACTGAAAGACTAGTTGTCTGTGATCTGTTTGTCTGATTAACATTTGTGCTGAATCTTCTGTGTGAACTTAATATGTTCTGATTGTTAAGCTCTGTTTGGACACCAGTTCCTGTGTGATTCCTGATTCTGTGTGTTTGAAATTCTATTGCACTTCTGATGTGAATACCCTATTTCTGTCTCTTGTTTTGTTTCAAACTCACACTAAGCTTGAGTAGCTCACCCCCTCTTAGTGTTTCCTTTTCAAGTACTCTTTTGAATTCTGGCACTGGCTCGGTATGTGGAGGTCTCGGACAGTCTCGGAGTAGAATAAATTATCAGTTTGTATTTTCAGTTTCTAATTGATATTTCAATTTTTGAACTGTAAGATTTTATAAAATGTGGTACAAATTCCGTTTTAAGTTTTTAGTTTTACTCCACTGATTTATATTATTTCAACTATAATTTTACTGTTTGTATTTTAAAAAATTAAATGTTTTGGTTTAACGTGACAACCTATTTTATAAAAATTTACCTACGATCACTTCGGCGATCAATGTGACATCCGAATTCGGTCTAAACTTCTAGGCCGAGTTTGGGGTGTTACAGGTGGAATGGGGATTTTTGAGTTAGGTCATGCTAAAGATGGGCTTTGACAGAAGATGGGTGGATTTTATATCAAAGTGTATTAACTCTGTTTCATATTCAATATGCATAAATGGGGAAATAAGGAAGTTTTAAATCTACGAGGGGACTTAGATAAGGAGACTCACTTAGTCTCTACTTGTTTTTGATATGCGGGGAGGGACTTTCGATGCTAATGAGAGTGGCGAAGAGGGAGAAAAGAATAAAGGGGGTAAAGGTGAGTAGGAAGGGTCTGGTGGTTACTCATCTTCTTTTTGCAAATGGTTGTATTTTATTTGGGAAAGCAACGGAAAGAGGGGCAAATGAGCGAAAAGGAGTCTTAGCACAATATGAAAACTTGTTGAGAAAACGTATTAATTACGATAAATTTACTCTATTTTTCAGTTTAAATAGTTCGACACAGGTAAAAGAACAAATCACACAAATACTAAAGGTGAGATGTGTAACACCCCTAACCCTTATCCGTCACCGGAACAAGGCTACGAAGTATTATTGGGACTTTCAAAACATTTTCAGATAATATACACCAATTACTATTCATTAACTGAGACCATTCGTATCGCCCCTTAAATAGACCCTCGAGGCCTAATATGAACAGTAGAAACAAATCGGGACTTAATCGGAACCCCTAAGAATTTTTTGCGAAATTATAAAAAATTTCTAAGTTGAAGGGCTCACATACCCGTGTGGTCAAGCCGTGTGGTCACACATGTCTGTGTCCCTAACCCGTCTAACTATCTGACTTGCAAAGCATAAAGAAAGTGTGCTAGGCCGTGTGGCGAATTTAATTTTTAAAATTAAGGTGCAGTTTTCACACAGCCGTGAAACACGCCTGTGTCCAAGGCCGTGTCAACCACACGGCTGAGATACACGCCCGTATCTCTGCCGTGTACCCAATTCTGAGGATTCTATTTCTCATTTCTAAGATGCATGGGGACACATGGGTAAGCCACACGCCCATGGAGTAGGCCATGTGTCTACCCGTGTGGACAAAATGAAGCCATTTCCTAGCTTTATTTTCTCACCCAATTTACCGCAAACCTACACCAAATCATGCAAACATATATCAACCAATCCTAACATTATAATCATGCAAGTTAAATAATCTAATAGGTTATAGCATCACATGTACTCTTAGCTTAAATATATTCTAATCATGAACACATAAGCTTGATATAATTTCATCAAACCAACCCATAATAAACTTAAATAATTACCATAAAATAATTTTATACATAACCAAACTTAAACCATCACTAGCCATTCCATTGACTAGATTACAAAACATCACTTACAAGCCATCATTTGGCCAAATGAGCCTATACATGTCATTATACCAAAATGAGCTTTCTATTTATACCAAAATGAGATAGTGGATAGTGTGATTGATAATCCGACCAACCTTCAACCTTCGTGAGCTTACGAGCACTATAAAATAGGAAAAATTAAACGGGGTAAGCATTTTCATGCTTAGTAAGTTCGTATAATGGGAATTAAACTTACCAGTTATATTATTCATACAAGCATACATGACCATACCATCCAAAATTTTTGGGTAAATTTACCTAAACATATGAATATCAAGAAAACATAGATGAGCTCATCGCATTATAAATATCTAGTTAGATTCACCTTTTCGTATTTCAAGAATCTTTCCCGTTGAACTATTGAAATTTCGATGGACATTTGAGTAGTATACACAAGATATACGTAACTATCCATCAGTTCATGTTCAAAAGTACCCATTTAGTACATGATCATATAGCACACTCTCAAGCCACATTTTTATAACAGGATTACCCGTCCAGGCTAAATCCTTTCTATAGCGTATGCTTTAAAGAGCTTGATTTGGATTACCCTTCAGTGCTAAATCAAATCTATAACATATGCTCGAGAGGGCTTATTTTAAGATTACCCGTCCGGGCTAAATCCTATCTGCAACGTATGCAGTATTATACTCTTTTCGAGAAATCACCTTATTCCATCGAATTTTAGCATTCAACCAAGACATAACATTTTATCATCATTTTACAATTTAGGGTCATTTCATAATGTATATCTTCACATACATCTCAACACAACCATACAATTCAATTCAAGCACATTAACATACATATTTAGGTTACATGAACTTACCTTGACAATTGTTCATATTTGAATGTCAACTAATCCGAAACCTTTTGCTTTCCTCGATCTAGTTCCGTAGTTGGTCTTTCCGAATCCATATGGATAAAGTTAAGTATTAATCTATCACAATTTATTTACATTTGCATTCTACTACATCCTATACAAAATTACCATTTTGCCCCTATCATTTTCAAAAATTCTGATTTCGTCCCTAGGCTCGAAAAATAAAATTCATGAAATTTAACCCTCTTTTCAACCCTAGCCGAAATTTATATACTACATTTACAGCACATACATTTCACAAATTTCAAAATTTTCCATGGGTTTTACCACTTTTTAATTTTAGTCCCTAAATCAAGTTTTCATCAAAAATTACTTTGTAAAAGTTGTTTATCTATGAACAACCTTTCATTTTCAGCATATTCATCCATGACCCAAATTTCTTACATTGATAACTTTTCAAATAAATCCCCTAAATAGAAAGATTAAGCTATCCCGATTCCAAAAATATAAAAATCCTTAAAAACGGGACTTGATTTCATACCTTATTGAGCTTGAAAAGTTTTCATCCTCTCTCCTAGGGTTTCCATAGAAATTTTAGGGAAGATGATGAATAAAAAGATGATAATTTCCTTTTTAATTATTTGTCATCTTTTAATTTTATTGATTTCTAATTTAGTCCCTTGCCTTTTGTAATTTTTTCATGGATGAGTCATAATATCTACTAACTACTCTTCAATGGTCTAATTACCACATAAGGACCTTAAGTTTTGAATTCCATAGCTATTTGATACCTGTAGCTACTAAAATCTAACTTTTACATTTTATGCAATTTAGTCATTTACCTAATTAACCACACAATCGATAAAATTTTCATATCAAAATTTTCATGTGACCTTCTTATCATGATAGCAACCATAAAATAAAATAAAATAAAATAAATTTTTATTTTTGGTTCGAATTTATGGTCTCGAAACCACTGTTCTAATCTCACCAAAAATGGGCTGTTACAACTCTCCCCCTTAAAAATTTTCGTCCTCAAAAATTCTTACCAGAAAAGAGATTAAGGTGTTGCTTCCTCATAGTATCCTCCGGCTCCCAAGTAGCTTCCTCTAACCCATGTCGTTGCCAGAGTACTTTTACCAATGCTACTTTTTTATTTCTTAGCTCTTTCGTTTCATATGCCAGTATTTTAATCGGTTCTTCATTGTAGGTCATATTAGGCTAAATCTTAACTTCTGTTGGAGTAATAACATGTGAAGAATTCGATCGATATCGTCGTAGCATGGACACATGAAACACATTATGAATTTTATCAAGTTTCGGTGGTAATGCTAACCGATATGCAACAGGTCCGATTCTTTTAATGATCTCATATGGTCCGATGAACCGTGAACTTAGTTTTCCTTTACGACCAAATTGGAGAACTTTCTTCAATGGTGATACTTTCAGGAACACTTTATCACCAATCTAAAATTCTATTTCTTTCCGTTTCAAATCGGCATAGGACTTTTGACGGCCAGAGGCTACTTTCAAACTGTCTCGAATTATTTTGTCTTTCTCTTCAATTTCACGGATCAAGTCAACTTAATGGATCTTTTTCTCACTTAACTCTGTCCAACACAAAGGAGTTCTACATTTGCGACTATATAAAGCCTTATACGGTGTCATTTTAATACTGGACTGATAAATGTTATTATAAGCAAATTCAATCAAGGATAAATACCTTTCCCAGTTACCTCTGAATTCAAGTACACAACATCGAAGCATATCTTCTAAAATCTGTATAACACGTTCGGATTGTCCATTTGTTTGAGGATGGAATGCAGTACTAAAACATAACTGAGTGCTCAGAGCTTCTTGCAACTTACTCCAAAATTGAGACGTAAACCGTCGATCTCTATCTGAAATAATGGAGATTGGCACTCCATATAGTCTAACAATCTTAGAGACATATAATTCAGCCACTCTATCCAATGAAAATCCATACGTACCGGGATAAAGTGTGCTAACTTCATTAGGCGGTCAACAATTACCCAAATAACATCTTTCTTTTTCGGTGACAAGGGTAATCCCGATACAAAATCCATGATAATTCTTTCTCATTTTCATTCTGGTATGGTAATTGACTGCAATAATCCCAAAGGTACTTAATGTTCAACTTTTACTTGTTGACAGATCAAACACCTAGATACAAATTCAGAAATATATCTTTTCATACTTGGCCACCAATACATTTTCTTCAAGTCATTGTACATTATGTTACTACCGGGATGTATAGACATTATACCATTGTGTGCTTCATGTAGAATCTTCTGTACCAACTCTGAATTTTTCGGTACACATACTCTGCCTTTGAATAACAAACAACCATAGGTCCCGATTTGAAATTCTGAGTCGGGAGTCGATTCACAATATACCCGTTTTGCTTGCAACTTACTATTATCTTTCTGAGCCTCAGAAATTTACTGCAAAAACATCGGTTTAGCTTTTAATTCAGCTATGATTGAACCATCGTCAGATAAAGACAACTGAGTGTTCAATGCCCGTAAGGCAAATAAGGATTTTCAGCTAAAAGCATCCACTACTACATTAGCTTTCCTCGGATGATAGTCAATAACGAGGTCATAATCCTTTAATAACTCCAACCATTTTCATTGTCTCAAATTCAATTCTTTTTGTATCATTAAATACTTCAAACTTTTGTGATCCATAAAAACGTGACATTTTTCACCAAAAAGATAACGTCGCCATATTTTCAATGCAAATACAATGGCTGCTAATTCGAGATCATGTACCGGGTAATTTCTTTCATGTGGTTTTAGTTGCCTAAATGCATACGACTTTACCATCTTGCATCAATACACATCCCAAACCATTCAATGAGGCATCACTATAAACTATAAATTCCTACCCGATTCAAGTTGGCCTAATACGTGCGCTTTTGTCAATAAAGCTTTCAGTCTATCAAAACTCTGCTGGCACTTATCAGTCCACTCAAATTTTACTTTTTTTTGCAACAATCGAGTTATTGGAGAAGCTATCATTAAAAACCCTTTAACAAATCTCTGATAATATCCAGCTAATCCTAGAAAACTTCTTACTTCTGAAACATTCCTCGGTGGCTTCAACTTACAACAGCTAAAATTTTATTTGGGTCCACTCGAATACCTTCTGCAGATGCAACATGTCCAAGGAAACTAACTTTCTTTAACCAGAATTCACATTTACTGAACTTAGCATACAATTACTTCACACATAGGGTTTGCAACACAGTTCTCAGATGTTCAGCATGCTCACTTTCATTTCGAAAATAAACTAAAATATCATTAATAAAAACAACCACAAACCTGTCCATGTATGGTCTAAAAATTCAGTTCATCTTCATAAATACTGCCGAGGCATTAGTTAATCCGAATACCATCACCAAAAACTCATAATGCCCATATCTGGTTCTGAAGGTTGTCTTTGGCACATCCGAATCTTTTACCTGCAGTTGATAGTAACCAGATCGTAGGTCAATTTTCAAAAATACAGTGGCACATTTTAATTGATCAAACAAGTCATCTATAAGAGGCAACATGTACTTATTCTTTATTGTGACTTTATTAAGCTGTCTGTAATCGATGCATAATCTCAATAATCCATCTTTCTTCTTTACAAACAATACTGGTGCCCCCCATGGTGAAAAGCTGGGTTGGGCAAATCCTCTATCAATCAACTCTTGCAACTGTACCTTCAACTCTTTCAATTCAGCAAGAGTCCTTCTATATGGTGCTATAGATATTGGCGTCGTCATTGGCACAAGGTCTATGAAAAATTTCACCTCTCTAGCTAAAAGTAAACCAGATAGTTCTCTTGGAAATACCTCAAGAAATTCACAAACGACCCACATCGATTGGATTTTCAATTATAATACTTTGGCATCCAGTACAATAGCTAGATAAGCCTCATACCCCTTTTTAATATATCTCTGTGCTAATATTGTTGAGATCACATTAGAAATCCCATCTAGTTTCTTAGATTCAACCCGAAGTAACTCACAATTCTAACACTTCAATATAATGTATTTATGCTTACAATTTACCACTGCATCATGTTGGGTTAACCAATCCATTCCCAATATTACATCAAATTTATCAAAGGGTAACATCAAATTAGCCAAAAAATAGTAACCCTCTATTATTAATGGACAATTCTTACAAATTTTATCCACCATAACATGCTGACCCAAGAGATTTGAAACTTTAACCACAAATTTGGTGAATTCAACAATCATATTTTTACCAGACACAAATTTCGTGCATATATATAAATGCATGGAACCAGAATTAATCAAAACAATAATATCAATATCAAGTAGAGAGAATGTACCAGTGATAACATCTGGTGCTGAGGCAAATTTTATTGCACGTGTCGCATATGTTCTTGCCAGAGCCCGAGCCTTGGATTTAGCTATTGAAACTTTTGCAGCACTACAACTACCACTGACATTTTTGAAATACCGTGGTCTACCCCTTAAGACAGGATTACTCGGCTTCGAAGTCTGTTCAATGTATTTCTCAACCCTTCTCGGGAATCCTTTAAGAAAATGGTTAAGAGAACCACACTAAAACAAGCCCCACTTCTCATCTGGCACTCTTCAAAATACAATTTGTTACAGACATTGCATTATGGTTTAGGGGTTTCCAACACTCACAACACTAGTTGTTAAGGGAGACGAAGACCTCGGGTTAGTACGTTTAGAACTTCATTCCTTTCCCAAATACTCCCTTGATGTAGCAAAACGCTAATGATAATTCTTTGATTTCTTTGGAGCAGATGATTGCGTTTTGCTTATAAATCTTTTACTTGAAACCCGAGCTCCCCTTTCTGCTTGTTTTTTTTCTTTGCTTAATTCTTCGACCTTGTATGCCCATTCAGCCAACACCGCAAATTCTCTTAATTCCAAAATTCCAATCAATATCTTGATATCTTCATTAAGCCCTTATTCAAATTGTTTACACATGTTGACTTCAGTCTGAACCCATTCACTAGCATACTTGCTCAATCTAACAAATTCCCGTTCATATTCGGACACTGTCATATTTCCTTTTTTGAGCTCTAAAGATTCCTTCTTTTTCTAGTTCAGAAATCTCTAACTAATATACTTCTTTTTAAACTCTATTTAGAAAAATTCTCATGTAACATTTCCCTTGATACCATAGAAGATATGGTTTTCCACCAATGGTAGGCTATGTCTTTCAACAAAGACATCGCACATTTCAGACATTCAGCTGGTGCGCAAGATAGCTCATCTAGAACCCAAATAGTATTCTCTAGCCAAAACTCAACCCTTTTTGGATCATCATCGGCCATAGCCCTAAAATTTTCAACCCCATATTTTCTGATTTTATCTACTGGAGCCTTATCAATTCTAACAAGTCTAGTACCCTATGGCATTTCATCATGTTATGAAACATGTGGGGGAGGTCATTAAACAACGGAATTTGTTATCATATATTTGCTAAATCACTCATCCATCATTTCGAAAAAGGCTGCTTTTGCCTTTTCACAGCTCTTAGACATGGGCCTATTACTACTACTGGTTGCAGCTCGTTGCACGGAAGCTTGAGCTGTGCTCTTAGCTTCCTCAGACTCATCTCTAGCTTGATTGTAAGACTACTATATAAATCATGATTTATATAATGATATGTATAGCTAGACTCGTACTTGCTACGTTAGTCCGACAATCGGCTAAACTGTAACTCTTATACCACTAAATGTAACACCTCTAACCTGTATTTGTCGCCGTAATAGGGTTACGAAATATTACCGGAACTTTCAAAAATTTTCAGATAATTTACGCCAATTACTATTCATTAACCGAGGTCTTTCGTAACATCCCTTAAATAGACCCTCGAGGCCCAATATGAATAGTAGAAACAAATGGAGAATTAATCAGAACCTCTAAAATTTTTTCATGAAATTAAAAAATTTTTCTAAGTTGCAAGGCTTACACGCCCGTGTGATTTAGGGAGACGCTCGTATGGTTAGGCCGTGTGGTCACACACGTCCGTGTCGTCACACACGTCTGTGTCCCTAACCCATGTAACTCTTTGACTTGCAAAGCATGAAGAAATTAAAGTCACAAGGCCAAATCACAAGCCTGTGTGCTAAGCCATGTGGAGAATTTAATTTTCAAAATTAAGGTGTAGTTTTCACACGGCCGTGAAACACACCCATGTCCAAAGCCGTGAAGCACGCCCATGCCCAAGGCCGTGTACCCAATTCTGAGAATTCTGTTTCTCATTTTTAAGATGCAGGAGACACACAGTCATGACACATACTCATGGGATAGGCCGTATGTCACACACAACCTAGACACACACCCGTGTATCTACCCGTGTGAACAAAACAAAGTTATTTCCTAACTTTATTTTCTCACTCAATTTACCACAAACGTAAACCAAATCATGCAAATATATATCAACCAATCCTAACATTATAATCGTGCAAGTTAAATCATGAACACATAAGCTTGATATAATTTCATCAAACCAACCTATAATAAACTTAAGTAATTACCATAAATAACTTTATACATAACCAAACTTAAACCATCATTAGCCATTCTAATGGCTAGATTACAAAACATTACTTACAAGCCATCATTTGGCCAAATGAGCCCATACATGCTATTATACCAAAATGAGATTTCTATTTATACCAAAATGAGATAGTGGATAGTGTGATTCATGCTCCGACTTACGTCCAACCTTCGCGGGCTTATGAGCACTATAAAATAAGGAAAAATTAAATGGGGTAAGTATTTTCATGTTTAGTAAATTCGTGTAACAGGAATTAAACTTACCAATTATATTATTCATACAAGCATACATATCCATACCATCTAAAATTTTTAAGTAAATTTACCTAAACATATAAACTTAATCAAATAAGTTAGTAACAGAATATTATATGAATATCAAGAAAACATAAATGAGCTCATCGTATTATAAATATCTAGTTAAATTCACTTTTTCGTATTTCAAGAATCTTTCCCGTTGAACTATTGAAATTTCGATGGACATTCGAGTAGTATACACAAAGTATACATAACTATCCATCAGTTCATGTTCAAAAGTACCCATTTAGTACATGATTATAACAGGATTACCCGTCCATGCTAAATTCTTTCTATAGCGTATGCTCTAAAGAGCTTGATTTGAATTACCTTTTCGGACTAAATCAAATCTATAACATATATTTGAAAGGACTTATTTCAGGATTACCCGTTCGGTCTAAAATCTTATTTGCAACATATGCAGTATTATACTCTTTTCGAGAAATTACCTTATTCCATCAAATTTCATCATTCAACTGAAAAATAACATTTATCATCATTTTACAATTTGAGGTCATTTCATAATGTATATCTTCACATACATATCAACACAATCATACAATTAAATTTAAGCACATTAACATACATATTTAGGTTACACGAACTTACCTTGACAATTGTTCGTATTTGAATGTCAACTAATCCGAAACCTCTTGCTTTTCTCAATCTAGTTTCGTAGTTGGTCTTTCAGGATATATATGGATAAATTTAAATATTAATCTATCACATTTTATTTACATTTGCATTCTATTACAGGCAAAATTATCATTTTGTTCCTATTTTTTTCAAAAATTCTAATTTCATATTTAGGCTCGAAAAATAAAATACATAAAATTTAACCCTCTTTCCAAGCCTAACCGAAATTTATATACTATATTTACAGCACATACATTTCACAAATTTCAAAATTTTACATAAGTTTTGTCACTTTTTAGTTTTAGTCCCTAAATCAAGTTTTTATCAAAAATTACTTTGTAAAAGTTGTTTATCTATGAACAACTTTTCATTTTCCATTATAAATTTTTAATTTTTAACATATTTATCCATGACCCAAATTTCATATCTTGATAATTTTCCAAATAAATCCCCTAAATAGAAAGATTAAGCTATTCAATTTCAAAAAATATAAAAATTCTTAAAAACGAGACTTAATTTCATACCTTATTGAGCTTGAAAACTAGAGCTTGAAAAGTTTTCATCCTCTCTCCTAGGGTTTCCATAAAAATTTTAAGGAAAAAAATAAATAAAAAGATGATAATTCTCTTTTTAGTTATTTTTCATCTTTTTATTTTATTAATTTTCAATTTAGTCCCTTACCTTTTCTAATTTTTCCATTAATGAATCATTATAATATCTACTAACTACTCTTTAATAGTCTAATTACTACATAAGGATCTTAAGTTTTGAATTTTATTGTTAATTGATACCTATAACTACTAGAATTCAACTTTTACATTTTATGTAATTTAGTCCTTTACTTAATTAATCACACAATCAATAAAATTTTCATATCAAAATTTTTATGTAACCTTCCTATCATGATACCAACCATAAAATAAAATAAAATAAAATAAATTTTTATTTTTGGTTAAAATTTGTGATCCCAAAATCTGATCTCACCAAAAATAAGCTATTACAAGATGCTTATTGAATCCGGAGAAATATTTAGTGTTGCCAAACATAGTTGGAAAGCAGAATCGTAGAAGTTTCCAAGGCCTGAAAGAAAGGGTGGCTGAGCGAGTTAATAACTGGTGTGTTAAAACATTGTCACAGTAAGGAAAACAAGTTTTTATTAAGATTGTTTTTCAATCAATTCCCACTTATGTCATGTTTTTCGCTGCCAATTTCATTATGTAATGATATGAAAAATATTATTAGTAGATTTTGGTAGTAGAAGCAGAAAGGAAAAAGAAGAATTCACTGGTGCAGTTGGAAAATGCTATGCTTTGGAAAAGAGGATGGAGGTATGGGGTTTCAAAATTTTTCCAAATTCAATTTAGCCCTTCTAGCAAAACAGGGCTGGAGATTAATGGAATATCCCAAATCTTTGTTGGCAAGAACATTGAAAGCCAAATATTTCCCAAACACAGACTTTAAGCAATCAGAGTTAAGCAATTACCCTTTGAATACCTGGAGGAATGTGTGGGCAGCGAAGAAATTGTTGATGGAAGAGATAGTATGGAGGGTTGGTAGAGGGGACAATTTTGATATGTCAAGATGCTTGGTTTCGTGGTTTGAAAAATCACAAAATTGAAGAGCCAGTCCAAAATCATAGTATTGACAAAGTGGCATAACTAATAGACCCAAATCTAAGGCAGTGGAAGGAAGGGATTATTACCAGTTTATTTGCTCAAAGAGAGGCTGAAACAATTCTGAATATCCCTGTAACACCCCTTACCCGTATTCGATGTCGGAATAGGGTATGAGGCATTACCGAAATTACAAATTTATTTATCAGACATTTTATTTCATCTAGCATTAATATTTGAAACTAATCAAAATCAAACATATTGTCCCTTAAACATATTTATTTTTCTCGACATGTCTTACTTGAATTTATTACTCGTCTCAACATACTTTTTTTTGAAAGAATTCAGATTGGGCTTCATTAGATCTTTTTTAAAAAAAAAATAGTCCAGAGAAAATAATATAGGCCCGGTACAATCCGGTCCTTAACCGAACCAAACTAAAGAAATAAACTAAAACTATTCAGCTACCCTAAAGAAACCAACAAACTTCAACTAAAATCTGAAAACCAAAAAGAAAAAATTCAAGAAACCACGCAGCAAGTTCCAGAGCCATTAATGGCGCCTCTGTAACTGCCCAATCAGAACAGGTCACCGTCAAATCTTATCATTTTCCTTCTTCAACACGTTTCTGGTTCCCAACAAGACTGTCCACCTACTCCAATTAATTTCCTCAGATACAGTCTCTCTACATCACTTTCCCCTTTTCATTTCTAAAATCGAATCAGTCGTTTCTTCCCACGCCTTCCCCCTTTCGACACTCTCAACTTTAACTTGCTGCCTTCAGACTCCTACACCCTTCCTTTCGGTCTCTGCCAAAAGTTCTGCATACTCCGGTGGTCTTCCGATCAGGTAAATTTCGCCCCTCCCCTTCATCGTTCCAGTAGCTATGTCATGTGCTAATTTATTTGCTGTTCATGGTGTATATTCGAAATTGCAACGCTCAGTTTTCATTTTTAATTTTTGAATATCATGAATATAGGCCCCAATATCTGATTTGTCTTCTTTTTTTGTTTTGCATTTCTTGATGATCGTTAATGCGTCTCCTTCTATGATGATATCTGGCCACTTCATTTCATAACCCAACTGAGTTGCGGCTTTGCAAGCCATCGCTTCTGCAGCAAAGGCAGAGTCTATCTGTTGGTAGATCTTTGAGAAAGAAAGGAGAACAACTCCTTCCTTGTTCCTGGCTACAACACCCACTGCTGCTAGATGATTCTTTCCATCATATGCTGCATCAAAATTAATTTTCACCATATGGTCTGGAGGATGTTGCCAGGTATTAACAAACGTAGGTGCTTTTCGTGTTTTTTCTTCCATTCCTTCCAATTCTGCTATAGCTCTTTATGAAATTTGAAGCCTCTTTCCTCGATCTATTAACCTTTTCATGAACCGTTTTGTTTCTGTCTCCCCAGATTATCCATAGTGCACAACAGAAAACTTTACACTGATGAGGGCTACTCCTTTCAAAGACCCAAGTAAGCCACTGTACGACATCCAACTGTGGCGTACTTAATATATATGATAAACTCAGTTCTTCCCATATTGTTTTTGTGACAGGACACTCCCTGAACACATGACTGCTTGTTTCAGCTTCTTTCCCACACCGAGGACAAGTTCTGATGTTAGAGAGCTTCCGGAGCTGCATGTTGACCCTTGTGGGTATATAGTTCCACGAGATTCTCCAAATAGCTATTTTGATTTTAGAGGGGAGATTCAGATCCCATAATTTTTTATAAAATTTTTTGTAGTCAGTCTGTAAAGCATAAGCTCTAGGATCTGCTTCATTGCACTGTAATAGTTTGTAGGCACTTCGAACCGTAAACTCACCAGATGGCGCTCCACTCCAGGCAAGAATGTCATCGCGAGCCTCTTCTACAAGCAGGATACGGAGAATCTTGTTTGCTACGCCCGGCGGGAAGGTAGAGCGTATCAACTCTTCTTTCCATTTTCTACTGTTTTCATCAATAAGTTCAGCAACTCTAAAATCGTGCAAGTTATTAACACAAGATAATAATCTGGCTTTGTTAAAATCTGGTATCCAAGAATCATTCAAGACTGATATATCTGACCCACAACCCACCTTCCAGCAGAGACCATCTGATAAAACACCTTTGGCCGCCCAAATGCTCTTCCATGTAAAAGAACAGTTATTTCCCAACCTCGAATTCAAAAAATTAGTATTTGGAAAATATTTAGCTTTAAGAACTTTCGCGACTAGTGAGTTAGGCATCATAAGGATCCTCCAACCCTGTTTTGCTAGTAGAGCCACATTAAACTTAGCCAAGCTTCTGAAACCCAAACCTCCTTCATCTTTTGGTAGACATAAGTATTTCCACTAGCACCAATGAATACCTCTTTTGCCATGTGCCTTCTGCCACCAAAATTTGGCCATAGTACCTTCAAGCTCACCACAAAGAGAATTTGGGAACAAAAAACACGACATAGCATAAGTCGGGATCGCTTGAAGTACGGATTTAATAAAAACCTCTTTTCCTCCTTGTGACAAAAATCTGCTACTCCACCCTTTTATTCTAGCCTGAATATTATCTTTAAGATTCTGGAAAGATTCTTTTTTACGTCTGCCCACCGTGTTAGGAAGCCCTAGGTACTTTTCCATATCTGCTGAAGATCTCACTCCTAAAATTGCCAAAACCTGCCTTTTGCTTTCTTCTGAGGTGTTTGAGCTGTAAAAAACTATAGATTTATTAAAATTAACACATTGCCCCGAGCATTCCTCATACTCCTTTAGAATTCATTTTAGCAGCCTTGCTCCTTTATCAGTCGCTTCCCCAAATAGTATGCAATCATCAGCAAATAGTAGATGTGAAATTTCTGGTCCTCTTCTACTTGCTTTTGCTCCTTTTATCAGACCTTCCTTCCTAGCCAATCGCATTAGTGCCGACAAGCCTTCACTGCAAATTAAGAAGAGAAAAGGGCTAAGAGGGTCCCCCTGTCTCAAACCTCTAGTGGCCTGGAAAACTCTACTTCTATTCCCATTCATGTTGATAGCAAATGATGCTGTGGTAATACATTTTAAAATTTTTTCCACCCACCTGTTTTCAAAACCCATCCTCAACATCACTTCTTCTATGAATCTCCATTCCACTCCGTCATACGCTTTGCTCATATCCAGTTTTATCGCCATATAGCCTTTCTTTCCTGTGCGTTTTTGACGAAAAGTGTGAAGAATTTCGTAGGCTAGAAGAATATTATCCGAAATTAACCTTCCTGGGACAAATACACTCTGAACCACATCGATACAGCCCCCCAATTACACCCTGCAACCTATTTGCTATTACCTTTGCCACAGTTTTGTATAGAACCGAACACAAACTTATTGGCCTGAAATTGGCTAGACTAGTAGGACTTTGAGTTTTTGGGATAAGTATGATGTCTGTGGAGTTTATTTTCCCAAGCTCCTGATTATCATTAAGAAAACCAAGACAAAACTTTGTAACATCATTACCTACTATGTGCCAAAGTCTTTGGAAAAATAGTGCCGGAAAACCATCTGGTCCTGGTACTTTTGTTGGTCCCATCCCTTTCAACACAGCCAACACTTCGTCTTCGGTGAATTCAGAAAGTAGATTAGCATTCATTTCTTGTGAAATACTTGTCTCAATACCTTGCATAATGTGAGAAAGATCCCTAATTCCATTTGACATAAATAATTCTTGAAAGTACGAGGTTGCTGCTTCAGCCATCTGACTATCATCACTACTCTCCCCTCCATCTCCTAGTTGTAATCTTGAAATAGTATTCTATTTCCTACGAGTTGAGGCGAACTTATGAAAGAAAGCTGAATTTTTGTCCCCAACTTTTAGCCAATTCGCTCTTGCCCTTTGCTTCCAATACATCTCATCCTTGTCTATTTCCATGTTCAAGTTGACTTTAGTTTCAATAATCTTTGCAATTGTGTCATCATCCCTTTCTTTTGTTTCCAACATCTCTAGTTCCTTGGTTAGCTTCCTTTTTCGCCCCTCCCTCGTTTTCCTGATTGATGCTGCCCATTCCTTCAATTTATCTTATAATCTCTCCAATTTCTCTAAAATTGTGCCAGTATTTGAATTCCACGAAGCCTTAATTACTCCCTCAAGAGAGCTCTCCATAATCCACCATGCCTCAAATTTAAATTGTGAACTTCTTGCAATAAACTTGTCATCTGTTGTATTTAAAAAAAGTGGACAATGGTCGGACAAAGATTGAGATAAGTGAAGAATGCTGCATTTTGGAAAAAGAAGCTTCCATTTTTCATTAGCAACATCTCTATCAAGTCTTTCTCTGACATTATTTTCTGCAAAATTTCCCCTCTCCCAAGTGAACCAAGCCCCTGAATACCCTATATCTTCAAGTTGACAATCTTCTAAAGTCTCACGGAATATCTCCATTCTCTTTTCATCTTTTGGTAGCCCTCCTTCTTTCTTAAAAGAATACAATATTTCATTAAAGTCCCCCATTACTAGCCACGACAGATTGGTTTCTTCTCCCAACCTTCTTAATAAAGCCCAGGTATCCTTCTTAAGGTTAGCATAAGGCGATCCGTAGAAACCTGTAAATCTCCATTCAGCTGAAGCGTTGTTCTCTTTTACCAGTACATCAATATGAGACTTAGAAAAACTCTTAAGAGTCACTAAAATATCTTCTTTCCATGCCAGACATAACCCTCCACGCGAACCATCAGCTTCAATCTCTATCCCGTTCATGTAACCACAATTCCTCCTGATTTTCTCCATTCGTTTCTTATTAATTTTAGTCTCTATCAAGAAGACCAAGTGGGGATTTTACTGCTTTAAGAAATATCGCAGCCTCCTCGACTTTCGTGGACTCCCCAACCCACGAACGTTCCAGCTAACGGTTTTCATTGCGTCCGGTCGGCTTGCCTCCTGGCAGCCGCCGATCTCATTTGTAGTGAAACATCATCTTGTTCCATGTTTTCAACTATTTCTTCTAGTATAACCAACCCGTTAACCTCCTCTCCTGCTACTTTTGCCCTTTTTGCTGCATCTAGAGCGATGCCTTGTTCACCATTAAACACAGTTAAAATTTCATCAGTCTTCCTTTTCCTTGTACTGCCTTCATTCTTTCTTTCCATCGCCCTATGTGACTGTACTAGCCGCTTCCATTTTGTTTTCATAAGTAAACCAGGACTAATTTCCTCTTTATTGCTACTCACATCTATCTGTAATTCGGCCTCAGTTCTGCTATCAACAATTTCCTCATTTACCCCATTCTCCCGTTGGATCGCATAAGGCTGCATCTGTTGCATGCCATCATTAGCTGCATTTATCATGCACTTCATTTCTTGATTATTAACGCCTCCAGTATATGAACATTGAGTCCTCCCCTTTTTAAAGTAGCATTAAACATCAAGCTCTCCTTACCTAATAAACTAGATTCAGCTTTTAAAGCTAACGAGAATGGGGGATTAACCTTGACTTTTTCTCTTTTTGCAGGATCAAGCTCTTTACATTCCATAAAACTATGACCCATTCTACCACATCCAAAACAGAACATAGGTAACTTCTCATATTTGAAAGGAATCCACAATTTATTTAAATTATCAGTTGAGACAAAAATACCTCGACAAAACTCTCTGGTAATTTCAGATCTAATAACTCCTCCAAAAGAAACACCAATGGCATGTAATAAATCTTTTTTGTCAAATTCTGGTGAGCAGGAATTAATACTTAACCAGTATGGAGATTCTGTAAGCCGAATTTGACCCCTATCCGTCGGCTGCCAGATCCTATTAAATAGGATTAGGTTTTTCTGAAACAACCATGGCCTCCCTTCCATAACTACTTCCAAATCTTCCTTTTTGAATCTCGAATTTCTTTTTTATCTTCCATATGCTTTTCATTTGAGCTTTAAAACTCTCCGGGTTATACAACTTCTCTGTCCAGATTGAATAGATCAACGATGGCTTCTCACTTGGATCAACAGTTGACCCTTTAACAGATAGTTGAATAAGTTCTTCTGCTAGAAGAGAGATCTCCTCTCCCTCCGTTTGGCCATCACCACCGCCTTCTGCAATCCCAAGCCATAGCAGTAACTGTTTTCTCTAGGACTCTCTGCAGAGCACTCTTGGTCCTCGTCTCAACATACTTAATTACCTTGTATTAACATATTAAAGATGATCACATATTTACATGTCATGATAAATATCATTCTCTTGCCGTTTCTTTATAAACATAAATCAGTTAATTCATCATATCAATATTTCACGTACCATCAACTCATATTTCCTTATATCACATAATTAAGTTACACGAACTTACCTGGCTAAATTTGCAGAAATATCAAGATTTAGGGGCATTTTGGTAATTTTCTATTTTCATCGATTTTTCAACCGATATTAATCTAAATTAATAATTTCATTTAATTTTTCAATTTTAAATAATAAAATAATTCATTTCATGCAAATTGGTCATTTCCAACATTTTTACAAAACTAATCATAAAGTTTTACTTTTATTCAATTTAGTCCCTGAGCCTAAAACATTACAAATTAGCAATGCTAACTGAATATTCATACATATTTTCCTCCTCCTCTCCATTCCACATCTTTAATGTATATAACATGCTATAAGTAACACTATCAATCATTTCACTATTTACTCATATGTATATTTAAAGCTGTCCATTTGAGTCATAGTTATTAAATTATTTACATCTTGAGCTACAGAACTCGAAATTAAGATCCGCTAATTTTACCTGAAACTAGACTTACGTATATTCTTACCATAAAATTTTTAGAATTTTTGATTTAGCCAATAAGTACAGTTTATTCTTTAAAGTCACCCCTATTCTACTGTCTAACAGGTCCGACCCTTCTTCACTAAAAATTAATTATCTCCTCATACGGAATTCAGATGATGTCCTCGTTTGTTTATTTTGAAAATAGACTCATTTATAATTTTAAACATATAAATTTAAGCCCCTAATTATTTTTATCCAATTTTTGATGATTTTCCAAATTCAGAACAGGGGAACCCGAAATCACTTTGACCTTATCTCACAAACACTGTTATATCTCATGATTTACAAATCCATTACTTACACCGTTTATTCTATAAGAAACTAGACTCAATAAAATTTAATTCCATATTTTATTCATCCTCTAATTCGATTTCTACAATTTTTGGTGATTTTTCAAAATTAGTCTACTGCTGCTGTCTAAAACTGTTTCTTATAACTTATTTTGTAAAGTTTACTTACTTTCCTAACTCAATTCATACTTCTTTTCTATTCAAATTCCATCCAAACTCAAATTTAACTACTAAATTTTCAGCATATTTTCCTAATTTTGAATTTTCCTCAATTTAATCCCTACAGCATAAAACTTATAGCTTACTTCTCAATTAAATCCATTTTTCAATTATAACTTAAAATTCATTCAATTAAGTCCCTAATTCATGTTTTTGTTCAACATAAACTATACTTGAGAGCTCATAAACTTTCAATATGACAACTTAGCTTCATCAAAACCTTGTTCCAAGGCTTCTAAAACATAAAAATTAAGTAAAAAAAGGCTAAATTGACTTACCTATTAACTTTCAAGCTTTAAACTTCTAATTTTCCCTTCTTCTTTCTTTTCTTTCCTTCTCTGTTTAGTTTGCCTATTCTGATTCTAATTCTCTTCTTTTTCTTATGTTTCTTTTTTCTACCTATTTATATAATAATATAATAAATAATAATATTCTTAATTTATTAAGTAATCGTATATATATTTTAATCATAAAAATCTTTAATATTTTTATGTGTATGTCGCCTCAAGACATAATTTCCTTTTTAGTCCCTTTAGCATTTCTTTAATCTATAATTAAACTTTTACCTCTATTACAATTTAATCCTTTTTTCTTAATTTCTCTTAATTAAGTCAAATTCACCTAATTAACATTTAATTAAACACACAACTAACTTCATAAATATTTATAAAAATATTTACACCTCAATTTCTTCATAAATATTTATAAAAATATTTACACCTCAATTTATAATATCGAGGTCTAGATACCTCGACCCAATTTACCTTTTTAAATCACAAAATTCACTATTTCAAAAATATTTCTAAAATCACACTTAACTTATAATTATTGATTAACAAAGTTTTCTAACTTTTTCATAATTATTGATTAACAAAGTTTTTCAACTTTTTCGTCAGATTTAGTGATCTCGAATCACTGTTCCGACACTAAATAGGACTGTTACAATCCCTTTGTGAGGCACCCGTAAGATGATTGTAGAGCATGGAGCGGTGAACCAACGGGGGATTACACGGTGAGAAGCGGTTACAGAAGGTTAGTAAAGGAAGATCTAAGTCTAATTACAGATGCTTCAGAAATTACAGGAAATTTTTTTTACAAAAGCCTACGGCAAACAGATTTGCCTGAGAAAGGGAAAATTACAAACTGAAAAGTCTACAACAACTACATCCCTACTTTTTAATCTACATTTCAAACGGGTGACTAATTTTGCTCTCTACCTTCAGTGCAAGAATGGCTCAGAATCTTTAGAGCACGTCTTTAGGGACTGTCCTGCAATTCAAGGAATTTGAGGAATGTTAGGATTTCAGGGAACCGATGAAGAAGAAAATAGGAATTTCCAACAGTGGTTGGAGGAAATGCTTACCAGGCTAACAAACTCACAAAAAAGACCCTTTTCTGTAGCATATGGGCTATCTAGTCCGACCAAAATAAGGCGCTGCATGAAGGACTCCATCAGACAGTACTGGAAACTGTGCAGTTTATCCAAAAATACTTAGGGGAATGGGAAAGGGCTAATACTATCTTACCTGGCCAACGAATCGAGAAGGAACTATGGCGACCACCAGAAGGGGACACAGTTAAAATAAACTTTGATGGAGCTTTCGATAACCAGAGGCAAAAATCAGGTTCGAGTATAGTAGGTAGGGACTCAAGGGGGATTTTTCTAGGATCTCAATTGCTGATGAATAATTGAGTGGCCACGCCTTTCGCGGCAGAAGCGCTGGCCTATTACAGGCTATCCAGTGGGGAATAGAAAGTTCAAAATAACGAGGAGGACAAATCAGTGCTTAGGGCATACATTTCAGACATAAAAGAATTAAGCAAGAGTTTCGAAGATTGTCGTTTAAGAAAAGTCCCTAAATCAGGAAATGAAGCAGGGTACGCACTAGTAAAGGAAGGACTGAAGAGACAAGGAATGACTTACCTGGATAAATGGTTGTCCAGAGCAGTGTCGAAGGCCATAGAATCCGATGGAAGAGGTCTGGGAGTGTTTAGTGGAGAGGGAAGCTTCGAGAACCTAAACTGGTGGAAAAGTAATGGCCATCATAAAAGAGTCTCGGGGAGTGGTTTTGTGACATTTTGTTTTTAATGCAGAAGAAGAGACTCGGTCTTTTTGACAAAGCTGGGCATCGGGGATATCGAAAAGGGGCCTGGGTCTTTTAGGAAGGCTTTTATTTTATTTTTGGGTCTTATTTTGGGTTAGGGTAGAAATAATTTTATTTTATGTTTGTTCATTAGGCTGTATGATGTTTAAAACACTGTTTGATTTCTAGCTTGGGCCCAATTCTTATAAAATATATATACACATAAAAATTTAATTGTAGTTTAAATGTATATATAAAATTTTAATTTTAATTTAATTATACACATTTAAAATAATAAATTAATTTATTTTTATTAAATAAATATATTTATTTGTTTGTGCAATATATAAATATAAAATGATATATCTATAATTATGTTACTAGCTTGTAAAAATTAAATCAAATTAAAATTTCATATACAAGGTTATTCTTTAAAATAAGATTTACGTAGAATTTTATTTATAAATATCAAATATTTCTTAAATATGGATAAATCTAAAATTATGGATTAAAATAAATTGATATCAATAGATACCAATTCTAATAAAATACGTTACACCACCAATCCGATATTGACTGGCTCAAACAGTTAACCCCGGGCTCTACACACTTAGCTACATAACATGAGCCTAAAGGTAATATTATATCTCATAATATTACCATCATCACATCATTTATGCCTTTGCCTATTCTAAAAATATACGTTTCTTTCCTCAAAACCATAACCTGTAAGAGGTTTAAAATTCTAATTCATTAAGTTACTCTCTTCTTTCTTTTGGATAAATAAATGTATTGGCACATTTTAAGGTTATGAAGTATTAAAATGGTTTGCATTTCAATGTATATATATATATATATATTTATATATATTAAATTTTGATTAATTTTAAAATTGAGTTAAATTGAATTTTAAATAAGGGAAAACATTTTTTATTTACAAAATTTAAACTTAAAACCGTATTTATTAAACATCGAACTTCTTATTATTAGATTCAATATAGTATTTTATACAATCAATGATAGTTAGTTTTTTTGGTTGGGCAAGAAAATAATATTCATTTTATTACACATCAGCAAGATATCAATACACACCAAAGTTTCAAACAACATATAGACAATAAAACAAGATTCTTTAACTATCGGCAAAGATCATCGACAAATGAAATTCATAATCTAAAAAAAATCCAAAAACCTATACATGTGGTGCAAGTAACTCATTCTTATTAAGAATATTTATTAGAGAGGATCCGGGTGGACTAATGCAGTTAAAAATAGGGACAAAGTCAGAAATTTATTTTTAAGAGGGTTAGAATTAAATTATAAAATTTTAAAAGACTCAAAGTACAATTTTATCTTTATATATGCTTGTTATGTTGAAATTTTAAAGGGATTAAATTAAAAAAATTTATCTTTAAATGGACAAAGTGTATTTTTACCATTAAACTTAACTTATAATTTTAAAAACTTTAAGAAACTAAAATAATAATTTACTATTTTGGGGCAAGCCCTTACCTACCCTCTTGACGCCTTCCTGAGTTAAAAAGCACATCCTCTATTGAATTATCTAATAACTTAATCTGCTACTCCTTTTGCCTTCCTATTAAAACTTTGAAATAAAATCTTCCCAAGTAAAACTAAACTCATTGAATGCAGCATCACACTCAAGTTTGATCCAACCTATTTGTGGAGCTATCATTTACCATTATTAATCCCCCCAGTAACATTCCCTTTTGTCTATTCTCAGTAAAGTTATACCCATATTTCTTGCACCATTTTTTGGTATTATCAAAATATCTTATATGTTGGTTTTAAAATTTATAAAGATTATTATTATCTTTTTAAATTTATAATTGTTCCTTTCAACAACATTATTTCTAAATTTTGAATCTAAATTTTTTTATTAAGAGTATAATATTTTTTATCACTATGCCTAATAGATAAATTCTGACTAAAAATCTTTCTAATTAACACCTATGCTGAATTGCCCAACAAGCATGTGCAATGGTAATCAACACTTTTACATTCCCTAAATCAATGATAGTACTTAGGTAGCCTAAAATGTATCCTAACATTTAAGGTAAGCTAATAAAATCCCTTTAGAGTTCATTAGATATTTTAGGTTGGAAGATTTATTACACATTCTGGATTATAGCAAATACTATGTTAAACATATAATATCTTAACTAAATTTAAAATATTTAACTATTTATTTGATTTTTTAGATTTTCCTCTATTAAATATATTGGCATTTGGGTGATAGATTCTGACACTTTGTTACAAATTAATACATAGAAGTGTTATATTTCAAAAATAAAATTGATTGAACTATAAAATGTAGTTTTTGGTTACTTATCTCATCTTTTAATTATGTAGTCAAGGGTTCAATCCCACTCATGGTCAACTATGTACCTTTCGGAAAGTACCTGTAATAATAGAATTAGTTACTATTGCCGATGATGGATATATTAATTACGATTAAAAAAAAATTGACTTGTTTGTTATTAGAAATCAAAATCATGAGTTGAATCCCTGGACAATTCTTTATGTAATTATCTTTTTCAATAGTTTTTCATTGAAAAATTCTGTTAAATGATTTTTTTATATTTTTTTATCAAACATGTTAAAAAATTTAAGTTGCTAAAAATATTAATTTTTAATTAATTATCAGCAACACCGTTTGTTAAAATATAATTATAAAAAAGTTATAAAAACATATAAAAATAATTTAATTTGAGAATAATGTTATACATCCCTTTATTGAAATATATAATTAGTAATATAAAATAAATTTATTTAATATTTTTTGAGAGAAGGTTATTTAATATTTTTAAATTTTAATAAATTATATAAATTATATATAAAAAGAAGTCTCTATGGGCATTCCTTTCTTGACAATTGGGTACATAATTGGTTTTTTTTCCCTTTAAATTTTAATTTTGGTTTTTCTATTATGCTTAAATTTGATATTTAATCTTTATACTCTAATTACTAACCTAATATATTTACTATATTTTTACAATATTATTAATTAGTCCAAAGAATTAACATCGTTGTTAAAATATTACGAGGTTATATATTACTTAAATATCCTCAGAGTCTTAAAGATTGACACATGACTTTTCATTTCTTTTGAATTTACGTTACATTTTTCTTCTTACATTCAGAAAATAATCCACATCAAAATTTAAAAATATTATTCAATAAAAAAATTATTATGACGCGTTTGAATAGGGTTTTTTAGGAAAAATATGTCTTAGTATTTTCAACATTATTTTTATTGTTACATATCCACTAGGTATTATTTTTTTTTTTAAAAAAAAAATTCAAAATGTCACTTCAATAAATTTAATAGAAAAATTTTAATGGCAGTAATAATTGAACCTGAATTTTTAAAATTGAAAAGTAAAGTAATTAAATTATTTAAAATATAAATAGAGAGACTGAATTCCAAATGTACAAAGTGTATAAAGACTTAGAGCATATTTTAATCTTCAAAATTTTACTCTCTATATAATTTGAAACAAATAATCAACCTAATGCAAAATGTGTACTGAAATCGTACTAATAATTATAATTTTTAAAACTCATCTAGTTGAATTAAGACCAATAAATTTTAAATGTATTGATAAAACACATTGCATTCTTAAAAATATAATGTATATTTAAACACGGCATTACTAAAAGGGATAGATAAAAACTTAAAACATAAACCATAAAAAAATATAAAAAAATCTAAACGGATTAAATAAAATCTTACATAAAAAAATAAAATCAAATGTGATCTTATTTAAACGAAGAGAGCTACGTGAGACGAGTACAATTCCTACCGACATGCACATTCCCTTAGTTTGCGGAAGAGTGGACATATTTTAATGCTTTTTAGGTCTAAAGATTAAATGCATTTAAATTCAATGCTTTAGACATTGGGAATATTGATGATCAATAAACTATATTAAATTATTTAATCAATGAGAAAAATAATAAAATATTTGAATATTCATAAGTTCATTTAATTATAATTAACATTGATTATTTTTTATTTTCTCTTCTCCATCCCTCAGTTACAATTATAGATTTTGTATGATCATTAATTCATAATACTTTATTATTTTACTCATTGATGAGGTGGTTTAATGTGGTTGATGATGTATGGGATTTATACACTGATGATGCATTAAATATTATCCCAATATATTATTACTAATTTGTATATTCATATGGTATATGAGTTTTTTATATTTAATAATGAAAATGTTTTAATGTCACATTTGGTACCTATAATTTCATAAAATATCTAATGTAGTATCTGAACTATCAATATGTGTTTTTATGATGGTACTTGGTGTTAACACTATTAATGAATTGCTAACCAACCAATGAAAATTTAACACACATAATTTATTTTCCCAATCATCAAGTTCACATGGATGATATAATATTATATGAAAAATTAAATAAAAATTAAAGTAAATTAAATTAAAAAACTTTCATTGATAATGAAAAAATATTATTTAAAAATCAATTAAAATATTATTTCATATGTAAAATTCTTTAGAGAAGATGACCATTTACTTAAATGGAGAAAATGACGTTTTTATTCATGTAAGTTTAATATTTACTCCTTTTTATACCAGCCATATGTTTAGTGATTTGTTTTTTTAATTTAATTTTCTTGTTTTATTTATTTTTCATATAATGTTATATTTTTCATGTGGACTTGTTTGTTTGGAAAAAAACTCTACGTGTTGAATTTTCATTTGATGATTTAGACATTTTATGAAAGTACAAGTATTATAATAAATCACATGTTGATAACTCATATATCATATTAGATATTTTCAAAATATAAGTATTACGTTTAACATTTTATAAAAGTATAGTTACCGAATGCGACATTATCCCATAAGTTTTTGATAAATATAATAAGAAGATTTATATTTCCAAAGTTTACCAATAAAGACAATTTTATGCTTTAATATTTTTGGTATTAAAGGGACATTAAATTATGTATCATGACTTTCTTGGAATAGAAAAAAGAAAGAGTCATTTAGAATTAAATATGCTTCATAAATAAAATTAACTTAATTAAGGAAATTAATTCAATATCCTTGGACTTGGTTGATTAGCGGAAAAAAGTTAACACTAAGAATTCTTAAAATAAAAATGATGCGAATCAAAATATTTTTAATTTTTAGATTAAATTGAATTTTTTAAAGTCATGAATTTATGATTTAATCTATCTAATTTTAAAAAACTAAACAACACCCAACTTTTTTTTCTTTTATGGTGCTATTACAAGTAAAAGGAAAAAAAAATACTACAACCAATTCCAATTAATTCTCAATACTATTAGAGTATGTTTGGACAACACATGATAATTGAATGAAAATATAATTACTAGGTACTAATTACATTCTCTTCTAATTATAAAAGATTGTAATTCCCAAGACGCGTTTTCCTGACTAGGTGTAATTACATCGTAATTCTCTATGTCATGTTTGGTATTACAAATTCTAATTATACAGTTACATAATTTATATTTTAACAAATATTAATTACTATAAAAATGTCACATCCTAAAAATCGGGTTAGTAGAATTGAGTTTGTAGATCGAGAGTGGTCATGCCCCTATTTTTAAGGTTAGCTTCGTGCGTTTGTTAAAAAAAATGAGTTACTGGTCTAATGGTTAAGTGTTAGTGAATTTGTCCTTGAAACTTAAGTTTGAACCATTTTCTCGCATCATTTTTATTTTGTGCAATTTTGTTTCAAACCTTAGTAAGTGTCACGTCTTGTTTTAAAAATAAATGTTGTAAAAGCTTAAATAAGAGTGTTTTCTAGCCTAGTGGTTAAGAAGTAGTGTAGCTACCCTTGTGACACAAATACCTTCTCTTGCATTTTTGTTAAATTTCGGCAAACCTTGTGGTCAACCCTTACTTGTCGCCCATGATGGTGGAGATGGTGTTGGTGTTGACCCATAACTTGCTCATCTTATCCTCCTCTTTCTTCTCCCATTTCTCCTCTCTTTCATTTTCTTTTGTTTCTTTCTCTTTGTCACCTTTTGTTCACATCTTTGTAACACGTAAAACTCAGCCCAATAATTATATCTGAATATGATGTGTCACACTTAAAATCAGAATAACTTTAAAACATTTGGCAGAAGCTTTATAAAATTTTACAAAGTTGGAAATATAAAACATGTCAATGTTAATACATTACAAATGTTTAAATGACATCATTGATCAAAATAATGTTCAAATCATCTAGTGTATAAGCTTTAAATAAGTAAGCTTTATTAAATAGAATATGATAACTCAAATCCAGATATTGATATTTGATAATGTTCTTATAAAAACAATGTCTTATCAAAATGGTAGTTTTTTTTTTATACAAATCATTTCCAAAATACAATTATATGCCACCCTCAAGAGTCATATATGATATAGAACAAAGTAGTCAACTCACAAAAGCAACAACACTCTGGCGTAGTCTTTCTAACAAATAGTGAAACACCCCAAACCCGGCCCACGAGCTTTGACCAGATTTGGTATGTTCCTCAAGTAAATCGGTTTCAAAATTCTTTTGTTACATAGAGAAAAACTTGTGTGACTTAAAAAAAAAATATTGTTTGGGTTGGGCTTGAGTTGAAAACAAATTTATCTTATGTTAAAACCCGTTTATTTAAGGTGACAAAACATTTAGAGTTAATTTTAAAAGGAATTTACTTAAACTTTAATTGATAAAAATCCATAAACATAATAAATAAAAGAAAAATAAAGTAAACCACAATGGCCTTATTATATCAATGATCCCAAATTAAAACTTAAAATACTTAAAATAAATTGAAAGTCCAAATCATAAATTTCTTGCTATGCATGGCCACCTTTAAGCTCCTGCCGACCCGGTCCATTACTGCTCATCACCTGAAAAATATTCCCCAACGGGGTGAGTCAACAGACTCAATGTGTACACAACACTAAGTTATAATAGAATCAGGCATACAAATGATACACATTCAAATCATAGAATACAATTAATGATGCATTCCCAAACCCAAACCTAATTGTCCATCCGCTACACACCCCCGTACCTGCCAAACACACCGTGGGGACTACTAAGTCGACCCTCCTTCCGCTACACACCAATTTGCGGGCTTAAGGCTCCGCATCTGTGGTTTTGGGAAACCACTTTTCAGATTACTGTGGTCTTAGATCACCACTTTTCAGATTACTGTGGTTGTAAGTCACCACTTTTCAGATTACTGTGGTCGTAAGTCACCACTTTTCAGATTACTGTGGTCTTAAATCACCACTTTTCACTTCCCCTTTCAATATACAACCATATGCCCCATAAACATTAATATGCATAATATACCATAGTTCACATTCTTATCATATTCTCATGTTATGAATAACATATTTCATATTCCTAGTAGAAGTAGGAAACGTACCTGAGTACTTAGTACCTTAACATGGTACCTTAGCCATGCTCATATTTTCATTAACATATATTTTAATACATGCAACCATAATTCATATTACAAAGTAGTGTGGAGTACACACATTCTTAATAATACATTTAATTTAAACATAGCCATGAACCTATCAAAACTTAGGGTAGGGTACACACATTCTTAATAATACATTTAATTTAAACATAGCCATGAACCTATCAAAACTTAGGGTAGGGTACACACCTGATTTGCTTAACGAATTCCTTGAAATCCCGAAATCTGATCTACTGCCTTAGATCTCAAATTCCTACATTTGATCAATCACTTACTACTTTAATAAAAAGCCATTCGGCCATAAATCCAAATCCTAGTAGGATTAGTATTCTTAAAACTTACCTTGAAATTCTCAAATCCCGAAATCCTTGTATCCCTCTGTCGAAATCCCTATAACTTCATGTTAGATCAATTTCTAACATTTATTCACAACAAATAACCCTTAGCCGTATGTTAAATATGACTTACCTTAGATTCTTAAATCCCGAAATTCACCGAATAACTAGGGAACACGCGGCTTATGGTGTACCTTCGGGAAAAGAACTTCTCCTTCCTTGTAGTCGACACTTAGTAAATCCCGAAAGATCTCCTTACTTTAGGAATCGACAATCCTTGCTTGAGCCTTTAACAATATTCGGCTATGGCCTTGATGTGGATTAAAATTTCGGCTTCTTGATGAACAGTAGAGGATTTTTGGTTTTTCAAAGAAAGAAGAGGAAGATATAAAACTTAGGAAAATTTGGCAAGACTAGGGGGATTTTGCTTTCGGCTTTGTGAAGAATTGAAAAGAGAAAGAAGAACAATGACAGAGAGAATTCGGCAGAGAGAAGAGAATTTGCTTAAGAAATTCGGCAAAGGAAAAGTGAATGAATGAATGACCTCTCTTTTCCTTTTATAGCCAAATTTACTAGGCTAGAGTCCCTTACTTGGCCACCACTCTTCTTTATTTGATAGCTTTATCTCTTTAATTTAAAATAATTAAAGAAATATCCTTTATTATCTCGTATCTCTTAATAAAAATAATACTAATAATAATCCTCTTTTATCTCTTCCTTATCTATCAAAATAAAAGGGATAAATCCATATTTATCCATCTATTATCTCTTCAAAAAATAATCCAATAAAAATCCTTTATTATCACCTTATTAATCACATATTTATGAAAATAAAACACCTCCTTTTCTAGAAGCATGTGCCGTCCACCTCAGCCTTCTGGAAGCCAAAATAAAACCTTATTTATTTGCTTCCCAAGTGACTCGAACCCAGGCCCATTCCTCTTGCACATGGCGCCATTTCCATAGGCCCTAAGTGACACCTTCAGGCCACTTTTCCAAGCCTATTTGTGTGTCAAATCTTACCAACTTTTTCTTTTAAGGCCTCCTTGCCCTAATTTCCTATTTTAAACTTTAAAATTCGACATTTCTAGGTCATTTCTAAGTTTCCTAAAATTTTCGATCGGCTCTGTATACTTGCCATTTTCTTACATTTCCAAGTTTCCAGAAATGTTCACTTTCCATTTTTGAATAATTTCCTTACATTTCCAGGTTTCCAAAAATGTTCATGTCCAATGCATTTCTAGGTTTCCAAAAATGTTCATTTCCAATTCATTTTCTTACATTTCTGAGTTTCCAAAAATATCAAAAATTTATTCATAGTGCTTAAGACTTGTCATTTCGTACAGTTAGACTGAAAATGCATAGGCCCTTTCCAGGATGTTACAAATAGTCCTGCTTCAATCAGCAAGCCTGAGAAGGTAAAGATAACAGAGTAAGTTCATACGAACTTAGTGTGTTCCAAAGAGACATTATACATATTCTTACTTACAATACAATTGAACCTTTCATAGGGACTTACAACAATAGTCATAGTACGCCCAATGGCGTATATAGAACACAAATAGACTTAGTACGCCAACTTACTTAACATATGGGCGTATACTGTATACCAACTTAACACAATTCAGACAACCTATCTTTATGTCAGCCACGTACCCAGAATTCAGAATCAGAAGCATATCATACAGTCTCATTCACATACATACTCCCCGTTAACTCCTCATACTATTTTCATTCAAATTAGTATGTTTTATCATGATATGCCAATCTAGTTTGCAAAATAGTTGCCCTACCGGAGGCTACACAAACATATCTCCTATTCTCCATCACCATAGATCAGATCATATTTCTCATATCAGAAGCAGATGGTAGTGGCTTAGGCATGAAGGATGACGCTCACTTCACATCTCAGATAGGCTTAACTCAGATTGATGACACTGAATGACCATTAACCACACATACACCATTCATACATTACAAAGGTGGGTTACTTACCATACACGAATTATATAACAAAGAATTTTACAACACATGAAAGTAAAAAGGAACTCACTAGAAATTCTAGCACAAGTCTACAAAGCAGGTCCTTTGCCTTTATCGCTTGAACCCTTGTTAGCTTCTTGATTTAAAAAAAAAAGAGAGATAATTGTACATATCATATCATCAATCTATCAAATCTTAACATGCACGCAAGAATTGATAGCACAAAATCTAGAAATAAGAAGTTTCCTTCCTCTTACACCATTCTATTATTTATGCATGCAATACTAAAAACACGTAAATGACTTCAATGATAACCTAAGGGTTCATCAGTAATTACCAGCGAGTTGGTACTAAAGTAGATATTAGCTAAATACTATGAACCTCCACTTTGAAGAAGTTCTTCTAGACTTAGGTTGTAACACCCCTTACCCGAGTTCGACGCTAGAACAGGGTACGAGGCATTACTGGACTTAAACACAAGCAAACATACAAAACCGAGACATAATTTCCATCCAAATTTAAAACTTTTCACATACATTCATATCGTCCCTAAAACGAGCCTACGAGGCTCAATACATGTTTTGGAAGTGGTTCGGGACCAAACCGAGAACTTTAGAAAATTTTACAAAATTTAGAAAATTTTTCATGTTACAGGGCTCACACGCCCGTATGGTCCAAGGGACACACTCGCGTCACTCTTGGACACGCCCGTGCTACAGGCCGTGTTCAAAATAGGGAGCTCTCTGACTTGTGCCACATGGCCGTGCCACACGCTCGTGTGCTAGGCAGTGTGGTTGATTTAATTTCCATAGTTTTTCATAAAATAGATGCAGACTTTACACGGCCGAGACACACGCCCTTGTGTCTACCCGTGTGGACAAAAATAAGGCTATTTACCAAGCCATTTTGTCACCCTTCCATGCACAAACCTACGCAAAAAAACATAGAATCATTCCAAGCATATACCATCAACCAAATCAGCCACAACTAAGGCATCAACACCCCATTCACAGCTATCATTTATCATACGCAAACATCACATATATCTCAACTTAAATCATGCGATTTCTCACATATGTGAAAAGCATCAACATATGCATATATATACTTAAACCAATATTAGCCAATTTCAATGGCCATTTACAAAATGAATTAACAGCCAACATAAGCCGACACATATGGCTAAATCAATTATAACACATAACAAAATGACCAAGTCCCTATACATGCCATAACTCAAGATATTAAAATCAATGGTACCCAAAATATTAAGTTGACAGTGTGAATGGATCTCTGACAGTTTCTGATCCTCGAGCTGGCTTGGTGACACTATAAGAAAAGGGAAAAAGAAAGGGGAGCAAGCTATATAGCTTAGTAAGTTCCTATGCAAATAATAAGCATTATAATCACATATGTATCAGATAAATAAACATGATGAACTTGCCATAAATAGTATCAAGATCTTCTAATCATAACTTACTCATTCATAACCTTACCGAGAGATTCATCACATATCGAGCTCATTAGTAAATGAATTTTACGTACGTACCTGTACCAACTAGCAACATAATCATAACCTTTCACAACTTTGACATACTCGTTGAATTTCCCGTTGAACCATTTGGAATACTAAAGGATACTCAGGAACCTCACACACACAATACCATACCAATACCATATCCCAGATATGGTCTTACATGAGATCTCTTATCGATGCCAATAGCCCAGCTATGGTCTTACACGAAGCCTCATATCGATGCCATATCCCATATATGGTCTTACACGAATCTCAAATAACCCTAATGTCATGACATTCGTATCCTACCTATTCCTAAGGTTCAACCGGGATTTCTCACTTTTCAAGCTTTATCGATTACATCCAAGGAGTCAATTATAATTCATACAATACTAAAACATTTAAAACATAAATAAAACAATGCATTATTTACATACGAACTTACCTCGGTACAAAAATAGTAGAAGTGGACCTAATCGTCAAACACCTTGTTTTTCCCCCGATCTAGGTCCGGACCTCGTTTCTCTTGATCTATAATAGCAATTTTAACTCATTTTTATCCACATTTCTCAATTCAGTCCAAAAATCACATTATGAAAAAATTACATTTTTGCCTCTAAGCTTTTACATTTTTATATTTTGGCCCCTAGGCTCGTAAAATGAAATCTATTCGATTTCTTTTAGACCCAAGCCTAGACGAACCTCTTTCATCCTTATAACAGCCCACATTATTCAATTAATCACATTTTTACAAACATTTTGAATTTTTTTACAAATAGGTCCTTTTGACATTTTCATCAAAAATTACCTAGCAAAAGTTGTTTATCTAACATTAAACTTGCATAATATACCATTAAACATCAAAATACACACGTCTAACATGGTTCAAACCCTAGACCTCAATCATCTCTCAAATTAATGGTAGAAATAGATAGATCGGATGATAACGACTTAAAAAATGTAAAGAGCATTAAAAATGGGGCTAGGATGTACTTACAACCAAGCTTGGAAGTTGAACAAACCCTAGCTATGGTGACCTTATAACTTTTGGCACATGGAGAAGATGATGGACAAAAATTTTGGCTTTATTTTCCCTTTTTATTAATTTATTTACCAAATAACCAAAATGCCCTTAATGCATAACTTTGAAATTTCACCTATTCATGTCCATTTTTGTCCACTAACTTATCCAATGGTCTAATTACCAACTAAGGACCTCTAATTTGAATTCTCATAGCAATTGGACACCTTTAACAAGTAGAACTCAACTTTTGCACTTTTTACAATTTAGTCTTTTTTACTAAATTAAGTGCCCAAACGTCAAAATTTTCGAACGAAATTTTTACGAAATCATTTCATAAAATTGTAGACCATAGAAATATAATAAAAATAAATTCTATTGCATCAAATTTGTGGTCCTGAAACCATTGTTCTGACTAGACCTAAAATGAGGCTGTTACAACTCTCCCCCTTAGGGATTTTCGTCCTTGAAAATCTTACCAGAAAATAAGTTGGGGTACTGTTTTCGCATAGCTTCCTCAAGTTCCCACGTAGCCTCTTCAACACCGTGTCTTTTCCATAAAAATTTCACTGGGGCTATACTCTTATTTCTCAACTGTTTAACTTCCCGAGCCAAAATCTTGATCGGTTCTTCACCATAAGTCATATCAGGTCGAATCTCGACCTCTGTCGGATAAATCACATGTGAAGGGTCTGATCGGTAACAGCGTAACATAGACACATGAAACATGTTGTGGATTCTTTCCAACTCTGTCGGTAAAGCTAACCGATATGCCACTGGCCCTATTCTTTCAATAACCTCATACGGCCCAATGAAACATGGACTCAACTTGCCTTTACGGCCAAATCTTAGAATCTTCTTTCACGGAGATACTTTTAGGAATACTTTATCACCAATCTGAAATTCGATCTCTTTTCTTTTCAAATTTGCGTACGACTTTTGTCTATCTGAAGCGGCTTTCAAGCAATCACAGATTACCTTTACTTTTTCTTCGGTTTCTCTAACCAAGTTGGAACGGTGGAAATGTGCAAGTGTACACAATCGTAACAAGTAATAAAAGTGACAAGTAAATGTCGAGTTATCGTACCCACAGGGACTGTAAAAGAATTATTTATGAAATAATTTCAAACACTTTGGTTAGGGAAAAATATTTGATTTTTTGGAAACTATTTGAAAACTAAAACAAAAACAAAGTAAATTAAAATAAAACAAAATTCAAGTGTGCGATTTCAAAAACTAATTTTAATCAAGATGATATAATCGTGTTGGTTTAATCACATTTCTTACCTTAGAATGATTAAAGTTGTGTTTATACTTGTTAAAACATGGCAACTCGGTAATTTGCTAACTTATGAACACATTTACAAATCAAAAATCCATTTATCTCTTGTACATATTTCTATGCCAATTCGACCGATTAAACAGACTGCAAAAAGTAAACATGTTATTGCACATACATACTCATTAAATTAAACAATCTCTCGCATATTCCTATGTCGATGCAACCGATTAATTCAACCTAACAAGCATATAAAAGATCATGTGAAGTAACAAAGTATTTTTACTTTGAAACATTTTAATCACAAAAAATCCTGCAAGTTATGCAAGGCATACATATCGTCAAATATAATGCTAATTTAATCTTCAGCTACCTTAGAAGAATTAAACATGCATAGATTAAGTATTGTGTCCATTAATTACAATTTCAATGCGTTTAAATAATTAATTCATTAGCTATCTAAACAATTATAATGTCAGATAACTTAGCATAATTTTACTTAATCAAACATTTCACCGAGGCTTTTAACAGCATAAACATAGTTTTAATAATCTAAGGGGGCGAAATGAAATCAAACCAACACAAATTAAATTCAAGCTAAATTGATTAAATTAAACATTTCAAAAGCATGAATATTCATAAACATGTTTTTCAAAACAACAACAAGTAATTTAAAGAGATAGGGAACAAGAAACAAATCCGGTGGCTCTCCGTGGCTTGTCTGATTGAACACTTCTTCGTTCTTCGTTATCCTCGGCTATCAAGGGGGCTTATGAACACTTCAAATGCTGCTTTAAATGGCTGGAAAACACCTCTTTTCCAAGAGGGGAAATCGGCACAAGAACAATGGGAAACTGGAATGAAAATGAAGGGAGAAAAGTTGAGAGAAAAGAAGAGAGAACGAGAGAATGTTGGAGAATTGAGGGATGCTCTGAATGAGCAGCTAGGGGCTGTATTTATAGTGTTTAGGGGCTGCTAAAAATAGCAAAAAATCAGCAGCAAAGAGTCCCTCTTGGCCGGCCATCCTATGTGGCAAAATTGATGGATTCAACTTTGCTAAAATTAGCTTGGACAAATCTTAAAAGCCTTGAATTTTGGAGGGGTTTGAATGAGATTTTGAAAGATCTTCAAGGACTCCTTTGCAAGCTGAATAAATCAGCAAATAAGCTGATTTGGGCCTTCATTGTGGACGGTTTGGGCTGCCCAATTGGTGGCTGGTTCGGTTCAACCGGTTCGGTTCAACTAGTGCGGTTTAACTGGACCCTTTTCCCATAATTAATTAATAATAATTTATTTAGCCCAAATTAAATTGGGAATAAATTAAAATTAATTAAATTATGATTAAATCTTCATAATTGGACCGTCTTGGGCTGGAAATAGAGTCGCCTTGACACTTCAAATCGCCTCTCGGTTTAATTCTTCGAGCAGTGTCTGCCGAGCCGATTTTTTCCCTCTTTGCGATTCTGTCGAAAATAGTCAAAATTTAAACACAATTAACTATAAAATTAATTAAAATTCAGCATGTTCATATTTTTAGCACAAATTAATTATTTTATAATATTTAATTATTTTTCGACAAGAATTTACTCGGAACCACATGAAATTGGGTCAAAAAGAGCATGAAAAAGTATATAAATTTTCGTGTTTCCACAAGTCAACCCTATGAATCTATTTCTCACTAAGCTCTATCCAATACAACAGTATTCTACACTTGCGGCCATACAATGCCTCATACGGTACCATCTTTATACTCGACTGAAAACTATTGTTATAAGAAAATTCGACTAAAGGTTAGAGAGGATTTAGAAAACATCCTTCATCATAAGGAACTTCTATGGAAACAGAAGGCTATGTGCAATTGACTTCATATGGGAGATTGGAATACAAAGTTTTTTTATAGATGCATTCTTCAGCAAAAGAAACAAAATAAGATAACTGCTTTGAAGAATGGCAAAGGAGATTGGATATATGATGATAATATTCAAATGGAGGTGATCAATTTTTTCCTAACAACTATATGGTGAGCAACTGCAACTTCTGAGAGGGTTACCTCCTAGCTCTTTTCATCGACTTTCTCATGGGGATGTTCAATTTTTGGGTAAGACAGTAACAAATGAAGAGACCGGGACTGCTCTTTTTGATATAGCACATTTGAAGTAGCACATTTGAAGGCATCGAGAAGTGATTATTTCCATGCACTTTTCTTCCGAAGCCAATGTGATCAAGTTTGTAATTCTGTTTGTGGTTGGGTTAAAAAGATTTCGACAGGAAAAGTATTGATCCAAGTTTGAATAACACTTTGATTGTTCTTCTACCCAATCACCAAGCTCTTGAGAAGTTTTCTTACTTTAGGTCTATTAGTTTATGCTCTGTCCTGTATAAGCTGATTATGAAAGTCATTGCCAAAAACTTTATAGTTGTTTTCCAAATATCATTGCGCAGGAACAAACGTGGTTCATAATGGGGTGTAACATTACTGATAATATCATTGTTGCACAAGAAGTTATCCACTCTATGGAAGTAAGTAGAAGAATAGGCAATGGATAGCTGTAAAGATGGATTTGGAGAAGGCCTGCGATCGTGTATGCTGGGAATTTATTGATGCTTCTCTCAAAGTTGTGGGGCATCTATGGACACTGATAATATCATTATGTTTGCTATCTCTAACTCTACTGTGTAGATATTATAGAATAGTGTCCCATCTCAGAAGTTTTGACTGACTAGGGTTATCCATTAGGGGTGTCTGTTATACTTGTATATATTTGTTCTTCGTATGAAGTGGCTTGGTCACAACATTCATTCGACTATTCAGTTTGGGCGGTGGCATCCTACTTGCCTAAGTCATTTAGGTCCAACTATCTCTCATCTTTTTTTAGATGACCTTATCATTTTTGGGAAAGCAAACGAGTATCAAGCCAGGTTTCTTAATGGAATTCTCAAAGATTTTTGTAATTTTTCCGGTCATTGGATGAATGTGAAGAAATTTAATATTTTTTTTCTCTAAAGGAGTTAGTAAAGAATTAGGGAAACACCTTAGTGATATTTGGGCTTCTGCACGGTGCAAAACATTGGTTCTTATTTAGGAACTCCGCTCTTTCATGATAAAGTGATTAATAACACTCTGAGATTCGTAGTTGATCGGGCTCGCAATAAATTACAAAGTTGGGAGGCAACAAAATTGTCTTTAGTTGGTAGGGCCATCTTGTCTTAGTTAGTTTTGTTAACTATACCCAGCTATTACATGCAATCGATGATGATTCCTAAAGAGATTTCTGAGGAAATTGAACAATTGCTTCGCCAATTCATTTGGGGTTTGTTGAGAGGGGAAAAGAAGATGGCGTTTGTTAGTTGGGAAATTGTTTATCAACCCTAATCTTATGGAGGTCTTGGTATTAGGCTTTTGGAAAACCAGAACACATCTTTTTTTATGAAGCTTAGTTTTAATATTGTGTCCAACTCAAATACTTTATGGGTTCTGGTTTTAAAGTCAAATTATAGCGTACCAGTGTTCTACCAAAGTCCTTAACATGGGAGCGGTGCTCTTTTCTTTGAAGAAGTATTTATAAAAGTCTAGCCACTAGTAAGAGAAAATCTTTTATAGCCTATTAGGAACAAAAATTTAATCAATTATTGGCATAATCCTTGGATTCTGAAATATGGTCCTTTAGTTAATCATATTCTTTCCCATCTGAATATGGAAAGGGAGTGTGTGCTTAGTGAAATGGTTACAAAGGAAGGTTGTTGGAATCTTGATCTATTTCGATTATGGGTGTTGGAGGATATGGTTAGGCGTATAATGGGTATTCCTCCACCTCATCAGAAAGTTGGATTGGATAAGATCATTTGGGTAAGGTATTCAAATGAATCCTTTTCAATCAAGAGAGCTTATTGGAGAATTTGAGAGGGTTCATGTAATTCGAAGGATAAAATTTGACATTTCCCTTGGAAGTTACAAGGTCCTTAGATGGTTAGATATTTTATTTGGCTCGTACTTAAACAACGTCTTCTTACTAATTCAGAGCGTGTGAAGAGAGGGATTGGACATGATAGTTCATGGCGTCACTGGAGTCGCCCCTAGTGTGGCCGAGTATTGGTTGGAGGCCACCGAGAGGATCATGAATGATCTAGATTGCACTCCTTAGCAGAAACTGAAAGGTGCAGTCTCCTTGCTTCGTGATGAGGCTTATTAGTGGTGGTTGACAGTTGAGGGGGCACCCAGCCTGATCGTTTGACTTGGGATTTCTTTTAAGACCAACTTTCAGAGTAAGTATGTGGGGGCGAGCTATGTTGATGCTCGTAGGTGTAAGTTCATGAATCTCATGCAAGGGGATAAATCTGTGGCCGAGTATGAGGCCAAATTTCTGAGATTAAGCCGCTACGCTCGAGGTATGGTGGCGTCTGAGTATGAGAGGTGTGTTCGATTTGAGGATGGGTTAAGAGACAGTCTAAGAGTACTGATAGCTCCACAGAGGGAGTGAGAGTTTGCAATTCTGGTAGAGAAGGTGAAGATCGTCGAGGATGTTAAGCACGTGGAGCACCAGAATAGAGACAGAGAGAGAGGTAAGAATAAGAATGATTTGGAGTCGCTTAGTTCTGTGCAGAGGCCTAAGAAAAAGGCTAGATCTGATGGGCCGGTTAGAGTGGGGGTTCCTGTTGCTCCTACTGGGGTCCGGCCATGTAGTGATTGTGGTAGGCGCCATCCGGGCAAGTGTTGGAGGAGGATTGGGGCTTGTATGAGGTGTGGATCATTAGAGCACCGTATTAGAGAGTGTCTACAGTGGGCAAATCAGATGCAAGCCTTAGTTCCGTGTTCTGTGCAGCTTGAGAGGGCAGTTCAACAGCCACCTAAGGGCCGTGGACAGGCTAGAGGTGGTAATGGTATGAGCCATGGACAAAGAGTACAGGGCAGAGGTGCTAGTTAGACGGAGATAAGGCAACCTACACTTGTTTATGCTGCTCGACACCGAGAGGACAGAGATGCTCCAGATTTTATCATCGATACGTTCTTAATTTCTAATGTACCTTATACTACTCTGATAGACATAGGTTTCACACGCTCCTATATAGCTAGCACTGTATCTGGAAACTTGAGGGCTACTATCGTGAGCACTTCTAGTGAGGTTACTATATTGAGTCCATTGGGGCAGTCTGTTCAGGTTAGTAAACTCTATAGGGATGTTTCGTTAGAGGCGCAAGGGACTATTTTTCTGGCGAATCTGATGGAGCTTCCATTTAGGGAGTTCGATTTAATTCTGGGCATGGATTGGTTGGTCAAGCACCGGGTTAGTTTGGACTGCGCGACGAAGAGGGTCATTTTGAGGACTAAGGACAATAAGAAGGTGGTTGTAATCAGCGAGCGTAGTGATTATCTGTCTAATGTGATCTCTGCTCTTGTGGCTGAGAAATTGGTTCAAAAAAAGTGTGAGGTGTATCTGGCTTACGTCAGTGATTTGGTTTCTAAGGATTCTTCAATTGGGGATATCAGAAATGTGAGAGATTTTCCAGATGTTTTTCCTGATGAGTTACCGGGTTTACCTCCGAATCGAGATGTTGAGTTTAGGATTGAGCTTTTTCCGGGTACAGCTTCGGTATCCATCGCTCCCTACCGAATGGCACTGAAAGAGCTCACAGAGCTTAAGGCTCAACTGCAAGAACTTCTGAAATGTGGATTCATCCGTCCTAGTATGTCTCCGTGGCGGGCACCGATTCTATTTGTAAAGAAAAGGATGGCACCATGAGAATGTGCATCGATTATTGATAGTTGAATAAGTTGACTGTGAAGAATAAGTATCCGCTTCCGAGGATCAAAGACTTGTTTGATCTGTTTCTAGGGGTTTCAGTGTTCTTTAAGATTGATCTTCGATCTGGTTATCATCAATTGAGGGTTAAGGAAGCTGATGTTCATAAGTTTGCATTTAGGACTCGTTATGGACATTACGAGTTCCTAGTTATGCCTTTTGGTCTGACGAATGCTCCAGCTGCATTTATGGATCTGATGAACTGAATGTTTCAGCCTTATTTGGATTAGTTTGTCGTGGTCTTCATCGACGGCATTCTGGTTTATTGTAAGACTGAGGACGAGCATGATTAGCATCTCAGAGTTGTGCTTCAGATCCTCCGAGAAAAAAACTCTACGCTAAGTTGAGCAAGTGCGAATTCTGGTTGTGAGAGGTAACTTTTCTAGGGCACGTGGTCTCTACTGAGGGGATTCGAGTAGATTCTCGAAATATTGAGGCTGTGCTTGATTGGAAACAACCAAAGAACGTGTCTGAAATCTGTAGTTTTCTAGGTCTGGCGGGTTATTATCGGTGTTTTGTGGAGGGGTTCTCTCTGATTGCAGCTCCTCTTACTAAGCTTCTGCGTAAGGGTGTCCCTTTTGTCTGAACTGATGCACAACAAGCAAGCTTTGAGAAGCTCAAGTCTGTTCTGATTCAGGCTTCTGTTCTGATACAGCCTGAATTTGGAAAAGAGTTTATGGTATACAATGATGCTTTGTATGTTAGTTTGGGTTGCGTTCTGGTGCAGGATGGTAAGGTTGTGGCTTATGCGTCCCGTCAGCTTAAAACACACGAAGGGAACTACCCGACGCATGATCTCGAGTTGGCTGCAGTAGTCTTTGCGTTGAAAATCTGGAGGCACTATCTGTATGGTGAGAGGTGTATTATCTACACTGATCACAAGAGCCTCAAGTATCTCCTTACTCAGAAGGAGTTAAACCTTAAGCAAATGCGATGGATTGAGTTGCTTAAAGATTATGACTGCACCATAGAGTATCATCCTGATAAGGCCAATGTGGTGGCCGATGCTCTGAGTCATAGAATGATGACTAATTTGAGGGCGATGTTTGCTCGCCTTAGTCTGTTTGATGATGGGAGTCTATTGGCTGAGTTGTAAGTTAAGCTGACTTGGATTGATCAGATTCGGGATAAGAAGTTAGGGGATGAGACTCTGGGTTTACGGTTCCGTCAGATTGATAGTGGCAGTACTTCAGATTTTGTGCTAAATGATGATGGTGTATATGTTTTCAAGGTCAGATCTGTGTGCCAAATGATGAGGGAGGCGCATAGTAGCCCTTACGCTATGCATCCCAGTGGTAATAAGATGTATTACGATCTTCGTGAGTTGTACTAGTAGCGATATCGTGAGTTGTATTGGTAGCCGGGTTTGAAGCATGAGGTTACAAATTTTGTGGCTTAATGTCTGACGTGCCAGCAGGTTAAGGCTGAGCACCAGTTGCCCTCAGGTTTGTTGCAGCCAGTTAAGATTCTCTTATAGAAATGGGAACATGTGACTATGGACTTCGTTAATGGGTTGCCCTTGACACCCACTAAGAAGGATTTTGTATGGGTCATCGTGGATCAATTGACAAAGTCTGCTCACTTCATTTCTGTTCGGACAGACTACTTTCTGCAGAAGTTAGCAAAGCTCTATTTTTCTAAGATAGTAAGATTGCATAAGGTTCCTATTTTGATTATTTCTGATAGAGATCCTCGCTTCACTTCTCAGTTTTGGAAGAAATTACACGAGGCTCTAAGTTCGAGATTAGACTTAAGTAATGCGCTCTATCTTTAGACCGATAGTCAATCTGAGAGGGTGATTCAGATACTAGAGGATATGCTTCGGAGTTGCGTGATTGATTTTCGAGGGAGTTGGAAGGATTACCTGCCGCTGGCTAAGTTTGCCTATAATAATAGCTTCCAGTCTAGCATTCAAATGGCACCTTACGAGGCTCTGTATGGTCGTAAGTGTCGCACTCCGCTATGTTAGAGTGAGTTGGGTGAACGTCGAGTATTGGGTCTTGAGTTGGTTTCTGAGATCGAAGATAAGGTAAGGCTAATTCAGGATCGTCTGAAGGCGGCTTTTGATAGACAAAATTCTTTTCCGGATCTAAAGAGGAGAGATATTGCGTATTTTGTGGGGGACACCGTTTTTCTTATGGTTTCTCCATGGAAGAAGGTTCTGAGATTCGGTCATAACGGCAAGTTGAGCCCTAGGTTCATTGGGCCGTATCAGATTCTAAAACGTGTAAGACCGGTTGCCTATCAGTTGGAGCTACCTTCAGAGTTGGACCGTATCCACGATTTGTTTCACGTCTCGATGCTAAAGCGATAGCAGTCTGATCCATCTCATGTTGTCTCTGTTGAGGAGATTGAGGTTAGACCGGACTTGACTTTTAAGGAGGAGCCAGTTTAGATTTTGGATCATGATGTTAAGATTCTGAGAAGGAAGTCCATCCTTTTGGTTAAGGTTCTGTGGCAGAATCATGGTACTGAGAAAGCCACGTGGGAACCTGAGGACTCGATGCGTCAGCAATATCCTCATCTATTCTGAGCAGGTAAATTTTGATGTCAAAATTTCTTTTAGGGGGTGAAGTTGTAATGCCCCAACTTGTTAATTTCTGTTTTGTAAGTTTTTGACACAACTGTGTATCTGCTTCAATGGTTAAGTGTTCTAGGTATGTGTGTGAGAGGTCTTGGGTTCAAGTCTTAGCCTTGGCAAATTCTATTATTTTTGAACTAAGCCTTATTCTTGTTCAGTGGACTTATATTATATTGTTCGTTAACCCATATCAAAATGAGCCTGCTAGTTCGAGTGGTAAGGGAGCCAGTGTATTGGAGGTCCTAAGTTTGAAGCCCTGTGTTAGCATAGATGTCTAATTTTTGCTCGGTTGTCGGAGGGAGTTTTAGTTTAACTGAAAGTCTGAGGATGTTGTATGTTAGTGGGTTAGTGGGAGAAAAAGGGGGGATTTGGGGATAATTTGGTCATGTTCTTTTTCGAAATTTTCCTGTATCCAAAAAAAAACTAACATTATTTCTCTTCTCCCCTCTGCCCAAATTCTGTCTCTCCCTCTCCTATTTCTATTTTATTTCTTTTCTGAATCCGTCTCGTTCTTTTTGTGCAACGTTTCACTACGCTCGTTCGGTAAGTTTTGTATTGTTAGAATTTTAACATTTTTCCGGCTAAGTGTTTAACAAGAGGGTGTATTTTGTTACTCTCGTTTTAGGCGAAGGTCAAGGATCAGCTGGGGCTCCTGCGGTGATTTAAGTTTTCGGGGTTGCTGTTCGTTAGCAGTAAGTATTCACGTGCGTTGAATAATGTTGTAAGGTTTTGTTGTGAAATTGTATCGGTTGAGTTTCATTAGTGTTACTAAATTCGAACTTTGGAAATGTCGATTTTAGGTTCTGGAAGGCTCGAGTGTGTTTTCGCATTAAATTGATACCACGTGTGTACCTGAAATACAGAAAATGAGGTTTTGACAGAAGTCGAAAAACTATTCTGTTGACGCCACACGAGCGTGTGGTCACCCGTGTGGTAGGCCGTGTGGTCGACGAAGGCATGTTCGTGTGGTGGCTCGAATGTGGCCGTGTGAGCCACACGGCCTAGGCCAAGTTGGGCTGTGGGCCCACACGAGCATGTTACACGGGCGTGTGGTTTTTGGGCCAGGCCGTGCGGGCCACATGGGTAAGGCCAATCTGGGCGTGTAGGCCCACAGGGGCATGTGGGCCCAAATTTTTGAAATTCTCCAAGGGTAGCACAGGTCATCCCAAACAACTGTGGGCCTAAGTAGGGTCGGTAAGGGCTAATTAAACCCTAAAAACTATATGACCGATTAGTTTGAAACACTGTTCTGAGTATGATTATGCATGGCTGATTACCATGATAAATTGCATATCTAATATCTGTATATGTATGTGTATATATATATATATATATATAAAGGTATGTTAAACATGTTTAAACTGTTAATTCTGTATCTGTTTCAGGTGGGATTGATATATGAGGAGGAAGTATTCTGTACGGCGTCAATCGCCATAATCTGGCAGTTTGGCTGCATTTTATTCTGATATGTGTCTTAATGGCACAACGTGGTGTGTAGGGATGGGTGGGTATTTTTTTAACCCCACATGATGTGATGGGCTGGTCAGAGTTGGTGTGTAGAGGATGGGGGTAGGACTTTTGCATATCTGCTTCTGATTTTGATATCTGGATCTGTTCTGACTGTGTATTCGATTCTGCATGTTGTATGCTTAATTCTGCTAGGTTACACACTGAGTTTACATAAACTCACATATGTTTGTCTGTTCTGACAGGTAATCCACAGTCTTTGGCGGATCAGGGCAGTAGGGACTCAGCGGTGACCACGTTTTCGTAAAACTGATAAAAAGTCATTAATTTATGGTTTTACTTATGTTTGGTAATTATTTTGAGAGTTTGTAATTTTTGGGACTCTCTAGACTGTTTGGTTTTTAACTGGTTATCTTGGGATTATTTGACTATTTAAATGCTTTGGCAAAATGTTTTATTAAAAACGACGGCTTTTATGCAAACAAAGGTTTTTCTAAAAAAAATTGGACTCTTGAAATAAAATGACTTCAGCTTTAATTCACGTTTTAAGGCAAAAAAAAAAAAAAAAACTAAATAACACTTTAATAAGGGAAGTAAGCAACTATGGGATGAAATGCTAAATGGCTTTGTTAAGTTGAATACGTTTTCAAAACCATTCATTGTGACACTTGCGGATTCGACCATAACATCTATACTGGGTTTGGGGTGTTACATTGTCGGTTGAGGAGGGTACTCAACCAGATTGTTTGAACTAGGACTACTTTAAGACTGCATTCGAGGGAAAATGTGTGGGCGTGAGCTATGTTGATGCTAGTAGGCGAGAGTTCATGAATCTCACACAAGGTGATAAGTCTGTGGCCGAGTATGACGTTGAGTTTCTGAGATTGAGCCACTATACTTGAGGCATGGTGGCATTCGAGTATGAGAAATGTGTCCGTTTTGAGGATAGCTTGAGGGATAGTCTTAGGGTTCTGATTTCTCCACAGAGGGAGCGTGAGTTTGCTATTTTGGTAGAAAAGACGAAGATCACCGAAAGGGTTAATGCGTGGAGTACCATAATAGAGACCGTGAGAGAGGCAAGAATAAGAGGGATTTAGAGCCTTCTAGTTAAGTTCAGAGGACTAAGATACAGGCCAAACCTGATCGGCCTGTTAGAGTGGGAGTTCTTATTACTCCTACTGGGATTTGGCCTTGCGGTGAATATGGTAGGCACTATTCGGGCGAGTGTTAGAGGAGATTAGGGGCTTGTTTGCGGTGTAGGTCTTTAGAGCATCGGATGAGAGAGTGTCCATATCATGCTAATCAGATACAAGCTTTAGGACCGAGTTTTTTTCAGCCTCAAAGGGCAGTGCAGTAGCCATTTAGGGGCCGTGGACCGGCTAGAGGTGGTAATGGTATAGGTTGAGGATAAAGAGCATCGAGTAGAGGTGCTAATCAGATTGAAGCGAGGTAGCCTGCACTGGTTTATGCTACTCGACGCCAAGAGGACAGAGACAACCCTAATGTGATCACAGGTACATTCTTTATTTTTGATGCTCCATACACTGCTTTGATAGGCATAGGTTCTACACACTCCTATGTAGCTAGTTCTGTTTCCAAGAACTTGGGGGCTTCAGTTGAATGTACTTCTGGTGAGATTACTATACTGAGTCTGTTGAGGCAATCTGTCCGGGTTAGTAGACTATATAAGAATGTTCTATTAGAGGTACAAGGGGCTGTATTTCTGGGAAATTTGATGGAGCTACCATTTGGGGAGTTCGACTTAATTCTGCGTATGAACTGGTTGGTAGAGCACCGAGTTAGTTTGGATTACGCAACTAAGAGGGTTGTTCTAATGATTGAGGATGATAAGGAAGTGGTTGTGATCAATGAGCGTCGAGATTACTTATCTAATGTGATCTCGCTTTAGTGGCTATGAAGCGAATTTGGCTTATGTCAGTGTTTTAGTTTTTTGGGACTCTTCTGTCGGGGATATTAGTACAGTGAGGGAATTTTTGGATGTTTTTCCTGAGGAGTTACCGAGTTTACCTCCAAATCGAGAAGTTGAGTTCGGCATTAAGCTTCTACCGAGTACAGCTCTAGTGTCTATTCCTCCGTACCGTATGGCATCGAAAGAGCTTATAGAGCTTAAGGCTCAACATTAAGAAATTCTGGATCGTGGTTTCAACCGTCTTAGTGTGTCTCCGTGGGGGCAGCAATTCTGTTTGTGAAAAAAATGATGGTACCATGAGGATGTACATCGACTACCGGCAGTTGAATAAACTGACTGTGAAGAATAAGTACCCACTTTCGAGGATCAACGACCTGTTTGATCAGTTTCGCGGGGCTGCGGTATTAGCAAAAACAGATCTTCGTTCTGGGTATCATCAGCTTAAGGTTAAGGAAGCGAATATTCATAAGACGACTTTTAGGACTCGTTATGGGCACTACGGGTTCCTAGTTATGCCATTTGGTTTGAAGAATGGTCTGAATGCATTCATGGATCTGATGAACTGAGTTTTTCAGCCGTATCTGGATCAGTTCGTCGTAGTCTTTATCGGTGATATTCTGGTGTACTCTAAGACTGAGGATGAACATGATGAGCATTTTAGAGTTGTGCTTCAGATACTCCGAGAGAAACAATTCTATACTATGTTGAGTAAATGTGAGTTCTGGTTGCGAGAGGTAACATTTCTAGGGCATGTGGTTTCTACTGAAGGGATCCGAGTTGATCCTAGAAAGATTGAAGTTGTGCTTGATTGGAAACAACCTAGGAACGTTTCAGAGATTTGTAGTTTTTTAGGTCTTGCGGGTTATTATAGGCTACTTATTGAGGGGTTTTTACTGATTGCAGCTCTTCTAACTAAGCTTCTTCGTAAGAATGCTCCTTTTTCTGGACTGATGTACAGCAATTGAGCTTCGAGAAGCTCAAGTTTGTTCTAACTCAGGCTTCTGTTCTACTACAGCCTGAATCTGGTAGGGAGTTTGTGGTGTACAGTGATGCGTCATACATCAGTTTGGGATGTGCATAGATGCAAGATGGTAAGGTTGTGTCTTATGTATCCCGACAGCTTAAGTCGTATGAGGGAAATTATCTGACGCATGATCTCGAGTTAGCTGTGGTGGTGTTTGCGTTAAAGATTTGGAGGCACTATCTGTATGGTGAGAGGTGTATCATCTACACCGATCACAAGAGCCTCAAGTACCTCCTCACTCAAAAGGAGTTGAATCTTAGACAACGTCGATGGGTTGAGCTACTTAAAGGTAATGACTACATGATAGAGTATCATCCCGGTAAGGCCAATGTGGTGGTTGATACTCTCAGTCGTAGAGCGGTGACTGATTTAAGAGCCATTTTCGCTCATCTTAGTTTGTTTGATGATGGAGGTCTGTTAGCCGAGTTGTAAGTTAAGCTAACTTGGATTGATCAGATTTGAGATAAGTAGTTAAGGGATAATTCTCTGGTTTTACAGTTCCATCAAGTTGAGAGTGGCAATGCATCTGATTTTGGGCTGAATAAAGATGGGAATCTCTGTTTTTTAGAACGGGTTTGTGTATTGAACGATTTTGATTTGAGACAGTCGATTATGAGGGAAGTGCATAGTAGTCCTTATGCTATACATCCCGGTGGTAATAGAATGTATCGAGAACTTCGTGAGTTGTATTGGTGGCCGGGTTTGAAACGAGAGGTAACAAATTTCATTGCTCGTTGTCTGACATGTCAGTAAGTTAAGGCTGAGCACCAGTTGCCTTCGGGTTTGCTTCAACTTGTTAAGGTTCCCTTGTGGAAATGGGAACGAGTGATGATGGACTTCGTTAGTGGGTTGCCCTTGACACCCACTAAGAAGGAATCTGTTTGGGTCATCGTGGATCGATTGACCAAGTCCGCCCATTTTATTTCGGTTCGGATGGACTACTCTCTGCGAATGTTAGTGAAGCTCTATATTATTGAGATTGTGAGACTGCATGGGATTCTGGTTCCGGTAATCTCTGATAGGGATCTTTGCTTCACATCTTGATTCTGGAAGAAACTTCATGAAGATTTGGGTTCGAGATTGGACTTCAGTACTGCGTTCCATCCTCAAGCTGATGGTCAATCTGAGAGGGTGATTCAAGTATTGGAGGATATGCTTCGGAGTTGTGTAATTGATTTCCGAGGTCGTTGGGAGGATTTTCTGCCGTTAGCTAAGTTCGTCTACAATAATAGTTTCCAGTCTAGCATTCAGATGGCACCTTACGAGGCTTTGTATGGTCATAAGTGTCGTACTCTACTATGTTGGATTGAGTTGGGTGAGCGACAGATTTTGGGCCCTGAGTTGGTTTTCGAGACTGAAGATAAGGTTCGATGGATTCGGGATCGTATAAAGGTAGCTTCTGATAGACAAAATTCCTATGCGGATCTGAAAAGGAAGGATATCGAGTACTCGGTGGGTGACTTCGTATTCCTTAAGGTATCTCCATAGAAGAAGGTTCTGCGGTTCGGTCGTAAGGGTAAGTTGAGCCTTAGGTTTATTTGGCCATATAGGATTCTGAAGCATGTAGGACCCATCGCTTATCAGTTAGAGCTATTCTAGAGTTGGACCGTATCCATGATGTGTTTCACGTCTCAATGTTAAGGTGGTATTGGTCTAATCCATCTCACGTTGTCTCTGTTGAGGAGATCAAGGTTAGACTGGATTTGACATTTGAGGAGGGGCCGGTTTAAATTTTGGGTCGAGACGTTAAGGTTCTGAGGAGGAAGTCCATTCTGTTGGTAAAGATTCTGTAGCAGAATCATGGCACTGAGGAAGCCACGTGGGAACCTAAGGACTCGATGCGTCAGCAGTATCCTCATTTGTTCGGGTCAGGTAAATTTCGAAGCCGAAATTTCTTTTAGAGGGTAGAGTTGTAACACCTTGAATAATTTAAGTCTGCTTTTGGTGAAATTTGGCAAAAATGTGTATCTGCTTAAGTGGTTAAGTGTTTTGGGTGTGTGTGTGAGGTCTTGGGTTCAAGTCCCACTTTTGGCAATTCTGTTATTTTTTTTATCCTAGCCTTATCCTTGCTAGATAGGCTTTTGTAATATTGTTTGTAAACTCATATTAGAATGAGCCTGCTGGTTCGAGTGGTAAGGAGTTAGTATGTTGGATGTCCTTTGTTTTATTTTCTTATTTTCTTATTTTCTTTTTACTTTTTTTTTCTTTCTTCCCAATTTTTCCTCTGATTCTAACGTTCCCTTTCTTCCTTCTCCACTTTCTTTTGGTTTTCTCTCAAATTTTGTTTTTCATCTATTGAATTCCCATCGTTGCATTTGTGAAATAGTTTCTTTCTGTTCGATTTAAGTAAGTAGTGCTTTATTGATGGTGGTTTTGATTTTAGTGTGATCATCTCTTTTTTTCGGAATTGGCGTGGTGGTGTGGTTGAAAGTTTTTGATCGTTAAGGATTTTTCTTTCGTAGGAAAAGACGCTGAATCAATGAATTTTACTTCAACGGTTCAATAGTGTCTGTAGCTGTTTTCATTGGTGGTAAGTTTGATTGTGCTACTCAGTTTTTTTGCATTAATGAAATCTTAAATTGGTTGCTAATAGGTCATTGGAATGCTATCTTTAGGTTCTGGTGGGCTCAGGATTGCTGTAGCATCAAAATCGTACTAGGTGTGTACTCTAAACACGAAAAATCAAGGTTCGGCGAAAGCCCAAAAAGGGCACAATCGATGCGACATGGGCGTGTGCCCGGCCGTGTGATTGGCCGTGTGAATGTCGTAGGTGTGGCCGTGCACGAGACACGGCTGTGTGGCGGTGTGAGTGTGGCTGTGTGGGCCACACAAGCATGTGGGTCCACATGGGCATGTGGGCCCAAGATTTTGAAATTTTCCCTAGGGTCAGACCGGTCGTTCCGATCGACTGTAGGCTTACCGTAGGGTCGGTGGCTAACCAACCCCTAACTCATTTGATATAATATTTTGATAGTCTGATCTAAGTAGGACATTGATAGGTATGTCTGACTATTTTTTTTGAGTATTTATGATATCTGTATATGAGCATGTTAAGCATGTTAATTCAGTATTTTGTATCTGTGCTTGGGGTGGGATTTGCATATGTGGAGGAAGTGATCTGTGCGGTGACCTTTCGCTTATATTCTGGCAGCTTGACTGCATATTATTCTGTTATGTGTCGCATCGACACTGTATGGTGTGTTGGGATGGGTGGGTGTTTTTAACCCCACATGGTGTGATGGGATGGCCAGAGATGGTGTGTAGAGCATGAGGGTAGGATTCTATTTATCTGATTTTGATATCTGTATCTGTTATAGACTTACGTCCAAACCTGTATCTGACTGTTCATGAAATTTTGTGTATGTTGCATGATTATTTTTGTTGGGTTACGCACTAAGTTTACGAAAACTCACATCTGTTTGTCTGTTCTGTTCAGGTAATCCACAGACTTAGGCAGGTCGGTGCGACAGAGGCTCAGCGATGACCAGTCGAAATATAACTATTTAATTATTTAGTAATATCAGTTTTATTCTAAAATCTGGTTTTTCTTGAGAGTTTGTAAATTTTTTTTAGACTCTTTGGACTGTATGGTTTTAACTTTTGGATTTGGATTTTGGTTTTGCATCATTTTCAGCAATGTTGACAAAAACACTTTACGCAAACAAATGGTTTTTGGAAACACGAGATTAGTTTTGGTTTTAAAAGAATTTCAAACTTCTGCTGCGAAATAAATGGTTAACTCTAAAGAACATCATATAACGGTTTCAGTAATGCATATGAATAAATGAATATGTTTTATAATACTTGGACGTTTTATCAAATAACTAAACATGGTTTTATCGAAGTATCATCGGTTTCAAAACCCTTCTTCTTAACACTTCCGGATTTGGCCATAACGTCTAAGCCGGATTAGGGGTGTCACAATGAATCACATTTTGTTTTGAAATTATGGCATTACATATATAATAAGAGTATTTATTTGTTATTATTTATTATCATAAAATATTAGGTCAAATGAAAAGTGATCTAATTTGGTTCATGTTTATTGGGCTTTAGTTATTAAATAAAGTATGGATCAAATATGTATAGATACTCTAGAAGCTAATTTCTAATTGATGATGGGTTGATTAGAAATTAGGGTTAATGTGAAAAAGTTATATATTGGGGTTATAGTCCCCAAATTACACATACGTAACTTTTTTAATATCTCATCTTTAGAAAAGAGAGAGCCACCTTCTCTGAATTACTTGTGTGATTTGGAAGATAAAACCATAAGATTCGAAGATTTCAAGAAATCGATGGATTCATGTACGCTTCCACACCTAGTTTTGTTCTTGATTTATTCTTGATGATCTAACATGATAAATCCTGGTTAGTTAAGTTTTATATTAAATCTTGTTTTACGATTCTAACAAGTGGCATCTGAGTCTAGTCATGCTTAATCATTGGGAATTGATTAAGTTTCTTTCTTTTTGGAATGTATGTGTGGGTTGGGTGTGTTATGAATGTACTTCTGATCAGTTCTCTGGTGAATAATTTTGTTTTTGTTATTAGTTTAAGTTGAATTTGTTTCATCAAACATTCCAATTTTTCCCAACTAGAGATGAAAAATTTCATGTTTAATTACTAAATCATAGATTTAAATTCAATATTGTAATAACCCCTTTTTCAGTGGTGTGGGAAATAGTAGTTTTAGGACCACAAATCTGACGAGTGAGTTCGTATAATTAGTGTTTAAATTATACGAGTGAAGAGCAATTTTATAATGAATTTTTATTTGAGGAATTTTAACCAACTGAATTAAAAGTTAGTATAAGTGATTCAGTTCAAAAGTCAAGTGGTTATCGAAAACAAGGTATTAGAACCTTGTTTCTATAATTTAAAGCAGTAAATATTTTTATTAAATAATTATAGAGTCGTTTTATAGGTGAATTGAAGTTTGGTCTGGTAAATTTGATGATTGATTTCTTAATTTAGGTAAAAGGACTAATTTGTAAAAGAGGTAAAAATTAATCGCTATAGATTTAAAATACTAAAGGGACCAAAATGGTGATTAGACCATAGTCAAAAATTCCAAGCGGTGGTGACATGATTAAATCCACTAACTTTTGGGTTATTTTCCCATTTACTCCTAATTAGTTTAGGGTTAAATTGAAATAAAGTTTGTTTAATTAGAATGTAATATAATTAAAGGACCAATTATGTAATTGGACCTCCCTTAAATGGCCTAATAATAGAAATGATGTGGAATTCTCTAGATTATGGTAAATTGCATTTAGATCCTAATTAATTAAATAGGACTAGATCGTAAAAGCTATAAAAGTTTATTAAAATTGGTTTAAAAGGTCTAAATTATTAAATGGAGGAGACTTTAATGGTAAATATACTGTATGGGTATTAAGTGGACGGTACAAGTGTTAAAATTCATGAACTTTCGCTTGTTTTTAATGGGTAAAGTAGTAAATTGTAAATACTAAGTAAATAAAAGCATACAATAAAAGAATAAGTCACAACTTTCATATTTTCTTCGTGAGGAAGCACCGAACAACCATGGTTAGGGGTTTTGAGCTTCGGTCATGCTTGTCCTTCAATTGGTAAGCTGATTTTAATTAGTTTCTTGTAATTTTTATACTTTTGAGATCGTTGCAATTAGGCCTAGTTAAACTTTATCTCCGTTTTCAAAACGGTTAAAGATTATGGATTGTGACATTGATGAGTTTTGAATTTTCTTGAAGTTTTGTGGTAAATTATTAAGCTTGATTGTTAAATAAGACTATTTTGTAAAGTAATTTTTAGTAATTTTAATGTTAAAGGACTAAAATGTTAAATGACAAAATTACAAGGACTTGATATAAAATAATTGCAATTATGGGCTGTTATGAGGCCATTCAATATTCGGCCAAGTTAGGATTTGAGTAAAAATGTTTAAATTGCATGTTTTGGGCTTAATGACTAAATTGAATAAAAGTAAAATATTTGGGGTAATTTTATAAAAATGTCAAAAAGTGACTTAATTGAATAAAAGAGTTAACTTTACTGATGGAATTAGTTAATTGAATAAAATTTTTATTCTAGATCAAGAATGGGGTTGTAAATCGAGGCATAGAGAAGTTACTGAATAGTCCCCGTACCTTTGTCATTGTTCCAGTTCAGTTAGGTAAGTTTGTTCGGTTTAATTTTAGTATATTTTTAAAAGTATTATATGAACCTAATTGCATAATGTTGGATTATATTGATGTGTGATATTGAAAATGAAAATAATGAATTGATATAACGTCGATTACTGATTGAGATACTCTGAATTGTTATTACAAATCAGTCCTGTAAGTTTATTTTTATAAGTATGTTACAGATAATTTCCTTAACACTTGTTTTACTTTAGTAATTGTAGTGTTTCGTGATTATTGAACGTTTGATTTAACGGAGGTCAATAGTAAAATTGAAATGTATTGAGTGTATTGAATTGGGCTTTGAACCTATCAGGCTTTATGCCAATATACTGTAATGTATCGGGCCTTCTGCCTAGTAGGCTTCGTGCCGGTGTATCTATCGGGCTTAATGCCTAGTAGGTTTCGTGTTGGTTTAATTATAAGGCTTAGTGCGTACTAGGCTTCATGCCAGTGTAACAATTTGTATTGTATATTGGTGATTGGAGATCTTACTAAACGATAACTTGGAATATGATTTGAATTATTATACTGTGTAATACTCACATGTTGTGAGCTGTGATTGACAAAAATTCTGATAATAACCTTGTGACAGGAACTTTGCTATTTAATCTTGTTATTTGATTTGTTGTGTTTAAATTCAGAAAGATTTATCGTTTTATCGACGAACTTACTAAGCTTTAAAAAGCTTACTCATGTATTTGTCTTGATTCCTTGTATATAACGTCTTGTGGATAATCGGGCAGTCAAATCAACTTGAAGAATCACACTATCTGAGGATCTTTTGGTAGATTTTGGTTTCTACGTGGCTTATATGGCATGTAATAGGAGAAATTGATTATGTTTGTAAAGGTTCATAGGTACTTATTGGTGTTGTTGTTAATGTGCATATGGTGATGTGATATAAGTCATTAAGTGAGATGTGCATACTTGATTCTATGGTAAAACATAAGAGGTTGGGCATGAGATAGTAAGTTTGGCTTGAATTTTGGTATAGCCTTTTGGGATAGAAAATAAGTTATTTGAATGTGCTTGTAGCTTGTATACTTAGTTAAGAAAATGAATTGTGTAAGTACTTGAAATGTGATGTCATTGATGACACATTGGTTAGACCTTAGGATGATTATTTTGGCATGTTTTGGGTGTCATTGAAATGCATTAAAAAGTCTTATAATTATGTGTTGAGAATTGGTTTAGGCACCTAAGCATTTGGATGTGAACTAAGTATGTTTTGGGTCATTTTTGGGTACACATGGCCTGCGACACGGGTTGTCACATGGCCCTGTGTGAACACGGGTAAACCACACGGGTGTGTGCCCTGAACGTGTTAGGTGCAGTTTTCACACAGGCTGACACGGTCTTTGACACGGCCGTGCGAGGGTATTTCAAATGCTACACGGGCCAACACATGGCCTACGACATGGCCGTGTGGATTTATTTCGAAAGGTACATGGTCTGTCACGTGGCCTAGCTTCACGGTCTTGTTACCCTTGTTTTGAAAATTTTTAATTTTTCCCTAAACTTTTTGATTTGTTTTTAATTGGTCCCTGATTGTTTCTAAATTAATTTTAAGGCCTCGTAAGCTCGATTTAATTTCCGTAAATATATGTATACTCCGATTTGAATTATTATGAAGTTTTGTTAATTAATTTGACAACTTTATGCTATCTATTTTTGATTGTTATGTAAAGTACGATAATACGCCGTAACCTTAAATCCAGTGGCGGAATCGGGTTATGGGTGTTACAAATATTTTGTTGGTTTATTATCTTTAGTCGTGTTTGTTACAAAGTTGTGATATTTTTTATTTGATATAGTCTAAAGAATTTTCGGGTGATTTGTAAAAAGAACAAATACATTGGCTTTGAAGTGTTTTATTTGGGGATGCTTTTGTCAGATATTGGTTTGGGAAACCCCTATCGCATCTGATTAGATTTTTTCTTTTCTTTGAAGGTTCTTATTTTACCCTTAGTTTACTTGTATGAATACATGTTGGCATTATATCTTACCATTTGTTTAATGTGTGATGGTTTTGATATTGGTCCTGCCAATATAAACCATGAATTTATGGATCTTTTAGCATGTTTCTGCTTTAAAATATATATATTTGGTGGTGACAAAATTTTTATAAGTATTCATGCATCTAAAGGCTTTTTACTCTAATCCACTTAATTATAAATGCAGTTTTGGAGTTATATATAGATGCAAAGGAAGTTGGTAATATTTTTATTATATGCATATACATATCAATGAATTTAATGGAATAATGCATGATCTTATTTTGCATGAATTAAGATTGATTTTAACGGTATGATTTGTAACATCCTCAAAACCCCCTTGGTTATAAATAATATGAGATAAAATCTTAGTGAAATAAGGTATAAGATCAAAGAAAATAAAAGTTGCAAGATATCAAAAGAGAGTTAAATCAAGACGCATGACATGATGTATAATTGATTTCTCGATAAAATAAGAAAAAAGATATAAAGGTGATAAAAGAGACTATTGAGGAGTATTAAAATGATAATAATAATAATTAAGAAGTAGTTTTAGTATATTGATTTAAAGTAAGGACTAAATCTTAAATATGTGAAAAGTTTTTAGCTCAAGTGTAAATATTCAAAATTTAGGGGACTAAAGTGGAAAAATAAGAAAGTTCAAGGACTAAAAGTGAAAATAATCCAATTTACTATGATATGGAATTGGCATGCAGGGACCAAATTGAATAGGTGAAGAATTATGAAGGACTAAATCGTAATTTTATCAAATTAAGTGATGATTCAAGGATGGAATTTTAAAAGATCATAAAGGGAAAAATGGTCAATTAGAGAGAGAGAGAACTCTAGAAGGCAATGATGATGTTGGAGATATTTTGAAGATATTTTATAATTATTTAATTAGATAAATATTAATTTATTAATATTTTAATGAGATATTTTATTAATATTTTGTTATAAATAGCTAGTATAAAAGGAGAGAAATAGGAAGAAAAAAAGAAGAAAATAGGACCTCCCATCTTTCCAACGTGGTGAGTGAGGGGGAGAGAAGAACAAAACATTTTTGTCTTTACAATTTGGTCCTTCTACCAAAAATCCACCATTTTCACCTAGAATTTCAAGAAGTTTTCATAACCACCAAGAGAGAAAAGTGATAAGGAGACTATGAAGAACAAGAAAATCACCTTGGATTCAAGAAAATGGAAGTTGGAGGAGAGAGAAAATCAACTTAAAGTTTGAAATCAATAAGACAAGGTAAGAACATCAAGATTTCAATATATTTTTAAGTTTGATATAATTGAAAAAGCATGAAAATGATGTTAAAGTAGAGTTTTCTTATATAAGGTTTTATGTTCTTAATATTTCAGTAAAGGGAAATAAGAGGAAGTGATGGGAAATATTGTAGAGAAAGGAAAGGTGGGTGTTATAAACTTGGTTATCAACATTTTGCACTAAAATAGTTTTGGATAGCAGCAGTGGTTTGACTTTGAAAATTCACCAAAAATTTTAGAAATTGAATTAGAGGTTAATTAAAATATGAAATTAAATCTTATTGAGTCTAGTTTTAGATAAAATAAACGATGTAAGAAAAAGAATTTCATATTATGAGATATATGAATTTTTGTGAGACAAGTTCAGATTGATTTCGAGTTCCCCTGTTCTGACTTTGGAAAATCATCAAAAATTATAAAAAGAAATGATTATGGGTTTTAATTTATATGCTTAAATTATTAATAAGTCTATTTTCAAGAGAAACAAACGAAAACATCATCCAAACCTTGTACTAAGAGATAATTAATTTTTAGTAAAGAAATGTTGAAGTTGTCAAACAACAAAACATAGACAAATTTGAAGAATTTACTATACTTATTGGCTAAGTCATAAATTGTGAAATTTTTACGGTAAAAATATATTTTAGTCTAGTTTCAAAAACATCAAGCGAATCTTAATTTTGATTTCTGTAGCTCAAGATATAAATAATTTAGTGACTATGACTCAAGTGGACAACTTTGATATGAACACATAAATAAATAGTGGAATTATAGATAATGTTACATATAAGCATGTTATGTAATGACCCGAATTTGGGCCTAGTAGAATTGGGCCCATTGGGCCTTGGGCGTGGGAGCGTTTAAAATTTTTGAGAACATGAGAACGGCAATAATGCAAGTTGGATCTGTTAGGTGAGTGATTTTGGAAGGTTAGGGGGCTTCTATGAAGTCTCGAGATCAAACTTGGGCTTTAGGAAAATTTTGGTTTTAGGTGAATAAAACCCTGGGAGTTAGTAGGTAGGCTTTAAGAATAAAATGTGGAGAAAAATGACACAAAAAGAGCTTGTGGTGTAGTGGCAAAGTGGCGCCACATGGGAGACAAGGAGGTGACGCCACACAAGGAAGCAAGGGGTCCAAGGTTTAAGCTTTGGCGCTGGAATTTCATTTTGATTTATTTTTAAGTAAACTTATACTTTGGCCCGTAGATTTATATTTAGTTACGCATGATGTTAGTCACAAGAGGAGCTTGTGGTTTAGTGGCAAGTGGCGTGAATTGGCTGATGGGAGAGCTTGGGTTCGAATCTCATGATAAGCAAGGGAGTATTTATTTTGCGGATTGGACGACCAGAGTTTGTGTTGGATTTAAACTCTACTGAAGGAGGGATCCCACATCGGAAAGCTAGCAAGAGGGAAGGTGAGAAGCTGGCTATAAATAGAGCTGTCTATGAGGAGAGGAAGCATACCTTGGTGGGCGTTTGGGCATAGGAGCATTCGGAGCATGGATTAGCTTCAGACTCCTATCAGGTGTGTATTTCGTCCTACTCTAGCTGTAGAGCGGCAAGTGCCGAAATGCAGGTCACACGACAATGGTAGCCACACGAGCGTGCGAGCACACGTGTGGGAGCTTCGACGCGGTAGTTGAGGCCACCATGAGTATTCTTGTGGGTTGATGTTGTTTGGGCCACGATGGGTCGAAAGGGGCTAAGTGGGCCCGTGGGCCCATATGATTAGGTTGTACGATTGTGTAGTGGATGTTGGATTAGACTATGTGAACCTCATATATGTGGCTAGATTTGGGCTAAACGGTCCACACGAGCGTGTGGACCCATTTGGGCCGAGAATGGGCCTTAGGCCCATTCGTATCGTTATTTCTGTTTAAAATACCCTTAGTTTACAAAATTACTAAAATACCCCTGGTTGATGAAATTATCGAAATACCCCTAGTTTGCGAAATTACCGAAATGCCCCTGGTTTGCAAAAGTACCAAAATACCCCTGGTTTGCAAAATTACCGAAATACCCCCTGGTTTGCAAAATTACCAAAATACCCTTGGTTTGTGAAATTACTAAAATACCCCTGGTTTGCAAAATTACTGAAATACCCTCGATGTGAAATTACCAAAATACCTTTGATTTGCAAAATTACTAAAATACCCTTGATTTGTAAAATTACTAAAATACCCTTGATTGCAAAATTATCGAAATACCCTCGGATTGTAAAATTACCAAAATACCCTTAGTGTGTAATTACCGTTTTACCCCTAAACGACAAATGACCGCTGTACCATCGTGGTAGTACTAGTGTGGAATGTGTTAATTGTGTGTTATGTTTTGTATAGGTGAAAGCGCTAGTGATTATTTAGTACTCTACGTAATCAGGTGTGTAATCTCACACCCTACTTGTTATGTTATGCATTTTTCTGTGAATCAGTCAAAAGCTGAATTGCCCTTGGTGGGTAAAATTACCGAATTACCCTTGGTGGGTAAAATTATCGGAATGCCCTTAGTGGGCGAATTACCGAAATGCCCTCGATAGGTAGGATTATCGAAATACCCCAAAGGGGTGAACATGACTGTTATACCCTTAAAGGTTGATTAGTATGATCGTGTGTATTCTGTTTAATTATTTACAATGGTAATTTATTTCATACATCACTTTGATATGGGCTTTGCATACATGACATTCTGCATGGGATAGGGATTTTGTATTTGGAGGAAGTGATAGTTCTGTTAGGGTCGCACGAGTCGCCCGAGTCGACTGTGGACCCACCGATTTGATTATTAGGGTCGCACGGGTCGCCTGAGTCGACTGTGGACCCACCGATTTGATTGTTAGGGTCGCCCGAGTCGACTGTGGACCCACTGATTTGATTGTTTGGGTCGCACGGGTCGCCCGAGACGACTATGGACCCACTGATTTTATTGTTAGGGTCGCACGGGTCACCCGAGACGACTGTGGACCCATTGATTTGATTGTTAGGGTCGCACGGGTCGCCCGAGACGACTGTGGACCCACTGATTAGGATCGAACGGGTCGCCTGAGATGACTGTGGATCTACCGACGGCTTTTAGCCGCTTATATTCTGGCAGCTCGGTTGCGTTCTTGGTATGTAGGGCTGGGTGGGTTGACTTGGTCCCCACAGGTGTGTAGGGCCGGTACGGGGATGTCTAGCGGAAGGATTATTAGGTTGGGCTACATGCATTATCTGCTTTATCATGTTAATAGGGCTAAGACCCAGATTGTACTGAATAGGGCTTCGGCCCAGTCTGTATCCGTATGGGCTCGGGCCCAGTTGATGACCAATTAGGGGATTACACACTGAGTTCTCGTAACTTACCCCTCTGCTTTAACCTTGCAGGTGATCACCAGCGTTAGAGGATTTGGAACGACGGAGGACTCTGTGGTGGCCATACATTAGGAACATTTCTCATGACTTAGTAAATTTTCATTTTTGCTTATTTTAAAGTTATTTAATTTTGGGTTAATATTGTTGTAATAAGGCCGTTGGTTTAATTTCTTTTAAGTTTCCATTAATAACCGTTAGATTTATAAATACGTTGTTTTCTTAAAACGACAATAATTGTTTTTTCAAAATATCATGTTACCGCAATTTCACACTTAAACTTCATTAACAACCAAAGTTTTCGAAAGCAGTAATAACATTTTTACAAGACACAATTAAAGCAAGTTTGAATTTCACAAACAACTAGGTTTGGAGTTTCGAAAAGATTACGACCTTTTAAACGTGCATGAGATTTTCAATTTTCCCTTTTATGTGACATGCTAGATCCGGTCATAACGTCTAGGCGGGGTTTGGGGTGTTACATTTTATATACTAAAAGTTAAAGATTCTAACGAATATATACATAAAGGATGTGGAACGGAGAGGAGGAGGAAAAAAATATGAATATATATATATAGTAGATGAATTTGAAATGTTTCGAAATGGTTGTAAGTAATGGAATGAATAATACATGTGAACATGTTTAAACGAATTAATAAAATAATAAGTGAATAATTGTTAATTGATGTGATATTGAATTCTTTGTTAAAATTTTATGAAGAATTAATTTGATTGGCACAATTTAGAAATAAACATGAAATATATACAAAGTGGGTAAACTAATTTTGCAAGTGGAAGTCCTCTAATGATCTTATTTGTAAAACTTCAATATTTGTGTTAATTTTATAAATTTTGTTACCTTTGATTGAATATCATGTTTTTATGAGGACTTGAGATTAGAAGTCGATGTAAGTGGATGATATGTAAAATGAAGTGATGGTTATGGCATCTTAATATGGTTCAGGTAATAATATAAAATAAATAAATAAAAATAAAGTGTGGAACTTGTAGGAAAATGGAGACGACGTCACGATGATAAGTTCGCCATGTCATGATGTGGAAACCCAACGTCACAATGATGGTTCAAAAATCTTTATGAATTTTACAATTTGGCATTTAATCAATTGTCAATTTTAATGAGCTCTTTTAACTCATAATTAGTTCTATCGTAAATTCAATTATTACTAAAATTAGTTAATGATCTACATTAATTAAATAATATGATAAATTGATCTGAAATTTTTAATAGTTGCTTCGGCAACGAATGTGACATCTTGATACCTTGACTCGGTGATCGGGTCGGGTATGCGGTGTTACATTTGGTGGTATCAGAGCTTAGGATTTCTTATTTTTGGGTTAAAAGTGTGTAACGCCCCAAAATTTTAATTTTTGATTTCGTGTATATGTGACACACAATGTCAATCTGCTTCAGTGGTTATGTGTTTTGGGTGTGTGTGGAGGTCCCAAGTTCAAGCCTTACTTGGGCAAATTTTGATATTTTTATAAATAAAGCCTTTACCTTGTGCAAAGGGCTTAAGTTTAAATGTTGGGAAAATTACATCAGAATGGGCCTGTTGGTCTGATGGTTAAGTGGTGTGTTATTATGGTAGAGGTCTTGTGTTCGAATCCCTGCGCAGGCAAAGGTATTATGGGATAGAGTTGTACAATAGGGGGATTCTGAGTAGTGGATGTGAAGTGGGAATTAGGGGAGAAGATTAAGGGATTTTGGGTGTTATCGGGATTTTTTTCCATAACCGAATTTTGGCTCCCCTTTCCAAAAACAATTTTTACCGTCTATTATTCTCCCTCTCCTCTTGCCGAAATTCTCTAAGTTTTTCCATTTTTCTCTTCTTTTTCTTCTTTTTGATTTTCCCTAATCCTTTTATTTTCCTTCATTCTCGCACACGGTTAGTGCTCGGTTAGTTTCGGTAAGTGTTTCTTTTCGTTTTTGTCATGAATGTAGCACCCCAAACCCGGCCTAGACGTTATGGCCGAATCTGGTGATGCCACAAGATAGTGCTTTTGAAATCGAAGCCCCGCTCCAACCATTTCTCTCCTTTTTTAAAAGTTTTTCATTATGTTATGTTAATTCTAAATAGTGTCATTCGTTTCCAAATCGTTGTCCGTTTTCCAAAACATATATACTTCGCGGAAGCATTTAAAACATGGTTGCGTAATCGTGGTGTTTTGGTAAAACATTTGCTTCTTTTGAAAACCCGCTCTTCCCTACTTCTAGCAGTAAAAATCATAAAACATTGCAAACACTAAATTTAAACAAAAATCCATAATGGCCATAATTACATAATGGCCATAATTACATAAAAATTTTCCCAGATATAATAAAAACCGTAAATAAGTATAAAAACCGTAAATCTATCGTGAAGCAAAAGCAATGGTTACTGTCGAGTCCTCCGCTGCACCGATCCATCTAGTGTTAGGGATTACCTGAACAAATTAAACAAAAAAGGGTTAGTTTCGCAACTCAATCTATAATCCCCACAGATATCAAACATACCGAGTAATCACCAGAAATCAAAAATCACAGATTGGGCCGGAGCCCATTATAGAAACAGTTTGGGCCTTAGCCCACTCGGATGCAGAATTAGATCAGAATATCAGAATCCTACCCAGCAGCCTCTACACACCATCTCCGTCTAGTCCTACACACCATGTGGGGATATAATCAACCCACCCATCCCTACACACCATACTGTACCAAAGTGCGGCACATAAATAGAATAATGCAGCTGAGCTGCAAGATAGCAGGCTTAAAGCCTTTCAGACACTTCATCCGAAATATCATTAACCTTCCCCGATGCAATGCAACATACTAAATATGACATGTAACATGCAAATAATCGATCATACATTCAGTTCAGTACAGATATCATGCTCAGTCAGACCCCATATAATCAGATCACATAAATAGGGGTCTAAGTAACGCTTACCGACCCTACAGTAGGTCCACAGTCGACTTAGGCAACCCGTGTAACCTTATAGATCATTTCAGAAATATGGGCTTACAGGTCCATGTGGCCTGCCCGTGTGGGCCCATATGCCCGTGTGGCCTACACGGCCCAAATTGGCCTTGGCTGTGCGGATCACACGGCTTGGCCCAGAATCTTACACACTTATGTGCTTCATCTGTGTGGGCCTACACGCCTATATAGCCCACACGGCCCAATAAGTCGAGCCCTTATGTTGCACACGGCCTTGCTCGGCCATCACGCTGCCGTGTCACCTGCGCATGGCCTGGCTCGTCGATCACACGGTTGTGTTGTGGCTCACAGCCTTGCACACGGCCTACCACACAGTTGTGTGGTGTCAATAAAATCATTTTTCGGCTTTCACCAATTCTCATTTTCTGTGTTTTCGGGTACACACCTAGTTTCAATTGAAGCTAAAACGATCCTCGAGCACTCCATAACCTATATTTGATAACCCAAAGCCTGCGTTCAACGGTATTAGCAAAAATTTACAAAAATTGTAACATGATAACCATCCTTCAACAACCAAAAACCTTACCTCCGAACGAACAACAGGGACTTTACAACCTCACACCCTTAATGGCTAATCTCCAGGCCCTTGATTGACTCCTAACAATCAAATGAACACTTCCCTTAATACACTTATCCAAGAACACATTCAGAATAAAACATAGACAAAAACTTACCGAGTACGCCGACGTCATACAAAACCAAATGAGTTAATGGAAAAGGGAAAAAGAAAAAGGGAAGAGATGGATGAGAATTTTGACAGCAAGATGGAGAGGAAAAGGAAGGGGACAACCGGATTTTGAAAAACAGAGTAATCAAAATTAGATTTTCTGGTAAATCCTAACTCAAATTCCCTTAATTCTCTCCACCAACTCCCCACTTCTCAAATTTTAAGTAAAACTCAAACTCTAGCTGAATTTTGCAGCAAAAAGACTATCCCTTGCCGCTCCAAGGAATCAAACACAAGACCTCCAACACACCAACACTTCACTTAACCACCAGACCAGCAGGCCCATTCTGATATGTTATTACACACTTTTTCCTTACAAGCCTACTGGCAAAAGATAGGGATTTATTCATATAAAAAAAATTTGGCCCAAGTCAAGACTTGAACTTGGGACCTCACACACACACCTAGACCACATAACCACTGAAGCAGATAGATATTGTGTCACAAAATTAGAAAAGTCAGTATAAGAAAATTGGGGTGTTACAACTCTACCCCCTAAAAAAAATTTCGTCCTCGAAATTTTACCTGATCAGAAAATGTGAGGATATTGCTGATGCATCGAGTCCTCCAGCTCCCAAGTGGCCTCATCAGTGCTATTATTCCGCTACAACACTTTCACTAAGGGGATAGACTTTTTCTGAATGACCTTTACGCCGCGCTCTAAAATCTGTACCGACTCCTCCTCGAACGTCAGATCTAGTCTAACCTCAATGTCCTTAATAGGCATAACATGCGTGGGATCAGAGCGGTAGCGTCTCAATATTGAGACATGAAACATATCATGAATGTGATTCAACTCTGGAAGAAGCTCCAACTGATATGCGACTGGCCCCACTCGTTTTAGAATATGGTACAATCCAATAAACCGAGGGCTCAGCTTACCCTTACGACCGAACCTCAAGACCTTCTTCCATGGTGAGACCTTACGAAAAACTAAGTCCCCCACAGAATACTCAATATCGTTTCTCTTCAGATCAGCATAGGACTTCTACCTATCAGATGCTACATTCAGTCGATCTCGAATCAATCGGACCTTATCTTCTATTTCAGAAACCAATTCTAGACCCAGAACACATCGTTCACACAACTCAGTCCAACATAAGGGAGTGCGAGACTTACGACCATGTAGGGCCTCGTAAGGTGCCATCTGAATGCTAGACTGATAGTTATTGTTGTAGGCGAACTCTGCCAACGGCAAATACTCCTCCCAACTAGTTCGAAAATCTATAACACAGCTTCTCAACATATCCTCCAGCACTTGAATCACCCTCTCTGACTGACCATCTATCTGAGGATGGAAAGTAGTACTGAAGTCCAACGTTGAACCCAAAGCCTCATGCAATTTCTTCTAGAACCGATATGTGAAGCGAGGATCCCTATCGGAGATGATCGAGACAAGAACCCCATGCAGTCTCACTATTTTGATATATATAGTTTAGCCAATTTTTGGAGACAAAAGTTCGTCCTGACCGGAGTAAAGTGAGCATACTTGGTCAATCGATCCACGATGACCTAAACAGAATCCTTCTTACTAGGTGTTAAAGGCAACCCACTAACAAAGTCCATCGTTACTTGTTCCCATTTCCACATCGGTATCTTTACCGGCTGCAGCAACCTCGAAGGCAACTGATGCTCAGCCTTAACCTGCTGACAAGTCAAACAGCGAGCAACGAAGTCAATAACCTCACGCTTCAACCCTTGCCACCAGTATAACTCTTGCAGATCTAGGTACATTTTATTCCCGCTGGGATGTATAGCGTAAGGGCTACTATGTGCTTCCCTCAGAATCAACTGTCTCAAATCCTCATCACTCGGTATACAAATCCGACCGTGGAAACAAAGTACTCCATCACTGTTAATCCCAAAACCAGTACCATCACCAGCTTCAACCTGACAGAAACACAACTCAACAGACTTATCCTCCATTTGTTTACCTCTAATCTGATCAATCCATGTAGGCTTAACCTGAAGTTCCGCTAGCAGACTCCCATCGTCAAATAAACTGAGTCGAGCGAACATCGCTCTCAGATGGGTCATAGCCCTATGGCTCAAAGCATCCGCCACCACATTGGCCTTACTAGGATGGTACTCGATGGTGCAGTCATAATCCTTCAATAGTGCAACCCATCTACGCTGCCTAAGGTTTAACTCCTTCTGAGTGAGGATATATTTGAGGATTTTATGATCAGTGTAGATAGTACACTTCTTACCGTATAGGTAGTGCCTCCAAATCTTTAAAGCGAAGACTATAGTAGCCAGTTCCAAATCATGAGTATCATAGTTCACCTCATGCTTCTTAAGTTGACGTGACGCATAAGCTACAACCTTACTATCCTGCATCAGTACGCAATCCAACCCCACATACGACACATCACATGATACGATGAAATCCTTCCTAGATTCAGGCTGTAGCAGAACTGAGGCCTGAGTCAAAATATATTTGAGCTTCTCGAAGCTCTCTTGTTGCTCATCAGTCCAACCAAAGGGAACTTCCTTGCGCAGAAGCTTGGTTAACGGTGCTGTGATCAAGGAGAACCCTTCTATGAAGCGTCGATAATAACCCGCCAATCCTAGGAAGCTGCAAATTTTGGACATATTCCTCGGCTGTTTCCAATCCAACATAGCCTTAATCTTACGAGGATCAACACGAATCCCCTCCGCAGAAACCACATGTCCCAAAAAGGTTACTTCCTGGAGCCAGAACTCACACTTATTGAACTTCGCATACAGCTGTTTCTCACGAAGAGTCTGTAGTACCACTCTGAGATGCTCATCATGCTCGTCCTAAGTCTTAGAATACACTAGGATATCATCGATGAATTGTAACAGCTCGATTTAGACCCTATTCGGAATGGTGGTTTCAGGACCACGAATCCTAGTTAGAAAAATATTTTAAAATTATATTATGTGTTTATTATGTGTGAATTTAATTGTGTGAAATTTTCGTGCTTTAGTTTCTTCGTTTGAATGTCCGATTAAATAAAATGATTAAATCGCATAAAATGAAAATTTAGTGGTTATTTTTAGAAGGGCGAATAGTGATTGTTCTTTTAATATGGAGGTTTTATGTTGAAATTATGCCATTGGATTTATGAATGGACAGTATTAGACATATATTATAAAGTTTTTATATTAACTTAATCAGGTTAATTTAGTAAATATGTAAATTATGTTAATAAAATAAAAACATAAAACAAAAATCACATGCATGTTCATCATTTTTTACCGAAACTCAAAGAAAAAGAAAACATTTGAAGGCTTTAAGGTTTGGCACACTTGGGAGCTTGATTTAGGTATGTGTTTTGTTCGATTTTTTATAATATTTACGTTTTGAGATCGTTGCTATGAAATGTACAAAACCCATGCATTAATTTTTTATTTTGATGAATATTTTGAGTTGAGCCATTGATGAATTCATGTGATTTTTGTTGTTAGATGATAGATTATGAAAGAATGTTTTGAATTAACATGTTTTGTATTTGAAATTTTGATGATTTTGAGTAATTAGGACTAAATTATAAAAATAAAAAATTAAGGGACTAAAATGTGAAATAAATGAAATGTATGGACTTGTATGAGCATGGGTAACATTCGGCCTAAGCATGGTGTGTGCAAATTTTGCATTTTTTTGTTTTATGTAATAGGGACTAAATTGTAAAAAGTGTAAAATGTTAGGGGCAAAATGGTAATTTTCCCATTTAGGTGTTTTTAGACTAAATTGAATAAAATGGTGTTTAAATAAGTTTAATTTGAATATGTTTAGATCAAGAACCAAAGAAAACGGATTTGGATCGGGGGAAGTAAAAAATAAACGAGTAGTCGTTAATTCCGTCCGTCGATACGAGGTAAGTCTATAAGCATATAAATGTTGTTAAATTTGAAAATATATAAATGTTGTATGTTGAATGGAATTTTATGAATATATTTGTGTATTGGTCGAATATAATTGAGCTTGGGAGCTAAGTTACGAGTTTGATTCGATCGAGATTTGATGTCCGAAAGTCCTGTACGAACCTTAGGAATAGCTAGGATACATATGTCACGACATAGGATTTCCGATAAGTGTTTTCGTGTAAGACCACGTCTGGGACATTGGCATCGACTTGTGATTTACGTGTAAGACCATGTCTGGGACGTTGGCATCGTATTTGATTCATGTAAGACCATGTCTGGGACGTTGGCATGTATAGGCTAGTAATATTATGTTTGGTTTTGAAATTTGTATATATATAGCCATGCAAAAATGGCTTGATCATGATGCTTAAATTCGGGTATATTTGATTATGATATAAGTTTGTTTTGTTAATTATGTTTCATGGCATGTATGTATGGTGTTTTGGTTATATGTCTTGATTGGTTATGACATGAATGACTTATAAATTAGTTCACGATGATAAGTTTAATACATAGTATATATATACTTATGGTGCTTGGATATGTGATTCGACAATGGGTAATGGTAAGCATAGTGTATCATTCGACTTAAGCAATGGAGTAAATGATGGATGCATATTTAATTCATGGTATGTGATATATTAGTTAAGTAATGTTTATGTCATATGTGTATGTATTTGCTTTGATCATTTTGTGAGATAAGAATTAGGTTATACAATGCATGTTTATATTCGGCTAATCTTAAGTGAAATAAATGTATATGCCTATGATACTATCATTTGTGGTTTGGCTATTTTGATTCGGTTTGTGTTGGCAAGTATACACATATATTATGCTTGAATAGTTGGTTATTTAGGTTTGTTTTTTTTATATAGTTCCTTGGATAGTTGAATGAGTGATGTTTAGGCATGATTTATGGCATATGATATAGGCATGATATGTGTTATTTTGTTGTGTACAAAAATGGTTCATTTTGATGGAGTAAAATGTGCATTATATATATATATTAGCATCAAAGTCATGTTCAGCCATGTTGTAATGTTACTGTGGTTGTATATGCGTTTGGTTATTAAATGGCGTAAAATAGTTCAATTAGTTTTATTATGCGCATGTGTAGAATTAAGAAATGATATGTTTGATATTCGGCAAATGAAATAGTATGATTTGCTTATTATTGAATGAAGAAACTTAGTACGAATGTTAAGGCTATTTGATGATCGAATTTAAAAGCTCTTGGTACGGTTGAAATAATGATGTTTAGATGGGATTTTCAGTATGCAATTTGGGTATGTTTTAACTTGTTATTTGAGTTCGGAAATGGTTCATATATGATAATGTTAAATACGCATATGACTATGATGTTTAATGTAACAGTCCGGATTAGACCCTAGTTGGAACAGTGGTTTCGGGACCACAAGTTCGAGTCAGTAAAATATTTTAATATTATTTTCTGTGTCTACAGTATATGATTAAGCATGTGCGAAATTTTCGTGTTTAAATTTATCTGTTTAGGTGCTTAATTTTATAAAAGGTTCTAATTGTGAAAGATGCAAAATTATATGTCATATATTAAAAGTACCAATGTGTTATATCTTTATAATGTGGTGGCCTTATGTTGTTATTAAACCATTAACATGGTTAATGGACACTTATGACCTTATGTACATATGTTTTGTGTGTTATATTAAAAGGGTAAATTAGTAAAATATGTGTTAGTGTTATAATAATAATAATAAAAAGATGAAAGTGGTCATCTTTTATTCATTCATTTGACCGAATATACAAAATAAAAAGAAAGGATAAGAACCTTCAAGGTTTCAGCTAGGTTTGATCCAAATTTAAGGTATGTTTTGCTTCGATTTTTGATAATTTCTACGTTTTTGTAATCGTTGCTTTGTATACTTCAAAACCCATGCTTCAATTTTGTAGATTAATGATGTTTTTGAAATGAGCCATTGATGAATTCATGAGTTTTGTGATGTTTGATGGTGAAATATGAAAGATATGTATTTGATGAACATGTTTTGTCTTGAAAGTTTTGGTGATTTTGAGTAATTTGGGTTAAATTGAAAGAATAATATTTTGATGGACTAAATTATGAAATAAATGAAATGTGTGGACTTGGTTAAGCATGGGTGATATTTGGCCAAGTATGAGTATCATGAAATTTGATGTATTTTGGGATTTTGTGAAATAGGGACTAAAATGTCAAAATGTAAAAATATGAGGGCTAAATTGCAAATTGCCCTAAATATGTGTTTTTGGATTTAATTGAATGTTTTGGTAAATAAATGGGTTAAATTTGAATATGTATAGATCAAGAACCGAAGAAAAGGGATTTAGATCGCGGAAAGTCAAAAGTTGTCAAATAATCGAATCCGATTGAATATCCGAATCTGAGGTAAGTCGATATACAAATAAATGTATTTGAATTGAGTTATTTATATAACTATGAAATTTGGTTGCTATGATTATACTCGAGATGAGATGTATGTGAAATCCGATCGATAAGTTACTGATGTCCGAAAAGCCCCGTACGAACCTAGGAACAGATAGGAATACGTATGTCATGACATAGGTGTCCAATATGTGATATCATGTAAGACCACGTCTGGGACGTTGGCGGTGATTCGAGTTTTCGTGTAAGACCACGTCTGGGACGTTGGCATCGATATGAGATTTACGTGTAAGACCATATCTGGGACATTGGCATCGTATTAATTCGTGTAAGACCCTGTCTGGGACAGTGGCATCGATAGTTGGTTACATGTAAGACCACGTCTGGGACGTTGGCATTGTATGACTATTCCGAGCATTCTGAATATCCTATTTAGTTTCAAATGGTTCAACGAGCAAGTCCGAGAAACGGATGACTATGTGATTTGTATATCCGTTTCAGGTACGTTTGAAAAGTACACTATGTGTGTATGAAAGGTAAGTATCTATATGGACTTACTAAGGTGAATATGTGTATTGAAATGATGAGATAATATGTGAATATATGCTTGAATGAGCTATGTGTATATGTGATATTTGAGTTGAAGAATGTGGCAAGTTATGGCTAAGCAAATGAGCCAAAGAATATGTGATGAATTTGCAATGAGAAACAATAATATCATTGTATCAATATGGTTATGTACATTTTATGTTAAGTTTGTTTGTATATGGCTTACTAAGCTTTTGGAAAGCTTACTCTGTGTGTGTGTATACTCTGTTTTATAGGTCGTCAAAGTTACGAAAGGCTCGGGAATCGTCAAGGATCATCACCACATCATCACCGCATTATCAAACTCAACTTTGGTACTTTTGAATGTGTATATAACTAAATATGACATGTATAGGCTAGTCATTTGGTATATGTTTGAGATGTAAATAGCCTTGTGATTTGGCTAGTTAAATGTTGGTAATATGCATGAATGAATATGGTATATGATGCTTGTTTTGATATGGCTTGATGGCAATGAGATGGCCTTATGAATGGTAAGCTTATTGATGGAATAATGTCTTAGTGATTTAGTGAAGTTGTTAATGATTTATGCTTGAATTTATATGTGATTGATTGTGTAAATTGGCATGATTGAAAATGAGATTGAATGTGAAGATTTGTTGATTATTTGACATGTCTTTGGTTGTCAATTGTGCATGAAATGAATTGGTATATTGCTTGTAGGGATGACCCTTGTGTGGGTGGCAATTTGGCCTTGAAAATGGCCTATATTTGCCCACACGGTTGAGCACACGGGCGTGTGGCTCGACCGTGTCCCTCATGGTTGAAATTCAAAACAAGTCAGGATCGACCACGGTCTAAACACATGGGCGTGTGACTGGCCGTGTGGTGAAGTCAGTACCGACCACAGGTGAGGCACACGGGCGTGTCCACGGTAGTGTGGACAAGTCAGTATATATGCCCTGTTTTGACACGGCTTAGACACATGGGCGTGTCTGAAAGCTGTGGGAGGCACACGGCCTACCCACACGGGCATGTGACCTCTACAGTTTGGAAAAATCATAAAATTTCTGGGAACTTCTGTATGTGTTCGGCTTAGTCCCGACCCTATTCTAAAGCATGTTTGTGGTCTCGTGGACCTACTTAGGGGACACTTTGATGTGATTGACCTGGTTATGATATGAGATATCTGTAAAAGTTTCCGATCTGTCCGGTAATGCCTTTAACTCTATACCGACGATGGTTACGGGTTAGGGGTGTTACATTTAAAATCTGTACTTGACCATTTTGTGAAGTTATTTATGCCAAATATGCTAAAGGACAATAAGTAGTGTGATGTGGATTATTTGGTTTAATGTAAAGCCCTGAAAATCTAAGTACTTATCTTTGCATGTTTTTAACAAAAATACCTATCTGCTTTAGTGGCTAAGTGATTTGGATGTGTTTGAGAAGTCCTGGGTTCAAACCTCGGCTTGTGCAAAATTTTGGTTTTTAAGGAATAAAATCCCTGCCTTGAGTTAGTAGGCTTTTAAATTATTGTAGGTAAAGCATGACATAAAGAGCTTACTGGTCTAGGGGGTAACTGGCGTGTTACCTATGCAAGTGGTCTAAGGTTCGAATCTTGCTGAAGGCAAGGGAGTGTTTATTTTGCTGCTGTGTCGTAGAGGTGTTGGGTTTGACTGAAACACTGAAGTGGTTGAGGTGAATTCGAATTGAATGGTTGAGGGGAGGTGTGATCAGGTGGAGAGATGTGAGGAGGGATTTTAGGAGGAAATCAAGGAAGTGAGGGGAGAGGTAGAAGTGTGCCGAAAGTGGACTCCGGCACTCAAGAGTTCAGCTAGAAGGGTGATCCTCAGTTTTGGTTTTGCTTGGTAAGTTTTGTTCTCTCTGCCAAAATCTCTTTTCCCTATTTTCGGTTCTCCTCTCTTTAGCCGAATGTGGTAAGGGTGTTTGCACTTTCTCCTGTTGCACTTTTTGATAACCTTCTCCTTGGTTGAATACACATTTCTTTTCGTTTCATCTCCTCTTTTCTTCCTTCCCCTGTTTTGGCTGAATATTGCCTCTTCCCAATTGGCACTGTGTTGGCCGAATAGACCTTAGCTGCCTCATTCAATTTCTTTTCTCTCTTCTCCCTTAAACCAATTCTCTTATTCTTCCTCAAGTGTTGTGCTGCCGATTTTTAGTTCTGATTACTGCCAAAACCAGTCCTCTTCTTCTATTGATTGACTTATTTCTTTTCGCTATAAATCGAAGGTGAAAGGCTGTGCTAGTGCCGAATCCATCCCCTATTCGGCTCTCTTGCTCTCCTTCGTTATCGAAGGATTCTAGGAACTCCTAATCAATCAATAAAGACAAAGATTCATGGGGAATCACCATGGTTCGATTGAAGGTTGGCGAGTGCTTGAGCGACTGTTCGTGACGAATCGAAACTAGGTGTGTAAACACTACCCAAATCGTAAATCGGCAAAAGCCGAAAAAGTATGGCAATTGACACTACACGAGTGTGCACTCGCTCGTGTGGTAAACCGAACGCATGAAGCGTGGGCATTTGACTGTTGAGGCCACTATGAGCGATTTCGTGGTCTTAGGCCGTTTTGGGCCATAGTGGGCCGAAATGGGCCGTGTGGGCGCAACAGGATTGTCGGTCCCACATGGGTAAACCACACGAACGTGTGGAGAAAAGTGGGCCAAACTGTGTAATTTTCATGACCAAGGCCAATTCTGGGCTATGTGGGCCACACGGGCGTGTGGGCCCATATGGGCCCACATTACGGGCCTTGGGCCTATTTTCACTATTTGACTATAAAGGTTGCACGGGTCGTCCGAGACGGCTGTGGACCTACTGATGTGTCGGTAAGTGTGCCAGACCCCAACTGATAAAATGACTGTTATGCTCCTATGGTAAAATGACTGTTATGCCCCTATGATATTAATTGACTGTATGCCTTATGTTATGTATGATTGTATATGAGCATGCCATGATATCTATATGTTGCATCCATGTATGATATGTTGCATGGGGATGGGTTTATATATATATTTGAGGAAGTGTACTGTACTGGCAGCTCTGTTGCAAATACTGTTTAGTGCCGCAACCGGTGCTAATTTTGGAGTGTAGGGATGGGTGGGTGATTTTATCCCCACATGGAGTGTTGGGCTGGACGAAGTGGAGTGTAGAGGCTAGATGGGTAGGATTTCTGATTGCATGCCTAAACTGATACTGATACTGTTATGGGCTAAGGCCCACCTTGATACTGATACTGTAATGGGCTAAGGCCTAACTGAACTGAACTGTTATTGATTTGGGCTTAGGCCCAGATTGTAATTGCATTGGCTATTTATTTGCATGGGGTTACACATTGAGTTTTCGTAAACTCACCTCTCTGTTTATTTGTACAGGTAATCCCTAATTTTAGGCGGATCGGTGCTGCGAGGGATTCAGAGGTGGCCACACAACCGCACCTATTTTTATATTTGTGTTTATTTCCAATAAATTTAATTTGGGTTTTTACTATATAATAAGGCCTTTTTAAATTTTAAATTTTAATTTGGGGATTTTACGTATTTTAATTCACATCTGACTAGTAGTAGGGCGCGGTTTTTCAAAAGATAATTGGCTTTCAAAACACTATTTTTTCGTAACTTGTTATAAAAGCTTTCGCATCAAACATGGTTTTAAAGTATAGTAACAAACTAATATGATCAACGTTCTACTAAAAAAACTTAAGTTTTAAAAGAACAAGATACCCTAAGTTTCTGTTAAGATTCATAAACGGGATTTAGTAATAAGCATGGATTTTCTAAAGAAACGATGTTTTCGAAAAACACTTCAATGTGATATCGCCAGATTCGGCCATAATGTCTGGGCCAGGTTTGGGGTGTTACATTTAAAATGTACATGTATTAAAGTAATATGCTTGGTAATCAGCTTATGAAACATTTGTTTTGATATATGCTCGATATATGTTATGTAATGATATATGATTGAATCAAATTTTAATATGCGAATGATATGAATATAGGTGTATGAAGGTTCGAAATTTGAATAGGATAAGTGTATTGATGTGGTTAATTTACGAAGCATGAAAAGAAATGAATTTCTGTTTTGAGCTGTGTTTTGTTTGGTAATGCCTCATAACCCTAATCTGGCGACGGATACGGGTTAGGGGTGTTACATGAATACCACCATAAACTGGTCCAGATAAGGCTGGAACACACGGTTCATCAAATCCATAAATGCCGCTGGTGCATTGGTCAACCCAAAAGGCATAACCAAGAACTCGTAATGTCCATAACGAGTCTTAAATGTCGTCTTATGCACATCGGCCTCCTTAACCCTCAATTGATGATATCCTGAACATAGATCAATCTTGTAGAATAAAAAAGCCCTTCTGAACTGTTCGAATAGATCATCTATCCCCAGAAGTGGGTACCTATTCTTGATTGTCAGTTTGTTCAATTGCCGATAATCGATACAAATCCGCATTGTCCCATCCTTTTTCTTAACAAACAACACCGGTGCTCCCCATGGAGACACACTTGGATGGATGTACCCACGATCTAGCATTTCCTGAATTTGAGCCTTAAGCTCTGTAAGCTCCTTCGGTGCCATTCGGTAGGGCACGATAGAGCTATTCGTGGAATGAGCTTAATCCCAAATTCTACTTCTCGGCTCAGAGGCAGACCCGATTGTTCCTCAGGAAAAACATTCGGAAAGTCCCTCACGGTTCTGATGTCCTTAACCTAATAGTCCCCAGAATCAGAAACACTGATGTAGGCCAAGAATGCCTCACATCCTTTTTGTACCAACTTTTCTGCCATCAATGCGAAAATCACATTAATTGGATAGTCTCGACGTTCCCCAATCACCACTACCTCATTGTCCTTCTCGGTTCTCAAAACAACCCTTTTTGTCGCACAGTCCAGAATTATCCAGTGTTTAACCAGTTAATCCATTCCCAGAATCAAATCGAACTCTCTAAACGGAAGCTCTATCAGATTAGCCAGAAACATTGTCCCTTGAACCTCTAATGAAATGTCTCTATATAGTTTACTAACTCGGATAGAATGCCCCAACAGACTCACAATAGTTACCTTACTTGAAGTACTCTCAACTGGAATCCCCAAGGTTTCAGACATAGTACTAGCTACGTAAGAGTGTGTAGAGCCAATGTCTATCAATGCCAAATAAGGTACATTATAAATTAAAAATGTACTCGTGATAACGTTCTGAGAATCTCGGTCCTTACGGCGACGGGCAGCATAAACCAGTGCAGGCTACCTCGCCTCAGTCGGTCCAGCACCTCTGCCCGTGTGGGCCCATATGCTTGTGTTGCCCATACGACCCAAATTGGCCTTAGCCGTGTAGATCACACGGCCTGGCCTAGAATCCCATACGCCCGTGTGGTTCACCTGTGTGGGCCTACACGCCCGTGTAGCCCACACGGCCTAATAGGTCGAGCCCGTGTGTCACACACAACCTTGCTCGGCCATCACATGGCTGTGTCACCTGCGCACGGCCTGGCTCGTCCATCACATGGCTGTGTTGTGGCTCACAGCCTTGCACACGGCCTACCACAAGGCCGTGTGGTGTCGACAAAATCGTTTTTTAGCTTTCACCAATTCTCATTTTTTGTGTTTCCGGGTACACACCTAGTTTCGATTGAAACTAAAACTATCCCTGAGCACTCCAGAACCTATATTTGATAACCTAAAGCCTGCGTTCAACGGTATTAGCAAAAATTAACCGAAATTGTAACACGATAACCATCCTGCAACAACCAAAAACCTTACCTCCAAACGAACAGGAGGGACTTTACAACCTCACTCTGTTAATGGCTAATCTCCAACCCCTTGATTGACTCCTAACAATCAAATGAACACTTCCTTAATACACTTATCCAAGAACACATTCAGAATAAAACATAGACAAAAACTTACCAAGCACGCCGACGTTGTACAAAACCAAACGAGTTAATGGAAAAGGGAAAACGAAAAAAGGAAGAGATGGGGGAGAATTTCGACAGCAAGGTGGAGAGGAAAAGGAAAGGGGCAGCCAAATTTTGAAAAAACAGAGTAACCAAAATTAGATTTTCTGGTAAACCCTAACTCAAATTCCCTTAATTCTCTCCACCAACTCCCCATTTCTCAGATTTTCAATAAAACTCAAACTCTAGCCGAATTTTGCTGCAAAAATACTATCCCTTGCCTCCCCAGGGAATCAAACACAAGACCTCCAACACACCAAAACTCCACTTAACCACCAGACCAGCAGGCCCATTCTGATATGTTATTACACACTTTTTCCTTATTAGCCTACTGGCAAAAGATAGGGATTTATTCATATAAAACAAAAAATTTTGCCCAAGCCATGACTTGAACTTGGGACCTCTCACACACACCTAGACCACATAACCACTGAAGCAGATAGACATTGTGTCACAAAATTACAAAAGTCAGTATAAGAAAATTGGGGTGTTACAATGAATCTCTTAGCGATTGAAGTCGTAATGTTTTTTCTCTGCGATTTGGGCGTAGGGGGAGGCTCAGACTGGTGAATTCAGTGTTCTCGTCTTAACAATAGTTAAACGGAGGGTTATCGTTAGTGGTAAGTTGGGTTTCTGTTTGTTCTTGGTTGTCAATTCACTTGTAAATCTGTTAAATTGATGTTGAGTTTCTTGATTTTAGGCCTTGAAGTGCTTGGGAGTGATTAGGCATCAGAACGATACCAGGTGTGTACCCGAAACACAGAAAATGGGGTTAAGCAAAAAGCCAAAATTGCTTGCTGTCGAGAAATAAGAGAAATAAGAGAAAATGATTCGAAAATTTGTAGAGAAAGGAAATAAGGGTGTTAAAAATTAGAAATCAACATTTTGCATTAAAACAGTTTTGGACAGCAGCAGTAGTCTAAATTTGAAAAATCATCAAAAATAGTGTAAATTGAGTTAGAGGTTGAATAAAATATGAAATTAAATTTTATTGAGTCTAGTCTATCATGGAAGAAACAGTGTAAGCAATGAAATTTTAAATCATGAGTTATAATTAATTTTGTGAGACAAGGTCAGAATGATTTTGGGTTCCCTTATTCTGAATTTGGAAAATCATAAACAATTGTAAAACAATTAATTAGGGGCTTAAATTTATATATTTAAATCCTTAATGAGTTTATTTTCAATAGAAACAAACGGAAACATCATCTAAATTTCGTACTAAGAGATAAATATTTTTTAGTAAGGAAAGGTCGAAGCTATCAAATAGCAGAATAGTGATAACTTTAAAGATTTTACTGTACTTATTTGATAAACTATAAATTATGAAAATTTTAAGGTAGAAAGGTATTTGAGTCTAGTTTCAAAAACATCAGGCGGATCTTAATTTGGAATACTATAGCTCAAGATATAAATAATTTAGTGATAATGACTCAAGTAGACAGCTTTGAACGAACATATAAGTAAATAGTGAAAACATATATGAGTATTGAGCTAGCATGGGTTTCTTTTAAAATGGATCACACGGCCAAGGCCAATTTGGGTTGAGTGGGCTACACGGGCGTCTGGGCCCACACGAGCAGATCACATGGGCATGTAGGCCCATTTGTACCGAAATGGTTTTAAGGTTGCACGGGTTGCCCAAGTCAACTGTGAACCTACTGTAGAGTCGGTAAGCGCTACTTAGACCCCTAAATGTGTGAAATTGACTGAATGATATTTGTACTAGGCATGTTAATATCTGAACTGAATATATGTACTGAAATTGCATAATAGCATGTCATCCATTGTGTGTTGCATTGCATTGGGTTGGGGGTTGTTATTCGGAGGAAGTGTATTGAAAGGCTTTAAGCCTAATTTATTGGCAGCTCAACTGCAAACTACTTTATTGTGCCGCATTCGGTACTACTTGGAGTGTAGGGATGGGTGGGTTGATTATATCCCCACATAGAGTGTAGGGTTGGACGGAGATGGTGTGTAGAGGCTGATTGGGTAGGCTTTTACTACTGCATAATTGTCACTGCTACTGATACTGTGATGGGCTAAGGCCCTACTGCATTTTGACACTGTACTGAGATGGGCTAAGGCCCAAACTGTCACTGATACTGAAAAGGACTTAGGCCCAAGACTGTTCAACTGTGCACTGTGAATACTGATTGTTGTTTGTTTCTGCGAGATTACACACTGAGTTTACGTAAACTCACCCTTTTTGTTTAATGTGCATAGGTAATCCCTAGACTTGACGGATCGGTACAACGGAGGACTCGACGGTGGCCACACGTATTTTAGACTGTTTTAATTTTAGTTTTGGTATTTATTTCTTAACTATTTTTTGGGTTATTTTTTATGTAAATTGAACTTTTTGGACTGTTTGCTTTTATTTCGAATTTTAGACTATTTTCATGGATTTAAAAACTGCATAAACTCAACGAACAAGCGGTTTTCTCTAAAACAAAGGGGTTTTCTAAGATGGACGAATTTACCTAATTAACTCGATTTTTCATAAAATTAATGATTTCTAAAGCTTTCACAAGGAATTGTGTTTTAAAACAATCAATTAAATAAGTAAGCGATTTTGGAGTCAACAAGAGTAAATAAGTGAAAATAGTTTTATTTTGTAACAACTTAGTTTCTGTAACACCCCAAACCCAGCCTAGACGTTATGGCCGAATCTAGCGTGTCACATAAAAAGGTCTTTTAAAAAAAATTAATCGCGTGTTTGTTAAGAAGTTGGAACCTTAAGTTTAGATGTCTGTTGGAAAAGCTAAGCGATTGTTTAGAAAAGTAGTTCGTTGAAAATGTTGCGCCTCTTTTGAAAATTCTGAGTTTCATTATTTAATTTGAAAACCATACGACTTGTTTAAGGTCCGATTCTCTAAGAAGTTGCTATTATTTTAAAACCTGCTTTGATTATGAAATCCGAATTGAAAACTTGCGGAAATGTGATATTTTAAAACCAGTTTGTTAACACTTTTAGGAAAACTCCCGTATTAAGCATTTAACAATAAATAGTAATGGATAGCAGGTTTAAAAGGAAATTTAAGTCTAGAGGCCTTATTAAAACATTACACCCAAATTAAATAATCTTAAAAATAAGGTAAAAGTTGAATTTACTAGGGTTCGCGCGAAATCTCTGATGTATGGCCACCACTGAGTCCTCCACGGCTCCAAGTCCTCTATCGTTGGGGATTACCTGCGAGTTTAGTGAAAAGGGGTGAGTTACGAGAACTCAGTGTGCAATCTCCTATACGGGCATTACTGGGCCCGAGCCCATAAGACATCAATTTGGGCCTAAGCCCCATATTCATGGAAGTGCAAATGAAATAGTGCAACCTAACCCAATCCAACCAACACACCCCCGACCAGCCAATCACACTTGTGGGGATCAAGTCAACCCACCCCGCCAATCACACCAATATCGCAGTCAAGCTTCTGTTCACAGAATATTTGTGGCTGAGCCATCGGAGTCATAATTATGTATAGATGAATATATATATATTGTGGCTATGCCACCAGGCTACACTACTCTTCATTCATTAACCCGCCCCATGCAACATGATAAAATGCAGCATACATACCAAGATATAAAAATGTAATGTAAACATACACACGTTACTAGACAACATTGAGGGTAAAACAGTCATTCAACCCAGCGAAGGTATTTTAGTAATTTCGCATCCAGGGGTATTTCAGTAATTTACCTTTTTAGGCATTTTGGTAAATCGGCCCACCAAGGGCATTTTGGTAAATCAACCCACCAAGGGCATTTTGGTAATTTTACCCACCAAGGGTAATTCAGCTTTTGACTGATTCACAAAATAATGCATAACATAACAAGTAGAGGTGTGAGATTACACACCTGATTACGTAGAGTACTAAATAATCACTAGCGCCTTCACCTATACAAAACATAACACACAATTAACACATTCCACACTAGTACTACCACGAGGGTACAACGGTTATTTGTCGTTTAGGGGTAAAACGGTAATTACACACTAAGGGTATTTCGATAATTTTGCAATCCGAGGGTATTTTGATAATTTTACAATCAGGGGTATTTTAGTAATTTTACAAATCAAGGGTATTTCAGTAATTTTGCAAATCAAGGGTATTTCGGTAATTTCACAAATCGAGGGTATTTCGATAATTTCACAAACCAGGGGCATTTCGATAATTTTGCAAACTAGGGGTATTTCGGTAATTTTACAAACTAGGGGTATTTCAATAATTTCGTAAACCTTGTGTGGCCCGTTTAGCCCAAATCTAGGCACATATATGAGGTTCACATAGTTTAATCCAACATCCATTACACAATCGTACAACCTAATTATATGGGTCACCTTAGCCCCTTTTGGCCCATCGTGGCCCAAACAACATCAACCCACAAGAATACTCATGGTGGCCTCAACTATCGCGTCGAAGCTCCCACACATGCGCTCGCACGCTCGTGTGGCTACCATTGCCGTGTGACCGGCATTTCGGCACTTGCCACTCTACAGCTAGAGTAGGGCGAAATACACACCCTGATAGGAGTCTGAAGCTAATCCGCGCTCTGAATGCTCCTATGCCCAAACGCCCACCGAGGTATGCTTCCTCTCCTCATAGACAGCTCCATTTATAGCCAGCTTCTCACCTTTCCTCTTGCTAGCTTTCCGATGTGGGATCCCTCATTCAGTAGAGTTTAAATCCAACACAAACTTTGGCCATCCAATCCACAAAATAAATACTCCCTTGCTTGTCATGAGATTCGAACCCAGGCTCTCTTGTCACATAATCCACGCCGCTAGCCACTTTACCAACTAGCTCCTTGTTGTCTTAAAACATGCGCAACTAAATATAAGTCTATGGCCAAAGTCTAAGTTCCATTTAAAAAGAAAATCAAAATGCAAGCACCAAGACTTGAACCTTGGACCCCTTGCTTCCTTGTGGCATCATTCCCTTGTCTCATATGTGGCATCATTTGCCACTAGACCACAACTCCTTTTGTGTCATTTTTCTCCACATTTTATTCTTAAAGCCTACTTACTAACTCCCAGGGTTTTATTCACCTAAAACCAAAATTTTCCTAAAGCCCAAGTTTGATCCCGGGACTTCATGGAAGCCCCCTAACCTTCCAAAATCACTCACCTAATAGGTCCAACTTGCATTAGTTTCGTTCTCTTGTTCTCAACAATTTTACACACTCCCATGGCCAAGGCCCAATGGGCCCAATTCTACTAGGCCCAAATTCGGGTCGTTACAGTTTCAACATGCTATTATATGACATCGCCAGATTCGGCCATAACGTCTAGGCTGGGTTTGGGGTGTTACAAAGTGAGTCTAAAAAAATGTATATTATATATTAAAAAAATATAATAATGAAATGTGTATTTGAAATTAGAAAAGGTAATGAAATGGGACTTAAATTATTTTTTTACTAAATATTAATTTTAGCAATATTCGTATGAAATATAGATATGAGAAAAAGAATAGAGTTTGGACTTGAGAAAGTAATGAAGAAGTGAAGGTAATAAACAAATATGACATGAGATGAAGCGACAAGAATATAGGACTAAATTGTAAAATTTGAAAACTACGTGATTGAAATAAGAGAAGTGAAATGTATAGGAACTTGATATGTGAAATAAATTTAAAAAAAGTTTACTTGATACATGAATAAGAATGAAATTGAATTAATGGAATTATAAAAAATTAAATCTTTGTGTTAATAACTTGTTTTCATTATGTAATGCTTTTGAATATTTATTTTACTATGACTAGTTATATTAATCTTATTCTTACGAGTTTTGGATGATTTTGAATGATTTAATTAATATTTATACAATTATGTTTCGAGATGAAAAATATGCTTTCAAATGATTAAATTAGCAAATTCTTGGTTATAATTTGAGATTTGAAGTATTATGATTTCTAACGATGAACAAGCAAATGTTTGATTATATTTGGTTGAAAGCATAATTTTTTTATATGCAGTATATGATTTGAATACGAATTGAGACTGAAATGAGAATGGAAATGAGAGTAGAAATGAAATTGATATGAGAAAAAAAATGAGATTGATTATGAAAATTTGATACATTCCCCGTTAACTAAGTTAGGCTAAGTCGGATATATTTGGCATGCCATAGATTCTTTACGTCAGAGATTTAGAACTCCCCAATTCCTAGAGGGTCGAGGGAGGAAAGACCAAATGGTCAGATAATATTAGCCCCAATTTTCAGAGGGTCGTGGGCGGTCCTAATTCCTAGAGGGTAGTGGACTTACTTTGATAGCCATCGTTGCCGAACAAGTCGAGGTGGCAGATTCGCGTATCCGAACTTAAGTTGAAATTTTAGCACGGGGATTAACTTGAAAAAAAAATGAAAATGAGAATGATGTGAAAATGGAAATGAAATGGATTATGAAAATTGGTTTTTACCCCGCTAGCTAAGTTAGACTGAGTTCGGGTATAGTTGGCATGCCATAGAGTTTTTAAATCAGAGATATAGAACTCCCGAATTCCCAGAGGGTTGTGGGCAGTCCCAAGTCCCAAAGGTCATGGACTTCTTCTGATAGTCGTCGTTGCTGAACAACTTGGGGTGGTGGACTCGTGTATCCAATCTTAAGTCTAAACTTTAGTACAAGGACTAATTTAAAAGAGCAAGACTTGAGTTGTTTTAGTCATTGTAAGTAAAAGAAGTGAAATAAATGAAAGATAAATGAGAATTAATAAGATATGATTAGCACTTCGATGAGATATTGTGATTGCGCACTTCGGTGTGATACTATGAATATGCACTTCAGTGCATTACTGTTAATATTCTACATATCTTATGAGTTCTCTTAAGTCTACAATGAGTTATATAAGTGAAAAATTGAAAGTGAATGATTAATAAGATTTGGTATGTGATTGTGATGAAAAAGTTAAATAATGCTAAAAATAGAAAAAAAAATATTCTTGAAAATTTGAAGATTAAGAACATGATGAATGAAAATACGATCAAGTGATATTAGTGATTTTAATTAAGTGTATAATGTTTTAAGTGATGTGGCTAGTGGACGAAATTGCAAATGAGATAAAACTAAGTTAAGTAAATAGTAAAATTGATTTTTGTGAGTAAATATATTGAAATTAGTATAATGAAATGCCTATGTAAAATGGTATTGAATTGATGAATAGTTAATGAAAAAAAATGAGAAATAAGAGAAGTAAAGCAGTGAAATTTAACAAAAGAAAGGTATATACTCGTATAACCTCTATTTTTTTAAAGGATAAATTGAAACATATTGTAAATTAAGTGTAGAAATGCAAAATAAATTAAAAATAATATTAGTGTGGAATTGATAAAGAGAAATAATATTTAAAAATATTATAAGAATTAAAATGAGTAAATTGACATGTATGAGACATGATAAGTGAAAGAGTAAACAATTGTGAAATGTGCAGGACAAATTAGAAAGTGAGACTAAATTAAATAAAATGTGAAACTGTAGAGAAAGATGTAAAAAAGTATTCATGAGTTAGAATTTATTAAGTGAGAAATGATTTAATTAGTAAGTAAATGAAATTAGTAAAGTGAGAATAGTAAGTGATATTAAATCATGATAGAGTAAATAAGCGACAAAGTATGATAAAGTAATATTGAATTGCATTTATAAGGGTGTTATTAAATTGTATAGGACTAAATTGGAGTGACTGTAAAATTAAGAGTAGTGAAAATTGATGCAAAGGAGGGCCAAATTGCAAGAGTATAAAAATATAGAAGCGTGAAATAGACACTTAAATTTAATTCTAAGAGATACTAAAGTAGTAAATTAATGAATATTGATTTGTAAGAAAATAAGGAATAAAATGCAATGGTGTAAATTTCCGTATATGCTATTAATTGATAAACAATAGTGATGGAAATGAAAATATAAATGCCCAAGTACACAAGATATGAACACATTGGATATGCAAGTGATTGTGGTACTTCGGTGCAAATCAGTGATAATGACTCTTCAGATATTCCATTATAATGATTCTGAACTTCGAGACATTTTAGTGTTAATTTCGCATATTTTGCTTGTTCAATCAAGTCTACTGTGGATTAAATGAAAAACGATTATTTGAAGAAATGTAAGAATGATTATCGAATCAAGGAAATTTTGAGGACGAAATTTATTTTAAGGGGGAGAAATGTAACATCCTTAAAAGCCCCCTTGGTCGTAAATAATAGGAGATAAAATCTTAGAGAAATAAGGTATAAGATCAAAGAAAATGAAAGTTACAAGATATCAAAAGAGAGTTAAATCAAGAAGCATGACATGATGTATAATTGATTTCTCGATAAAATGAGAAAAAGATATAAAGATGATAAAAGAGAATATTGAGGAGTATTAAAATAATAATAATAATTAAGAAGTAGGTTTTAGTATATTGATTTAAAGTAAGGACTAAATCGTAAGTATGTGAAAAGTTTTTGGCTCAAGTGTAAATATTTAAAATTTAGGGGATCAAAGTGGAAAAATAAGAAAATTGATGGACCAAAAGTGAAAATAATCCAATTTACTATGATATGGAATTGGTATGCAGGGACCAAATTGAATAGATTAAGAATTGTGAAGGACTAAATCATAATTTTATCAAATTAAGTGATGATTCAAGAATGGAATTTTAAAAGATCATGAAAGGCAAAATGGTCAAATAGAGAGAGAGAGAGAGAGAACTCTAGAAGGTAATGGTGATGCTGGGGATATTTTGAAGATATTTTATAATTATTTAATTAGATAAATATTACTTTATTAATATTTTAATGAGATATTTTATTAATATTTTATTATAAATAGCTAGTATAAAAGGAGATAAAGAGGAAGAAAAAAAAAGACCTCCCATCTTTCCAACGTGGTGAGTGAGGGGGAGAGAAGAAGAAAACTTTGATGTCTTCACAATTTGGTCTTTCTACCAAAAATCCACCATTTTCACCTAGAATTTCAAGAAATTTTCATAGAGAAAAGTGAAAAGGAGACTATAGAGAACAAGAAAATCACCTTGGATTCAAGAAAATGGAAGTTGGAGGAGAGAGAAAATGAACTTAAAGTTTGAAATCAATAAGACAAAGTAAGAACGTCAAGATTTCAATATATTTTGAAGTTTGATTTTATTGAAAAAGTATGAAAATGATGTCAAAGTAGAGTTTTATTATATAAGGGTTTATGTTCTAATATGTTAGTGAAGGGAAATAAGAGGATGTGATGAGAAATATTGTAGAGAAAGGAAAGGAGGTTGTTATAAACTTGGTTATCAACATTTTGCACTAAAATAGCTTTAGACAGCAGCAGTAGTCTGACTTTGAAAATTCACCAAAAATTATAGAAATTGAATTAGAGGTTAATTAAAGTATGAAATTAAATCCTATTGAGTCTAGTTTTACATAAAAGAAACGGTGTAAGCAAAAGAATTTAATATTAAGAGATATATGAATTTTTGTGAGATAAGTTCAAATGGATTTCGGGTTCCCCTGTTCAGAATTTGGAAAATCATAAAAAATTTTAAAAAAATGATTAGGGGTTTAAATTTGTATTCTTAAATTATTAATGAGCCTATTTTCAATAGAAACAAATGAAAACATCATCCAAACCCTGTACTAAGAGATAATTAATTTTTAGTAAAGAAAGGTCGAAGTTGTCAAACAGCAGAACAAAGAAAAATTTGAAGAATTTACTATACTTATTGGCTAAGTAATAATTTTGAAATTTTTATGGTAAAAATATATTTGAGTCTAATTGTAACACCCCAAACTCGGCCTAGTCGTTATGGCCGAATCTGGCAATGTCACATGATAGTGCTTTAGAAATCACAATGACGTTAAGACCATTTTCAAAACGTTATACCTTACGGAAGCTTTTAAAATAGTTTGCGGATTGGTGTGTATTTTGATAAAATGTTTGTTTGTATGGAAAACTTCGAGTTTTCCGACTCATAGCAGTTAAACCATAAACGTTGCAAATCCCAAATTTAAACAAAATACGTAATGGCCATAATTACATTAAAATTCCCCAAATAAAAATTAAAACCATGATAAGTGTAAACCATAAATCTATAGTGAAGCGGTAGCAGTGGTCACTATCGAGTCCTCCGCTTACCAATCCATCTAACGTTGGGGATTACCTGGACAAATTAAACAGAAAAGAGTGAGTTTTGCAACTCAGTGTGTAATCCCCACAGACATCATACATATCCAACACTCATCAGAAGTCAGAAATAATAGTTTGGGGCAGAAGCCCATTACAGAATCAGTTCGGGCCTCAGCCTATTCAGATGCAAAATTAGACATAGATTAGGGCCTTAGCCCAATTTGTAACACCCCAAACCCGGTCAACATACCACGACCGAATCTGGCATGTCACAGAGGAAAAACGTTCTGAAGAAAATCAGGATACCGATTAAATTTTAGTGAAAACTCTTTGTTGTTCTATGTTTGTAGAAATCAGGTGCATGACTAGTTAAAAACAGATAGTTTACTTTGAAATCCCGAGAATGAATCTTTAAAACTTAATTGTCAACCTATAGGTTTGGAAACGTGTGTATCATTTTTAAAAAAAAAACTCGAATTATTCTTTCTTAGTTATTTCGAAATCAGTTGAATTAAATGTGGAAATCTTAAGTTTGAAATCCATTTGAGTTGTTGTTGTTATCCATTGATTTGTATTACCCGATGGTAAAGTTTTGAAAACCATTGCGTCTTGTAGTTTAGAAAACCTTGGCTTATATTGTTAAATCCATCAAGTAATTTATTTAACTATGTTTAAAACAAACCCAAAACATATAAATAAACCGAAAACATAACTTAAATGGCCGTATTACAAACCCAAGTAAAATGAACTCAAATTTAAAGAAATAATGTACCCAAACCATAGTCCTTGTGAAACCGAATTTATTTAATGCATGGCCACCTCGAGTCCACCCGGCTCCTCATCCGCGATCTATGAATCACCTGAAAAGATAAGGGAGAAGGTAAGTCACCAAGACTCAGTGTAACATCCCCAAACCCGGCCCATTCACTACGACCGAATCTGGTTATGTCACTGGGGAAAACGGTTGAAATCTTTCTAACTTAGTATAAAACATTGTAGTTTGATGAATTTTTGGAAAACATATCCACTTAAGCTTATGAGTAAAACTGTGCTATTAAAACTTATTCATTTTTAAAACTTTAGTATATAAACCAATTTGAGTAAATAGGTCGCAACCCATAAATCATTTTCACATAGTAATTTAAATTAATTCATCCATAGTTAAAGTAATACCAAAATAATAAAATGGCCTTTTATTACAACCCAATAATTAAAATGAAATACTTGTATCAAAACTCAAGCATAATATAATTAATCATCATCTTCGGCATGGGCCACCTTGTCCTCTCCGATCTCGGTCCAGCTTTATGCACTACCTGAAATGGTTAAAGGAAAAAGGTGAGTCACCAAGACTCAGTGTGCAACCTTTTTTCCCGGATTAGTAGAATATCATATGCAAACATAAACATGATCATCATGCATCCAATTAATATGCACCCAACCTAACCATCCACAACACCATTCTCTACCCCGTGTGGTACCAAACCACTGGTGGTGCCAAACCACTGGTGACCCAAAGTCACAATAATCATCAATGTGGTGCCAAACCACTGGTGTCCCAAAGACACGAATGTGATACCAAATCACTGGTGACCGAAGTCACGAATCAAATGATGGGGCCAACCCATCGTGTGATACCAAATCACTGGCGTCAATCCCTCAATACCGCCTTGTGGGGCCAACCCACTGTGGTGCGAGACCACGGGGACGAGACGCTGAGGTGCTAAACCTCTGGAGGTGCCAAACCTCTGGTGACCCAAAGTCACAAGTTGTGTTACCAAAACACTGGTGCCCGTCGGCACGAATATCACTGCCCCTTCCACTCGTACAACCCACATCAACCATTATTATGCATTTTAACAGAAATATACCATCATGCTTGTTTAGCAACATACATAAGTTTTAACATCAACCAAGCAATATAGCACATGCCAGATACATCATGCTTTCCAAAAGCATCATAACAGGGACTTACCTGACCCCTTGCCTTATACCTTAATGGTATTTAATCCACCTTTTCATGAATCAAACTACACACAATACATATAAATATAACAACAGAGTAGTGTGTATATGTACACACCTGCAAGCCTTAATCGAAGAACCAATCTAAGACTCTTGATAACCTCGACACCCTTGCTCCTAGAATCGGCAAAACATAGGATTAGCATCCTAGGCCATTCGGCCAAAACACAACATAACCAAAAGGATCAATGCTCGAAACCCGAGACCTACCTACACGCTTTTGAACACTAGCCAACACCACCAAAAGCTCCTGCTTCACTTCCCTACAAACGGCAACCAACCCATAGTAATAGCCTTCGGCTTAAACAAATACCAGACGAATAGACTGCTAAAGCAATCACTTACCACTACTTACCAACAATCAACCAAAAACAGAGGCTACGCTTGACTGCTTCGAATCCTGGATATCCTATGCCAAAACGATTCCAACAAATGATCAACATACTTCCAAATAAAAGCCAAACCAACTCTTACTCTTAAAGATGTCGACAGAGAACAGAGACCTTACCATAAAACATTCAGCCTTACCTATATACCTTCTCCAAGGCTTGAAATCACAACCCAATAGCAATCCACACCACCCTCACTATTCGGCCAAAGTGCAAAACTGAAAAGGAAGGGGATATTCGGCAACACAAGGGAGAAAGTCGGCTAGGAAACAAAGCAAGTTTTGGTACAAGTTTCAAGAAGAAAGAAAAAGGTATGAGAGGAAGAAAATGACTATTCGGCTTAGCACAAGGAGAAAAGAGAAAAGAATGGTGAGAAGGTGTATGGTTCGGCCAAAGAACAAAAGAGGTAAAAGCTTGAGGCTCAAAAGCTTTCGGCTACAACATTTTAGGAGACACAAATGCAACTTTCGGCAAGGTGAAGGTTACTTGGGGTTTTTGGTTTTGGCTACAAAGAAATAAAAGAAGAGGGTTTTCTTTGACTCATTTTCGGCACAAGACTAGGGGAAACTCAAAGGAATTCGGCACCTAAAAAGAATGGAGAACCACTTCCGGCAAAGGGAAAAAATGGGAAAAAAAAAACCAAAAGGCTGAGCACCCCCCACCTTATACTACTAAGGTTTCGGCACCCACCTAACACCCTCCAACAAAGCCGAAATTGCCCTCCATAACCCCAAAACCGGCCACCAACTCAACCCCTCTCAACATCCCACGATTTCCTCCTAAATCACCTCCCAATCACCCATTCAAAAAGTTTGAATGAGTCAAACTTTAATCCTTCCTTCCTAGCCGAATTTCAAAAAAAAAGACCAAGTCTTACCTCATCCTTTGAAGAGCCCTCTACCCGTCCAACATCTCCCCTCCATGACGCCAAAAATAAAGGCCAGACTTGCTGCCTTAACAGCTCGAACCTGAGACCCCCAAAGCACCTTGAGGCGTCACCCTCTAAGCTCTAGAGTGGCGCCTCCTTGCCACTCTACCAAAGCCCAACTTGTGCTAAAAACCACCAAATAATTCTCTTAAGACCCCCAAAAGCCAAGCTCCCTCCTAACCACTGAAAACCAAAAAATTCTTAAAGTCTTCCCTACCTTCCAGGGTTCTCCAAACCCCCTAAAAACTTGCCCAAGCACACTAGAAGCCTACCAACACCTGAGATATGCACTAGATGCATAACCCCTAAAATCGGGGTGTTACAATGCTACCCTCCTTAAAATAATTTCGTCCTCGAAATTACTTGGCTAGACTAACGGTCGTACATCCTAATTCCCCACACTATGCTATCGCTGCACACTCTGATCTCCAAGAGCTAACATCTTTCTAGGCGCACTTTCTAAGTCTATACCCAAGTTCTTAGGTACCCTATCAACAATAAACAAACCACCACCAAAACGAACAAAACAACAAGGAAAAATTCCAACCAAGAGGAGCTTACCCGCTGACACATCAGGCGCATCATTATCCTTCTTCCGACGAACCAAAGCTTCACGACCTCGACCGAAACCATTTCCTCCATGGTTCGAACCACGGCCTCTCGTCGCTTGCTGACCACTTCTGCCAGGCTGCACAAAGCCTTGACCCACCGTCTGAGTCTTTTTCGGATCCAGGGGACAATGCTTAACCAGATGAGACTTGGACTGGCATCTGAAACATTCACGAACACGATTCCAGCACTCGCCCACGTGATACCTTCCGCACTGAGCACACGGACGATCTGGATTCCCGTCAACTGGCTTAGAAACACGAGCAGATGCCTCGACCCTCGGTCTTTTCTGAGACCTCTCAAACGATTCCGATAATCCTGAGCTCCTCTCATCCCGGTTCCTTCCTCTAACTTCATTCTGCCTCTCAGCCCTTTTGACTTCCTCAGCTATCGGAGCTTCTTCCACGAAAATAGCGATACCACTGACCACACTGGCTCCTGTCACTTGCTCGAGCACCCGCAGCATAGCCTGCAATACTGCGCTACCTCCTCCGGTCTGATCCTGCTGCTCAACCACAACAGCTGGTGACGGCGCATCGCTCTCTGACCCAACCGGTTCCGATACTGACATCCTGCCTCTACCATGTCCACGAGTACCGCGACCACGCCCCTAGAACTCATATCTAGCGCCTGGATTTAATCTGATTAAAAATTTTATGCATTAGAATTTGGTTCCACTGTTTATCCACGAGCAGTTTTATGCAAAGAGGTTTCCGAGAGTAGTTCTTTCGAGCAACCAAAGTTTCATTCCCTACCCAGGGGTAATTTCATCATTTTTCCTAAAGGGGTACATCGGTAATAACTCAGGGTCAATTTTGAAAATAGTTTTCCAACTTATAGATACCTCAAAATTTACAAAATCTCAGGGGTCATCTTGAAAATTTTGTTTTTCAAACAAAATGTGTTGCAAAAATTTCAGAAAGCAGGGTTATTTTTGTAATTTTGGAAATCATGGGCATTTTCGTAAATTCTCCAAGTCAGAATATCACTGTATTTCACAAAATAGTAAAATAGGAATATTTCAGTAAAAGTCGAGAGAAATCTGAAAATTTAGAAATCAAGGGCATTTTGGTAATTTTATCAACCAGGGGTATTTTCGTAAATTTCCACAAACCAAGGTATCTTGATATTTTGAAAACTCAAAATTTTGGTATTTTACAAGGTAGAGATCATTTTGTCAAAAGTTGAGGGTAGTACGGTAATTTCATAACACAGAGGCATTTTTTGAAATTTTGCCACTAGGGCATCTCTTTCAAAATCAGATTTAAGCTTTCACAAACCAAAGGGGTAAATTTGAAAAAAATTTTAACACAGAAGGTTTTAAAAACAGCAAGGCTAATTCCCTTTCGGGTTTTAATAATTGGTTTAGCCTATGAACAAGTCCTCTTGGTTAAGGTGAACCGTATCTACGCACCAGGTAGGATTCAAGTAAAGAGGAGGTGAGTCGCTAGGACTGCTTAAATACCAAGCTCTTACTGAATACCACTCCTAGACATGCGCATGCGTACAGTGGTTGCTACACCTTAACTCGGCGACTTACTTCACAGGTTTGTTTAAGAGATTTAAGTTTTATGCAAATGTTTGAGTAGACTAATCCTAGGGTCCAATAGTCCTAATATTCTAATCTACGAGCCCAAGCTAAGCCCATAATAAATCACACAAACAAAACACTTCAAGAGCTAGAAGTACTTACCTGGTGGACTTCGGGTCGGAGGTACAGGTGCCATGCCAGTATAACCTGAAAACCTTTTTCTAAAAGCCCATATTTCGAAAAGCCCATTTTAAAAACTGTTTCGGGCCCAAAACCCTCAAAGCCGAGTTTTGAACCGGGCTCTGATACCAATCTGTAACATCCCCAAACCCGGCCCATTCACTACGACCGAATCTGGTTATGTCACTGTGGAAAACGGTTGAAATCTTTCTAACTTAGTATAAAACATTGTAGTTTGATGAATTTTTGGAAAACATATCCACTTAAGCTTATGAGTAAAACTGTGCTATTAAAACTTATTCATTTTTAAAACTTTAGTATATAAACCAATTTGAGTAAATAGGTCGCAACCCATAAATCATTTTCACATAGTAATTTAAATTAATTCATCCATAGTTAAAGTAATACCAAAATAATAAAATGGCCTTTTATTACAACCCAATAATTAAAATGAAATACTTGTATCAAACTCAAGCATAATATAATTAATCATCATCTTCGGCATGGGCCACCTTGTCCTCTCCGATCCCGGTCCAGCTTTATGCACTACCTGAAATGGTTAAAGGAAAAAGGTGAGTCACCAAGACTCAGTGTGCAACCCTTTTTCCCGGATTAGCAGAATATCATATGCAAACATAAACATGATCATCATGCATCCAATTAATATGCACCCAACCTAACCATCCACAATACCATTCTCTACCCCGTGTGGTACCAAACCACTGGTGGTGCCAAACCACTGGTGACCCAAAGTCACAATAATCATCAATGTGGTGCCAAACCACTGGTGTCCCAAAGACACGAATGTGATACCAAATCACTGGTGACCGAAGTCACGAATCAAATGATGGGGCCAACCCATCGTGTGATACCAAATCACTGGCGCCAATCCCTCAATACCGCCTTATGGGGCCAACCCACTGTGGTGCGAGACCACGGGGACGAGACGCTGAGGTGCCAAACCTCTGGAGGTGCCAAACCTCTGGTGACCCAAAGTCACAAGTTGTGTTACCAAAACACTGGTGCCCGTCGGCACGAATATCACTGCCCCCTCCACTCGTACAACCCACATCAACCATTATTATGCATTTTAACAGAAATATACCATCATGCTTGTTTAGCAACATACATAAGTTTTAACATCAACCAAGCAATATAGCACATGCCAGATACATCATGCTTTCCAAAAGCATCATAACAGGGACTTACCTGACCCCTTGCCTTATACCTTAATGGTATTTAATCCACCTTTTCATGAATCAAACAACACACAATACATATAAATATAACAACAGAGTAGTGTGTATATGTACACACCTGTAAGCCTTAATCGAAGAACCAATCTAAGACTCTTGATAACCTCGACACCCTTGCTCCTAGAATCGGCCAAACATAGGATTAGCATCCTAGGCCATTCGGCCAAAACACAACATAACCAAAAGGATCAATGCTCGAAACCCGAGACCTACCTACACGCTTTTGAACACTAGCCAACACCACCAAAAGCTCCTACTTCACTTCCTTACAAACGGTAACCAACCCATAGTAATAGCCTTCGGCTTAAACAAATACCAGACGAATAGACTGCTAAAGCAATCACTTACCACTACTTACCAACAATCAACCAAAAACAGAGGCTACGCTTGACTGCTTCGAATCCTGGATATCCTATGCCAAAATGATTCCAACAAATGATCAACATACTTCCAAATAAAAGCCAAACCAACTCTTACTCTTAAAGATGTCGACAGAGAACAGAGACCTTACCATAAAACATTCGGCCTTACCTATATACCTTCTCCAAGGCTTGAAATCACAACCCAATAGCAATCCACACCACCCTCACAATTCGGCCAAAGTGCAAAACTGAAAAGGAAGGGGATATTCGGCAACACAAGGGAGAAAGTCGGCTAGGAAACAAAGCAAGTTTTGGTACAAGTTTCAAGAAGAAAGAAAAAGGTATGAGAGGAAGAAAATGACCATTCGGCTTAGCACAAGGAGAAAAGAGAAAAGAATGGTGAGAAGGTGTATGGTTCGGCCAAAGAACAAAAGAGGTAAAAGCTTGAGGCTCAAAAGCTTTCGGCTACAACATTTTAAGAGACACAAATGCAACTTTCGGCAAGGTGAAGGTTATTTGGGGTTTTCGGTTTTGGCTACAAAGAAATAAAAGAAGAGGGTTTTCTTTGACTCATTTTCGGCACAAGACTAGGGGAAACTCAAAGGAATTCGGCACCTAAAAAGAATGGAGAACCACTTTCGGCAAAGGGAACAAATGGGAAAAAAAAACCAAAAGGCTGAGCACCCCCTACTTATACTACTAAGGTTTCGGCACCCACCTAACACCCTCCAACAAAGCCGAAATTGCCCTCCATAAGCACCCCAAAACCGGCCACCAACTCAACCCCTCTCAACATCCCATGATTTCCTCCTAAATCACCTCCCAATCACCCATTCAAAAAGTTTGAATGAGTCAAACTTTAATCCTTCCTTCCTAGCCGAATTTCAAAAAAAAGACCAAGTCTTACCTCATCCTTTGAAGAGCCCTCTAGCCGTCCAACATCTCCCCTCCATGACGCCAAAAATAAAGGCCAGACTTGCTGCCTTAACAGCTCGAACCTTAGACCCCCAAAGCACCTTGAGGCGTCACCCTCTAAGCTCTAGAGTGGCGCCTCCTTGCCACTCTACCAAAGCCCAACTTGTGCTAAAAACCACCAAATAATTCTCTTAAGACCCCCAAAAGCCAAGCTCCCTCCTAACCATTGAAAACCAAAAATTTCTTAAAGTCTTCCCTACCTTCCAGGGTTCTCCAAACCCCCTAAAAACTTGCCCAAGCACACTAGAAGCCTACCAACACCTGAGATATGCACTAGATGCATAACCCCTAAAACCGGGGTGTTACACTCAGTGCATAATCCCCCTCCCGGTTAATGCCACATACTTACACAAATCACAACCAAGCAATATATGTAATGCACCCAAACCTAGCCATCCGTAACTCCGTTTCTACCCCGTGTGGTACCAAACCACTGGTGGTGCCAAACCACTGGTGACCCAAAGTCACGAATAATCCATCTGTGGGGCCAACCCACGTTGTGATACCAAATCACTGGCGACAATCCCGTAATATCAAATGTGGGGCCAACCCACTGTGGTGCTAAGCCACTGGGACGAGTCGCTATGAGGTGCCAAACCTCTGGTGACCCAAAGTCATAAAATAAACTGTGGTACCAAACCGCTGGAGGTGCCAAACCTCTGGTGTCCCAAAGACACGGATATCAAATCTTCCCCCTCCTTTCATATCACCCACATCAATGCATCACATGTACAAATCATGCCATCATGCCTTAATATGAACATATAGCAAATATATCATAGTTCATGGTATTAAGCATCATATAGCAAAATCATATTCAAACGGACTTACCCGTATCCTTGCTCATACCCATAAGGTATCATATCATGATCTTCACAGTTTTCGGCTTTTCACATATTTAGGTTATTAATATATATTTACTAAGTTATAAAGTGTGTAAGTTACACACCTGTTACTAGCGAAATCACTAAATCCCGAAGACCCGATCTACCGCACTAGATCTCCTTGTCCTACATTCAGCCAAACCACAAAACCATTAACAAGGCCATTCGGCCACACCAACAAATCCTGAAGGGTTAACGCATGGAACCCCAAACCTTACCTTAATGCTCCTCGAATACTAGACACCACCCAAAGTATGTGAGATCGAACCTTTCCCTACAATCGGCCAACGTTAACACATAATCTCAAAAGCCTTCGGCTTTTCAAATATCTAATGGAAAGACTGAACTAACATAAATCCTTACCACTTGACTTACCAACTTCGATCGCTAAAGAATAGGGGCTTAAATCGACTGCTTCTACAATCCCGAAGAACCTAGGAGAAATTGGTTCCCATTAATGATTAACAACACTATCAACAAATGCCGGATTAGGCTTTCACCTATGTGTGTCGACAGAGAAGAAGAGAAAGTAAGAAGGGAGTTTCGGCCATGGACACTTACCTTCTTAAAACCGATTGAAGAACAACCAAAAGAGATCAAGGCTTGATTGAGATTCAGCCAAAATAAACTAGAAGAAAGAAAGAAGATTCGGCTATGGTGAATAGAAGACAAACAAATGAGATTCGACTAGAGTGGAAAAAGAGAAAGGAAAAGAAAAATGCAATGGAAGAGGGAGGATTTGGCAATAGAGTATGGTTGATAAAAGAGAAAAGCAATTAAGATTCGGCTTAACTAAAAAGGAGAGAAAGGAAGAAATATGAATGGTATTCGGCTTTGATCAAGAATGAGAGAAAGAAAAAGGGAGAGATGGGGAGAAAGAGATTCGGCCAAGGAAGAAAAAGAATAGGATGAAAGAAAAATGCCTAGGATGAAAGAAAAATGCCTCCCTTCAATGGTAGAATATTTTCGGCACAAAGAGAAAAAGAGCTTGAGAGGAAAAGAAAACAATACCAATTTGGTCAAGAATAAAAGCCAAAACCAAAACAAAAGCTTACCTATTGCTCAAATTCGGTTTAGGAGAAAGAGTTTTGAGAGAAAAGAAAATGATGCACAAAATGCTAAGGAATTTGACCAACTAGCTACCAACCTACCAAAACCTTCAACAAAAATTCGGTCACCCCCTAGACCATAATGCCGTCCACATACATGGACAAGTTGGCCATTAAAAAGTTTCCAAAAACCTCATCCTTAATCCAAGCCTTATGTCCCCTTATCATTCTTTAATCAAAATGATTCCTTTCCCCAAGTTCAAGCTTTCCTAAACTATTTGTCATCTTGCCATAAAAATTTAAAGTCCAACTTACCAAAAATACCTCTTGACCGATACTTAAGGAAAGCATGCAAAAATAATCTCAATTTGCACACAAAGTGATTCGAACTCCTTCCCTCAAGGTACTACAAGTAACGCCATAACCACTTTACTAATAGCTCATTTATGCTAGCTATTTACTCATAAATTTCTATATGTCTTGAAGCTACTTACCATCTCTCCTTAAAGTGCTAAAATACCAAATTTTTCCTAAAGTCCAATTAAACCCGAGACTTCATAGAAACCTTGTAACCTTCCAAATCCACTTAACTAATAAGTCCAATTTGCAATAACACCATTCTCATATTCTTGAAGATTTTAAACACTCCTAAGCCCAAGGCCCAATCGGCCCAATCCTACTAGGCCCAATTTTGGGATGTTACACAATTAGATACATAATCAAATATATACAAGGGCCTTAGCCTAATCAGATACATAATCAAATATATACAAGGGCCTTAGCCCAATCAGATACAGAATGTAGACTAGTATATCAAAATCCTACCCACCAACCTCTACACACCATCTCCGTCCATCCCTACACACCATATTGTACTGAAATGCGGCACATGAATAGAATAATGCAGCTGAGCTGCCAGATATCAGGCTTAAGAGCCTTTCAGAACATTTCCTCCAAATAACATCAACCCCACCCAGATGCAATGCAACATACCAATATGACATGCATACATGCAAATAACCTAACATACATTCAGTTCAGTACAGATATCATATAGTCTAATCATATAAATACGGGTCTAAAAAATGCATATCGACCCTACAGTAGGTCCACAGTCGACTTGGGTGACCCGTGCAACCTTATAGCACTTTTCAAAAAAATGGGCTCACATGCCCATGTGGCCTGCCAGTGTGGGCCCACACGCCCGTGTGGCCCACTTGACCCAATTTGGCCTTGGTCTCGTGGATCACACGGCCTGGCTCAAAATTCCACACGCCAGTGTTGCCCACAAGGCCCAATAGGTCAAGCCCGTGTGTCGCACACGGCCTTGCCCGGCCATCACACAGTCGTGTCACTTGCGCACAGGCTGGCTCGTCGATCACACAGTCGTGTTATGGCTCACAGCCTTGCACACAGCTTACCACACGGCCGTATGGCGTCGACAGAATCTTTTTCGGCTTTCGACAATTCCCGTTTTTTGTGTTTCCGGGTACACACCTGATTCCGTTTGAAGCCTAAACGATCACTAAGCGTTCCAGAACCCTATAATTGACCAACCAAAGTCTTTAATCAAATACAAAAATACGAGATTCAGACAGTCCCTAATTGAATGCACCCTATGAACAATATTTTCCGTACACGAAACTTACCGTTGCCGAGCCAGAAATCGTTCTCTGCCTACCAAAAACAACAACAGTTTCCCCTTATCAAGATTAACCCAAAAGTAACATTAAGGCTTAAGCGAAGTAAACTTACCGTACGATCACAGATAGACGTGTAACGTCAAAACACAGTGTGGAAAAGAATTCAAGAAAAAGAGGCGTGCGAGAGAACAAAATTTCGATAGCCAAAGAAAGGGGAAAGAACGTCAAAAACTATAGAGAGAACCGAATATTTTTCGAAAAAGAAGAATATAATCAGATTTTGGATAACTCCCCCACATCCCCTGATTCACTCCTAAATTCTCTCAACCCCACTCCCCACTATTCAGATTTTTAGTCCAACACAAACTCTCTGGACGTAGCAGGAAAAAAAATAATGTTCACGGAGGGATTCGAAAATGGGACATTCAATACCTACTTGACACATCTCTTAACCACCAGACCAACAGGCCCATTCTAACATGTTCTTACAAATAAATACTTATAAGCCTAATAACCAAAGGTAAGGCTTTATTCCCTAAAACCCAAAATTTGCCCAAGACAAGGCTTGAACCCAAGACTTCTCAGACACTCCCAGAACACTTAACCACTGAAGCAGACAGACATTTGTGTTAATATTTCACCAAAACATTAACATAAATTTTGGGGCGTTACACTAGTTTCAAAAAAATCAAGCGGATCTTAATTTCGAATTCTGTAGCTTAAGATATAAATAATTTAGTGACAATGACTCAAGTGGACAGCTTTGATATGAACGCATAAGTAAATAGTGTAATTATAGATAATGTTACATATAAGCATGTTATATGCTAAAAGTTAAAGATTCTAACGAATATATACATAAAAGATGTGGAATGGAGAGGAGGAGGAGGAAAAAATATATGAATATATATATATATATATATATTGTAGATGAATTTGAAATGTTTCAAAATGGTTGTAAGTGATGGAATGATTAATATATGTGAGTATGTTTAAACAAATTGATAAAATAATAAGTGAATAATTGTTAATTGATGTGATATTGAATTCTTTGTTAAAATAGTCTAATTTGTAAAACTTTAATATTTGTGTTAATTTTATAAACTTTTTTATCTTTGATTAAATATCATGTTTTTATGAGGACTTGAGATTAGAAATAAATGTAAGTGGATGATATGTAAAATGAAGTGGCGGTTATGACATCTGAATACGATTCAGATAATGATATAAAATAAATAAATAAATAAAAATAAAACATGGAACTTGTAGGAAAATGGAGATGACGTCACGATGATAAGTTCGCCATGTCACGACGTGGAAACCCCAACGTCGCAACGACGGTTCAAAAATCTTTATGAACTTTACAATTTGGCATTTGATCAATTGTGGAAATTTTAATGAGCTCCTTTAACTCATAATTAGCTCTATTGTAAATTCAATTATTACTAAAATTAGTTAATGATCTACATTAATTAAATAATATGATAAATGGATCTGAAATTTTTAGTAGTTGCATCTGCAACAAATGTGACATCCTGATGCCTTGTCTCAGTGATCGGGTTGGGTATGGGGGTGTTACACGATTATAAACTTTGGTCGTGTAACCTCCTCAACTCAGCCCAGATGTTATGGCCGAATTATGAAGGTCACACTAGCCACTGAGATGACCTAGTAAAACATTTAGTTTTCGAAAAAAGTCAAAAATTCCATTTCATAAAAGTATTCAAGTTTTTACAGAGGGTATCAATACCAATTTGAAAAGTATCGATACCTATTTAAGTATCGATACGATTTAGGCATTCTGCCAATTTTGAATTTTATAAAACGTGATCAATCGGTATCGATACTTTTATAATTATCGATACCAATTTGGCATTTTGTTTGTTTTGAAAATCGTTTATTTGGTCAAATATTGATACCACATGCCAGGGTATCGATATTTTTTGTTAGATTTAGTAAAAATCATTTTTTGGAAAACAATTTCGATTCAACTTCAAAAACACTATGAATTTAATCCATTGTAGAAAAACATTAGTTTATTTAGTTATCTCGTTCATTTAATTTTAGTTCCAAAATTAATAGAGAAAAATCATATTTGCACAATTTTAACAAGATTTAAGAATGTTGGAATCTTTAACCGTGTTTGAGTTTATTGTCAAAACCATATAATGCCAAATCCCAAATTAATACCTATATGAATAATAAAGTTCATGCCACGGTCCATTTGAAACAATGCAAAAACCAACAGAATTTGTAAAATAAAGTTTAAAAATTCTTTTGTTCAAATTCGATGACAGTGCTTCGAGTGCCGAGCCCTCATCTTACGAGTTATCTAGAAGATAGAAAATTAAAGAGTGAACTAGGAAATTTAGTGTGATCTTAACATAAATACAGATAAATACATAAACAATAAATATAGCATATAATCTTGTAGAAAACAGAGCATATTGGATTATCAATCTCATTGTAATGTATAATAAGTATACAATAAACATGAATGATAGTACAATTTTCCTACCCATTCAACCGCTACACTCCACAGTAAAAGTTCCTCAAACTTCATCCAACCCTATACACAATATCAGTAGGAGTATAAGTTCTTGAGGAAAAACTACCAATATAACAGTAACTTGTGGATAAACCCAGGGACGAAGCCAGAACAATTTTTTAGGGAGGGCCAGATGAAATTTTAATTTTTTATAGTTTATATCTTTATAATTTGTAAAGGATTAAATCAATTTTTTATAATTTTAGGGGGCCAAAGTGCAATTTTACCTTTACTAATTTAAAATTTTTAAAAATTTTAAGGACCTAAATAGCAATTTTACATTTTAGGGGGGCGAGGCCCATGTCAGCCCCCTGGCTTCGCCCCTGGATAAACCACTTGTAAAATAGTAACTTGATTGATAATCTAATCCGACATTAATGCCTGCATTTCATCCTTTAACAACCCAAATCCCCGTGCAACAGTGTGGCATGTTATTGATATCAGAAAATGCACCACGTCTGTATTGTAAATATGCGGTTACAAATAATCCAACCAAAGTAGTAGGAAATAGACCTAAGACGATTCCAAATAGAAAAAAAAATCAATCATTTCAATTTATTTGAAAGGAGAAAAAGAAAGGTAATATCTATCCCTAAATATTAATTGCTATTGCCTATGAATATTAATACCTAATAATTGATAATTAACACGGTAAGGAGCTATAGAATATATGAAATGGGACAGAAAGCTTTGTTTTTATGAATTGTTTGTTCATTGAATTAATTTTCAAATAAGTCGTATCTTACTCAGACCAATAAATAAAGCTAAGGTTAATTAATCCAAAAAAGATATGTTAATTAATTAAAGGTCCAACTGATTACCACATTTATCGTATAAATATACGATTACAAATAATCCAATTAAAGTAATAAAAATTAGACTTAAAACGATTCCAAATAGAAAAACTTCAATCATTTCTAATAGTAATAATCCAGGCAAAATAACAGTAATAATATTAACAAGCAATTATCATGCGAACGAAAAGTAATAACAGTAGGCTATCATCGATAGTAATTGCAGAATTAATAGGGAGATTACATCACACACATATTTATTGGATCTATATCCTTTAAACCTAACTTTTTTAGTGTTACGACTATCAGCCAGACAAACACCGTCGTCGTCATTGCTACTGAAAGTTGACATATCAATTCTCTACCTTAATTATTAAATATATTAAACCCATGCATCTCACATTGTGCTGCCACAAGATTGACTAAAAACACATTCATTGCATGGTGTAATGAGCAGACAAACATATTTATATTTTCCACAAGATTGACTAAAAACACATTCATTGCATGGTGTAATGAACAGAAACATATTTATATTTTTTGTACATACCAGGTGACAATTAATGAAATTTACTAATGGTGTAATGATTATAGGGTAATTGATTATCTACATGCTATTAGAGTATACCAAAATATATTAATAAAAGTACCATAAATGTTATTATAATAAGAAAATGCCTCTTCAAATTATTTAAATTGAAAAAAGTAATAATGAAAAAGACAGCAAGAGGAAGAAAAAGTCAGAAATGAACGGAGGGCAGAATAGAAAGAGAAGAAAAAGTTAAAAACCCTGGTTGCTAGAATTTTAAATATTCAATTGGGTTGTAAAAAACATAATAAATGAGTTCAAAAATAAATAAGTCAGGTCAAAACTCCACTCTCAGCCAATTATAATTGTCAATTGGGTTGTAAAACACATAATAAATGAGTCCAAAAATATATAAGTCAGGTCAAAAGTCCACACTTAAGTCTCAGCTAATTATAATTGTCTATTAGTATAGATTTTGACCCACATTTTGGTACGAGTTAATTATTTTCTAATCAAAGTTTTGTTATTGAATTAATTTTTTAACATTAATTTCATTATAATTTCTTATCATATATATTCTTTTTGATATAATACCTAAAATTACTCATAGCCCCTCCCTAACCCTTAAATAGGAGGATAATGCACTTTAATGCAATCGAACTCACGTTCTCTTGCACTGACAATAATATCAATACCAATTGAGCTAAGAGTCAGTCGGTCCCATTGAGTTAACTTTTTAACCTAATTATAAAGTAAAAAATTTAAAATCAAAATATACTTTAAATCTCTATATTTTTAACAAAAATTATAACTAATGACATTGTAATAGACTTGATTTTAAATGAATGGAAGGTAAAATAGAAAGAGAAGAAAAAGATAAAAACCCTAGTTACTAGAATTTTATTACTCAATTGGGTAGTAAAAAACATAATAAATGAGTTCAAAAATAAATAAGTCAGGTCAAAAATCCACACTTAAGTTTCAACCAATTATAATTGTCAATTGGGTTGTAAAACACATAATAAATGAGTCCAAAAATATATAAGTCAGGTCAAAAGTCCAAAAGTCCTTACATAAGTCTCAGCCAATTATAATTGTCTGTTAGTATAGATTTTGTATAACAACCTACACTCGGCCTAAACGTTATGGTCGAATCTTGAGAAGTTACTTTAACTCTCTTGAACACCCAAAAATAGATATGTTTCATCGCGAAGAAAATATATAACACCCTTCAATTTCTACTCTGGGGTGCTGATCGTGTCTGTCGAGTCTTAAATTTATAAAAAAAATGATCGAACCTGGAAACTAACTCTGACAACGATTTGAGGCAAGCGCACCTATCGAACAATAGTATAGTTAAGGCAAGACCGGAATGTCAAACCCAAAGGAACCAAAAGTACTAATACTAACTCTCTTTTTATTATTTAGCATAAGAATAAAGGGATTTATTTATCTAATCTAAATTAATTAACTATTAAACTAAAGATGCAAAGACAAAGAGAAAGAGTTTGGGAAAATAACTTGAGGAAAAACCAATTGATTAAGACGACACCTAAGGAAGAATCCACCTAGACTTCACTTGTTATCTAACTCTGAACCAGACGATTTATTCATTTGACTTGATCCGTAAGATTCCCTAATGTATATTAATCCCTCTCTCGAGGCGACTAACGTCTAACCCTAGGTTGATTAATTGAAATCTTTTTCTAATTAAAACCCCTAGAATTACATTAACTTGATCTATGGACTCCCATATTAGGTTTCACCCTAATCCGACAAAATCTCGTCACCCTATCTCTAGGCGCACGATCAACTCCGCTTAATTATGCTAGATCTACTCTTAGGCAGGGACTTTTGCTCCTCCACCTAAGCACATCATACTTGAATTAATATCCCAGAAATATCAACACAAGAATTAAGAACACATAAACATCTTAGAAGAAAAGATAAAACAAAATATATGAAATCCCTAAAACCCCCTGAAGGAATTGAATGAGAGATCCTCCGTCTTAAGTATAATTCCGGCTTCTTGAGATGGATCAACTGGCTATCTTCAAGTGATTCCCACAAATCTGACCTTTCTGGCTCGGCTCCTTAGCCTAGCTAATCGCCCCATTCTAGGTTATACTTAAGGTGTTTATATAGGCTTTTGAGATAGGTTTCTTTGCCCCTAAGTATCCTTTTCCGAGTGAAATTGCTCTTTTCCACGACAAGGACACGGCCATGGCACACGCCCGTGTGAGTCGTCTTTAGGCCGTGTTCGGACTTTTAATGAGGCACGGTCGTGTGGTCTTGGGACCAGGCCGTGTCGATTCCATGATATGGCCCAATTTGGTCTGTTATAAGCCCGTTTCTTGTTCTTTTCATCCTCGGGTGCTTTCCTGAGTATAAAACATGAAAAGAAAGGATTAAGAGCACCTTTTTACATAAATCAAGGGATAAATCATCCAAAAGTATGCTAAATGTGGGATTAAAATATGTTACTTTTACGGTTTATCAAATACCCCCACACTTAAGCTTTTGCTTGTCCTCAAGCAAAATTCTCAGCTCACAATTAAAATGAACTTCCCTGGTTCATAATATTCATCAATAGTGTTTCATCATAATTCAAAGGTAATTTATACATGGATAATTCAACTTAAAGAGTCCTAAAGATTCAAACAATCAAAGTCGTAGTTTTTATAGTATTAAATAATTACCTCTGATTCGAAATCGACAAGAGTTGACATCCTCACTAAAGATTCACTCAAATCACTCAAAGTGTTTAAGGTTCAAAATTAAGCACTCAAAAGTCGAACAAAATAAGTTAATCCCATAGGCTTGCATGAAAATCAAATCTCCACCACTATAAAATGAGATGATACACAAATCAAAACGTCTTTAACAGGGTTGTAATGGGGCTTGGGTTAAAGGTGTGGATAAAGGCTGAATTAGAAGGTTAGAATCGAGATTGACTTGACAAATTTCCTAACTAGAAACAACGAACTGATAATGAATAATTATATTAACTGGAAACTTAATAAAACGAGCTTCTTTTTCAAGATTTGGAATTTACGTGCATAAGCCCATAGAACTAATAATGAATATATTTCGATTTTTTTTAAGAACAAGTCAAATATGTAATAAAGGATAAATTCAACTACTTGAAATAAAGATCATAGTCAGGCAACTGATCAAATCAAATTTCGACATAAGGGTAGTCAAAAGGAATGGTGATAACAAATACAAAGGGTTTTGGGTTAATATTAGTGGGTGAGTCAATAAAAAGGGTTGTTAGGATTAAACGGGGTTCACTAGGGGTTAATTGTGAAGGTAGGCTTTTAGTGGAGTGAGTGGGTTAAAACCTAGGTGCCTTTGTCATCTCTGTATATCAAATCAAAGGTGTGGTCTCGATAAGTATAATCAATGCAAGTTCTAGAATAACAAATCAATGTTGAAACACTCATAATTAATAAAGTGAGCATGAAAAAGAATATATGCTCTAATAGGCTCAAAGTCTCACAAAAATTATGGGTTTTTGATATCAACCTCGTTAATTTCAAATTTCAAGGTAACATTCAGATTCAGGTAGACAACCTAAAAAAATTTTAAATTTTGAAAAATAGACTTATCATGCTTGATTCTCTAGTATCCTTCAAATTTAATCATCAATGCACAATTATCAATGACTTAATATAAAACATATAAATAAAAATCATAAATCAAAGGAAATTTCATTCTAGTCATAATATGAAAAACTTACTTCAAGACATGATAATATTCAAGGATTTGAGAATAATGCAGAAAGTTAGGCACTTTCTTGAAATAAACATTTACCCCCCACACTTAATATGTACATTGCCCTCAATGTACAAAGATGTATATGCATTTTAAGAGAAAGGGAGAGGTGAGACTTCCTGGATTTGGATGGTTTCCTGGAGTTGGAAGTCGATAGGGGTGGTGGCTGCTGCCGAGCTCTGCGCTAGATAAAGAAATTGGGGAGCTCGTAGAGAATTAGCCAGGAATTATTAAGACACGTTCAAAATAAACTAAATATATAACTAAAGACAAGAAAGATAAAAAGAAAGAAAATAGAAGTGTAAATAAAATTGAAATTGAATATTAATGGACCAAATAGTCCTTATTATTGGATGGTTCGCGAGATGGGTGTGACCTCTAAGGTTGCGGAGGTACTGGTAGTGGCGAAAGTGGCGTGATTCCCAAGTAGCCTTTAGAACCTGACACTAAGAAACTAAAAAAAATAAACTATATTAAGCATAAGATAGTCAAAGAGAAGGAAAATAAAAGAGAAGAGTAAAGAAGATGAAGAATTAAATGGTCTCAAAGACCCTTGGCTTGTTGTTTGGATGAAGCGGACGGCATGAACTTATGTAGATCGGTCTCCCTCAAGGAGACTGTGTTTGGATCCTTTCGCTTCTTCGACATGGTTACGATGTGGTTCAATGGTTAGTGAAATGTTAGAGAAGAAAAGTGGAGAGAGGTCTGAGAAAGAAAAGGAAAAGAAAATGGTATGGAGAAAATGAGGAGTGGGTGAGAAGAGGGAGGGGTGGGTGGTTTAAATAGAATTTCAAATCTGACACCTCCCCATGCCCATGGATCGTGGGCGTGCCGAATCGCACGGCCGCCTCGCACGGCCGCGTAGCTGGTCATGTTGTTTTTTCCACGCCCATGTTAGGGTAGCCATGCCCGTGTGTGAGCAAACAGTGTCATCCACGGCCATATCGCACGGCCGTGGGGTTTTGTCGGTGCCCGTGGGGTGGTGGTTGGAGTTCGTGACTCGAAGATTTGATTCGTCTGACTCGTACTGTTTCTGCTATGTTAGTACAGAGATTCATGCGGTCCACACGGCCACTGCCACGACCGTGTGCAAGGTCGTGTGGCCTGGAAATCTGCACTTGGTTAGCTTATAGTTAAATGCTAAAAAGGAAAAATAAAAGAAAGAGTAAAAATTAAAAAAATGTAATGGGGTTAGTGCTCGGGTTGCCTCCCGAGAAGCGCTCGTTTAAAGTCTTAAGCTAGACTTACCTCTTATTCGCCTAATTATGGTGGTTTGAAGAGTTGAATATCTTCTCTCATACTATCAATTCTACGATAAAGTTTGAGTTAAGTGGCATTTACCTTAAAAGTGCCGAATTCAGAGTGAGTTACCTCAACTGTTCCGTATGAGAAGATATTGCGTACCTCAAGAGGAATTTCTTTTTCTGTCTTCAGGTTGGATGTGGTGATTCTAGGGTCTCCCTTATTTAACAGTACCTGGTCTCCTATTTTAAAGTGATTTGATGTTCCTATGAGTTCGTCTAGTTGTTCCCTCGGTGTTACTTTGTGTGGTTGTGATTTATCTTTTAAATGTGTTTTTCACTCGTCTAGTTCATTGATGTGAAGCCGTCGTTCCTCGTGTGATATTTCTTTGTTGTTATGAGGTATAAACTCTGGCTTGGTTGTATGATTCTGTGGTGCTTCCTGCAAAGTAGGTTTAGCGGAAAGCTTATCAATAGTATTTACGTTCTCACCTTTGTCACTCGATGTCCTAGCCGAGTCGAAAGCTTGAAGACTAATTGATTCGTTACCTACATAAACTATGAGATCACCTGCACTGACATCAATTTTAGTTCTGGCAGTTGCTAAAAAGGGCCTTCCTAGAATTAAGGGGATACTATTGTCCTCATCCATGTCTAAAACGACAAAGTCTACTGGAAATACGATTTTGTCAATTTTTACTAACACATCTTCGATTATCCCCCTAGGAATTCTAATAGTTTTATCAGCTAATTGAATGCTCATCCTAGTTTTCTTGGGTTTCCCTAGACCTAGTTGTTTAAACAATTTGTAAGGCATAACATTGATACTTGCCCCTAAATCAGCTAAAGCATTATTAATAGATAAACTACTAATTAAGCATGGAATTGTAAAACTCCCTGGATCTTTTAATTTTTGTGGTAGTTTGTTTTGCAACATTGCTGAGCACACTGCGTTTAGCTCCACATGTGATGCCTTGTTTATCTTTCGTTTGTTCGTCAATAGCTCCTTTAAAAATTTCCTAGAGTCTGGCATCTGTGAAAGAGCTTCAAGTAACGGCAAATTAATATGTAATTTCTTTAAAAGTTTAAGAAACTTACCGAATTGTTCCTCAATGTTGTCATGTTTTAATGCTTCGGGATATGGTATGCGAGGTTGGTACTCATTGATTACCGGTTTTGGCTTATCATGGCTTACCTCAACCTTACCCTTATCTGCCACGTTTTCTTGCCTTTATTCTGGTTCATTTAACCCATCATTATCGTGAGCTGTTATGGCTTGAATTTGCTCCCTAGGGTTAATCTCAGTGTTGCTCGGTAGGCTTCCTTGTGGTCTTTCGGAGATCTGCTTGGCAATTTGCCCTAACTGATTCTCGATCCTTTGAATCAATGCTTGTTGATTTTTAAATGTTGTCTCAGTATTCTAGAAACGTGTTTCTATGTTTTGGAAACGTGTTTCTGAGGTTGTTATGAATTTTGTCAGCATCTCTTCAAAGTTCGGCTTCTTTTCCTGTGGGTAGGGCTAATTTTGGAAATTTGGAGAGGGTTGTTGTCTCTAATTTCCTTGATTTCCCCATGAAAAATTGGGGTGATTTCTCCAACCTGGATTATAAGTATTACTATAAGGGTTATTGTTAGATCTAAAATTATTACCCATATAGTTCATCTGTTCGCTTTCTGTGCCTTGTCCGTAGGTGGGTACTCAGGATTCACCACGCCGTCGTTGATAGCATGGTTACTGCATTGAGGTTGTAAACTCCGGCTGTTTTTGTTGGCCTTGTCCTTGTAACTTGCCACTGATAGTTATTCAGCGACATCTCTTCTATAAATTCGTAGGCTGCTTCAGGAGTTCTGTTATTCAGAGTTCCACCGGCGGCTGAGTCAATCAGTTGCCTTGTCGAGGGGTTCACACCATTGTAGAAAGTTTGGACTTGAAGCCACAAAGGTAATCCATGGTGTGGGCACCTTCTCACTAGATCCTTGTATCTCTTCCATGCATCGTATAGTGTTTCTAAATCTATCTGTACAAAAGAAGAGATATCATTCCTTAATTTGGCCATTTTGGCAGGTGGAAAATATTTTAATAAAAATTTCTCGGTCATTTGGTCCCATGTAGTGATTGATCCTCTTGGAAGAGAGTGCAACCACTGTTTAGCTTTATTCCTTAGAGAGAAGGGAAATAACCAAAGACGAATGGCATCATAAAAAACGGCATTTATTTTGAAAGTATCGCAAAATTCTAGGAAATTTACCAAATGATTATTTGGATCTTCATCCTGCAAACCATCAAACTGAACAAATTGCTGTATCATCTGAATTGTGTTAGGTTTCAGTTCAAAATTATTTGCAGCAATAGTAGGTTTAACAATACTTGACTCAGTTCCTGTTAAATTAGGTTTAGCATAATCATACATAGTTCAAGGAGCATGATGTTTGGCCGCCTCCGGCGGTGGCGGATTATTTTTAGCCATCCCTTCAGTAGGATTGGTTTCACCTTCTTGCTCTCATTCTACGTAGTTTAAGCTTTGCCTTATTTCTCTGCAATTTCTATGAACGGTACCTTCAATATCACTGTCGTCAAAGTAAAGGTCCTGTCGGGTTCCTTCTAGTCATAAACTAGAGGTGCCTGAAAAGAACAAAAGAAAGAAAAACTTAGCAAAACAAAATAATAATAATAATAAATAAAAATAAATAATTTGCAAAAAAATAGGATAAAGTAATAAAAATTAAGCTTTCTTAATATTTCAAGTTCCCCGGCAATGGCGCCAAAAACTTGATCGTGTCTGTCGAGTCTTAAAATTTATAAAAAAGAATGATCAAACCTGGAAACTAACTCTGACAACGATTTGAGGCAAGCGCACCTATCGAACAGTAGTATAGTTAAGGCATTACCGGAATGTCGAACCTAAAGGAACCAAAAGTACTAATACTAACTCTCTTTTTATTATTTAGCCTAAGAATAAAGGGATTTATTTATCTAATCTAAATTAATTAACTACTAAACTAAAGATGCAAGGACAAAGAGAAAGAGTTTGGGAAAATAACTTGAGGAAAAACCAATTGATTAAGATGACACCCAAAGAAGAATCCACCTAGACTTCACTTGTTATCTAACTCTGAACCATACGATTTATTCATTTGACTTGATCCGTAAGATTCCCTAATGCATATTAATCCCTCTCTCGAGGTGACTAACGTCTAACCCTAGGTTGATTAATTGAAATCTCTTTCTAATTAAAACCCCTAGAATTACATTAACTTGATATAAGGACTCCCATATTAGGTTTCACCCTAATCCGGCAAAATCTCGTCACCCTATCTCTAGGCGCGCAATTAACTCCGCTTAATTATGCTAGATCTACTCTTAGGCAGGGAATTTTGCTCCTCCACCTAAGCACATCATACTTGAATTAATATCCCGGAAATATCAACGCAAGAATTAAGAACACATAATTAAGAACAAGTCAAATATTTATCATATAGTTCAGCAAACAATAACAAGATTCGTCTTAGGTTTCATCCCCCTCAGGTATCTGAAGGGTTTAGTTCATAATAGTAAAAGAAAACATTTCAGAAGAAAAGATAAAACAAAACATAAGAAATCCCTAAAACCCCCTGAAGGAATTGAAGGAGAGATCCTCCGTCTTGAGTATAATTCCGGCAAATTTGACATTTCTGGCTCAGCTCCTTAGCCTAGCTAACCTCCCCCTTCTAGGTTATACTTAGGGTGTTTATATAGGCTTTTGAGATAGGTTTCTTTGCCCCTAAGTATCCTTTTCCGAGTGAAATTGCTCTTTTCCACGACAGGGACATGGCCATGGCACACGCCCGTGTGAGTCGTCTTTAGGCCGTGTTCGGACTTTTAATGAGGCACGGCTATGTGGTCTTGGGCCTGGGCCGTGTTGATTTTGTGATATGACCCAATTTGGTCCGTTTTAAGCCCGTTTCTTGTTCTTTTCATCCTCGGGTGCTTTCCTGAGTATAAAACATGAAAAGAAAGGATTAAGAGCACCTTTTTACATAAATCAAGGGATAAATCATCCAAAGTACGCTAAATGTGGGATTAAAATATGTTACTTTTACGGTTTATCAGATGCAGTCCAAATCATTCATAATCCTCTCGGTGGCCTCCAACTAGTATTCGGCCATAGTACCCCTAAACAATTCAGCCCATTGGACTGGAATCGTTTAGTTACCGACTATTTGGGCCCCGTCGACCCTCTACAGTACCCTTAGCATAGCTTAGGATAGTGCGTCGTCCCCTACATTCTAAGTCTGGGACTTAGTCTCTGTGGTAGGTGTCTCTATCATCTCACTTGTCTCTAAATTGGGCATACTGCCTATTGATGATGGCTCAGCTCGAGCTCTTTTACGGCCTCCGTAACGCCCTCGAGTATTATGCCCACGAGTTCCTCGCGTACTCATTACGATTAATTATCTACAATCTAGAATATGCATTAGCTTAGTTTTCTTATTTAAAACCCTAAGTCTAAAGTTTTATCAGAGTTATCATAGTATCTTTCCTAAAGAAGAAGAGTTATACTCTATAACCTTTATTAGAGTAACTAAAAGTACTTACTTGGATTAGCGACAGAGACTCAGATTCACTTTTTATAAACCCATTTATCAGAATTAATCAAAAATAAAAATTATTTAAAATAAATTCCATAAAAATTTTGAACCCAAAAATCACAGCCCGAGTTTTGAACCTAGACTCTAATACCACCAAATGTAACACCCCACACTGGACATTATGGCCGATTCTTGATGAATTACTTTAACTCGCTTGAAAACCAATAAATTGAATTTGAAATCGTGTAGTAAATCAATGTTAACTTTGATAAATCAACTTTTAGTTTTAGGGAAAATCCTCGTTAAAATCATTACTTTATTACTAAATAACCATTTAAGTGATCATCTTGTTTTGCAGCGAAATTTACTGTAACACCCTAAAAATTGGGGTTAGAAGAATTAAGGTTTGCCGCTGAGTCAGTGGTTTTGGATAGACTTCTATGTTTTTTCTTTTGCGTTTGAGGGACAACGATGAGCCTAATGGTTCAATAGTTGAGCTTCTGTATACCCTTTGGTCGCGTGTTCGAATTCCTGTGTCTACAAAGTGAAAACTATTTTCTGGTTTCAACTCCGAAAATTTTGATAGGTTTAAGTTTTGTAAATTTTTTTCTTAATTATTTTTATTTTATTTTAATTTTGAAATAGGAAAGTTAAAAAAAAAACATTCTCCCACATTCTGTTTCATTCTCATTTTCCTCTCACGTTAGTTTCCTTCATTTTTTCCTAAAATAGAGATTGAACTTTCTTTTGGCAACTGCATTCTTTGATAGTTTTTTTCCTTTACTTCAATTCTAGTAATTTCATGTTGTTCTTCAAAGGCCTTGTTGGTATTTTGATCTTTCGTTTAATCAAGTGTCAAATTGGGTAAGTATAAATTCTGTTTTCTTTTTAAAGATTTATATTGTTTCCTTGATTCTTGTACATATAGTTGAGATCGAATTTCTTGAGGATTTAGAACGATTGTGTAATGAAGTTTCAGGATGGTAGAGTATAAGAGAATCGGTCGATTGTTAGTGCGTGGCATCGTCTTTTAGATGCGGATTCTTGAACTATCTAAATTAGGGGTGAAATTATGGTTGAATATCGTGATTTGCAGCAAGATTTGGGGTAATTTTTGGACCACATGGGCTGGCACACAGATGGCCCACACGACTGTGTGCTGTTTAGTAAATTAGGGTAACTTTCGAGTCACACGGCCTGGAGTGGGTCACACGGGCAGGCCACATGGCCATGTGAGCTCTGTTTGAGAATTTATCGATAGCATACGGATGTGTCTCTCAGCCATATGGCCATGTGCTTTAGTTACACTGGTGTGTCTTTCAGCCACACGACCGTGTCTTTTCGACTTTTACATTGTGTAATTTTGTCACACAAGGCCAGAGAGTTACACAATCTGCCCACACGACCATATATCTTAGTCACACTGGTGTGTCCCTTAGTCACACAATCATGTGCCCCATCACACGATCTGGATCCCTTCACACGATCTAGAGCTTTCCACATGGCCTAGCCACACTGCCATGTGGCCCTATTTTTGCAATTTTCCCACCTTTTGTAAATTGATTTGTTTAAGTCCTCGAGTGATCATGAATTCGTTTAAGCCTCTATAAAAGTGATTAAAACACTATTTTTGTGTGAGTAATGTTATTTAAGGGCGTTTTACTTCTCGATTGTGTATAAGAGTATGTATTCATAATATTTAATTCGTTATCTGAATGGGTACCTAATGATTTGGTAAACTAAGTTTGAAATGTGAGAATGTTTGGATGTGATAATTGAAAGTGTGTGTATTTTCGTTCCGTCAATTTGTATCCAAATACGAATATGTCTAATTTTGACTACGGTTCTGCTAAACTGAACTGATTACAAAATGTTCATTGATTATGTGAGTTCAGAAAATGATTATTTTCAATTCTATATACCCGTATTGGTTCTGTTATCTACATTTGCATCTATGTTTGGGATCTAAATATGAAGTGAAGGAAGTTTGGTTTGGTAGTTTAACCGCATTATTTGATTTGCAGTAAAACCGCAATAATTCAAGTGGCAAACGACCACATAACGATGTGATTTGGATGGATGGGTCGACATAACCCTAAATGTATCACCCAAACCTGGCCTAGACGTTATGGCCGAATCCGGAGAGGTCACAATGAATGGGTTTTGAAAACAAGTTGATTCCATTAACCAATTATTAATAAAACTCACAATCCTTCAAGTTTATCGCAGAAAACATTATTTTAACAGTTCATTTGCCAAAACACTTATTACAACAGAAATTAACAAACCAGAACATTTTAGAAATCCGTTTTGTGTTTTTGGAAAACCTCTTTTTGGCGTAAAATCCGTTTCCGTAAAACATTTTATCAAGCATGCACCATTTCGAGCATATTAAACCAAATCAAGTTAAAAACCAAAACAATCCAAAGAGTCCCAAAAATTACAAACTCTTTGAATTATATCCCAAATTATTAAATAAACTATAAATTAATAAATCTAAACAGTTTTACAAAATAGTGGTCACCGCCAAGTCCCTACTACACCAATCCCCTAAGTCTGTGGATTACCTGACAGTACAGACAAATAGATGTGAGTTTACGTAAACTCAGTGTGTAACCCAGCAGAATTAAACATGCAATCATACAGAATCATATACACTGTTAGAAACAGATACAGATACAGATTCGGCTCAAGCCCATTTCAGAAACAGATACAATATATAGAATTAGACAATCCGAATCCTACCCCCATCCTCTACACAACATCTCTAACCATCCCAGCACACCATGTGGGGTTAAAAACACTCACCCATCCCTACACACTAGGTTGTATCGTATGACACGTATCAGATATAATACAGCGAAGCCGCTAGATGATAGGCAATGATTGCCTTATAGGACACTTCCTCCATCAATACAAAACCCACCCCACAATCATATACAGAATAGATACAAAATACATAGACATAATTAACAGATCGAAACATGCTTCTATATATACAGATATCAGATATACAATTAACATAGTAATCAGACATGCGTAATCCTACTCAAAGCAGTGTTTCAGACTATCAGGTCACATAGCTTTAGGGTATAGTTAGCCCTTACCGACCCTACAGTAGGCCCACAGTCGATTGAGACGACCTATGTGACCTTAGGAGAAATTTCAGAAATTTGGGCCCACATGCCAGTGTGGCCCACACGGCCAGATTGGCCCTGCTCGTGTGCCCACACAGCCAGGCCCAAAATCCATACGCCTGTGTGTCATGCCCGTGTGGGCCCACATGCCCAACTTGGCCTATCTTGTGTGGCCCACACGGCCACGCTCGAGCCACCACATGGCCGTGTCTTTCGCACGGATGAGCCTACGTCGATCACACGGCCGTATCTCGCACATGGCCTTCCACACGAGCGGCCACACGCCCGTGTAGCATCGATAGTGTAGTTTTCGGCTTTTGTTGAAACCTCGTTTTTTGCATTTCGGGTACACACATGTTTCGATTTCGATGCGATAACACACCCAAGATCACCAGAACATACAGTTGACCAATTAAACCCCGAATTAATCGTCTAAAATGACATATTAAACTGAACTTCCTCAGAAAAGACAAGGCAAAGCTTACCCGAACTCTTAAACGCCTCCAACTATGATTCTACGAGAGGTAAGTCCCTTTCTTCACGAAACGCTACTGACCAGAACAGAATTTTAAGTCCAACGAACAAAATCGAGAACACAATATACGGATTTAAAGAGTATCTCCCTAATCGATCAGAATATACTAACTCTTACCCACCAACGCACACCCCCTTTGAGTCAAACACCGGGAATGAGAGATAATTATGCCCAAACGAAGAAAAAGCAAGAAGAAAAAGGGGAAAAGGAGAAAAAGGAAAAACATAAGAAGATGAAGTAGGAACGTCAGTTTCAAGAGGGAGAAATTTTGGGAAAAACTAAGTTTTACCTAAATCCCACTACATCCACTATCAGAATTTTAACTCACTCAAAACTCTTCTAGCCTACCGAGCAAAAATAAATACTCACGCTAACGCAAGTATTCGAACACAGGACCTTTAACACACCAACACCCTTACCACTCGGACTAGCAGGCTCATTCTGATGTGGATTTACAGGCAATCTAATATAAGCCCACTGGACAGAGATAGGGCTTAATTTCAAAAATGACCAAAATTTGCTAAAGTAAAGGCTTGAACTTGGGACCCCTCACACACACCCAGAACACTTAACCACTGAAGTAGATACAGTGTTGTGTCAAGTACTTAAAAAACATAAACAAAAAGATCAGGGCGTTACAACTTTACCCCCTTAAAGAAATTGCGGCCTCGAAATTTACCTGATCAGAACATATGAGGATACTGTTGAAGCATCAAATCTTCAGGTTCCCACGAGGCCTCCTCAGAGCTATGATTCCGCCATAGAAACTTCACTATAGGAACGGACTTCCTCCTCAGAACCTTGATGTCACGATCCAGAATCTGAACTGGCTCCTCTTTAAAGGTCAATACCACGATTTCCTCAACAGAAACAAGATGAGAAGGACCAGACCGATACCGCCTCAACATCGAAACATGGAAGACATCATGGATACGGTCCAACTCTGGAGGTAGCTCCAACTGATAATGAACCGGTCCCACACGCTTTAGAATCTGATACGGCCCAATGAACCTAGGACTCAACTTGCCCTTACTACCGAATCTCAAAACTTTCTTCCACAAAAAAACATTAAGAAAGACGAAGTCCCCCACAGAGTACTCAATATCTCTCCTCTTCAAACTCGCATAAGACTTATGTCTATCAGAAGTCACTTTCAAATGATCCCGAATTAGTCGAACCTTATCATTAGTCTCAGAAACCAACTCCGGACCCAAAACCCGACGTTCGCCTAACTCAGTCCAACATAGCGGAGTACGACACTTACGACCATACAGAGCCTCATAAGGTGCCATCTGAATGCTAGACTTGAAACTGTTATTATAGGCGAACTCAGCTAGTGACAGATAATCCTCCCAACTACCTCTGAAATCAATCACACAACTTCGAAGCATATCCTCCAGTATCTGAATCACCCTCTCAAATTGTTCATCGGTCTGAGGATGGAACGCAGTACTGAAGTCCAATCTCGATCCCAGAGCCTCATGCAACTTCTTCCAGAACCGAAAAGTGAAGCAATGATCTCTATCAGAAATGATCGAAACAGGAACCCCATGTAGTCTCATAATCTCCGAAATGTAGAGTTTCACTAGCTTCTGCAGAAAGTAATCTGTCCGAACCGGGATAAAGTGAGCAGACTTGGTTAATCGATCCACGATGACCCAAACAGAATCCTTCTTAGTGGGTGTCAAGGGCAACCCACTAACGAAGTCCATCGTCACAAACTCTCATTTCTATAGGGGAATCTTAACGGGTTGTAGCAAACCCGAAGGCAACTGATGCTTAGCCTTAACTTGCTAACACGTCAGACATCGAGCAACAAAATCAGTAACCTCACGCTTCAAACCTGGCAACCAATATAGTTCACGGAGATCCTGATACATCTTATTACCACCGGGATGCATAGCATAGGGGCTACTATGCGCCTCCTTCAGAATTGACTGTCTCAAATCAGAATCATTTGGCATACAAATCTGCCCTCGAAAACACAGAACCCTATCATTATTCAACCCAAAATCAGAAGTACTACCACTCTCAACCTGACGGAAGTCTCATCCACTAACTGTCTATCTCGAATCTAATCAATCCAAGTTGGCTTAACTTGTAACTCAGCCAACATACTCCCATCATCAAACAGACAAAGGCGAGCAAACATTGCCCTCAAATCAGACATTACTCTACGAGTTAGAGCATCAGCTACCACATTGGCCTTATGAGGATGGTACTCTATAGTGCAGTCATAATCTTCAAGCAATTCAATCCAACGGCGCTGCCTAAGGTTCAGTTCCTTCTGAGTAAGGAGATACTTGAGGCTCTTATGATCAGTGTAGATGATGCACCTCTCACCATATAGATAGTGCCTCCAGATTTTCAACGCAAAGACTACCGCAACCAACTCCAAGTCATGCGTCGATAATTTCCCTCGTGTGTCTTAAGCTGCCGAGACGCATAAGCCACAACCTTACCATCTTGCATCAGTACACATCCTAAACAGAAGTGCGATGCATCACTGTAGACCACAAACTCCTTACCAGACTAAAGCTGTATCAAAACGGGACCTTGATTTAGAACAGACTTGAGCTTCTCAAAGCTCGATTGTTACGCATCAGTGTAGACAAATGGCACACCCTTACATAGAAGCTTAGTCAAGGGAGCTACAACCAAAGAGAACCCCTCGACAAACTACTGATGGTATCCTGCCAAACCCAGAAAGCTGCGAATCTCAGATACGTTATTAGGCTACTTCCAATCCAGTACTGCCTCAAACTTCCTCGGATCTACACGAATCCCCTCAGCAGAAACTACATGCCCCAAGAAGTTTACCTTTCGCAACCAGAACTTGCACTTACTAAACTTAGCGTAGAGCTGCTTTTCTCGGAGATTCCAAAGTACCACTCTAAGATGCTCGTCATGCTCATCCTCAGTCTTAGAGTAAACCATAATATCGTCAATAAAAACTACGATGAACTGATCCAGATAAGGCTGAAACACTCGGTTTATCAGATCCATAAATGGTGTCGGAGCATGCGTCAAACCAAAAGGCATAACTAGGAACTCGTAATGTCCATAACGAGTCCTAAATGCAGTCTTATGAACATCAGCCTCTTTACCCCTCAACTAATGATACCCAGATCGAAGATCAATCTTGGAAAACACAGAATCCCCTCGAACTGATCAAATAGGTCATCGATCCTCAAAAGTGGATACTTATTCTTCACGGTCAACTTATACAGCTGCCGATAACCAATGCACATCCTCATGGTCTCGTCCTTCTTCTTAACAAATAGAACTGGTGCTCCTCACAGAGACGCACTTGGATGGATGAAACCATAGTCCAGAAGCTCTTGCAGTTGAGCCTTAAGCTCAATAAGCTCTTTCGGTGCCATACGGTAGGGAGTGATGGACACCGGAGCTATACCCAGAAGAAGCCCAATCACAAACTCAACTTTTGGATTTGGAGGTAAACCTGGTAACTCCTCAAGGAAAACATCCAAAAAATCCCTTACAGTTCTGATATTCCCAACAAAAGAGCCCCCAGAATCAGAAACACTGACGTAAGCCAAGTACGCCTTACACCCTTTTTGGACCAGTTTCTCAGCCACAAGAGCGGAGATCACATTTGACAGATAATCTCGAAGCTCGTCGATCACGATCACTTCCTTACCATCCCCAATCCTCAGAATGACCCTTTTAGTCGCGCAGTCCAAACTAACTTGGTGCTTGACCAACCAATCCATGCCCAGAATTAAGTCAAACTCCCCAAACGGAAGCTTCATTAAATCTGCCAGAAAAACAATCCCTTGCACCTCTAACAGAACATCCCTATAGAGTTTACTAACCCGTACAGGCTGTCTCAACGGACTCAATACAGTGATCTCACTAGAAGTGCACTCAACAGTAACCCCCAAGTTTTCAGATACAGTGCTAGCTACATAGGAGTGTGTAGAACCTATGTCTATAAGAGCAGTATAAGGCACATTAGAAATTAGGAACGTACCAGTGATAACATCTGGAGCATCTCTGTCCTCTCGACATCGAGCAACATAGAAAAGTGCAGGCTGTCTCGCCTCTGTCTGATTAGCACCTCTGCCCGGTGCTCTCTGTCTACGGCCCAAACTATTACCACCCCTAGCCACTCCACAGCCCCTAGATGGCTGCTGAACTGCCCTCTGAGGCTGCACAGAACCCGAGCTTGCATATGATTTACCTGCGGTGGACAGTTTCTAATATAGTGCTCTAAAGATCCGCACCTCAAATAGGCTCCAATCCTCCTCCAACATTCGCCCGAATGACGCCTACCACAATCAGCACATGGCTGCAACCCAGCTGGAGAAACACGAGCCCCCACTTTGATTGGCCCATTAGATTTGGCATTCTTCTTAGTCCTCTCACAGTATCTGTTCTGGCACTCTACGTGCTTAACATCCTCGGCGATCTTCACCTTCTCAACTAGAACCGCGAAATCACGCTCCTTCTGTGGATTAATTAGTACCCTTAGATTATCCCTCAGTTCATCCTCAAATAGAGCACACCTCTCATGCTTAGATGCCACCATGCATCGAGCGTAGTGCTCAACCTTAGAAATTCGACCTCATACTCGGCCACAGATTTGTCCCCTTGCGTGAGATTCATGAACTCACGCTTACGAGTATCCACACAGCTCGCTTCCACATACTTACTCTGAATGTGGTCTTAAAGAACTCCCAAGTCAAATGATCAGGCTGAGTACCCTCCTCAACCGTTAACCACCACTGATATGCCTCATCGTGAAGCAATGAGATTGCACCCTTGAATTTATACTCGGGAGTGCAATCCAAGTCGTTCATAATCCTCTCCGTGGCCTCCAACCAGTACTCAACCACATTAGGGGCAACTCCAGTGGCACCCCTAAACAACTCAGTACCATTTGACTGGATTCGTTCAATTATTGACCCACGGTCTCCAGATCCAGAATGGGGTCTAGCGACCCTCTCCAATATCCTATCATAGCCTAGGACAGTGCGTCGTCCCCAGCTGAGTGACTCTGAGACCCAGTCTCAGTAGCAGGCGAAACCGGCATCTCACTTGTATCCAGATATGACATACTGCCCAATGAAAATGACTTAGCTCGAGCCCCCTACGGGCCCTTTCACGGCCACGAGTACCACGTCTGCAGTTCCACGAGTGCTCATAGTGTAATTCGAATTTCATCTACATTACAAAGTTTTATGCATCAGTTCCAGTTATTTATTAACAGATGTTTTATGCATAAATTATCAGAAGTTCAATATTGTTTTCAGAGATTTCAATCTCTATCTATTCAGTTCAGTTTCAGAAAGTACTAACTACAGTGTTTACTAACTACAGTGTTTCAAAACTGCTCTAAGTTTCAAAAGTACTTACAAGATCGGCGTTGAAACTCGGTGTACCACTTACTCCTTCAAATCATTTAAGAAAATTGAAGACCAATTCTTTTAAAACAAAATTTTAGAACCCAAAATCCACAGTCCAGTTTTGCAACATGCCTCTGATACCACCAAATGTAACACTCCAAACCTGGCTTAAACGTTATGGCCTGTAACACCCCTAACCCGTAACCACCACCGGTCTAGGGTTAAAGGCGTTACCAGACAGATCGGAAACTTTTACGGAAATTTCATAACATAATCAGACAAATCACATAAAAGTGTCCCTAAAATAGGTCAACGAGACCTTTAACATACTTTAGAATTGGGTCGGGACTAAACCAAACACTTACGAAAATTCTCAAAAAATTTAAAACTTTTTTAAGTTACAGAGGTCACAAGCCCATGTGGGCAGGCCGTGTGCCTCCCACGGCCTCAGACACGCCCGTGTGTCTAAGCTGTGTCAAAACAGGGCATACATACTGACTTGTCTACACAGTCGCGGACACACTCGTGTGCTTCACTTGTGGTCGCTACTGACTTGCACCACACGGCCAATCACACGCCCGTGTGTCTTGCCCGTGGTTAAGTCTGACTTGTTTTGAATTACAACCACGAAGGACACGGTCGAGCCGCACGCCCGTGTGGGCAATTATAGGCCATTTTCAAGGCCAAAATGTCACCCACACTTGAGTCATTCCCTACAAGCACATACAAGCATTATCCCATACACAATTGGCAGCCCAAAACACATCAATTTATGCATCATTTTATCAATTGTGAGCCTAACAACTACACCAACTTATAAGGCATTTGGTTCAATCCAATCATATACATTTCAAGGTATAATCCATCACAAACTTACCATTAATAATATGCTAACTATGCATTAATAAGCTTACCATTACCAAGTCCATTTCACTAGCCATCAACCCATACCAAAACCAAGCATTATAAAGCTTGATCAAACATACATTACACCAACATTTAACTATCCATATCACATAGCTATTTCATATCTCAAACATATTCCAAAATAACTAGCCTATACATGCCATACTTAACATATACATGATCATAAGGTAACAAAATGTGATTTGAGTAGTGTGATGATGATCCTCGACGATACCTGAGCCCTCAGTAGCTTTGACGATATATAAAACAGAGTAAACACACACAGTAAGCTTTCCAAAAGCTTAGTAAGCCATATACAAATAAATTTAACATATAATTCACATAATCATATCAATACATGATCATTAACATAACTCAATGACAAATTCATAATTCTTCATTGGCTTATTATGTAGACATTGCTTACCAACCTTCATATCTCCATCTATCTCATTTGCTCATATCACATTCATTCATATATCACATTTTAACTCATTGTATCTATGTACGTATTTACTCACCTTTCATGCCTATTCAGAGTATATACATCAAACGTACCTGAAATGGATATACAACTTACATTATCATTCATTTCTCGAACTTGCCCGTTGAACCGTTCAGAATCTAATAGGATACTCAGAGTGCTCAAAATAGTCGTACAATGCCAACATCCCAAACGTGGTCTTACAAGTACTCAGATATCGATGCCACTGCCCCGACAGGGTGTTACATGAATCAAATATGATGCCAATGTCCTAGACATGGTCTTACACGTAAATCTCAAATCAATGCCAACATCCCAGACATGGTCTTACACGATATCACATATCAGACACCTATGTCATGACGTATGTAATCCTATCTATTCCTAGGTTCGTACGGGACTTCTCGAACATTTTTACATTGTCGATACATTCCTCGGTTTTCATGTATGTGTCAACTCATACACATTCATCACAATTAGATTTCATATGTGCATGCATAAATCGACATAAATGTATTTATTTGTATATAGACTTACCTCGGATTCGGATAAACAGAAATGAACTTGGCTACTCAATTACTCTCGATTTCCCACGATCTAAGTCTGTTTTCTTCAGTTCTTGATCTATACATATTCAAATTTAACTCATTTATTCACTAATTCATTCAATTCAATCCAAAAACACATATTTAGGGATATTTACAAATTAGCCCTCACATTTTTACATTTTAACATTTTAGTCCCTATTTCACAAAATCACAGAATACACATAATTTGCTTGTATCCATGCTTAGCCGAATTCTCTATAGGTCCCTAGCAGTCCATATTTTTCATTTATTTCAAAATGTAGTCCCTCATAATATTATTTTCTCAATTAAACCCAAATCACTCAAATTCATCAAAAATTCGAAGACAAACTATGGTAATATATTACATATATTTCATATTTCATCCTCAAACATTACAAAGCTTGCAAAATCATCAATGGCATATTTCACATTCATCATCAATTCACAAAACTGAAGCATGGGTTTTGAAGAACACTAAGCAATGATTATGAAAACGTAGAAATTATCAAAAACTGAATAAAAACTAACCTTGAATCAAGCTTAAATAATAGCTGAAACCTAAAAAGCCATGGATGTTTTCTTCCTTTGATGTATTCGACCAACAAAGATGATAATATGGCCATTTTCATGCTTTTATTTTATTATAATTACTTTAATTATCAATTTCCAAATTTAGCCTTTTTATTTTCATTAAAATTCCACTAACTTTAGGCATTAATGTCTATCCATATTTCCAATGGTTCAATTACATTATAAGGACCTCACATTTATAAAGACATGACACATAAGTGCTTTTAACATATAACATGCTAATTTAGAATCTTTCACAATTAGGTCTTTTTATCAAATTAAACACTCAAACAATAAAATTAATTCATAGAAATTTCACACATGTTTAATCATATATTGCAGACACAGAAAATAATATTAAAATATTTTTATGACTCGGATTTGTGGTCTTGAAACCACTATTTCGACTAGGGTCTAAACCGGGCTATTACAATTCTCCCTCTTAGGGATTTTCGTCCCCGAAAATCTTACCGTTAAACAGGTTCGGATATTGTTGTCTCATTGTATCTTCAAGCTCCCACGTAGCCTCTTCAACTCCGTGTCGATGCCACAGTACTTTGACTAATGAAATTTTCTTATTTCGCAATTCTTTCACTTCATGAGCTATGATACGGATTGGTTCTTCCTCATAAGTCATATCAGATCGGATTTCAATTTCAGACGGAGTAATCACATGAGAGGGATCGGATCTGTATCGTCTAAGCATTGACACGTGAAACACATTATGAATCTTTTCTAGCGCTGGTGGCAACAACAATCTATACGCAATAGGTCCAACTCGTTCGATGATCTCATACGGTTCGATGAACTTCAGACTCAATTTGCCTTTACGTCCGAATCTGAGTACTTTCTTCCACGGATATACTTTTAAGAACACTTTATCACCAATATCAAATTCAATATCTTTTCTTTTCAAATCTGCATAGGATTTCTGACGATTAGACGCTATTTTCAGACTGTCACGGATTACTTTCACTTTTTGTTCAGTGTCTTTTATCAAATCGACCCCGTGTATCTTACTTTCACTAAGCTCAGTCCAATAAAGAGATGTTCTACATTTGCATCCATACAAAGCCTCATATGGTGCCATTTTAATACTCGACTGAAAACTGTTATTGTCCGCAAATTCAATTAATGGCAGATATTGTTCCCACGTGAAACACATTATGAATCTTTTCTAGCGCTGGTGGCAAAAACAATCTATACGCAATAGGTCCAACTCGTTCGATGATCTCATACGGTTCGATGAACTTCAGACTCAATTTGCCTTTACGTCCGAATCTGAGTACTTTCTTCCACGGATATACTTTTAAGAACACTTTATCACCAATATCAAATTCAATATCTTTTCTTTTCAAATCTGCATAGGATTTCTGACGATTAGACGCTATTTTCAGACTGTCACGGATTACTTTCACTTTTTGTTCAGTGTCTTTTATCAAATCGACCCCGTGTATCTTACTTTCACTAAGCTCAGTCCAATACAGAGGTGTTCTACATTTGCATCCATACAAAGTCTCATATGGTGCCATTTTAATACTCGACTGAAAACTGTTATTGTCCGCAAATTCAATTAATGGCAGATATTGTTCCCACGTACCATTAAACTCAAGGATGCAACATCTCAACATATCCTCGAGAATCTAAATAATCTGTTCGGATTGACCATCCGTTTACGGGTGAAAAGCCGTACTAAAATGCAATTTAGTACCTAGGGCTTCTTATAGTTTCTTCCAGAATCGTGAAGTAAATCTCGGATCTCTATCTGATACAATAGACAGTGGCACTCCGTGCAATCTCACAATATCAGAAATATAAAGCTCAGCTAACTTATCAAGTGAGAAATCAGATCGTACCGGAATAAAATGAACAGATTTCGTCAATTGATCAACTACGACTCAAATTGCATTTTTCTTCCTCGGAGTCAAAGGTAAACTTGAGAGAAAATCCATCGTTACTCTATCCCATTTCCATTCAGGAATTATTATCGGCTGTAACAAGCTAGATGGAACCTGATGTTCAGCTTTAACTTGTTGACAGACTAAACATTTCGACACAAAATCAGAGATATCTCTTTTCATACTAGACCACCAATAGTGTTGCTTCAAATCATGATACATCTTTGTATTACCCGGATGAACAGATAGGCAACCATTATGAGCTTCATTCAAAATTAACTGTATTAACTCTAGATTTCTCAGAACACAAATTCGATCTCGAAATCTCAAGCAATCACCATCATCAACTCGAAATTCAGAATCAGAATCCAAACCATACTGAGCTCTTTTCGCTAGTATTTCATTATCAATCTTCTGAGCATCACATATTTGTTGTAAAAACAACGGTTTCGCTTTCAATTCAGTCAAAATTGAACTATCATCAGATAAATCTAAATGAGCATTCATAGCACGCAATGTAAATAGTGATTTTCGACTCAAAGCATCAACAACAACATTTGCTTTACCCGAATGATAATCTATCACAAGCTCATAATCTTTTAAAAGTTCTAACCATCTTCTCTGTCGCAGATTCAAATCTTTCTGAGTCATCAGGTATTTCAAACTTTTATGATCTGAAAACATATGACATTTCTCACCGAAAAGATAATGACGCCAAATCTTTAGAGCAAACACAATTGCAGCTAATTCCAGATCATGTGTCGAATAGTTCTTTTTATGCGGCTTTAGTTGTCTCGAGGCATAAGCTATAACTTTGCCTTCCTGCATCAAAACACATCCCAGACCATTCAATGAAGCATCACTGTAAATCACAAATTCTTTACCCAATTCTGGTTGTACCAAAACTGGAGCTTCAGTCAATAGAGTTTTCAACTGATCAAAACTTTTTTGACATTTATCGGACCATTCAAATCTCACATCTTTTTGAAGCAATCTAATTAACGAAGTAACTATCATCGAAAACCCTTTTACAAACTTTCGATAATAACCAGCGAGTTCTAGAAAGCTATGGACTTTAGACACATTCTTCGAAGGTTTCCATTCTAGAATAGCAGAAATCTTGCTCGGATCAACCCGTATACCAGCTGCTGATACAATATGTCCCAGAAAACCAACTTTTCGCAATCAGAATTCACATTTACTGAACTTTTCATACAATTGCTTATCTCGAAGAGTTTGTAAAACAATTCTCAAATGCTCAGCATGCTCAAACTCATCCCGTAAATATATTAAAATGACGTCAATGAATACAACAATGAGTCGATCTAGATACGGTCTAAAAATTCTATTCATCATATCCATAAAAATAGCAGGAGCATTTGTTAGTCCGAAAGGCATATCTAAATACTCATAATGCCCATACCTTGTTCTGAAAGCAGTTTTTGGAATATCTGAATCTTTTACGTGCAACTGGTAGTATCCCGATCTCATATCTATCTTTGAAAACGCAGTGGCTACTTTCAGCTGATCAAACAAATCATCAATTCTAGGCAGAGGATATTTGTTCTTTATAGTCACTTTGTTGAGCTGTCTGTAGTCGATACATATTCTCATGGTGTCATCTTTCATTTTCACAAACAGAACAGGAGCACCCCAAGGTAAGAAACTTGGTCTTGCAAACCCTCTGTCAGTCAACTCTTACAACTGTGACTTCAACTCTTTCAACTCTGTTGGTGCCATTCTATATGGAGATATCGAAATAGGAGTCATTCCCGGTAATAGATCAATACCAAATTCAACTTCACATATCGCAGGTAATTAATTCCTCAAGAAATTCATCAGGGAATTCATAAACCACTGGTACTGATTCAACTTTCTTTTCAGTCACTTTCGAATCAATCACATAAGCAAAATAAGCTTCATAACCTTTTTCACATAACTCTGAGCTTTTAACACTAATATCACAGCAGGTAACCTAGTCAATTCATTAGACCCAACCCGAACTAATTCATCATTCTGACATCTCAAATCAATGGTCTTTCTCTTGCAATTCACAACGGCATCATGCAATGTCAACCAGTCCATACCCAAAATTATATCAAACTCATCAAATGGTAATAGCATCAGATCAGTCGGAAAACAAACATTTCTAAACATCAACGGACAGTTCTTGCATACTTTATCAACCAGGACACTTTTACCTAAGGGGTTCGATACTCTAATAACAAATTCAGTAGACTCTACAGGCAAAGTCTTACTGGATACTAAGTTCATACATATATACGAATTTGTAGAACATGGTCTATCAATGCAATCACAGAAGTATCATAAAGAGTAAATGTACCCGTTATAACATTCGGAGATGAAGCTTCCTCACGAGCTCGAATGGCATACGCTCTGGCAGGCGCTCTAGCTTCAGATCTCACAACTGAGTCTTTTGTAGCTTTCTGACTACCTCTAACATTTCTTGTATTTTGGGAAGGTCTACCTCTAGCTGAAACATTATCAGATCTCGGATTTTGAATAATATCTTGGTCAACAGACTCTAAGCAATCTCGGATGAAATGGTCTAGTGATTTACATCTGAAACAAGCTCGATCATTTAATCTACAACTACCTGGATGTCTTTTACCACAATGCTTACATTCAAGTTGTTCGAATCGAACATTTCCCACACTAGTCATTGAAGTAGTGGGAGCTTTGAAATTCGACTGTGATCTAGCTCGATCTTTGTTCGAATGTCCCACATTAACCTTTGATCGACTTTGTTCATCTCTGAATTTCTTTGAAGCAGTCTGAAATGTTTTATTCGGAAATCTCTTTCTCTCATCTTTAGTTTCAAAGTCAGCTTTTCTTTTCTCTTTCTCGAGTGCCTCAGCTTTACAAGCTCGTTCAACCAATACTACGAACTCTTTTATCTCAAGTACGCCAACCAACAGTTTAATATTCTTATTCAGACCATCTTCAAATCTTTTGCACATTATTGCCTCAGTCGATACACATTCTCAAGCATACTGACTTAATCTTACTAACTCTTTTTCATACTCAGTGACGGACATGCGACCCTATTTCAATTCTAGAAATTCTTTTCGTTTCTGATCAATAAAACTCTGACTAATGTATTTCTTCCGGAACTCAGTCTGAAAAAAATTCCATGTGACCCGTTCTTTAGGAACAATGAAAATCAAGGTCTTCCACCACTGATAGGCTGCGTCTCGTAGCAGGGAAACAACATATTTTGTGCATTCATCAGAACTCAGCGACATCTCATCAAATACTGGGATAGTGTTCTCTAACCAAAACTCAGCTTTCACAGCATCATCATCACTATTGGCCCTGAACTCTTCAGCCCCATATTTGTGAATTTTGTCGACCGGAGGTTTATTCAACATATTCAAACTCATAGCTGGAGGTATAGCAGAAGCCTGAGGAGGATTAGGGGGCGGAGTTTGTGAAATAGCTGGATTATTTCTTATGTATTGAGTGAACCACTCATTCATCATTTGGACGAAAGCTTGTTTAGCTTCTTCCTCTTGACCGCTAGTAGCCGGTCTAGAATCAGATGGCACTGTCCCTTGAGTGGGAGCAGGCGCATTCCTTTCAACATCGTCAGCTGCGGCTCTTTCGGGATCCATTACTATATGAAAAACACATTTTACGCGTTAGGATTCATCACACCATCACATTTCATATATATGGCATGTATAGCTAGACTCTCACACGTTACGTTAATCTGAGAATCGACTAAATCGTAGCTCTGATACCAACCAAATGTAACACCCCCTAAACTGTAACCATCACCGGTCTAGGGTTAAAGGCGTTACCAGACAGATCAAAAACTTTTACGGACATTTCATAACATAATCAGACAAATCACATCAAAGTGTCCCTAAAATTGGTCAACGAGACCTTTAAATTCTCGAAAAATTTAAAACTTTTCTAAGTTAGAGAGGTCACACGCCCGTGTGGGTAGGCCGTGTGCCTCCCACGGCCTCAGACATGCCCGTGTGTCTAAGCCGTGTCAAAACAGGGCATACATACTGACTTGTCCACACGGCCATGGACACGCCCGTGTGCCTCACCCGTGGACACTACTAACTTGCACCACACGGCCAGTCACACACCCATGTGTCTTGCTCGTGGTCGAGTCTGACTTGTTTTGAATTACAACGACGAAGGACGCGGTCGAGGCACACGCCCGTGTACTCAACCGTGTGGGCAATTATAGGCCATTTTCAAGGCCAAAATGCCACCCACACTTGAGTCATTCCCTACAAGCACATACAAGCATTATCCCATACACAAATGGCAACCCAAAACACATCAATTTATGCATCATTTCTACTCAATTGTGAGCCTAACAACCACACCAACTTATAAGGCATTTGGTTCAATCCAATCACATACATTTCAAGGTATAATCCATCACAAACTTACCATTAATAATATGCTAACTATGCATCAATAAGCTTACCATTACCAAGTCCATTTCACTAGCCATCAACATATACCAAAACCGAGCATTATAAAGCTTGATCACACATACATTACACCAACATTTAACTAGCCATATTACATGGCTATATCATATCTCAAACATATTCCAAAATAACTAGCATGTACAGCCATACTTAACATATACATGATCATAAGGTACCAAAATGTGATTTGAGTAGTGTGATGACGATTCTCGACGATCCCCGAGCCCTCAGTAGCTTTGACGATTTATAAAACAGAGTAAACACACATAGTAAACTTTCCAAAAGCTTAGTAAGCCATAAACAAATAAATTTAACATATAATTCACATAATCATATCAATACATGATCATTAACATAACTCAATGGCAAATTCATAATTCTTCATTGTCTCATTATGTAGACATTGCTTACCAACCTTCATATCTCCATCTATCTCATTTTCTCATATCACATTCATTCATATATCACATTTTAACTCATTGTATCTATGTACGTATTTACTCACCTTTCATGCCTATTCAGAGTATATACATCAAACGTACCTAAAACGGATATACAACTCACATAATCATTCATTTCTCGAACTTGCCCGTTGAACCGTTCGGAATCTAATAGGATACTCAGAGTGCTCAAAATAGTCGTACAATGCCAACGTCCCAAATGTGGTCTTACAAGTACTCAGATATCGATGCCATTGTCCCAGATAGGGTCTTACACGAATCAAATACGATGCCAATGTCCCAGACATGGTCTTACACGTAAATCTCGAATAGATGCCAACGTCCCAGACGTGGTCTTACTTGATGTCTCATATCGATGCCAACATACCAAACGTGGTCTTACACGATATCACATATCGGACAGCTATGTCATGACATATGTAATCCTATCTATTCCTAGGTTCGTACGGGACTTCTCGAACATTTTTACATTGTCGATACATTCCTCGATTTTCATGTATGTGCCAACTCATACACATTCATCACAATTAGATTTCATATGTACATGCATAAATTGACATAAATGCATTTATTTGTATATAGACTTACCTCGGATTCGGATAAACGGAAACAAACTTGGCTACTCAGTTACTCTCGATTTCGCACGATTTAAGTCTGTTTTCTTCAGTTCTTGATCTATACATATTCAAATTTAACCCATTTATTCACTAATTCATTCAATTCAATCCAAAAACACATATTTAGGGAAATTTACAAATTAGCCCTCACATTTTCACATTTTGACTTTTTAGTCCTTATTTCACAAAATCACAAAATACACATAATTTGCTTGTACCCATGCTTAACCGAATTATCTATAGGTCCCTAGCAACCATATTTTTCATTTATTTCAAAATGTAGTCCCTCAAAATATTATTTTCTCAATTAAACCCAAATCACTCAAATTCATCAAAAATTCAAAGATAAACTATGTTAATCTATCACATATATTTCATATTTCATCCTCAAACATTACAAAGCTTGCAAAATCATCAATGTCATATTTCACATTCATCATCAATTCACAAAATTGAAGCATGGGTTTTGATTTGAAGAACACTAAGCAACGATTACGAAAACGTAGAAATTATCAAAAACCGAACAAAAACTAACCTTGAATCAAGCTTAAATAATAGTCGAAACCTAAAAAGCCATGGATGTTTTCTTCCTTTGATGTATTCGACCAACAAAGATGATAATATGGCCATTTTCATGGTTTTATTTTATTATAATTACTTTAATTATCAATTTCCAAATTTAGCCTTTTTATTTTCATTAAAGTTCCACTAACTTTAGGCATTAATATCCATCTATATATCCAATGGTTCAATTGCATTATAAGGACCTCACATTTATAAAGACATGACACATAAGTGCTTTTAACATATAACATGCTAATTTAGCATCTTTCACAATTAGGTCCTTTTATCAAATTAAACACTCAAACAATAAAATTAATTCACAAAAATTTCACACATGCTTAATCATATATTGCAGACACAGAAAATAATATTAAAATATTTTTATGACTCAGATTTGTGGTCCCGAAACCACTATTTCGACTAGGGTCTAAACCGGATTGTTACATGGTCGAATCTGGAGAGGTCACAAAGAATTGGTTTTGAAAACAAGTTGATTCCATTAACCCATTATTAATAAATCTCACATTCCTTCAAGTTCATTACAAAAAATATTATTTTAACAGTTCATTTGCCAAAACAATTTTTACAACGGAAATTAACAAACCAAAACATTTTAGAAATCCATTTCGTGTTTTTAGAAAACTTCTTTTTGGAGTAAAATTTATTTCCGTAAAACATTTTATAAGCATGCAACATTTCGAACATATCAAACCAAATCAAGTTAAAAACCAAAACAATCCAAAGAGTCCCAAAAATTAAAAACTCTCTGAATTATATCCTAAATTATTAAATAAACCATAAATTAATAAATCTAAACAGTTTTACGAAATAGTGGTCACCGCCAAGTCCATGTTGTACTAATCCGCCTAAGTCTGTGGATTACCTAACAAAACAGATAAACAGATGTGAGTTTACGTAAACTCAGTGTATAAGCCAGCATAATTAAGCATGCAATCATACAAAATCATATACACTGTCGGAAACAGATACAGATACAGATTCGACTCAAGCCCATTTCAGAAATAGATACAGTATACAGAATCAGACAATCAGAATCCTACTCCCATCCTCTACACACCATCTCCGACCATCCCAACACACCATGTGGGGTTAAAAAACACCCACTCATCCCTACACACCATGTTGTGCCGTACGACACGTATCAGATATAATACAGCCAAGCTGCCAGATGATAGGTGATGATTGCCTTACAGGACACTTCCTCCATCAATACAGAACCCATCCCACAATCATATACAGAACAGATACAAAATACATAGACAGAATTAACAGATCGAAACATGCTTTTATATATATAGATACCAGATATGCAATTAACATAGTAATCAGACATGCGTAATCCTACTCAGAATAGTGTTCCAGACTATTAGGTCACATAGCTTTAGGGTATAGTTAGCCCTTACCGACCCTACAGTAGGCCCACAGTCAATTGGGCCCGTGCGACCTTAGGAGAAATTTTAGAAATCTGGGCCCACATACTCGTGTGGTTTGCTCGTGTGGGCCCACACGGCTTGGCCTAAAATCCACACGCTAGTGTGTCATGCCCGTGTAGGCCCACACACCCAACTTAGCATATCCCGTGTGGCCCACACGGCCACGCTCGAGCCACCACACGGCCATGTCTTTCGCACAGCCGAGCCTACATCGATCACACTGCCGTGTCTCACACACAGCCTTCCGCACGGGCAACCACACGCCCGTGCAGCATCGACAGTGTATTTTTTTTAGCTTTTTTTGAAACCTTATTTTTTGTATTTTGGGTACAGGCTTGTTTCAGTTTCGATGTGATAACACACCCAAGATCACCAGAACCTACAATTGACCAATTAAACCCCGAATTAATAGCCTAAAACGACATATTAAACCGAACTTCCTCGAAAAAGACAAGGCAAACTTGAGAACTCAAAGCTTACTCGAACTTTTGAACGCCTCTAACTATGATTCTATGAAAGGTAAGTCCCTTTCTTCACGAAACGCTGCTGACCAGAATAGAATTTTAAGTCCAACGAACAAAATCGAGAACACAATATACGGATTTAAAAAGTATCTCCCTAATCGATCAGAATACATTAACTCTTACCCATCAACGCACACCCCATTCGAATCAAACACCGAGAATAAGAGATAATTATGCCCAAACGAAGAAAAAGTAAGAAGAAAAAGGGAAAAAGTGAGAAAAGGAAAAAACGCAGGAAGAGGAAGCAGGAACATCAGTTTTAAGAGGGAGAAATTTTGGGAAAAGCTGAGTTTTACCTAAATCCCACTACATCTACTATTAGAATTTTAACCTACTTGAAACTCTTCCATTCTACTGAGCAAAAATAAATACCCACGCTAATGCAGGTATTCGAACATAGGACCTCCAACAAACCAACACCCTTACCACTCGAACCAGCAGGCTCATTCTGATGTAGATTTATAGGCAATCTAATATAAGCCCACTGAACAGAGATAGGGCTTAATTTCAAAAATGACCAAAATTTGCTAAAGCAAAGGCTTCAACTTGGGACCCTTCACACACACCCAGAACACTTAACCACTGAAGCAGATACATTGTTGTGTCAAGTACTTACAAAAACATAAACAAAAAGATTAGGGTGTTACACAAAACTGGTATGTAGAGGATTAAATCCTACCGCATCCGCTATACACATATAAATTAACAAATACATATGCAGTTGCAGTTCAGTTATAGAATTTGATGCATATTCATATACAAAATCAGGTACAAAATTAAATCCTACCGCATCTGCTATACACCAATTAGGGTAATAAATACCCATCCAACCCAATACACCTATAAGTGAGCGTATGTCACTTTTCAAAAATAGTACAGTCAAGTTGCTAGAAATAGTTAAGTGTGGCAATGCCACCAGAACATATATGTGGTCTTAGCCATCAAATAAGGCAGATTATTAAACTACTAACACTTCCTCCGTCTTATCAATATCCCACCCTAATGCTCATACAATACTAATCAGATATCAGATACATACATGCCATACATGCTAACACATCAGATTATAAAACCATGCTTTCAGAAATCGTATAAGCAGAGGAAGAATATCAAATTTCATAACTCTAAATCATATATGACACATTTCGAAGCTTATGAAGTGGCTAATCTTGAATCGCACTTCAAATACGACCCTAACTAAATTTTTATGAAAATTGGGCCCACACACCCGTGTGGCCTACACGCCCGTATGACATCGACAATGGGTTTTTTGTTGCATTGTGCTGTTTTTATTTTTTGAGGTTTCCGTTACACACCTGGTCATTTTTTGATGCAAAACCAACAACCATAATTCTAGTACCCTTGAGAATACAGTAACCTAAAACAGTGCCTAGATCGTTGGAGGGACGTCATACGCACCACCTTCTTCTCTCGTAAAAAAAATCAATCATAAAGAAACATAAATAAAGTAGCAAAGACTGAAATTGCAATTTTGAAAGCCAACAAAAGGGAAAAGGGAGAACAACCAAGTCAGAAAATGGAAAAAGTGGAAAAGAGGGACGGTAGAAAGTGAGAGGGATTTTAGGAGAATTTTTGGGAAATTTTTCAAAAAAAGAGTTTAAAAAAAATTTACTCATATCTCTATTAATTCTAATTAGATATCCCATCAGATTTTTCCCTAGAGTTCAAATTCTACCCAACGTCCACCACATGGGCGGCACAGATAGGGAATTAGCAAAAATTCTTTTCATTTTCATGCACATAGATTTAAACATAGGACTAAAGGGTAAGCTGAAGCTTTACCATTGAACCAACAGGCTCATTCTATCATTAGTTGAGCGAAAATAATATATAAACCGAATATCCAAAGTCAGGGGTTAAGCAAAAATTAACATAATTTAAAGGAAAAGGATTCGAACCCAAAACCTCTCGCACACTACTTACAACACTCACAACACTTAACCACTGAACTAGAATAAATTGTTTAACAAGTTTTAATAATTCAAAAACACAAATTTTGGGGCGTTACATTTTGACCCACATTTTGGTACGAGTTAATTATTTTTGGATCAAAGCTTTGTTATTGGATTATTTTTTTTTTAAACATTAATCCCATTATAAGGCCTTATTATATCTATTATTTTTTATACAATGCCTAGAACTACCCATAGCCCCTCCTTAACCCTTAAAATAGGAGGATAATGCCCTTTAACACACTCGAACTCACATTCTCTTGCACTGACAACAATGTTGATGCCAATCGAGCTAAGACTCAATCGACCTTGTTGAGTTTTTTTTACTTAATTATAAAGTACAAATTTGAAGATCAAAATATACTTTAAATCTCTATAATTTTAACAAAAATTATAACTAATAACATTGTAATATACTCGATTTTAAATCAACATAGGGCAAAATAGAAAGAGAAGAAAAAGATAAAAACCCTAGTTTCTAGAATTTTAATTACTCAGTTGGGTTGAAAAAATATAATAAATGAGTTCAAAAATAAATAAGTCAGGTCAAAAGTCCACACTTAAGTCTCATCCAATTATAATCGTCTTTTAGTATAGATTTTGATCCACACTTTGGTATGGGTTAATTATTTTTGGATCAAACCTTTGTGGTTCGGTTAAAATTTTTTTTGAATATTAATTTTATTATAAATTATTATCATATTTGCTCTTTTTGATATAATACCTAAAACTACTCATAGCCCATCTCCAATCCATAAATAGGAGGATAATGCGCTTCAGCACACTCGAATCCACGTCCTCTTGCACTAGAAATAATGCTGATGCCAATCGAGCTAAGACTCAATCGGCCTTGTTGGGTTAATTTTTTTTACCAAATTATAAAGCAAAAATTTGAAGATTAAAATATACTTTAAATCTCTATAATTTTTGTACATTTTTAATTTAATGCCATACTTTTATTTTAAAGAATTTAGTTATTTTATTTTTTGGGTTCATTTATTAACACCGTTAAATTTTTGTCAAAAAATCTGGTATGACATATTGAAAAAAAAATTCGCTTGTAGTCATTTAACGAAAAAAAAAATGACATTGTAATGGACTTGAATTCACTAGAAAATTTTAACAGTATTAACCATTTTTAAAAATTCACTCAACGTTTTAATAAGAATAAAATATTTAAACTAACTAATAATGTTATAAAAGTTGAGATACCTAATTATGTCAAAAATTAAAGTATAGAGATTAAATTTTAAAATTGAGTATAGTATAGGACCCGAACTAAAAATTGATAGTTGTTATATAATCTTTGAAAAGAAATGGCAAACAGAAAAAGAGTGTCTATTTGGACAAGTGTTAGATAAGAAATTTAAATGTGTATTTTATTAAAAAAATAAGTTAATAAAATAATTTTTATTGGATTAAATATAAATGTTAAATCATAGTTAAAATGCTGAAGCAGATCAATATAGCTTTTTTTGTGTGTTAGAAAGGTGTTTTAAAGAAAAAAATATTATTATTTTAATCAAAATAGTTGACCATAATAATTATTTGGGCTAACTAATATTATTGTAAAAGTAGATAATCAAATTAAAATATAAAAAATAAATTTCAAATATGATCATAGTTGAAGGACCACAATTGGAAATTTACCATCATTTTTTTAATAGCAAAAAAACAAAGAAAAAGAAAAGAAGCAGCAGTAAAGTGTTGTGAAGTTAACCCTTATCGACTATTTGAATCAAGAATAGGAATTAGATCAGTTAAACCTTCTGTTCGACTTTTACAATATTGATAATAGTTTACCATTCTTTTGTCTTTATCATTTTGGTTAACTTTTCCCTTAAAAAATAGTAAATAACATGTTTTAATAATAAATTGTATTTTTCTTCTTCTTCTTCTGTCACTTTGATTTTAAAAAAAAAAAAAACCTAATTGTTTATCGTTGTTTCTTAATTTCAATTTATTTATTTGAAAAAGGAGATACTCAATTAATTTAGTAGATAAATGTATGCATTTATTAGTAAAATATAATGTTATAAGCTTCGACAGTTGTGTGTAGCAAACAATATAAAAAAAAAGTAAATTATACAAAGATAATTTATTAAAATGTTCTTTTAGATAATATTATATTATATAAATTAAACAATAAATTATTACATTTCAATCAAATGAAACAAAGTAATGTTATATACCTAATAATATGCTAACAAATATTAAATTTCGATAATCATATTGGAAAATCCCTTAAAAGATATTATTTCTTTTTACCTTATGAACATATTATAATGTTTGCAATATTTTCTTCTAGGTTTTAAGCCAACGAAAAAAGAAAAAAGAATATTTAAAAAAGTGGTGCTCTCTTTCTATATTTCTCTTTTGTAATTTTTTTTAATTTGTAACTTTTTATTTATTTTTAAATTGAAATAAAGTATTTATTTGGTTTATGAATAGTACTTTAGGTAGCTTAAAATGTATTCCAATATATTTATGAAATAATATTTCGTTCAATAGTTTCAAAACTTAGGTAAAAGAAAACCAAAAAATAAAAGTAAAAAATTTCGAGCATTGATTAGGTGGATCCAATAAAAATTACAAAATTTCGAGCATTGGGAGATTAGACATATTTCGAGAGAAGCTAATTTAGTCGCAGATTAGATTGTCAAGATGGTGACTGTGGAGATGGAGAGAGGTAATGTTTTGGCATTTGCTCCTACCGATCTCTTAATATTTCTTAAAAGTAATAAAAAGTTGATGGTGCTTTTGATTGTATTAACGTAATATAATTTCTTAAGTTTTGTTTCTTATTAAAAAAAAATTAGTAGGAAAGAGCATTAAACCACCTATATTTACAAATTGAAATCAAATTGATAATATTATCAATTTATATTTATTAGATTTGAATATCTGTTATTAATTGAAATTTAATTTTAGTCAATATTGTTTTTTTTTTCCAAAACGGTACACAAATTTGAATGCTTTTTTCTTTTATACAAGCATAATTTTAGTCAATATTGTTTTTTTTTTTGTTTTCAAAACAATACACATATTTGAATATTTTTTTGGTTTATTGAGCAAGTCGCATATTAAGGTATAGGGTTCAAATATTTGCAACGACATCTCCTCTATCAACTTGTAATGAACCAAACATATACATGATGCTTTTTTTTTAGGAAAATATACATAATTATTATTTGATATACTGGATTGAAAATTTTTTAATTCCACAAGTATTAAGGGATAAAAAAATCGCCACGTTTTTCATTTATTTAATTTTTAATTTTTGTAAATATCATTTAAACGGATTTGGCAATAACGTAAAATATTATAATTATATTATTTAGTCAAAATAGTTAATATCTTTCATTATTTTGATGAAAATATTAATGTTGATTTTTCCTTAAAAGCTCATTCGAATTAATTATTATAAAATAATTTTTTTGTTAAAATAATATTTTTTAAAAATTGACATCAAATTATTAATTAAAAAATTAATAATATTGATTATTTAAATTAATTAATCACATTATAGAAATAATGAATTAAAGTATACCTTAAATTTCAATATAAATGTTAAAATTGAAATTTAATCATTATTGGTAAAGAAAACAAAGAAAATGCAAAGAAAAATACAAGCACAACATGTGTAAGAGTGTAAAAATTTTACTTTTATCTATTGGAACAAACAACGAGGGGAAGAAAAAGTCACAAATGAACAGAGGGCAGAATAGAAAGAAGAGAAAGACAAAAACCCTAGCTTCTAGAATTTTAATTATGTTGTAGAAAACATAATAAATGAGTCCAAAAATAAATAAGTCAGGTCAAAAGTCCACACTTAAATCTCAGCCAATTATAATTGTCTTTTAGTATAGATTTTGACCCAGACTTTGTTATGGGTTAATTAGTTTTGGATCAAAGCTCTGGGTTAATTTTTTTAATATTAATTTTATTATAGATTCTTATTATATTTTTTATATAATGTTTAGAATTAATCGTAGTCTCTCTCCAACATTTAAATAAGAAGATGATGCACTTCAGCACACTCGAACACATGTCCTCTTATATATTAACAACAAAGCAGATGCTAATCAAGCTAGGACTCAATCGGTATTGTTGGGTTAATTGTTCTTTTACCAAATTATAAAGTAAAAATTTGAAGATTAAAATATACTTTAAATTTCTATAATTTTTGTACATTTGGAATTTAATGGCCATACTTTTATTTTAAAGAATTTAGTTGTTTTATTTTTTAGATCCATTTATTAACACCATTAAATTTTTTGTCAAAATCTTTGGTATGACATATTGAAATTTAAAAAAAAAACTCACTTGTAGCCATTGTACCAAAAAATGACATTATAATGGATTTGAATTAACTAGAGAATTTTAACTGTGTTAACCATTTTTAAAAATTCAATCAACATTTTAATAAGAATAAAATATTTAAACTAACTAATAATATTATAAAAATTGAGGTACCAAATTATGTCAAAAATTAAAATGTAGATATTAATATTAAGCATAGTATAGGGACCCAAACTAAAAATTTATAGTTGTTATATAATCTTTGAAAAGAAATGATAAATAAGTGTCTGTTTGGACAGGTGTTAGATAAGAAATGCCTTGCAACATTCATGTCCCTTTTAAAGAGTGAATTTGATAGTAATTTTTGTAATACCCCAAACCCGGCCTAGACGTTATAGCCGAATCTGGCGATGTCACATAAAAGGGATTTTGAAAACGACACTAACTCGATAAAACTTAAAGCTAAACCCTTATTTACTTTCAGTTAATTCAAATTATAATTTCAAATAGTCGACTTGCTTCAAAACATATAATTTTAACTGAAGCTTAGAAAAATTGCCACGTTTAGGGAAAACAGTTCACATTTTTAGAAAACATTGTTTTTAGTAACCCGTTGTCTTGAAAGAAAACTTTTTTGTAAAATCCATTTAAGATTTTAGAAACTCGTGCTTTTGGAAAACAAATCCGAGTTATATCACATTTTGCAGTTATAAAGTCATGAAATCACAGTCTATCCCAAATTAAAACAAAACAGTCCGTAGAGTCTGAATTACATAAAAACAACCCAGATTAAACTAGAACATGAAATGTAATTGTTTTTATAACCAGTTTGAACATGTGGTCATCGAGGGGCTTCGCAGCACCAATCCGCCTAACTCTGTGGATTACCTGCACAGATTAAGCAGAAAGGGGTGAGTTTACGTAAACTCAGTGTGTAACCCAACAGATTTAAGCATGCACACAACTAGGAAATCAGAATCAGACATATACAGACTCGAGCTAAGCCCATTACAGTTACAGATGCATGTTCGGGCCTAAGCCCATCTTAGATACAGATACAGAAATACAATCATCATTAGAAATCAGATATCCTACCCCTATCCTCTACACACCATCTCTGACCATCCCAACACACCATGTGGGGTTTAAAACACCCACCCAGCCCTACACATCATATCGTACCGATGTGGAAAATAACAAATATACGCAGCCATGCTGCCAGATAATAGGCAAAACTACCTTTCAAAACACTTCCTCCATTACAACAATCCCTCCCCAATAACAGTAACAAAACAAAACATGCATACAGAATTACAGATAATACATGCTTAACATGCTTATAAAAATAGATAGCAAATATACATGGCACAGACATGCTCAAAACAGTACATCAGTCTAGCAGAACACATAGTTTTAGGGTTAGTAAGCCTTTACCGACCCTACGGTAGGTCCACAGTAAATTAAGACGACATGTGTGGCCATACGGAATATTTTAGTACAATGGCCCACATGCCTGTGTGGGCCCATACGCCCATATTGGCCTTGCTTGTGTGGATCACACGGCCTGGCCCAGATATTACACGCCTATTTTGGCATAGCCCGTGTGGCCCACATAGCCACACCCTGGCCATCACACAGTCGTGTCTTGTGCACGGCCTGGCCTTCGTCAATCACACGGCCGTGTCGCTTACCACACAGCCGTGTGACGTCGACAGTGGGGTTTTTTGACTGTCACTGAATCCTATTTTTCTACGTTTCGGGTACACACCTTGTTCATTTTCATAGCTAACGCAATCCCGAGACCACCAGAACCTATAACCAGAGTACCCAACATCGGTTTAGCAAGTGATTAACGAATTTTGACACAAGAACCCGACTTACCACCGATGCCAAAAACACCACCAACATTGAATAAACCGCTGAAATGGAATTCCTCGTCTCACAATCTTCACCTATATACCTAATCCATCAATAAATCTCCCCGGATTATCATTGCTCAACAAAACTCAAACCAAAAGTCAACAACAGTAGAGTTCTACTTATCACACCAAAAGGAGGATCCGAAAATTCCAACGGTATAATCGAACAACGGGTTCACGAGTCGCACGAAAGAAAACCAAACAGAGAGTTTCAAAGATGGAAGAAAAACGTCAGAAAGAGGAAACAGAAGAAATTTTTGATGAGATTATTCTTTGGAGGAGAGAGAAAATCTTTTTAAAAATAAAATAAAATAATAAAATAAAAGATAAAAATATTTGATAACTCTCAAATCCCTCAAATTACTCCCACTAACCCACTACCAACCAACTTCACAGAAACCCAACTCCACCGAAACTCTTTCAATTAACAGAGCAAAAATAAACTCCCTTGCTTACGTGGGGATTTGAACACAAGATCTCCACACCACACACAGACTCCCTTACCACTCGAACAAACAGGCTCTATAATAGCCCGATTTTAGCTAAATTGGAAAAGTGGTTTCAGAACCACAAATATGATGTCAAAAAATTATTTTAATATTATTTTTGGTGTTTACAGCATGATAGCATGTATGTGTGAAATTTTCGTGAAGTAATTTTATCATTCAATTGCTCAATTTGAGAAAAAGGACTTAATCGCGTAAAATGCAAAAGTTACATTCTATTAGTTAAAGGTGTCAAATAGCTTTGGCTTTTAAATATGATGGCCTTAAATGGTAATTATCCCATTATATTAGTAAGTGGACAATTTTGGGCTTGTATTAAGTGATTTTAATGGTTATTAAATAAGGTTAAATGTGGTATTTTGTAATTTAATGTTATTTTCTAATTAAACAAAACATAAAGATGAATTTCATTCATCTTTCTTAGCCGTGAGTAGCAAAGAAGAAAGCCATTCTAGGGCTTGAAATGTCGGCACACTCCTAGCTTGATTTAGGTACGGTTTTAGCTCAGTTTTTAATGATTTCTATGTTTTTGTGATCGTTGCTTCGCGTTCTAGCTAGCCCGTACTATAGATTTTGATATTTTTAAAGGTTTAACAGTTTCCATTGTTGAATGCTTGAGTAATTTGAACTATGATAGATTATGAAAGTTTGTTAATAGGTTTACATGTTTTGTTAAGTGATTTTTGACAAAAATATCAAAAAGGGATTAAATTGTGAAATATACAAATTGTGTGGTTGAAATGTGAAATAAATGAAAGTTTTGGGCTGCTAGGGACTTATGTATAAATCGGCTAAGCATGGGTTAGTCTTGAATTTCATTAAATTATGATTTTGTGAAATAAGGACTAAATTGTGAAAACTGTGAAAATTTAGGGGAAAATATGCAAATGTGCCTTAAAGTGTGATTTGGATTAAATTGAATGAATTTATGATTAAATGAGTTAATTTTGAATACATATAGATCAAGAAAGAAAGAATTCGGATTTAGATCGGGGGGGAAAGATGGGTTATTGAATAGTCGATCCGATCCGTCAATTCCGAATATGAGGTAAGTTCGTATGTGACGATTTCTTGATAAATGTATGTCAAATGTTTTGATATTTCCTAAAATGTGGTTATGAGATTTTTTTAATGTATGAATTGTAAATACGATTCTACGAATATATTAGAAGATGGAATCGACAAACTAAAAATCCCGGTTGAACCTTAGGAATAGATTTTGGATACTGATGATATGTTATAAGATGATATACCGATTTGGCTTTGGGCCATGCATATCGGATGTGTTGGCTTTGGCCACGATATCGGCACTACGAGTGCGAGTGATACCTTGATTTGGCTACGGGCCATGGTATAGGTATTTCGAAAAAGAGTTACCTTGATTTGGCTACGGGCCATGGTATAGGTACTCCGGGATAAGTTACCTTAATTTGGCTTCGGGCCATGGTATAGGTACTTATTGAAACACCCCAAACCCGGCCCACGAGCTTTGACCAGATTTGGTATGTTCCTCAAGCAAACCGATTCAAATTTCTTTTGTTCCTTAGGAAAACTTGTGCGTTTTGAAAGAAAGTTTGTTTTTGGGTTGGGCTTGAATTGAAAATGAATTAATATTATCTTAAAACTCCCTTTTTATTTAAGATGACAAAACACTTGGAGTTTATTTTTTTTTAAATAAATTTACTTGATCCTTAAATAATAATTTGTAACATAATAAAAAGTAAAAAGAAATAAAGAAATTCAACTATGGCCTTATGGCCTTATTACATCAAATAATTCCCAAAATAAACTTAAAGTACTTAAAATAAATAAAAATCCAAATTAATTAAATTCCTTGTTGTGCATGGCCATCTCTAAGCTTCTGCCGAGCCCGGTCCATTACTAATCGTCACCTGAAAATAGTCCCACAACGGGGTGAGTCAACAGACTCAATGTGTACACAACACTAAGTCATAATAGAATCAGGCATACATATGATACACATTCAAATCATAGAATATATTTAATGATGCATTCCCAAACCCAAACCTATTTGTCCATCCGCTACACACCCCCGTTCCTGCCAGTCACACCGTGGGGACTACTAAGTCGACCCTCCTTCCGCTACACTCCAAATTTGCGGTCTTAGGTCACCGCATACTGTGGTCTTAGGTCACCACTTTCAGATTACTGTGGTCTTAGGTCACCACTTTTCAGATATCACGGTCTTAGGTCACCGTGTTCGTGGTCTTAGGTCACCACATTCACTTCCCCTTTCAAACAAACCCATATGCCCCATATAATAACAATATGTATGGATATGCCAGAGTTCACATTCTTATTCTTATTCTCATGTTATAATTAACATATTTCATAATCCTAGTAGGAGTAGGAAACGTACCTGAGTACTTAGTACCATAACATGGTACCTTAGCCACTTTCATATTCTTATTAACACATGTTTTAATAAACATAGCCATAATACATATTATAAAGTAGTGTGGGGTACACACCTGATTTGCTTAACGAATTCCTTGAAATCCCGAAAAACTGATCTATTGCTTTAGATCTCAATTCCTACATTTGGTAACCTTAATATGTTAGCATAAATCCTATTCGGCTATAAAACCAAATCCTAGTAGGATTTGTATTCTTAAAATCTACCTTGTTGCCGAATTGACTATAGTCAAATCCCGAAAACTTGTATTCTTCCCCTTTGAAATCGGCTAATCACTAGATCCCTTGAATCTGTTAGTTTTCGGCTTAAAACACATAATGATAATAGATCTAACTACCAAAATAGGCCTTGGCCGAATATTCATAGTTACTTACCTTAAATCTTTAAATCTCGAAACTCACCGAATAACTAGGGAACACGCAGCTTATGGTGTACCTTCGGGAACAGAACTTCTCCTTTCTTGTAGTCTACACTTAGTAAATCCCGAAAGATCCTTCCATATTCGGGAACCAAAATATGTATGGGGTTAGATTATCTCTCGGCTAATCTAAAAGAAAAGAATGGAAACCAAACTTGGATCTTACCCTTATTTGAAGAAATCGATTGCACCTTCACTTCAACCTTCAGAGATTCGGCTATGGCTAAATGATGCTCTCACAACTTTCGGCTTTTGGAGGGATTAGAAAGAAAAGAGAAGGAAGAATAAAGATGGAGGATTCGGCTAGAACACAAGGTATTTCGGCTTGGCAAAAATAAAAGAAGAAGAGGATTTGGTGAAGAGAATTCGGCAGAGGCTTTCAAAGAACAGAAAATAATGCAGAATGGCCTCTCCTTTCCTTTTATAGCCGAATTTACTAGGCTAGAGTCCCTTACTTGGCCACCACTCTTCTATTTTGATAACTTTATCCCTTGATTTATCACTTTAATTATCAACAAAACTTAATCCAATATTTATCTCTATCTCCTAATAAAAATAACAATAATATCCATCATTTATCTCTTGAAAATAATCTAAAATAAATCCATTATTTATCCCTTATTTATCCACCCTTTATCTCTTAAAAATAAAAGAATAGAAGCTCCTAATTTATAGCCATGTGCCGTCCACCTCACTTCTTCTGGAAGCAAAATAAAATTTCTTTTATTTGCTTCCCATGTGACTCGAACTCAGGCCCACTTGCTCATGTAGGTGGCGTCACTTACCTGGGCCTTAAGTGGCATTTCCAGGCCACTTTTCCAAGCCTGTTTGTGTGTCAAATTCCACCTATTATTTTTCTTAAGGCCACTTTGCCTTAGTTTTCTCTTTTTAAGCCTTAAAACTTGACATTTCTTTACATTTCCAAGTTTCCAAAAATTTTCGTTTGGCTCTTTAAACTTGACATTTCCTTACATTTCCAAGTTTCCAAAAATGTTCACTTTCCTCTTTTAACCTTAACATTTCCAAAGCATTTCCTTACATTTCCTTACATACATTGCCTTACATTTCCACACATTTCCTTACATTTCCATACATGTCCTTACATTTCCTCATATCTTAGGGTTCCTAAAACTCCTCAGAACACATCCAACACACCCACTGAGCCCACTATCTCATAAATTACGCACGAACGCATAACCCCTAATCTAGGATGTTACAGTTCTACCCTCCTTAAAAATAATTTCGTCCTCGAAATTACTTATTAACAGTCGTACAATCCTTCTCACCGCACTATGCTTACGCTGCGCACTCTGATCTTAATAGAACCATCATACTTTCTAGGCACAATTTTTAAGTTCACGTCCCCTAGAACTTATTTCTAACGTCGCGGTTTAATCCGAGTAAAAAGTTTTATGAATTAGTCCTTGTTTCACTGATTATTCGCGAAGAATTTTTATGGAAAAATTTTAGGAGTGGTTCTTTCGTATCCATACATGCACACAGTCTTTTCATTCATTCATACATCCATCAAACAATTATGAACCTTCGTTCATTCAGAGAAACGTTGTAGTTTTCATTGTTGTTATTTTTCCACTACCCAGGGGTATTTTCGTAATTTGCCCTACAGGGGTATTTTCGTAATTTGTCAAAATAAGGTTCCTTGGTGATTTTTCAATAAGGGTATTTTGGTAATTTTTTTTGAAATCCCGGGGGTATTTCGGAAATTTTTAAATTACAGGGGTATTTCGGTAAATTTTGAAACTCGGGGGTATTTTGGTAATAAATCAGAGTAAATTTGTAAAGCTTAATAAATCAAGGGTATTTCCAAAATTTGCAAAACTTGAGGGTTCTTTTTGAGAATTTGTTTCCAAATCGGTGATGTTGCAAAATTTTTGAAATTCAGGGTCATTTTGGTAATTTTGTAAGTCAAGGGCAATTTCGTAATTTTCCAAAATCAAAGTATTTTGATATTTTGCAAATTAGGGTTTTTGGACTGGTTATAAAGTAATGAAATTTTTTGAATAAGAACGTGGGTATTTTGGAAATTTCATAATCCAAGGGCATTTTTGTAATTTTACCACTAGGGGCATTTTAGTAATTTTGTAAACTAGAAGTTTTTGGAAAATTTTCGAAAATAACAATTTTCTCAGTTCAAAAGAGTGATTTGTTGAAATATTTTTTTTAAAAAAAAACTAGGGTTTCCATAAAAACACGGCTAGTTCCCTTTCGGGTTTTAGTTAGGGGTTTAGCCTATGAATAAGTCCTCTTGGTTAGGGTGAACCGAAGCTACGCACCAGGTAGGATTCGAGTGGAGAGGAGGTGAGTCACGCGGACTGCTTAAATACCAAGCTCCCACCGAATACCAATCCTAGACATGCGCACAATGGTTGCCACACCCTAACTCGGCGGCTTAGACACAGGTTTGTTTAATTAAGCATTTAAAATCTTATGTAACTGTTGGGGTAAATTAGTCCTAGGGTTCAAGTACCTATCATACTATTCTACGTTCCATTCCATTTCTACCCTTCTACAAATAACAATATAAATCACACAAAGGATAGGGGTACTTACCTGGTGGACTGTGGGTCGGAGACTTAGGTGCCATGCCAGAAAAACCTGCTTATCTTCAAAAACTCATTTGGGCTCGATTTGAAAACGTTTTGGGCCTTAAACCCCAGGCCGAGGGTTTAAAACTAGGCTCTGATACCAAACTGAAACACCCCAAACCCGGCCCACGAGCCTTGACCGGATCTGGTATGTTCCTCAAGTAAACCGGTTCAAAGTTCTTTTGTTTCTTAGGAAAAACTTGTGCAAATTTTAAAAAAAAATATTGTTTGGGTTGGGCTTGTGTTGAAAACAAACTGGATTTTTATATTAGAAAACCTTTTTTTTTAATTTTAAGTAATAAACATATCGAGTATATTTTAAAATAAAATACTTAGTCTTTAACCTAATCAAAATTTGTAACACAATAAAACAACAAGTAGAAATAAAAATCGTTCATCATGGCCTTATGGCCTTATTACATCAAATAGTTTCCAAAATATTTCAAAGTACTAAAATAAATTCAAGAGTCCATAAAAATATAAACTTCATGTTGAGCATGGCCACCACAAGTACTGCCGTCCCGGTCCATCACTGTTCATCACCTGAAACATGGTCCCACAACGGGGTGAGTCAAACAGACTCAATGTACACGACACTAAATCATAATAGAATCAGGCATACAATAGTTACACATTCAAAACATAAAATACAAGTTATGATGCATTCCCAAACCCAAACCTAATTGTCCATCCGCTACACACCCCCGTACCTGCCAGTCACACCGTGGGGACTACTAAGTCGACCCTCCTTCCGCTGCACTCCAAATTGCGGTCTTAGGTCACTGCATTCGTGGTCTTAGGTCACCACGTTCAGATTACTGTGGTCTTAGGTCACCACTTTCAGATTACTGTGGTCTTAGGTCACCACTTTTCACTTCCCCTTTCAAACAAACCCATATGCCCATAACATATTATGCAATTACATGCCCAAGTTCACATTCTTATCATATTCTTATGTTACGAATAACATTTTTCATATTCCTAGTAGAAGTAGGAAACGTACCTGAGTACTTAGTACCATATTATGGTACCTTAGCCACTTTCATATTCTTAATATCACATATATTATTTAACACAGCCATAAAACGTATTATGAAATAGTGTGGGGTACACACCTGATTCGCTTAACAGATTCCTTGAGATCCCGAGATCTGATCTACTGCCTTAGATCTCAAGTTTCTTGTTGCCAGTTGGATCACCAACAAATCCCGAAATTGTTCCTTGTTTCCCTTAATCTTAGAAATCCCGAATACTCCTCCTTTTAGTCGTCTACTCTGATAATCCCGAAAGATCCTTCCATATTCGGCAACCAAAATATGTATGGGGTTAGATTATCTCTCGGCTAATCTAAAAGAAAAGAATGGAAATCAAACTTGCTCTTACCTTTGAAGAAATCGACAGCACCTATGCTTGAAGCCTTTCCAAGATTCGGCTTTTGAATGGATTGGTAAGGAGAAATAGGAAGAAAAGAAAGATGAAGAGATTGGCTTGCTTTACTAGGGTTTTTGGTTTTAAGAAAATAGCAGAGAAAAGAGAGAATTGGCTAGGAAAATTTCGGCAGAGAGAGGGGAATGTCTTAGGGAATTTTCGGCAGAGATAAGAGAAGGAAGAAAGAATTGATGAGTAGCCCTATTTTCCTCCTTTTATAGCCGAACTACTACTCAGAATCCCTTACTTGGCCACCACTCTTCTTTATTTGATAGCTTTATCTCTTTAATTTAAAATAATTAAAGAAATATCCTTTATTATCTCTTATCTCTTAATAAAAATAATACTAATAATAATCCTCTTTTATCTCTTCCTTATCTATCAAAATAAAAGAAATAAATCCATATTTATCCATCTATTATCTCTTTAAAAAAAATAATCCAATTTAAATCCCTTATTTATCCCATTAATTGCCGAAATTTAAAGGGAATAAAACTCCCTTTTTCTAGAAGCCTTGCCGTCCACTCCTCTGCTTCTGGAAATAAAAATAAAACTCCTTTTATTTGCTTCCCAAGTGACTCGAACCCAGGCCCAACACCTTGCATGTGGCACCATTTCCAGAGGCCCTAAGTGGCATCTCCAGGCCACTTTTCCAAGCCTGTTTGTGTGTCAAATTTCACAAAATTTTTCTTTTAAGGCCACCTTGCCTTAATTTCCTCTTTTAAACTTTAAAACTCGACATTTCTAAGTCATTTCTAAGTTTCCAAAAATTTTCGTTCGGCTCTGTAAACTTGACATTTCCTTACATTTCCAAGTTTCCAGAAATGTTCACTTTCCTCTTTTGAATCATTTCCAAATCATTTCCTTACATTTCCTAGTTTCCAAAAATGTTCATTTTCCATTTTTAAACTTAACATTTCTATACATTTTCAGGTTTCCAAAAATGTTCATTTCCAAATCATTTCCATTCATTTTCGGGTTTCCAGAAATGTTCGAAATTTATTCCTAGTACATAAAACATGTCACTTCGTACAATTAAACCGAAAATGCATAGGCCCTTTCCAGGATGTTCCTCAAGCAAACCGATTCAAATTTCTTTTGTTACTTAGGAAAACTTGTGCGTTTTGAAAGAAAGTTTGTTTTTGGATTGGGCTTGAATTGAAAATGAATTAATATTATCTTAAAACTCCCTTTTTATTTAAGATGACAAAACACTTGGAGTTTATTTTTTTTTTAAATAAATTTACTTGATCCTTAAATAATAATTTGTAAACATAATAAAAAGTAAAAAGAAATAAAGAAATTCAACTATGGCCTTATGGCCTTATTACATCAAATAATTCCCAAAATAAACTTAAAGTACTTAAAATAAAATAAAAATCCAAATTAATTAAATTCCTTGTTATGCATGGCCATCCCTAAGCTTCTGCCGAGCCCGGTGTCGTAACCATTTTTTTGTCAAAACGGGAATCGACCTTAAAAAGGGAGTCGCCACCGATCATTTCGGTGCGATCGGGTCACCTTTGTTTTAATAAAACATTTTGGTTTACTAAAACGGCATTTTGGTCTACGAGATTTGAGAAAAACGGATTCGGGAGTCGATTACGTGCAAGGAAGGATGAGCACCCTTGCGACGCCCCAAAATTGGTACCAAATTGATTGATTAATGTCCCAATGCTGAAAACTTGGAATTTCTTAGGGTAAAAATGAAGGAATTAATTAAATCGGGATTGAATCTCAAGATCAACTCGTTCCAAAGGAATAAAATACCATACCCAACACGTTAGGATATAGCGCATTCATATTTTGACACCGAGATCATCTTTGATTTTCAAAACGCGTGAAGAAGGGTATTCGAATATTTAGTCGAACAGAAAAATCAACATCCAGCACGTTAGGACGCGATCTTTCGAACTTCTAAACACTCGAATATTGCCTTGTTTTTTTTTTGAGAAACCTTTGGATGGAGTATAATTTCGTAAAAATGTGTTTTTTATTCTGAAATGCCGTTAGAAACAAATGTGACATGATAACGTTTCAGATAGGTAATCAAGAAATATTGACAAGAAATACGTCAAATAATAATTTCTATATTCAAACAATTACAAGTATATGATGACGTGTAGACAAATATAATGAGCCATAAAAACAAATGTGAGCATATTCCATGCAAGTTTAGAATAATAGTAAAAAACATTTCGACGATATAAGCAAAGTGAACAATATGTAATGAAATAATACGTAATGGGTTTAAATGAAATATCTAACAATATAGACTATATAAATAATAATAATAGATAATAATAATAAAGGTAATAATAATAATAATATTAGTAATAATAACATTAATAATAGTAGTAATGGCAATAATAATAAAATAACAATAATGATATGAACATATATACTATGCTAACATGAATACAGTAATAATAATACTAATAATAATAATACTATTAATAATGATATAGTAATAATAATGTAAGGATAAGGTAAATAATAGTACTAATCAAAAAATACTAGAAAGGGAGCACAAGAGATTAAAAATGTGACTTTGAGATCGATTTGAAACAAAATGAGGTGGGGAGGGCTGATTCAAAATACGCGCGCAATATGGAGGGCCGAAACAACAATAATCCCCTGCCTTATGCGCAGCGTTTTGGCGCTGGACTAAAAAAGAAACAGAACTAAGCTTAAGGGCTAAATTAAAACTTAACAAAAAAACCAAATTGTGAGTAAAACAAATAGGGAAGGGCCAATTCAGAAAATATCCCTTTTAGGCCGAACACGCGGATCCTCCGGGTCCCGAGTCGGGTCACACGCGGATCCTATTTCTCTTATACGACGTCGTTTCAAACTTTGTTTAAAAGTCTACTCCTTCTTTTCTTTTATTTGATTTCTCTTTCAAAAAAAAAATGAACAGATCCCCCCCGATGCTCTGCTAGGGTTTGCATAACCCCCCATCGCGCCGTCGATTGGGTCTCCTCGATCGGCGTTCGAGCCACCACGCCACTTCCGAAGGTTGATAACGCGCGCAGATAGGTCTTTGGCTCTGTCGCAGAGCCCACCTGGGTCAAACCGCAACGCTCGAGGGAAGCAAACCCTATTTTAGGGTTTCAGTTCGGTCTTTGCAACAGAGAGGGAGCCTCCGACACGGCGTTCGGAGTCCAGGTAAGGATCTTTCCTCTTTTTAATTTTGTTTTTTTGTTGATTTGATTCGTAAAACAAATAAATAGATGTATAAAGCGACAGAAGATGATAACAGAAAATGCAATGGAATCAACCTTCTATTACTCTGTTGATTGCTGATTTTTCGCTTTTGGATTACAGTGTTCCTAGCCGGTTTCCAAAAAAGAAAATCCCCCCCTCTTTCGTTTTCTGATTTTTTGAAGGCTGTTGATTCTCTTTTTTTTTTTAAAAAAAAAACCGAGGTCCGAACCCCCATTTCATCCAGTTCTTACGGCTTTATAGCCAAGAAGTACATTTTCTCCAGTATTATTCTACCATTTCGTCCATACTCTGCTGTTGGTTGCCTCCGTTTTTGGCTTGTCGGTCTTTTGCAGGTGATGGGCTAAGCATGCGGATGGTCGTGGCATTTGGGAGTTGGTGGATTCGGGGGCCGAGGCGCTCGGGGCGTGCGAGGCGAGGGGGCCGAGGGAGCGTGGGCACGCGTGGGCAGCGGGAACTGGAGCGTCTCGCGTGGCGCGTGGGGAGCTGAGACGGCACGGGCGTGCGCGTGGGGAGCCTGTGTTGCGGCGCTGGGAAATAAGGGGTCCCTAGGTTTTTTTTTTTGGTTTGGTCAATGGGCTATTGTAACTGGGTTAGGGATTGGGTTCATTTAATTTGGGCTAGTTGGGCTTACCTTGATTTGGTTTGGGTCTGGTATTTTGGTTTTAGGGTTGTTGGAATTGGGCTGGTGAATTTAAATTTGGGCCTGCGTTTGATCTTTGTAATTGGACTCTATCTTTGTAATGGACTTTGGACTTTATTACTTGTTTGGGTCTTGTGTACTGGGCTTTAAATTTCTGGTCTGCTTAATGGCATTTTGTTTTATTCCAATTCTTGGTTTTGCAACTGGGCTCGGTTTAACCTGGTCTTTAATGTGGTTCCAAATTTGCTCTGTAACGGACTTTCATTTGGACGTTTATTTCGGTTCTTTATGTGGGTATTGGGCCGGGCAGAAATTGGGTATTACAGCTGCCCCTCTTTGCTCATTGTCGTGGAACGAGGATAGAGCAAAGATAATAAAAGAGTCAATTTTTGCCCGGTCTTGGCCAAGGTTTGTCTTCTCGGTTCTCGTCTTCCCCAAACATCTTCAAACTCCTCTGTGACTTTGATTCGTTCCGTCTTCGCTTCCTTGAGCCATAACCCGCCGCTTCAATTCGCTTTTCTCCAATCTTGTTTGTTCTTGAACTTGCTCTAACATGAGTTCATGACATGAAGAAATTTGTAGCTTCAATCCTTCGACTGTTCCACTAGGACATTTGAGGAAATGAATCTGATCTTTTCAAGTTGCTTCCCTACCATCTTCAAGGAAACTCCGATCTTCGTTTTGCCCTTGGTTAATCTTCTTTGTCCGCTGGAACTTCCTTGTCAAATTTGCTCAACGCGACTTCAGTCTTCCTTCCGTAAGCACCTCCTCGTATGCCCCGAGGCTCAAACATACTCTCATGAGTTTTTTTTTTGAGACAGAAATAGAAATAGAAATCGAAAATACCAGCAGATGCACCATTTTGAAAAGAAAAGTAAAGACAGACATTAAATACCTCGGCGTGTGCCGAGGCCCAACTCAACTCTCACATTATGAGTTGATTTTTTTTGAGCGGAAATTTAAAGACAGAATTTAAATACCTCGGCTTGTCCCGAGGCCCAACTCATTTCTCGCATTATGAGTTGATTTTTGAACAGAAATTTAAAGACAGAATTTAAATACCTCGGCTTGTCCCGAGGCCCAACTCATTTCTCGCATTATGAGCTGATTTCTGAACAGAAATTTAAAGACAGAATTTAAATACCTCGGCTTGTCCCGAGGCCCAACTCATTTCTCGCATTATGAGTTGATTTTTGAACAGAAATTTAAAGGCAGAATTTAAATACCTCGGCTTGTCCCGAGGTCCAACTCATTTCTCGCATCATGAGTTGATTTTTGAACAGAAATTTAAGGACAGAAATTAAATACCTCGGCGTGTCCCGAGGCCCAACTCATTTCTCGCATTATGAGTTGATTTTTGAACAGAAATTTAAAGACAGAAATTAAATACCTCGGCTTGTCCCGAGGCCCAACTCATTTCTCGCATTATGAGTTGATTTTTGAACAGAAATTTAAAGACAGAAATTAAATATCTCGGCTTGTCCCGAGGCCCAACTCATTTCTTGCATTATGAGTTGATTTTTGAACAGAAATTTAAAGACAGAATTTAAATACCTCGGCTTGTCCCGAGGCCCAACTCATTTCTCGCATTATGAGTTGATTTTTAAAACTTATTCTCTGGTGGAACTCGGACGTCTTTCTTCCTTGATTTGGTACAACTATCACCAGAATTTCTTGCTTCATTGGCGTACCTGTATGTGTCATGCGTGATGTTATCATGATATGCATATGTTTGTCTTAAATGCTCTTATGCCTACATGATTATGCCATGCGTTCTGGGTTTGTTTGTCGTGTATCTCTTGTTATGATGACTTATACCCACTGCTTCGATTCTTGACTTTCCTTTCAGTTTTTGTACTAGTGTTCAAGTTTTACGAGTAGTCTGTACCTCTCATATATCAACCATTTTGTCCCCTGGCTGAACTTTTGTCTTTGCTTTGAGGTTCTTGTACTTACCAGGTTCTCGTCCAGGTAATGCTCAATGTTTCTTTTGTTCAGAGTATGTAATTTCGCTATTTACCATTTAATGAATTAAACACAAGATGCATGCTAATGGCCAAGTAGGTGTGAAAGAGATGCCTTACGTTCGTATTTATTTCGAAGCAACAAGGAAAGAAAATTGACAAGGAATGATTCGATAAAGAAGGCATAAAAAGAAAGTGGATTCAATTGTCACTAATGCTCTAGATATCCAACGCGTGAACTTCTCCATGTTCCTTCATCCTGAACCCCTTCGAGTGAAGCTCCTTGCGTAGAAGACCTTGAACTTCCGAGTCCGCTTCGAATATTGTAACCTCGCCCCTTGACTTCCGGTTCAAATCGTTCTTGCTCTTTACGTGCGAATCCCCTTCGTTAGGACGCCTTTTCAGGTTTTCATCCCAATTTGATTATCAAGACGCCCTTTTCGAGTTTTCATCCTGATCCCTTTTTTTTTTTTCAAAATGCCTCTTCAGGTTTTCATCTTGACTTTCTTTTTCTTTTTCCTTTTTTTTTTTAAGCGTAGTACTTCTTCACGGCATCTGAGTTCACCGGGTTCGATACCTCTTTCCCATCCATCTCTGTGAGAATCAAAGCTCCGCCAGAGAAAGCCTTCCTTATGACGTAGGGTCCTTCCCAATTCGGTGCCCATTTTCCTCGGAAGTCTTTTTGTATTGGGAGGATCTTTCTCAACACGAGCTCTCCTTCGCGAAATTCCCTCGGCCGTACCTTCTTGTCATGGGCCGTGATCATTCTCTTTTGGTACATCTATCCATGACAGATTGCTTTCAAGCGCTTTTCCTCAATCAGATTCAGTTGGTCATATCGAGCTTGTACCCATTCTGATTCCTCCAGTTTTGACTCCATTAAGACTCGTAAAGAAGGGATTTCCACCTCGATGGGTAGTACAGCTTCCATTCCATATACCAAAGAGAAGGGAGTTGCCCCCGTGGAGGTCCGCACGTATGTACGATATGCGTATAGAGCGAACGGGAGCTTCTCATGCCAGTCTTTATATGTCTCAGTCATCTTCCCAATAATCCTCTTGATATTCTTGTTGGCAGCTTCTACGGCTCCATTCATCTTTGGGCGATAGGGTGAGGAATTGTGATGCTTTATTTGGAATTGTTCACATACTTCCTTTATCATCCTGTTGTTCAGATTCAAGGCATTATCTGAGATGATTTTCTCAGGTAATCCATATCGACATATAATCTCCTTTTTCAAGAACTTGCAAACTGCGGTCCTTGTCACGTTTGCAAATGAAGCGGCCTCAACCCATTTTGTGAAGTAATCTATGACCACGAAGATAAATCGATGGCCATTAGAAGCTTTTGGGGAAATCGGACCTATAACATCCATGCCCCCCATGGAGAAAGGCCATGGAGAGGTCATAACGTGGAGGGGCGATGGTGCTGCGTGAACTTTATCGCCGTAAATTTGGCATTTGTGACACTTTCGGGCGTAACTGATGCAGTCATTTTCCATCGTCAACCAGTAATAACCGAGTCTCATAATTTTCCTGGCCATAGTGAAACCGTTGGCATGTGTTCCGCAAGTCCCTTCATGAACCTCTTCAAGCACTTTTCTGGCTTCAACATCATCCACGCATCTTAAAAGCACTTGATCCTTTCCTCTTTTATATAAGATGTCCCCATCAAGAACAAATCCTGCCGCCATTTTTCTGATTGTTCTTTTGTCGTTCTCGTTTGCTTGCTCCGGGTACCTTTGATGTTTGATATATTCCAAGATATCATGGAACCATGGTCGTCCATCCGCTTCTTTTTCAATGCTAAAACAATGCGCCGGGGCTTCATATATGCTCATTGGAGAGGCATTATTTCTGCTTCTCGATTCGCTTTGAACATAGAAGCTAAGGTGGCCAGGGCATCGGCCAATTGGTTCTCCTCTCGTGGGAAGTAATTAAAGGTTACTTCCTCGAATTCTTTGACTAAACCCATAACAAAATCATGATATTTGACCAGCTTTGAGTCTCTCACTTCCCAATCTCCACGGATCTGGTAAATCACCAATGCCGAATCTCCTGATACCTTTAGGATTTTGATGCCTCGTTCAATAGCTGCGCGGAGCCCCATGACGCAAGCCTCGTATTCCGCTATGTTATTGGTACAGAAGAAGTTTAATCGGGCAGTGAATGGATAATGATTCCCTTCCGGTGATACCAAGACTGCTCCGATCCCATGCCCTAATGCATTTGATGCCCCGTCAAAACTCATTTTCCATGACTCTTCTTTTGACGATTCGCATTCTTTTTCTGTGATGCACATCAAATCTTCATCCGGGAAGTCAAATCTTAATGGCTCATATTCTTCCGTGGTTCGGGCTGCTAGGAAGTCGGCTATTGCGCTCCCTTTTATCGACTTTTGGCACATAGATGATGTCGTACTCCGATAGCAGGATCTGCCATCGCGCCATTCTTCCTGAGAGTGCAGGTGATTCCATCATGTACTTTATTGGGTCCAATTTAGAGATTAACCATGTCGTATGATACAACATATATTGTCTAAGCCTTCGAGCTGCCCAGACCAGAGCACAACAGAATTTTTCGATTGATGGATATTTTGCTTCATACTCTGTGAACTTCTTACTGAGGTAATAGATCGCCCTTTCTCTTCTCCCCGACTCGTCATGCTGCCCCAGTACACAACCCATTGAATTTTCGAACACCGTCAGGTACAGTATTAACGGTCTCCCGGGAGTCGGTGGTACTAGCACAGGGGGGTTAGACAAATATTGTTTTATTTTGTCGAAGGCAGTCTGGCAGTCCTTGTTCCATTCCCCAGGATTGTGTTTTCTCAATAGCCGAAAAATTGGGTCGCATTGGTTGGTAAGTTGAGCAATAAAACGGGCGATGTAATTTAACCTTCCTAGAAATCCTCTGACTTCTTTTTGTGTCTGTGGAGGTGGCAATTCTTGTATGGCCTTTATTTTGTCGGGATCGACCTCGATACCTCTCTTGCTAACGATAAAGCCCAGTAGTTTTCCCGAGGTTGCTCCAAATGTACACTTAGCTGGATTAAGCTTCAGTTGAAACTTTCTAAGTCTTTCAAACAATTTCCGAAGGTTTCCAACATGCTCTACTTCTCCCCGAGATTTGGTATCATATCGTCGACATAAACTTCTATCTCTTTGTGCATCATGTCGTGAAACAGCATCACCATTGCCCTCTGATATGTTGCCCCAGCGTTTTTTAATCCGAACGGCATCACTTTGTAGCAAAATGTTCCCCACATTGTCACGAATGTAGTCTTCTCCATATCCTCAGGAGCCATCTTTATCTGGTTATAACCCGAAAATCCGTCCATAAAAGAGAATAATGAATGTTTCGCCGTGTTATCTACCAGCGTATCGATGTGCGGCAAGGGAAAATTATCCTTGGGGCTTGCTCGATTGAGATCACGGTAGTCCACACACATTCGCACCTTGCCGTCTTTCTTTGGCACTGGGACTATATTAGCCACCCATTCCGGGTATTTGGAGACTTGTAAGAAACCAGCATCGAACTGTTTTTTGACCTCTTCTTTTATCTTTAAGAGCATTTCGGGTCTCATCCGTCTTAGCTTCTGCTGGATTGGCTTGCATTCTGGTTTCACTGGGAGCCTGTGGACCACTACATCCTCGCTTAATCCTGGCATGTCCTGATATGACCATGCAAATATGTCTTTGTATTCATGAAGCAAGGTGACCAAGTCGTGTCTGGTGGGCTCTGAGATGGAGGTCCCAATTTTCACCTCTTGCCTTTTCTTCGTTTCCCAAGTTCACCGTCTCAACAGATTCTTGGTGGGGAGTATTTGTCTATCTTCCTGTTCTATCGTCCTTAACAAGTCAGGGGTTAAGACATAATCTTCAGCATTATCGTCAGCTTCGGATTCTCCTAAACAAGCAGCTTGTTCAAAGTCGATTTCAGGATCAGTAGCAGGATTGTTACGTTGTCGTTATCTGAGCACCTGACAAGTAAAAAGAAACTATAGAGAAATATCGAGGTATTGGAAACAAAAATGTGATTCTATGACATGAATATATATGAAGACAAGCCATGAGAAGAGGGATAGATATGAGGCTAACGCGAATGAGAGACAGTGACAAAATGCATCTTCATTGATTGTTCATTTAAAAGTTAGATAGCTGATACAAACTTTTATAACACATTCCCCTTCGACTTAGAGGAATACAGAAGGTTGTCATTGGAATTACTCTGGAGGGGTCCTAGAAACTACAAGGAGGTCCTCAGCAGTCCAATTGTCCAACACAAATCCCGGAGGACCAGGGCGTATCTTCGAAAGGCCTTTCGTCGTATTATCCGCTCCGTCGATGACGTTTATGTTGAAGTTCTGAAAATCCCTTTCAACCAATAACAGCATGTTTCGCGAATCATCTCCCTCTGTGTACATCATTCCTGCTGATGTGAAAGTTCTTGACAAGGGCGGGTACGTCATGGGCTCCCATTCTACCTCCCGTCCTGAGGCTCTTGCAATCCTCCTTCCCTGATCTTTTTACCGTTGTTTCCTCCTTTGTCGCTCATCAGGTTTGAACCCCAAGCCGTACGGAGCCTTGTGGTGCACAGGATTTAGCGCCCTAGCTATCCCTTGTTGGTATCTTCCTAAACCCTTTCCTGCTCGGACACCTTTTCCTATCGTCAGCTTGACCCCCATCTTGGTGTTTCTTGACAGCTTGGGTGTGGGAGTCCTATCTCCTTCGGCGACGAATGTAGCGTTGATGAATTCAAAGGAACGGAAGGAGCATTCTGGTGCATCTTTGTTTGCCTCGATGTAGGGTGTGTCAGCAGATAGCGATGCGACGATGTCTTCTTCACCGGCGATCGTGATCAGGCGGTTATCCATAATAAACTTTATTTTCTGATGAAGAGATGACGGGATAGCTCCTGCGGAGTGGATCCAGGGCCTTCCTAAGAGGCAATTATATGAAGGAGCAATGTCCATGACTTGGAATTCGACATTGTATGTGCACGGGCCCACCTCCAAAGGGATCTCGATTTTTCCCATAACTTCCCGCCGTGTTCCATCAAATGCCCTTACCGCGGAGTGACAAGGCCTCAGGTAGGACATGTCGACGGGCATCCTAGACAGTGTAGCTAGCGGCATGACATTGAGCGCGGACCCGTTGTCAATAAGCACATGCGGTATTATATATCCTTTGTACCCAGTCGTGATGTGCAATGCTTTAACAGAGCCCCTGCCATTTGGCGGTATTTCATCATCGCTGAAGGAGATGAAATTATCTGTGTTTAAATTGTTCACCCACCTATCGAGTTTTTCAATGGGCACATTGCTTGGTACATATGCTTGGTTCAACACCTTCAGTAAAGCGTTTCGATGTGGCTCTGAGTTCAACAAAAGGGATAATACTGAGATTTTTGCCGGTTGTTTATTCAGCTGCTCCACGACATTGTATTCGCTGTGCTTAATGAACTTTAAGAATTCATGTGCCTCCTCCTCATTCACCGGCTCCTTAGTTCCTTGCTCAGCTTGTATTTCAACCTCGCCCTCGACCTCGTGTATTGGTGCCTTCCCTTTCTGACTCGTGCCAATGACTTTCTTCTTTGTCTCAACCACCTCAGGGGAATAGCACCTCCCACTGCGGGTAAAATGCCCCACCTCACTGATGTTTCCAGTTGTAGCTTCGGGTATATTGACATCGTATTTCCACGGCACTGCCTTGCTATCCTTGTACGGAAAAGGGGAAGGTACTTGAATTATCATTTTTGGTTTCCTCTCTTCTTCCTTTGTCTCGTAGTAAATTACCAACGGCCGATCGGCACTGTAAGGAGGTCCTGATGATTGGGCCTCAGATGCACATATCTCCTTTCCAGTCTCTTCCATCTTATTGAAGATTTCTATCTTTTTATTGTCCATCATGCTTTGAAGCAGCTCTTTGAACTCCTCGCAAGATTGGATATGGTGTCCTGATATGCCGTGAAAGACACAGAACCTTGGACTCTTCGCGTTTTCCTCCTTGAAGTTCCTATCGAGCATGCCCTTCTCAATCATTACTTCCCAGACCTTTTCCAAAGGTGTCCTTATCCTAGAGACACAGCTTCTGACTCGCCACCCATCTTCCGGTGTCACCATATTCACGTTCCCTGTGGCATGGTTAGGGGGCGGGTTTCTTGTCATATTGTTGGTACCGTCAAACCGCAAGATCCCGGCGTCGATGAGGCCTTGCACTCTTCTCTTAAAGGCTAAACAGTTATCTGTAGAGTGTCCCTGATTCCCGGCGTGGTACATGCAATTAGCGTTGGGATCGTACCACCTTGGGAACGGGGGTTTTAATGGCGCCATGTAATGTGGTGAGATTAACTGTTTTTCCAATAGCTTCGGGCATAATTCTCCGTATGATACGGGAATGGGGGTGAATTGGGGTCTTTCAGGATTGGGCTTTACTGGTCTTTGCTCGTTTTTGGCTGGCCTTGGGCGGGCATAGCGTTTGGAGGGAATATGGTGAATGGTCTTTGATTTTCGGTGGCGTAAACGGGGTAGGGAGGAGGTGTTTGATAGTAGGGGCCTTGTGGATAGAAATTCGGCGGTGGGCGAAACTGGGGGCGTGGTTGTGTCGGATATGGATTAGGAGCATAGTGGCCTCCGTTCCCCACCATGTGGGATTCGAGATCCTTTTTCTTTGCAGGTGTTGGTCTTTTTGAGCTCTCAGAGCCCTCCATTCTTCCACTTTTGATGCCATTTTCGATGAGTCGCGGATATTACGAGGTCGGTGAAATCTTTCGTGGCGTTTCCCACCAGTTGTCGTAGAATGGCGCCCTCAAAGTATTGATAAAAAGGACTGTTACCTCACTTTTAGTTAACGGGGGCTCGACCTGGACTGAGAGATCCCTCCATCTCTGAGCGTATTGTCTGAAGGTCTCCGTTGGCTTCTTTTCCAACATTTGTAGCGTCATCCGGTCGGGAGCCACATCGGAAACATGCTTATATTGTTCACAGAATGCAGTTGCCAGGTCCTTCCATGACCGGATCCTCTCGGTGCTAAGCTGATCATACCATCGGAGGGCCGATCCGATCAAGCTATCCTGGAAGCAGTGTATTAACAATTTGTCCTCGTTTAAATGTCCGGCCATCTTCCGACAGAACATAATAAGGTGTGCTTTCGGACATCTCGTTCCCTCATACTTCTCAAAGTCTGGCACCTTAAACTTTGGGGGTAGAACCAGATCGGGCACTAAACTAAGCTCCTTGGCACTTAGTGAAGAAAAGACTCCAGTACCTTCCACCGCCTTGAGTCTTTCTTCTAGATTCTTATATTTTTCTTCAGCATCATGGTCACCCCTCTTTAACCTAGCTATCTCCATCGGATCATCCAAATCCGGAACCATCGGATTAGCCGAATTATCCCCAGCGTTTGATACGTATATACCCTCCCCCAAATGGGTAGGTGGGATGGGTTGTTGCTCCAGGCCTACTGGGTTCCCTTGAGGATACCCTCTTTGTGCTGCATGAGCGTGGGATGGCATGGATCCTAGGGGATAGAGCGGATCTTGATTATCCCTCGAATGGGGCTCCGTAAGGTCAGGACTTTGCGCGGGTCCTTTTCCTTGGGTCATGGCTGTCAACATTTCCAACATTCTGTCCATTTGACTCTTATGCTCTCGTGATTCCTCGCGGGATCTCATCATTAGGTCCTTTGCTTCTTGCTGTGATTTGGTCAGCTGTTCTTGTAACTCCTTCTGGGTTTTTTCCATCCTTTCAATCCTCTCATTGAGTTCGACGTCCATAGCTCTAGCTCTTAAGCGTGTTCTATAGGGATGATGTGATTCCAGGTTCGTAATGTCGTAGCTGCGGATTATGATTTTAAGTTTAGCGAACAGTTAAGGTGATATGATGCTAATGTATGTAATGCAATGCAAATGCATGGTATGAATGGAAAAGGTGTCAACTCTGATTCGATTCCCCATAGAAAACTTCCTTAGATAACCAAGCTCTTTACATAAAAGAGGTTACAAAAACGGCCTTGCTCTAACACCTAAGGCTTTAATCCTTGTTAGTAAGGAAGCTAATTCACGTCCACGATCCGACTGTGTCTCGAACTGTATGCTCAACGTGTCGGCTTGTACAGCTAGAGTCTGTAAATACTCGGCTATTTCTCGCATCCGAATTATAGCCTCTCCCATGAGGTGGTCTCTATCTTTGACTTGATTCTGGGAATGGTACAATTCCGCTTCCCTTCGTTCTTCGTTCTCTCTCAAATACCCTATATGAGTCTGACATTTCAGCAATTCCATTTCTAACTCTCCAGTCCTCTTTTTCATTTCTTCGATTCTACTCAGACTTGCTTTTAACTCTCTCGCTGAGTTACGGCTTCGATAATGGTCGAGGGACTTTTCTAACTCTGACACCCTTGTCTTCAATTCGTTTCTTCTATTCTGGCCTTCTGATATTTGCTTTTCTAGGATCTCGTTCTGAGCTTTTATTTCTCGGAACTTCCTTTCCCATTGCTCGGCTTTAGCTCTTTCTTCTTGCAACTCTTGTCGCCATTGGCTCGAAGTCTTTCCCAGTCCAGCAGTTCTCATCGAGAGGCGCATCTTCTTGTAGTCCCCCTTTAAGCTATCCAATTCTTCTTCGGCTTCGCTCTTCCCCTTCTGTACCTTTTCCGTCTCTGATTTCTGTATCTCTACATCTAGCTTCAAAAACATCTTTTCCTCCTCCAACTGCTCGATTCTCTTTTCGAGCTCTGATCTTCGCTGTAAGAAATCTTGCTTTATAACTTCTAATTCTGTTGGTATCACTCGCAACCGTTCCTCCAAAGACTGAGCATTATCTAAGTTTGGTCCCAGGATGTTATCATTGATTCTCTTGCTTAGCCATGCTTTGTATTCAGGAGTTGCCGTTTCGCCCGCAGCTAATCTCTTCATTCGGTGCGTTTGTTTCCAAGCATTTGCTGTTTCTTTGATCTTCTTCTTGTATCCCTCTCCCGTATAAGAGAACTCACTTAGGTTTAACCCATGTGTTGCCGGCACGAACTGTCTAGACTGGTATTGTCTTGCCGCTAGCAATGGGGCATACCCGATGACTCCCCAAATTCCGGGTAGAGGTACCCAATTGAAGTCTCCGCATCTATAGAGTATCTCTCCAGGCATCATCCACGGAGCTCTCCACTCAACGTCTTCTCCTTGAAGGTTCTGAAAAATTGCCATCCATCCTTCTTCTGTTATGTCCTCTCTTCTTGACGTAGCAGCTTCCTCTTTTATTGGTGAATAGTCTCTGTGAAAAGGTCGACAAGAGACTTTGTCCATCTTCCAGAAATGCCCGTGAAACCATACCATCAAAAGTTGGGCGCATCCGATGAACCTTCCCTCTCCCGCTCTTCTGCAAGCATTTAACGATCTAAAAGTTTCTGCGAGAATCGCTGGGACAGGTGTGACTTGCTTACCCAATCGGTCGAACAGATCCACCACCGCCTCATCTATATGCCTCAGAGCTTTTGGGAATATGACTAAACCGTAAAGGCCGAGGGCGAAAATATCAACCTTTCTCCCCATGTCAGGGTGCGTTGAAATTAGATCCCTTAAATCCACCCAAGGAAAACATCTTCCTTCACCCTTCTGTTGAATCTTGGCTGAGATCCACTGCTCACTCATTCCCGTAACCTTCATTAACTTCTTTGCCAAAGGAGGGACATAAGCAGGCCTAATATAGACCTTATCGACTTGCATATCAGGGATACGAAGCAGAGTAGTGTACTCTTCTATTGTTGGCACCAAGTCCACCTCCCCAAAAGTGAAACAACTGTAGGCAGCATTCCAAAATTGGACCATGGCCCGGAACAAGTGTCTATCTACTTTGACATCCAACAAGTGAGATATATCACCGTAGCGGCGGTAGAACATCTGTTTGGCTTCTTCTTCCCAATGGGTCCAGATATCCCGCAACTCTCGAAGCTCGTTTTGCGTCACGCTAACACGGGTGAAGTCCCATAATTCTGACGTATGACTCTCGACTAAGCTATCTCCTTCCCCGGATTGCAACTTTTCTGACCATGTGCGCACGGCTGCGTTGTCCTCTACTTTATCAAGAAAGTCGTTCTCCATAGCAAACTTTCTATTTCGGCAACCGAGCAGAAATTGACACCTCTATTGTATGAAATGACATGCAATCAAAAAAACAACGCTAGTTAGTGCTGCATAGTCACATAAGCGAAATATCATTAAACACTCATCCGGATAACTATCTCGATACTATATCTAGGGTAGGTTCTAGGGCTTCTATATGAGGTTCGGTTCTACGGAGGGGTACCCGAACCAGCAGATTCCTCGATCCTCACCCATTATAGGCTCATGCGGACCGAGTTCGGTTCAGGGGGATACATTTCCCTACGGCCATGCGGAGGTGAAAACCTCACGAAACACGTAGGTACGGATGTCTCCCGGGAGCGATCCACTAGCCCATGCGGAGGTGAAAACCTCACGAAGGCTTAGTTTCTTGCTCCCACTTAAAGGTGGGACCGACGGTCATGCAATGCAATGCCAAATATTTCATAAGACTCGACATTATAGCACGAGCAAATGCATCAAAGAAAAACACAATTTTTCGAAACAATTCTCCAAATTTTTTAATCGAAGGGACAAAAATCAATCAATTTACGGCCTGACTCTCGAGGTCCCCAGCGGAGTCGCCAAGCTGTCGTAACCATTTTTTGTCAAAACGGGAATCGACCTTAAAAAGGGAGTCGCCACCGATCATTTCGGTGTGATCGGGTCACCTTTGTTTTAATAAAACATTTTGGTTTACTAAAACGGCATTTTGGTCTACGAGATTTGAGAAAAACGGATTCGGGAGTCGATTACGTGCAAGGAAGGATGAGCACCCTTGCGACGCCCCAAAATTGGTACCAAATTGATTGATTAATGTCCCAATGCTGAAAACTTGGAATTTCTTAGGGTAAAAATGAAGGAATTAATTAAATCGGGATTGAATCTCAAGATCAACTCGTTCCAAAGGAATAAAATACCATACCCAACACGTTAGGATATAGCGCATTCATATTTTGACACCGAGATCATCTTTGATTTTCAAAACGCGTGAAGAAGGGTATTCGAATATTTAGTCGAACAGAAAAATCAACATCCAGCACGTTAGGACGCGATCTTTCGAACTTCTAAACACTCGAATATTGCCTTGTTTTTTTTTTTGAGAAACCTTTGGATGGAGTATAATTTCGTAAAAATGTGTTTTTTATTCTGAAACGCCGTTAGAAACAAATATGACATGATAACGTTTCAGATAGGTAATCAAGAAATATTGACAAGAAATACGTCAAATAATAATTTCTATATTCAAACAATTACAAGTATATGATGACGTGTAGACAAATATAATGAGCCATAAAAACAAATGTGAGCATATTCCATGCAAGTTTAGAATAATAGTAAAAAACATTTCGACGATATAAGCAAAGTGAACAATATGTAATGAAATAATACGTAATGGGTTTAAATGAAATATCTAACAATATAGACTATATAAATAATAATAATAGATAATAATAATAAAGGTAATAATAATAATATTAGTAATAATAACATTAATAATAGTAGTAATGGCAATAATAATAAAATAATGATAATATATATACTATGCTAACATGAATACAGTAATAATAATACTAATAATAATAAACTATTAATAATAATATAAATAATAATGTAAGGATAAGGTAAATAATAGTACTAATCAAAAAATACTAGAAAGGGAGCACAAGAGATTAAAAATGTGACTTTGAGATCGATTTGAAACAAAATGAGGTGGGGAGGGCTGATTCAAAATGCGCGCGCAATATGGAGGGCCGAAACAACAATAATCCCCTGCCTTATGCGCAGCGTTTTGGCGCTGGACTAAAAAGGAAACAGAACTAAGCTTAAGGGCTAAATTAAAACTTAACAAAAAAA